>CM061142.1:272341361-273644804 GCA_030789695.1 Scilla litardierei | reverse complement strand
GGTTGGTGCCTTTGCTTTTGCGGACTTGTCTGAGGGTGGTAGCGAATGTTGGAAGCAGCATGGGTATCAAATTAACAGCAGCGGATCCCATAGAGTATTAGAGCAATAGGCAGCTCGTCACTTGGAGAAGCCAGGAAAAAATAAAACAAGAAATACTAGTCAAATGGAGAAGACAGTGGATGAGAAAAACATGGGGCTAAGTTGTAGCTGGCCTGTTGCCCCAAGCAACCAGCTCAAGCCCCTCCAGCAATCCTCTGGTTCCTACCACTACAGCAGCGATGCAGGCGCAAGATTCTGGCATCATCATCAGCCGCCGCCCTTCTGCTCTCCCCCAAGTAAACACACAATCGGTCCTCCGATCCTTTCCCTTTCTCTCAATTTATTATTATTATTTTCGTAAAAATTTGTTTTTATGATAGAGATGAGCATGGGCATGGTAATGGGCATGAGGATGAGGATGTTCCCTTTCACAGCAGCGCAATGGCAGGAGCTGCAGCGTCAGGCGCTGATCTACAAGCACATCGTGGCCTCCGTCCCCGTCCCCTCCGATCTCATCCATCCCTCCGCCGCCAGGTGTTTCCCCGAAGCCCCGACCATCTTTCTCCCTCCGGCAGCGGCAGCGTCAGCAGCAAGTAAGTGTTTCCTTTTTCTTTCAGTCTCAGCCGTTCGTTGTTGCGGCGTGTTCGACTGATGATATGTTTGCGGGCAACAAGCAGTGTTTGTTGGGGGGGAGATGAGTGGGAGGGTGGTGGGGGGCGGCGGGGACCTGGAAGCGGGGAGGTGCAGGAGGACGGACGGGAAGAAGTGGAGGTGCGCGAGGGACGCGGCGCCGGAGCAGAAGTACTGCGAGCGGCACTTGCACAGGGGTCGCCCTCGTTCAAGAAAGCCTGTGGAACACCGAAGGAACACCAACAACAGCAGCAGATGCAAGGCCCTTAACCCTGTGGTCGCTTGTCCTTCTCCTTCTCCCGCAAACGGAGCAGCAGTGGTCGACGAGGGTTCGCATGCTGGTGCTGGTGATTTGATGCCTAATATTGGGTTGAATCTACATTTTCAATCCATGGAAACGAGCCATGAACCAAGGTAGCATTTTTATTTCTCTCTCTCTATTTTTCTTGATCTGATGCATTAACTAACTCTATGAAAAAAACCGTGGCTTAAATGGCAAAAAGATGAGGTCTTGTACCAATTTTCCACATCCTCCTTTTTATATTCTATGAAATTAATTTATTGCTTCCGTTCTAGTATTGAAAATTGTTATATCGTTTTCGGTTCTTGGAAATTTTAAGGTGAAAAAAAAATCTTATTTGAAATAATTACGTTCTATTATTAATTAAATCAAAATTAAGTAATATGATCTTCAAGTGTTTTTTTGGACAAAATAATTTTTCTAAAAAGAAATTCACGTGTAATTCTAAAGAAACATTTCTTTTTCGAACAAGGTTTCGAGCCAAACAAGCAGCTGAATATGAAGAAATTTTTGATGTTTTTTTGACTTGAACTGCTGAAAGTCGCAGTTATGGTTTGATCGCAGAGCCGAATATTGTTGAATTGACACAGGGGAAAAGAGAAATTAGTTTGAAGTTGCATTTTTGTTTCTTGTTTGTTCGATGCCGACAGGCGCGAGGACTGGATGAAGAGCTACCAGGAGAGCCTGGCTTCGTGTGGGCAATGGGAGGCAATGCGGCACTACGAAGACCTGCCCAACTTGAACGGAAGCTGGTGCCCTTTCCTGAACGCCAATCTTCCTTCAGTCCACGAAACTAGCCCTGCCGACTGCAGTGAGCCTCCGAGGAGATTCATCGATGCTTGGTCGAGCGAGAACGCTGCCCCCACAGCAACCACGTACCACGACGATTCCTCTGTCTCCCGCCGGAACAAGCTGCCCCTTCCGGCGTTAACATTGTCAATGTCCAATGCCACCGAAGATGGACCTGACAATAGCACCAAGTCTCAGCCGCCGTTGAATTGGCTGGCCCCTGATTCTCCCCTTGGCGGGCCGTTGGCCGAGGTCCTTCAGCCTAGTGCCATGACATCTCCACGCAACAGCGGGAGCGCCTGCAGCAACCAGAACAGCGCTGATCTGATCAGCTTGATGTGCAAGTACGGTCATTGCGGGAGCCATGAGGCCAGCCCCCGAGACAGCCCATCGAGGCTCGTTTCTTCGCCTTCTGGAGTCCTGCATAAGGCCCTCGTTTCGCTGTCGGACAGCAGCAGCAGCAGCAGCCCGACTTTTGCTGCGGCGGCCCGGTCAGACGGCGCCTTCCACTGGATGAACCTGCACAAGTGAAACCTGTCTGATGAGGGCGGCTCTTTCCTCTAGTATTCTATTTGTCTTCGCTGCTAAGGTTTATTATGTCTGTTACTGTTAAAATTGTGGAACTGATATTTTCAAGAAATCGGGCACAAAGAACGTGCAAGCTTTTTCAGATTTTTACATCGATGTAGTTCGTTCTTCAACATTTAGTCAAGTATTTTGTCGAAGTTTTTCATGATACATGCGAATCTGAGGTCAACATAGAAACAACGTATATCGAGCTTGAGGGATCCTCTTTTGGGGGTTATTTCTGGATTGAGTGGGCATATGCTCGTGCATCGGCATAGGCTTTCGCCCGGATGGCGAAGTAGCCTTTTTCGGGTGCATGGTGCGTATCTTTGTAGCATATGCACACTGGTTCAAGAGCACAACCATACCTAAATTAATATGCCAGTCCCACCCTTAATTCCAAGAATTGATGCCTGTAAGGATCATAAATCAGTCTTCACCTTGAGAGATTCCCGTTTCGTCCAACGGTTCTGTATTGATCCATCAAATGGCAAGAATCTGTTTCTTACCTCATTGTGGGGGGTGCTTCCAGGTTTGAACAGCTCCATGTGCTTGATCTCTTCAAGAACATCTTCATACATTCTCGGAGCCATGGGGTCACGACTTTTGAAGTACGTGATGTCGAGATCTGACGAGTCTTTTGAATAGAGCCTGTTGACGGATGTGTTCCAGCCAACATAAGGTGGGCTGACGTGTACGCCTCTGATGAGTTGTGAACTCGTCGGCTGTTGGGTGGGACACACGGTAGATGGAACCCGGGTCGTAGATAGCTAGGCCTCGAGCTACTGGGCTAGAGCTCGACCTTCCTCTGGGTCATAGACCACGACCCTTCGACCTTCTTGATGGATCGAATCTCAAACGACATGCACCATGAAACTCATTAGGGGGGTCGGATCTAGGTTTCCACCTAATCCACTCTGATTCTTAAGTTAGTATCGACTTAAATAGACTTAGGGCTGTCAAGATCGACCCAAGTGAGATCGTCTTGATCAAGTCACACTGTGCTTTTGGAGGAAGAAATGTAAGAGTGAAAAGTAAAGAATAAAACTGTTAGAGTACTTATTATTCAATACACATGAAGTACCATGTATTGTTTGTCTTTCTTCTATTTATAAGCAGAGGCGTCCCCTTAGTGCCGTTGGAGAATAACAGTCACCCATTATGGCAGCACGTTCATCCCTAAAAGATAGGCATAACCGCTGTCCACTCATCCCGCCATTAATGAGTCCATAATCAACCACCCCTTAAGCTGCAGAAGCTCAACGGGAAAATTAGGTGTGTGTGCTTTGACCAGGCTAGCGACTAACCTCTTTTGGGGGCTTCGTGGGCCTAGTGGGCCAAGATGTCCCTCCTGCGGGCTTCATAATCTCAGTATGAAAATCTTACTCTCCCGCAATGGCCAAAACAAGGATGTAACAATGGCCCCCATCACTTGGACTCAAACGATTCGTCGGTTGAGGTCAATTGATGCGATACCTCATTAATTGGGCACAACAGTCGAGGCAGGAGTATTTGAGTTTAAGCGCCAAAACCATCTATTGCTTTGATTTGGCTGTTGTGTTAGCTCAAAAGTCGGGATACAGACGTGTATGGATCATCAACGCATGTCACTCGTTGAGAGGGTTGGTCTAGATCTCTGCGAGACGTTCCTTTGCCTTAATAAGGAAAATAAAAGAGGGGAATTTTGGCGTTTCAGGCTTTCGTAACAGAGTTTCATCCTCGAATATTTTAGCCATGGCTTCTTCTTCAATGCCTCGCACCTCTGTTGGGACATCGACCTATGTTCCTCAAGGAAACAAGGGGAACATCGCAATTCCTGATGTAGTCTCCAGCGAAGCTTCTCGAGTAATAATTGATCAAATCCCCGATTACCAAAAGAAGTATGTAATGCATAATTATCAGATTCGATTGCTGCAGGCGGAGGATAGGATCTGCTTCCATGGTGATTGTGAAGTGAGGGTATATGTTAAAGCCTTTCATTACAGGCTTCGATTTTCCATGCACCCCTTCATGCTCTGTGTGTTGAACACATTAGACATTTCTCTCTGTCAGTTGATGCCGAATTTTGTGGGCATTCTGGTCAGCTTTATCGTATTGAATGGCTTTGAATCATCCATGAGATTGTTCAACTACTTCTTCAAATAGTTGCCTTCCATGTCCTTGGGTTGGTTCGTGATCACCGCTCGACGAGATAGAAAATTGTTCAAGGATCTTCCCAGTTCCAATCTGAAGTGGAAGGAACAATTTGTGTTCGTGGTATTCCCCAGCGAGGCAAGTTTTCTTACTTGGTGGGGAAATCCAGAGCTTGCCATGAATAAGGAAAAACTCCTTTCTGAAAAAGAGGAAGAGGCTGTTGCCCTTTTGTTAAAGTTTCCAGAATGGAGTAGATCGATGAAGAATCTTCTGTCCGATGAGACGCTGCTTAAAACCATATGGGCAAAAGGTCGAATCTTTTATCTGTTCTCAGCTTGATCTTCTTCTCCTTTACATTTCTTCCTTCTTTGTAGGCATGGTTGGACAAGAGTATCAAGTTGAATCAGATGTTCAAGAGACGCTCGAAGCTTCCCTTCGAGAAGTTGAAGAAAATTCGCCTGCAAAATCGAGATGTTCAACACCTCCCATATCCACCTGCAAAATCGAGAGGGTTGTAACCTGTGAAGACCCTATTTATTACCTGGTCCAGAATGTTACGACTCGATTGCTTATAGTTGGAGGGGCTGGGCCCCCTGGAAACCGAAGATACAGTTATCATTCCCCATTTCGCCATAATAGTGATGTTACGCCTATTTGGCCGAGGCCCGAAAGACACGAGCACAGAGACCCGACCGCCGGTCAAGAGCCTATCTGCGCACTCAGGCCCACTCGATAAGGCCCTATGGGGGACCCCTCCAAATGTCGATCCGACCCGGCCCCGGTAACACACCAGTCACTCGCCCACTCCTGCGATAACCGTTCCCTCGATCCCGTTACCACTTAATGACAGTGATGGGGAGGTGCGGGGATGGCGCTAGGAGCAGCGACGGGGGGCGGATTGAGGGGGCACGATCGAGGGCGGACGAGCGACGTGGGTCAGGGGCAATCACGGCGGAGGTCTATAAAGGGGCTAGGAGGACGACAGGAGAAGGGACGGCCTCTCAGGTATCTAGAACCTAAGGTACTCCATCAACGACCTAGTTCCCCCATTTTCATCTCCTTCCTCCCCCGCTCGCGCCGTGAGACGTCGTTCCGATCGCCTCACGAGTCGAACCGTCTCCGCCGGGCCTCCTCTTTCAGATCTCTGTCTGACTTAGGCATCGGAGGGGATTTGGCCGGAACCAAGGTCCGGCCCCCTGACGAGTGTTCTCGTCTACGCAGGAGGGCATCAGATCGACGGGCCGAGGCTTCCCCTCCGCCCCTCGACGACCACGCAACCAGCTGGACGATTGAGGCTTCCCCTCGTCGTCCGACCGCCGAGGCCGAGCGCAACCGACCGAGGCCGAGCGTCTCGACCCGGGCTGAGGCTACCCCTCGCCCTACCAACGGCCGAGGACCCCGATTCAACCCCGCCGACGCGCTCCACGTCGTCTGCAGATCCGACTCGAGCCTCGATTGCACCAACTCGACTCGCCCGAGGGACCCAAGCGGGCCCCTTGACCACGTTGACCGGGTTGTCCACGGTCAACGCTTTGTAGTGAGAAAACACTCTGAAACATCTGGCGCCGTCTGTGGGAACGAACTGTCCCACGAAGAAACAAACCACATCTGCGATGACGCGACCTTCCCCATCTCGGTGAAAGGAGAGCAAGGCCCTGACGCGAGGCGACAGGGCCCGCCATCGTTGGCAAGAATGGGCACGGGCCCGGCGCGAAGAGGATCGTGAGGAAAGGGCCGGGAGACCCTCCCCGTCCCCACCGGTCGGGAGACCGAGTGCATCCGTAGCGGCGCGCAGCTCGGACGTGGCTTTGGTGGTGTCAGTGGTCATCGACACTACCATGGTACGGCGGCTGCTTGTCGACACCGACAGCTCCTGTGACGTCCTCTTCATGTCAACCCTGAAAAAGATGGGGCGGCGGAAAGAAGACTTACGACCTCGCTCAGGTCCCGTGGTTGGATTCACGGGTCACTCCACCCCCATCATCGGCACGATCCATCTCCCGTTAACGCTCGGAGACGCACCAGACTCGATAGGGGTGGCAATTCGGGCCGGCCCGGTCTTATCGGGCCGTGCCGGCCCGGTCCGGTTTTCTTAAAGGACTGGGCCGGCCCGGCCCGATAAGACTTCGGGCCATTCCAGAGTGGCCCAGGCACGGTCCGATAAAAATTCGGGCCGCCCGGCCCGGTCCGATATGGTTGAATGAATTATGTATTGTGACAATATTTTATTATATTTTTAAACACAAACGTGTCTCATATGCTTAAAGATGCATCAAAATGGAGCACGAAAGAAGACGATTAAGTGTGTTGCATAAGGTGATGTGTCCTACATTGTTTTCATTTATTTGGCAAGATGAAGTAACATGTTTGGTGGTTCTTTGTTTCTTCTCGGAAACTGAGATTGACCCCCAAGATCCGAAGACATCAAAGTTGGCGCTGGCGGAAAGTTAAAATTTATGATATTTGGAGCTTGATTTGATAAGATTTATGACATTGGATTCAACACCATAAATGAATGCACATTAGCTTTAGATCAGTGTGTGGTCAAATTGAAGTGGGACGATCAAATACTTTTCGTGCCATGCCGTGTCGCCCATGGGCTGAAAAGCTTGGCCCGGGTCCGGCCCGAATATGAACCGGGCCGGGCCGGCCCGGTCGGATAAGGATTTCGGGCCAAAATTGTTGGCCCAAGCACGGCCTTATCGTGCCGGGCCCGTGCCGGGCTATCGTGCCGGGCCGAAAATTGCCACCCCTAAGACTCGGTGACCCTGGCGGTGGAATTCATCGTATTGGGGATCGGGTCGGAATACAATGGGATCATCGGCCGACCCCTGCTCAACGCCGTCGGCGCGGTAGTCTCGACCCTCCATCAGACTATCAGGTTCCGAACGCCCGGGGGGATGGGGCAAGTCGAAGGCGATGCGGGGAGACCGAGTACCTGCTATCAATTGGCAGAGGAAGGTCCCGAGGATCGTCTAGCCGACCGGATGGTCGTGCTCGACTTGAGGAGTGGGCCTAGGCCCGCCCCTGCGGAGGAGCAAGAGCAGATCCCGGTCACGGACATCGAGGGCCGGTTCGTCTCGATCGGGAGAGGGCTGAGCCAGGACCTGAGGGATCAGCTGATCGAATGCTTGGAGGCGAACCTGGACATCTTTGCTTGGTCACCGGAGGACATGCCCGACGTAGACCCCCAGGTGATCGTCCACCAGATCAACGCCGACCCCAACTTCAAGCCGGTCAGGCAGAAGAAGCGTAACCTGGGCGGCGAGAAGATGAAGGCAGCCTCCGAGGAAGTGGAGCGTCTCCTTGACGCCGGCTTCATACGAGAGGTCTGGTACCCGGAGTGGCTGTCGAACGTGGTGATGGTCAGGAAACCCAACGGGAAGTGGCGAATGTGCGTGGACTTCAGTGACCTCAACAAGGCATGTCCCAAGGACAGCTACCCCCTGCCGCGCATCGACCACCTGGTGGACAACGCCTCGGGGTACGAGATGCTTAGCTTCATGGACGCTTACTCAGGGTACAATCAAGTCCGGATGGACCCCCGGGACGAAGAAATGACAGCCTTCACGACGGACTGGGGAACTTACTGCTACAAGAAGATGCCCTTTGGCTTGAAGAACGCAGGGGCCACCTACCAGAGAATGGTCAACAAGGTTTTTAGCTCCCAGATCGGGAGGAACCTGGAAGTCTACGTCGACGAAATGCTTGTCAAGTCAAGGCGACCAGAAGACCACATCGCCGACCTGCGGGAGACCTTCGAGCGGTTGCGGCGACACCACATTCGACTCAACCCCGCGAAGTGCACGTTCGGGGTAAGATCTGGCAAATTCTTGGGATTTATGATAACTAACCGTGGCATTGAAGCTAATCCTGACAAGATCGAGGCGCTGATCAACATGCGTGAGCCGACGACGATCAAAGAGCTGCTGAGGCTGAACGGGTGCATCGCAGCCTTGGGGTGATTCCTTTCCAAATCAGCGGAAAGATCGCTCCCCTTCTTCAAGGTCCTGAGGAAAGCGATCGCGGAACCTTCAGACAATAGGAAGACGATACTGTGGGACGAAGACTGCTCCAGGGCGTTCGGAGACCTCAAAGAGTATCTCCGCAGCCCGCCTCTCCTGTCCAAGCCACGGGAAGGGGAGTCGCTGAGCCTTTACCTGGCGTGCGCGGAGGAAGCTGTGAGTTCGGTGCTGATCCGGGAAGACGGTGGGGTGCAGTGGCCGGTATATTACACGAGCCGGATCTTGAAGGGGGCAGAGGTGCGATACTCACCCATGGAGAAACTGGCATACGCCCTCGTCCTCTCAGCACGAAGGCTCCGACCCTATTTCCAGGCCCACACCATACTGATCCTGACTGACTCACAACTGGAGCAGAACCTCAAGAGATTCGATCGAATGGGAAGGATGCTAAACTGGGGAGTGGAACTGAGCGAGTTCGACCTCCGATTCAAACCGCGCATGGCCATCAAAGGGCAGGCTTTAGCCGACTTCATCGCCGAGTGCACAACGGAAGGAAATGGCCCCCGGAGGAAGAAGGCCCATCGACGGTAATCGCTCAACCCTTGTCCTTTCTTTCGGCTGACCACTTCCAGCCAGGGGAACCAGGAGCGTGGATAGTCCATGTGGATGGGTCGGCCACACAGTCAGGAGGCGGGGCTGGGATTGCAATCCGATCTCCGGAAGGGAACATTGTGGAATACGCGTTGCGGTTCGAGTTCCCGGCCACGAACAACGTGGCGGAATACGAAGCGGTGATCAACGGCCTGAGGCTGGCCCTGGAGCTCGGGGCCGAGTCCATCCGCCTCCTCAACGACTCGAAGCTCATTGTCAACCAACTCTTGGGGAGTTACGAGGCACGGTAGGAGGCGATGCAGAGATATCTCCCTGTCGCCAGAGAGGCGATGTCCAAGTTCAAGAGCGTGGAAGTCTTGCACCTCCCGCGATCAGAGAATGCGCGGGCAGATGCGTTGTCGAAGCTGGCCTCGTCCTCGCCTAAGGAGCTGGGCCGCACCATCTACGTGGAGAACCTGCAGTCCCCCAGCACGAAAGAGCCCGAGGTGATGGCAATCGACCAAGAGCCCACCTGGATGGACCCGATCATCCGGTACCTCACTCATGGGGAGGTGCCGACCGATGGGGACGAACGCCGAACCCTGGAGAGAAAGGCGCTCCGATACGTGATCCATGAAGGGACGCTCTACCGGAGACGCTGGACCAAGACGGATGTCCTCCCATACTTGAAGTGCATCGGACCGCAGGAAGCTGACTACGTCCTACGGGAGGTTCACGAAGGGATCTGCAGGAATCACCATGGGGGCAAGATGGTCGCACAGAAGATCTTGAGGCAGGGATACTACTGGCCGACCCTGGCCCAAGACGCAACAAGCTACGTCCAAAAATGCCAAGAATGCCAGAGGTATGCCCACCACACCTCGACTCCCCCGTCAGAGCTCATCCCTATCATGAGCCCCATCCCCTTTGTGAAATGGGGGCTCGACATCCTCGGACCGTTTAAACCGGGACGAGGGCAGCGGAAGTATCTGATTGTGGCGGTGGACTACTTCACCAAATGGATCGAGGCCGAACCGTTGGCCACCATCACGTGGAAGAAAGCAAAAAGCTTCGTATGGAATTCCATCATCTCCAGATTCGGAGTGCCACGGGCCATCGTCACAGACAATGGGAAGCAGTTCGACTCCGCAGGGTTTAAAGATTTTTACGAGGAATGGGGAATCAAGCTTCTCTTCGCCTCGGTAGCGCACCCCCAGACCAACGGAATGGCGGAAGCGGCCAACAAGTGCATCATAGAGCCCCTCCGAAAGAAAGTGAAAGACGCCGAAGGAAACTGGCCAGAGGAGCTCTCCGGGATACTCTGGTCATACCGGATGACCCATAAGGAGGCCACTGGCGAGACCCCGTTCATGCTCACCTACGGGGCCGAGGCGGTGGTGCCGGTCGAATTAGGCGAAGAATCTCTCCGCCTCAAATACTTTGACGAAGACAGGAACTCGCAGGGTCTGGGGCTCAGTCTGGAGCTCCTCGGCGAACGACGGGAGCAGGCACTGGCCACCATCATCCTCCAGAAGCAGAAGGTGGCCCGATACTACAACGCTCGGGTGCGGGGAAGAAGCTTCCACCTTGGGGACCTGGTCCTCCGGAAAGCGGGCTTCAACCCTGATACCGCTCGCAAAGGGAAGCTCGCGGCTAGATGGGAGGGGCCCTACAAAGTCGTCGAGGTCCTCGGACCCGCAGCCTACCGATTAGCCAATATGGAGGGGAGGATTCTCACTCACACCTGGAATACGAAACATTTACGCAAGTACTTTCAATAGATGTATCGTTTCCTATGAAATAAATTTATTTTGAATTCATTCCTTTCCAGATAAAGCAAAAAGATATACAGAGAGGCGCACGAAGAGGCCGAGGGGCATTCCCCTCCCTCATTTTTCTCCGGGGGCACCGGTGGAGCCACAGGCTGGCAGCCCACTAGGGTCTCCCCCCTTACTCCGTTCGACGTCAGGGTGCACCCGAAGATCCTCGAAGTTGACCCCCAAGAGTGGGAACTTCTTTTGGATCTCGGACTGACACCGGGTGAAGCCCTTCTCGAACGCCTCCGATAAGGCGGTCTCAACAAAGGAGGTGGCATACTCCGCCACGGCATCCTGAGCGATCCGGGCCGGATCCACCTCCTCAAGCCCACGCATCCGGGCCTCTAAGGTCTCGATCTGGCGTTGGTGCTCCGCCCTCTCCTTCTCGATCTCCCGGGATTTCTCGCCAAGTTGGGCAAGGAGGACCCTCGCCTGCTCCTCCGTCGCTTCCAGACGATCAGAGAGCTCCAAGGTCTCGGAGGCAGCAGCAGGGTTGGGGATCTGCTCGGCTCCTCCAGACGTGTCGGCGCCTCTCAAAAGCTCGGCGAGCCGCGCCTCGGCCTCCGACTTTGCAGCCAGAGCCAAGGCTCTCTCCCGGTCCGCCTCCTCCAGGGCGGAGGACAGCTCAGTTACACGGGAATCCAAGGACTGGACCCGCGCTTCCTCTAACTGACCTGCCTCCCCTCCTCGCCGGGGGCCTCAGGGCCTCGCCCGGCATCGGATTTGGCTTTGGGAAGAGCCACGAATTGGCGCCTCATTGAGAGGCCCACCGAGGACAACTACACCAAAGCAACGAAGGTAAGACAGCAAAAGCAGCTGGAGAAAGGGGGGACAAGCAGAGACACACTACCTGTTGACCAGCCTGAATCACGAAGGTGGCCAAACAGTCACCTCTGACTCCGTCCAACACTACCTGATCGGGGGGGAGACAACAGTTCTCGGCCACTCGTGCGGCGGCTCCGCGGCTCGAAAACACCGACTCCTTCTCCCCCACTGGGAAGAGTGGACGAAGAAGACCCTCCCCTGACGAAGGGAACTCGCCAGGAGAGGAGCGGAACGCGCCAAGATACCGACCGTAGGCATCAGGGAGAGAACCATCCGGGAGAGGTGAAGGGCCGACCCACGGCCAGGCGACCTCAACGGGGGCGGGTTGAGGTTGGTCAGCAGTCGGCAGGACATCAACCCCCTCAACCCCCTCGCGGACCCTCTTGGAAGACCCCAGCAAGGGGAGAGAGGGAGATGCCACCTTCTTCCTTTTTGAGCCTCCGGTCGCGGTCACGACCCGCTGCTTCCTCCGGACCTCCAGCACATGATCCCTTCTGCGCGGATCCGGATTTGGGACCTGCACGAGAGCGCTGGCGGGAGAAGGACCAAGAGGGAATCCACCTGCACTCAAAGGAGAAATGAGAGACAGAGCAGAGCCCGGATGACCTCGAATGGCGAATGCTCTGAGAAGCTTACCTAGGGGCCACACCGTCTTACGCAAGTTGCGGTCACTAAAGAGGACGTCGATCGAGCGCTCCCTCGCAGGAATCGCCAGCATGTCCTTCGCCGTCTGCTGCTCGGCGACCGTCGGCTCACCCAGATCGAGGATGACTGCACCGACCGCCTCCCACCGAACCGGGAAGGGTACACTCGACGGGAACGTGACAAACACGTATTCCCCCTTCCAGCGTTTCAGGGAGCTCGGCAACCCCAGCTGTCACGACCCGCTTCCCTAATATGGAGGCGAGGCGTGAGAAGGTCCGCTCGAGCGTGGAGCTGTGAAGCCTCACGCCCGATAAGCATAAACTTAGTATAAGCAGGTCCCTGTAATTGCAATCGAAACAACAACAATAATAATAATATGAGACGGATATGAAATACCAATCCCAAAGTTTGTCCACAAACCTATTCAACATCACAGAAAAGCCACCAGGCTAAAAGAAAGAGTCTAAAGGCCCAGAACAAGGCCAAACAAAAGACAAATATAACAGAGTATCAAACTAGATGCCATGCACCGACAACCCAAAAGATCTAGCAAAACTAGACGTAGACACTAAGACTGATCTCCAGTGTCTACGAAGTCCTCGTCCAACACGGGCGCAAGCTCGGCGTCCGCAAACACCTCACCCTCAGCAAGCAACTCGGGCTCAAGGTCTAACATGCGTCACCCAAAAGAGAAAGGGGCACATGTCAGCAAGTCTAAAAGACTTGATCAAGGAAACTGAAAGTAACTAGCAACCTAGCACTTATAATATTAAGCAATGACATGGAAGTTAAGTATGATGCAACAATCTAAAAGGAAGGCAAGCACGCACTATATAGCAAAAGCTACCAAATCACTAATTCACGAATCACTCGTCACTATTTTCACTTATCACTGTTTATCACTTAGTGCATAGAGAGTCCACCTGCTGGCCAGCTCGTGGCTCATGCCGCTTATCTCTATCACTATTAATCACTTGTGCACTAGAGAGTCCACCTGCTGGCCGGAGTGGCGGATCATGCCAACTCGGGGCTCAGTCCGCTTATCTCTTACCCCACCCATATGTGTCGAGCGTTGGGATTTCCAACTTACTGAGCTCGCTTCTGGAACACGAGCCAGGAAGTGTATTTGGCATAGGGGTGCACCTAGCCGGTATCCGAGCGTTGGGGTTAGCAACTACAGGGCTCGCTTCTGGAACACGAGCCAGGAACACAACATCGTAGCAAAGCTACGCAATCACATCAATACTTAAAGAATGCAATGACATGACAATTAATTCGCGTACCGTTAATGGAAAGTAAACATGACATGGTAATTGTGCAACATGCTAAATGTCGGAACTAGCTTCGTTGTCAAGCTAGTTCCCCAATTTGCGCCTAGGCGAGTATCATTTCGTCGCCTAGCCTCTTTTACGCCTACAACAAGAAAATGGCCTAAAACATGGCCTAAACCCTAAGTGGCAAGTTTCACTTGCCTAGCACCGGGGATGACGACCACTTCGTCACACGGATGCCAATCTACGGGGAAAATCGCTGTTATGGGGGAAACAAACACCAAACAACATGAAATTTATTAGGGTTTCATAAAATTATAAATAGGTTATAAAAACAACGGTAGATCGATTTCTTACCGAGAGGAGGCGGAAGAAACACTCCGGGGAACCCTAGGATCAGATCTGGAAGCAAATGGAGAAGTTTGGGGAAACTAGGGTTTTGGGGGATTTGGGGATTTTGATGGATTTGGTGAGATTTTGGGGAAGATGAGAGGTAGATAGAGTGGATGGATGGTTTGGATGATGGATTTAGGGCTTGGAATGAAGGATTGAAGCTTGGAGGAAGATGGGGGCTCAAGGGGGAAGATTTTAGGGTTTTGGGTCGTGTTGGGGAAGAAGAAAACGTTTGGGTTGGGTTTAAATAGGTTGGGCTGGCGGCTGCCCAGAAATTAGGGTTTCAACACTGGTTAGTCGGTCAAAGAGCAACCACTGACCGACTAGTTTGGCAACTAGTCGGTCGGTCGACCAACGCAGACCGACTAAGTGTAAACAGTAGCTCCTGAACGAAAATAGGATTTAGAGTTAGTCGGTCCATGAACAAGTACTGACCGACTAGTTTAGCATCTAGTCGGTCGATGAACGTTCTTAGACCGACTAAGAGTAAACAGTAATTCAACTAAAATTAAGATGATGTGTTAGTCGGTTAAAGAAGCATTGCTGACCGACTAGTTTGCAACCTAGTCGGTCAACCAACGTTCTTAGACCGACTAACGATAAACAGTAACTCCTGAATAATTTAGAAAGCTAACTAGTCGGTCCAAGAAGGATTGCCGACCGACTGGATCGTCATCTAGTCGGTCGGTGCCCCTTCTTATACCGGCTAATGAGCACAGAAAAGTTCCGATACGGAGCGCGGGGCCCCGGGATCGATTCCTAAGACTCCTAGGCTTGATCTAATAGTAATATACGACCGTTATGAAGTCCGTCACGAGTGACATACTTCGAAATCGACGATCCTAAGGAAGAAAGGAGAAAATACGACGAATCGATCGAAAATGAAAGCTACGGAGACGAAAACCACACATGAGGAGGAAAAATCCACCAAAACATATATTATATTATATTAAATCCAGATACATGAAAAGCAGTCGTTACATCATCCCCAACTTAATAAAAATTCCGTCCTCGGAATTTCCGAATACTCACGAGTCCGGAAACAAAAGTGGGAAACGCTCTCGCATCTCATCTTCTCTCTCCCAAGTGGACTCTCCAGGTGAGCCGTGTCGCCACATCACCCTCACAAGATTGACAATCTTGTTCCGAAGTGATTTCTGACGCCTGTCCAGAATCTGCACTGGAAGCTGGTCATACGTCATATCGGGGCGAACGGTAATCTCCGAAAAATCCACCGCATGAGACGGATCACTAATGTATCGACGAAGCTGCGACACATGGAAAACATCGTGAACTCCTTCCAAAGACGGCGGCAAGGCCAAGCGATAAGCTACCTCGCAAACCCTCTCCAAAACGTCAAACGGTCCAATGTATCGCGGGCTCAACTTCCCACGCTTCCCAAAATGAATCACACCACGATTCGGGGAAATCTTCAAGAACACATGGTCGCCCGGCTGAAATTCCAAAGGACGACATTTAGCATCCGCCCAATGCTTAAAACGGTCCTGAGCAATCCTCAACCTCTCCCGAATATTCCTGACGATATCCATGGCCTCCACGATCATCTCAGGTCCCAACAAATCCCGATCACCAACGTCATCCCAACTTAATGGCGATCGACATTTCCTCCCATAAAGAGCGGCGAAAGGCGCCATGCCAATACTCGCCTGGAAGCTGTTGTTGTAAGAGAACTCCACCAAATGCAGATGGTCCTCCCACGAACCCTTGAAATCCAACATGCACGCCCTCAGCATGTCTTCCAAAATCTGAATTGTCCTCTCGGACTGGCCATCCGTCTGCGGATGGTACGCCGTGCTGAAACTCAGACGCGTACCCAAGCTCTTCTGCAAACTCTGCCAGAACTGAGATGTGAACCTCGTGTCTCTGTCAGACACGATACTCACGGGGACTCCATGAAGTCGCACGACCTCCTCCATATATCTCCTTGCTAGCGCCTCAGTGGACTGTCCTACTCGGAACGGAATAAAGTGCGCGGATTTGGTCAATCGATCTACGATCACCCAAATCGCGTCATTCTGCTTCGGACTCCGAGGTAGTCCAGTCACGAAATCCATAGTGATGTGTTGCCACTTCCACTCCGGAATCGGAAGCGGTTGTAGCAACCCGGCCGTACGCTGATGCTCCGCCTTCACTTGCTGGCAAACCAAGCACTTGGCCACACTCCGAGCCACGCTCCGCTTCATACCATGCCACCAATAATTCAGACGAAGATCCTGGTACATCTATGTGCCACCAGGATGCACAGAATACGGCGAACTGTGTGCCTCCACCATCAACTCCTCTCTGATATCCCCAGCAGGCACACACAACCTGGCTCCAAACCTCAGCGAGCCATCCTCATGAATCAAAAAGTCAGTCCGCAGACCGGCTTCCACCTGCTCCCGAATCTTCATCAGCTTCGGATCCTCAGCCTGGCCAGCCTTAATCCGATCCACGATCGTCGACTGTACCTGCATGTACATCAACGAAGAAGCCTCTCCAGGAAGAACAATCTCCACACCAGATTCGCAAAAATCCTGCTGCAATCTCCACTGCGAGATCAAAATCATCACCGCTGGAAGCCTACTCAGAGCATCTGGAACCACATTCACCTTGCCAGGGTGATACTGCAAATCAATCTCATAATCCGCCATAAGCTCCAACCATCGACGCTGTCGCATGTTGAGCTCCTTTTGAGTGAAAATATACTTCAAGCTTTTGTGATCGGTGAAAATCTTCAGTTTCTCACTCAGCAGGAAGTGCCTCCAAATCTTAAGAGCAAACACAACGGCATCCAACTCCAAATCATGCGTCGGATAATTCTTCTCATGAACCTTAAGCTGACGAGACGCATACGCCACAACATGCCCGTGCTGATGCAACACACAACCGAGACCCTTGCCAGAAGCATCGCAAAAGATCTCAAATCCACCGCTGCGATCAGACACAACAAGAATAGGGGCACTCGTCAACCTCTCCTTCAGAATACCAAAAGCACTCTCACAATCACCCGACCAAACATAAGCAACATCCTTCCGCGTCAACCTGGTCATCGGCTCAGCAATACGAGAAAAGTCCTTAATGAATCGCCGATAATAACCAGCAAGTCCAAGGAAACTCCGAATCTCAAACGCTGACGACGGAACAGGCCACTCCCTGATGGCCCTAATCTTCTCGGGATCCACTGAAATACCATCTCCAGTCACCACATGCCCGAGAAAAGCAACTCGATCCAGCCAAAACTCGCACTTCGAAAACTTAGCATACAACCGATGCTTCCTCAAAATCTCCAACACCGTCCTTAAGTGCGAGGCATGCTCTTCCTCCGACTTCGAATAGATCAGAATGTCGTCAATAAAGATAACGACAAACTTATCCAAAAAGTCGTAGAAAATCAGGTTCATCAGATTCATGAAAACTGCGGGCGCGTTAGTTACACCGAAAGGCATAACCACAAACTCATAGTGTCCATACTTCGTCCTGAACGCTGTCTTCGGAACATCATCCTTCTTCACCTTCAACTGATGGTAACCACTCCTCAAATCCAATTTAGAAAACACCCTCGAACCTCCAAGCTGATCAAAAATATCATCGATGCGAGGCAACGGGTATTTATTCTTAATGGTCACCGCATTCAACTCCCGATAGTCCATGCACATGCGACGCGAACCATCCTTCTTCTTTACCAGCAACACCGGTGCTCCCCACGGAGACACACTAGGATTAATATAACCCTTCTGCAACAGCTCATCCAACTGCTTCCGCAACTCCTCCAATTCTGCAGGTGCCATACGATACGGCGCCTTCGAAATCGGCTGCGCAACTGGAATGAGATCAATAGAAAACTCTAAAGCTCGATCAGGTGGCAAACCAGACATCTCCTCGGGGAAGACGTCGCCAAAATCTCGCACCACAGCTGGCCACTCCAGCTCCATCTGCATAGCCACAGCCTCCACCGGCCTGGCCCTAAATCTGACAGGACCAAGCGAACTGCTACCATGACTGAACTCAAAGACTGGATGTCCGGGAATCTCGAACACCACCTTCTTCCTCCTGCAGTCGATCGTATCATAGAAGCTCGCAAGCCAATCCATCCCAAAGACCGCATCGTAGTTGGTGATGTTGTGGACAATAAAATCAGCATAAAGCTCATGTCCACAAACCACCACAGAGCAAGGAATGCATCCACGATGCACCGTGACTACTCCATTCCCCGTAACGATGTTCCAACTCTTGGAGAGAGGGGACGTCGACAAGGAATGCTTCTCCACGAAGCTCTGGGCCAAAATACACATCGATGCACCAGAGTCAAAGAGGACTCGGGCAGGGAACGTGCAAACCAAAACCACACCTAATAAACAGTCTAATCAATCAAATCTTATTCTAGCAACATTCATACACAAGCATCCAACATAATTTTAACAATCAACTAATTAGGGAAGGAACAACTAGATTGGAAGTTCCTGCAATGACCTCATCCATGGCCAAAACCTCCTCCTCGGTCATCAGAAATGCCTGCCTCCTTGGCGGAGCAGCCTGCTGAAAAGCCTGCCTCTGCGGAACGAGGGGCACCCCACGACCAGCGGGCACCGGGGCTCTCTGCTGCAACGGCGGGGCAGCAATAGGTGTCCTCCAAGGCTGCTTCAACCTTGGGCACTCCCTGATAACATGGGCGGGATCTCCACAGGCAATACATTGCCCCAAGAACTTCCTACATGATTCCTTGATGTGGCCCTCCTTGCCACAGAAATTGCAAGTCCTCCGAACGGGCCCTCCTGGCCTCTTAAACTGAGCAGGCTGGTTCGGCCTGAATCCAGGTCTAACCACAGCTCTCGCCTCCTCCACAGGTCTCCTCCCAGCACCAACAACAGACCCCTTCATCTGGTTCACGAGCAGCTCCTGCCTCTTGGCAGCGACCAAAACCTTCTGATATGACTCCCGGTCAGAAGAGGTCACAAAACTCTGGAGCTCCGAAGCGAGTCCCTGCAGGAACCTCTGAGCTCTCTCCTCAGCGTCCTGCACCATCTTCGGTGCAAACCGACTCAGCCTCATGAACTCTTGGTGATAATGGTCCACCGACAAGCTCCCTTGCTTCAAATCGATAAAACGCTGCAGCATCTCCTCCCTGGCAGCCTTCGGGAAGAACTCACCATCAAATCTGGCCTTGAAGGTAGCCCAGACGATCGGCTCCACCAACATCTTCTCTTCAGCATCCCACCAATTCCGAGCATTATCCTTCAGCTGGCGCTTCGCCAAGTCAACCCAACTAACTTCGTTGACCTTGGACATCTTCAGATTGTCCTCGATATTTCTCATCCATTCATCAGCAGCTAGTGGGCCTTCGGTTCCATCAAAATACGCAGGACCCAGCTCTCTGAACTGCTTCGCCCCGGGCTCAGGGTGAGGGGCTTCCACCACCCGAGCAGCTCGAGCCACCGGAGCATTCTGCACCTGCAGAAGCACACCCTGCTGAACCTGCATCATCTGCAACATCATCCGCATCATCTCTCCGTTAGTGGGCTCCCGCTCAGGCTCCTCGTCATGAGGGGGTGCACCACTACCACCACCACGGGTGATTCGCCTTCCTGCCATCTAATGACACAGAAAACGAAACGATTAGACTCATAGCTTAGGGCTCAAATGTCGAACTTATTTGTTGGACAATCTTGCATTATTATCGTTATCCCGATAATTGCAGTTACAGAAGGACCTGCATGGGCCACCACTAAAACCTGTCACGACCCGCTTCCCTAAAATGGAGGCGAGGCGTGAGAAGGTCCGCTCGAGCGTGGAGCTGTGAAGCCTCACGCCCGATAAGCGTAAACTTAGTATAAGCAGGTCCCTGTAATTGCAATCGAAACAACAACAATAATAATAATATGAGACGGATATGAAATACCAATCCCAAAGTTTGTCCACAAACCTATTCAACATCACAGAAAAGCCACCAGGCTAAAAGAAAGAGTCTAAAGGCCCAGAACAAGGCCAAACAAAAGACAAATATAACAGAGTATCAAACTAGATGCCACGCACCGACAACCCAAAAGATCTAGCAAAACTAGACGTAGACACTAAGACTGATCTCCAGTGTCTACGAAGTCCTCGTCCAACTCGGGCGCAAGCTCGGCGTCCGCAAACACCTCACCCTTAGCAAGCAACTCGGGCTCAAGGTCTAACATGCGTCACCCAAAAGAGAAAGGGGCACATGTCAGCAAGTCTAAAAGACTTGAGCAAGGAAATTGAAAGTAACTAGCAACCTAGCACTTATAATATTAAGCAATGACATGGCAGTTAAGTATGATGCAACAATTTAAAAGGAAGGCAAGCACGCACTATGTAGCAAAAGCTACCAAATCACTAATTCACGAATCACTCATCACTATTTTCACTTATCACTGTTTATCACTTAGTGCATAGAAAGTCCACCTGCTGGCCAGCTCGTGGCTCAGGCCGCTTATCTCTATCACTATTAATCACTTGTGCACTAGAGAGTCCACCTGCTGGCCGGAGTGGCGGATCATGCCAACTCGGGGCTCAGTCCGCTTATCTCTTACCCCACCCATATGTGTCGAGCGTTGGGATTTCCAACTTACTGAGCTCGCTTCTGGAACACGAGCCAGGAAGTGTATTTGGCATAGGGGTGCACCTAGCCGGTATCCGAGCGTTGGGGTTAGCAACTACAGGGCTCGCTTCTGGAACACGAGCCAGGAACACAACATCGTAGCAAAGCTACGCAATCACAGCAATACTTAAAGAATGCAATGACATGACAATTAATTTGCGTACCGTTAATGGAAAGTAAATATGACATGGTAATTGTGCAACATGCTAAATGTCGGAACTAGCTTCGTTGTCAAGCTAGTTCCCCAATTTGCGCCTAGGCGAGTATCATTTCGTCGCCTAGCCTCTTTTACGCCTACAACAAGAAAATGGCCTAAAACATGGCCTAAACCCTAAGTGGCAAGTTTCACTTGCCTAGCACCGGGGATGACGACCACTTCGTCACACGGATGCCAATCTACGGGGAAAATCGTTGTTATGGGGGAAACAAACACCAAACAACATGAAATTTATTAGGGTTTCATAAAATTATAAATAGGTTATAAAAACAACGGTAGATCGATTTCTTACCGAGAGGAGGCGGAAGAAACACTCCGGGGAACCCTAGGATCAGATCTGGAAGCAAATGGAGAAGTTTGGGGAAACTAGGGTTTTGGGGGATTTGGGGATTTTGATGGATTTGGTGAGATTTTGGGGAAGATGAGAGGTAGATAGAGTGGATGGATGGTTTGGATGATGGATTTATGGCTTGGAATGAAGGATTGAAGCTTGGAGGAAGATGAGGGCTCAAAGGGGAAGATTTTAGGGTTTTGGGTCGTGTTGGGGAAGAAGAAAACGTTTGAGTTGGGTTTAAATAGGTTGGGCTGGCGGCTGCCCAGAAATTAGGGTTTCAACACTGGTTAGTCGGTCAAAGAGCAACCACTGACCGACTAGTTTGGCAACTAGTCGGTCGGTCGACCAACGCAGACCGACTAAGTGTAAACAGTAACTCCTGAACGAAAATAGGATTTAGAGTTAGTCGGTCCATGAACAAGTACTGACCGACTAGTTTAGCATCTAGTCGGTCGATGAACGTTCTTAGACCGACTAAGAGTAAACAGTAACTCAACTAAAATTAAGATGATGTGTTAGTCGGTTAAAGAAGCATTGCTGACCGACTAGTTTGCAACCTAGTCGGTCAACCAACGTTCTTAGACCGACTAACGATAAACAATAACTCCTGAATAATTTAGAAAGCTAACTAGTCGGTCCAAGAAGGATTACCGACCGACTGGATCGTCATCTAGTCGGTCGGTGCCCCTTCTTATACCGGCTAATGAGCACAGAAAAGTTCCGATACGGAGCGCGGGGCCCCGGGATCGATTCCTAAGACTCCTAGGCTTGATCTAATAGTAAGATACGACCGTTATGAAGTCCGTCACGAGTGACATACTTCGAAATCGACGATCCTAAGGAAGAAACGAGAAAATACGATGAATCGATCGAAAATGAAAGCTACGGAGACGAAAATCACACATGAGGAGGAAAAATCCACCAAAACATATATTATATTATATTAAATCCAGATACATGAAAAGCAGTCGTTACACCAGCACCAGGGACATCTTCGGGCGGGCGCTGATGTAGATCCACGCCCCCGATTGGTGGTGGCTCAGGCGGTAGAACTGGGCGAAGAGGCGAAGAGAGGGCGCCACTCCCCTCAGCATGCAGACAACGATGAAACCACCGAGGAGCCCGACGGCGTTGGGGCAGAATTGACACAGGCACACGTTGTGGGCCTGAAGGAACTCAACGATAAAAGGATGGAGCGGGAAACGAAGCCCGAAGCGGAAACACTTCTCGTATATTCCAACCTCGTTGGGGCCAGGAAAGCAGATCCGCTCGTCAGCCCCAGGGACACGAGCCGAGTAAGGCGGAAGCAGGTAGGCGGAGCGTATGCTCCAGATGGCGGTGGCACAGATCGACGAAGGCCACGACAAGACTTCTGAGGGCACCCCTGAAAGATCATCCCCGTGCCGACAAATCGCCGAAGGAGGGCTACCCGCCAGACCCGGAGCCACGTCGCGCTCCGACCGACCCGAACCCGTGGCAGAGGAAGACGACATGAGGCAGAGCTCAGGCAGAATAGGGATCAGCACAAAGGAGAAAACGACGGGGTGGCGGCACACGAACCCCTTGGCTTCTCAACTTAAGACGATCCCGCGAGCGGTGGGGATAAGCTTGCAGTAACAACGTGGCAGCATCAGAGGACCGACGGCGCTTCGGAGCCCGCGCCTTAAAAGTATCGAACGTGCCAACTCATGATGACGACTAATAAATGAGTCGGCATCGACTGGCGAGCCTGTCAAGGTCAGCGGAAGTCACATCGGCCGAGCCGAACCGGCCAAAGCCGATCGACCCGACCGATGGGGGCAATTGTTACGCCTATTTGGCCGAGGCCCGAAAGACACGAGCCCAGAGACCCGACCGCCGGTCAAGAGCCCATATGCGCACTCAGGCCCACTCGATAAGGCCCTATGGGGGACCCCCCCAAATGTCGATCCGACCCGGCCCCGGTAACACACCAGTCACTCGCCCACTCCTGCGATAACCGTTCCCTCGATCCCGTTACCACTTAATGACAGTGATGGGGAGGTGCGGGGATGGCACAAGGAGCGGCGACGGGGGGCGGATTGAGGGGGCACGATCGAGGGCGGACGAGCGACGTGGGTCAGGGGCAATCACGGCGGAGGTCTATAAAGGGGCTAGGAGGACGACAGGAGAAGGGACGGCCTCTCAGGTATCTAGAACCTAAGGTACTCCATCAACGACCTAGTTCCCCCATTTTCATCTCCTTCCTCCCCCGCTCGCGCCGTGAGACGTCGTTCCGATCGCCTCACGAGTCGAACCGTCTCCGCCGGGCCTCCTCTTTCAGATCTCTGTCTGACTTAGGAATCGGAGGGGATTTGGCCGGAACCAAGGTCCGGCCCCCTGACGAGTGTTCTCGTCTACGCAGGAGGGCATCAGATCGACGGGCCGAGGCTTCCCCTCCGCCCCTCGACGACCACGCAACCAGCTGGACGATTGAGGCTTCCCCTCGTCGTCCGACCGCCGAGGCCGAGCGCAACCGACCGAGGCCGAGCGTCTCGACCCGGGCCGAGGCTACCCCTCGCCCTACCAACGGCCGAGGACCCCGATTCGACCCCGCCGACGCGCTCCACGTCGTCTGCAGATCCGACTCGAGCCTCGACTGCACCAACTCGACTCGCCTGAGGGACCCAAGCGGGCCCCTTGACCACGTTGACCGGGTTGTCCACGGTCAACGCTTTGTAGTGAGAAAACACTCTGAAACAAGTGATATGTGGGAGTTGTATTGAGTGGGTCAATCTCTTGCCGATCCATTCTCGGATCTCTTTGATCCCTAAGCATGGTCGCGCCTCTTGTTTGTGTCAGAGTTGTATTTGCAGAGCGGGTCGACAAGAGTCTCAGCGTATTGGCCACTCTGGTGCTTCAAAGCCTGTTAACGAATATGGCCTAGCCCATTCCACGGCTCACGGCCTCTTACTCTTGGGTTTAATGAGTCAAACCTTAACTTCCCTCGTTATGAGCATGAATGGAGGGCTGTTACAACCTCATCAGAGCCCACTTGAATAGCCTTGAATATGGAAATTGGTGGCTAGATTAATGGTGACGGTTATGCTTCATTATGACCATTTCAACGCCATTGATGGAGCAATTATAGGAGACAATTAAGGGGAAGGTTACAAACCATGGGATGTGGGGATAAATATCCCAAAAGACCAAGGAGGAGAAGAGGCCAGTTCTCCAACAAAGGCTAAGCCGGATACAATAATAAACACTTTCATCTCCTTTCTCTTATGCCTTCTCTTTAATATAGCTCAATACTTTTTATCTATGAGAAGCTAACTTGAGCGTCGGATGGGGATCGGTTAGCGTGATGGAGACCCGAGTCTCAATTGATGCTCGTCAAGCTATTGAAGTCCGAGACCGTGATACCAAGATGTTGGTCGTCATCGCCGATCGACCAAATCTGAGCGTTCAATGATGGTCGATCGGATCATAGCTGATGCCCGAGGATTTTCGAGCTACGATGATCCGAGCTCGGAGGACGGAGTTCTGCCCCATGGTGATAATCCCCTTGCCAATCGACCCAACGACCCAACAAAGAGGCATCGACCAACTGGAGATGCAAGGGCGGTAGACGCATCGACCCAATGACTCAACAGAGAGGCATCGACCGACCGGAGATGCAAGGGCTATCAAGGCATCGACCCATCGACCCTTTGGAGGGGCGTCGCACCAAGGACCCGTCCGAGTGGCAGGTCCATCTTGACACCATCCCTCCAAGCCTTCGAGACCAAACTTTTGGGATCGAACTCGACTCCGACCCAACAGCCAACGGCAGCTTGCCATTTCCTTTTTGGGTTGGGATGACCCAACGCTCGAACTCGCTTCGAGTATCCAAGCTCGATCTGCCCCACCGTGGGTCGTGCAAGCTTGGTTGAAGTCTCTCTGCACCATCCACACTCGAACGGCGCCTCCATGGGACGTGCAAGCTTGTTTGGAGTCTCGCTGCACTTCCCAAGCTCGATCGGTGCCTCCGTGGGTCGTACGCGCACGATCGGAGTCCCCCTGCATCATTTAAAGTTCGATCGGTGCCTCCATGGGTCGATCGACCTCGATCGAGGTCTCCCTATCGACCAGATTCATCGGAACAACTAAGTCCTCGTTGCAAAAGACTGTGCGGAAGTTTTGAGGAGATTTCAAGCGAAAGCGAATCTGAATCGTGGGCAAATCAAATCATAAATCAGCTGACTGCTGGAGGGCACTCGTATCAGAAGTCTTTCTTCAAGTCTCATCACTGCAAAGACACCCTCTAGGCCTTCCAAGGTACGTCCTCATGGACTAGTGAAACTTCTTGCACTCTGTCATCGCCATCGCAAAGCTTCGTTTCTCGGATGGGGCTCTTTCAAGCCTGGACGCTTCCCGTAGCTCCAAGCTCGATCGACTCCGCTCAGGCGCATCGATCGATAAGATCCGATGAGGATTGACCCCACGTTTGACGAACTTACAAATGAATTCAATGTCGACGATGTTCGGCATCCTCAAACAGACAAGTCGATTTTATTTAATCCTTTTTTCCTAAATTTCTCAGTTATGCGATCAGTTGCTTAATCGACAGGGAACCTCAACCCAGATCCGAGCTCGTCGACCCAGCTGAGCTTTGGTTCGGACGATGATTCGAACCAGCTCGACCTCGTCGACCCAGCAAAGCTTCGAATCCGTCGAGGCTCGACAACACGGGGCTTCATCGATTTCCAATTGAAATTCGAAAACGAGAACAAAGAATATATTTTCATTGTAAATTCTTTAAAAGGGATTTTAAAATTTCCTTACTTTTGATTTAATGATAATCTGGGACTTTCTCAGGCATCGTTGGACAGCTTCATTGTGCCCAACTAAGTTCAACGACCTTACAAGACCCGTTGATCTAGCAACATCAAGACAACACGGCATCAACAGGGGTGACTTCATTTCGAGCCATCGTGCCACGACGAAGCTCGTCACGCCTCGTCTGCAAGTCAATCTGAGCATCCAGACCACGTCGGAGCTCTGACCCGATCGTTCGACGCAAACTCAGATCATGGGCGGGATGAACGAGCATTAATCTTGGATCCTCGGGTCACCACGAACTTTGATCAACGCTCTTCAGAGCTCGATCAAAGGACAAGTGTTACGGCCTGAAGATCGTGATAGTCCGACCTTCCGCCATGAACTACCGAAATGCACCATAGGCATGCCCCTCCCGAACGGTTGGTCCGCCCAATGACGGGGAGTCTCACGCCCGAGCTTTAAAGGCTTGTGGGGCGACAGCCGGCACGAAAGCCCCGGACGGCAGGGAGATGGGCGCACCTCGCCTTGCCCCCTTGGCAGAGGCGCTTAACCGCTTTCACTCGGTCCGCAGGGAACGGTGCGCTTGAGGCAATCCAAGATCCTAGGCCGAGAGGGCGCGGCCGGGTCGCACGTCTGCTGCCCCGGTCGGCCCAGAGGACCATCAGGGGGCCTTGCCACTGGAAGGCGCTCCGCCGGACCCTTCGCTCATCGGACACGACAAACAACCTAGTACAAGGACATAACTGACACTAACGCCGCCCGACCGCCTGACAAAGCACCCTCTGGCTGCCGCGCCCCCTGACACTTAATGCTTTTGGCCCTGACACACTGACAAAAGCGTCCCTGACAGCTGCGCCGTCTGATAAAAGCGTGGCTGGCACTCCTGTTCCTGACATCCTCGTCCGAAGCTTCCGCTGACAGCAGGGCCAGCTCAGCACGTCGGGTCAGCATGCCAGGTCAGCCCCACCGAACCGCCTCCCATCAGATATAAATACACCCTCACTTCTTACGGTGAGGGGGTTAGCAAATTCACTTTCAATATTCTTACTCACACACAAGAGCTGTTGGATCCTGGCAAAACAGAGTTAGGATCGATAATTAAAGTTGAGACTTAAGCTTGCGTATGCGGAACGGTAGTCTCGGAACTTTGCCTTCGGATTCGCCACAACGGATCGAGTCTTCTCACGAACGGAGTAAGGCTACTAATCCACAATCTAAATCTCTACTTTAGATTAAGAACTTGGATAAGAGTGAGAGAAAGGATTTCTGCAGAGCTTCGCTAGGATGAAGATGCATGCATGAATTTCATGCAAAAGGTGTAAGAAATGGCTTACCCTTGGGTCTTATTTATAGCCCCCAAGGTAGTTATTTTAGGGTAAGTTGTTCCTTTGGAACAACTTAATTAAGGTGTACCATGATACATGGCACATTATAAGCTTAAGTTGTACCATATGCATGGTACAACATAAGCTTAAGATATTCCCCCTTTATTAGCCATATGTCGCATGCACTTATGCATATATAATGCGACTTTCCCACTCATCCAGAGATCCTCTCCGCAAGGGAACAGATTCCCTTTGTACACGACTTCGTGTACGCGACGTTCGAGGTCCGTATTCCCTCGTACATCCCCCACAAGGGTGTACAAACGTCTTCCATATCCAACATCTCCCACTCACACTTGAGGGGATTGTAAGAGAACGTCTTTCCCTTATTTCTTTCATCTATCATACCGAGAAATAGACCGTGCGACCGTCATGCGCGTAGAGTCTGTTGTTGTGCACTTGTTAGAGATACACAACGACCTCGAAGGTGCAAAGTTGAGTAGTTCAACGCATGCTTTACCCTAGATTATTTCTTCACATTTCTTATACTTTATATTCAACAATTGAATCCCATCTGGATCACAATTGGCTGGCCAGCTTTGAATCATTAAAGTCTAAATGTGAATATGAAATCAATCTTCCTTTTCTTGCGAACCTTCTGATCTTGACTTGATTCGCTTTTCTAACGTGCCCCGCCGAGCCGAATTATCATAGACCATAAGTAACACGCTAAGATAGCGATCATCTCGTCAAATCTAAAGGAACCAATTGGAGTCCTTGAGGGTAAGAGTTAAGACCCGTATGGCCTTTGAGTCTCACATAATAGCAAACACTATTGCTACTAACTCAGTGGTCAAAATGCATACGTGGTATGAACACGTATTACAACATCACTCCTTTCCCAGGGAGAGTATGTCTTAATGATGTTGTACGGATGAAAAGATCAGACACCACAGTGCCTATCTTTTTGAGTCCCCTTACTACTCGTGAAAAAATCACGGACTCTCATCCTGCATAAGACAGATAGGATTTGAAAATCCTATGAGATCTCTTTCAAATATCCTTGTGATACAGATCTCAGATCTTTTGTAAGCATCCATATGATGCAGATCTTTCATTCGACTATCTTGTTTAAGTCATGACTCTAAATCATCCGTCTAATGATTTTGACTTTAAACTAGTCTCATCTCTATCTTATCCATCTGATAAGATAAGGCGGTTGCTCATGTGAGAGAGCCAACCTTAATCTGTCCGACATACACACAATTCAGCTGAGATTTCAAAAAATGTACACAAACATTTCTTAAGAAATTCATATGCAATGTTTTAAAAAAAAGAACTTATTCTTTTATTAATTTTGATCATTTACAGACATGGGAATTTACATTGGTACAACTCAGCTCTTACGCAATCCTTGAGATGATAAGTGTTTGTAAAACACATCTCTGGGGATCGCCTTCGTAAGCGGATCCGCTATCATCTCATGCGTAGATATGTACCTTATGTCTACCTTCTTGGTCTTATCATAGTCTTTTGCAAATCTGCAGTTCCTTTAAGATACTGCATTATCCTCTTAACCGCTTTCCAGTGTTCTTGCCCTGGGTTGGATTGGTAACAGCTTACCATTTCCAACGGCAAAACAGATGTCCGGTCTCGTACACACCATAGTGTACATAAGACTATCAACTGCACTGGAATATGGAACTTTTTCCATAATTTCTTTTCCTTTTGGTTCTTTGGACACGATTCCAGATATAAATTATCGCATATGCTTATATGAATATCAATGGACTTGCAGTCCTGCATATTAAATCGTTCTAGAACCTTCTTTATATAAGTCTCCTGTGAAAGAGAAAGAAGTTTCTTCGAACGATTCCTTGAAATCTTAACTCCAAGGATATATGCGGCTTTTCCTATGCCTTTCATCTCAAATACTGATGAAAGCCAAGCATTGATACTCATCACAAAGCCCTTGTCATTTCTGGCTATTAAAATGTCATCTACATATAGAGACATGATAATATACTTGCTTTTAATCCTCTTGATATATACTCAGTTATCTTCATCAAGCATGGAAAAAACCATTTGATAAGACAACTTCTTGAAATTGTATATACTATTGCCTCGAGGATTACTTAAGACCATATATGGATTTACGAAGTTTACAAACCTTATGTTCGTTTCCTTCTTTTACAAACCCTGTTGGTTGTTCCATATAGATCTCCTCGTCCAATTCTCCATTGAGAAAGGCAGTCTTTACATCCATCTGATGTAATTCGAGGTATAAGCAAGCTACCATTGCCAGAATCATGCGAATCAAGGTAAAATGCACAACAGGTGAGAAGGTCTCTTCGTAGTCTATCCCTTCCTGTTGCGTAAAACCTTTCGCGACAAGGCGAGCTTTATATCTGTCAATAGAGCCATCAGCCTTATGCTTGATCTTGAGAACCCATTTGTTCCCAATTGCTCTATGTCCTCTGGGTGAGTTAACCAAGTCCCAGACTTGGTTAACTTTCATGGATTTCAATTCCTCCTTCATCGCTTCCATCCATTTGTCTTTCGCAGGGCATGATGCGGCCTGTTTGAAAGTGGCAGGCTTGTCATCATCTTGTAGTAAAGTCATAAAGGTTTACGGAAATTCATCCTCAAATCTTAGAGGAGCCAACCTTGTACGACTACTATGTTGTATTTGAGATTTCTTCAAGTCCTTGTTGACTCGAATTTACATCAATTCTAATATCACTCCCACTTGGAATGTCGTTAGAATTGCTCCCACTTGGATCATTATTCCCGTATGGAATAGGATAATTGTCATTCGTATAATCCATTGGTGAAGGTTGAAACGTATTTTCGTTTTCACCAAGAATTCTCCCACTCGAATGAGGTAATCCTTTTTGATCATAAATCTCAAATAAAGATAAGTCCTGACTTATCTCGCCCTGTCTTGGAAACTCGTTTTCCAAGAAAGTGACATCCCTCGACTCAAACTCAATTAGCCCACCATTGTCTTCCTGACTAACAAAAATATAACCTTTGGAGTTTTCTGCGTATCGTATAAAGATACGTTTCCTTTCCCTTGGCCCAAGTTTGCCATACTTATGGGAGGAAATATGTGCGTAGAATGCACAACCCCAAGGTTTCAAAATGTTTAAGTCAGGAGACTTTTGGTTCCACAACTCATAAGGAGTGGAGCTAACTGATTTCGAGGGTACGCGTTTCAAAAATGAAAGCGGCCGTCAATAATGCATCACCCCAAAAGGTGATTGGCAAGTTAGCTTGCTCCATCATTGAACGGACCATTTTTCATTAAAGTCCTATACATCCTTTCTGCAACACCAATTTGTTGAGGAGTATAAGGCATAGTTACCTGATGTACTATGCCTTTTTCATCACAAAGTTCCTTTAAACTTGTTGATTGATATTCACCGCCCCTATCGGTTCGCATGACCTTAATCTTGCGATCTAATTGATTCTCCACTAAACTCATATAGTTTTTTAAAGCAGGTTTAGTGCTTTCACTTTTGTGGGATATCAAATAGATATGACCGAATCGGGTGAAATCATCAATAAAAGTGATGAAATAGGACTTCCCGCGTCTTGTCTTAACATTCATTGGACCACATATGTCCGAATGGATAAGCTGTATTGGAACCTCGGCCCTTGTGCCGGTTCCAAACGGCTTGCGATAAGATTTCCTCACAAGGCAATGTTCGCAGGTCGACATTTCAACCTTTGAAACATTGGATAGAAGGCCACGTTTGGCAAGTCTATCTATACGCATTGGTCCAATATGACCAAGCCTTGCGTGCCAACAAATTATATTAGACTCATTAGTCAAAGAATTTGTCCCAAGGAAATTTTCATTACATGAGGAAATACATTGTACTTATTACAATAAATCCTTTGAAATACAAACCCAGTTCCAATAAAGGAATTATTACAAAATAGGTCCATATTACAATCATGAAGGAACCAACTATAACCAAGACCCATTAAATTGACCACAGTATTAATATTCCTTTGAATATTTAGAATGAAGGGAACATCATAAAGTAGGAGAGTGTGGCCGTTGTCCAAGTCTAGCTTGCAATTCCCAACGCCTTTCTCTACAACACGTGAGTTGTTTCCTACATCGATCCACTTCATTCCATGGTGTATCCGGTGATACTCCACGAAGGACCGTCTGTCCTTTGCTATGTGGTCGGTGGCACCTGAATCAATTATCCCATAATGGATTTAGATTCCACAAGAAATATTGAACTAGAAACACATATGTACCTAGTATTTAAAAGTTACCTCGTCACTTCCACTCGTACACGAACGAGCATAGTGACCGAGTTTGTTGCACTTGAAGCACTTGATCCTTTTCAAGTCTTTCTTCTTGTGCCATTTCTTGTGCCCACCCTTATGTTTGGGTTCCTTGGTAGACTCAGGTTGCTTATTACGTTCATTAGAAGACTTCGAACGATCTTTACGTTTCTTTCCCCCGTGTGAGGAACTAGCAACCATGTGCACTTCTGCACTTGGCTTGGCAGCCGCAAGCCGCTCTTCCTCTAATTCGAGGTGTTTGGAAACGTCGTTGAAGGTCTTGATGCTCTCATTGTGAGTGAGATGCATCTTCATTTGATCCCACCCATTTGGTAGGGAACGTATGACTGCTTGGTTTTGTTGCTCATCAGTGAGCACATGACCTGCGTCCTTTAACTCCGAGATAAGGTTCGCCATATGTCGCAGATGTTTCCCCATGGAATGATCTGGACGTTTCTTATATGTATCGAACCTTATAGTTAAGGCGCGAAGTTTGGACACCGATGTGCCACCGAACTTCTCCTCTAGCTTGGACCATATGTCCATGGCTAGGTCATATTCTCGGAAGATGCGCATTATGTCATCAGCCATACTGCTTAATAACGTAATGCGCGCTATCTTATTCTTCCGAGACCAAGCATCAAAAGCTTCCTTGTCTCGTCTGTGTTGGGCCGTAGTGCCCAACTCGGGTTCAATCATTACGTTATTTAGAGTTTCGAGCACTTCTTGCTCCTCTAAAACGTATTGTATCTTAATGGACCAAAGTTTGTAATTATCGCCGTTGAGTTTTTCACCTTTGTTTAACTCAGCGACGATATTCTTTGAAGCGGAAGACATTTTACTTTTAAAATGCTGCAAAAGACACAAAACCGAAGGTTCGATCAAAAACATTGCATAAAAATTCTTAAAATATAACTCCCACTTGAAATGATAATAGAGTATTCCATTTGGATAGTTCTAAAAATTCAAATCCCACTTGGAATTATATTATATTTGATAAGTTACTTTCGAAAAATATTGAAGATGTTGTTCTAGAATCGAAAAGGTCTCTATGATTCCAATCACCATCTAGAACAACCTTCAATATTCCCCCATCACTTATCAAACAATAGTACTCTTATAGTACTAGCAGCGGAAAACGAGTTTGAAAACGTATTTTTCAGATATAATTCCCACTTGAAATGATTTTAGAATATCCCATATGGATAGTTCTAAAATCAACTCCCACTTGGAATGATATTCATAATTTGATAAGTTACTTTCGAAAAATATTGAAGATGTTACTCTAGAGTCGGAAAGGTCACTATGTTTCCAATCACCATCTAGAGTAACTTTCAATATTTCTCCCTCACTTTATCAAATGTTAGTACTCTTATAGTACTTTGCAGCGGAAAAGCGTTTTTGAAAAACGTATTTTTCAAAAAATCAAAATACATTGGCTAATCTCCGTAGAGTAGAGCACAACGTCATAAGTACATTGGCTAATCTCCGTAGAGTAGAGCACAATGACTTCGCTAATCTCGCATGAAGTAGAGCACTATGGCTAGTCTTCAAGGAGTAGAGCCAAAAAAAACTTCATTAAAACGTTAGTCCCGTATGAACTAGTCGGCACTGTGGTTAGCCCCGTATGGACTAATCGACACATTCGAGTTTGACCAAGGCCTTTTGTTACCCCGTATGGGTCATTTGGCAAGTTTGCAATCGACCCAGACCATCTGTCGGATTGGTCGACCAAAAACACTAAATTGGTCGACCAATTTTTTTGAATTGCAACTTCTTCCCAGCCAGGGCCTCTGCCCTGGCCGGGGCTTGGCCAAGGGCCGGCCAGGGCCTCTGCCCTGGCCGGCCAGGGGCCTCTGCCCTGGCCGGCCAGGGGCCTCTGCCCTGGCCGGCCAGGGGCCTCTGCCCTGGCCGGCCAGGGGCCTCTGCCCTGGCCGGCCAGGGGCCTCTGCCCTGGCCGGCCAGGGGCCTCTGCCCTGGCCGGCCAGGGGCTTTGTCCCCCTCGGCCAGGGCCTCTGCCCTGGCCAGGGCCGGCCAAGGCCGGCCAGGCCCTGGCCTCTGCCAGGGCATTGGCCCTGGCCTCTGCCAGGGCAGGCCAGCCGGCCCTGGCCACTGCCAGGGCCGGCCATTGCCGGCCTGGCCTTGGCCGGCCACTGCCGGCCTGGCCATGGCCGGTCATGGCTTGGCCATGGCCGGTCATGGCCAAGGCCATTTGGCATTGGCCGGCCATGGCCCCTTTGGCCATGGCCGGCCACCCCCTTTGAATGGGGTTGCCGCACACACTCCTCCCCCTTGATGGGGTGGTCGCCGGTGGTTATTGGCCGTAGCCAACCCCCTCCGCAAGTGGAGGGGGGGTGCATAGCCTTCATAGCCCATTTGGCCATGGTGCACATGCACCAAATTTCCTCTTACTCGATGGAAATAACTACCATCATCTTCCTCGATGAAGCACCCGTTCGTCGATGAAGCACCCGTTCGTCGAGAAATTAGTTATTTCCTAATGGCCGTGTGCCAAAAAAAATAACATACTACGTGAACGGTCGGTTCTTCCCGTCACGGAGAGTTCCTACCATATCCGTAATGATAGGAGACCCTAACGTGAAAAGAACAACCGCTGCGTTCTCTCCGTCACGAAGCGTTCCTACTATATCCGTAATAGTAGGAGACCCATTCGTGAAAAAGACAACGACTCGTTCATAGTTTCGACGGGGCGGTGGTTTGACCGGGGCGAACCCTTATGGCTCTGATACCAATGTTGGATCCTGGCAAAACAGAGTTAGGATCGATAATTAAAGTTGAGACTTACGCTTGCGTATGCGGAACGGTAGTCTCGGAACTTTGCCTTCGGATTCACCACAACGGATCGAGTCTTCTCACGAACGGAGTAAGGCTACTAATCCACAATCTAAATCTCTACTTTAGATTAAGAACTTGGATAAGAGGTAGAGAAAGGATTTCTGCAGAGCTTCGCTAGGATGAAGATGCATGCATGAATTTCATGCAAAAGGTGTAAGAAATGGCTTACCCTTGGGTCTTATTTATAGCCCCCAAGGTAGTTATTTTAGGGTAAGTTGTTCCTTTGGAACAACTTAATTAAGGTGTACCATGATACATGGCACATTATAAGCTTAAGTTGTACCATATGCATGGTACAACATAAGCTTAAGATATTCCCCCTTTATTAGCCATATGTCGCATGCACTTATGCATATATAATGCGACTTTCCCACTCATCCAGAGATCCTCTCCGCAAGGGAACAGATTCCCTTTGTACACGACTTCGTGTACGCGACGTTCGAGGTCCGTATTCCCTTGTACATCCCCCACAAGGGTGTACAAACGTCTTCCATATCCAACAAGAGCAAAGGTCGTCCACATCTTTGTTCTTCCACTCATAGCTCGTCACGTGCGGCCGGCTCACTTCTTAGTCCGACCCGCGTGCCTAGCCCCCGCTTTAAGTCCTTCCACTGACGTTGGCATCGGAGAGGCTAAGGGTTGGACCCCAACCTGGCCTTTCTGACGAGTTGTTCCTTGCGCAGGATAGCTCGTCGCCCGGCTCGTGTTCGCCTTCAGCTCCCGCAATCCGATCTTCCCCAATCGCATCCTGTGGGATTCGACTCCGTGGTCTGCTCCAACGACAAGCTTAGCCTCATCACCCCTCTAATCACCCGTCAAATAGCCTACCCAAATCCCTTCATTAACTTAACCACCGTGCCCTTGGTTCCCCCTAATACAAATTCATTGTACACGAGTTCTAGCCCGCAACAATTGGCACCGTCTGTGGGAACCAAAGGGTCACACCCATGTCAGACCCCATACCAATCATCCGGAACCCTGACCACGGCAAGGACCCCATGGATCAAGGACCACTCTCTCAACCAATGACATCCGCGACTGACCCTCCTCCGGGGGTAGAGGTCGAGACAGCCCATGCCTCGGCCCGCGCGATACAACAAAGCTTCGAGGCCTTCACTAAGATGATGGCGGGCTGTGCAGCAACAGGGACGTGGCACCTCTCGGCCACTCTGAGCCCCCGAACGTGAGACGGAATCTTCACCCTCAGTTCGAGGAGGAGGGGCCGGGGAGACCAGTGGCTCGCCAAGGAGATTGCAGCCCATCGGAAGCTCCTGGAGGAGGAAATGGAGGTCGTGCGGCAGCGGAGGCGCCGGGAGGAGGCGGCCGCCGCGCAAAGGCATTTGGGCAAAGCGGCCGAGACCGCCCAGCAGGCCAACCTGGACGACGAGACCGCCCGACGCCAACTCTGCTTTATTATCGTGGAACGCGAAAGGCTTCGGAGGGAGAACGAAGAGAACAGGGGGATCCCGGAGGTGTCGGTGACGGGCCGGTGACACCTAGACGGGTGCGGCCCGCCGCTCGCCAAGTCTCCACCGTGGGGGCGAAGTCCGCCTCGTCAACATCTCTCCCCCGATCGTCCGAACGAGGAAGCCGTTCGTCGACAACTCCGCTTCCTCACCGCCGAACGCGAAAGGCTCTTGAGGGAGAATCATGAGCGGAGAGAGGTCCGGGGGGAGACAGACAGGGGGCGGTGGCACTGTGACGACCGTAACCCGCCGCCTGTCGAATCCTCTGCCTGCGGAAGGAGTCCTCCCAGGAGACCATTTCGTTATTCCCCGGGGCACGACGACCAGCGGTAGCCGAGGCGCGACCGGAGCCAAAACTCGAAATGGCGAAGAGGGCATGCGCTCGAGCTTTCTGCCTACCCGGAGGAAGCCACGCCGTTGTCATGATGGATCACGTCTGCCCTGAGACCCAGAAGGTTCAAACCCCCCACCTGGCCACCTACAACGGAAGAGGCGACCCCCTCACACACGTGCAACAATACCGGGGGGCAATAGAGGCGCAGGATGTGGATGAGGCGTTCCTATGCCGGCTTTTCTCGCAAAGTCTGAGGGACACGACATTGGATTGATACTTCGGCCTACCCACGAGATCCATTGGGAGCTTTGGCGAACTGTCCCACTAGTTCTGCCAGGAGTTCTGGGCAGGACGAACAAAGAAGAAGCCCTTGGACTACCTCAGCACGATAGTCCAGGGGGAAGAGGAGACAACAGGGAAGTATCTGTGTCGTTTTCAGGATGAGAGACGAGCGGTGGTGGCCTGCGGCGATGAGGTACTCGTGCTGGCTTTCAATACGGGGCTGCGGACTCGGAGCCTCCAAAAATCCCTTCTCCGAGATCCGCTGGCCGATTACGAGATGCTGGTCGCTATGGCGGAGAGGCATGCATTGGCCGAGGAGACTCTCGGCACGAAGAAATTGTTCCCCCGGTGAAGCTGCCCCAAGATGAGCCTCAATCGCACCCACCACCAAGGCAGGAAGACGGGCCTCGCGGGCGTGACCAGCAGGCCCAACTAAGACGCAACCCGACGAGACGTCGCCCGCAAGATCGCCTTGGCCCAGCCCGAGAATTCGCCCCAGCCCAAGAGCCCGCCCGCGCCGTCCCGAGGCAGGAGGGACCCCTGTGGGCCCATTACACGCATCTCAACGCCCACATGTTAGAGGTGTTGGTCGTGGCGACAAGGGCCGGACTGCTTTCGGAGCCGCCCGGAAGATGAGGACGGACCCAGCAAAGCGGGATCTCCGGAAGTACTGTCGGTATCATCGGGACCACGGTCATGACACCGACAATTGTTACACTCTCAAGAGGGAGATCCAGCGGTTGATCCAGGCGGGCCACTTGGGAGGCTTCGTGGGAAACAGGCAGGTAATCCAAGAAGAAAGCGCCCCACGAGAAGCACGGAGGCCAGGGCCTCCGGCAGTCCAGGGTCAGGAGGAGCCTCGCCCCCCTAGGGCGATCATGCACATAGACGTGCTAAGCAAGGGGCCGCTCTCAGGTGGGGCGTCGCCCGTAGGCATGGAGGTACGTGCCCGGTAGGTGATGGCGGCGGGCGCCCGCAGCAAGTCGAAGCGGAGAAGGGTAAGTCGGCCCCCCATCACTTTCACCGATGAAGATCTGGGGGGAGTCGAGTACCCGCATGATGACGCCATCGTCATCGAGGCTCAGGTTGGAACGGTCATCATCAGCCGGCTCCTGATCGACACCGGGAGCTCCTGCAACATCCTGTTTTATCAACGGTCGATAAGATGGGGTGGAGGCGGGCTGACCTAAGGCCTTGTACGGGGCCCGTCGTCGGCTTCACCGGCCATACGATCCCCATTGTAGGGATGATCACCCTGTCGATGACTCTGGGGCAGGAACCGAGGGTCGTCACCCGGGGGACGCAATTCGTCGTCGTCGACATCACGTCGGCGTACAACGGGATCATTGGGCACCCATACATGATGTCTATAGAGGCGCTCCCCAGCCTGCTACACCAGATGGTGAAATTCTGGACCCAGCGAGGGGTGGGGCTGGTACGGGGAGACCAGGTGCTGTCTAGAAGCTGCAATGAAGTGCCGACCAGGCACCAGAGCCCGAAGCAGGCCTTGTCAGTCTGCATTCCCGACGAAAGGGAGGACTTCTGCGACCAACGGCCGACCCCTGTCGAGGAGGTCGAAGAGGTGCCCGTGGCCGCGGAGGAGGGCAAAACTGTCTCCATCGGGACGAAGCTCCCAGCCACTCTAAGGGCGGCCCTCGTTAGCTTTCTCCAGGAAAACATGGACATATTCGGATGGTCGCCCACGGACATGCCAGGGGTCGACCCAACGGTGATCTCCCACAGGTTGAATACGGACCCGGGAGCTCGACCGGTTCGGCAGAAGAAGAGGAGCGCCGGGGGCGAAAAGAAGAGGGCATGCGAGGAGGAGGTGGAGCGGCTTCTCAAGGCCAAGTTTATCAGGCCGGTGGACTACCCGGTCTGGCTCGCCAACGTCATCTTGGTGAAGAAGGCCAGTGGAAAATGGCGCATGTGCGTCGACTTCACCGACCTTAACAAGGTGTGTCCGAAGGACAGTTTCCCCCTCCCGTGGATCGACCACTTGGTAGACCAGGCGTCTGGCTACGAGTTGTTGAGCTTTATGGACGCCTTCTCAGGCTACAACCAGATCCCGATGGCGGAAGAGGACAAAGAGAAAACGTCCTTCGTCACCGATAGAGGCACCTTCTGCTACACAAAGATGCCCTTCGGATTGAAGAACGCCGTGGCGACCTATCAGCAGATGGTGGACCGGATATTCGGCCCGCAGGTTGGGCAAAACTTGGAGGTCTACATCGACGACATGCTGGTAAAGAGTAGGAGAGCCCCAGACCACCTTGCCGACTTGCAGGAGACATTCCGAAGGGTTCGTCAATACGGCTTAAGGCTGAACCCAGCGAAGTGCGTCTTCAGCGTGTAGTCAGGGAAATTCCTAGGCTTCATGATAACGAAGCAAGGGATTGAGGCGAACCCTGACAAGGTGATGGCCCTCGTCAATATGGCGGAACCACGGACAATCCGGGATTTGCAACGCCTGAATGGCCGGATCACCGCTCTCGGGCGGTTCCTGTCAAAATCTGCGGAGAGGTCACTCCCCTTCTTTAGGGTCTTGCGCATTGCCTTCGGAGAAGCAAAGGACAAAAGGAATGTGATCCCATGGGACGACGATTGCATTCGATCATTCGCGAAGCTGAGGGCCTACCTGGAAAGCCCGTCGCTTCTCGCCAGGCCGGTAGAAGGAGAACCGCCCGGGTTGTACTTGGCGACCAATGAAGAGGCCGCCAGCTCCGTCCTAATCAAAGAGGAAGGGGGCATGCAGCGCCCTGTATATTACGCCAGCCGGATTCTCCGGGAGGCAGAGACTCGCTACAGTCCCATCGATAGGGCCGCCTACTGCCTGGTCACAATGGCAAGGAAGCTCCGACCATACTTCCAGGCCCATCCCATTGCCGTCCACAACGACCTGCCCCTCGAGAAGAACCTGAAGAGGTTGGATCGGTCGGGAAGGATGCTCAATAGAGTGTCGAGCTCAGCGAGTTCGACATAACATACAAGGCCCGGACGGTGATCAAGGGCCAGACATTGGCGGACTTCGTGGTAGAATGCACCACTGAGGACGCCTCGTGGGACCCACCAGACGCACCATCGATGACCATATCCCCGCAAGTGGTAGGGGTGGCGGAACCTTCGGAGCCCTCCCAGGGAGACATGGACGAATTATGGATCATCCACGTCGATGGCTCAGCGACGGGATCCGGGACAGGGGAGGGAATCGTCATTCAAACCCCCGACGGATGCTCGTTGGAATACGCCTTGCGCTTCAACTTCCCGGCGACCAACAATGTCACGGAGTATGAGGCCGCGGTCAACGGGCTGAAGCTTAGTAGGTAGGTGGGAGTGATGAACATGTTGCTCCTCAGCGACTCACGGCTCGTCATCCAACAGATCCAAGGGAGCTTCGAGGCCCGAGAAGAAACGATGAAGCGCTACCTTAAGCGTATCCAAGCCGAGCTCCGAAAGTTCAAGAGAGCGGAGGTTCGACACCTGCCCCGTTCCAACAACCTCTGGGCGGATGCCCTATCCAAGCTGGCCTCTTCCTCTGCGGCCGAGATCGGGAAGGCCATCTACGTCGAAAGCCTGCTGACACCAACTATTGACGAAGAAGAACTAATGTTTGTCGGCTCGGTGACGACATGGATGACCCCCATCGTGAAATACCTGGAGACGGGGGCCCTACCCGAGGAGCGGATGCTGGCTAATAAGGTTGAGAGGCGGGCCCTATCATTCATACTCCTCGACGAAGTATTATACCGCCGGCATCGCGCCAACTTCGACGTCCTGCCGTACCTGAAGTGCCTGGGGCCTGAGCAGGCCGAGCAAGTCATCTGCGAAGTGCATGAGGGCTTCTACGGGAACCACCACGGTGGTCGCACCATCTCCCACAAAATAATGCGCCAGGGGTATTACTGGCAGACAATGATCTAGGACGCGGCTCAGTATGTAAAAAGATGCGAGGCGTGCCAGAAATTCGGCCGACATACGACAGCGCCTCCGGCCAACTTGGTGCCCATCGTGAGCCCGATCCCGTTCGCCAAGTGGGGGCTTGACATCCTTGGGCCTTTCCCAAAGGCCTCCGGTGGAAGGAAATATCTAGTTGTTGCCGTGGACTATTTCACGAAGTGGGTGGAGACCGAGCCGTTGGCACGCATCACGTGGACGGACATGAAGGGTTTTATTTGGCAGTCCATTATATGTCTCTTCGGAATACCCCGCTCTATAGTCACGGATAACAGAAGACATCGATTGTGAAGGCTTCCGCGACATCAGTTCGTGCTGGGGGATCAAGCTCCATTTTGCGTTGGTTGCACACCCGTAGTGCAACGGAATGGCGGAGGCCACGAACAATTGCATCTTGAGTCTTATGAAGAAGAAGGTAGACGCCGCTCTCGGGGCATGGGTCGACGAGCTACCGGGAATCCTCTGGTCCTACCGTACCACCCACAAGGCCTCGACCGGAGAAAGCCCATTCATGCTGGCATACGGATCGGAAGCGGTCGTTCCTATGGAAATTGGAGAAGAGACACTCTGGTTGAAACTCTTCGATGATGGTATCAATGGGGAGGGGCTTGGCCTCAGTCTCGAACTAGTGGACGAGGTAAGGGACCGAGCCCTGACGAGCCTCGTCCGGGACAGCCAGAAGATGGCCTGACACTACGACTCCAGGGTGAAGAAGCGGACCTTCAGAATCGGCGACCTGGTCCTCAGAGACGCCACCTTCAGACCCGAGACCGTCTACCGAGGGAAGTTGGCCGCCAAATGGGAAGGGCCCTACAAGGTCATCGACATCATCGGACCGGCCACATACATCCTGGCGAACCCGGACGGAAGTGAGCTAGCCCACCCTTGGATTATGGAACACCTGCTAAAGTTTTACGAATATTGGTGAGCCTTTTTAATTAAAGATCCTCATTCATGCACTTTTCCAAACTTTGTTGTCTCCACGTGAGTATTTCAGTTTGAACGATCAAGACCTCTAGGGCAGGGCCAACCCTCGCCGCCCAAACCAGAGAAGGGCACGGGCCGAGCTACACACTCGCTCCCCCCCTCAAAACCTCTAGGGCAGGGCCAACCCTCGCCACCCAAACTAGAGAAGGGCACGGGTCGAGCTACACGCTCGCTCCCCCCTCCAGACCTCTGGGGCAGGGCCAACCCTCGCCACCCAAACCAGAGAAGGGCACGGGCCGAGCTATGTGCTCGCTCCCCCCCTCCAGACCTCTGGGGCAGAGCCAACCCTCGCCACCCAAACAGAGAAGGGCACGGGCCGAGCTACGCGCTCGCTCCCCCCTCCAGACCTTTGGGGAAGTGCCAACCCTCGCCATCCAAACCAGAGAAGGGCACAGGCCGAGCTACGCGCTCGCTCCCCCCTCCAGACCTCTGGGGCAGGGCCAACCCTCGCCACCCAAACCAGAGAAGGGCACAGGCAGAGCTACGCGCTCGCTCCCCCATCCAGACCTCTGGGGCAGGGCCAACCCTCGCCACCCAAACCAGAGAAGGGCACGGGCCGAGCTACGTGCTCGCTCCCCCCCTCCAGACCTCTGGGGCAGGGCCAACCCTCGCCACCCAAACCAGAGAAGGGCACGGGCCGAGCTACGTGCTCGCTCCCCCCTCCAGACCTCTGGGGCAGGGCCAACCCTCGCCACCCAAGCCAGAGAAGGGCACAGGCCGAGCTACGCGCTCGCTCCCCCCTCCAGACCTCTGGGGCAGGGCCAACCCTCACCACCCAAACCAGAGAAGGGCACGGGCCGAGCTACGCGCTCGCTCCCCCCCTCCAGACCTCTGGGGCAGGGCCAACCCTCGCTACCCAAACCAGAGAAGGGCACGGGCCGAGCTACGTGCTCGCTCCCCCTCCATACTTCTGGGGCAGGGCCAACCCTTGCCACCCAAACCAGAGAAGGGCACGGGCCGAGCTACGCGCTCGCTCCCCCTCCAGACCTCAGGAGCAGGGCCAACCCTTGCCACCCAAACCAGAGAAGGGCACAGGCCGAGCTACGCGCTCACCCCCCCCTCCAGACCTCTGGGGCAGGGCCAACCCTTGCCACCCAAACCAGAGAAGGGCACGGGCTGAGCTACGCGCTCGCCCCCCCTCCAGACCTCTGGGGCAGGGCCAACCCTCGCCACCCAAACCAGAGAAGGGCACGGGCCGAGCTACGTGCTCGCCCCCCCTCCAGACCTCTGGGGCAGTGCCAACCCTCGCCACCCAAACCAGAGAAGGGCACGGGCCAAGCTACGCGCTCGCCCCCTCCAAACCTCTCGGGCAGGGCCAGCTCCCCGAGGGTTTGACGGACACCGACCAACCGAGCCAAGGAGGGGTGCAAAATAAAATATCCGCCTGCTCACTACCTCACCCACACACGGGCCCATGATCCTCGAAATCTCGGGCCTAGGAGAGAGGACAAGGGCACGCGAACCGGGGCACGCAAACCGGGGGAGACCAAACGCAGCCCGAGGACCGCCAAACAACGCCTGCTGGGTAAACGCCAGGTCCTGATAAAGCGGATCCCCGATGCGACCCATCGAAGCAGAAGGAAGCTCGGGAAATGTGCCATTAATGACGACACGCCCCCCGAAGAGACTAGGGTTGACGAATCGCCACATGCGCCATCGGGCAAAAGCTGTTTCCAAAGGGTGTGATTCTGAGGAGCCCATTAATAATGCCAGATCATCGCATTAATTAGGGGGGAAACCGTCAACAAAATCCCCCTATAAATGCCCTCCCTCACCCTCCCGAAGGAGAAAAAGAAAAAGATGAAGGAAATATGAGAAACCGGTACCAGCACCCTCCACCAACTAGGAAAAGGGCTGAGACGCCTTGCCCAAAAAAAACGGAGGCCAATGGCCACCTATGGATCCCGCCTCCCTGATCAGCGATCGCTTCCAATCGACGATCACCGATAGGCTATTCCTCTTACAAACGGATCGCCAATAGGCTATTCCCCTTACACAAGGGGAGCCCCACATTCCACCCCTCTGTCTGCTCTAAACCAGATGAGACGGGGGAAGGTTGGCATCCGTTCCCCACTGATCGCACCCCGGATACACGTCCCGGAGCGATGGTTGTAGTTTTACCGCAAGCGCACGGTGTAGCGGAGAGCGGGATATCGAACACAGGGAGGACGAATGACCGTGCTTGTTCCAATCAACCTGGCTATTCAAGAAGAGAGAAATTTGCCTTGGGCGATCCTGTCACAATCGTCAGACAAAGTACAGAAATATCAAATCAAATAAAGAACGTCTAGGGAATGGGGAATTCCCGCTACTCACCGTCTTTCGTAAATGTGGTTCGTCGATATCAAAATTGCTAGAATAAGATTTTAGATGAACTAGTTGCAACTGAATGTAGAACCAAGCTCACGCTCTCGCGCTGTTGCCGGTCTATAGCTATTCTAGGTTTGGGTCCAATCTCTTGCAAACCCTAGCCTAGGGAAGCTAGCATTAGGATCAACATCATCGTTCAATCGCGCACCGAGCCCAATCTCTTGCAAACTCGGCCCACGACCTAGTTTGGGATAGTTCCTACCCGTCCAATCTCTTGCAAACGGGTATTGGCGCGGAATTGGAACCGGAAACCCTAGTATCGGTCCAATCTCTTGCAAACCGATACATCGGAAATTCGATTCCAACCCAATTCGGATTTCTTAGGGTTTCCTATCGAATTGGGATCCAATCTCTTGCAAATCCCAATCGGTATGAACTCCTAGCTATCCGTAGTAAATCGATCCCGATCTAATCCCTAATAGCAATTCTAGCAAAATTCCTACCAATTCATCACAATTATGAAATAGGGCTTGTAGGGTTCATCCCCACGCCCCAAGACGTGGAGACTACTCACAATTCATAGCAAGATCACAGAAATAATCAATGAAATAAGCAATAGAATTCATCACAATATTGAGATATGCAATAAAAATAGAATTTTTAGAGAAGAGAGAAGCAAACCAATGGAGTTCTTCAATTAATCCAACAAAAATCCAATTTTGTCTCCTCTCCAATCTCAAGAATAAAACTAAAAAGCTAATCTAAAAAGGCTACAAAAATCTGAGGAAAAAGATCTCAAAACTAGGGTAAAAACAGGGGTTAAATACCCCTCAAAATCGTCCAAAAACTGTGACCAAAATACCTTTGCGCAGCCTGTTTTCCGCAATTTTCGCTACAGGCAGCGCGTCGCACTCGGCCGAGTGACAAAAGTCGCTCGGCCGAGTGAAAACCCTGTAAATTTCCAGTAAGTCTCGATCTTCAGGGGTCTTCACTTCGGGGGCTGATCGGCCGAGTGAGTTGTCGTCACTCGGCCGATGGCTTCATGGTACTCGGGCGGACGGGATTAACCACTCGGCCGAGTGGGTCTTCTGAAGCTCAGGCAGCCGAAAAATAGTAACATGGCGATTTTTGAATGGCTTCGTCTGGGCGCCACTCGGGCGGACGGGGTCTCGTCACTCGGCCGATGTGGTCTCCGTCGCTCGGCCGAGTGCACATAGGAATCGTGTCTGATCTGGTCGGCCGAGCGGTGTCTCGCTGGTCGACCGAGTGGCTCCTCCACTCGGCCGACTGGGACACTAAAAATGCCCAGATTGCTTGTTTTGGCCTCCTCGTCGCTCCTGCGACGTCCGTTCTTCTTCCGCTCCTCTCCAACAGCAAAAATACCCCTCGGGGAGGTCGTCGGTGACCCTCTGGAGTAAGCGCATCTCGAGATCACTCCAAATCGCGCCAAATCACCTGAAATGCGACAAAAACAACAAATCGAGAAAAGCATCGCAATATCGTCGATATATCGTGAAAAACATGATTTGGGTGATCTAAATGGCATGCAAACATGCGGTAAAAAGGTGTAAAATAAGGAGTGATCAAAATCCCCCAAGCTTGCCTCTTACTCGTCCTCGAGGAAGATAAGTAAAAGGCGAACCCGGTGGATTCGAAAAGCGAAAACGGCGAAAAATGAAGAATGAAAAAACGGAGAGGAATGAAAAACGAAATAAAAATAAAGAAGAAAGAAAGAAGCGATGAGGTAGGCTGCTAGATCATTTCCTCAGGACGTGGGTTCCGCTTACTCATATAGCATGCACTGAACGAAAAACACATGTCAAAGAATTTTATTTTGATATCATAGTTTAATAGTGCAAATAGAAATAGAAAACCCACGAACAACAATATAATCATGAAAAACGGAATAATCTTAGAATTAACATCGTCTGAATCATTTAAAGCGGTATACAAATCACAGATCACACACTTTTCAATTGAATGCTTTCTATCCGGAGTATAAGAGTATCACACTATAGAATAGAGAGAATAGAAAAGTATGGATTTCATGAAATGAGTGCTAGGCTTAGATTTCTGGATTTCGTAAAGCTAGAAATAATCTCATTGAGTATAGAATATTACTTAGCCTAGGTTGTCGTGCAACGTCAAGTAGTCACTCTCTCATACATCAATTGATTCCCTCCCCCAAGCTTATCTATAAGTGTGGTGGCATAAAAAAAATATTCACATCCCCATTTTTATATAGCTCCAAAAGCAATGAAAAGAAAGAAGAAAGAAAGAAAGTGAGATGGGATCTTTTATTGAGGATTTTTCCTCTTTTCTCTTTTTTTTGCAATAAAAATATATACACAACGATCCCAACTCAAAGAGAGATAATGATATACAAGAATATTTTCTCTTTTCTCTTTTTTTGAATAAGAAATTTGGAGCTAGGAATTAATAGCGGGGGAAATGCCATATAATAGAATCGCTAAGGGGAGATTCACCAATGATTTTAAAAGTAGAGAAATGATGTTCAAGATTTGTGGAGAAAGAAATGAATATATCCCTCGGTTCACTCTATAAGACATGCACGACAACTTCATCAGGGTAATCTAATCTACTCAGTTTTGATCACAAAAAAGCTAACTAGTCCAGATTTATCATAGCTAACATCATTCAATCATCCTGAAGTGAAATGTACAATTCATGCATATAGAAGTGATATAGGAAAAGAAATCGGTACTCCAGATATAGGCATTCAATGCGTGAATCTTGGTGTGTTTTCTGTGATAGCATACATATGAACATTCAGACTCAGCTAATAATAAAATTTCATCCATTTTCATGTGGAAAAAGTGTGGGTTACTATCTCTAGATGCAAGGCAAGTCATAGCATATGAAATCAAAAATAAAGTCTAAGATATGACAAATATAGCATGCAAATAGAGTAGGCTACCTCCACGTCATCATCATCACAGAAAAGTCATCTCTAGCATGAGATGAAAAAGAAGGAAATAAGGATAAAGGGAAAATAGAACTATTTACAATGCGGCACACAGAAAAATAAGAAAAACGTGATGCATGGCAAAATAAAAGAAAATTGATGAAAAATAAGTGCAAAAGCGAAGAATGGCGTGAAAAACTAAAAATAAAGGTGGCAAACCGAAAAAGAACGTGAGAACTCACTCCCCCAAGCTAAATGGCACAGTGTCCTCAATGTGCAAAGTGTGGCACACCGAGAGACAAGAAGTGTGAGGGGTAAGTGAGGATGCATGCATGATGAGGGAAAAAAAGGAAAATAAATGAAAACAAAAGAAACGAAAAATATGATGCGGACATGATGCATGCACAGATAGGAGTGATACAGATATAAAGGTGGGGCACCAAAACTCTCCCTCTCTCCCAAAAAAAAGATATATAAGGATACGATCTGAATGAGAAACCCAAAATAAGTGAGGGGATGGGGGGTGGACAAAAATGCAACAGGACCCAGCAGAAACGGACAGCACAACGGCAGGAATAATCGATGGCATCAAGGGTGCCTAAGAAGGTGGTGCTGCGCCGTCTCCGTCCTGAGGCGGAAGTGGTGGTGGTGGCTGGACAGGCCGCTGAGCGGGTGTGGGTGTGGAAGTGGTAGCAGGCTGAGTGTGTGTGGAAGTGTGGGTGGGAACCTGCTGGATGGGTGGGGGTACGCGGGGGAGACGCTCCAGGACCTGGGTAAGACAGTAGTGAATCTGCGGGAGCAGGTCGAAGCGGCCAGCTGATTCTGTAAGAATATTGCGTTTATTTGCCCCTCATTTGATTGTATTTTGCGTATATTTAATATCTATTTTGTCTCTAATACGTGTATTATTGAAATATCATTTAAAATTAGAGTATATCGCTTATTTATACGCAAAATACCAATTTATGGCCTAATTTTGTCTCTATTTTATTTTTCAGGAGAAGCTTGCAATTTTCCGAATCCAACGGCTATTTTTCCATATTTTTCGGAGATCGGAGCAATATTTGGGGATTTAAAAGGCCCAATAAAACTATTGGAAAAGAAGAAAAATAAAAAAAAAGAAAAAAAAAACAACTTTAAAAGGGGGGGCCCCACAGGCGGGCCCACCCGCCTGTTACAGGCGGGGCCCACCCGCCTGTATAGGCGGGTGCAGGCCCGCCTGTTAACAGGCGGGTCAAAACCCGCTTGTTACCAGGCGGGCCCGCCAGGCCCGCCTGTGGAACAGGCGGGTCAAAGCCCGCCTGTTTCGCAGGCGGGCCGGGCGGCCAGCCTGTTCACAGGCGGGTCAAACCCGCCTGTTGAACAGGCGGGTCAAACCCGCCTGTCCACACAGGCGGGCGTCTGCCCGCGTTTACCATGCGGGCGGCGCCCGTCAAGCCTGTTTTGACCCGCAGTCTCCTTTGACTATTGGACTGGGCTGCGGGTCTGCAGCCTGCAGACCCGCAAGCCCAATAAGCTTAAAACTCTTATAAAAGGGGCTATTTTGTTCATAACTTGGGAATGAATGCTCCAAATTGAGTGAAACAAGTTTTGGGGGCTTCTCCCCCAAATTCCAGAGGAGTTGGAGCAGCTTTGGGAGAAGTTTGGAGACGTTTGGGCATCGTTTTGGGTGATTTCCTTCCACTTTTATATGTTTTAATTAGTTTTGTATTGAAGTTTGTATTAAACGATGTTTGTATTAATGAAAATCGTTGTTTTTATTACCATGGCTAGCTAAATATCATGTGATTGTGTTGTGTGGAAGCTAGTATTTATGGGTTTCATGTTTTCATTTCTTCATAGCACTCGTTTTAATCGAAAATGTTGAATACGTCGTTTTCCGCTTTCTTAATTAATTACGCGCTATCCGTGAGGAATCCGCTTAGGATGACATACCGCGAGGCATCGTCTATGTGCACAAACCCGTAGAGGGGCCCAAGGAGGGTGATGAACTGTGAGGTTCATCTATTTATATGTCATTGTCTTGAAAAACGACCGATTCGATGTTTATGTAATTTGCTAAAAAATCACCGTTTTCAAAGTTAAATCTTCCGATCCCCATACCTTGGCATGGATGAGGGATTGAGTTACCCATGAAGAATGATTACCATGAGACCCTACAACACTAACGAAAACACAACACACTCACATTTTTACCGTATTATTTTTACAATATTTACTTTCGTAATTTTTCGTACCCGTTTTACCTTAAACAAAAACCCAACTAAAAATTCACCTTCAAATGGTGGTTCATACTTTGCTAAATCACTTCCAAAGCAAGTTTCAGATTGTAAAACTTGTAGACTAGTTTGTCCCTGTGGAATACGACCCTGGACTCACCAGGTTTACTACTTGACCGACTTCCTATACTTGGGAATTTAAACTGCAACATTTTAGTCCAGTCAAGTTTTTGGCGCCGTTGCCGGGGACAACGGTCTATAATTTGTACAATTTCTAATTAGCTTGGAAATTTTTGGTGATATTTGTCCACTTTTTGTGTATATATTCTGTGTATATCCGTATTTTCAATTTTTTTATTGTTTTTTTTGTTACGTTTTTTAAACAGTTTTCCTTTATTTTTCTGGTTAGAGTGTCCCATCTTCTTGTGTGTGATTTAAAATTTCTTTATTTTACACTTTGAAGTCATTTTTCTTTATATTTTTTTAACTTTTACGTTTTACTTTTACTTTTTTACTTTCATTTTTTTATTTTTACTTTTCTTAGTAAAATTTGTTTATTTTTCACTTTTAAGTCATTTTGTTTTCTTTATATTTTTATTTTTTTTACTTTTACTTTTTACTTTTCTTTTAAATTTTACTTTTCTTTCTAAAATAAAAAATAATAATTTAAATATTTTTTTTCCTTTATACTTTTATTTTTACTTTTACTTTTTACTTTTTTTCCTTTTACTTTTACTGTTCTTTAAATTTTTACTTTTCTTTCTAAAATTCAAAAAAAAATTTTTAAATATATTTTGTTTTCTTTATATTTTTTTACATTTATCTTTTACTTTTACGTTTAACTTTTATTATTATTATTATTATTATTATTATTATTTTTACTTTTACTTTCATTTATATTTTTTACTTTTCTTTCTATAATTTTTTTTAAATGTATAGTGATGCTATCGTTTCCAATTTTCTTTCGGGATTGATTCAAATCCTACCAGTTTTTCATGGTACGGAGGAGGAGAACCCACATTTACATTTACAGAAGTTTGAAACGATATGCTGCGCTTTATTTGGTGGGAATGCTTGCATTGATAAATTATTTCTTAGATACTTCCCATATTCTTTGAGAGATATTGCTAAGCATTGGTTTGAAACATTTACTTTTGACTCGAATTCTACTTGGTTGTCTTTTCAGGCTGAATTTCTTCGCGTTTTTTTCCCTCTCTTCTTTGCGCAGGTACAAGAGCGACATGCCACGAAGCACCACATAGCGAGTTTCGCTCAAACTGACGAGGAGACCTACTATCAAGCTTGGCAGAGGTTTAATGATTTGATGCTTGTATGTCCACACCACAGCTTCCACGATGATCATCTCCTACAGATCTTCTACACGGGATTACTGCCTTCTGCGCGGGATTTCGTGCAGACAAGCTTCAATGAGGAATTCTTTGCTTATTCGACCGATGAAGCATGCTGGTACTTGAATGATCTTGCCGAGTATGAGTTTGCACTCATACAGGTCGACAGTCAGCCTGAGGTTCTGCCTGAGGTCTCCATCCATTGTGACCCTATGGAAGAACTTGACGAGCATATTGATGGGGGACATTGGAGCCAAAAGAAAGAGGATGAACAACCACCACTTGAGGAGCAAGAGGAGATGGATGATGCGGTGCGTATTGACCATGAGGAAATCTACTTTGATGATGACGAGGAGAATATATGCGAGGGAGCGAGCTTGCAGATCGAGATGGAGCCAGAGCCATACATTCTTCCTACTTCCATGCAGCAATTCCCACTTCCTTCACCGCAGGACGAGATTGATAGCGATTACGAGATGATCTACATTGAGCCAGCGCTATCTTACCCTCCAGATCCACTTCCGCAGACACTTCATCCTCACGAGGCAGAGTATCAGATCGAGCTTAGCGACACACATCAGGGGAGTTCCCACAGTTCCATGCCCTATATTATTGAACCACGAATTTCAATTCCATATACTTTAGATTCAAAATGTCGTCAATTGAATTTAAATTCTTTAGTTAATTTTGATGACCCATTTTGGAACACTTTTGTTACAGGGCATGAGGACAACGCTTGGATTGATGCAGCTCGTCTGGGAGTTGCATTGCTGGAATCCAAAAAGGCAAGTGGAGGCCTAACTTCGCAGCAGCTGGCTGAGGAGCGCACTGATCTGATTGTGCAGATGCCACCTCTGCTAGAGATTTTGGATCCTCCTTTTGTGATGGAGTCGGTACTTTCACCATATGCGACGCCTAGCACTTATTGGATGGCTACTTTTGCACAATTGCCTTTGACGTCGCCCTCTCGAGCGCTAACGGAGGATATACACAAGGAACTTCTGGAACAAATTCCTCCACCGATTGGTATCAGTGATCCTCCATTTGGGAGGCTACGGTGATCTCTTCCCTTTTTACCCTTCTACATCGTTATCTAATTTGAAAGGGAAACTGTTTGTTTATGCATTCACATATTCTGATCTCCATATTTTACTCTACCGTGCTTTAAACATTGAGGACAATGTTCATTTTAAGTTGGGGGGAGGAAATAGTAAACAATAAAATATATATGTTTTGCATAAACAACCTATATAGTTTGCATAAAGAAATGTTGTTAAATTTTTTTTTCATATGCTTGTATAATAAAAAAGAGTGTTGTGTTTTTACCCAAACCATCTTTATATGTCCCTTTGAAGTGAAAATTCCAACATGTCTAAATTGAACACCCTTATTCATTATTGTAAAATAGATTAAGAATGTTTTACCCCGGCGTAGAATTTTAAATTATCATGACTTTCATGTAAATTAGTGCATGTATCCGCAATTGTAATCTCATGAAACTATTGTTTGGTTTAGGCAATTTCATATCACGTATGCGTTTATGAATTGGTAATTATGTGAAGAAGGTTATAAATTCTCAGGATAAATGCCAATCACATACACAAGCTTGCTGATTAGTAGATGATGGAGAATTTTACTCAAACTTGTCTCATGTCAAAAAAAGACAAAGAAAAGCCAAAAAAATTGAATAAAATGCACCGTTCTTCCAGCTTCTTTTAGTAGCCGGGTCCTCGTGCCTCAGGAAGCATGGGTATTCGCGCCGAAAAGGGAAGTATGGGGGAGTGCATAATAATCTTTAGACATTCCGAGTTATTAAGTCTGAGGGGTTTTCAAACCTAATGCCCTATGACCCTCTGGTTTGGGAGTCATTGACCTAACGCTCTTTACATGGATTGCTCTAAAAAGTTTATAAAAAAAAGAAAAAAAAGAAAAAAAGAGGAAAAAAAATATACAAAAAGAGATGAGATATTTTTGAGTAGATTCAAGATCATGATTTGGATGTTGTGATGGCCTAATCCTAGGAAATTTACATCCTAGGACACGTGATTACCTTTTGATTAAACAAATGCAATTTGTGCGATACCGAATATCTGTGGATTGAGATAAAATTGTAGATTATTGCATTAGTCCATGAGAACCCATGATAGTTATTAAACTTTGTTGGGTAATATTATTCTTAATTCATTTTCTGGGTGTATAACGTATTTTTGGAATATTCGCTTATTTTGCTAAGAGACTAGCAAAAAGCTAGTTGGGGGGTGTGATTCTGTAAGAATATTGCGTTTATTTGCCCCTCATTTGATTGTATTTTGCGTATATTTAATATCTATTTTGTCTCTAATACATGTATTATTGAAATATCATTTAAAATTAGAGTATATCGCTTATTTATACGCAAAATACCAATTAATGGCCTAATTTTGTCTCTATTTTATTTTTCAGGAGAAGCTTGCAATTTTCCGAATCCAACGGCTATTTTTCCATATTTTTCGGAGATCGGAGCAATATTTGGGGATTTAAAAGGCCCAATAAAACTATTGGAAAAGAAGAAAAATAAAAATAAAAATAAAAAAAACAACTTTAAAAGGGGGGGCCCACAGGCGGGCCCACCCGCCTGTTACAGGCGGGGCCCACCCGCCTGTACAGGCGGGTGCAGGCCTGCCTGTTAACAGGGGGTCAAACCCCGCCTGTTAACAGGCGGGCCCGCCAGGCCCGCCTGTGGAACAGGCGGGTCAAAGCCCACCTGTTCCGCAGGCGGGCCGGGCGGCCCACCTGTTCACAGGCGGGTCAAACCCGCCTGTTGAACAGGCGGGTCAAACCCGCCTGTCCACACAGGCGGGCGTCCGCCCGCGTTTACCATGCGGGCGGCGTCCGTCAAGCCTGTTTTGACCCGCAGTCTCCTTTGACTATTGGACTGGGCTGCGGGTCTGCAGCCTGCAGACCCGCAAGCCCAATAAGCTTAAAACTCTTATAAAAGGGGCTATTTTGTTCATAACTTGGGAATGAATGCTCCAAATTGAGTGAAACAAGTTTTGGGGGCTTCTCCCCTAAATTCCAGAGGAGTTGGAGCAGCTTTGGGAGAAGTTTGGAGACGTTTGGGCATCGTTTTGGGTGATTTCCTTCCACTTTTATATGTTTTAATTAGTTTTGTATTGAAGTTTGTATTAAACGATGTTTGTATTAATGAAAATCGTTGTTTTTATTACCATGGCTAGCTAAATATCATGTGATTGTGTTGTGTGGAAGCTAGTATTTATGGGTTTCATGTTTTCATTTCTTCATAGGACTCGTTTTAATCGAAAATGTTGAATACGTCGTTTTCCGCTTTCTTAATTAATTACGCGCTATCCGTGAGGAATCCGCTTAGGATGACATGCCGCGAGGCATCGTCTATGTGCACAAACCCGTAGAGGGGCCCAAGGAGGGTGATGAACCGCGAGGTTCATCTATTTATATGTCATTGTCTTGAAAAACGACCGATTCGATGTTTATGTAATTTGCTAAAAAATCACTGTTTTCAAAGTTAAATCTTCCGATCCCCATACCTTGGCATGGATGAGGGATTGAGTTACCCATGAAGAATGATTACCATGAGACCCTACAACACTAACGAAAACACAACACACTCACATTTTTACCGTATTATTTTTACAATATTTACTTTCGTAATTTTTCGTACCCGTTTTACCTTAAACAAAAACCCAACTAAAAATTCACCTTCAAATGGTGGTTCATACTTTGCTAAATCACTTCCAAAGCAAGTTTCAGATTGTAAAACTTATAGACTAGTTTGTCCCTGTGGAATACGACCCTGGACTCACCAGGTTTACTACTTGACCAACTTCCTATACTTGGGAATTTAAACTGCAACATTTTAGTCCAGTCAAGTTTTTGGCGCCGTTGCCGGGGACAACGGTCTATAATTTGTACAATTTCTAATTAGCTTGGAAATTTTTGGTGATATTTGTCCACTTTTTGTGTATATATTCTGTGTATATCCGTATTTTCAATTTTTTTTATTGTTTTTTTGTTACGTTTTTAAACAGTTTTCCTTTATTTTTCTGGTTAGAGTGTCCCATCTTCTTGAGAAGTGGAGGCAGCAGCAGCGAAAGAAGAGTGTAAAAGTGGCAGATGTAGGAATATGATGCCCTCAAGGCCATTTATTCCTGTGTGAATAGCACAAACATCTTGTTCGAAATAACAGTAAGCTGTTTGGTAATAATTTATCTAAGTTATATTGTAATGTAGTTAACATTAGATATCAACTTAGGTAAAGTCCTGAGACTTTATGCAAGGTCAAACGGGTATCTAGATGAGTATCTCGATCATGGAGAAACGTTTGACCGTCTGTAGCATAAGTCTAAAATGGTTCGTGGTCGTAGATGTTCCGAGACAAGGATATCGAAACATCGGATAGACCATTGTGTCTTAGTCTTCACCGTTTAGCGGTGGCGAAGATCTCATGATCGCTTGACTTGGCGAAGTCGAAGACGAGACACAGGTGCTCATTAGAATGAGTTCACTGAACGATCCACTAGAGTTATCATATGGTTATATTGACCAATCTGTCAGTGATAACTCTGAGTGATGATAGGATAGTTGGTCTTTTGACTTGAGGTCATTTTGACGGACCTGTGCGTGAACGGTGCCACTTAGATCAACTGACCTAGCTTCGAGGCAAGGCCTGTCGAAAGGTCTTTTGATTGGGTGTCACTTGAAACGTACGAGGCGAGTAATGACCAAGAGAGGATTCGTCTCTCCCGGTCAATGGGAGTTAGTGTCGTAGAGTTAGTTCGGTCTTTAGTAAAAACTCTGCGCAGAGTATGTTGGAAGAAGTCCAATACTTATTGACTAAAGATCGATAGAAACTAACCGGAGTCAAGTTATTGGGGTTGACAGTTTGACCGTACCCTAGACTTGATCTGCGCGACATATTTAAGACGAAGAGACTATAACTACGGAATTCATCACGGAAACAGTCAGGTGGTCCCGACAATACTCATGTCAATGAGTCAACCACATAATGATGATTCCTGAAGCAGGGACGGCAACCACTGCTTGTGGTCACTGCCGTATAGGGCTTCGAGCCCAACCTGTTGTAAGGGTCAGGCTGTAGGGTCTCACACAGAGTGCAACGCTTCGTCTAGTAATAGGTAGAAATCAGTTAGGGAGAATAATTGCATTTTTGATGCAAGGGATGAAATAATTGCATTTGATGCAATATGATAATTTAAGCTTAGATAGGGACTATTTTGCATTTGATGCAAAAGCGATTAAATGTGTATTAAATTGTTTAATACAATATTTAATAATATAAACGCGAGGAAAAGTTCACGGGTAAGACGGGAATGTCCAGGTCTAGACCCAGGTTCGAACGGCGTCCAAATCGAACACCAGATGATCAAGTTATGCTCAAAACAGCCCATAGGATCAGACCGGGTCAGACCAGGCTAACCCAGACCAGACTAAGTCTGGCCTGGGCGCCTGGCCAGACCTGGCTGAGCCAGGTCCCAGCCCAGGCGCCTGGGCTCAGGCCCAGGCGCTGGGCGCCTGGGCCTGCGCCCAGGCAGGCCCGCCCAGGCGCCCTGGGCGCCTGGGCCAGGCCCAGGCGGGCCCGCCCAGGCGCCCTGGGCGCCTGGGCGCTGGCCCAGGCGGGCCGCCCAGGCGCCCTGGGCGCCTGGGCGCCTGGCCCAGGCCCGGGCCAGGCGCCCTGGCCTGGGCCAGGCGCCCAGACTGGGTGCACCAGCCTGGGTGCGCCCAGACCAGGCGTCCAGCCTGGTCTGGGCTCACCCAGTTGGTCTGGTGGGTCCCGCTTGTGCAGAAATTCTGCCCTAGGGCAGAACAGATTTGACGGCTCAGTTTTTATGAAAAACTAGCCGTGGGTTGATCTTTGGACGATCAATTGGAGGGTCAAACGAACTCCGATTGACGAACGGTTTTTTCCTATGCGTTCACCGTTGAACGCTTGTCGTATTGATAGGTTGTATCGATCTTGAAGCTCAACGGTGAGTGATTTAAAATTCACGGAAGTTTGCACTTTGTGAAGTGCAAACTAACTTGATTTTAATTAACTCATCATTTAGTCCCACATCGGATTTTGAGAAAAGGGGAGAGTCCGCCGCCTATATAAATAGGGGTCTCCCCCTTCCTCAAAACTGGTCCCAAGCTCTAGATCTGAGCGGCTCTCGTAAATGTTGGAGCACGCTCGGATCTAGGCTTAAATTAATATTTCTCTTCTCCCTAAATTTCTGCCTTACTCCTGCGGGCTCTAGCAAAGCCACAAAGGGGTTCGGATTCTGGATCTGAAATCTTGGCGGAGGTTTCACTCGCGTGAAACTTTCTTCGGCGGTTGGTTGGCTCGGCGGCACGGGGATTGATCGCCTCGGGATGCGGAGCGGTTCGAGGAGCGGTTCGGGGAGCGGTTCGAGGAGCGGCTCGGCGTGGGACGGGAGCAGCTCGGAAGACGGCGCGGAACATCTCGCCTGCTCCAGGGCTGAGATTCCGGGTATGTGGTTAAAGTAGTTTATTAGCATTAGTTTAGTTTAATCGCAGTAGGCTAGATCCTTCTTGGGATGGTCAGATCCATCCCAAGTCGGCATAGATCTTGGCATAGGGTCTTGGACCTTAGGGCTAAGTTAAAAATAGTTTTAACTGCATGTTAATTAGTTAACATAGTTTTTTTTTCTTCCGCTGCTATTGGTTTTTGTGTCTATGTTCCGTCCGACTTAGGACGGGACTAGAGTTTTTGTGCCCTGAGGGACCGCCAATTCCCCAACAGTGGTATCAGAGCCTAGGTTTGCGTAGCGATCTAGGTACTGCGATTTTGATTAAACGTGTTAATGCTTTTAAATACTTTCAAAAGTTTTTAAAGTTATGAGATAATATTTTAAAAATGTTTTAGATGTTCAAAAATTCTTTTTGATAAATTTTGAACATGGAAATTTTTTTAAATGACATTTTAAAATTTATGTGATAATTTTTAAAACCAATTTTAAATCTTTTAAAATTTATGCGATAAGTTTAAATTGCCTAAAATTTTATCTGATAAATTTTTAAGCTTGAAAGTTTTAAAATGATGTTTTAATTTTATGAGATAATTTTAAAACTGATTTTAAAGATTAAAATTTTATGCGATAAATTTTTTTTTAAGAAGCATGCAAATTTATGATTTTAAAATTAAGTTTTTATAAGATAAAAATAAAATAATTTCAAAATCATATTTTAAATTTAATTGTTAAATTTATGTTTGCATGCAAAAATTGTTTATGCGATAAACTTAGTATATTTAAATGTTAAATAGTTATGCACTATCTTTATGCGATAAATTAGTGTAGCTTTATTTTAATGGCTTGACAATCTTGTCCCTTATTTGATAACACAAGACAACCCTTTTAGGTTAGCCATTAAAAATGATTAATTACTTGAATTTTAATGACATGCTATGCTTTAATAAATCATTAACAACAATATTAAAGACCTAATTCCTGATTAGGGTAGTCCTTTAAATGAATTTTCAAATTCTAATTGTTATAATTAATTTTCATTAAAGGACTTCGCTTCTAGCGTTGTTAATAATTTATTAAAATCCTAATAACGATTAGAGTAGCACGTGAACCTTATAGTTGATAAGGACTTAATAAAAGTTATTAAACACATCCTAAAATTTTGAATTTAAGGATTCAACTAGTTGATAGGATTAATTAGTTGTTAATAAAAGCTGTTTAGTCTATGGCATACATACAAAAATGACAAGCTTCATTCAATGGACCATGATCCAGTCAATGTGCTTGGCTAAGAGTTCTGGGTCAACCCTTGCTAGTCCAAGGGGTAGTGATCCTGGCTTAGTCAATTCCCTGGCTAAGTTCCGCTGGACCGCAATGTCGCGAATCACGATTGTATGACACCCTGGACTATATCTAAGTCAAATACGTTAATGATCTTTTTCAAGATTAGCCGTAGCCCTCCTTGTTTTAGGGGTTAGCAACTATAGGGCCCGTGTTATAGTTGTTGAGATACACTCAAGCTGTGACATGGCAACCTTGTAGAAACCAACTTCTTAAATACATAAGATGACATCTTGACTTGACCCAAACCGACGTTGTCGTGAATACACCGAGCGGCGGCGCAAGTTTAGTCAAGGATGTGGTCTGCCTAGATGTAGTCTAAGACCTGACCCAAACCGACGTGTCGTGCATACACCGAGCTGAGGGGCAAGTCAGGCTAGACATGAAAACAAGGGTCCGACTAGACTAGACTTTGTGATTTGGATGAGCACACTCATGATCACGAATGGCTAGGGGCAAAAACCGATTAAGAGAGTCATATCCGATATGATCGATGAAGAGTCATCTTCCGATCGCAGAGTCAATCAACTTGTTGAGCTACACTCAAGGTTGTTTAGACTCAAGGTGATTGGAACTCTTACCCATTATTTTTAATTCGATTAAATCGTTCGTTATTAAGATTTAAAAACGTTCGTAAAAATAGTGGGAGGGTATAGATAGATAAAAGCCAATCTACCTATATTTAATATTGAACATATGCTAAAACTAGGGCAAGACCATGTTTACCGAAAGAATCAATATATAATATTTTAATAAGTTTATTGGTCAAAAGTTGATTAATTGAATATCAAGTTAAATTCTAATTGATAGAATTAAAACTATATTCTCGTTGACATTAAATGACCTTCTAAAGAACAGACTTAATTAAGTTCTGGGTCAAACAAATAAATAAAAGCTACATGTCACTCGTCTCTATATGAGGCAGCTTGAACATATAGGACATTCAAAGTATGTTTCTCCCTACAACTTGTCGAGCTACCCTCAAGGTTGTATGGACAAACAATTTTGATCTGCAAAGTTCGAAAATTCGATCAAACCGTTTGAGTCGAATACGAGTGCATGAGCAATGCAAGACTATGTATCCCAACCGGATCTTGAGACAAGCAACTTCTTGAGCTACACTCAAGATCGCAAAGCTCAAGCGTTTGGATACATAAGTTGCTTGCATAGCTATTTATTTATGTTGATATCTAAATGTGATTTAGAAAAGGGAAGAAGGCACTTCAGAAAGTCAATTGAGAAAGTTAGTTTAATTTATCATTAGTAAAAGCATAAGTAGGAGGAAATGAAAATGTGACATATTTTGATGTCACGATTTCAGAATAAATTATTATACAAAAGACGTTTAACACATTTTGACGAATGTCGTCACATTGCTTCTGAAGTAATGTTTTGTGTTAAGTAATTTGTAAATAACTATATATATATTAAATGTTAATATATAAATACACAAGATAGTAGCAAACTTATATGGTAAAATAAGACTAGGCCGTATCTAGAGATTAAGCTTCACAAGTCACATAAAGAGGGGTCTGACCTCTCGTATTATGAAGTCTACGGACACTTGTGAGTCTTAGCCTCTTAGATACAATGGCCAAAACCCATCTGTAAGACAGTGGGAGAATGAGTTGTTGAACTCAGTCTCGTACATATTGATGTACCCGAGTCTACTTTTAACAAAATAAGTTATTCGTATATTTTATTAAGACACGTGTTCTTGATGAAACGCAACTCTGATAAAATAAAGAACGAAATAGCAAAAGTATTTAAACTAATTCGATTAGATCGAATGGTCAAATACTTAGCTAAATAAAATCTTGTGTAATTAAAAGAAAATGTGATTTTCTCTCAGGTCAAGTCTGTTAACACATCAAGGTGTTAAAAGGTATGAATCACACTTAGTTAGACTTGGTGCGATCCATAACAAGTGACTCTGAGTTAAATCCTCCATCTGGGTTAAGTCCCAGATAGTAATGCCTAGGTTTTAATAATGTTCTATGAGGACATTATCAATAATATATTCAATAAATCAATCGTAAGGAAGTTGTAAAAATACTCGAATCTCGTGAGACGAATTGTCGAGTCAGACATCATAACGGATGATGACTTAGTCAACTTCTAGGATGAAATTCGGAGTAGTAACTCCGATTTAAAACTTGATGAAGGTCCGTGTGCGTAAATAAATTTGAGAATTTAGTTTACGTACCCAAGGAAAATGTTTCCTCACTTACTGCAAGTAAATCTTTAAGTTGAAAGATTGGTGCAGAAAAGAAAATAGTGAAGTACAATAATGTTGGACGGGAACGGTTTTCATCCTAATTTCTTTAAAACGGATTATGATGAAACCGGTTCCGCCAACAGATGTGTACAGATCTACTCGGACCAAAGCCGATGTAAAACGCTTAAGTTGACCGTGAAAATTGGAGCATTCACTTATAAGTTCGTTTTTCTAAATATGATTTAGACGGACCAACTTATATGAATTGGCCAGAGAATTTTCAAGGTCAGTGGGAGCGTGTAAATTACATGCGAGACATCAAAGAGATGGAACATATATTTTGATTAAGTAATCAAAGAGTTTGATTATTTATCAGAAATGAATATGAACCATTTGAAATGACCAATAACTAATTTAAAATTATTATCGTAAGATACGATGAACTGGATAAGATCCAGGGAAATAAAGTATTATAGATTCCGATAGACCAAGTGAATTATTTGAATGAGATTCAAAAGGTTGGTCTAAACATAAACATAGAAACCCCTTAAGTCTATAGTGTAGACGGTTTTAGCAGATCCACTCACGAAGGCTCTACCACATGAAGTCGGGAAAACTTATGTGTAAAAACGATATTAGATATCAAGATAAATGGGCCTGAGTGCAAGTGGGAGATGTAGGAATATGATGCCCTCAAGGCCATTTATTCCTGTGTGAATAGCACAAACATCTTGTTCGAAATAACAGTAAGCTGTTTGGTAATAATTTATCTAAGTTATATTGTAATGTAGTTAACATTAGATATCAACTTAGGTAAAGTCCTGAGACTTTATGCAAGGTCAAACGGGTATCTAGATGAGTATCTCGATCATGGAGAAACGTTTGACCGTCTGTAGCATAAGTCTAAAATGGTTCGTGGTCGTAGATGTTCCGAGACAAGGATATCGAAACATCGGATAGACCATTGTGTCTTAGTCTTCACCGTTTAGCGGTGGCGAAGATCTCATGATCGCTTGACTTGGCGAAGTCGAAGACGAGACACAGGTGCTCATTAGAATGAGTTCACTGAACGATCCACTAGAGTTATCATATGGTTATATTGACCAATCTGTCAGTGATAACTCTGAGTGATGATAGGATAGTTGGTCTTTTGACTTGAGGTCATTTTGACGGACCTGTGCGTGAACGGTGCCACTTAGATCAACTGACCTAGCTTCGAGGCAAGGCCTGTCGAAAGGTCTTTTGATTGGGTGTCACTTGAAACGTACGAGGCGAGTAATGACCAAGAGAGGATTCGTCTCTCCCGGTCAATGGGAGTTAGTGTCGTAGAGTTAGTTCGGTCTTTAGTAAAAACTCTGCACAGAGTATGTTGGAAGAAGTCCAATACTTATTGACTAAAGATCGATAGAAACTAACCGGAGTCAAGTTATTGGGGTTGACAGTTTGACCGTACCCTAGACTTGATCTGCGCGACATATTTAAGACGAAGAGACTATAACTACGGAATTCATCACGGAAACAGTCAGGTGGTCCCGACAATACTCATGTCAATGAGTCAACCACATAATGATGATTCCTGAAGCAGGGACGGCAACCACTGCTCGTGGTCACTGCCGTATAGGGCTTCGAGCCCAACCTGTTGTAAGGGTCAGGCTGTAGGGTCTCACACAGAGTGCAACGCTTCGTCTAGTAATAGTTAGAAATCAGTTAGGGAGAATAATTGCATTTTTGATGCAAGGGATGAAATAATTGCATTTGATGCAATATGATAATTTAAGCTTAGATAGGGACTATTTTGCATTTGATGCAAAAGCGATTAAATGTGTATTAAATTGTTTAATACAATATTTAATAATATAAACGCGAGGAAAAGTTCACGGGTAAGACGGGAATGTCCAGGTCTAGACCCAGGTTCGAACGGCGTCCAAATCGGACACCAGATGATCAAGTTATGCTCAAAACAGCCCATAGGATCAGACCGGGTCAGACCAGGCTAACCCAGACCAGACTAAGTCTGGCCTGGGCGCCTGGCCAGACCTGGCTGAGCCAGGTCACCAGCCCAGGCGCCTGGGCTCAGGCCCAGGCACTGGGCGCCTGGGCCTGCGCCCAGGCGGGCCCGCCCAGGCGCCCTGGGCGCCTGGGCCAGCCCAGCCCTGGGCTAGGCGGGCTGGGTGCCCGCCCAGGCGCCCTGGGCGCCTGGACGCCTGGCCCAGGCCCGGGCCAGGCGCCCTGGCCTGGGCCAGGCGCCCTGGCCTGGGCCAGGCGCCCAGACTGGGTGCACCAGCCTGGGTGCGCCCAGACCAGGCGTCCAGCCTGGTCTGGGCTCACCCAGTTGGTCTGGTGGGTCCCGCTTGTGCAGAAATTCTGCCCTAGGGCAGAACAGATTTGACGGCTCAGTTTTTATGAAAAACTAGCCGTGGGTTGATCTTTGGACGATCAATTGGAGGGTCAAACGAACTCCGATTGACGAACGGTTTTTTCCTATGCGTTCACCGTTGAACGCTTGTCGTATTGATAGGTTGTATCGATCTTGAAGCTCAACGGTGAGTGAGTTAAAATTCACGGAAGTTTGCACTTTGTGAAGTGCAAACTAACTTGATTTTAATTAACTCATCATTTAGTCCCACATCGGATTTTGAGAAAAGGGGAGAGTCCGCCGCCTATATAAATAGGGGTCTCCCCCCTTCCTCAAAACTGGTCCCAAGCTCTAGATCTGAGCGGCTCTCGTAAATGTTGGAGCACGCTCGGATCTAGGCTTAAATTAATATTTCTCTTCTCCCTAAATTTCTGCCTTACTCTTGCGGGCTCTAGCAAAGCCACAAAGGGGTTCGGATTCTGGATCTGAAATCTTGGCGGAGGTTTCACTCGCGTGAAACTTTCTTCGGCGGTTGGTTGGCTCGGCGGCACGGGGATTGATCGCCTCGGGATGCGGAGCGGTTCGAGGAGCGGTTCGGGGAGCGGTTCGAGGAGCAGCTCGGCGTGGGACGGGAGCAGCTCGGAAGACGGCGCGGAACATCTCGCCTGCTCCAGGGCTGAGATTCCGGGTATGTGGTTAAAGTAGTTTATTAGCATTAGTTTAGTTTAATCGCAGTAGGCTAGATCCTTCTTGGGATGGTCAGATCCATCCCAAGTCGGCATAGATCTTGGCATAGGGTCTTGGACCTTAGGGCTAAGTTAAAAATAGTTTTAACTGCATGTTAATTAGTTAACATAGTTTTTTTCTTCCGCTGCTATTGGTTTTTGTGTCTATGTTCCGTCCGACTTAGGACGTGACTAGAGTTTTTGTGCCCTGAGGGACCGCCAATTCCCCAACAGCAGCGAGGCGGCCAGAGAGGTCAGTGGCACAGAAGTGTGGACAGACGCCACGACGCTCTCGGAAAATATAGCAGCAGTGGAAACAGAGGGCTCTCCACACTCAACTACGGTCGGCGGGTGCTCTGGTGGTGCAGAAGAAACAGGCTCAGCAGACAGAGGGCCAGTGGTGGTGGTGACAACCACGGAAGCAGTGTAGGTGGGCTCAGCTAAGGTACTCCCGACACCGACAGAGGTGAGGACAGAGGTGTCAGGAGCAGCGGAAACATCAGGTATAGGCTGAGAGGCCACGGGGTCAACGGAGGCGGCAGGCTCGGCAGGTGCAACAGGGTCTGCGGGGGCAGCGTGGGCCTGCTCGGCCTCCCCGGCCTCGAGCACGTAAGCAGCAGGGATGAGAACATCCATCGCAGGGAGCCAGTCAACGTGGGCTGGTGCAATCTGAGTCCGAGCTGGGCTCGGAAGAATCATGTAATCGGCACCGTAAGGGCCGTGCAACCAGACCCAGTGACGCTCACCGTGCGGACGAAGCATCTTCATCCGGGCCATAACATCGATCGACAAAGAAGTGGGGCCCGATACTTGTCGCAGGTCGTCAGGGAAGTCCTCGCCGGTCATAAGGGCAAGCAAGGTGATCAGGTCGTCGCAGCATATCGGTGAGTGAGCGCCCACCGATACAATGATGCGGTCCAAAAACCAAGCCGCGACATCAATCACGACGGCGGGGACAAGCTCATCGCCATCCCTAGATAGAGCTCTGGGACGTGTCATCACGTAGAGCATGTAGAGCTCTGGCGTAGACATCGTGCCCGGCTCATATCTGGCCAAAAGGGTCGTCGCCATAAGGCGCTGAGCAATACGGAGGCAGGGATGGACAATGGCCGAGGCCTTGGCCCTACTAGGGTCAAAGGCGGCGTGAAGACCCGTAATCCGGGCCCAGAAGGCACCGGTGTCGAAGGAAGGTGGGGGGATATGGGTGGGACCGTAACCTCGATCGGCTCCGGGGACATCGGGCCACGAGAAAAATGCTCTCATCATACCGAGAGTGACCTGGCACTCCCGGTCCATGAACCGAAACGAGCATCCCTCGTCGGTCCGGGCGATCGAATTAAGTACCTCAAGTGTCGGACGGATAAACGTGTCCGCCGACACCTGAAAGAAATCTCGCCAGCCCACGTTGTCGTACAACGTGAGCATCCCCTCTAGTACCCCCAGGCGTCCTAGGTCAGCAAGGTGTGCAAACATGGAGGGTACGATCGAGCGCTGGGAGATACGCTCGAAGACGGCGCGGTGTGCATCGTCTCGGAACGTAATCCTGAGCGGCCCGACCAGTGGAGCCAGAGGTGGTGGCTGTGGAGCGGCGGGGAGTGGCTGTGCAGGCTGTGCGGGCTGTGTGGGCGCTGCAGGCTGTGCGGGGTGTGCGGGGCCTGCAGGCTGTGCTGGGTGGACGGGGTGTGTGGGAGAAGGCGGAGGAGAGTCCTCCAACTCGTAGGAGGGGCCGGCGTCATCCGACCGCTTCCGCTTGGCGGAAGCTCTCTTCGACCGCGGCCGTGTCCGGGGCGGCATATGGGCCCCGAGCGCGCGCCGAGAAGTGTGAAAAGTGCGGCGTGTGCAAAATAAAGGAAAGAGTATACCCCGACACGCCGCGAGTGCTAAGTAATGGAAGCGTGCGAAGACAGCGCCTCCGCGAAGCCCAAATCAGTCCGTAGAAGCTCCCCTGGGCTCCCCTAAGCTCCCAAAAACAACCTGCGCATGAAATGGAGATATCAGCGGGTAATATTCAAAACGTATGGAGCATTAGGGGTATAATAGATAGATATAGAAATTAATTCGGGTTTGGGGGTCGTTTAACACATGGATCCTCGAAAAATACACAAAAAGAGGAGAAAAAGGGCGAAACAGGCGATACCGGAGGTGGTCGGAGCGGAGGCCGCCGGCGGCGACTCGGGCGAGGCGCGGCGGTGCTCGGCCGGCGGTGGCGGGCCGAGCGGCGGCGCGGCGACTGGTGGTCGGGCGAGTGAGGGCGCGAGCGAGGCGAGCGGGCGAGGGGAGCTGAAGGGTTGGACGATTTGGGTTTTTTGCGTTTCGAAAAACGTGCCCCCCCTCAGCCCCTTATATAATAAAAGTTACGACTCGGCCGAGTGACTAGGTCACTCGACCGAGTGAGATCAATGGTAATATCCTCCCCGCTTACGCTTCGGCCGAGTGGCTTTGCCACCCTCGGCCGAGTGGAGTAAGTCCATTCGGCCGAGTGGCTCAAGCTACTCGGCAAGACACGCCCTAGGAGCGTATCCGTTTTACTCGGCCGAGTGAAAATATATACTCGGCCGAGTAGCAGTTATACTGAATTTAGGAAAATAAACAGAGAGTTGGGTACAGCAGACTTCCCTCGTTCGTGAGCGTCTCGGCCGGACGAACTTGTGTACTCGGCCGAGTGACTAGTATACTCGGCCGAGTGAGCCTTAATTTCTGCTGTTTGTCTTCGTTTGGGCTCTAAACTCCGTCTTTCTTCCTCCAGTCGATTTCATCTTCCTCCTAAGCATCGAGCATCTTCCTGGGGCGCTCCTCGTCGTCTCGTTCATCCTCCTCATGATGGATTTGCCTATCTCCTCTCCTGTCAAGAAAAATAGGACCCGTCATCACAAAATCTTTGGGCGAACGACTCAAAACACTAAAAATTTCTTAAAAAAAATAAAGAAAAAGTAAAAATAAAGCAATAACCGTCGGGTTGCCTCCCGACAAGCGCTCGTTTAAGGTCGTGAGCTCGACCCCCTATGATTTTCAATTAATGCGGGATGTTTGGTGCATATGAGATGCACCCATCAAACTTTCCGGGGAGCACGCTTGGATTTGGAAGTTGCGGCGGCGTGTTCTCCCTCGGTGGTCTCTTGTCTCGAATATTGTTGGGGGAGGCTCCCCCAAGCTAGCGTTTGCCCCGGTCAACGGCTTCACCGGTGACGCCGATTTCCGTATCGGCGGAGCTTTCTTCGGAGACTTTAATTTCGAGAGCTTGCAGAGCTCTCGAATCCTTGCGACATCAGCGTCGCCTTCATCATTTTCAGCGGAGAGGTCGGGGGAATCATCTATCTTCTCATCTTGGCCTAAATCCGGGCCTTCCTCGAAATCCTCATCGAAAAGAGCGCCAATCGAGTGGGGGATCGCCTCCTCAGTTACCTCATCAAGGAGGTCCATGTAGTCAAGCTCCTCGTGGTAAGGCATGTGTTTCATGGCCTTAGGAATGTGAAGCTCCACCTCGATGTTGCCGACGTTCAAAGTTAGTGTACCTTCTCACACGTCGACAATCACACCGGCGGTGGCGAGGAACGGGCGTCCAAGTATCAATGACGTATCTCCCTCCTCCTTAACGTCCATGATCACAAAGTCACATGGCAAGCACATTCCCCCCGGGACTTGTAGCGGGATGTCTTCGGCGATCCCTACCGGCCTTGTTATTCGCCCATCGGCCAATTGTATCTGCATGTCGGTAGGTTTCAACTTCGGCCCGGTGTTTAGCCTTAAGAACATGGAGAGAGGCATGAGGCTCACGCTAGTCCCTAGATCTACCAACGCCTTTTGAAGAGGGACGCCGCCCAAGGTGCAAGGAATCCGAAAACTCCCCGGGTCTTTAAATTTGGCCGAATCCTTCTCTCTCTTGGTGAACCAAGAGCCCTCCTCGGCTAGCATAATCTTCTCCTTCCTCTTTCTCCCCGAAATCAAGTCCTTTAAGAATTTAGCATATGTGGGGATCTCCACGATGGCGTCGAGGAAGGGAATGTTGAGGTTAACTCCTCTAAGATACTCGAGAAACTTTGCTAGCCTTTTCTCCATTTTCGCTCTAGCAAGCCTTTGGGGAAATGGGACCGGTGGCATGAAGCGCCTTTCCTCAATCAATTGCTCCGCTCTAGATTTCTCCTTTTCTTGTGGCTCTTTCTCCTTATCAACTTCAACTACAGGCTCAATTGGCTCCAAGCTTTCCTCCACGGGCTCCTCGGTAGGAATCATAGCGGGGGAGGTATCCTTCCCGCCTCTAGTAGTAACGGCAACTACGGCATTGATGTGGCCGGTGTTGCCCCGTGGGTTTTGCTCGGGTTGCGCCGGCAATCGTTGAGTGTTCCGATTGAGCAACGCCAATTGCTCCGATATTTGAGCCACAACGGTATTAAGGGAGTCTTGCCCCGCCTTCAAGGTAGCATTGACCTTATTTTGCTCGACCATAAATGCCTCCACTCTAGCTTCGAAGTCGGATCGTTGTTGAGCCTGTGGAGGGTTTTGATTTTGATTCCTCCACCCTTGGTTGTATCCGGGCGGCCTATATGGTGGAACTTGTTGCTTCGGTTGGAAATTTTGTTGTGGAGGCCCCCTCGGTGGGTAGTGTTGTTGTAGGGGTGGTGGTGGTCGAGCTTGTTGAGGTGGTTGTTGTGGCGGGTTCAAAGCTCCTTCATTGTTGGCGTAAGAGAATTCGGGATGATTTCTTGTGGCCGGATTGACCCAATATCCTTGGTTCCCCGCGACATATTGTACTTGCTCCAAGGATCCTTCTCCTTGCTCTCCTCCCGCATACATGGCTTGAGATTGGTCTTGCCAATCACACATTTGGTTCGTTGGAGCGGAGGTGGAAGGGGTTCCTTGGGGCTCCATGATAAACTTCTCCAGTCTCTCCACTACTTTGTGGAGAGAATCAAACTTGCTTGTAAGCTCCACTACGGCCTTCGCCTCATAGATACTAGTTGGCTTCAAGGAGGACGTAGAGTGTCCTCGCTCATCGCCCCATTGTTGATTGTTTGAGGCCATCTCCTCAATTAGGGCCGTAGCTTCCTCGGGAGTCTTAGACAAGATAGCACCATTCGCCGCGGCATCAATAATTTATTTGGTCCCTGGTTGGAGACCGTTGTAGAAGCTATGAACTAGCTCCCAATCTTCTATGCTATGGTGCGGGCATTGGTGCTGCAGATCTTTAAAACACTCCCAAGCCTCATAGAGCGTCTCTTGAGGTCCTTGCTTGAAGGACATGAGAGCGCTCCAAATCTTCACCGTCTTGGAGGGCGGATAGAACTTGTCAATGAATGCACTCGCCAACTCGTCCCAAGTGGTGAAAACACCCTCAGCCTGCGTCCTCAACCAATAGAGTGCCTTGTCTTTTAGCGTGAAGGGGAAGAGGCGCAGTTTGATGGCATCGATGGAGACCCCCGGCATCTGAAATGTGGCGCACTTCGACAAGAATAATTGGATGTGGTAGTGGGGATTTTCATGGGCATTCCCATGAAATGGATCCTGCTGCATCAGAACCACTAGTCCAGTCTTTAGCTCGAAGTTCTTGTCAGCCGCCAACTCCGGCATGGCAATGGATGAAGTCGTAGAGGAGGTCTTAGGCCGAAGCCTATCCCGAATAGAAATTATCCTCGCCATCCTTGCCGCCAATTGTTTAGCAGTTTCCGGGTTGGTTATAAACCTCCCTTCCGGATTTTGTCTCCTTTCCGCTCTAAGTCTCCGCGCGGTACGTTCGATCTCGGGATCAAATAATATAGCTTCAGGGTCCGCCGTAGATCTCGTGTACATGCACAGGGAAAACAGAGTTTCAAAGAAATGATTAGCACCGTGGAAGGGCTAGGTAAAAATAAAGGAATGGAAATAATAATAATAATAATAATAATAATAATAATAAAGAAATAGCTAAAGTGGTAAGATCAAACGCAATCGCCTCCCCGGCAACGGCGCCAAAAACTTGATCGCACCCCGGATACACGTCCCGGAGCGACGGTTGTAGTTTTACCGCAAGCGCACGGTGTAGCGGTGAGCGGGATATCGAACACAGGGAGGACGAATGACCGTGCTTGTTCCAATCAACCTGGCTATTCAAGAAGAGAGAAATTTGCCTTGGGCGATCCTGTCACAATCGTCAGACAAAGTACGGAAATATCAAATCAAATAAAGAACGTCTAGGGAATGGGGAATTCCCGCTACTCACCGTCTTTCGTAAATGTGGTTCGTCGATATCAAAATTGCTAGAATAAGATTTTGGATGAACTAGTTGCAACTGAATGTAGAACCAAGCTCACGCTCTCGCGCTATTGCCGGTCTATAGCTATCCTAGGTTTGGGTCCAATCTCTTGCAAACCCTAGCCTAGGGAAGCTAGCATTAGGATCAACATCATCGTTCAATCGCGCACCGAGCCCAATCTTTTGCAAACTCGGCCCACGACCTAGTTTGGGATAGTTCCTACCCGTCCAATCTCTTGCAAACGGGTATTGGCGCGGAATTGGAACCGGAAACCCTAGTATCGGTCCAATCTCTTGCAAACCGATACATCGGAAATTTGATTCCAACCCAATTCGGATTTCTTAGGGTTTCCTATCGAATTGGGATCCAATCTCTTGCAAATCCCAATCGGTATGAACTCCTAGCTATCCGTAGTAAATCGATCCCGATCTAATCCCTAATAGCAATTCTAGCAAAATTCCTACCAATTCATCACAATTATGAAATAGGGCTTGTAGGGTTCATCCCCACGCCCCAAGACGTGGCGACTACTCACAATTCATAGCAAGATCACAGAAATAATCAATGAAATAAGCAATAGAATTCATCACAATATTGAGATATGCAATAAAAATTGAATTTTTAGAGAAGAGAGAAGCAAACCAATGGAGTTCTTCAATTAATCCAACAAAAATCCAATTTTGTCTCCTTTCCAATCTCAAGAATAAAACTAAAAAGCTAATCTAAAAAGGCTACAAAAATCTGAGGAAAAAGATCTCAAAACTAGGGTAAAAACAGGGGTTAAATACCCCTCAAAATCGTCCAAAAACTGTGACCAAAATACCCCTGCGCAGCCTGTTTTCCGCAATTTTCGCTACAGGCAGCGCGTCGCACTCGGCCGAGTGACAAAAGTCGCTCGGCCGAGTGAAAACCCTGTAAATTTCCAGTAAGTCTCGATCTTCAGGGGTCTTCACTTCGGGGGCTGCTCGGCCGAGTGAGTTGTCGTCACTCGGCCGATGGCTTCATGGTACTCGGGCGGACGGGATTAACCACTCGGCCGAGTGGGTCTTCTGAAGCTCAGGCAGCTTAAAAACAGTAACATGGCGATTTTTGAATGGCTTCGTCTGGGCGCCACTCGGGCGGACGGGGTCTCGTCACTCGGCCGATGTGGTCTCCGTCGCTCGGCCGAGTGCACATAGGAATCGTGTCTGATCTGGTCGGCCGAGCGGTGTCTCGCTGGTCGGCCGAGTGGCTCCTCCACTCGGCCGAGTGGGACACTAAAAATGCCCAGATTGCTTGTTTTGGCCTCCTCGTCGCTCCTGCGACGTCCGTTCTTCTTCCGCTCCTCTCCAACAGCAAAAATACCCCTCAGGGAGGTCGTCGGTGACCCTCTGGAGTAAGCGCATCTCGAGATCACTCCAAATCGTGCCAAATCACCTGAAATGCGACAAAAACAACAAATCGTGAAAAGCATCGCAATATCGTCGATATATCGTGAAAAACATGATTTGGGCGATCTAAATGGCATGCAAACATGCGGTAAAAAGGTGTAAAATAAGGATTGATCACCCACCGATCCCCGCCGGCGGGAAAGGCAAAAGCCCCCAGTGCTCGTAGGTCCACACCGACGCGCTTCCTAACGACCCACCTGCTCGCCGTCGACCTTCCCCGCAAACCCAAACCGCGAGGCATGGAGGGATATGACAGATCAATGGAGGGAGGGCTGCCCGGTGGACAGGGAGTCGCTCACCCGGACAAAGGTGACAGCGAGACAGCAAGACAGCTTCCCTGGTGAATCCAACCAGCCGAAGATACCTTGCAACATTTCAGCACGGAGGGCACACACCGGGACGCCACAAGCAATGGAAGACAAAGAGGCCCGCCCCCAGATGATAATCCGCCCATCCTGATGCAGTTTACCGCAGGAGGGAACAGCTCTACAGCCCGCCTACGAGTCGGGTCGTACCCACGTAACTACCTAAGACCTTGCCAACACTTCATGTACAAACCAAAGTGGAATTCTTGTAAATTTAAATGAAAAAGACTACCTCAAGAGAATCAACAATAACTATCCGAGCACGCTCTACCTTGGGAACGATCCCCCGACAAATTGCGGGGCGAGCTCACGAAACGGGGCCACCCATCACGACGGAGAAAAGAGGGGCCGAGCAGCGCACTCCCCCGTAGGAATAACTTGGAACGTCACCAAACAAAAGACGGCACAACCAACAGAAATTACATACACATAGTTCGAACCCTACGATGGTAGCAAGGGCCGACGTTTCAAAACGAGACCACCCTCGAATCGAACCCACCGTTACCTTCCAACAAAAGGGGGGGGGGGGGGGGGGGGGGGGCGAGATAAGACCTATCTTGTCGGGCCACTTCCATCCGAAGCTCCTCCGCTCGATACGGAAACCGAAGGGTCGATCGCACTATCGATAGCTCCTGTTCATGCAACGGAGCCCGACCCGCTCCGAATTCCACCCTCTTTTTCATCGAAATGATCGTGCCAATCCAAAACAACTTCGCACCAAGCCTCGTCCCCCACCCGGATCCAAAAAGAACCTCGCCATCTTCATGGTGGCCAGGGTCATTAGGTTTCACCTGCTCGGGACCAGACTGCAGCAACGACTCCCCACCCGAACCGAACATCCCCCAGTCTGCTCGAAGCTCACGCGTTGGCCATAAACATCCCCCTCCCCCAGACCTAGCGCTCTCGGACAAGGGAATGTTGGGGGCAATTTACCCTCACAAGAAGACAAAACGAAGGCAAGATCAACCCAAGAAGTTTATTTCAAATAAGTGAGGCCATTCTTGGAGAACACCAAGAGCACATCGTTACCTCGACCGGCCCCCCAGGGGCGACATGCTCATCATGGTAACGGCGGATAAGGGCACGCCCGGGTCAGACCATACATGGACCAGCTATCCGGGCTAGCTAGCCGACCCGCATCAAGATTCTCCCACCGGCGGTGCGCCTTGGGCAGCCCCACCAAGACCCACGCATTCACCAGGTCCCCCCCGGTAAGCCCCACCCCATCGCTCGCCAGAGGGTTCAACGCCCCCTAATCCGACATCAGCACCGTGTCGACCAGCATATCGACGAAGACAAAATCCGCCATCCACCTACCGACGTCGGTAAGCACCCCGACGATGAGCTCCCTCCCCTCCCGCGCGCCGATGCAGTGGCACATCCCCCTCTTCCGGACTACGAAGAAGTGCTGGAACAAAACCAGGGACAGACTCAGGGAGCCGGTAGAGCACATCACAGTAAACCCCACCAGCAAGCCCCAAGAGCGGGGCGCCAAGGCGAAGGTCGGCACCTCCAGGAAGTCCATCAGGCATTGGAGGTAAGGGTGGATTGGGAATCGAAGTCCTAACTCGAAATATCGGATGTAGACCCCGACTTCATTATCCACGGGTGAACAGGGCACCACGCTCCCCTCCACTGAGGCCCCCGCGCTCCCCACCACCTCTCCTCGGATAGGGCCTATTCTGTCACCACCCTGCTACCCATTACAAAGTCGGAAGGAGAAACCATCACTTAAAGGATACAGGAATTACCCGGCAAGCGCCCGAGCTGAGAAGGCGACCGGAAACGGACCACCGGTGAAAGCAACAGTGACCACGTCAGTAAACAACCGACAACAACCAGAAGGTAGGAAAAATAGTTGAAGCCGGACGAGAGCTTCCGCAGATCCCCTCCCCTTAATTCTAGATGACAACACGCCATCACGGTTGTCGGTGCGCCACCGCACATCGCCCAACGAAGCATCCCTGACGCCTCGACGTGAAAGTCACCTTCATTCACGCGTCGCGTGACCGCTGGCGGAGGTTTTTCGATTCCCCCAGGCGCTTTCAACTCATGATTATGACCAGCTTGGCGGGAATTCCCAGACCCACCCGCGTCGCCACTCCCGAGCACGGACCAAAACCCGAACCGCCGGTTCAAAGGGAAGTAGAATTACGTCATCCGAGCCGAATCGGGCTCCCGCCTCGAAATCGAATGCCGGGGGTAATTGTTACGACCTGAAGATCATGATAGTCCGACCTTTCGCTATGAACTATCGAAATGCACCGTAGGTGCCCCTCCCGAACGGATGGCCCGCACAATGACGGGGCATCTCACGCCCGAGCTTTAAAGGCTTATGGGGCGACAGCCGGCACGAAAGCCCCGGATGGCAGGGAGATGGGCACACCTCCCCTTGCCCCCTGGCAGAGGCGCTTAACTGCTTTCACTCGGTCCGCAGGGAACGATGCGCTCGAGGCAATCCAAGATCCTAGGCCGAGAGGGTGCGGCCGGGTCGCACGTCTGATGCCCCGGTCGGCCCAGAGGATCATCAGGGGGCCTTGCCACTGGGAGACGCTCCGCCGGACCCTTGGCTCATCGAATACGACAAACAACCTAGTACAAGGACATAACTGACACTAACGCCACCCGACCGCCTGACAAAGGACCCCCTGGCTGCCGCGCCCCCTGACACTTAATGCTTTCGGCCCTGACACTCTGACAAAAGCGCCCCTAAACGCTGCACAGTCTGACAAAAGTGTGGCTGGCACTCCTGTTCCTGACATCCTCGTCCGAAGCTTCCGCTGACAGCAGGGCTAGCTCAGCATGTAAGGTCAGCATACCAGGTCAGCCCCACCGAACCGCCTCCCATCAGGTATAAATACCCACTCACTTCTTACAGTGAGGGGGTTAGCAAATTCACTCTCAATCTTCTTACTTATACACAAGAGCAAAGGTCGTCCACATCTTTGTTCTTCCACTCATAGCTCGTCACGTGCGGCCGGCTCACTTCTTAGTCCGACCTGCGTGCCTAGCCCCCGCTTTAAGTCCTTCCACTGACTTTAGCATCGGAGAGGCTAAAGGTTGGACCCCAACCCGGCCTTTCTGACGAGTTGTTCCTTGCGCAGGATAGCTCGTCCCCGGCTCGTGTTCGCCTTCAGCTCCCGCAATCCGATCTTCCCCAACCGCATCCTGTGGGATTCGACTCCATGGTCTGCTCAACGACAAGCTTATCCTCATCACCCCTCTAATCACCCGTCAAATAGCCTACCCAAATCCCTTCATTAACTTAACCACCGTGCCCTTTGTTCCCCCAATACAAATTCATTGTACGCGAGTTCTAGCCCGCAACAACCAGTAAAATCTTCTCGCCTCCATCAAACTCCTAAGCTTCGTAAGTTTCGGTCAAACTTAGAACACAAGGAGCTTCATTAAAAATCAGTTTGGATGTGATCGATTTTCTCGAACACCGTCGTAGCTCCGTCCAAACGTAAATGAAGCAGGTAAGGTGTGTGCATCATCAGTCCCGTGTAAAACACACCGAGATTGCACCAACACCTAGTACAGATTGGCTTCTCCAATGAGGCACCACCATACTCAGCCGTTTCCAGAGCTCCAAGCTATGGGGGGCTAACCTCTGTCCGAGCGTCAAAAATTTACCCAAGAATTATACAAGCTTTGAGCTCCGAACAAGCTCAGCTCATGGTGATAGTCATCTTCAGGAAAGGAGGATGGGGAACAACTACAGGTCGTCTCTTTCCATCCCTACTGTAGTTACAAAGTAAATTAACAGAAGATTTTTTCTGTCTGATCCTTGCCTTAAACACATTCACTCACATCGGCGAGATGAATTTTGTATTCAGGGTCGCCGAAAAGGTTGCTTCACGAGTCAAATGTGACTCCATGAATGCAGCTTCTCATCGATCCAGACATGTCATCCTCGCAGAGGCAAGCTCTGCCTCAATCTTTGACATTAACATCCACATCAGCCAATCAATTTGAAGCAACATCTAATGTGAAGATGACCTATCCTGGGCAAGGACGATCTATGCGAGAGGGCAAAAGGAACCCAACAGCTTTGTCGTCAGTCATAAGTCGAAGGGTCCATGCCCCTCGCAACAGAACGACCTTTGTCGTCAGTCGTCAGTCAATGGGATGCACCCTCGCCACTGAACGACCCACCTCATCATCAGCCATAAGCCAAGGGGCTAACCCCTCGCAACTGAATGACTCAGCATTGTCGTCGGTCATAAGTCAAAGTGACCACACCCCTCACAATAGAATGACCTTCGTCATCAGTCGTAAGCCAAGGGGACACAACCTCACCACTAAACGACCAACCTCATCGTTAGCCATAAGCCGAGGGGCCAACCCCTTGCAACTGAATGACTCAGCTTTGTCGTTGGTCATAAGTCAAAGGGACCATGCCCCTCGCAACAAAATGACCTTTATCGTCAGTCATAAGTTGAGGGGATGCACCCTCACTGCTGAATGACCAACCTTCATCAACATCCATAAGCCAAGTGGCCAACTCCTCGCAACTGAATGACTCAACTTTGTCATCCGTCATAAGTCGAAGGGACCATGCCCCTCGCAACAGAACGACCTTTGTCATCAGTTATAAGTCGATGAGATGCACCTGCACCACTGAACGACCCACCTTGTCGTCAGCCATAATCCGAGGGGCCAACCCCTCTCAACCGAATGACTCAGCTTTGTCGTTGGTCATAAGTAGAAGGGACCACGTCCCTCTGAACAGAATGACCTTCGTCGGCAGTCGTAAGTCGAGGAGACTTAACCTCACCACTAAATGACCCACCTCGTCGTTAGCAATAAGCCGAGAGGCCAACACCTAGCAACTGAATGACTCAGCTTTGTCGTTGTTCATAAGTCGAAGGGACCACGCCCTTCACAACAGAACGACCTTCGTCATCAGTCGTTAGTCGATGGGATGCACCGTTGCCACTAAAAGACCCACCTCATCATAAACCATAAGACGAGGGGCCAACCCCTCGCAACTGAATGACTCAGCTTTATCGTCGGTCATAAATCGAAGGGACCACACCCCTCGCAATAGAACGACCTTTGTCATCAGTCATAAGTTGAGGGGATGCATCTTTTCCACTGAACGACCCACCTCGTCGTTAGTCATAAGTCGAGGGGCCAACCCCTCATAATTGATTGACTCAGCTTTGTCATCGGTCATAAGTCGAAGGGACCACCCCCTCGCAATAGAACGACCTTCGTCTTCATTCGTAAGTCGAGGGGACACACCATCGCCACTGAACGACCTACCTCGTCGTCATCCATAATCCAAGGGGCAACCCCCTCGCAACTGAATGACTCAACTTTTTCATCAGTCATAAGTCGAAGGGACCACGCCCCTCATAACAGAACGACCTTCGTCGTCAATCGTAAGTCAAGGGGATGCACCCTCACCACTGAACGACCCACATCGTCGTCAGGCATAAGCCGAGGGGCCAACCCTTCACAACTGAACGACGCAACTTTGTCGTCGGTAATAAGCCGAATGGTCCACACCCCTCGCAACCGAACGACCAACCTTCGTCGTCAACCATAAGCCGAGTGGTCAACCCTTCGCAACTGAACGACTCAACTGTGTTGTCGATCATAAGCAGAATGGGCCACACTCCTCGTAATTGAACAACATTCGTCATTCATCGTAATTCGAGGGGGCTCACCCACGCCACTATACTACCATCATCGTCGGTCGTTAGCCAAGTGACCAACCCCCTGCCACTGAACAACTCTGAACGACATTCACATCATTAACTATAAATCGAGGGGGGCACACACCCTCGCAACATAATGATCATCCTTGTTGTTGGTCGTAAGTCGAAGGGTTCCACCCCTTCGTTATCGAACCATCATCTGTGTTATCGATCGTAAGCCAAAGGGGGCCACCCCCTCGTTACCAAACAACCCTTGCCTGCCGACCTATAAAACGAGATGTTACTTTCCTTACATCCAACCTGGGCTGCTTCTTCTTGATGTTTACCACATCGCCCAACCTCAACCAATGCAGTTGTTGAGCTCAAGTGATAGGGGGATGTTAACGAATATGGCCTGGCCCATTCCACGACTAACGGCCCATTAATCTTCTTTTGAATGAGTCAAACCTCCACTTCCATCAATATGAGCATGAATGGAGGGCAGTTACAACCTCATTAGAACCCACTTGAATCGCCTTGAATATGAAAATTGGTGGCTAGATTAATGGTGACGGTTACGCTTCTAATAACCATTTCAAAGCCATTGATGGAGCAATTATAAGAGACAATTAAGGGGAAGAAGGTTACAAACCATGGTATATGGGGATAAATATCCCAAATGACCAAGGAGGAGAGGAGGGAAGTTCGCCAACAAAGGCTAAGCAGGATACAACAATACACACTTTCATCTCTTTTCTCTAATGCATTCTCTTTAATATAGCTCAATACTTTTTATCTATGAGAAGCTAACTTGAGCATCAGAGGGGGATCGATCGGGCGCCGATCCCCTAATGATCTTTTCATGTTGCAGGATTACGGAGATACTGCGAAGCTAGGTCAACATCCATCCGTAGATTCCAATCCTTGCTCTTCTTGATCTGGAGACTATCGTTCATGGATCCCATAACCATCGCTAACGAGGCTCCATCCCGAGGAAGGAGTCATATTCAGCCCAATTAACTATTGAGCCAATTTTTGCATTAACAGTTTGGCATTGTCTGTGGGAAACTTGAGTCCTTCCTCGGGATGGAGCCTCGTTAGTGATGGTTGTGGGATCCGTGAACGAGATTCTTCGGATCAGGGAGAGCTAGGATTGGACTCTACAGATGGATGTTGACCTAGCTTCGCGGTATCTTCATAATCCTACAACATGAGAAGTTCTTTAGGGGATCGGGGTTGGGGCAAGACCGATCCCCCTCATATGCTCAAGATAGCATCTCATAGATAAAAAGTACTGAGCTATATCAAAGAGAAGGCATTAGAGAACGGAGATGAAAGTGTGTATTGTTGTATCCTGCTTAGCCTTTGTTGGAGAACTGGTCACCTCTCCTCCTTGGCCTTTTGGGATATTTATCCCCACATCCCATGGTTTGTAACCTTCCCCTTAATTGTCTCCTGTAATTGCTCCATCAATGGCTTTGAAATTGTCATCATGAAGCGTAACCGCCACCATTAATCTAACCACCAATTGCCATATTCATGGATATTCAATGGGCCCTGATGAGGTTGTAACCGCCCTCCATTCATGCTCATATTGAGGGAAGTGGAGGGTTGACTCATTCAACCCAAGAGTAATAGACCGTAAGCCGTGGAATGGGCCATGCCATATTCGTTAACAGGCCCCTCATCACTCGAGCTCAGTAACTGCACTGGTTGAGGTTGGGCGATGTGGTAAACATCAAGAAGAAGAAACCCAGGTTAGATGTAAGGAAAGTAACATCTCATTTTATAGGTCGGCAGGAAAGGGTCGTTCGATAGCGAGGGGGTGGCTCCCTTCGGCTTACAACCGACAACACAGATTGTCATTCAGTAGTAAAGGGGTGGAACCCTTCGACTTATGGCCGACGACAAGGATGATCATTGGTTTACAAGGGCTGTGGCCCCCTCGATTTATAGTTGACAATGTGAATGTCATTCAGAGACATTCGGTGTCAGGGGATTGGTCCCTCGGCTAACGACTGACGACGATGGTTGTTCAGTTGTGAGGGTAAGCCTCCTTGACTTAAGACGAACAACGAAGGTCGTTCGATTGCAAGGGAAATAGCCCCCTCGACTTATGACCGACGACACAGTTGAGTCGTTCAGTTGCGAAGGGTTGGTCACTTGGCTTATGGCTGACAACGAAGGTTAGTCGTTCGTTTGCAAGGGGCGTGGACCCTTCGGCTTATAACCAACGACAAAGTTGAGTCTTTCAGTCGCAAAGGGTCGGGCCCTTGTCTTCTGGCTAATGATGAGGTGGGTAATTAACTAGCGAGGGTGCATCCCCTCGACTTATGGCTAACGACAAAGATCATTCTGTTGTAAGGGGAGTGGTCCCTTCAACTTATAACCGACAACAAAGCTGAGTCATTTAGTTGCGAGGGATTGGCCCCTCGGCTTATGGCTGATGACAAGGTAGGTTGTTCAGTGGTGAGGGTGCATCCTCTCGACTTATGACTGATGACAAAGGTCGTTCTGTTGCAAGGGGCATGGTCCCTTTGACTTATGACCGACGACAAAGCTGAGTCATTCAGTTTCGAGGGGTTGGCCCCTTGGCTTATGGTTGACGATGAGGTTGGTCGTTCAGTGGCAAGAGTGCATCCCCTCGACTTACGACTGACGATGAAGGTCATTCTGTTGGTAGTTCGTTTGCGAGGGGCGTGGCCCCTTCGACTTATGACCGACGAAAAAGTTAAGTCGTTCAGTTGCGAAGGATTAGCCCCTCGGCTTATGGTTGATGACAAGGTGGGTTGTTCAGTGGAGAGGGTGCATCCCCTTGACTTACGACTGAAGACGAAGGTTGTTCTGTTGCAAGGGGCGTGGTCCCTTTGACTTATGACCGACGACAAAGCTGAATCATTCAGTTGCGATGGGTTTTCCCCTCGGCTTATAGCTAACAACGAGGTATGTTGTTCAGTGGTGAGGGTGTGTCCCCTCGACTTACAACTGACGACGAAGGTCGTTCTATTGCGAGGGGCGTAGTCCCTTCGACTTATGACCGACGACAAAGCCGAGTCATTTCGTTGCGAGTGATTGGTCACTCTACTTATGGTTGAGACGAGATGGGCCGTTCAGTGGCGAGGGTGCATCCCCTTGACTTACGACTTACGACGAAGGTCGTTGTGTTACGAGGGGCATGGTCCGTTCGACTTATTACCAACGACCAAGCTGAGTCATTCAGTTGTGATGGGTTGGCCCCTCAGCTTATGTCTAACGACGAGGTGGGTCGTTCAGTAACAAGGGTGCATCCTCTCGACTTATGACTGACGACGAAGGTCATTCTGTTGCAAGGGGCGTGGTCACTTTGACTTATGACCGACGATAAAGCAAAGTCATTCAGTTACGAGTGGTTGGTCCCTCGACTTATGGCTGACGATAAAGGTTAGTCATTCAGTCATGAGGGTGCGTCTCCTCGACATACGGCTGATGACGATGGACGTTTGGTTGCGAGGGGCATGTTCCCTTAGGCTTATGCCTGACGACAAAGTTGAGTCGTTTTAGTTGCGAAGAGTTGGCCCCTCAGCTTATGGCTGACGACGAATGTTGATCGATCAGTGGCAAGGATGTGTCCACTTGACTTATGGCTGACGACGAAGGTCGTTCAGTTGCGACAGGCATGGCCCCTTCAGCTGATGACCGACGACAAAGTTGAGTCATTCAGTTGCGAATGGTTGGTCCCTCGGCTTATGGCTGATGACGAGTTGGGTCGTTCAGTGGCGAGGGTGCATCCTCTCGACTTATGACTGACAATGAAGGTCGTTCAGTTGCGAGGGTTGTGGCCCCTTTGACTTATGATGATGACAAAGCTGAGTCATTCAGTTACGAGGGGTTGGCCCCTCGGCTTATGGTTGACGACGAAGGCTGGTCGTTCAGTGGCGAGGGTGCATCCCCTCTACTTACGGCTGACGATGAAGGTCATTCGGTTGCGAGGGGAATGGCCCCTTTGGCATATGACCGACGACCAAGTTGTTGGGTTCCTTTTGCCCTCTCGCATGGATCATCCTTGCCCAAGATAGGTCATCTTCACATCAAATGTTGCTTCCAATTGATTGGATGATGTGGATGTTAATGTCAAAGATCGAGGCAGATCTAGCCTCAGCGAGGAGGACATGGCTAGATCGATAAGAAGATACATTCATGGAGTCGTATTTGACTCATGAAGCATCCTTTTCGGCGTCCCTGAGTACAAAATTCATCTCGCCAATGGGTGTGAAAGTGTTTAAAGAAAGGATTAGACAGAAAAAATCTTCTGTTATTTTAATTTCTAACTGGAGTAATGATGGAAAGTGACGACCTGTAGTGGTTTCCCATCCTCTATTGCTGAAGATGACTAGCATCATGAGCTGAGCTGGTTCAGAGATCAAAGCTTGGATAAGTCTTGGGTAATTTTTTGACGCTCGGACGAAGGTTTTGTAGTGCCCTGTGAAGCTACTGCACACGTACTAGATGGGGGGTGAATAGTATTTTAAAATAATCAAGATTGTTATTTCTAATTATTGTGCAAGAAACAAACGACAATGCGGAGTAAACAACAATCAACAAGAATTATCCAACGCAAACAAAACATGTAACGGGTTCGGATCCACCGAAGTCTCCCTGACTTGTTCCCGGTGATCCTACGTCCCAACCACCCGGATCCCCTCCGGATACTTGAGTTAGAAACCCTAACTCAAGATTTTGCACTATGAAATTCTTGTGAAAAACCTTCACAAGACCAAATCATACACAAAGTAAATGTGACTCCCACAACCCGGGATCACACTCTCCCTCACAACCGAGAGACACAATTACAATATCAATTGAAATGAAATAAAGAAACACTTACCACAAAATCCTATGCCTTGAGTATAACTTACCAAATTAGGGCAAGAAGGATTTTGAGGAGAGAATGTCACCAAACCGAAGCACCACGAATAAGATCAGCGATCGAAGGCTAGGATGGAGGATGGTGACTTTGGATCAAGCTCTTGGCTTGGAAGGCTCACAATGGAGAGAATCTCTCTTGAGGAATATGGCTCAAAGAGTTGAGGGAGAGATTCTTGTGAGGAAGAGAAAGCTTTAGAATGGAGTTGAATAGCTTCTCTTTGATATCTCTAAACCTCTAAAATGGCAGCCTTGAATACTAGGAAAGAACCTCTCCAAGTATATATAGGATAGAGGGAAGAGAGAGAAAAACGTTTCAATTAAAGCTCCAACGGCTCTATTCTGAAGCAGACTAGTCGGTCAAGGAAGGATCACTGACCGACTAGTTCATCAACTAGTCGGTCGGTGATTCAACATGAACCGACTAACAGCTCGATAGCCAAAAGAGTGATTTCCAGGCAATATGAACTAGTCGGTCTAAGAAGACTTGCCAACCGACTAGTTTGCCAACTAGTCGGTCGGTGAGTGTTCTTTGACCGACTAAAAGATGCAATCAAGTAGCTGAATATGTCACGCACCGCTTTCCAAAAATATGGAGGCGAAGCGTGAGAAGGTCCACTCAGACTTGAAGCTACAAAACTGTAAGTCCGATAAGCGTCAATCAAATTTAAAACTGCAGGTCCTTGCAACGCGAACGAAACAAAGATAATAATAATAAAGTGAGACAAAAGAGATATCTCAGAATATCCATAAAATAAGTTTCAACATCACAGAAAAAGCCACCAGGCTGAAATAAAAGAGAGTCTAAAGGCCCAAACATGGCCAACAAAAGTACAAAGTACGAAACAAAGCAATGGTGCAAGCACCGACAACTAACAGCAATCTAAAGCAAAAGCAAGTCAACAGTCACTAAGACTGGTCTCCGGTGTCCTCGAACTCCTCGACGAACGTAGGCTCGGGCTCAGCGTCAGTAAACACCTCGTCCTCAGCAACTGCCTCTGGCTCAGGGTCTAACATGTGACACCCAAAAGAGCAAGGGGCACATGTCAGCAAGTCTGGAAGACTTGTGCAAGGAAACTGAAAGTAGGTGAAAGTAAAGCAACCTAGCAGTTCTAGCATGATGCAATGACATGGCAGTTAAAGTAATGAGTGCAACAGGTATAGTAAAGTAAAGTAAAGTAAAGTACGAGCATGGCATGGCATTCACAAGACAAGTACAAGACAAGTAAAGTAAGCACCTCGTGCACAGAGATTCCGTCTTTTGGCTAGAGTGGCTGCGCGGGCCAACTCCTAAGCTCAAGTGACCGTTTATCCCTACCCCTCCACGTGTATCGGGCATTGGTTTTCAGCCAACACATGAGGCCTGCTTCTGGACCACGAGCCAGGAAGTGTTTTAAACAAGTATGGCGTAGGGGTGCACCTAGCCGGACAAGGAAGTACAAGTAGTGTAGCGTGTGCTACGAATGCGACATTCAATGCATGGATGACATGGCATGGAAAAGTAGTAAAGCGTACAGGTAAGGAAAGTAAACGTGACAGTTTAGCATGCATGAACAACAAGTTTAAAGGGTTGGATCTAGCTTCGTTGTCAAGCTAGATCAATTAGGTGACGGATCTAGTTTCGTTGTCAAACTAGATCAAGTAGGCGTCTAGCCAGCTATCATTTCACTGACTAGTCTCTTTTATGCTAAAAACAAGGAAGTGGCCTAAAAACATGGCCCTACACAAGAGTTGGCAAGTTTCACTTGCCTGCAACTATCACGTCAGAGAAACACCGTCCAACGAGTCCAAAGTCACAATTCCTACGTGCACAAGTCCACCGGCCTACATCCGTTTTATTAATCTTGATTAGTGAATTCTAAAACATTTAAAATACTTTAAAATACTGATTTTTAGTCTTGATTAGCATGCAATTGGGTTGGGGGTCCTAGGGGTGCAAAGCGTTACCTCAACACGACGCGAAAGCTACACCGACGTCGGGTAGCGACGCCGGGGGTTGGAATAATAATATCGCGCTCCAAGTCCAGATTCCAATTAGATTCCTCGCTGGAAATTTCAGAGCAATCACCCGGGGCGAAGATTCCAGATTCCAAAGCTCGCACGTGCGACGACGGGCTACGACGTGCAACGACGTCGTACGCGGCAAATCGTCAAAGAGAACGCACCTAGGTGGGGCCCACAGTAGTCCTAGGGATCTTTGGGGGACCCACAATACCTCTGGAGAACTTGGAGGGCCCACGGAGGCAAGTGGTGCGACGTGTGCGGGGTTGCGACGAATGGCTCTCGGTCGTACAGCCTCGGTGCGGGGAGATCCTTCGGTCGTGCACAGAGAATGCGGGGTTGCGGCGCTTGGGGGTGTGCAGCGGTGCGGGGTTGTGCTTGGTGCGGGGCCTTTTCTCGGTCAGTGCGGAAGAGGGGCTCGGTCAGGCGCTTGGATGCGGGGGGCTGCGATGTTGCAACGTTGCAACGCTTGCAACGCCGGTCAGTGCGGAGATAGGGGCCAGTCGGGCGCGGTGTGGAGCGGGGCGACAAGCGGGGGTTGGTGCGGAGCGGCTGTGCGGGTTGGGGCTCTCGATCTGACCGAGGGCCTCTCTCGGTCAGAGCGGGGGAACGGGGCGGGGGCTACTGCAGCGTGCGGAGCGGCTGCAGTGCGGGGATGGGCTTTGATCGGAGCGGGGGAACGGGGGAGTTTTCCTCGGTCGTGCGGCAGCCGTTCGTCGTAACGTTGCGACGAATCGTCGCAACGTCAAATTTGGGTTTTGGAAGAGGCTAGGGTTAATTTCTTGCGAAAATGGGTCTTCCTAGGGATTGTTTATATAGTGTAGATGGGTTGACTTGGTCTAGGGCTAAATCTAATAGGATTATAAGTTTAAAATAATTTAAAATTTGAAATTCAACTTCTCCAACTCACCCAAGGATTTGACCTGGTCCAAATGAGCTGGAAATTGGCTCAAAAATTCTTTAAAACGTTTTAAAACTCAAATAAATTTTATTTGGCCGAAAATAATTTAAAAATTAATTATTAAAAATATTATAAAACTTGTTAAAAATATAAAAGTGGTCAAATGAACTCCAAAAATTATAAAATTAATATCGCGGTGATCGTGATGACGAAAGTGAGCTAACTAAGAAGACGGAACTCAATTTCGACATCGGACGACGAAACTAAAAATAGAAACGTCTCCCGTCAAAAGTGAAAATCGTCACGTCTCATCGAGTAAGTTTAAATTGTGGAAAAACGACTCGAGAAGTGTCGTTCCAAGATAGTGCCACTATTTAATACTCTCAGAGACGTTCACAACGGCATATCACACAAAAGTGTTCACAAACAAATAAAGTCTAAAATAAACACGTGCACGGACAAAAGCACGTGCACGAACAACGTACCACGAAAAGTGGTCGTTACATCCTCCCCACCTTAGAATAAAGTCCGTCCTCAGACTTTCTAATATAGCTAGTCACTCTAGTAACTACCCCATTCAAGTCACTTTATACTTCAAGCCAAGTATAGTCATTACAGGTGCTCATATACGCACTAGGTAGTCAAACATTAACACTACCAACACGTATGTATATTCACGTACGTCATATACTTATACCTATTATAGCAAGTCAAATTCATACATGTATTTCAATCATATATATAAACATACATCTCTTATATAACTACTACTTACCTAAACACAAAACAATATTTCAGATACTCATATAAGGATAGTGTCACACTTAGCAAATACAATCATTGCTCTACATATAGATAGCTACCTATGCACAAACATCAAGGGTATACTACCCTCTAATATTCATCCAATACCAAACATCTCAACACATATAGTCACACCATACCATTATTAAATCAAGTTCACTATATCTAATATACATTCACCACTACTATAATTTCATAATATATATAGTCATTCAAATGCATTCAAATATTTCACCATACATTCACATTACGTACGGTCCTATAACTGTATTTACGACACGCCATATATGCCATAGTCATCAATACCTATAACTAAGCACATACTTACCCGTGCATGGTGCACACCCATACACGCTAACTTTTCATTCACGTATACCAATCATATCATTATATAACTAGCACACTTGCACACCTAGTTTTAGCTAGTACACATACGTTCACACAAGCAAGTCCTTAGTAGTTAACTATACCACAAGACCAACACCTATAACTATATACTGGTGTAGCGACCCACAATCATGTGTGTAACACAGCCAGGCACAAACACTTCTATCACTATACATACATCAAACATTGCTATATTCAACTACAAACATACATTCAATATACTTAGAGGATACCCACTCAAGCTTGAGTGAGACTCAGTACACATATCAGAATATTCTATATACGTAACACGGCATTCATACGTATACCAATACCACTCCATTATATATATATATATATGCATATATCTACCAATACAACCATATGCATACCATAGGCCAATCACACTTAATATTTAGTCAGGTAACACCCACATAGTTAAATCAATTTATATACCATAATAATAACATTACAGACATCAGCACCCACATATTTATAATTCCCTCCCTAGTGCAAACATTCACCGTATAGTCACACATAAGTAATGTATATATTTGCACCATAGCCTACTACCTATAATTAGTATACCAACACATCCACACAGACATAATTAAGATGTGCAATAGTCATGTATACCTCACGGTATGCACACATGCAACATCCCGAAAAAGCAAGCAATACCAATCAAAATTATAATCCTACTACCATATGTATATCACATATATACTCGGGCAACAAAACTTAACTACTTTCGTCTAGACACTATATATATCTACCTACGAGCACATACTCACACGTACTAATATATGGGTCACTCAATAGGCCTACTTTCTTATCTATACGTACACCTATTATCATGACTCCTAACATACACATAGCTTTAACAATCATTTATTTCAACCATTACAAGTATCTCTTACTACATACACAACTTAGATATTTCAACGCTAACTCCTATATACACATGCATCCCTAGTATGGTATAGCTATCCACTCACAATTCTATAAATATTAACACCCAAGCAACTTCGTAATATTACGAATAACTCCGAGTATATATATATATATATATATATATATATATATATATATATATATATATATATGGAAAAAGGGGATCTAAGGTGCCTCCTTAGATGGAAATCTAAGGAGGCACCCCCATTTCCCCCCATCTTCTACAATTTTTTTAGAAATGTTTTTTCATGGGGTTGTTGTTCACATCATGGATGATCAACATACCAAATTTCAAGGGATTTCAAAACTTTTTGAGCCCCCATCTACCCATTACAACTTCAACGGTATAAAAACGTGCTGAAAAACCCACGAAGTTGCAAGGGGTAGATGTGGGCTCAAAAAGTATTGGAATCCCTTGAAATTTGGTATGTTGATCATCCATAAGGTGAACAATAAACCCATGAAAAAATATTTCAAAAAAAATGTGTGAGATGGGGGGAAATGGGGGCGCCTCCTTAGATTGAATCTAAGGAGGCACCTTAGGATCCCTTTACCCTATATATATATATATATATATATATATATATATATCACACAATAGGCAAGCATCACTATACTATGGGGTTATCCTCATTCAACCCGCGTACACAACTTAGGTACGTGCACTACGACTACCTCACAAGGTCCAAGGGCCTACTAACAATTAAGAGTTGACACAGACATTGACGGACCCTAAGGCCTAAGCAAATAAGAGAGGTCGAGAGCGTGACGAGGGAAGGATCGATAAGCACGAGTTCAGATAGGACGAATACAAGGAGACGGCTTGGTTAGGGAAAACATTGGCTCACTGGTGATGTTTAGGTTGAGGGAAAAGGAAATGTGGAGATGCTTAAATAGGATACAGAAGAGATAATAGGGTAAATAGCATAAGCTAAAATACGTGGAGTTTGAAAACTGTTGTACTTCAAAAGTTGAAATCCTCGTCTGAAAGGAAATATTTGGAGAGCGATAAACGAGTTGTTCAAAATAAGTTTGAGTCGAATATTCATAATAGGAGAAAATGGTCCATTGATCTATATAAAATCATTATAAAAGGAAGTAAAATCATTTACACGAATATTAAGGACGTAGTTTAGAAATTTATACGTCAGTAATTTAATATACTTGTTGTCAAAAGTTTTGAAAGTCAAAGAATGAAATCAAGTAACAGAAGAATTTAAACTCAGGTTAAATGCTTTCAAAACTTTTTAGGCTATGGAAAATTTAAAATAATCCATTTTGAAACTACTTTTAGAGAACCAGGGTTTGCCAAAAATGAGAAACTGGTTTACACAAGATTCTTAATATACGAGCACAACAAGCCTGGTACGGATATAAAAATAATTGAAAGTATATATGGTGCACGGAAAAATAATATTAACTTCATAGTGAAATTATCAAAACTGTAGTAAAGCTTTAAAACCAAACTATGGGAAGTCTGGGCCAGGAATAGTAATTTCTTAAAATTTTGAAATAGTGAAAACGATGAGCATAAAACCGACTGGCTAAAAGCTGAAATTCCAGGTGACTTGAAAGTATATTAAAGTAAACACGACGTATCATTCGAATAACACAAATAAGAAGGAAAATTATAAATCGAATTGGGCAAGGCAAAAGTATGGTTCAGAATGAAATTAATATATGAAAGGAAATATGTATTCTCATAGGTACAAAAGTGTAGGCTGAAAAAGCATTATAAACTATTATTCAAAAATTTCGACAGAAGTTTTAAAAATTTAAATCAACGAGGAGTACAAGATAAGTATATTTATATAAAAATTTTGAACAAATTTAAACTTAGGGAAAGAGCAAGTCAAAAGAAATACTTTCAGAAGATTCAAGATTTGTAATGGAGAGATTTGAAAATTGACGACGATTGTCATAAGGCGATATCGGGAATCGAGGCAAGGAATTTGGTCAGGTGATTAGAGCATACATACGCCTAGGATATGAATCAAGAAAGTCTACGGAAACTCCTACGGTCGACCAACTAAAGATTAAAAACTAAGCGCTAAGACTTCTAAAGGTTAGACGGTAAAGAAATGTGTTCAGCTTGGTCCGAAATCGATGAACCCAAGCGAACGAATAAAGGAAATTCTAGAAGTCTAATATGGTCTGGGGTAGACATGAACCTCTAAGGTAACTCCTACGACGATTAAATCAATTGCTAAAAGGGAGTCTAACTACAATCAGGGCCTCTACCTAGCAAGCACAGACGTCTAACTAAGCCTTCTTACCACCTAGTGTCGTAAGAAAACGACTAGACTCAGGGCTTATGACTCGGATGTTGCAATTTATTTAATGGACATTCCGTTATTATCGTTTGTTTCGTTAATTCGCAATTGCAAGATAGGACCTATATGGGCCACCAACAAAACCTGTCACGTCCCGCTTCCCAAAAATATGGAGGCGAAGCGTGAGAAGGTCCGCTCAGACTTGAAGCTACAAAACTGCAAGTCCGATAAGCGTCAATCAAATTTAAAATTGCAGGTCCTTGCAACGCGAACGAAACAAAGATAATAATAATAAAGTGAGACAAAAGAGATATCTCAGAATATCCATAAAATAAGTTTCAACATCACAGAAAAAGCCACCAGGCTGAAATAAAAGAGAGTCTAAAGGCCCAAACATGGCCAACAAAAGTACAAAGTACGAAACAAAGCAATGGTGCAAGCACCGACAACTAACAGCAATCTAAAGCAAAAGCAAGTCAACAGTCACTAAGACTGGTCTCCGGTGTCCTCGAACTCCTCGACGAACGTAGGCTCGGGCTCAGCGTCAGTAAACACCTCGTCCTCAGCAACTGCCTCTGGCTCAGGGTCTAACATGTGACACCCAAAAGAGCAAGGGGCACATGTCAGCAAGTCTGGAAGACTTGTGCAAGGAAACTGAAAGTGGGTGAAAGTAAAGCAACCTAGCAGTTCTAGCATGATGCAATGACATGGCAGTTAAAGTAATGAGTGCAACAGGTATAGTAAAGTAAAGTAAAGTAAAGTACGAGCATGGCATGGCATTCACAAGACAAGTACAAGACAAGTAAAGTAAGCACCTCGTGCACAGAGATTCCGTCTTTTGGCTAGAGTGGCTGCGCGGGCCAACTCCTAAGCTCAAGTGACCGTTTATCCCTACCCCTCCACGTGTATCGGGCATTGGTTTTCAGCCAACACATGAGGCCCGCTTCTGGACCACGAGCCAGGAAGTGTTTTAAACAAGTATGGCGTAGGGGTGCACCTAGCCGGACAAGGAAGTACAAGTAGTGTAGCGTGTGCTACGAATGCGACATTCAATGCATGGATGACATGACATGGCAAAGTAGTAAAGCGTACAGGTAAGGAAAGTAAATGTGACAGTTTAGCATGCATGAACAACAAGTTTAAAGGGTTGGATCTAGCTTCGTTGTCAAGCTAGATCAATTAGGTGACGGATCTAGTTTCGTTGTCAAACTAGATCAAGTAGGCGTCTAGCCAACTATCATTTCACTGACTAGTCTCTTTTACGCTAAAAACAAGGAAGTGGCCTAAAAACATGGCCCTACACAAGAGTTGGCAAGTTTCACTTGCCTGCAACTATCACGTCAGAGAAACACCGTCCAACGAGTCCAAAGTCACAATTCCTACGTGCACAAGTCCACCGACCTACATCCGTTTTATTAATCTTGATTAGTGAATTCTAAAACATTTAAAATACTTTAAAATACTGATTTTTAGTCTTGATTAGCATGCAATTGGGTTGGGGGTCCTAGGGGTGCAAAGCGTTACCTCAACACGACGCGAAAGCTACACCGGCGTCGGGTAGCGACGCCGGGGGTTGGAATAATAATATCGCGCTCCAAGTCCAAATTCCAATTAGATTCCTCGCTGGAAATTTCAGAGCAATCACCCGGGGCGACGATTCCAGATTCCAAAGCTCGCACGTGCGACGACGGGCTACGACGTGCGACGACGTCGTACGCGGCAAATCGTCGAAGAGAACGCACCTAGGTGGGGCCCACATGCCACAGTAGTCCTAGGGACCTTTGGGGGACCCACAATACCTCTGGAGAACTTGGGGGGCCCACGGAGGCAAGTGGTGCGACGGGTGCGGGGTTGCGACAAATGGCTCTCAGTCGTACAGCCTCGGTGCAGGGAGATCCTTCGGTCGTGCACAGAGAATGCGCGGTTGCGGCGCTTGGGGGTGTGCAGCGGTGCGGGGTTGTGCTTGGTGCGGGGACTTTTCTCGGTCAGTGCGGAAGAGGAGCTCAGTCAGGCGCTTGGATGCGGGGGCTGCGATGTTGCAACGTTGCAACGCTTGCAACGCCGGTCGGTGCGGAGATAGGGGCCGGTCGGGCGCGGTGCGGAGCGGGGTGACAAGCGGGGGTTGGTACGAAGCGGCTGTGCGGGTTGGGGGCTCTCGGTCTGACCGAGGGCCTCTCTCGGTCAGAGCGGGGGAACGGGGCGGAGGCTGCTGCAGCGTGCGGAGCGGCTGTGGTGCGGGGATGGGCTTCGATCGGAGCGGGGGAACGGGGGAGTTTTCCTCGGTCGTGCGGCAGCCGTTCGTCGCAACGTTGCGACGAATCGTCGCAACGTCAAATTTGGGTTTTGGAAGAGGCAAGGGTTAATTTCTTGCGAAAATGGGTCTTCCTAGGGGTTGTTTATATAGTGTAGATGGGTTGACTTGGTCTAGGGCTAAATCTAATAGGATTTTAAGTTTAAAATAATTTAAAATTTGAAATTCAACTTCTCCAACTCACCCAAGGATTTGACCTGGTCCAAATGAGCTGGAAATTGGCTCAAAAATTCTCTAAAACGTTTAAAACTCAAATAAATTCTATTTGGCCGAAAATAATTTAAAAATTAATTATTAAAAATATTATAAAACTTGTTAAAAATATAAAAGTGGTCAAATGAACTCCAAAAATTATAAAATAAATATCGTGGTGATCTTGATGACGAAAGTGAGCTAACTAAGAAGACGGAACTCAATTTCGACGTCGGACGACGAAACTAAAAATAGAAACGTCTCCCGTCAAAAGTGAAAATCGTCACGTCTCATCGAGTAAGTTTAAATTGTGGAAAAACGACTCGAGAAGTGTCGTTCCAAGATAGTGCCACTATTTAATACTCTCAGAGACGTTCACAACAGCATATCACACAAAAGTGTTCACAAACAAATAAAGTCTAAAATAAACACGTGCACGGACAAAAGCACGTGCACGAACAACGTACCACGAAAAGTGGTCGTTACAGAATACAAGTTACACTAGTCGGTCTAAGAAAAAATTCCAACCGACTAGTTTCACAACTAGTCGGTCGATGAATGTTCTTGGACCGACTAACTGTAAACAGTAACTCAGGCTGTACAGAGGCAATGATAACTAGTCGGTCTGAGAAGGATTCCTAACCGACTAGATCGTCATCTAGTCAGTCGGTGAACCTTCTTTGACCGACTAATTGATCAACAGTGAAAGAGCTGAAATGAGCAAGGACATCTAGTCGGTTCATGAAGAGTTGCCGACCGACTAGATCGTCATCTAGTCGGTTGGTACTTCTTCTTGAACCAACTAAGATGCACTAGAAGCTGAGGGAAGAAGCGATAGGCTTCGAGAAAGTTTCTAATGGCTTCTATGATAATCCTAGCTCTAAGATATGAGCGAAATGAAGATTATAATGTAAGTCCTACTCAAGGCTTAACATTCTAATCTATGAAGCTAGAAGACAATAAATAATACATGAAGAACCGTCTTCGAAGCTTCAATCTTCATTCTTCTTGACTTCAATATTGCTCCTAGATCTTCAAAGAAGCTTCAGGCACACGATCACGTGTATTGAGAAGTCTTGAGACGTCGATTTGGATGTTCGTATTCTTTTGGCGACGATCTCCATAACTGTGCTCACAAACAGTTAGTTCACTATATTTATGTTTGCTCATCATCCAAAACCAAATCCGGGGAATCAATACTCAACAGGTTTGTCCCCCAGAGCTTGGATCCCTGTCCAAACGTAAATGAATCAGGCAAGGTGTGTGCATCATCGGTACGATGCAAATCACACCGAGATTGCACTAGCACCTAGCACAGATTGCACCACTAGCACCTTGCACCTAGCACAGATTTGGGTCGGCACCCAGATCCCCTCCAATGCTTAAGTTAGAATGGAACTTAAGTGGAGAAGGGAGCTTGAAGCAGCTGAGATCGACCCACATGGGCTTGTCTCAGGTCTGGCATCGCAAGCTCTTTTGTTGTAGAAATATCAGATAATGTACGTAGTATTAGAGTATTAGATCTCGTACCTCCTCTACTCTATCTGTCTTCATGTATTTATAGACGTCCAGGGTCTCTTCAGTGACGGTGGGAGGATAACGGTTACCAATTATGGTGCCAAGATCTTCCCCCTTTAATAGGGGGTAACCGTATCCCACGTCTCTGCTATTTATGAGCTCACGTTGAATCCCACGTTCAATTGGTGGGAGTGCAACAGGACCTTGGTAAGTAGGCTTTGACTGGGTTATCTTCAGGCCTCTTTAATGGCCTCCGCAGGCCTCAGTCACTCGTCGAACGAGCCCCCTTGAGTGTCGGCCCGTTGACTCAACAGAAGGTTATTATCGCAAAGAGTCAATGGATCCATAGTGAAATCCCTGGCCATGGTAAAGGATGAACTTGTTAAAAGTTAACAAGTTTCATCCAATGGTTTACTTTGAGATCACATATGACTCGAAGCCTTAAGGTGTAGCGGGTTTGGACAATATCCGTACCCAAGACACCTTAACGACATAGTCTTAACGATAACACCAGACTGCACAGTACCTCCTACTAATAGGCCCATATTTGGTCAAGGAAGCTTCGAGACTCACACTAACCAGATAATGACGATTCTGAAATGGGGGTCAGCACGTGCAGCTTCGAGTCTCACTACATTGCCACTCGATCGAGTCGGGCGGATCTCCTACAATTTCATATGCCGAGTTTGGGCTTTTGCACGATTTTTGTGTGTCCGAACCCACTTGTATTTAAGCACTTTTATTTCCAAGGTTAAAGGGGAGTTGATTAGTTTAATTTATGGGAGTTTTTGTGTTCTATTAGCCGTCGCTATTATTCCTTTGGAAGACAATTGCTTTGGAACCTTGTTTGATCTTAAATTTCTGAAGAAGACTCTTTGCGTCCATTCGTTTGGTATTGTTTTCTTATCTCTCGCTTATTGTTTTAATGTTTGTTGTTGCAACGATGTTGAATCTTACTATTGCTATTGCTTCTATCACTTTTTCGATGAATCGTGAGTAGTTCTATCTAGGCCTAATGGATGAGCCTTACAATTTTAGGATTTAGATGTAAAGTTGTGATTTTTAGGTTAATTTGGTGAATAAAGGATGTGATGTGATTGATCTATTCAAGTTTATAGAATTCTCATCTAGGGTTTGTAATCCACGATAGTGGCACTTGCCCTAGAAATTATTCTATAGGCTTGATTAGGGTCGTTAGTAAATTCACTTAGGGTTCATGATCCACGATAGTGGCACGTGCTTTGAGGGTCTCTACAAATGCCATATATCACTAATTGATGATCTACGATAGTAGCATCAATAAGAGACATCATATCACAGATCGAAACTCTAACCCACGATAGTGACGTAAGCGTAGATTGAGAAATAGTTGTCGAATGTAATGCACGTGTCACGTGCAAGGCCATCCACGATGGTGGGGCTAAGTACGTGATACGTTAGATGAGTAGTACAATGGTAATTGGCTATGAATTCCACATTTAAGATGCGACAATCTCGCTCTATGAAACAAAACCAGCCTAGAAATTATAACCTAGTATAACGATCCTAGCGATGACTCCTAACGCCCTAGTATCCATTCTATTGTTAGTATTTGTGAGAGTATTAACATGACTAACTTCTTGGATACCCCCATAACTGACAAAATCATACAACTTTAAAATAAAGCCCAAGACCTTAATCAATCGCCTCCCTGTGGGATCGACAATCTTTCAATATTACAAAGCCTCGACACTGTGCACTTACGGACTCGAACATGTCCGCATATGTGTTCTTGATGAAACACAAAAATAATGCCTGTGAAAATTTTAAGGAGTATATGAATGAAGTAGAAACCAGACATGAAAAATTATTACGGTTCTTCAATCAGATCGAGGAGGAGAATACTTTAGTCTAGAAATCCTTGCATATACAAAAGAGAGTGGAATTCTTGCTTAGTTTACTCCTCCCTACACACCACACCACAATGGAGTGTTGGAGAGAAGGTATCATACCATATTAGATATGGTACGATCCATGATGAGTGATGATGCGTTGCCTCTTTCATTATAAGGTTAGGCCCTAGAAACGACTATGCGAATATTGAATATGGTTCCATATTAAGCAGTGCCAACCACTCCAAATGAAATATGGAAGGGTTGAAAACTCAGTCTTAAGTTTGTCAAGATTTGGGGTTGTACATCGTACGTAAAAAGGCACAATCCAGATAAATTGGAGGCAATATCTATAATGTGTAGGTTTGTAGAATATCCTAAGGATTCAAAAGGATATTATTTTTTCACCTTGAGGAATAAAAGCTGTTTGTTTCTTAACATGCCACCTTCCTTGAGAAAGAGTCTCTTGTTGAAAACATCACTGGCAAAGTGATAGAACTGGAAGAGGTTCCAGGAGCTCAAACTTCAATAGAACAAGAGATGGAACCAAACATCAATACTGCTTATGTCGACTCTCAACCAGTTAGGAGATCTAGTCGGGAATCTCAACCACCAGAAAGATACTACGGTTTTATCATTGATGGTGGAATAGAGGATTGCATTAGTATGGATAATGACCCTACTAGTTTTTAGGAAGTCATGCAGAGTATGGACTCTGCAAACTGGCTAAACGCAATGAAATTTGAAATAGAATCTATGCACACCAATATAGTATGGACTTTGGAGGTTGTTCCTAAATGGGTAATACCCGTAGGGAACAAGTGGATCTTTAAGAAAAAGATCGATGCAGATGGAAAGGCAGAGACCTTTAAGGAAAGATTAGTTGCAAAAGGATATCGTCAAAGGCTAGGAATAGACTATGATGAAACTTTTTCACCAGTAGCCATGCATAAATCCATTCGGATTCTGCTTGCTATAACATCTCACCATGACTATGAGATCTGTTAAATAGATGTAAAGAAAGCTTTTCTAAATGGAGATTTAGAAGAGCATGTTTTCATGACTCAGTCAGACGGCTTCGAGGTCAGTGGGAGCAGTGGGAGGGCATGCAGACTTCTTAAATCCATTTATGGATTAAAGCAAGCATCAAAGAGCTGGAAGATCCAATTTGATGAGACTGTCAAAGAGTTTGACTTTATCAAAAATAAGGATGAACCATGCATTTATAAAATGGTCAGTGGGAGCGCTGTCTTATTCCTCGTATCATACGTGGCTGATATACTTTTGGTTGGTAACAACATGGAGATGTTGGAATCAATAAAAGTATGGTTGTCACAAAACCTCTTAATGAATGAATTGGGTGAAGCATCCTATATACTAGGTATAAAGATCTATATAGATAGATCGAAGAGGATGTGGGGATTGTCCCAATTTAGGTACGTAGACACCGTGCAAAAAATATTTAACATGGAAAATTCCAAGCGTGGTAATGTACCTGCTTGTCATGGAATAAATCTCTCCAAGAACATGTCTCCAAAGATAAAGGAAGATATAGCTTTCATGAGTAGAACTCCTTACACTTCGGATGTAGGTTCTATCATGCATTCCATGATATGTACTAGGCCAGATGTTGCATACACACTTGGCGTTGTCAGCCGATATCAATCAAATCCAGGGGAGAAGCATTGGACTGCTATAAAGAGCATACTTAAGTATTTGAGAAGGACTAAGGATTTGTTCTTTATATTGTTGAATATTGGATCCCCAATGTGGTTTTGATGATAAACAAACATCATTAATTGTGGCTAATCCCCCTATTTTGTAGTTAATTAAAGCAATGTCAATATAGATAAAGTCATATCAAATAAAGACAATGACTCGGATCATTGATGCAAAAACAGCAATCAATGAAGCATGGAAATCAAGGAATAAACGCAAGGAAATCAAAGTGTTGGACTCAACAAACTCAATGGAAGTCTTCAAGGAATTCAATAAGAAGTGAAGAGGATTAATATGTAAATTTTCTCTTTCTTTACTTCAGTAATGAATTAGCATGTTAAGCCTTGAATAGACTTGATAGAATATCATTCATTACACTGACAACACTTCAGATCATGTAGTATTGAGTCTTTTTGGGTTAGAACTTACATAAGCTTAAAGTAGAGTTTTTACCCTACCCAGGCACCTGGTGGTTAGTCTCTCAATGCCTGGTGTTCATGTCTATCAATTCTCCTAAACCCTACAGTGTACAGACACCTGAAGTTCTAATCTCAGACGTCTACACAAGTGTGTCAAATGCCTAGATGATGAACTCCAGACATCTGAATAATTCTAGCCGAACTTCCAGTATCTTAGCCTCTGCTGTCTGACAGAAATCAGACGTCTGAAGTTATTCTTCCAGACGTCTGCACAATATGTCAAGTGCATGGATGATATACACCAGACATCTGGTTATTTATAAGGAAAATTTCCAGTAGCTCAAACTCTGTAGTCAGTCATGATCAGGCGTCTGAAGTTGTGTTACCAAACATATGTATAGTTGACCAGATGTATGGATGATGAACATCAGACGTTTGGGTATTCGGATCAATATTTCCATTAACTCAGTCCTTTACTGTCAGTATAATCAGGTGCCTGATGCCTTTGAGCCAGACGTCTAGGCAATGGTCCAGGTGTCTGGGAAGTCTTTCCGTTATACTGCATTTATGACCCAGTCAGAACAATATGTTAGTTCGTAGGTTCAAGACTAACGTTGTTTTGATGATGATCAATACATTATCTTAGTGTGCCAATCAATCTTATGTTTTAGTCTCAGTTTCTCATAATGATTAGATGTTGATGAGACAAAGCATAATGCTTAGAGTATGATGCAATGGATATATTAAAGACCTCCAAGAGCGATGGTGTGCTCAAGCTTGGATGAAATCATGAAGATCATCTAACGATGCCAAAGCTTGGAGCTTGATGAAGGGAAGCTCATCAAGAGGTGACAAAGCTTGGAATATGATGGGGAGCTTCAAGGTATCATGAGCTGGAAGACTTAGACTCTATGAGATGCAATATGTAATCCATGTAATTTCAATTACTTGTATTTATCTTTTTGAGTCTAGGTTTAATGTAATGCCTTGATAGATGGTCTATTCATTCATGCATATGCATATAACCATCTTAGTGAGCCTTAGGATTATCATAGATATCATCCCATTAGGTTCACATTGACTTAAACTCTTACTGGAGTTTTTGGCTCTCCCACAGTCGACTGATGAAGGCACGATAAGCGACTAGATACTTCCAGGCGCCTGGCCAGCCTTCTACAGCCGACTAGCATGCACAACTCAAGTCAACCATTTCTTGACTCTTACTTGAGCTTTTGGAAACAGTCTCCTGACATTCAATTTACAGTCGAGTGTCTTCCAACAGACGCCTATGAATTGTTCTACAGTCGTCTGTACGTTCGTAACTTGCACTTTCTGGGCTTGATCCCACTTTGCAAGTCAGTCGACTGATGAAGTATTTACTATCGCCTGTGAATTACAGGTGCCTGTGAAATGGTCATTTATTGTTTGAAGGCGCTAGTGCGAAAGTTGCATTTTCTTTGCTCTGTTTCCATCCCATGTGACAGTCGCCTGCTGAAGGATATTTAAGCGCATGTCCATTATACAGGCTCCTGTGTAGTCTTCTACAGTCGCATGTCCTAGCTCAGATTATATCCATTTGGATATTTATAGTCGTTGACCAGTCGACTGCCAGTAGTTCTTCAGTCGATTGTCTGTGCCGTAAATTGCCAAATTCTAGTCATTGCGGATTTCTTCCTTTTGGGTTTTTGGTTGGTTTCATGGGCTTTTCTTGGCTTCCTTTATATAGGAGTTGGCTTATTTCATTTAGAACTCTTGGAAATCATTAGGAATACATTGAAGATCAATTCATCTCTTTCCTAAGCCACTCCTTCCCCATTCTCTCATTAGAGCTTCCTCTCATTAGAGCTTCAATCTTATGATATAGCATCTAAGCTCTAGGGAATTTCTCCAAGGGATTTGAATCTCATTCCTTTCTTGGAGAACATCTTTCTTCTATTCATTCATACACTTAAGTGAGAAGTGTTAGGATTCGTTCCTAGAAGAGAGAAAGATCATCAAGTACAATCAAAGCCTTATCTCAAGCACTTGAGTTTTACTTGCATGCCTTCTTCTTCACATTGGTAGGGTCATATCAAGGCATAGGTAAGTTTTATTTCGTTTCATCTTTTGTGAAACCCCTAAATCTCTTTGTGGGATTAGTTACTCTCTTTGTTACAGTTACTCTCTGTGTGGGAGTTTGTGTCTATTTGTGCAACAAAGTCTCTCTGTGTGAGAGCAAGGATATCTCTTTGTGAGAATCCAAAATCCTCTGTGTAAGGTATCTCTGTGTGGGATTGTATTCACTTCTCTTTGTGGTAATTATAGTGAATATTGGTATGGCTGGACGTATCCAATTTTGGAGAACCAGGGTAAATTCCTTGTGCTTGCGATTCTTGTTGTTGAGCACTCTGTTTATTTTCCATTGCTTATTGTTCTTTAATTTCAGTAACTTTTAATTAAGCATTTTGCTTGCCATTACACTATTCACCCACCTCTAGAGAGAGAGAGAGAGAGAGAGAGAGAGAGAGAGAGAGAGAGAGAGAGAGAGAGAGAGTGTGTGTGTGTGTAGCCCCACAGGGTCCTTACACAGTACAGCAAGTGTCTGGTCTATTTACATCAGGCACCTGGTGACTAGGATTTCTGCCCGCTAATAGCCTTATAGCATTTAATGCTTGTGATTTTTATCTTATTCTGGACAGAGATCGGTGGCAGATTTATATGGCTTTAATGTCTTGACTTGAGAACTTCTGAGACACCATTGAATACACTCACAAGTGATTGCAAGTCATTAAATCTTCTTTAGAGCATTCAAGAGCATTCAAATTCATTCAAGCTCAAGCACTAAGTTTTAAGCTTTCAAGAACAAGCTTCTAGCATTCATTGCTAATCATCTTGAGACAAGTAGTAAGTGCTCATACTCTCATCATTTAGCACACATCACACACACCTTCTTACCTCATTCTTAAAGGTATTATTCAAGGCATAGGTTGTGTAAAGTTGTTTCATATTGGACATTTCGGTTCTCTTTTCTCATTGATATTTGAGATATACTCTCGGGTTGTGAGAGTGATCCATTCCTGGATTGTGGGAAGTGGAAGAAGAATGTGTATTGGTTACACTTGTTAGGTGTTGGCAAGTGCGTATTAATGGAACACTAATCACTAGCGGGTTGGCTAGTGGTTGCTGGAGTAGGATTCAAGGTAGTCGGGGAGACTCGGTGAATCCGAACCAGGGTAAATCTTATGGTTACTTTTACATTCTTGTATTGTTGATCTCTCTTTTCTATTCCGCACTAAGGTTGCATAATGTTTTATAATTTGGCGTAATTTCCTTATTATCGTTATAAAACACAATTCACCCCTAGTGTTTCTCCCTATAGTTTCAGATCCTACAAGTATATGGTGGGAGTAGTAATCTTTCAGTTGAAGGACATACCGACTCACATTTTCAAAGTGACATAGATGACAGTAAGTTAGTATCAGGATATGTCTTTACCCTCAATGGAGTGGCAGTGAGTTGGAAGAGTTCCAAACAAGAAACTATGGCAGACTCGACGATGGAAGCTGAGTACATCGCAGCAAATGATGCGACAAAGGATGCAGTTTGGATGAAGAAGTTCATTACTGAACTTGGTGTGGTTACGTTGGTTGTTAATCCAATACTTTTGTATTTTTTAAACAACGCAGCTGTTGCTCTTACCAAGGAACCATGGTCACAATAAATCCAGACATATCTTGATATGTGAAATTAAAGATCGCCATGAATAGAGATACAAAGAGTTAACACAGAAGATACTGTAGCGGATCCATTTACTAAAGCCCTTCCATAAAACATATTAGAAGTTCTGGTGGATAGAATCGATATTAGATATTGTAATAATTGGCTATAAGTGCAAGTGGGAGATGGGGGGATATGAATGCCCTTTAGACAATTATTTTAATTGTAATGAACATCTTGTTCAATATAATACATGGTACACTTTATTAATGTGTCTTTGTTTTTCACTACTGGGTATGTTGTGTTGATATCACATGAGTAAAGTCAGTGGATGTATGTGAGGGACATTGGGATCATGATAGTGATGCCCAATGCGTCAGCTTAAGCATATGTCCTAAATGTTTCTGGTCATGGGAATATCGAGACAGGACATCGATATTTCGGATAGACCAGTGTGTGTTGATCTATCCCATTGGATAGTAGTGGCTAGTCTCATAGCCACTCGATGATGGAAATGCGCTTGTTAGAGAACAAGTTCACAGAACGACTCACCGAGATTCTTCTGTATGGAGAGACATACTCTAACTATCAACAGAATCTCTCAAGTGATAGTAGGTACAAGTTAATCCTAATATCCAGAGATGAGCTAAAGGACCTTGCACGTTGGTGGGCTCCGAAAGGTGCTTCTCTCAAGCGCAAGAGTCCGTTCAAGTAGTAAATCTGGGAGTCCAGATGTCGAATCCTCGGGAGAATCTGTTGAAACCACAAATCTAAATCAAATAGAGTAACTACGAATAAAATCTAAGCACTTTAATAGTGATGGTGAAGGTGGTATGAAAAGTGTGGTGATGGAATTGTCACGTGTGATCAAAGCAAACGACGAACTCTAATTCGTGAAAAATAGATATAAAAAGGCATGTACATGACATGGGTTCATTAGGATCAGCGAATCGTAAGCTTTGGTTGATCAAGTATAACACAACGAAACCTCCTTTTGGGAGCGAATCGTCGGAAGATATCCTTTTGGGAGTTAACGCATCAATTCTAATAGAATATCGCTAAAGTTGTAAACGTATATACGAAGTATGAAGCTCTCTTTTGGAGAGATCAAATCTCACCCTTGTGGGGTGATCATCTACTAGAACAATTCTTTTGGAATACGAAATAGTAGATTTAAGAGCGACGATTAAAACTTTAGCAAATACAACGATTAAGCGCAATAACACAACCAAAGAATACGATTCACATCACCTAATTAATCCATACCATGCACATAAAATATTTAGCTACTCATGGTGCAGAAATACACAATTTTCAGATTCAAATTCATAAGTTTCATAGCAAAATACGGAAGTTTAGAGGCAAAATACAAGCTAAAACACCCAAATACAAGCTAAAGTTGAAGAGAATATCACCAAATCTCTCTGAAAAGTCTTCAAAACTCTCTGGAAATTAGAAACTAGGCTCTGGAATTTTACAGAATTTTTGCAGAAGAAAATACGGCTCCTAAGTGCTCCAATACGCCAATTATACGCCCAAAAACCCTAGAATACACTTAAATAATAAGATTGCGGGTTTATTGGGCTTAACGGGTTCAAAATCCGCACCCAATAGCACCCGAAATCATCCTAACCGCAGATCTAAAGCGGGGCAAATTGTGGCCGCTCATCTAAAACGGGATTGGATCTCAGCGCGCCACGTTTTCGCCAAAAATCGTGCGCAAACCCGCTCCGCTTCGAACTCGGATCCGCTTCAATCTGTGCCGTTGGATCGTCATCGGATGGCTGATAGGTGGCCACGTCGCTTCGAATCCCGCTGCAGCTGCTTCTTCGCTTCAGTTCGAATTCAACGCGGGTTCGTTTTATTCGCCGTTCGATCTCTTGCGCACCGTTCCGATGATGCCGCGTGTACACAGTCGAGAGGATCCGCTCGTTTTCGAATTCAATCGCGGGCGCCGTTTTCGTCCGTCAGATCATTGATCTGTGGCCTAGATCAGACCGCCTCACCGCTATCTCGTCCGCATGTGTGGACCGTCAGATTAGGATCTGACGGCTTCGCTTCGGCCGCGTCGTTCCGCTGGATCTGCTGTCAGCAGCCGTGCGATCTAGATCGCTCGGATCGTATTGCGCCACGTCGTCCGGATGATTTGGCGCGTTGGATAGGAGATCAACGGCTGCGGCGACGCCACGTGGCCGTGGAGATTCGTGCGGTCGCCGTATTCTCGTATTTGTAGAGTATTTCTTGTGTATTTCCCTATTTTATTGGTATTCTGCATTAAAAAATTCACAGTAATTAGCATAGATCTCAGAAAAATACAAATAAATAGTCGTTGGAATCGTGAGATCGAGACGATGCTATAAAAAATATAAAATGTGCAGAATTGCATCGTTAAATGCTGTTTTGTGCTCAAATAGTGTGTTTTCTCTAATAAATAAATGTGTAGAAAATACGTATGTACTAGAGACCAATATAGCATCACATGAGCACAAAATAGGGCTAAATAGGGGGGTCAAATACGCAATATTGAACCCAAATCACACCCCCCAACTAGCGTTTTGCTAGTCTCTAGCAAAAAGAGCGATTAAAAAATACGCCTAGATCACCTTATCAGATCTCAAATCATTCACCACCATACTACAACGACAAAAGAGATAACCAAACACTAATATCAATATTTCAAACTCATCAAGTAATGGTACTTGTGGGTTTTCAAAAATGAATGTCAAGCATCTCAAATGGTTATAAAATAGACTCAAATTCACTATCCATTACTTCATAGCTCATAGTACACAAAATCAATGGCCCACACCGTTCAATCAAATATTTTAACTTGGGGCGTAGATGGTTCATGCAAAGCAAGCATCAAAAGTAGGATGGTATCAAGACATACACACGTCAATCTCTATTCATAGGAACGCACACCACATCTTGCGTTTTCTTTAAGCTTTGGAAGTTTTCTTGCCTTGCTAATCATGCACACTTATTCTCTATGTTCTTTCACTTTTCTCCATAGTTCCGCGTAACGCGCATCAAGCAACATTCGCGGAAAAGTGTATAACTTGGATCGCTCCATCAAATAATTGAGGTTCCGGTCAATGGCTCCCAAATCAGACGATAATAGGGCATTAGGCCAAGAAGGGCCCCTCGGACTGTACTACTCAAGCCATCCAAGTTATTTCTTTAATAGCACATTTATTCAATCTTTTCTTCCTCATTCATCTCATTTTTTTTCGTTTGTGTGTGCATAAACAACGTGGCAAAATAACTTCCTCTTCTTTAATTTTTCACAAGAATGGGTATCCTAATCATTTCAAATGACGTGGTACGTTTTTCTACCCAAAATCACACCAAGCATGCAAATGGCAATGAATACGAGATAAAGAACAATGCTCCAGTTAATTTATGAATTATTGGTACATGAACTTTGGTGTGTTCCAATGAAAGCATACCACTTGCTAATCCATAATTTTTAGTTTCATTAAGTCATCAATTAATCTTGCCATTGAGATGTATAAAAAAGAAATTCACCACAAGCACTCAAATTCATGTAAAATGAGATTGAAATGTTGAATAATAGTGGTGGGGAAAATAAATCACGAATGTACGGTGGTGAATAAATAACGAGAAATTTCATCACATGAGGGTCATTTCTAGGTAAAGATAGACTTTGGTGATATTTCTTAACTCAAAAAAAATTTTTTTTTTTCAATGCAAAAAGGGAACTAAATAAAATAAAATCCTAAAAGAAAAAGAAAAATAAAATAAAATCCAAAGAAAATAAAAAGAAAATGAAAATCCTAAAAGTTATTTCCCTCCCCCCAACTTAAAATAGACATTGTCCTCAATGTTAGGAAGAGGGAATCATGGAAAGAACACACCTGATTAGTTCCCACCCGAAGGTGGGTCTGTGAGATCCATGGTGCTCGCTTCCTTGGTCCAAGGCTCGTGAAAATGTTTCAATCTCTGGCCATTCACCTTGAACTCGCTTCCATCTTTCTCATTTAGTAAGAGCACAACGCCATGTGGGAAAACTTCTTTGACGACGAAAGGTCCATACCACCTAGAGCGAAGCTTCCCAGGAAAGATGTGTAGCCTGGAATTGTATAGGAGTACTTTTTGGCCTGGGGTGAACTCCCTCCTCAAAATCATCATGTCGTGGACGGATTTCATCCTCTCTTTTGAAATTTTAGCGTTGTCATACGCATTTCTCCTCAATTCCTCCAGCTCCAACAATTGCAACCTGCGAGAAGAAAAAGAGACATCAGTATCAAAATTCATTTTCTTTATAGCCCAATAAGATCTATGCTCTATCTCAACAGGTAAATGACAAGACTTCCCAAAAACTAGACGGTACGGTGACATCCCCAAAATTGTTTTGTAGGCCGTCCTGTAGGCCCACAACGCTTCAGGTAAGCGCAAGCTCCAATCTTTCCTTGATGGATTCACCGTTTTCTGTAGAATTCCTTTGATCTCTCTATTTGCCAACTCTGCTTGGCCATTAGTTTGGGGGTGATACGGAGTAGAAACTTTATGTGTGACCCCAAACCTCTTCATTAAAGTAGCGAACATGCGGTTGCAAAAATGAGACCCTCCATCACTGATCAAGGCCTTGGGCACTCCAAACCTAGAGAAAATGTTCTCTTTAAGGAACTTAAGCACAACGGAAGTGTCGTTCGACCTGCAAGGAATAGCTTCCACCCATTTAGAAACATAATCAATACAAACCAAAATATAAGCATATCCAAATGAAGGTGGGAAAGGTCCCATGAAGTCTATGCCCCAACAATCAAATATTTCAATCTCTAAAATGGGGTTCAGAGGCATCATGTTATGTTTAGTAATACCCCCTAATTGTTAGCATGCAGCACAAGTCTTGAAATAATGAAATGTGTCTTTAAACATAGATGGCCAATAAAAGCCACATTGCGAGATTTTTGCCACAGTTTTGTTCGCTGAAAAGTGTCCACCACATACTCCATCATGGCAAAATTGTATCACACTGGTTATTTCATGATCAGGAATGCATCTCCTAACAATTTGGTCACTACAATATTTATATAAGTACGGATCATCAAAGAAGAAATATTTTACCTCGTACTTGAACCGTTTAAAGTCTTGAAGAGACCAAGTGTCAGGGGTCTTACCAGTTACCAGATAATTAACGATATCAGCATACCGTGGAGAGGTGGAGACGCTAAAAAGATGCTCGTCGGGAAAGGAGTCCTTCAAGGGCACGTCTGCTGAATCAAGGCCTACTGTCAAACGTGATAAATGGTCAGCTACTAGATTCTCCACGCCTTTCTTGTCCCTGATTGTGACATTGAACTCCTGCAACAATAAAATCCATCGTATCAATCGAGGCTTAGCATCTTTTTTAGATAATAAATATTTTAAAGCAGAGTGATCAGTATATATCAAAATTGGTGATCCTAAAATATAGCTCCTGAATTTTTCCAACGCAAAGACTACTGCCAGCAACTCCTTCTCTGTTGTTGTATAATTCCTTTGAGCGTCATTTAATGTCTTGCTGGCGTAGTAAATCACTACTGGAACTTTGTCTTTTCTTTGGCCCAGGACTGCACCAACTGCGTAATTGCTTGCGTCACACATTATTTCAAATGGTAGGGACCAGTCTGGCACCTGCAAAATGGGAGCAGAAATCAGCAACTTCTTTAAAGTTTCAAAAGAAATTTGACACTCAGGTGTCCAAATAAAATCCACATTTAAAGTAAGTAAGTTGCAAAGAGGGCGAGATATTGCGCCAAAATCTTTGATGAACCGCCTATAAAATCCTGCATGTCCCAAAAATGATCTGATGTCCTTCACGCATTTAGGACTTGGTAGCTTCTCAATTACCGCTACCTTGGCTCTGTCTACCTGTATACCATCTTTAGAAACCAGGTGACCTAGGACAAGTCCCTCTGTGGTCATAAAATGACACTTTTCCCAATTCAATAGGAGGTTCTTTTCAATGCACCTGTCAAGAACAAGAGCCAAGTTAGCCAAACAATCATGAAAAGAGCTACCATATACTGAAAAATCATCCATAAATACCTCAACGATTTTCTCAACCATATCATCAAAAATACTGAGCATGCATCGCTGAAAAGTAGCTGGGGCATTACATAAACCAAACGGCATTCTTTTAAATGCAAAAGTACCAAAGGGACAGGTAAAAGTGGTCTTTTCCTGGTCCTCAGGTGCAATCTCAATCTGGTAATAACCTGAATAACCGTCTAGAAAGCAATAATATTCATGTCCAGCTACCCTCTCTAAAATTTGGTCAAGAAATGGAAGAGGGAAATGATCTTTTCTAGTTCTAGAATTCAACTTCCTATAGTCTATGCACATCCTCCAACCTGTGGTGGCTCTAACTGGGATAAGCTCATTATTCTCATTTTTAACCACGGTGAGGCCAGACTTTTTAGGAACAACCTGTGTAGGACTAACCCACTTGCTGTCAGAAATAGGATATATAATGCCTGCATCCAATAATTTTAGTACCTCGCCTTTAACCACTTCTTTTAATGTTGGATTTAACCTACGTTGCATTTCTCTAGTGGGTTTGGCGTCATCCTCTAAATAAATGTGATGCATGCATACAATAGGGCTTATACCTTTAATGTCAGCAATGGACCAACCAATAGCACCTCTATGTTTCCTCAGCACATCAAGTAATGAGCTTTCCTGCTCTAAAGAAAGTTTAGAAGATATTACCACAGGGAAGCTGTTTTCATCGCCAAGAAAAGCATACTTAAGGTAGTCAGGAAGTGGCTTCAACTCTGGCTTTGGATCCTCCACCTCAGATGAAATTTGAATTGATGCATTAGGTGGCAAAGCCTCGAACCTAGGCTCCCATACCGCATTGAGCTCCTTCACGTTCTCCTGCACAAAAGATGTGTCATCAGAATCACCAATAAAAGTCTCAACAATAGAAGCATCATCACAGAATTCAGAACAAATATAATCATCCACCAACGAATCAATCATATGCACCCTCTCAATCTCATCATCCACATGTGGCAACTTGCAAGTATTGAAAATATTCATGTCCAAAGTCATGTTGCCAAAAGTTAGTTTCAGTTGACCATCTCTACAATTTATTAAAGCGTTGCATGTAGCTAGGAATGGTCTACCTAGGATGATAGGAGTAGCATTGGCAGTTTGGGGTCCCTGGATGTCTAGAACTATAAAGTCTGCGGGGTAGTAAAATTTGTCCACCTGAACGAGGACATCCTCAATGCATCCCTTAGGAACTTTAATAGATCTATCAGCTAGTTGTAATATAACAGATGTAGGCTTTAGCTGTCCTAACCCAAGCTGCACAAAAATAGGATATGGCAAAATATTGACACTAGAACCTAAATCCAATAAAGCATTTCCAATTTTCTTAGTGCCAATGGTGCAAGTGATGGTGGGTGATCCAGGGTCTCTAAATTTAGGTGGTGTATTTTGTTGCACAATAGAGCTAACCTGTTCAGTCAAAAATGCTTTCTTTTTCACGTTTAACTTTCTTTTAACAGTGCACAAATCTTTTAGAAATTTAGCATAGGCAGGTATTTGATTAATAGCATCAAGCAATGGAATATTGATCTGGCACTTTTGAAAAATTTCACGAATTTCAGTTTGATACTTATCTTTGCTTTTCTGAAGTAGCCGATGAGGGTAGGGTGCTGCAGGTACATATGCTGCGGGTTCCTTCTCTTTAATGACGCTTTTGCTCACACCCACGTCCGTGCTCTCTTCCTGCACCTCCTCTTGTTCTTTAATTCCCTCTTCTTGGATCTGAATTTCCTCTTCCTGCTCAGCTTGTTTGCTCGGTGGATCAGGCTTCTGAATCTCTTTTCCACTCCTCAAAGTGGACACCGCTTGGCAAGGCTTCATATTATTTCCTGCAGAAGAAGAAGAGCCCATATTAGGATTTGGAGTTGACTGAGATGGGTGCTTACCTTTTTCTAATGTCGTTGTAAGCCTCGCCAAGCTCTCGCTCATCTGCTGATTCTGAGTCTGCTGAGCTTGAAATTGAGCCTGCTGCTGCTGCATCTGAGCTTGTTGCAATTGGATAAGTTGCTGAAGCGCATCGCCAAATGGTTGCATCTGCTGTTGTTGCACTGGCTCATGGTCCCTCCTCTGGTTCCCACCTTGATAGTTGTTGTTGTTGTATTGAGGTTGTCGGAACGGAGGGGGAGCCTGCTGCTGCTGAGTCTGCTGATTGGGGCCCCAGTTCAAGTTTGGATTGTTGCGCCACCCCTTGTTGGAATTGAAGTTCTGGTAGTTCGAAGAAACTTGATTCACCCCAGTAGGATTTCCTAACATGCTCTTTAAGGATGGAAGTGTAGGACAAGCACTAGTGTCGTGGCCACCAACGTCGCAAAGTGCGCAAATCTGCTCTATCTCGACTGCCTTGGCCTCTTTCAAATTCATGGCGTGAAGCTTGTTTGAGATCATGGCCTCCATCTTTGCCTCCAACGCATCCTCTTGCTTCAAATTATAAACTAGTCCTCGCGTAGGCTGGGATGGTGCAGAATGGCCTCCTCTCTCGTAGTCTGAAGTGGTGTCCCATGTCTGCGCATTTTCTGCTATATCCTCCAGGTACGTCCAAGCTTCGTTTGGCTCTTTATCAAAGAATCCTCCATTGCACATCATCTCTACAAATTGCTTCATTTGCGGCTGCAGTCCATCGTAGAAGAAGCCAATAATCCTGCTTTTGTCGAAGCCATTGTGCGGACAAGCGAGCAGCAACTCATTGAACCTTTCAAATGCCTGGTAAAATGTTTCCTCGCTTTTCTGGGCAAAGTTCATAATCTGCCGCTTCAGTCCCTGTGTCCTGTGAATAGGAAAAAACTTCTTTAGAAATTCAGCCTGCAAATCAATCCATGTAGTAATAGAACGAGATGGCAATGCATTCAACCAATTCTTAGCTTTGTCTTTCAATGAAAATGGGAACAGTTTAAGATATATCGTATCCTCGCTAGTTTTCCCATCAAAGCATGTCAAGCAAACCTCCTCAAATCCTTTAATATGAAGATATGGATTTTCCTTGTCTAACCCATGAAAGGTGGGTAAGAGTTGGATCACCCCAGGTTTAAAATTGAAAGATTTTGCATCGGCAGGTAAAACAAAGCATGAAGCAGTGCTAGTCCTAGTGGGTCGAAGTAAATCTTTTAAAGTCCTAGGCACTCCAGGTTGCACATTATTCTCGTTACTGTTGCTAAAATTTTCATCCATATTATTATTAGCCATATCAAAACGTCGAGTCAACCTATGTGTCCTAGGAGTCCTATGCCACATAAACTAGCATAAATATTTTTTTTATATGAAAGCAAACAAAAGTTTATATACAATAAAGTGGAAGGATCTCACCGAAGGTCCTCTGAATGAAATAAACCGTAGTAACAAACCGTTCTCCCCGGCAACGGCGCCAAAAACTTGGTGGGCTCCGAAAGGTGCTTCTCTCAAGCGCAAGAGTCCGTTCAAGTAGTAAATCTGGGAGTCCAGATGTCGAATCCTCGGAAGAATCTGTTGAAACCACAAATCTAAATCAAATAGAGTAACTACGAATAAAATCTAAGCACTTTAATAGTGATGGTGAAGGTGGTATGAAAAGTGTGGTGATGGAATTGTCACGTGTGATCAAAGCAAACGACGAACTCTAATTCGTGAAAAATAGATATAAAAAGGCATGTACATGGCATGGGTTCATTAGGATCAGCGAATCATAAGCTTTGGTTGATCAAGTATAACACAACGAAACCTCCTTTTGGGAGCGAATCGTCGGAAGATATCCTTTTGGGAGTTAACGCATCAATTCTAATAGAATATCGCTAAAGTTGTAAACGTATATACGAAGTATGAAGCTCTCTTTTGGAGAGATCAAATCTCACCCTTGTGGGGTGATCATCTACTAGAACAATTCTTTTGGAATACGAAATAGTAGATTTAAGAGCGACGATTAAAACTTTAGCAAATACAACGATTAAGCGCAATAACACAACCAAAGAATACGATTCACATCACCTAATTAATCCATACCATGCACATAAAATATTTAGCTACTCATGGTGCAGAAATACACAATTTTCAGATTCAAATTCATAGGTTTAATAGCAAAATACGGACGTTTAGAGGCAAAATACAAGCTAAAACACCCAAATACGGGCTAAAGTTGAAGAGAATATCACCAAATCCCTCTGAAAAGTCTTCAAAACTCTCTGGAAATTAGAAACAAGGCTCTGGAATTTTACAGAATTTTTGCAGAAGAAATTACGGCTTCTAAGTGCTCCAATACGCCCATTATACGCCCAAAAACCCTAGAATACGCTTAAATAATAAGATTGCGGGTTTATTGGGCTTAACGGGTTCAAAATCCGCACCCAATAGCACCCGAAATCATCGTAACCGCAGATCTAAAGCGGGGCAAATTGTGGCCGCTCATCTAAAGCGGGATTGGATCTCAGCGCGCCACGTTTTCGCCAAAAATCGTGCGCAAACCCGCTCCGCTTCGAACTCGGATCCGCTTCAATCTGTGCCGTTGGATCGTCATCGGATGGCTGATAGGTGGCCACGTCGCTTCGAATCCCGCTGCAGCTGCTTCTTCGCTTCAGTTCGAATTCATCGCGGGTTCGTTTTATTCGCCGTTCGATCTCTTGCGCACCGTTCCGATGATGCCGCGTGTACACAGTCGAGAGGATCCGCTCGTTTTCGAATTCAATCGCGGGCGCCGTTTTCGTCCGTCAGATCATTGATCTGCGGCCTAGATCAGACCGCCTCACTGCTATCTCGTTCGCATGTGTGGACCGTCAGATTAGGATCTGACGGCTTCGCTTCGGCCGCGTCGTTCCGCTGGATCGGCTGTCAGCAGCCGTGCGATCTAGATCGCTCGGATCGTATTGCGCCACGTCGTCCGGATGATTTGGCACGTTGGATAGGAGATCAACGGCTGCGGCGACGCCACGTGGCCGTGGAGATTCGTGCGGTCGCCGTATTCTCGTAATTGTAGAGTATTTCTTGTGTATTTCCCTATTTTATTGGTATTCTGCATTCAAAAATTCACAGTAATTAGCATAGATCTCAGAAAAATACAAATAAATAGTCGTTGGAATCGTGAGATCGAGACGATGCTATAAAAAATATAAAATGTGCAGAATTGCATCGTTAAATGCTGTTTTGTGCTCAAATAGTGTGTTTTCTCTAATAAATAAATGTGTAGAAAATACGTATGTACTAGAGACCAATATAGCATCACATGAGCACAAAATAGGGCTAAATAGGGGGGTCAAATACGCAATATTGAACCCAAATCACACGTGGGAAGCTACACATAGGCTTTTACCAAACATTGGCATTGTTCCTGAAATGTAGGTACTCGCTGGCTATCGTTGAAAGCATGCAAATGGAGTGGACATCTTGATGGGGATTCGTCTCCTCCAGTATGGGACGTTAGTTTCGCAAAGAGGCAATGGATCCATAGTGCAATCCCTGGTCAGGGTAAAGGATGAACTTGTTAGAAGTAACAAGTGTCATCCAACGGTTTATTATGTGATTGCATATGACTTGAAGCCTTAAGGTGTAGCGGGGTTTGACAATATCCGTACCTAGACACCGTATCGACATAGTCTTAACGAAAAGATCGGACTGCACAATAACTATTACTGATGGGCCCATATTTGGTCATGGAATCTTCGAGTCTCATGCTAACCGGATAATGACGATTCTGAAATCGGGGTAGTTACGTGCAGCTAGTACCGCTACCGATCTATAACACGATATGATCATGCCATCCTGATGTAATAATCAGGCGTTTAGAGTCTCACACAGATGATGGCTCATCACGAAAAGCAAAGGAATAAACTTAGCGTATATATATGATATACGAGGGAATTAATCACAAAGTGTTGTGATAAATAAACGTGTCGCAAAGATCTGCGAGTGTGTAATTGATCACAATGGGTTGTGATTATTAGAAAGAGGACATACGTTCTGTGCAAAGAAAATGCCTCCTAAAAGGGATGTAAAGAAAGAAAGAGGACATGTGTTTCATGCCTAACTTGTCTTATGTGTTGTGTTCAAAGCAAACGCCTTCTAGAAGGGAAGTACACAAAGAAAGAGTACATGTGTTTCATGCCTAACTTGTCTTATGTGTTGTGTGTAAAGAAAATGCCTTCTAGAAGGGATGTGCACAAAGAAAGAGGAAAATTGTTTCATGCCTTCACATATGTTTCATGCCTAGTTTTGCCCTTTCCTTCCCCTTAGGCTATAAAAAGAGGAGAGTTCTCTCTTCCTCACACACACTATCTCTACACCTTGCAAGGAGTAGCACTATTGTGGTGAACCTCTCCTTGCTTGTAGAGAATTCCCTAAAAGCAAAGTTTTCATTCTCCCTCTCCTTCATTCTAGCAAATCGGTGGAGATTAGTTCGAGTTCCTGGAGAACTCGAGTAATTGCGAGGAGTTAATCATCAAGGTGATTCAACTAAGGCGTTGTGTACGTGCAAGGCTTGCATCATCTCTAGAAGGATCTTTGTCACGCCCCCATTCTCCCAAATACCCAGGTTTTCAAGGTTTCGAGGGCAACAGAAGATGGGTGTTTAACAGGCAGTGGTATTGTACCAAGCGTAGAATTTATTTTATTACAAGCAGGCCACTGCACATGCTAGGACAACACAACAGAAGAAAAAGAAAACTACAAGTGCTCCAATCACAACAGTCCAAAGTACTACCTGTCACAGAGTCATATACATGTACGAAGTACAACTGAGAACTACACAACATCTGAGCAAAACCTAGTACAACTGAAGCATCTGCCAAGTACAACACATAGGACAACACTATAACATGTGGACATAAGAAAGTTCCCAAACAAAAGTATGCCCAAAAAGGGGACACCTCACACTCACTAAACTAATCCTAGGTGTCTGAAGGGTGAGAGTCTCCTACATGGGTAAGCTCCCTCGGCTCCGGCTCAGCTCCTGCCTGTTCTGGTCCTGAATGACAACATGGACGCGTCACAGCGTGCCCAGTAGGAAACCCAACTAGAAAGGAACACTTTAAGGTTTTTGTTCATCATCATCATCATTATTATTATTTTACTACTAAAAAACAATATGACTATAGTAATATGAAAGAAGTAAAGCAAGCAACATTTTCATGATTTAATTAATTTTGGAAACCTGGACACCACGCTGTGTATAAGGGAATGGACCTCAACTCGGGTGGGTGGCTCTCACCTACCCCGCCAGTGGTACACAAGCACTGATGAATTTTAACGGGGCCTCTCGAACTCTGCCCACTCACTCTCATGGGAGTGCAAGCGAGATAAGATCAACTCATGTCATCTCACGGTACATTGCCATGTGGGCATCACATATCACCTCAATTCCTCACAAGTCCAGTCCTGATACATACATACTATTCAGGTCTCCCCCACCCCTTTCTAGGATACTTACCCATATTATAGTGGAACAAGTTAGCCCAAGACATTTCAATTACAATTTGGCTTCGTTGAAAATGTCGACCACATAGCGACAACACATTCAGCAAAACAGAAAATACACAAACTATCATAATAATGGCCAGTATCATCACACTTCCTTATGAATTTATCGAAACTCATAAAATGAAAGTTTTAGTTATACTAGTTAGGGTATCAGATATCGAATATCAAAAATTCAGGAGTTGCGTGCTATTTATAGAGACTTGTACGGAAAAATATAGCAGATCTGTTCAGATTGTGAAAATTTGACATAACTCAACAACGAATTTATCCCTATTGCAGGAAGAATTTGATAATTTTTCCAGATGCAAAAATTGTAGTTCTTGTAGTGTAGTTGCTCAAAATGTCCAAATTTGCAGGATTTGGATGTCTACAATGTCAGTTAATGACATTTCAGTGATGTGGTGTAAAATCTGGCTGATTCTGTTACTTCAGATACAACAACAGTTTTGAGTTAATTGTCGTTCGAATTTTGAAAAACTTCCAACATGAAGTTGTAGATAACTAACTGATACATTCAGAATAATGTTTTCAGAATTCAAATCAATCTACAGAGTGGGATATGCATAAAAACATTTCCTGCAAAATTCGAACTTTAAAATCAGCATCAACTTGGCATGAATTTCATCAAATTAAGATGTAACTATTGTATATATTTTAATTGATGTGATTATTATTGAATTATAATCTTAAGAGAGTCCATTTCTAATTTGAATTCTACCTCAACTGAAGTTTTCCTCCTCTTTAGCTATCTTCTTTTTCTTCTCTTCTTCTTCTTTCTCATTTCTTCTCTTCTTTTTTCTTCCTTTGTTTTTATTTTGTTTTTGTTTTGTTTTGTTTTTTGTGGTGTTCCCTGGTTCGGTTCAGAGGTAGAGGTTGAAGGAATTAAAAATAAAGAAAAATAGAAAGATGAATGGAGAAGGATTTAGAATGGGTGGAATTGTGGAGAAAGTTTGACTTTTCAATTCTTTTTCATAATCCTTTCTCTTTTCGTTCTTCTTCATTTTTGTGTTAGCTTTCTTTTTGTTTATTGCCATATGATTTGGCCGAAGGCCCATGAGGGAAAACCCCTTTAGGAAAAATGAAGGAAAATTCAAAGGAAAAATAAAAGAAAATGATTTGGAAAATGAAAATTGAAAATGAAAAAAAAATGAAAAAGAAACCCATGAAGGCCCATGTGAAATTTGAAACATAAAATAACAGAAAGAAGGAGGAAAAGATTTGAGGAAGAAAAGTTGGGGGTTTAGCAAACGTTGAAAATTTACAAGTTTGCCATTCTACACGCATTCAAAACGCATGTACGCAGACGCTTAGCTTTACATCGTATTGTGTTTTATGGGGGTTACAATCTTGGAGCATTCCACCTTACATTTGGGAATATGCACCAAAAAAGTATGAGGTTCTAAACGAAGTATTAAATTTGTAGTATAGCAGTAGATCTTGTAGCTAGGATTGTTGTAACGACCTGTATTTTCGGATACACTAGAGTGGAGCTCTATTAATATAAGTCTTTCATTAATATACTTTGATGTATGAATCACATTAATATACTTGTTAGTTAACTTATTAATAGTTTTATTAATGTTGAGATTTAAAATTCAAAAGTTTTAAAAATTCAAATATTTTCAAAATTCTAATTCAAATTTGTTTAAAGACTTTCCCCTTTTAAATCCTAATTAAATTATAACTATTTTGAAAATATTTACCTCATTCAAACCCATTATTCCCCTAATCATTGATATGATTCAAATCTTCCTAATTTAGGTTATCCTTAACTCACTAATCAATACTATTTAAAACAAATCCTTTTAAATTTCAAAAACTTTCCTTTTATCCCTTGCTCTTAATGTTCTTAATTATTAATATGTTTCAACCTTCCCAAATTGCCTTAGCTTTAATTCCCTAATAATTATTATTAAAACAAATCAAATACGATTATTACTAAACCAATTTATTTTAAAACAATTCTTATTTTATTCTAAACCCCCTCCTGATTCTTCCCTAACCCAAACCCAACCCATTGGACTCACACATACACACACAGCCCCTCACCCTTTTCTCTCCTACGCAACGAAGAGCGCCAGTTCGTTCACAAACCGAACCCATACTCTATAATCCCTAGGCAATAAAACCCTATACAAAACCCCAGGTCTCTTCGTACAAAACCTAAGCATGCCCTTACTCTCTCTCCCATGCAACAGGATCCAGACCCTAGTCCCCTGAAACTCAAACCCTAGAAACAAAACCCTACCCCTACTGCGATAAACCAAGCCCAGCCCTACCCCCTACATACAACAGAAACCCTAACCCAGGCCGCATTCCCCTACTCTCATTCTACAGCATCTTCCCCTCTCCTCCTCTAAAACCTTAACCCATACAACCCTACCCCCTCCTCGACAGCAGGCCATTTTCGGTGACCACAAGACCCCAGCCCGTCGCATCTCACCAACGCCGAACACCTTCCCCATCGACCACCCCCTCAACCCTTATCTGGTGAACCCCAGCCACCTACGGTGTGCCACCCGCAATCTACAGACTGCTGCACCACCTCCGGCATCCGACCTCCTCTCCACAGCGTCGTCTCCGACTAGCAACCACCTCATCTTCCCCCATCGACCATACCCGATGCCCACCTCTCCACGCACGGCCCTCACTAGCATTCCCGGTGTCTCTCCCTCTTGCGATCAGCCTCCACCCTCCGGCGTTACTCCCCTACTCGACAACCACGCGAGTCCAACTCCTCTCTTCCGCCTGCCACATTGCCGCAGACCGTTACCGCCACCTTCAGTCGAAGCTGCCACCCTCCCCTCTCCAACACCTGCAACAAACGAGACGAACACATAACTTTAGATGTTAGTTTACAGTATGTTATTGTAATATTATTTAGGGTTAAATAAATTAGTTGTTAGTTAGTTTATTCAAATGTGCCTCTGTTGTTAGCAAGGTTAGTTTACACTTTTTAATAGATAGTTTTAATTAGGGATTAGTTGTTAGGATTAATATTTATATGAATATATTACTATAACCCTTGATTAATCTGTTAGTAGTGGTTTTAAAAACACTCAGATTATTAAATAATGTGTTAATATAGGTTAGTTTTGTTTATAACTGTATGTTATTATCCTGTTAGTAATTACTTTTTATAATCAGTAAGTTATACATTAGAACTAGTTATCTGTTATTATATGTTAGGTATTTAATTAGTATAACCGCGCGTGTGTGTGTGTATCTATTATATAAAAGAGGGATGTTATCAAGAGAAGTTGGATAAGAGAATTTGGACATGAGAAATTGGATAAGAGAATTTGGATGTCTATTATATTAAAGAGGGATGTTATCAAGGGAAGTTGGATAAGAGAGTTTGGAAATGAGAAATTGGATAAGAGAATTTGGATATTTATTATCTATTATATAAAAGAGGGATGTTATCAAGAGAAGTTGGATAAGAGAATTTGGACATAAGAAATTGGATAAGAGAATTTGGATATCTATTATCTATTATATAAACGAGGGATGTTATCAAGAGAAGTTGGATAAGAGAATTTGGACATGAGAACTTGGATAAAAGAATTTGGATATCTATTATATAAAAGAGGGATGTTATCAAGAGAAGTTGGATAAGAGAATTTGGACATGAGAATTTGGACATGAGAACTTGGATAAAAGAATTTGGATATCTATTATATAAAAGAGGGATGTTATCAAGAGAAGTTGGATAAGAGAATTTGGACATGAGAAATTGGATAAGAGAATTTGGATATCTATTATATAAAAGAGGGATGTTATCAAGAGAAGTTGGATAAGAGAATTTGGACATGAGAAATTGGATAAGAGAATTTAGATATCTATTATATAAAAGAGGGATGTTATAAAGAGAAATTGGATAAGAGAATTTGGACATGAGAAATTGGATAAGAGAATTTGGATAAGAGAAAATATAAAAGATGATATTTTGAGGGATAAGAGAGGAGGTGGGGAATTTTGCACATACACCCCCGGTTTTTGCATTTTTGCCTCTGGACTCTCCCCCCACACCCACCCAAACTTTTTATTCTCCCCCTTTCCGACCATTTTTTTCCAGTCTTTTGAAGATTTTGAATCTTATCCTACTAGGACAAAGCTTTGTCCTACGTGGCAAGTTTGTCCTAGGTGGCAATGACAATTTTGGGGGGACTTAAGTTTTGGGGGAAAACTTAAATTTGGGGGAGACTTGAAATTTTGTGTGAATACTTGAAATTTGGGAGAACTTGAAATTTGTGGGGGGAAAACTCAGCCATTAAATAAACCGTGCCCTATGGGCACGGGTAATGACTAGTATATATATATATACTAGTCATTACCCGTGCCCATAGGGCACGGTTTATTTAATGGCTGAGTTTTCCCCCCACAAATTTCAAGTTCTCCCAAATTTCAAGTATTCACACAAAATTTCAAGTCTCCCCCAAATTTAAGTTTTCCCCCAAAACTTAAGTCACCCCAAAATTGTCATTGCCACCTAGGACAAACTTGCCACGTAGGACAAAGCTTTGTCCTAGTAGGATAAGATTCAAAATCTTCATAGAACTGGAAATAAAATGGCCAGAAGGGGTGAGAGTAAAATGTGTGTGTGTGTGTGTGTGTGTGTGTGTGTGTGTGGAGGGTCCATAGGCAAAAATACAAAAACCGGGGTTGTATGTGCAAAATTCCCCACCTCCTCTTTTATCCCTCAAAATCTCATCTCTTATATTTTCTCTTATTCAATTTCCCTGTTTTATATAATAGATATCCAAATTCTCTTATCCAATTTCTCATGTCCAAATTCTCTTATCAATTACTCTTGATAACATCCATCTTTTATATAATAGATATCTCTTATCCAATTTCTCATGTCCAATATCTCTTATCCAATTTCTCTTGATAACATCTCTCATTTGTAATATAGACATCTCTTATCCAATTTCTCTTGATAACATCACTCTTATCCAATTTCTATTGTCCAATATCTCTTATCCAATTTCTCTTGATAACATCCCTCTTTTATAATATAGATATCTCTTATCCAATTTCTCTTTTCCAATATCTATTATCCAATTTCTCTTGATAACATCCCTCTTTTATAATATAGATATCTCTTATCCAATTTCTCTTGATAACATCCCTCTCTTATATTATAGATATCTCTTATCCAATTTCTCTTGTCCAATATCTCTTATCCAATTTCTCTTGATAACATCCCTCTTTTATAATATAGATATCTCTTATCCAATTTCTCTTTTTCAATATCTCTTATCCAATTTCTCTTGATAACATCCCTCTTTTATAATATAGATATCTCTTATCCAATTTCTCTTTTCCAATATCTCTTATCCAATTTCTCTTGTCCAATATCTCTTATCCAATTTCTCTTGATAACATCCCTCTTTTATAATATAGATATCTCTTATCCAATTTCTCATGTCCAATATCTCTTATCCAATTTCTCTTGATAACATCCCTCTTTTATTATATATATATATATATATATATATATATATATATATATATATATATATATATATATATATATATATATATATATATATATATATATATATATGTTGACTAGGATCCATTCGGATGGATCAAGCATGCGGATCCATCCAAGTGGAATTTAAAGCTAGACAATGTAAATAGAAAATCCGACCGTTGGATGTCATCTAACATGTCTAAACTAGCTCCAAACAAAATTTCAAATAATTTGGACATGTTTTGCCCATGCATCAAGTGGTTGCAAAATCGATGTTTTTGAATAGTTATAAAATCGGCTAATTTTGCAACCACTTGATGCATGGGAAAAACATGTCCAAATTAGTTGAAATTTTGTTTGGAGCTAGTTTAGACATGTTAGATGACATCCAACGGTCGGATTTTCTATTTACATTGTCTAGCTTTAAATTTCACTTGGATGGATCCGCATGTTTAATCCATCCGAATGGCTCCTAGTCAACATATATATATATATATATATATATATATATATATATATATATATATATATATATATATATATATATATATATATATATATATATATATATATATATATAGACACACACACACACACACACACACATATATATATATATATATATAGACACACACACACATATATATACACATATATATATATACACACATATATATATACATATATATATATACTTATATATAAATACATATACATATACATATACATACATATATATATATATATATACATATATATACATATATATATACATATGCATTAAAGAGTGACGGCGTTTGTGCCCTCTCCTTTTTGTATTGAAATCTCAGGCCTATAAATTGTACCTTTTACACGTCCTTGACTAAAGATCCATCTAACCTTTCATCTATATATATTTTTTTGAAATGTTAGCAACTTTATTCATATAACTCACCGATTACAATTTTGGATTACATATGATCCAAACATAAACAACCATAAATAATCTAACATCTCAACTCGGGTAGGGAGTCCTAAAATTTAGAATTCCGTGATACTCTTAAACTTTTCCGGCGAGGGAGATCTATATATTTCTTTTTAATCGACTTCAATGATGGTGCCAAAAGGCGCATTTCCTCCTCCCACTCTTGATTCTCCATAGTAGCATTCCCTTCAAACTCCTCCATCCACTCAGCCTCATAGTCTTCATCAGCCTCATCTTCATTATCAACATTATCAGGATCATCTATACGGACATTTTCCTGGGGGCGCACAGAAGATGGACCTCCAAACTCCAAAATACAAGGAACAACTTCAGGAATATCTGCAGCAATGTACTCAACATTTATTGGGTTCTTGGTAGCTGGGGGACCGCCACCTGTAGCTGGAGGATCTCCACCTGTAGCATTATCTTCAGGAACCAACACATTACCATCCATATTTGAAGATGACTTAGTCTTCTCCACCCAAAGTTTCTTGAAAGGGCACTGAGCAGAAGAATGTCCAAAACACTCGCATGTCGAACAACTTGGAGGCAAGTTTTCATACTCCACTCTAATCATCGAATTTCCCTCCTCCTCCACGACAACCTCAATAGTGCTTGGTAATTTTTTCTTTGCCTCAACTTCCACGAAGCATCTAGCATAAGAGTATCGTTCTCCAGAAGCTGTAGCCTTATCTACAAATAAAGGCTTACCTACAGAGCTAGCAATAATACTAATGCATTCTGTAGACCAAAATTTCAATGGTAGGTCAGGAAATCTCACCCATACCGGAATTGAGGACAGTAGATCTCTATCCATTGTTAGTTCTGGAATCCATCGTCGCAGTACAATAACCCTTTTATCAAACATCCAAGGCCCTCCTTGGAGAACCCTGATGCAATCTTCTTCTAACTCAAATTCGAAAAAGAAAAATCCATTTTCCCTGGAGTGAATCTGAAGCTTTCCTTTAGGGTGACACAACCGATGTACACAAGCTCGAATATGTGAGTAAAATGGCTTGTCCCCCACAACATAACCAGCCAGAGTACGACTCCATTTTGCAACATTAGCAGTTATCGCTTCCTTAGGGATCCAACAGACAGCCTTTCATCTATACACAACCTTTCATATATATATATATATATATATATATATATATATATATATATATATATATATATATATATATATATATATATATATATATATAGGAAAATTTTCAAATGAGAACATTTCGCACCGTGCGAAAATGTTTTTATCTTTTTTTGAAATTTGTTTTCAAAAATTCTTTTTTCCACCCTCATTATATGTTGTTATACCCCCCTCAAAAAATAATGGTTGAGAAATAATGTCATTTGGCCTTCGATCAAGCCATTTCATCAAATTCGCACGTTTTGAGACCGTTAAATTTGTAACGGGTGGATGGGTGCTCTAATGCCCAACGGGTTCACCCATTATTTTCCCTGGGGTATATAATTGTATGGATTAAACATCAAAAAAAGAATTTTTGAAAAAAAAATTTCAAAAAAATTTCAAAAAAATAAAAAAAAAGTTTTCGCACGGGATTTTTCGCACCCGAAGATTGCCATATTTTTTTTTGGAGAATATGCTTTGCATTCTTTATAAAGCTCATGAAAAAAATACAGGACACTCACGGATGGAAGAAGGATGTATGTAATGTGAGTAGAGGCACAGGCGTCAACATCCCACCAAAAACAAAACACCTTCCGCTATCCGTAGGTCAAAAGAAACAAAAATACAAGTATAGCCTAACTAGTCTATGAACCCCCAGTTCCGTGGGGGGTCACCATCCTCCTCAGGATCCCATTCAACGTGTCGCAAGGCAATTCTGACATCATCAGCAATGTTGTCAAACAAGAGAGTCTGGAGCTATTTAGAACCTTCAAAGATTCTCCTATTTCTTTCCCTCCATATATGCCAAACCATCGCAGCCAGAACCATTTTGGCAAGCTTACCCATATTATCTTGATTGCGCAACTGGCCCATGATTAAGTCACTAATTCCAACCAGGGATGCTGGCAGGGAGGAGGTGATCCCAAGCTTGAGGAAGCTCCTGCAAAGAATATATTTAGTATAGCTGCATTCAAAGAAAATATGGTCTCTATCTTCATGAATATCATCAGAGCATAAAACACAGAAAGGTGAAGTAGGCACTCCCCATTTCACGAGCTTGTCACGGGTGAGGAGCTTCCCGTGAAAAGCCCGCAGTAAAGTAATAGCCATCTTGGGGATGTGCCCTTGAAACCACACCACCTTGTAATGAGGAAAGAGGGGTCTAATAACCCTAGCGCCCTCCCAGGCATTGTGAAGAGAGGGAGACTTTGAAATCCAGGACCAAGTGTCCATGCCAGTGCTGAGAGTCACCGAATTAATAATATGGTGGACAGGGGTAAGAGAGACGCTGTCAGTCCAACCATCATTAACCCAATAGTCTCTGACGAGAAACCTTTCCTCCCCGGTAGGAACAACAAAAGAGTCACTGAGGGGACCACAGGGAGGCCAATTATCATGCCAGAAAAGAGTGTCCGCACCATCCTTAACATTGCGCTTGATGAGCTTTTTAGTGAATCCCCTACACTGAAGGATAAATTTCCAGGTTCCAGATTGCATCGGATTAGCCTTGGCAAGAAAAAACCCCCCACTACTCATGTATTGCTTCCTCATGTGAGATGCCCAACTACCAGCATGCGTGAGCATGCGCCAAGTAAGCTTGACACCATGAGCATTGCTGAGATCCGTGAGACTTCTAATACCCAAACCCCCCTCTTGTTTGGGAGTGCACATATCATTCCAAGCCCAAAGATGATTATTCCCCAATATAAATTTTCTGCACATAGAAGTAATCGTACCAAGAATGGACTTAGGAATGCGGAAGGCCTGCAGCCAGAATCCCACCATACCATAGATGACAGATTTAACAAGCTCAATACGCCCAGCAATGGATAATAAAGAAGAAGACCACCCCTGCAACCTGCTTTTGCATCTATCAATCAGGCGACAATACATGGATGTATTGGGGTATTTTGTAGAAAGAGGGAGACCCAAATAAGTAGATAGAGTTTGCACACGGCGAATGCCCAAAATATCAGCCAGACATTTAGGACTCCTAGTGCCTTTGCTGAAGATACCAGCACTTTTATCCCAGTTAACACAAAGACCAGTGAAGGAACTGAATGATGAGAGAAGATCCCTTAGCCCCTCAAAGGACTTAACATTGGCTCTACAAAAAACCAATAGATCAGCAGCAAATAGGAGGTGGGTGACTGCCCCCATTCTATTCATAGGCATAATATTGTGTGTGGCAATGGACTTAGCCATGAGTAAGGAGAATGCCTCCATAACAATCACGAAAAGGTACGGAGAGAGGGGGTCTCCCTGCCTCAGCCCCCTATTAGAATTGAACATGCCGTAAGGGGAGCCATTGATCATAACAGAGAAGGTCGGCGTAGAGATGCATTCACATATCCAGCCAATGAATCTGTGATTGAATCCCATTCTATGCATCATAAAATAAACAAATTCTCTGTTAACACTATCAAACGCTTTGCGAAGACCCAATTTCAGACAAGCCCGGGCACCCATAGGATTGTTGAAGCCTCTAATGTGTTCATGAGCAAGCAATGCACAATCAGCCAGAAGACGGTCTTGAAAGAAAGCAGCTTGGTTGGGGGATATGAGCTCAACAACAGCTTTACTCAGACGATTACAAAGAATTTTGCTAATTATTTTGTACAAAACGTTGCAACAAGAAATCGGGCGATAGTCACCAAGCCCAGAAGCATTGGAACTCTTGGGGATAAGCGTGAGAAAGGTATGATTGATCTGCCGATATATCTTCCCAGATTTGAAGAAATTGAGGACAGCAATAGTGACATCCTTCCCAATAACATCCCACGAGTTTTGGTAAAAAAACCCATTAAAGCCATCAGGCCCAGGCGCCTTATCAGCCCCTATCTGAAAAACCGTATTTTTAACCTCTTCAGGAGTAACGGGTCTTTCAACCCAAGATGCAGCATCTGTAGTGAGAATTCTTTTAGCGGTGAGGCAAGGGAAAATTCTCCAATAGTCATCCTGATTATAAAGATCCTCATAGAATTTAGGGCCTTCAACTTTAAGAAGATCAATAGAGTTATTGCTCAAACCATCATTAGCTATAAGGTGCCCAAGATTATTATGGCTTTGCCGAGCTCTCATGGCAGTATAAAAGAACCGTGAATTACGATCCCCAAGATGCAACCAATCCTGTCTGCTTTTCTGCCTAAGGTTGGACTCATCAATATCCAAAGCCTCAGCTAACTGCTTTATCAGGACTTGCTCCTTTATTTGAAGTTCAGGGCATAAACACAGATTGACATCATTCTGAATGGAAATGAGCTCGGCCCGAATTCTACCCACATCATTGGCTTCTTTATAAGCCACACCAAACTTCTTTAATCCAAGTTTAAGATGTTTAAGTTTGTCCACCAGCCGTATCATAGGACAACCATCGGTCCTAATGCGCCACTTTTCTTTAAGAATATTAGAATAATCAGGACTACGAATCCAGGCATTAAAGAACTTGAATGGTTTGGGATCAGTACCCCTGGGCCGGTGAGGGTGGATGAGGAGAATGGAGTGGTCACTAGTGCTACCAGTAATATACGCACAGTAAGAGGATGAGAGTATCCCAATCCAGTTGCTATTGCATAGAACCCGGTCAAGAGTAGCAGAAATACGCTTTTGCCCGATGCTACGGTTGTTCCAACTCAGGGTATTACCAACCGTTTTGAGCTCAAGAAGAGCACTGGAGTTAATGCAGTCATTAAATTCATCCACCATGAACCCATCAATCACTCTACCCCCAACCTTATCCATAGCGAATCTGACACAATTGAAATCCCCCCACAATCCAGGGAATGTTATTATATTTGTTGGCCATGGCCACAATGTCTCTCCAGAGGCTTCGCCGCTCTTGATAAGAGTTAGAAGCATAGACGATAGTAATCATGGTGGTGAACCCCGCCTTATTCACACAATGTAAGGAGATATACTGGGCCGACACCCCATCAACACTACACTTCCATATGTCGGATTTGTACATAAGGACGATGCGACCGTTGCGATGGGCACACCTATTATCAATGGAGAGCCAGTTTTTAGGGAAGCATTTAATGATCCTCTGGGCGTTGCTCTCCAACACTTTGGTTTCAAGAAGCCCAACCAAGGAGGGAGCGTGGGCGCGTAACTTATCTTTGAGCTCACGACGCCTACCGACATTATTAAGACCTCTCGTATTCCAAATGAGCACAGTCATTAGATAGAGGAGGGGGAGGGTTCGACAGCCTTATTAATCCTAGAGCTTTTGCGGGTGCCTTTAGGAGAAACCGCACCCCCTTTACTCTTTTGCCTTTTCCGTTCTTTGCTTTTAAGTTTCAATTCGGCTTGCTCCTCATGCCAAGCTATATTATCAATGGTCATGTTAGTGGGTTCCGTATCAGAGTCGATGCTATCATTGCTATCAATCAGCGAGGCACCAAGCCGCGGTATGCTCCCCGAACAGAGGATGCTGAACGGGTTGAGATTGGGCGATGGCGCCATGCTACGTGCGGTGGGGGCCTTTGTAGCCGTGCGTCCCGTGTCCGAGACCCCTGACCCCTCCCCCCCATTTTTATTATCATTACTTGGATACATCAGAGTACAAGGAGCACCTTCTCCTCTAACATTGCCAGTCGTAGCTAGCTTTGGAACAAAATCAAATTTTCCTATTCCACGAAGACTAGCTGAAGACATGTTCTCCTCAGTCACGTCCAATCTCCCCTTTTTACCATCCCCTCCCTCCATATTGAGTGTATTTGATTTCGCAGAAGTCTGGACTGAAGTCACCGAGATGCCCCTGAGCTCTTTACAGTACTTCACGAGCTTGTACATGCGGACGATTCCCGCCATGAGAACTCCCATTCGCCCCTTCTTTTTATCTGTCAACACCGCTTCATATTCCGCTCCACCCCGGGCCCCCTGCCTTAAGCGAATAGCTTCATTGGCAATGCAATCCCCTACCACTCTATTACAAATCTCGCTCACACTGGTCGCAGCCAGCGATTTGACATAGTCCCTCCTAGCAGTGACATGAACTGCTTTGACAATGGCCTCTTTGCCCTTCATATTGGTTACATCCCCCTTCATTACAGTAATATCATCAGCTAATACAACCTCTCCCTGTGTTAAATTCTCAATACACACCCCAATAACACTTGATGCCTCTCCGATGCCAACAGCGGCATTACAATCCCCTCCATTACCTTCAGGCTCACTATTACATTTACCTCTAATTTTCATAAAACTTGATTCACCCCCGTGAATATCACCAACAGGTCTCCCCTCATGCTGCATACTACGGTGATCATCCACAAGACATCCCAACCCCTCATCCTTATCCCCCATATACAGAGCAGAAGTAGAAGGAATCGAAGGAGTAGGGAGACTTACATTATCCAAGCTCGCAGCATCCTTCACTCCCCTGGGCATCGAGCTGCATTGATGTGCAAGATGGCCGAAACATTTGCAATTTATGCATCTTGGCGGGGATCCTTCGTATCTAACAGCAATGTCAAAATATTCTCCATCTTCAACTTGCACCGTAACCATTTGAGGAAGTTCATGTTCCGCCGATACCTCCACCAAGCACCTAGCGTAGCTCATCCTCTCCATTGATGCTGTAGCCCTATCCAAGCAGATTGGGTCTCCGATAACACTGGTTATGATATTAAGGATCTTCAGCGACCAGAACTTCAATGGCAGACTGGGGAGCTGAACCCACAGGGGGGCGGAGGTGAGCATGTCCCTATCATACCCCATGTCTGGAGCCCAGCGCTGAATCACGACGAGCCGCCCGTCGAACATCCACGGCCCCCCAAATAGCACGGCATCGCAATCGACTCTGTCCTTGAATCGGAAGAAGAAAAAACCATTGTCACGGGAGAATATCATCATACCTTGCTTCTTCCAAGTTCGGGTAGCCCAAGCTTTCAACTGGCTGTAAAATGGAGCATCGCCGAGAACATACACAACAAGAGTGTTCTCCCAGTTCCTCGCAGCTTCATCGATGATTTCCTGCGAGAGAACGGCAATGGGGACCCCTGCTTCATCAAGCACCGGAGGGACAAAGTTCATTTCAAGAGCATCGGACATTTTCCGTTTGCTTGTGCAGACGTCCAACCACGACTGCTTGGTAGCCAGCGGGTTGATCTTGATTTCGACAGATGGCCTCATCATCCTTCGCTCGATAGCTTTCCTATTTCCTGCAACACGAGAATTCTCAGGCATCGGGCCACCAACTCTCCCCTGAGCATAGGGAGCACGAGGACCATCATCTCTAGCCCCCCTCCCCTTGGGTGCAGTCACGTTATTCGGCTTCCTTCTATTCACCATTCGCCAGTCCCCCGCCTTTGCCTCCGCATTCTCCCCGTCATCCATGCCAAAGAAGGATATTCAGGGAATCAAGGATTAGGATCAGGAGAACTATACAAAGAGATGAGGAAACCACTCACCACGCGGATCAAGAACTCCACCTGAGTTCTCGATCCGAACAAGATAACCGGTCGCCGCTAGATCCTCAGAACAAGATCAAGAAGAAATACCAAAATAGATCAGGATCAAGTAGAACACGCCGATCTCAGATCCGATCGCCGGATCAGGATCTACTCCTAGAACCCGATCCGAGCCTGATGAGACCACTCCACAAGATCCGTACGGAACAGCCTTCAGATCTGGGAAGGCGATCACGATCAACCCTCGAAAACCTTCAGATCTCCAAGCGAGACAGGGACGGGAGCACGAACGAATCGAAGAGGCAACAAAAGAACTTGCAACAGATCGATCGCCCAAGGATCCAACGCTCGCGCAGCCACAGCAAGACGCCGATCGCTCAGGCTCGAAGAAGCTCCGCCTCCGCCGCTGAGGCGGACGGCGACAACCGCCTCACGCCTCCTCTAAATCGCCAGAGCTTCTCTCACTAAAAGAATGAGAGAGAGAGCTTTTTTAGATTGCCATATATATATATATATATATATATATATATATATATATATATATATATATATATATATATAGGAAAATTTTCAAATGAGAACATTTCGCACCGTGCGAAAATGTTTTTAGTTTTTTTTTGAAATTTTTTTTTCAAAAATTCTTTTTTCCACCCTCATTATATGTTGTTATACCCCCCTCAAAAAATAATCATTGAGAAATAATGTCATTTGGCCTTCGATCAAGGCATTTCATCAAATTCGCACGTTTTGAGACCGTTAAATTTGTAACGGGTGGATGGGTGCTCTAATGCCCAACGGGTTCACCCATTATTTTCCCTGGGGTATATATTTGTATGGATTAAACATCAAAAAAAAAAAATTTTGAAAAAAAAAATTTCAAAAAAAAAAAAAATGTTTTCGCACCGTGCGAAAACCCCTTTTTTCGCAACCGAAGATCACTCTATATATATATATATATATATATATATCATAGACGCTGTCCTTACCTTCTTCCGATCCAGTTCCCTTATGCACCCTATTAATCACACTTATCTATCCTTGGTGCCTAAATCTGCTAATGCATCCGGACTGGGTGATTATAGACCTATTTCCTGCTGCAATGTGCTCTACAAAGTGATTAGTAAAGTTATTTGTAATAGGTTGAAATTAGTTATACATGAATTAATTTCTCCCAATCAAACTGCCTTCCTTAAAGGCAGACTGCTATCGGATAGCGCTTTACTAGCTCACGAACAAATCAGGGATTTCAGTAATCCAATGGGGGCCAGGGCTTGCCTAAAGTTAGATCTCAAGAAGGCGTTTGACTGTGTGAACAGGGAGTTTATATATTATATTCTGCATCGGATGGGATTTAACAGGAAATTCTTGGTATGGATCAAAGAATGCATCTCCACACCTACCTTTTCCGTTATGATTAACGGCTCCCCGGTCGGTTACTTTGAAGGAAACAGAGGTCTCAGGCAGGGGGGATCCTCTCTCTCCTTATCTCTTCGTCATCACTATGGAGGCTTTTTCCTTACTGATTGAAAAAGCGATGGTAGCCCGTATCATCCATCCTATGAGACGTACAGGTTCAATCTCCCATTTACTATTTGCTGATGATTTACTAGTATTCTGCCGGGCAAATGCGCATTCTTTTACAGGGCTTAAAGAATTGCTAAATAATTTCTCCCTTCTCACTGGTTTGCAACTAAACTGGGAGAAAACTACTGCTATCTTCAGCAAGGGCACCAAATCCCCACTCTGTTTATCTTCCCTCCTAGGCATTGATCACTCCTTATTTTACACCTTTTTCCCGCATGTTTGCATGCCATTTAGATAGCCCAAATCATGTTTTTCACGATATATCGACGATATTGCGATGCTTTTCACGATTTGTTGTTTTTGTCGCATTTCAGGTGATTTGGCGCGATTTGGAGTGATCTCGAGATGCACTTACTCCAGACGGTCACCGACGACCTCCCCGAGGGGTATTTTGCTGTTGGAGAGGAGCGGAAGAAGAACGGACGTCGCAGGAGCGACGAGGAGGCCAAAATAAGCAATCTGGGCATTTTTAGTGTCCTACTCGGCCGAGTGAAGGAGTCACTCGGCCTACCAGCGAGACACCGCTCGGCCGACCAGATCAGACACGATTCCTATGTGCACTCGGCCGAGCGACGGAGACCACATCGGCCGAGTGACGAGACCCCGTCCGCCCGAGTGGCGCCCAGACGAAGCCCTTCAAAAATGGCCATGCTACTGTTTTTCGGCTGCCTGAACTTCAGAAGACCCACTCGGCCGAGTGGATAATCCCGACCGCCCGAGTACCATGAAGCCATCGGCCGAGTGACGACAACTCACTCGGCCGAGCAGCCCCCAAAGTGAAGACCCCTGAAGATCGAGACTTACTGGAAAATTACAGGGTTTTCACTCGGCCGAGCGACTTTTGTCACTCGGCCGAGTGTGACGCGCTGCCTGTAGCGAAAATTGCGGAAAACAGGCTGCGCAGGGGTATTTTGGTCACAGTTTTTGGACGATTTTGGGGGCTATTTAACCCCTGTTTTTACCCTAGTTTGGGGAGCCTCTCTCTTAGATTTTTGTAGCCTTTTAGATTAGTTTTTTAGTTTTATTCTTGAGATTGGAGAGGAGACAAAATTGGATTTTTGTTGAACTTATTTGAAGAACTCCATTGGTTTGCTTTTCTCTTCTCTAAAAATTCTATTTTTATTGCATATCTCAATATTGTGATGAATTCTATTGCTTATTTCATTGATTATTTTTGTGATCTTGCTATGAATTGTGAGTAGTCGCCACGTCTTGGGGCGTGGGGATGAACCCTACGAGCCCTATTTCATAATTGTGATGAATTGGTAGGAATTTTGCTAGAATTGCTATTAGAGATTAGATTGGGATCAATTTACTACGGATGGCTAGGAATTCACATCGATTGGGATTTGCAAGAGATTGGATCCCAATTCGATAGGAAACCCTAGAAATCCGAACTAGGGATTGGACCGATACTAGGGTTGGAATCGAATTTCCGTAGTATCGGTTTGCAAGAGATTGGACCGATACTAGGGTTCCCGGTTCCAATTCCGCGCCAATACCCGTTTGCAAGAGATTGGACGGGTAGGAACTATCCCAATGTAGGTCGTGGGCCGAGTTTGCTAGAGATTGGGCTCGGTGCGCGATTGAACGATGATGTTGATCCTAATGCTAGCTTCCCTAGGCTAGGATTTGCAAGAGATTGGGCCCGAACCTAGGATAGCTATAGGCCGGCAATAGCGCGAGAGCGTGAGCTTGGTTCTACATTCAGTTGCAACTAGTTCATCCAAAATCTTATTCTAGCAATTTTGATACCGATGAACCACTTTTACGAAATATGGTGAGTAGCGGGAATTCCCCATTCCCTAGACGTTCTTTATTTGATTTGATATTTCCGTACTTTGTCTGACGATTGTGACAGGATCGCCAAAGGCAAATTTCTCTCTTCTTAAATAGCCAGGTTGATTGGAACAAGCACGGTCATTCGTCCTCCCTGTGTTCGATAACCCGCTCACTGCTACACCGTGCACTTGCGGTAAAACTACAACCGTTCTTTGGGGTTACGTCCCGGAGCGATCAAGTTTTTGGCGCCGTTGCCGGAGAGGCGATTGCGTTTGATCTTACCACCCTAGCTATTTCTTTTTTTTATTATTATTACTATTACTATTTCTTTATTCTTACCTAACCCTTCCACGGTACTAATCATTTCTTTGAAACTCTGTTTTCCCTGTGCATGTACACGAGATCTACGGCGGACCCTGAAGCTATATTATTTGATCCCGAGATCGAACGTACTGCGCGGAGACTTAGAGCGGAAAGGAGACAAAATCCGGAAGGGAGGTTTATGACCAACCCGGAAACTGCGGACCAATTAGCGGCAAGGATGGCGAGGATAATTTCTATTCGAGATAGGCTTCGGCCTAAGACCTCTTCTACGACATCATCCATTGCCATGCCGGAGTTGGCGGCTGACAAGAACTTCGAGATAAAAACTAGACTAGTGGTTCTGATGCAGCAGGATCCATTTCATGGGAATGCCCATGAAAATCCTCACTACCACATCCAATTATTCTTGTCGAAGTGCGCCACATTCCAAATGCCGGGGGTCTCCATCGATGCCATCAGACTGCGTCTCTTCCCCTTCACGCTAAAGGACCAGGCACTCTATTGGTTGAGGACGCAGGCTGAGGGAATCTTCACCTCTTGGGACGAGTTGGCGAGTGCATTCATTGACAAGTTCTATCCGCCATCCAAGACGGTGAAGATCCGGAGCGCTCTCATGTCCTTCAAGCAAGGACCCCAAGAGACGCTCTATGAGGCTTGGGAGCGTTTTAAGGATCTGCAGCACCAATGCCCGCACCATAGCATAGAAGATTGGGAGCTAGTTCATAGCTTCTACAACGGTCTCCAACCGGGGACCAAACAAATTATTGATGCCGCGGTGAATGGTGCTATCTTGTCAAAGACTCCCGAGGAAGCTACGGCCCTAATTGAGGAGATGGCCTCAAACAACCAACAATGGGGCGATGAGCAAGGACACTCCACGTCCTCCTTGAAGCCAACTAGTATTTATGAGGCGAAGGCCGTAGCGGAGCTTACAAGCAAGTTTGATTCTCTCCACAAGGTAGTGGAGAGACTGGAGAAGTTTATCACGGAGCCCCAAGGAACCCCTTCCACCTCCGCTCCGACGAACCAAATGAGTGATTGGCAAAACCAATCTCAAGCCATGTATGTGGGAGGAGAGCAAGGAGAAGGATCCTTGGAGCAAGTACAATATGTCGCGGGGAACCAAGGATATTGGGCCAATCCGGCCACAAGAAATCATCCCGGATTCTCTTACGCCAACAATGAAGGAGCTTTGAACCCGCCACAACAACCACCTCAACAAGCTCGACCACCACCACCCCAACAACAACACTATCTGCCGAGGGGGCCTCCACAACAAAATTTCCAACCGAAGCAACAAGTTCCACCATATAGGCCGCCCGGATACAATCAAGGGTAGAGGAATCAAAATCAAAACCCTCCACAAGCTCAACAATGATCCGACTTCGAAGCTAGAGTGGAGGCGTTTATGGTCTAGCAAAATAAGGTCAATGCTACCTTGAAGGCGGGGCAAGACTCCCTTAATACCGTTGTGGCTCAAATATCGGAGCAATTGGCGTTGCTCAATCGGAACACTCAACGATTGCCGGCGCAACCCGAGCAAAACCCACAGGGCAACACCGGCCACATCAATGCCGTGGTTGCCGTTACTACTAGAGGCGGGAAGGATACCACCCCCGCCATGATTCCTACCGAGGAGCCCGTGGAGGAAAGTTTGGAGCCGATTGAGCCGGTAGTTGAAGTTGATAAGGAGAAAGAGCCATAAGAAAAGGAGAAATCTAGAGCGGAGCAATTGATTGAGGAAAGGCGCTTCATGCCACCGGTCCCATTTCCTCAAAGGCTTGCTAGAGCGAAAATGGAGAAAAGGCTAGCAAAGTTTCTCGAGTATCTGAGGGGAGTTAGCCTCAACATTCCCTTCCTCGACGCCATCGTGGAAATCCCCACATATGCTAAATTCTTAAAGGATTTGATTTCGGGGAGAAAGAGGAAGGAGAAGATTATGCTAGCCGAGGAGGGCTCTTGGTTCACCAAGAGAGAGAAGGAACCGGCCAAATTTAAAGACCCGGGGAGTTTTCGGATTCCTTGCACCTTAGGCGGCGTCCCTCTTCAAAAGGCGTTGGTAGATCTAGGGGCTAGTGTGAGCCTCATGCCTCTCTCCATGTTCCTAAGGCTAAACACCGGGACGAAGTTGAAACCTACCGACATGCGGATACAATTGGCCGATGGGCGAATAACAAGGCCGGTAGGGATCGCCGAAGACATCCCGCTACAAGTCCCGGGGGGAATATGCTTGCCATGTGACTTCGTGATCATGGACGTTAAGGAGGAGGGCGATACTTCATTGATACTCGGACGCCCGTTCCTCGCCACCGCCGGAGTGATTGTCGACGTGCGAGAAGGTACACTAACTTTGAACGTCGGCAACATCGAGGTGGAGCTTCACATTCCTAGGGCCATGAAACACATGCCTTACCACGAGGAGCTTGACTACATGGACCTCCTTGATGAGGTAATTGAAGAGGCGACCCCCCACTCGATTGGCGCTCTTTTCGATGAGGATTTCGAGGAAGGCCCGGATTTAGGCCAAGATGAGAAGATAGATGATTCCCCCGACCTCTCCGCTGAAAATGATGAAGGCGACGCTGATGTCGCAAGGATTCGAGAGCTCTGCAAGCTCTCGAAACAAAAGTCTCCAAAGAAAGCTCCACCGATACGGAAATCGGCGTCACCGGTGAGGCCGTTGACCAGAGCAAACGCTAGCTTAGGGGAGCCTCCCCCCAACACTATTCGAGACGGGAGACCACCGAGGGAGAACACGCCGCCGCATCTTCCGAATCCAAGCGTGCTCCCCGGAAAGTTTGATGGGTGCATCTCATATGCACCGAACATCCCGTATTAATTGAAAATCATAGGGGGTCGAGCTCATGACCTTAAACGAGCGCTTGTCGGGAGGCAACCCGACGGTTATTGCTTTATTTTTATTTTTTCTTTATTTTTGTTTTAGAAATTTTTAGTGTTTTGAGTCATTCGCCCAAAATTTTTGTGATAACGGGTCCTATTTTTCTTGACAGGAGAGGAGATAGGTAAATCCATCATGAGGAGGATGAACAAGACGACGAGGAGCGCCCCAGGAAGACGCTCGATGCTTAGGAGTAAGATGAAATCGACTTGAGGAAGAAAGACGGATTTAGAGCCCAAACAAAGACAAACAGCAGAACATAAGGCTCACTCGGCCGAGTATACTAGTCACTCGGCCGAGTACACAAGTTCGTCCGGTCGAGCCGCTCACGAATGAGGGAAGTCTGCTGTACCCAACTCTCTGTTTATTTTCCTGATTTCAGTATAAATGCTACTCGTCCGAGTATATATTTTCACTCGGCCGAGTAAAACGGATACGCTCCTAGGGCGAGTCTTGCCGAGTAGCTTAAGCCACTCGGCCGAATGGACTTACTCCACTCGGTCGAGGCTGGCAAAGCCACTCGGCCGAAGCGAAAGCGGGGAGGATATTTCCATTGATCTCACTCGGCCGAGTGACCTAGTCACTCGGCCGAGTCGTAACTTTTATTATATAAGGAGCCGAAGGGGGGGCACGTTTTTCGTCCGACCTCCAGATCTCACTCGCCCGACCGACCGCCAGATCTCACTCGGTGCGGATGAAGCATCCCCTCAGATCTCACTCGCCCGACCGACCGTCACCTCACCGCCGCTCGGCCAGCCACCGCCGGCCGAGCACCCGCCGCGCCTCGCCCGAGTCGTCACCGGTGGCCGCCGCTCCGACCACCTCCGGTTGTTTTTGGGAGCTTAGGGGAGCCCAGGGGAGCTTCTACGGACTGATTTGGGCTTCGCGGAGGCGCTGTCTTCGCACTCTTCCATTGCTTAGCACTCGCGGCATGTCGGGGTACACTCTTTCCTTTATTTTGCACACGCCGCACTTTTTACACTTTTTCGGCTCGCGCTCGGGGCCGATATGCCACCCCGGACACGGCCGCGGTCGAAGAGAGCTTCCGCCAAGCGGAAGCGGTCGGATGACGCCGGCCCCTCCCACGAGTTGGAGGACTCTCCTCCGCCCTCTCCTACACACCCCATCCACCCAGCACAGCCTGCAGGCCCCGCACACCCCGCACAGCCTGCAGCGCCCACACCGCCCGCACAGCCCGCACAGCCGCTCCCTGCCGCTCCACAGCCACCACCTCCGGCTCCACTGGTCGGGCCGCTCGGGATTACGTTCCGAGACGACGCACACCGCGCCGTCTTCGAGCGTATCTCCCAGCGCTCGATCGTACCCTCCAGGTTTGCACACCTTGCCGACCTAGGACGCCTGGGGGTACTAGAGGGGATGCTCACGTTGTACGACAACGTGGGCTGGCGAGATTTCTTTCAGGTGTCGGCGGACACGTTCACCCGCCCGACACTTGAGATTCTTAGTTCGATCGCCCGGACCGACAAGGGATGCTCGTTTCGGTTCATGGACCGGGAGTGCCAGGTCACTCTCGATATGATGAGAGCATTTTTCTCGTGGCTCGCTGTCCCCGGAGCCGATCGCGGTTACGGCCCCACCCATATCCCCCCACCTTCCTTCGACGCCGGTGCCTTCTGGGCCCGGATTACGGGTCTTCACGCTGCCTTTGACCCTAGTAGGGCCAAGGCCTCGGCCATTGTCCATCCCTGCCTCCGTATTGCTCAGCGCCTTATGGCGACGACCTTTTTGGCCAGATATGAGCCGGGCACGATGTCTACGCCGGAGCTCTACATGCTCTACGCGATGACACGTCCCAGAGCTCTATCTAGGGATGGCGATGAGCTTGTCCCCGCCGTCGTGATTGATGTCACGGCTTAGTTTTTGGACCGCATCATTGTATCGGTGGGCGCTCGCTCACCGATATGCTGCGGCGGCCTGATCACCTTGCTTGCCCTTATGACCGGCGAGGACTTCCCCGACGACCTGCGACGAGTACTGGGCCCCACTTCTTTGTCGATCGATGTTATGGCCCGGATGAAGATGCTTCGTCCGCACGGTGAGCGTCACTGGGTCTGGTTGCACGGCCCTTACGGTGCCGATTACATGATTCTTCCGAGCCCAGCTCGGACTCAGATTGCACCAGCCCACGTTGACTGGCTCCCTGCGATGGATATTCTCATCCCCGCTGCTTACGTGCTCGAGGCCGAGGAGTCCGAGCAGGCCCACGCTGCCCACGCTGCCCCCGCAGACCCAGTTGCACCTGCCGAGCCTGCTGCCCCTGTCGACCCTGTGGCCCCTCAGCCTGCTACCACTTCCACACCCACACCCGCTCAGCGGCCTGTCCAGCCACCACCACCACTTCCGCCTCAGGACGGAGACGGCGCAGCACCACCTTCTTAGGCACCCTTGATGCCATCGTTTTTTTTCCTACCGTTGTGCTGCCCGTTTCTGCTGGGTCCTGTTGCATTTTTGTCCACCCCCCTCCCCTCACTTATTTTGGGTTTCTCACTCAGATCGTATCCTTATATATCTTTTTTGGGAGAGAGGGAGAGTTTCGGTGCCCCACCTTTATATCTGTATCACTCCATTCCTGCATGCATCATGTCCGCATCATATTTTTCGTTTCTTTATTTTTCGTTTATTTTCATTTTTTTCCCACCATGCATGCATCCTCACTTATCCCTCCCATTACTTGTCTCTCGGTGTGCCACACTTTGCACATTGAGGACACTGTGCCATTTAGCTTGGGGGAGTGAGTTCTCACGTTCTTTTTCGGTTTGCCACCTTTATTTTTAGTTTTTCACGCCATTTTCCGCTTTTGCACTTATTTTCATCATTTTTCTTTTATTTTGCCATGCATCACGTTTTTCTTATTTTTCTGTGTGCCGCATTGTAAATAGATCTATTTTCCTTTTATCTTTATTTCTTTCTTTTTTCATCTCATGCTAGAGATGACTTTTCTGTGATGATGATGACGTGGAGTTAGCTTATTCTATTTGCATGCTTTATTTGTCATGTCTTAGATTTTATTTCCGATATCATATGCTATGACTTGCCTTGCATCTAGAGATAGTAACCCACACTTTTTCCACATGAAAATGGATGAAATTTTATTATTAGCCGAGTCTGAATATTCATATGTATGCTATCACAGAAAACACACCAAGATTCACGCATTGAATGCCTATATCTGGAGTACTGATTTCTTTTCCTATATCACTTCTATATGCATGAATTGTACATTTCACTTCAGGATGATTGAATGATGTTAGCTATGATAAATCTGGATTAGTTAGCTTTTTTGTGATCGAAACTGAGTAGATTAGATTACCCTGCTGAAGTTGTCGTGCATGTCTTATAGAGTGAACCGAGAGATATATTCATTTCTTTCTCCACAAATCTTGAACATCATTTCTCTACTTTTAAAATCATTGGTGAATCTCCCCTTAGCGATTCTATTATATGGCATTTCCCCCGCTATTAATTCCTAGCTCCAAATTTCTTATTCAAAAAAAAGGAAAAAAAAAGAGAAGAGAAAATATTCTTGTATATCATTATCTCTCTTTGAGTTGGGATCGTTGTGTATATATGCTATTGCTTCAAAAAAAAAGAAAAAAAAGAAAAGAAAAAAATCCTCAATAAAAGATCCCATCTCACTTTCTTTCTTTCTCTTCTCTTTTCATTGCTCTTGGAGCTTTATAAAAATGGGGATATAAATATATTTTTTATGCCACCACGCTTATAGATAAGCTTGGGGGAGGGGATCCATTGATGTGTGAGAGAGTGACCACTTGACGTTGCACGACAACCTAGGCTAAGTAATATTCAATACTCGGTGAGATTATTTTTAGCTTTACGACATCCAGAAATCTAAGCCTAGCATTCATATCATGAAATCCATACTTTTCTATTCTCTCTATTCTATAGTGTGATACTCTTATACTCCTGATAGAAAGCATTCAATTGAAAAGTGTGTGATCTGTGATTTGTATACCGCTTTAAATGATTCAGACGATGTTAATTATAAAATTATTCCGTTTTTCATGTTTATATTGTTGTTCGTGGGTTTTCTATTACTATTTGCACTACTACACTATGATATCTAAATAAAACTCTTTGACATGTGTTTTTCATTCAGTGCATGCTATACGAGCAAGCGGAACCCACGTCCTGAGAAAATGATCTAGCAGCTTACCTCTTCGCTTCTTTCTTTCTTCTTTATTTTTATTTCGTTTTTCATTCTTCTCCGTTTTTCATTTTTCATTCTTTCGCCGTTTTCGTTTTCCGAATCCACCGGGTTCGCCTTCTACTTATCTTCCTCGTGGACGAGTAAGAGGCAAGCTTGGGGGATTTTGATCACTCCTTATTTTACACCTTTTTCCCGCATGTTTGCATGCCATTTAGATAGCCCAAATCATGTTTTTTACGATATATCGACGATATTGCGATGCTTTTCACGATTTGTTGTTTTTGTCGCATTTCAGGTGATTTAGCGCGATTTGGAGTGATCTCGAGATGCACTTACTCCAGACGGTCACCGATGACCTCCCCGAGGGGTATTTTGCTGTTGGAGAGGAGCGGAAGAACAACGGACGTCGCAGGAGCGACGAGGAGGCCAAAATAAGCAATCTGGGCATTTTTAGTGTCCCACTCGGCCGAGTGAAGGAGTCACTCGGCCGACCAGCGAGACACCGCTCGGCCGACCAGATCAGACACGATTCCTATGTGCACTCGGCCGAGCGACGGAGACCGGCCGAGTGACGAGACCCCGTCCGCCCGAGTGGCGCCCAGACGAAGCCCTTCAAAAATCGCCATGTTACTGTTTTTCGACTGCCTGAACTTCAGAAGACCCACTCGGCCAAGTGGATAATCCCGACCGCCCGAGTACCATGAAGCCATCGGCCGAGTGACGACAACTCACTCGGCCGAGCAGCCCCCGAAGTGAAGACCCTTGAAGATCGAGACTTACTGGAAAATTACAGGGTTTTCACTCGGCTGAGCGACTTTTGTCACTCGGCCGAGTGCGACGCGCTGCCTGTAGCAAAAATTGCGGAAAACAGGCTGCGCAGGGGTATTTTGGTCACAGTTTTTAGACGATTTTGGGGGCTATTTAACCCCTGTTTTTACCCTAGTTTGGGGAGCCTCTCTCTTAGATTTTTGTAGCCTTTTAGATTAGTTTTTTATTTTTATTCTTGAGATTGGAGAGGAGACAAAATTGGATTTTTGTTGAACTTATTTGAAGAACTCCATTGGTTTGCTTTTCTCTTCTCTAAAAATTCTATTTTTATTGCATATCTCAATATTGTGATGAATTCTATTGCTTATTTCATTGATTATTTTTGTGATCTTGCTATGAATTGTGAGTAGTCGCCACGTCTTGGGGCGTGGGGATGAACCCTACGAGCCCTATTTCATAATTGTGATGAATTGGTAGGAATTTTGCTAGAATTGCTATTAGAGATTAGATTGGGATCAATTTACTACGGATGGCTAGGAATTCACATCGATTGGGATTTGCAAGAGATTGGATCCCAATTCGATAGGAAACCCTAGAACCGAATTGGGTTGGAATCGAATTTCCGTAGTATCGGTTTGCAAGAGATTGGACCGATACCAGGGTTCCCGGTTCCAATTCCGCGCCAATACCCGTTTGCAAGAGATTGGACGGGTAGGAACTATCCCAATGTAGGTCGTGGGCCGAGTTTGCTAGAGATTGGGCTCGGTGCGCGATTGAACGATGATGTTGATCCTAATGCTAGCTTTCCTAGGCTAGGGTTTGTAAGAGATTGGGCCCGAACCTAGGATAGCTATAGGCCGGCAACAGCGCGAGAGTGTGAGCTTGGTTCTACATTCAGTTGCAACTAGTTCATCTAAAATCTTATTCTAGCAATTTTGATACCGATGAACCACTTTTACGAAATATGGTGAGTAGCAGGAATTCCCCATTCCCTAGACGTTCTTTATTTGATTTGATATTTCCGTACTTTGTCTGACGATTGTGACAGGATCGCCAAAGGCAAATTTCTCTCTTCTTAAATAGCCAGGTTGATTGGAACAAGCACGGTCATCCGTCCTCCCTGTGTTCGATAACCCGCTCGCTGCTACACCGTGCACTTGCGGTAAAACTACAACCGTTCTTTTGGGGTTACGTCCCGGAGCGATCAGGCATTAAGTTGGGTTCCACGATCACAACTTACTTAGGCCTCCCTCTTTCCACAAGATATCCCAAACCATCAATGTATAGCAGATTGATAGACAAATGCAACAAAAAACTCTTGGGCTGGACGTCCTCTACTTTATCCATCTCTGGACGGATCGAACTTTTCAGATCAATCATCTATGGAATGGTATTTTTTGGCTGCAAGTTTATCGTATGCCTAAATCCGTGTTGCGATGTATAACTTCATCTTGCCAGAAATTCATATGGGGTACTTCTAATATATGGGGTTGGAAGGACCTATATACTCCAAAAGAGGAGGGTGGTGTTGGCTTGAGATTACTTTCTGACCTCAATACTGCTGCGGGAGTACGGCTCACCTGGCGCATGTTAACAACTAATGGCCTCTGGGCAACATATATGCGCAGCCATTATATGGAAGCTTCAGAGTTTTTTCGGCAAATAAAAAAGTAACACACATCGGCACCTTTAAATTTATGCTGAAATGCAGAAGCTACTCCAGGGACTTAATTCAACGACAGGTTAATGACGGTAGGGCAACTCTTTTTTGGCTAGACCGGTGGCTGCAATGTGGCCCACTCGGTGACTTAGCTAACTTCCCTCCTGGAGAACGCATGTACACTGTCAAAGACTATTATAGCTCTAGCGGTTGGGTCAATTCTCCTGCGCTCCAGCAGATTGCCCACTTGCTTCCTCAGATGCATTTGAATACCAAGCCAGACTCTTGGGTTTGGTCAGCAGACTCCGGTTTTTCATTCAGAAATGCATGGAACGGTGTTCGGGTAAGAGGCGGCCCCTTTCTCTATGCAAAGTTAGTTTGGTTCGGTAATAATGTCCCCAAAATGTCCTTAACTCTCTTGAGAGCTTTCCACCAGAAACTCCTTACGAGAGATATTCTTATCAAATGGGGCTTTAACACCCAACCACAATGTGTTTTATGTGATGATGGGATTAGTGAGAGCTCAAATCATCTCTTTTTTGAATGCAACTACACAAAATATATCATTACTAGAAGCCTTCTCAGGTTGGGTGTATCAGACCCCATTGAGCCCCTTCTCTCTGAAGTAGGAAACTACTTCATTAAGCACTATACCAGGAAGGACACTGTTAGCCTGCTAGCCCGTACTGCACTAGCTGTAATAGTATGGCATATTTGGAGAGAAAGAAATAAAAGAATATTTGAAGGCATCATGAAAACCAAGATCCTACCGAGGAGATTGCAGCTGACATCAGGATTATTCTTAGAGACCATGAACCATCAGCACCTGAAGCAACACGGATCATGGACAATTGGGACTTTAGAGATAATGGTTGACCAATGGTTTCTGTCCCCTCTTTGTAATGTTAGTATTGATGGGGGAATGGGGGATGTTAGTAGGGAGTGACGGCACTTGTGCCCTCTCCTCTCTCTAACATCCTAAACTTTTCCCTTGTATGTTATTTTGTTTATCTACTCTACTCAATAAAGGCAAACACTAACTTTCCATATATATATATATATATATATATATATATATATATATATATATATATATATATATATATATATATCACCTACATTAATAGTGTAGTATGTAATAAGTTATTTTCATTTAATCTGATATCTGAATCGAATGACGCAGAAAACGTCCGTGCCTCCCGCACGGACCCGTCGACACCAAAAACACCGAAAACAGGCAAGCGTGCAGTTTATTACATGCATTTACGAGTCACTCTTTTAAAACTTAAACTGTGATATATTGTACACAAGATTGCCATGACACATTGACACTAGAACCCTTAACTAAATGCTAAACTTGAACTCGTGTGTGTGTGTGTGGACACCATTAAGAAAAATGAACCTACTTGTTATGACATGAAACGTAGAGAGAGTGAAACGAATAACTTGAATAACATAGATCATGATAGCCGGTTTGGCTAACTCACAGATAAATGCATGCCGTTGGCTCATAGACACACATGCTGTTGGCTTATAGACATACATGACGTTGGCTCATGGTTGGCTACTCTCGTCGGTCACATGTGACTAGTCTGGCTCGTGTTCCAGTTGGGTCACATGTGACTAGTCTGGCTCGTGCTTCAGTATATGACGGTTTAGCATTCTGGCTCGTGGTCCAGAAAGTACACGTTGGCAGGGTTTGGTTCCCAGGCACTAGCCGATAGTAAACGGGTCGCCTTCCAAGGCACTTGAAGGTGGATTCACTTACTAGCCGTCTAACGACGAGGGCCTTAGTCACGGACTTGCACACACAATTAAACAACATGAAAAAGGATGTTAACATATAGAACTGCTGTACTTTAAAGAACTGTCAGGTTTCTTTTCTATAATAGAACTGCATGCTAGTGTAAACCTTTGTAATTGCTTTAAACTGTAACATATAATCTTTTATATATCTTGCCAAGGGTCCCCTTCTAACCATAACTTGTCAGGACCCTTGCTGACATACATTCTATGTTGTTTGAATGTATGACAGGTCATGAGACAAGGTACGAGGAGGACGAGCTGCTGGATCAGAGTGATCCATTGGAACAGGAGTACGTCGACCCAGAGGTTTCCCCAACAGAGGACCAGTCATAGAGATTCATCTGTTGTTGCTGCTTTAGAGTTTTTTATTTTTCGCTTATCTGTTGGGTGTGTACCTGCTTTGTAGAATCTGTTTGTTGGCCATGCTTGAGGCCTTACTTTATTTGTGTGCTTTCCTATTTCTGGACGTTGGTTATTTTTATGATTATCTCTGTTGTTCTGTTTGCATGCAAGAATCTACGTTTGGTTGTTATTTACAGACGATTATTGGGTTTAAGCTTCAGCGCTTCAGCCCATGCAGACCCGCTCGCGTCCTCGCGCCCAAGTATAATGGGAAGCGGGGCGGGACAAGTTTTTGTGGTGACCCATACAGGTCATGCATTATGCAAAACTCAGAACAATGGAAATAATAGCCAAAACGTCTGGATTTAGCGTGTACACAAAAATTTACCCGAGATACTTGTCTCAGCATGTTAAAGGGACCCAACACCAGAATTGTATGAAGATTTAGTTAGACACCCATGCTTGTTAGTTAGACACCCTTGCTAAGATTTAGTTATTTTCATCTTAGGTGTTATCTTTTTGGCCTCCCACCCGGCTCTGACTTTATTTGGTTCCGGAGCTTCTCTGTGTATTATACACTGGAAGGTCGTAGTCCAGCACTCGATTCCTACCTACCCACTTCCTAAGAGATGCAATATCACAACTGGAAGTGGCGTAGTGAGTGTTGCATTGGGATGCAAATCATGTCCTTTAGTGATTTGCAGACATGAGCTTTACGCAGACTTCATGGTTCTAGACACGCCTAACTTCGATGCTATTCTCGGCATGGACTGGCTAGGGACTTTCTATGCTACTATCGACTGTCACAAGAAGAAAGTAGTATTTGAAATTCCTGACCATCTGGTGTTCAAATTCATCAGTGGTAGTTGTTCACTCAGACCCATCAGTTTTTCGGGCTCAGCCAAATGAAGCGATCCTCGCATCTATGCAAGTCGAACCGGAGAAGCCTACAGTGGTTCGAGACTTCGAAGATGTATTTCCGGAGGACATTTCTGGATTGCTTCTTGACCGAGCTTTGGAGTTCAGTATCGACTTGATGCCGAATACTCAATCGATCTTTAAAGCGCCTTATCGTCTGGCTTCAGCAGAACTTGAAGAGCTACGGAAGCATTTGGATGACCTGTTTCAGAAAGGATTCATTCATCCCAGTGTGTCTCCCTGGGGTGTACCTGTACTGCTGGTCAAGAAGAATGATGGATCAAGAAGAATGTGCATGGATTATCGGGAGCTAAACAACGTCACTGTAAAGAATAAGTACCCGTTACCTCGCATAGATGACATCTTCGATCAACTCGGAGGATCGCGAGTTTTCTCGAAGCTGGACCTCAGAAGTGGATACCATCAGGTGAAGATCAAGAATGAGGATATCTACAAGACGACCTTTCAGACCAAGTATGGATACTACGAGTTCGTTGTCATGCCATTTAGTGTGACCAACGCTCCTGTAGTATTCATGAATCTCATGAATCTGATATTCTACGAGTTTCTGGATAAATTCTTAGTAATATTCATTGATGACATATTGGTCTACTCAAAGAGTGAAGAGGAGCATGCCGAGCAACTGAGGATTGTATTGGAAACACTTCGACATCACCAGTTGTATGCCAAGTACAGCAAGTGTGAATTCTGGCTGGATCGTATCGCATTCCTTGGACATGTGGTACCGGGCGATGGTATCTCTGTCGATCCAAAGAAAGTTGTTTCAGTCAGAGATTGGCCTACCCCTCGGTCGGCATCAGACATTAGGAGTTTCTTAGGATTGGCGAGTTACTACCGTCGATTCATCCAGGATTTCTCGAAGATAGCAGAGCCCATGACTCGACTGGCGAGGAAGGACATCAAGTCTATTTGGTCAGACTCTTGTGAGCAGGCAATTGGAAATTTGAAAGCGAGGCTGACGTCTACACAAGTTCTGGCTATTCCAGATAGGACTGGAGGATTTGAGTTCTTTTGTGATGTCTCGGGCAAAGGTCTTGGATGTGTCTTGCTTCGGCATGGTCATGTAGTCGCTTATGCTTCTCGACAGTTGAGGGTTCACGAGGAGAATTATCCGACTAGCGACTTGGAGCTCGTCATTGTCATATTTGCTCGGAAGTTTTGAGAAACATTTCTTACTAAGTGAGCAAGTGAAGACCTTCATTGATCACAAAATTTTGAGATATATTTTTACTCAGGAGGAGTTGAATATAAGGCAGAACCATGCTTATGGTATATTGACCGGTGCCCCGTTTACGGTATGGGCGCGGTGTCGTTTTACCGCAAGTGCACGGTTAGTGTAGGGTGCGGGTTTATCGAACTCAGGGAGGTGGATGGCTTGAATGGCTACTATCTTCGTCTAGGTCGTGTGCTAGCTACGCGGATGATATGGGTGAAGTGTAGAAATAAAAGGTAGAAATGAAAAAAGACACGAAATGAATCCCCTCTAACGCGGGCTAGAGCACTCATGACACTTGACATTTGACTTGCCCCAGGGTGAGACATTGCCCCAAAAGGTGGTACCTAGCGTCCATGGCCCGATATTCCGATCGGTGCCAAGCACGCTAGGCCTACCCGGTTCCGGAGGGTGGGCATTCACATGTCCATTAACACCTTCCGCAACCGGGAGCATTAATGCCACAATGATATCTCCCAACATTTCGTCCAAGCCGTTCCCATGCGCGAGGACTCGATGTCAACGCTAGGGGTGTGAGCTATGGCTAGGGAGTCAACCGCCAAGTTTATTCCCCCTTGGCCCGACGGTCAGAGGCGGTCTTTCTCCCGCCAATGACAATGAAACGCCCCCGTGTAACCCTAATGGCCAAATAGGTCAAATGTGATTTCTAGCAATACATCGAAGCGGATCTTGACTGGACAAGCACCGGACCCCAACCCCCAACACAACTAGTGTGTTGTCATACGAATTGGACCCAGATTGCAAGAAATCCCCATTGACACATTTCATCGAACACATACCATGCAACCAAGTCAAATGAAACAACCCAAGCATCAATCCTACCCTAACCCGTATTAGGGTTCATCAACACTACTCCATGGTGAGAAACATAAAGACAAGCAAAACAAATAACATACAAACATTCACCATTGAGCAAAACTTAACACAATACAAAACAATGGAGAAATAGAGAAGAAAATACTTATCTCCGTTTGAATCCAACGATCCAATACAAGATTTATTAACCAAAAGCCCTAATCTAAACTAACCTAGAACTCACAAGAGACGGGGGCAAAAGCCCTAAAAAACTGAAGAAGGATCCAAGAAGAAGATGCCCTAAAAGTCTGCCAGCATTGGGTATTTATAGCCCACATTCCGAGCCCTAACGGATCGGGTCCAAAACCACAGGAAAAACGCCACTCGATCGGTTGACAAGTCAACCGATCGGGTGATCTGTAACAAATAATAAACAGAAAACGGCGGAGCTTCACCCAGTCAGATGAACCGGTCGGTTGAGTTCTTGGGGTGATCGGTTGGATCATGGCGCCATCGGGTGAAGAGGTCGGTTGGATGCCCGTGTCTTGGCTCCTCAGAATCAGCTACAGATGAACCGATCGGGTGAGAGTCATCCGATCGGTTGGCATTTGGCTCGAAAAGACAGAGAAACGGCCACAATGAACTGGCCTGAGAACCGGTCGGGTGACCTCCGCTTGAGCTCTAGCTGAGACCGGGTGGTGCACGCGTGCATCACCCGATCGGTTGACTTTGTTCAACCGATCGGGTGAGGGGCTGAATGACGCAATCATCGTCGTTTGACCCCCTGGGTCACGCGTGACTCCTCCCGTTGTGCCGGGGACTTGTGATATCGTCGTTTTTATGTCCAAAACGTTAGAAATTCCTGCAAAATACCAAAAACACGGAAAAGTGAAAGAAAACAAGAAAATACAAGAAAACAAATAAAAGACGGCGGAAAATATGGAGAAACACGGAAGAAAACGCGCGCAAATATATGAAATATAAACGCACGTCAAAATCCCCCAAGCTGAACTCTTCCTCGTCCTCGAGGAAGTCGAGTGAGAGTAGGAGCTCGGAGGGAGAAAATAGAGAGAAGGAGAGAAAAAGAGAACTCTATATCCTAGATCGCCCATAAGGGCCAACAAAATCAAACACGCCACACGAAGCAAGCAAACACCAAATCACATCACTAAACTAAGGAATACGAGTCCAGACAAATGCCGTGGGCCCACGCGGTGAAGCGCGAGTGAGTGTGGTCGTGTGTTAGCCGACGGTGTCACTATCTACATTGTGCAATAAAGCTCGATATACACAAATCCAGGAAACGACCCAAATACCGATTCGAATTTGAAATTGCGGTGAATATTAGCTCAAGCATGCATGAGAAGAGTATAAGAATAGAAGCGTATCATGCATCGGGGACTCCACAACTAGGGTTAAGGAAATCACACCACTATAGCCGCGATACTAGCTAAAAAGTTCCCACGCCAAGTGTTTTCGAAAACGATGGGGGTTGAGATGATGTGGAGTAGAACACTCGGTGCAAATTCTCGCCTTCCCTTTATTCTCGGCAAGTAGGAAAAAATATTCACACGGGAATTTTTTTGGGTTTTGGGTATTTGTATATTTTTTTTTGAATTTTGGGCTATACAAAATTTTTCTTTTCTTTTCTTTTTGGGTTTTTCTTTTCTTTTCTCTTTTTTTTGGATTTTTGGGTTTTTGGCTATACACATGTGTACTCTCCCAAGTGGGAGAACGGTACACGACGAGGGGATTTGCACCAAGTAAAACAAAAAGGAAGTCGGAATCTAAACACTTGGGCAAAGGAAACTATTCTCGCTAAATAGAGCATGTGCTAAATGGGTTATCCTAGTCCTTAATTGTGGAATCCAAACACATGCGAAATGAAGTACACGATATATATATATAGCATGCAGAAGCAGACAGGGAAAATAAATACCGCATATTCAAATCGAAGCATGATAATCTAGGGGTCATTCCTGGACAGGTATATAAAGTAAAATCACAAAGTAGAAGCACACCAAACAGCTAGGCACGACGCACGACTCACAAAAACCTAAGTGGACCCGCGATGCATGAAATGCAAGAGGACTCGGCTTCCTGAGGTTAGTGAATGTGATTATCGAAGCCGTACTAGGTGTGTGTGTGTGATTTTGTGGCAATTCATCATATGGGGTCATCTCTAGGAGAGAGAGAACAAAAGAAGAAAATAAAAAGAAAAAGAAAAAGACGGAGAAAAACGACTCAGATAGCGAAGAAAAAGAGACAAATGACGCACGAAGTGCGACTCCCCCAAGCTGAAACTTGCATTGTCCTCAATGCAATAGTAGTGAATACGGGAGGGCAATGAAAATGTAGGGGAGTTACGCACCGACACAAAAAATGAAAAACACAAAAAATACACGAACGAAACTAAAAAAAAGAAAAAGAAACACTCAAATAAAAGATATAAAACACGACAAAAGAACACATAGACACAGACACACAACACCGACATGCAAAAACATGCACACAAAAGTCGATTTCCCCCAAGCTGAACATGACAATGCTAGCAAAATGATATGATCAATGGGGATATAGAGATATGCTAGGGGGAAATCGGAAAAGAAAGAAATCAAAATGCAGGAGAGACAGTGTGCTCATTCTCCTCGGAAGAGGAAGAGGTTGAAATGATAGAAGGGCACGCCATGAAGGGTTATTAAGATGCAAAAGCAAACCCTAGATACGCTCCCCTCGCTAATGAGAGGAGACGAGATTATTCAAACCTAAACTAGAAAGCGGTAAATTTTTACACTACTTGATTAGGATACACCTGAGCATAGGCGGATCCAAGATCTGAAGTGGGGCAGGTAGCTGCTCTAACTGCTCCTTCTGTGGCTCCGCCAGAAGCGCTATGCCACGTGTGCCAATGGACCCAAGCAATGCACCTTCAAGCATCCCTTGTAGGTGTCCACCTGTGACCTGTAAAGGACGAGGTGCATTAGTCCATGGCAAGAAATTATTTCCCAAAATAAATGTATCCCAGAGATAGTCGCCGACAAATGATGGTAAAATATATGAAATGTGGCGAACACTCCCTGGAAATGGTATGCTATCCTCTGTGCTAGCGACGATCAAATACCCGCTCTCCATGTGAAGTTGCTCTCCAGGTGGTGACACACCGCAACATACCTCAAGGGAAGTCGATCATGTGTCCTGCAAGAGATATGGTGTGTCAAAAATATATAAGTCTAAAGGAATAGGACATGAAAAGCGAGACTTAAATGTGGAGTGAGAGTGAGTATGAAAATCTCCCTGAAGAGGGGCAATATGCTCAAGTAGATGCTCAGCCGCAGAAGAAGTGGAGCGTGACGGTAGAGGTAGATGTGGCTCGGGCTCCATGAAGTGGACGATCGTATCCAAGCCCTCATGCACATCCTCCTCGACGATATGCTCATACTCCTCCATCTGCCCGATGTCCTGAATGACATCCTCGTGGTTGACCACGGACCAAGGAGGAAGCTGCGACAGAGATGACTGTGGAGGTGGATGTAGAGCGGACCCCTCGTATGTGGCCGTGGTGTCCTCGTCCTCACGCACATCCTCCTCGTCGGTATGCATAATCTCTGTGGTCTCCTCGGTGCTCTCATAGGACTCATATGGGGTATCCAAATAAAGATGAAAAGTCTCTCCCACATATCCTAGAGAAATCTCCCCATCCTCACTATCAACATCAAAAAATGCTTCGTCATCCAAGTGGTAGTGATGGAAAAATGGGGGGTCGGCATGAGATGTGTCTATTGTGGCCGACGGCATGGTAGTCTCAACCATGAAAGTAGGTATATCCTCTCCTTCATCCCCTCTCCTCTGTGTAGGCTCGATGATTGGTACCGTCAAGTTTCGTAATGTTTGGCCTTGGTTAAACATGGCACTTTCAAGGAGAGACACGAGGTTTGATTCTTCATGTGTTGGTGGAGGGATATAAGGTTGAGGAAATTGATGGGAGGTGTTTGGCCAATGGTTGTGGGAAAATGTCTGGTCTTGGTGTAGGGGAGGCTCTCAAGCGTAAATGGGCAATCATAACACATGTGCCCCGCCATCCCACAAGTCTCACAAACCACAACTGAATAAGGATCGTATCCTCCCATCTGAGCATCGAAATTTGATCTCCACATGGTTACACCAAAGGTACCTGGACAACAAAAATAAGAAAACTAGAGAGGAGCGTCAATAGTACAAGAGAATAACAAAAAGATAATATAATAGTGGGGAAAAAATTTCTTGGTTAATGAATATATTTTTTTTAAAAAGAAAAAGAAATTTTTTCTGTTTTTATGCGTAGTCTAACGAACCCAAGCTAAGCTAATATCAAACCGAACGCCTCCCCAGCAACGGCGCCAAAAACTTGACCGGTGCCCCGTTTACGGTATGGGCGCGGTGTCGTTTTACCACAAGTGCACGGTTAGTGTAGGGTGCGGGTTTATCGAACTCAGGGAGGTGGATGGCTTGAATGGCTACTAGCCTCGCCTAAGTCGTGTGCTAGCTACACGGATGATATGGGTGAAGTGTAGAAATAAAAGGTTGAAATGAAAAAAGACACGAAATGAATCCCCTCTAACGCGGGTTAGAGCACTCATGACACTTGACATTTGACTTGCCCCAGGGTGAGACATTGCCCCAAAAGGTGGTACCTAGCGTCCATGGCCCGATATTCCGATCGGTGCCAAGCACGCTAGGCCTACCCGGTTCCGGAGGGTGGGCATTCACATGTCCATTAACACCTTCCGCAACCGGGAGCATTAAGGCCACAATGATATCTCCCAACATTTCGTCCAAGCCGTTCCCACGCGCGAGGACTCGATGTCAACGCTAGGGGTGTGAGCTATGGCTAGGGAGTCAACCGCCAAGTTTATTCCCCCTTGGCCCGACGGTCAGAGGCGGTCTTTCTCCCGCCAATGACAATAAAACGCCCCCGCGTAACCCTAATGGCCAAATAAGTCAAATGTGATTTCTAGCAATACATCGAAGCGGATCTTGACTGGACAAGCACCGGACCCCAACCCCCAACACAACTAGTGTGTTGTCGTACGAATTGGACCCAGATTGCAAGAAATCCCCATTGACACATTTCATCGAACACATGCCATGCAACCAAGTCAAATGAAACAACCCAAGCATCAATCCTACCCTAACCGTATTAGGGTTCATCAACACTACTCCATGGTGAGAAACATAAAGACAAGCAAAACAAATAACTACAAACATTCACCATTGAGCAAAACTTAACACAATACAAAACAATGGAGAAAGAGAGAAGAAAATACTTATCTCCGTTTGAATCCAACGATCCAATACAAGATTTATTAACCAAAAGCCCTAATCTAAACTAACCTAGAACTCACAAGAGAAGGGGGGTAAAAGCCCTAAAAAACTGAAGAAGGATCCAAGAAGAAGATGCCCTAAAAGTCGGCCAGCATTGGGTATTTATAGCCCCCCATTCCGAGCCCTAACGGATCGGGTCCAAAACCACAGGAAAAACGCCACCCGATCGGTTGACAAGTCAACCGATCGGGTGATCTGTAACAAATAATAAACAGAAAACGGCGGAGCTTCACCCGGTCAGATGAACCGGTCGGTTGAGTTCTTGGGGTGATCGGTTGGATCATAGCGCCATCGGGTGAAGAGGTCGGTTGGATGCCCGTGTCTTGGCTCCTCAGAATCAGCTACAGATGAACCGATCGGGTGAGAGTCACCCGATCAGTTGGCATTTGGCTCGAAAAGACAGAGAAAGGGCCGCAATGAACCGGCCTGAGAACCGGTCGGGTGACCTCCGCTTGAGCTCTAGCTGAGACCGGGTGGTGCACGCGTGCATCACCCGATCGGTTGACTTTGTTCAACCGATCGGTTGAGGGGCTGAATGATGCAATCATCGTCGTTTGACCCCCTGGGTCACGCGTGACTCCTCCCGTTGCGCCGGGGACTTGTGATATCGTCGTTTTTATGTCCAAAACGCTAGAAATTCCTGTAAAATACCAAAAACACGGAAAATTGAAAGAAAACAAGAAAATACAAGAAAACAAATAAAATACGGCGGAAAATACGGAGAAACACGGAAGAAAACGCGCGCAAATATATGAAATATAAATGCACGTCATATATGTAGATCTATTTATATTAATTGAGATGTTTGTAATGCATATAAGAATAATGTATATGGGCGTGTGCTCATGTGTGGACATGTATGTGCTTAGTTATATGTATCTATAATCATGGTATGAATATTGTGTCTTATGTATAGTAGTAAGGTTATAATATTGTATTGTACTACTTGCCCTACAGAATGACATATGTGCGTGTGTTTAAATGCATACTAGGAAGAATACATGACTGAATGTTGTAAATAATTATAGATGTATATATGTAACAGTATACTAGCTTTATGTAAATTACTATGGTTGTGTATACTTGTGTGAACATGTAGTATGTATGTCTACGTCTTGTATAAATACGAGATAGGTGTAATAGTGTAAGTATGGATATGTGTGTAAGGTGTAAGCATGTAAGAGTATTTGAATGTGTGTGACTATGTGATATATGTATGAGTGTACGTGTATGGGTAAACAATGCTTATGTTACAGTGTATGTATGTCTAGAGTAGAGTGATCTTAGTGTCTAAAGTCTGCTCACCCCTAAGTTAGCCCTACTCTAAAATGTCAGAGGACAGACTTGATCTCAAGGTGGGTAAATTCTAGTGGTCCTAGTGCCATATTAGTAGGGTATGTCCATTTTGTATATGGTGTAGTGTATTGTGTGCATATACGTGTGTAGTGATATTTATTATGTGGCGTGTATAGTGTATTACGTAACGTGTCAAGTGATTGTACACTTGTGGTAATATTTGACTGAATGTGATTGTGCATATGTATTAGCATTGAGTCATGTGTTTATACGATGTGTAAAACAATATGATTGGGGATTCTGATTGTATAAATATGGTAGTGCATGGTGTAGTAGTAATGATGTGAATGTAATTTTGTATTATGATATAATGTATATGTATATATATAAATGTATGTCTGATGTTTGTCATTACTGTATTTAATTAGTGATGTTTGTGTGAGTGTTAATATTATTATAAGTATGATTATTAACTAGTGTTAGTAGCAGTATTACTGTTGTTATTATTAGTAATAATTGAGTGTTTATGTATGATGATATGGTTGTTGTTAAGTATGAGTGTAGTGTGAGCATAGTAGAGAGTGTGGTGTGTGTATATTAGAAGAGGAAATACGCGAGCACTATCATCCCATATTTCCCGCATAATGGTTGATAGAAATTCCGAGGATGGAATTCTTTTAAGGTGGATAGAATGTAACGACATGTATTTCCGGATACACTAGAGTGGAGTTCTATTAATATAAGTCTTTCATTAATATACTTTGATGTATGAATCGCATTAATATATTTGTTAGTTAACTTATTAATAGTGTTATTAATGTTTTGAGATTTAAAATTCAAAAGTTTTAAAACTTCAAATATTTTCAAAATTCTAATTCAAATTTGTTTAAAGACTTTCCCCTTTTAAATCCTAATTAAAGTATAACTATTTTGGAAATATTTACCTCATTCAAACCCATTATTCTCCTAATGATTGATATGATTCAAACCTTCCTAATTTAGGTTAGCCTTAACTCATTAATCAATACTATTTAAAACAAATCCTTTTAAATTTCAAAAACTTTCCTTTTATCCCATACTCTTAATGTTCCTAATTATTAATATGTTTCAACCTTCCCAAATTGCCTTAGCTTTAATTCCCTAATAATTTTATTAAAACAAATCAAATACGATTATTACTAAACCAATTTATTTTAAAACAATTCCTATTTTATTCTAAACCCCCTCCTAATTCTTCCCTAACCTGAACCCAACCCATGGGACACACACACACACACACACACACACACACACACACACACACACACACACACACACACAGCCCTTCACCCTTTTCTCTCCCACAAAACAAAGAGCCCCAGTTCTTTCACAAACCAAACCCATACTCTATAATCCCTAGGCAATAAAACCCTAAACAAAAACCCAGGTCGCTTCGCACAAAACCGAAGCCTGCCCTTACTCTCTCTCCCACGCAACAGGATCCAGACCCTAGTCCCCTGAAACTCAAACCCTAGAAACAAAACTCTACCCCTACTGCGATAAACCAAGCCCAGCCATACCCCCAACATACAACAGAAACCCTAACCCAGGCCGCATTCCCCTACTCTCATTCTATAGCATCTTCCCCTTTGCTCCTCTAAAACCTTAATCCATACAACCCTACCCCCTCCTCGACAGCAGGCCATTTCCGGTGACCACAAGACCCCAGCCCGCCGCATCTCACCAACGCCGAACACCTTCCCCGTCAACTGCCCCATCAACCCTTCTCTGGTGAACCCCAGCCACCTACGGCGTGCGACCAGCAGTCTGCAGACCGCCGCACCACCTCCTGCGTCCGACCTCCTCTCGAACTCGGATAATTCAAATCCTAAGATGAATCCTGAATCAGATAGCTCCAAGCCTAAATTAGATCCAACATTAGATAACTAAACATCCATGCATCCTTAACTGTTGTTGCATTTTAACTGCCATGTTTAATTTGAATTAACGGTACGCGAATATGTTCATGTCATCGCATTTTGCCTGTCACATTTAAATACAATTAGCAACCACCTCACCTTTTCATCGTCGACCATACCCAGCGCCCACCTCTCCACGCACGGCCCTCACTCCCATTCTCGGCGTCTCTCCCTTTTTCGACCAGCCTCCACCCTCCGGCATTACTCCTTTACTCAACAACCACGTGCATCCAACTCCTCCCTTCCGCCTGCCACGCTTCCACAGACCGTTGCTGCCACCTTCAGTCGAAGATGCCGCCCCTCCCTTCTCTATCACCTGCAACAAACGAGAAGAACACATAACTTAGAGGTTAGTTTACATTATGTTATTGTTATATTAGTTAGTGTTAAATAAATTAGTTGTTAGTTAGTTTATTCAAATGTGCCTATGTTGTTAGCAAGGTTAGTGATCGCTCCGGGATGTAACCCTAAAGAATGGTTGTAGTTTTACCGCAAGTGCACGGTGTAGCAGCGAGCGGGTTATCGAACACAGGGAGGACGAATGACCGTGCTTGCTCCAATCAACCTGGCTATTTAAGAAGAAAGATTTGCCTTTGGCGATCCTGTCACAATCGTCAGACAAAGTGTGGAAATATCAAATCAAATAAAGAACGTCTAGGGAATGGGGAATCCCCGCTACTCACCGTATTTCATGAATGTGGTTCATCGGTATCAAAATTGCTAGATTAAGATTTTGGATGAACTAGTTGCAACTAAATGTAGAACCAAGCTCACGCTCTCGCGCTGTTGCCGGTCTATAGCTTTACTAGGTTCGGGCCCAATCTCTTGCAAACCCTAGCCTAGGGAAGCTAGCATTAGGATCAACATCATCGTCCAATCGCGCAACGAGCCCAATCTCTTGCAAACTCGGCTCGTGATCTAGGTTGGGATAGTTCCTACCCGTCCAATCTCTTGCAAACGGGTATTGGCACGGAATTGCAACCGAAAACCCTAGTATCGGTCCAATCTCTTGCAAACCGATACTACGGAAATTCGATTCCAACCCAATTCGGATTTCTAGGGTTTCCTATCGAATTGGGATCCAATCTCTTGCAAATCCCAATCGATGTCAACTCCTAGCTATCCGTAATAAATTGATCCCAATCTAATCCCTAGATAGAAATTCTAGCAAAATTCCTACCAATTCATCACAATTATGAAATAGGGCTTGTAGGGTTCATCCCCATGCCCCAAGACGTGGCGACTACTCACAATTCATAGCAAGATCACAAAAATAATCAACGAAATCAGCAATAGAATTCATCACAATATTGAGATATGCAATAAAAATAGAATTTTTAGAGAAGAGAAAAGCAAACCAATGTAGTTCTTCAATTAATCCAACAAAAATCAAATTTTGTCTCTTCTCCAATCCCAAGAATAAAGCTAAAAAGTAAATCTAAAAAGCTGCAAAAAATCTAAGAAGAAGCTCCCTAAACTAGGGTAAAAACAGGGGTTAAATAGCCCCCAAAATCGTCCAAAAACTGTGACCAAAATACCCCTGCACAGCCTGTTTTCCGCAGTTTTCGCTACAGGCAGCGCGTCGCACTCGGCCGAGTGACAAAAGTCGCTCGGCCGAGTGAAAACCCTGTAAATTTCCAGTAAGTCTCGATCTTCAGGGGTCTTCACTTCGGGGGCTGCTCGGCCGAGTGAGTTGTCGTCACTCGGCCGATGGCTTCATGGTACTTGGGCGGTCGGGATTATCCACTCGGCCGAGTGGGTCTTCTGAAGCTCAGGCAGCCGAAAAACAGTAACATGGCGATTTTTGAAGGGCTTCGTCTGGGCGCCACTCGGGCGGACGGGGTCTCGTCACTCGGCCGATGTGGTCTCCGTCGCTCGGCCGAGTGCACATAGGAATCGTGTCTGAACTGGTCGGCCGAGCGGTGTCTCGCTGGTCGGCCGAGTGGCTCCTCCACTCGGCCGAGTGGGATACAAAACATGCCCAATCTGCTTATTTTGGCCTCATCGTCGCTCCTGCGACGTCCGTTCTTCTTCCGCTCCTCTCCAACAGCAAAATACCCCTCGGGGAGGTCGTCGGTGACCGTCTAGAGTAAGCGCATCTCGAGATCACTCCAAATCGCGCCAAATCACCTGAAATGCGACAAAAACAACAAATCGTGAAAAACATCGCAATATCGTCGATATATCGTGAAAAACATGATTTGGGCGATCTAAATGGCATGCAAACATGCGGGAAAAGGGTGTAAAATAAGGAGTGATCAAAATCCCCCAAGCTTGCCTCTTACTCGTCCTCGAGGAGGATAAGTAAAAGGCGAACCCGGTGGATTCGAAAAGCGAAAACGGCGAAAAGATGAAAAATGAAAAACGGAGAAGAATGAAAAACGAAATAAAAATAAGGAAGAAAGAAAGAAGCGAAGAGGTAAGCCGCTAGATCATTTCCTCAGGACGTGGGTTCCGCTTACTCATATAGCATGCACTGAACGAAAACACATGTCAAAGAATTTTATTTTGATATCATAGTATAATAGTGCAAATAGAAATAGAAAACCCACGAACAACAATATAATCATGAAAAACGGAATAATTTTATAATTAACATCGTCTGAATCATTTAAAGCGGTATACAAATCACAGATCACACACTTTTCAATTGAATGCTTTCTATCAGGAGTATAAGAGTATCACACTATAGAATAGAGAGAATAGAAAAGTATGGATTTCATGATATGAATGCTAGGCTTAGATTTCTGGATTTCGTAAACCTAGGAATAATCTCATTGAGTATAGAATATTACTTAGCCTAGGTTGTCGTGCAACGTCAAGTAGTCACTCTCTCACACATCAATGGATCCCCTCCCCCAAGCTTATCTATAAGCGTGGTGGCATAAAAAATATTTACATCCCCGTTTTTACAAAGCTCCAAAAGCAACGAAAAGAAAAGAGAAAGAAAGAAAGTGAGATGGGATCTTTTATTGAGGATTTTTCCTCTTTTCTTTTTTTTCTTTTTCTTTTTTTTTGATGCAAAAGCATATATACACTACGATCCCAACTCAAATAGAGATAATGATATATAAGAATATTTTCTCTTTTCTCTTTTTTTTTGAATGAGAAATTTGGAGCTAGGAATTAATAGCGGGGGAAATGCCATATAATAGAATCGCTAAGGGGAGATTCACCAATGATTTTAAAAGTAGAGAAATGATGTTCAAGATTTGTGGAGAAAGAAATAAATATATCACTCGGTTCACTCTATAAGACATGCACGACAACTTCAGCAGGGTAATCTAATCTACTCAGTTTCGATCACAAAAAAGCTAACTAATCCAGATTTATCATAGCTAACATCATTCAATCATCCTGAAGTGAAATGTACAATTCATGCATATAGAAGTGATATAGGAAAGAAATCAGTACTCCAGATATAGGCATTCAATGCGTGAATCTTGGTGTGTTTTCTGTGATAGCATACATATGAATATTCAGACTCAGCTAATAATAAAATTTCATCCATTTTCATGTGGAAAAAGTGTGGCTTACTATCTCTAGATGCAAGGCAAGTCATAGCATATGATATCAGAAATAAAATCTAAGACATGACAAATATAGCATGCAAATAGAGTAAGCTAACTCCACGTAATCATCATCACAGAAAAGTCATCTCTAGCATGAGATGAAAAAGAAAGAAATAAAGATAAAGGGAAAATAGAACTATATACAATGCGGCACACAGAAAAATAAGAAAAACGTGATGCATGGTAAAATAAAAGAAAAATGATGAAAATAAGTGCAAAAGCGGAAAATGGTGTGAAAAACTAAAAATAAAGGTGGCAAACCGAAAAAGAACGTGAGAACTCACTCCCCCAAGCTAAATGGCACAGTGTCCTCAATGTGCAAAGTGTGGCACACCGAGAGACAAGTAATTTGAGGGGTAAGTGAGGATGCATGCATGATGGGAAAAAAATGAAAATAAACGAAAAATAAAGAAACGAAAAATATGATGCGGACATGATGCATGCACAGATAGGAGTGATACAGATATAAAGGTGGGGCACCAAAACTCTCCCTCTCTCCCAAAAAAAAGATATATAAGGATACAATCTGAATGAGAAACCCAAAATAAGTGAGGGGAGGGGGTGGCAAAAATGCAACAGGACCCAGCAGAACGGGCAGCACAACGGCAAAAATAATCGATGGCATCAAGGGTGCCTAAGAAGGTGGTGCTGCGCCGTCTCCGTCCTGAGGCGGAAGTGGTGGTGGTGGCTAGACAGACCTCTGAGCGGGGGTGGGTGTGGAAGTGGTAGCAGGCTGAGTGTGTGTGGAAGTGTGGGTGGGAACCTGCTGGGTGGGTGGGGGTACGCGGGGGAGACGCTCCAGGACCTGGGTAAGACAGTAGTGAATCTGGGGGATCAGGGCAAAGCGGTCAGTCATCGCAGAGACGGTGGAGGACAGAGTCCTAAGGTCGCCTTTGAGGCCACTCACCGCCCCCTCTAGAGCACGAATGCTCTGAAGTACAGTGTCAGTGGGAGGTGGTGCAGAGGGACGCACCGGTCGGGGCTGTGCAGGGCGTGGCTGGCGTACTCGGGTCGCGTACGTGACGGGCTCAGCGGGGAAGGGAACGAAAGGCGCTACACTCGCAAATGTGGGCCTGGCCTCAGTGTGAGGCCGGGGCACCGGCTGGTGAGAAGTGGAGGCAATAGCAGCGAAAGAAGAGTGCAAAAGTGGCAGCGAGACGGCCAGAGAGGTCAGTGGCACAGAAGTGTGGACAGACGCCACGACACTCTCAGAAAATACAGAAGCAGTGGAAACAGAGGGCTCTCCGCACTCAACTACGGTCGGCGGGCGCTCGGGTGGGGCAAAAGAAACAGGCTCAGCAGACAGAGGGCCAGTGGTGGTGGTGACAGCCGCGGAAGCAGTGGAGGTGGGCTCAGCTAAGGTACTCCCGACACCGACAGAGGTGAGGACAGAGGTGTCAGGAGCAGCGGAAACATCAGGTATAGGCTGAGGGGCCACGGGGTCAACATGGGCGGCAGGCTCGGCAGGGGCAACAGGGTCTGCGGGGGCAGCGTGGGCAGCGTGGGCCTGCTCGGCCTCCTCGGCCTCGAGCACGTAAGCAGCGGGGATGAGAACATCCATCACAGGGAGCCAGTCGACGTGGGCTGGTGCAATCTGAGTCCGAGCTGGGCTCGGAAGAATCATGTAATCGGCACCGTAAGGGCCGTGCAACCAGACCCAGTGACGCTCACCGTGCGGACGAAGCATCTTCATCCAGGCCATAACATCGATCGACAAAGAAGTGGGGCCTGATACTCGTCGCAGGTCGTCAGGGAAGTCCTCGCCGGTCATAAGGGCAAGCAAGGTGATCAGGCCGCCGCAGCATATCGGTGAGCGAGCGCCCACCGATACAATGATGCGGTCCAAAAACCAAGCCGCGACATCAATCACGACGGCGGGGACCAGCTCATCTCCATCCCTAGATAGAGCTCTGGGACGTGTCATCGCGTAGAGCATGTAGAGCTCTGGCGTAGACATCATGCCCGGCTCATATCTGGCCAAAAAGGTCGTCGCCATAAGGCGCTGAGCAATACGGAGGCAGGGATGGACAATGGCCGAGGCCTTGGCCCTACTAGGGTCAAAGGCAGCGTGAAGACCCGTAATCCGGGCCCAGAAGGCACCGGCGTCGAAGGAAGGTGGGGGATATGGGTGGGACCGTAACCGCGATCGGCTCCGGGGACAGCGGGCCACGAGAAAAATGCTCTCATCATATCGAGAGTGACCTGGCACTCCCGGTCCATGAACCGAAACGAGCATCCCTCGTCGGTCCGGGCGATCGAACTCAGTACCTCAAGTGTCAGACGGATAAACGTGTCCGCCGACACCTGAAAGAAATCTCGCCAGCCCACGTTGTCGTACAACGTGAGCATCCCCTCTAGTACCCTCAGGCGTCCTAGGTCAGCAAGGTGTGCAAACCTGGAGGGTACGATCGAGCGCTGGGAGATACGCTCGAAGACGGCGCGGTGTGCGTCGTCTCGGAACGTAATCCCGAGCGGCGCCGACCAGTGGAGCCGGAGGTGGTGGCTGTGGAGCGGCAGGGAGTGGCTGTGCGGGCTGTGAGGGCTGTGTGGGCGCTGCAGGCTGTGCGGGGTGTGCGGGGCCTGCAGGCTGTGCTGGGTGGATGGGGTGTGTGGGAGAGGGCGGAGGAGAGTCCTCCAACTCATGGGAGGGGCCGGCGTCATCCGACCTTTTTCGCTTGGCGGAAGCTCTCCTCGACCGCGGCCGTGTCCGGGGCGGCATATTGGCCCCGAGCGCGAGCCGAAAAGTGTAAAAAGTGCGGCGTGTGCAAAAGAAAGGAAAGAGTGTACCCCGACACGCCGCGAGTGCTAAGCAATGGAAGAGTGCGAAGATAGCGCCTCTGCGAAGCCCAAATCAGTCCGTAGAAGCTCCCCTGGGCTCCCCTAAGCTCCCAAAAACAACCTGCGCATGAAATGGCGATATCAGCGGGTAATATTCAAAACGTATGGAGCATTAGGGGTATAATAGATAGATATAGAAATTGATTAGGGTTTGCGGGTCGTTTAACACATGGACCCTCGAAAAACACACAAAAAGAGGAGAAAAGGGAGAAATAGGCTATACCGGAGGTGGTCGGAGCGGCGGCCGCCGGCGGCGACTCGGGCGCGGCGCGGCGGGTGCTCGGCCGGCGGTGGCTGGCCGAGCGGCGGCGAGGTGACGGTCGGTCGGTCGAGTGGGGGCGCGAGCGAGGGGAACGGGCGAGAGGAGCGGAAGTGTCGGGCGTTTGCATTTCGAAAAACGTGCCCCCCTTCGGCTCCTTATATAATAAAAGTTACGACTCGGCCGAGTGACTAGGTCACTCGGCCGAGTGAGATCAATGGTAATATCCTCCCCGCTTACGCTTCGGCCGAGTGGCTTTGCCAGCCTCGGCCGAGTGGAGTAAGTCCATTCGGCCGAGTGGCACAAGCTACTCGGCAAGACTCACCTTAGGAGCGTACCCGTTTTACTCGGCCGAGTGAAAATATATGCTCGGCCGAGTAGCATTTATACTGAAATCAGGATAATAAACAGAGAGTTGGGTACAGCAGACTTCCCTCGTTCGTGAGCGGCTCGGCCGGACGAACTTGTGTACTCGGCCGAGTGACTAGTATACTCGGCCGAGTGAGCCTTGTTTTCTGTTGTTTGTCTTCGTTTGGGCTCTAAACTCCGTCTTTCTTCCTCCAGTCGATTTCATCTTACTCCTAAGCATCGAGCGTCTTCCTGGGGCGCTCCTCGTCGTCTCGTTCATCCTCCTCATGATGGATTTGCCTATCTCCTCTCCTGTCAAGAAAAATAGGACCCGTTATCACAAAATTTTTGGGCGAACGACTCAAAACACTAAAAAGTTCTAAAACAAAACCAAAGAAAAAGTAAAAATAAAGCAATAACCGTCGGGTTGCCTCCCGAAAAGCGCTCGTTTAAGGTCGTGAGCTCGACCCCCTATGATTTTCAATTAATGCGGGATGTTCGGTGCATATGAGATGCACCCGTCAAACTTTCCGGGGAGAACGCTTGGATTCGGAAGATGCGGCGGCGTGTTCTCCCTTGGTGGTCTCCCGTCTCGAATAGTGTTGGGGGGAGGCTCCCCCAAGCTAGCGTTTGCTCCGGTCAACGGCTTCACCGGTGACGCCGATTTCCGTATCGACGGAACTTTCTTCGGAGACTTTAATTTCGAGAGCTTGCAGAGCTCTCGAATCCTTGCGACATCAGCGTCGCCTTCATCATTTCCAGCGGAGAGGTCGGGGGAATCATCTATCTTCTCATCTTGGCCTAAATCCGGGCCTTCCTCGAAATCTTCATCGAATAGAGCACCAATTGAGTGGGGGATCGCCTCCTCAATTACCTCATCAAGGAGGTATGAAAGATCATCCGGCCGTCCCTTAAGCAAATATATTCTATTGGTTTCGCCCGTCGGGACTCCCTCGGAATAGTGTTTGAGCCTCTGACCATTTACTTTAAATGTGGAACCGTCCTTGCTTTCCAACTCGAAAGCTCCTCCCGGTTGTATGTGCTTGATGGTGAAAGGTCCGGACCAACGTGACCTCAACTTACCGGGAAATAGTCGGAGCCGGGAATTATAGAGCAAGACCTTGTCTCCTACTTTGAAATCCTTGACGATTATGCGGGCATCGTGGAGAATCTTGGTCCTTTCTTTGTAAATTCTTGAGCTCTCGTAGGCGTCTCTTCTTATCTCATCAAGCTCGTTGATGTCCAAGAGTCGCCTCACCGCCGCACTCTTGTAATCGTAATTAAAGGTTTTGATGGCCCAATATGCGCGGTGCTCCAATTCTACCGGTAAGTGGCAAGCTTTCCCATAAACAAGTCGGAACGGTGTGGTGCCTATGGGAGTGCGAAAGGCCGTGCGATATGCCCATAGAGCATCGTTTAGCTTCATTGACCAATCCTTTCTAGATCGATCCACGGTCTTCTCAAGAATTTGCTTGATCTCTCTATTTGAGACTTCCACTTGGCCGCTAGTCTGGGGGTGATATGCCATGCCAACTCTATGGTTTACTCCGTACTTCTTTAGCATGGCTTCAAACTTGTTCTCTATGAAGTGGCTTCCCCGTCGCTTATCATGGTATGCGGCACTCCAAAGCGCGGGAAGATATTTTGCTTGAAGAACTTGGAGACGACCCTTGCATCATTAGTAGGGGTGGCGATTGCTTCCACCCATTTGGAGACATAGTCGACGGCCAATAGGATGTATTTGTTGCCATTGCTCGACGGAAATGGTCCCATGAAGTCTACTCCCCAACAATCAAAAAGCTCAATTTCTTGGATGGGCCTCATTGGCATTTGCGCTTGGAGATGTTCCCGGTCCGTTGGCATCTATCGCACCCCTTTACAAAGTCGTGGGTGTCTTTAAACATTGTCGGCCAGAAGAACCCGCTCTGCAAAATTTTAGCGGTAGTTTTAGAGGCGGCATGATGTCCTCCGCATGGTAGACCGTGGCAATGCAAAATGATGGATGTCGCCTCCTCTTTAGAAACACACCTCCGAATGACGCTATCCTTGCATATCTTGAAGAGGTATGGATCTTCCCAGAAATAGCTACGGACTTCATGAAGAAATCTCCTCTTTTGATGCGTGGGCATCCCATGCGGTTTAATTCCACAAGCCAAGTAGTTGACGAAGTCCGCGTACCAAGGGACTTCTCCGGTCCTTATGGCATATAGCCTCTCATCCACGAATGTGTCGTCGATAGGCAAACCTTCATCCTCCTTGTCGCGAATGAGCCTAGATAAATGATCCGCCACGACATTGTCCGTACCCTTCTTGTCTCTGATCTCTAAGTCGAATTCTTGCAACAAGAGTATCCACCTACTCAACCGAGGTTTGGCCTCCTTCTTGTTTAAAAGATACTTCAATGCCGCATGGTCGGTGTGGACAATCACCTTGGAACCGAGGAGGTAGGAGCGAAACTTCTCTATGGAATAGACGACCGCTAGAAGCTCTTTCTCGGTAGTTGTGTAGTTTTTTTGCACGTCATCCAATGTCTTGCTCGCATAGTATATCGCATGAAGCTTCTTATCTTTTCTTTGTCCCAACACCGCTCCAATGGCTTGGTCGCTAGCATCACACATTAGCTCAAAAGGGAGGCTCCAATCCGGTGGTTGTATGATGGGCGCGGAGACTAGTGCTTCCTTCAAGGCGTTGAAGGCTTGTAAGCATTCCCCTGAAAAAATAAAAGGGATATCTTTAGCGAGCAAAGAAGTAAGTGGTCGGGCAATCGAGGCGAAATCCTTGATGAAGCGGCGGTAAAACCCCGCGTGACCAAGGAAGCCTCTAATGCCCTTAACATTAATAGGAGGAGGGAGTTTCTCGATTACCTCAATCTTTGCTTTATCTACCTCAATTCCTCTCGAAGAGACAAGATGTCCGAGAACTATACCTTCCGTGACCATGAAGTGACACTTCTCCCAATTGAGAGTGAGATTGTTTTGTTGGCACCTTTTTAGGACTTTAGTAAGATTTTCCAAGCAAGAGTCAAACTCACTTCCATATACCGAGAAATCATCCATAAAAACTTCCATAATATTTTCAATGTAATCGGAAAATATGGATGTCATACACCTCTGAAAGGTGGCGGGAGCATTACAAAGGCCAAACGGCATCCTACGGTAGGCATAGGTGCCATAGGGACAAGTGAAAGTTGTCTTCTCTTGGTCATCTTCGTGCAAAGGGATTTGGAAGAATCCCGAATACCCATCTAGATAGCAAAAGTATTTATGTTTTGCAAGGCGTTCAAGCATTTGATCAATGAAGGGCAATGGGTAATGGTCCTTTCGGGTGGCTTTATTGAGTTTCCTATAGTCAATGCACATTCGCCATCCCGTGATGGTGCGTGTAGATATGGGCTCACCTTTTTCATTTTTTATGACAGTCATCCCCCCTTTCTTGGGGACGACGTGAACGGGGCTAACCCATCTACTGTCTGAGATAGGATAAATTATACCGGCTTCTAGCAATTTTAGGATTTCCTTTTTAACCACCTCCTTCATGTTCGGGTTTAACCGCCTTTGAGGCTCTATGGAGGTGGCGTCGGTATCCTCCAAATGGATCCTGTGCGTGCAAAGCCTAGGGCTTATCCCTTTTAGATCGGAGATAGTGTATCCCAGGACATCTTTATGGCTCCTAAGAACGTCTAGGAGTTTTTCAAGTTGGTCTGGCGCGAGGTGGGAGTTAACTATCACCGGAAAAGTTAATTTCTTACCCAAAAAGGCGTACCTTAGATTCGGAGGTAGTTGTTTAAGTTCAACCTGAAGAGGCACCGCTCCTTCTACTTCATCAGCTTGCATGAGTTCGGCTTCTTCCTTGTCAGCTGGGTCTAGCTCGTGTTCAGGTGGCGCGCTCTCTTGTGAAGAGTCGGACTCACTACTTAGTGAGGACAATGCATCGAAATAGGCGCGCTCCGATTCCGTGCTAGCATCGTCAGAGTTTTCAATCGGCTCCGGTTCGACCCTGGAATCAAGAAACACATCAGACGATTCATAGAAGCAAGAATAAGTGTCATGGGGTGTAACTCCCTGAACAATGGCTTGCTCTGAAGATCCTCCCAGAGTATAGTGATCCTAGACACTTGTTCTACCGTCTTCGAAATATAGCTTGTCGTCCATCACATCAACTCTGACGTTGCCTCCGATAGTCCCCTCTGGGAGACTTGTTCCATCACAAAACTAGCAAACAGTTGCTCGTCAGGGTCCTTGACATCGATAGCAAAAGTTCCGGTAGCGTGGACCTCATCGATAAGCTCCTTAAGGAGGTCTGTGAAGGAGTCATAGTCTTCCTGACTGAGTTCTATTGTTGACATTGCATCCTCCATTCTTCCTGTAAAGACCTTATGCAAAATACCGGGGGAATATGCAAATAGAAGAAAGTAAAGAAAGAGAGAAAGAAGAAGTAACCGGGTGGTCGATGACGAACACCGTCGAAATGCCCTCCCCGGCAACGGCACCAAAAACTTGATCGCTCCGGGATGTAACCCTAAAGAACGGTTGTAGTTTTACCGCAAGTGCACGGTGTAGCAGCGAGCGGGTTATCGAACACAGGGAGGACGAATGACCGTGCTTGCTCCAATCAACCTGGCTATTTAAGAAGAAAGATTTGCCTTTGGCGATCCTGTCACAATCGTCAGACAAAGTGTGGAAATATCAAATCAAATAAAGAACGTCTAGGGAATGGGGAATCCCCGCTACTCACCGTATTTCATGAATGTGGTTCATCGGTATCAAAATTGCTAGATTAAGATTTTGGATGAACTAGTTGCAACTAAATGTAGAACCAAGCTCACGCTCTCGCGCTGTTGCCGGTCTATAGCTTTCCTAGGTTCGGGCCCAATCTCTTGCAAACCCTAGCCTAGGTAAGCTAGTATTAGGATCAACATCATCGTCCAATCGCGCAACGAGCCCAATCTCTTGCAAACTCGGCTCGCGATCTAGGTTGGGATAGTTCCTACCCGTCCAATCTCTTGCAAACGGGTATTGGCACGGAATTGCAACCAGAAACCCTAGTATCGGTCCAATCTCTTGCAAACCGATACTACGGAAATTCGATTCAACCCAATTCGGATTTCTAGGGTTTCCTATCGAATTGGGATCCAATCTCTTGCAAATCCCAATCGATGTGAACTCCTAGCTATCCGTAATAAATTGATCCCAATCTAATCCCTAGATAGGAATTCTAGCAAAATTCCTACCAATTCATCACAATTATGAAATAGGGCTTGTAGGGTTCATCCCCACGCCCCAAGACGTGGCGACTACTCACAATTCATAGCAAGATCACAAAAATAATCAACGAAATAAGCAATAGAATTCATCACAATATTGAGATATGCAATAAAAATAGAATTTTTAGAGAAGAGAAAAGCAAACCAATGTAGTTCTTCAATTAATCCAACAAAAATCAAATTTTGTCTCTTCTCCAATCTCAAGAATAAAGCTAAAAAGTAAATCTAAAAAGCTGCAAAAAATCTAAGAAGAAGCTCCCTAAACTAGGGTAAAAACAGGGGTTAAATAGCCCCCAAAATCGTCCAAAAACTGTGACCAAAATACCCCTGCACAGCCTGTTTTCCGCAGTTTTCGCTACAGGCAGCGCGTCGCACTCGGCCGAGTGACAAAAGTCGCTCGGCCGAGTGAAAACCCTGTAAATTTCCAGTAAGTCTCGATCTTCAGGGGTCTTCACTTCGGGGGCTGCTCGGCCGAGTGAGTTGTCGTCACTCGGCCGATGGCTTCATGGTACTCGGGCGGTCGGGATTATCCACTCGGCCGAGTGGGTCTTCTGAAGCTCAGGCAGCCGAAAAACAGTAACATGGCGATTTTTGAAGGGCTTCGTCTGGGCGCCACTCGGGCGGACGGGGTCTCGTCACTCGGCCGATGTGGTCTCCGTCGCTCGGCCGAGTGCACATAGGAATCGTGTCTGAACTGGTCGGCCGAGCGGTGTCTCGCTGGTCGGCCGAGTGGCTCCTCCACTCGGCCAAGTGGGATACAAAACATGCCCAATCTGCTTATTTTGGCCTCCTCGTCGCTCCTGCGACGTCCGTTCTTCTTCCGCTCCTCTCCAACAGCAAAATACCCCTCGGGGAGGTCGTCGGTGACCGTCTAGAGTAAGCGCATCTCGAGATCACTCCAAATCGCGCCAAATCACCTGAAATGCAACAAAAATAACAAATCGTGAAAAGCATCGCAATATCGTCGATATATCGTGAAAAACATGATTTGGGCGATCTAAATGACATGCAAACATGCGGGAAAAGGGTGTAAAATAAGGAGTGATCAGTTAGTTTACACTTTTTAATAGCTGTTTTTGAAGGGAATTCGCGGCACCCTTAGGGCACAAAAACTCTAGTCCCGTCCTACGTCGGACGGAACATAGACAGAAAAACAATTGCAGCGGAAGAAAAACTTGTTAATCTAATTAACATGCAGTTAAAACAATTTTAACTTAGCCCTAAGGTCCAAGACCCTTAGCCAAGATCTTTGCCAACTTGGGATGGATCTGACCATCCCAAGAAGGATCTAACCTACTGCGATTAAATTAAACTAATGCTTAATTAAACACATACCCGGAATCTCAGCCGTAGAGCAGGCGAGATGTTTCGCACCGTCTTCCAAGCCGCTCCCGTCCCACGCCAAGCTGCTCCTCGAACCGCTCCCCGAACCGCTCCTCGAACCGCTCCGCATCCCGAGGCGATCAATCCCGTGTCGCCGAGCCAACCAACCGCCGAAGAAAGTTTCACGCGCGTGAAACCTCCGCGTAGATTTCGGATCCGAATCCGAACTCCTTTGCGGCTTTGCTAGAGCCCTCAAGAGTAAGGCAGAAATATTAGGGAGATAGAGAAATCTTTAATTTAAGCCTAGATCCGAGCGTGCTCCAACATTTACGGGAGCCGCTCAGATCTAGAACTTGGGACGAGTATTGAGGAAGGGGGGAGACCCCTATTTATATAGGCGGCGGACTCTCCCCTTTTCTCAAAATCCGATGTGGGACTAATTATTTGGGTTAGATAAAATCAAGTTAGTTTGCACTTCACAAAGTACAAACTTCCGTGAATTTTAACTCACTCACCGTTGAGCTTCATGATTGATACAAGCTATCAATTCGAAGGGTGTTCAACGGTGAATGCATAGGAAAAAACCGTTCGTCAATCGGAGTTCGTTTGACCCTCCAATTGAGTGTCCAAAGATCAGCCCAAGGCTTGATTTTCGACTAAAATCAACTGTCAACACTGCCCAGTAAACCTAGGGTTCTGCACCCATTGGTGGGGCCCAACAAGTGGGCCCCACAGATTCAAAATCTGCTGACTGGGTGCCCAGGCCCAGACCTGGGCATGGACGCCCAAGTCTGGGCGCGGGCGCCCAGGCGGGCGCCTGGGCTGGCCCAGAACGCCTAGGCGCCCAGCGCCCAGGCGTCCTAGGCCGCCTGGGCCCAGGCCTAGGCGCCCGGGCCTAGGCCTGGGCCGGGCGCCCAGGCCCAGGCGGGTCTGGGTGCCCAGGCCCAGGCCGGCCTGGGCTTTACTTGGTCTGGCCAGCAGGCCACACCAGGTCCAGACTGAGCTGGCCTGCCTGGTCTGGCCTGATCTGACCCTTTGGGCTGTTTTGGGCATAACTTGATCATCTGGCATCTGATTTGGACGCCGTTCGAACCTGGGTCTAGACCGGGACATTCCCGTCTTACCTGTGAACTTTTTCTTGCGTTTATTTTATTAAATATTGTCTTAAACTATTTAAAACATATTTAATCTCTTTTGCATCAAATGCAAAATAGTCCCTATCTAGGCTTAAATTATCATATTGCATCAAATGCAGTTATTCCATCCCTTGCATCAAAAATGCAAAATATTCTCCCTAACTAATTTCTACCTACCACTAGACGAAGAATCGCACTCTGTGTGAGACCCTACAGCCTGACCCTTACAACAGGTTGGGCTCGAAGCCCTATACGACAGTGACCACGAGCAGTGGTTGACGTCCCTGCTTCAGGAATCATCATTATGTGGTTAACTCATTGACATGAGTATTGTCGGGACCACCCTGACTGTGTCCGTGATGAATTCCGTAGTTATAGTCTTTTCGTCTTAACTATGTCGTGTAGATCAAGTCTAGGGTACGATCAAACTGTCAACCCTAATAACTTGACTCCGGTTAGTTTCTATCGATCTTCAGTCAACTAATGTTGGACTTCTTCCAACATACTCTGCGCAGAGTTTTTACTAAAGACCGAACTAACTCTACGACACTAACTCCCATTGACCGCGAGAGACGAATCCTCTCTTGGTCATTACTCTTCTCGTACGCTTCAAGTGACACCCAATCAAATACCTTCAACAGGCCTAGCCTCGAAGTTAGGTCAGTGATCTAAGTGGCACCGTTCACGCACAGGTTCGTAAAATTGACCTCAAGTCAAAAGACCAACTAGCCTATCATCACTAAGAGTTATCATTGACAGATTGGTCAATGTAACCATATGATAACTCTTGTGGATCGTTCAGTGAACTCATTCTCTAATGAGCACCTGTATCTCGTCTCCGACTTCGGCAAGTCGAACGATCATGAAATCATCGCCACTGCTTAACGGTGAAGACTAAGACACAATGTTTTATCCGATGTTTCGATATCCTTGTCTCGAAAATTCTACGACCACGAACCCTTTTAGACTTATGCTACAGACCGTCAAACATTTCTCCATGATCGAGATACTCATCTCGATATCTGTTTGACCTTGCATAAAGTCTCAGGACTTTACCTAAGTTAATGTCTAATGTTATCTACATTATAAAATAACTTAGATAAATCATTACCAAACAGCTTACTGTTATTTCGAACAAGATGTTTGTGCTATTCATACAGAGATAAATAGCCTGGAGGGCATTATTCTCCTACATCTCCCACTTGCACTCAGGCCCATTTATCTCGGTATCTTATACCGTTTTTACACATAAGTTTTCCCGACTTCATGTGGTAGAGCCTTCGTGAGTGGATCTGCTAAAACCGTCCACACTATAGACTTAAGGGTTTTTTATGTTCATGTTAGACCAACCATTTGAATCTCATTCAAATAATTCACTTGGTCTTTTCGGAATCCATAATATTTTTATTTACTTGGATCTTATCCAATTCATCATACCTTACGATAATAATTTTAAATTTGTTATTGGTCATTTCAAATGGCTCATATCTATTTTTGATAAAGTATCAAACCTTTTGATAACTTTGTCAAAATAAATGATCCATCCCTTTGATGTCTCACATGTAATTTATACGCTCCCACTGACCTTGAAAACTCTCTGGATAATTCATATAAGATGGTCCGTCTAAATCATATTTAGAAAAACGAACTTATAAGTGAATGATCCAATTTTCATGGTCAACATGAGCGTTTTACATTGAGTTTGGTCCGAGTAGATCTGTACACATCTGCTAGCGAGACGGTTTCAACATAATCCGTTTTATAGGAATTAGGATGAAAACCGTTCTCGACCAACATGATTGTACTTCACTACTTTCTTTCTACACCAATCTTTCAACTTAAAGATTTACTTGCAGAAAGTGAGGAAACATTTTCCTTGGGCACGTAAACTAAATTCTCAAATTTATTTACGCACACGGACCTGCATCAAGTTTTAAATCGGAGTTACTATTCCGAATTTCATCCTGGAAGTTGACTAAGTCATCATCAGTTATGATGTCTAACTCGACAATTTGTCTCATGAAATTCGAGTAATTATACAACTTCTTAAAGATTGATTTAATGAATATCGTATTGATAATTTCCTCATAGAACATTATCAAAACCTAGGCATTACTATCTGGGACTTAACCCAGAGGGAGGAATTAACTCAGAGCCACTTGTTATGGATCGCACCAAGTCTAACTAAGTGTGATTCATACCTTTTAACACACTAATGTGTTAACAGACTTGACCTGAGAGAAAATCACATTTTCTTTTAATTACGCAAGATTTTATGTAGCTAAGTATTTGACAATTCGATCTAATCGAATCAGTTTAAATACTTTAGTCATTTCGTTCTTTATTTTATCAGACTTGTGTTTCATCAAGAACATGTGTCTTAATAAAATATACGAATTACTTATTTTGGTTAATAGAGACTCGGGTACATCAGTATGTATGAGACTGAGTTCGACAACTCATTCTCCCACTGTCTTACAGATGGGTTTCGGCCATTATATCTAAGAGGCTAAGACTCACAAATGTCCGTAGACTTCATAATACGAGAGGTCAGACCCCTCTTTATGTGACTTGTGAAGCTTAATCTCTCGATACGGCCTAGTCTAATTTTACCATGTAAGTTTGCCACTATCTTGTGTATTTATATATTAACATTTAATATAAATATATTATCGTTATACATATTACTCATTGCTTCAGAAGCAATGTGACGACATTCGTCAAAATGTGTTAACCTTTTGTATAACAATAATCATGAAATCGTGACATCAGAATATGTCGCATTTTCATTTCCTCCTACTTATGCCTTTACTAATGATAAATTAAACTAACTTTCTCAATTGACTTTCCGGAGTGCCTTCTTCCTTTTCTAAATCATATTTAGATATCAACATAAATAAATAGCTATGCAAGCATCTTATGTATCCAAACGCTTGAGCTTTGCAATCTTGAGTGTAGCTCAAGAAGTTGCTTATCTCAAGAACCGGTTGGGATACATAGCCTTGCATCGCTCATGCACTCGTATTCGACTCAAACAATTTGATCGAATTCTTGAACTTTGCGGATCAAAATTGTTTGTCCATACAACCTGGAGGGTAGCTCGACAAGTTGTAGGGAGAAACATACTTCGAATATCCTATATGTTCAAGCTGCCTCATATAGAGACGAGTGACATGTAGCGTTAATTTATTTGTTGGACCCAGAACTTAATGAAATCATATTTCTTAAGTCTGTTCTTTAGAAGGTCATTTAAATGTCAACGAGAATATAGTTTTAATTCTATCAATTAGAATTTAACTTGATATTCAATTAATCAACCTAATTGACCAGTTAACTTATTAAAATATTAATTAGATTCCTTCGGTAAACATAGTCTTGCCCTAGTTTAGCATATGTTCAATATTAAATATAGGTAGAATGGCTTCTATCTATCTATATCCTCCCACTATTTTTACGATCGTTTCAAAGCTTAATAACAAACGATTTAATCGAATTAAAATTAATGGGTAAGAGGTCCAATCACCTTGAGCCTAACAACCTTGAGTGTAGCTTAACAAGTTGCTCGACTCTGCGATCGGAAGATGACTCTTCATCGGTCATATCGGATATGACTCTCTTATTCGGTTTTTGCCCCTAGCCATTTGTGATCATGAGTGTGCTCATCCAAATCACAATGTCTAGTCAAGTCGGACCCTTGTTTTCGTGTCTAGCCTGACTTGCCCCTTCGCTCGGTGTATTCACGACACGTTGGTTTGGGTCAGGTCTTAGACTACATCAAGTCAGACTACATCGTTGACTTAACTTACGCCGGCGCTCGGTGTATTCACGACAACATCGGTTTGGGTCAAGTCAAGATTTCATCTTTATGTATTTAAGGAATTGGTTTCTATAAGGTTGCCATGTTAAGCTTGAGTGTAGCTCAACAACTATAACATGGGTCCTATAGTTGCCAACCCCTAAATCAAGGAGGACTACGGCTAATCTTGAAAAAGATCATTAACATATTTGACTTAGATATAGTCCAGGGTGTCATACAATCATGATTCGCGACATTGCGGTCCAGCGGAACTCAGCCAGGGAATTGACTAAGCCAGGATCACTATCCCTAAAAGGGTGATTCAGAACTCTTAGCCAAGCACATTGACTGGATCATGGTCCATTGAATGAAGCTTGTCATTTTTGTATGTATGCCATAGACTAAACAGCTTTTATTAACAACTAATTAATCCTATCAATTAGTTGAATCCTTAAATTCAAAATTTTAGGATTTGTTTAATAACTTTTATTAAGTCCTTATCAACTATAAGGTTCACGTGCTATCCTAATCGTTATTAGGATTTTAATAAATCTATTAACCAACGCTAAAAGCGAAGTCCTTTAATGAAAATTAATAGTAATAATTAGAATTAAAAAATTCATTAAAGGGACTACCCTAATCAGGAATTAGGTCTTGAAGCATTGTTAATATTTTATTAAGACATAGCATGTCATTAAAATTCAATTAATAAATTTTAATCCTTTTTAATGGCTACCCTAAAAGGTTGTATTGTGTTATCAAATAAGGGACAAGAGGAACTAGCCATTAAAATAAAGCTACACTAAATTTATCGCATAAAAGAAAGTGAACAACTATTTAACAATTAAATAGACTAAAATTTATCGCATAAACAATTTTAGACTTTTAAAATCAGTTTTAAAAATATCTTATAAATTTAAAACATCACTTTAAAATTTTTCCATGTTCAAAAATTTATCAAAAATAATTTTTATAAAACATTTTATCGCATAAATTTAAAGCCTTAAAATCAATTTTAAATTTATCACATAAATTTAAAACACCATTTTAAAATTTCCATGCTTTAAAAATTTATCATATAAAAATTTTTTAGGCATCCAAAATAACTTTAAACTTTTAAAGATTTAAAATTAGTTTTAAAATTATTACATAAATTTTAAAAACGTCATTTAAAAAATTTCATGTTCAAAAATTTATCACATAGAATTTTGAACATCAAAAACATTTTTTAAAATTATCTTATAACTTTAAAAAAAATTTAAAAGTATTTTAAAAGGCATTAACAGGTTTAATGAAATCGCAGTGCTAGATCGACTACGCAAACCTAGGCTCTGATACCACTGAAGGGAATTCGCGGTACCCTTAGGGCACAAAAACTCTAGTCCCGTCCTACGTCGGATGGAACATAGACATAAAAACAATTGCAGCGGAAGAAAAACTTGTTAATCTAATTAACATGCAGTTAAAACAATTTTAACTTAGCCCTAAGGTCCAAGACCCTTAGCCAAGATCTATGCCAACTTGGGATGGATCTGACCATCCCAAGAAGGATCTAACCTACTTCGATTAAATTAAACTAATGCTTAATTAAACACATACCCGGAATCTCAGCCCTGGAGCAGACGAGATGTTCCGCACCGTCTTCCGAGCCGCTCCCGTCCTACGCCGAGCTGCTCCTCGAACCGCTCCCCGAACCGCTCCTCGAACCGCTCCGCATCCCGAGGCGATCAATCCCGTGTCGCCGAGCCAACCAACCACCGAAGAAAGTTTCACGCGAGTGAAACCTCCGCCTAGATTTCGGATCCGAATCTGAACTCCTTTGCGGCTTTGTTAGAGCCCTCAAGAGTAAGGCAAAAATATTAGGGAGATAGAGAAATCTTTAATTTAAGCCTAGATCCGAGCGTGCTCCAACATTTACGGGAGCCGCTCAGATCTAGAGCTTGGGACGAGTATTGAGGAGGGGGAGACCCCTATTTATATAGGCGGCGGACTCTCCCCTTTTCTCAAAATCCGATGTGGGACTAATTATTTGGGTTAGTTAAAATCAAGTTAGTTTGCACTTCACAATGTGCAAACTTTCGTGAATTTTAACTCACTCACCGTTGAGCTTCATGATTGATACAAGCTATCAATTCTAAGGGTGTTCAACGGTGAACGCATAGGAAAAAATCCGTTCGTCAATCGGAGTTCGTTTGACCCTCCAATTGAGTGTCCAAAGATCAGCCCAAGGCTTGATTTTCGACTAAAATCATCCGTCAAAACTGCCCAGTAAACCTAGGGCTCTGCACACATTGGTGGAGCCCAACAAGTGGGCCCCACAGATTCAAAATCTGCTGACAGGGCGCCCAGGCGCAGACCTGGGCACGGACGCCCAAGTCTGGACGCGGGCGCCCAGGCGGGCGCCTGGGCCGGGCCACGCGCCCGACCCAGAACCCCTGGGCGCCAACGCCTAGGCATCCTGGGCCGCCTGGGCCCAGGCCCAGGCGACTGGGCCTGCGCCCAGGCGCCCAGGCCTAGGCCTGGGACGGGCGCCCAGGCCCAGGCGGGTCTGGGTGCCTATGCCCAGGCCGGCCTGGGCTTTACTTGGTCTGGCCAGCAGGCCACACCAGGTCCAGACTGAGCTGGTCTGCCTGGTCTGGCCTGATCTGACCCTTTGGGCTATTTTGGGCATAACTTGATCATCTGGCGTCCGATTTGGACGCCGTTCGAACCTGGGTCTAGACCGGGACATTCCTGTCTTACCCGTGAACTTTTTCTTGCGTTTATTTTATTAAATATTGTCTTAAACTATTTAAAACATATTTAATCTCTTTTGCATCAAATGCAAAATAGTCTCTATCTAGGCTTAAATTATCATATTGCATCAAATGCACTTATTCCATCTCTTGCATCAAAAATGCAAAATATTCTCCCTAACTAATTTCTACCTACTACTAGACGAAGAATCGCACTCTGTGTGAGACCCTACAGACAGGTTGGGCTCGAAGCCCTATACGGCAGTGACCACGAGCAGTGGTTGCCGTCCCTGCTTCAGGAATCATCATTATGTGGTTAACTCATTGACATGAGTATTGTCGGGACCACCCTGATTGTGTCCGTGATGAATTCCGCAGATATAGTCTTTTCGTCTTAACTATGTCGTGTAGATCAAGTCTAGGGTACGGTCAAACTGTCAACCCTAATAACTTGACTCCGGTTAGTTTCTATCGATCTTCAGTTAAGTAATGTTGGACTTCTTCCAACATACTCTGTGCAGAGTTTTTACTAAAGACCGAACTAACTCTACGACACTAACTCCCATTGACCGGGAGAGACGAATTCTCTCTTGGTCATTACTCTTCTCGTACGCTTCAAGTGACACCCAATCAAAGACCTTCAACAGGCCTAGCCTCGAAGTTAGGTCAGTGATCTAAGTGGCACCGTTCACGCACAGGTTCGTAAAAATGACCTCAAGTCAAAAGACCAACTAGCCTATCATCACTAAGAGTTATCATTGACAGATTGGTCAATGTAACCATATGATAACTCTTGTGGATCGTTCAGTGCACTCATTCTCTAATGAGCACCTGTGTCTCGTCTCCGACTTCACCAAGTCGAACGATCATGAGATCATCACCACCGCTTAACGGTGAAGACTAAGACACAATGGTCTATCCGATGTTTCGATATCCTTGTCTCGAAACATCTACGACCACGAACCCTTTTAGACTTATGCTACAGACCGTCAAACATTTCTCCATGATCGAGATACTCATCTCAATATCTGTTTGACCTTGCATAAAGTCTCAGGACTTTACCTAAGTTAATGTCTAATGTTATCTACATTATAAAATAACTTAGATAAATCATTACCAAACAGCTTACTGTTATTTCGAACAAGATGTTTGTGCTATTCATACAGAGATAAATAGCCTGGAGGGCATTATTCTCCTACAGTTTTAATTAGGGATTAGTTATTAGGATTAGTATTTATATGAATATATTACTATAACCCTTGATTAATATGTTAGTAGTGGTTTTAAAAACACTCAAATCATTAAATAATGTGTTGATATAGGTTAGTTTTATTTATAACTGTATGTTACTATCCTGTTAGTAAGTACTTTTTATAATCAGTTAGTTATGCATTAGAACTAGTTATCTGTTATTATATGTTACATATTTAATTAGTATAATAGTATATACACATTAACAGTGTAGTATGTAATAAGTTATTTTCAGTTAATCTGATATCAGAATCGAACGCAGAAAACGTCTGTGCCTACCGTACAGACCCGTCGACACCAAAAACACCGGAAATGGGCAAGCGTGCAGTTTATTGCATGCATTTACGAGTTACTCTTTTAAAACTTAAACTGTGAAATATTGTATACAAGATTGCCATGACACATTGACACTAGAACCCTTAACTAAATGCTAAACTTGAACTCATGTGCGTGTGTGTGGACACCATTAAGAAAAATGAACCTTCTTGTTATGACTTGAAACGTAGAGACATTGAAACGAATAACTTGAATAACATATATCACGATAGCCGGTTTGGCTAACTCACAGAAAAAAGCATGCCGTTGGCTCATAGACACGCATGTTGTTTGCTCATATACATACATGCCGTTGGCTCATAGTTGGCTACTCTCGTCGGTCACATGTGACTACTTTGGCTCATGTTCCAGTAGGGTCACATGTGACTAGTCTGGCTCGTGTTCCAGTATATGACGGTTTAGCATTCTGGCACGTGGTCCAGAAAGTACATGTGGGCTGGGTTGGGTTCCCGGGCACTAGCCGGTAGTAAACGGGTCGCCTTCGGGGGCACTTGAAGGTGGATTCACTTACTAGCCGTCTAACGACAGGGGCCTTAGTCATGGACTTGCACACACAATTAAACAACATGAAAAAGGATGTTAACATATAGAACTGTTGTACTTTAATGAACTGACAGGTTTCCTTTCTATAATAGAACTGCATGCTAGTGTAAACCTTTGTAATTGCTTTAAACTTCCATATATAATCTTTTATATATCTGGCCAAAGGTTCCCTTCTAACCATAACTTACCAGGACCCTTGCTGACATACATTCTATGTTGTTTGAATGTATGTCAGGTCACGAGACAGGGTACCAGGAGGACGAGCTGCTGGATCAGAGTGATCCATTGGACCAGGAGTACGTCGGCCCAGAGGGGAACCTCACAGAGGACCAGTCGTAGAGATTCATCTGTTGTTGCTGCTTTAGAGTTTTTATTTTCCGCTTATCTGTTGGGTGTGTATCCACTTGACTCTGTTTGTTGGCCTTGCTTAGGGCCTTGCTTTATTTGTGTACTTTCCTTTTCTGGACGTTGGCTATTTTTATGATTAGCTCTATTGTTCTGTTTGCATGCAAGAATCTGCGTTTGGTTGTTATTCACAGACGCTTATTGGGCTTAAGCTTCACCGCTTCAGCCCTTACAGACCCGCTCGCATCCTCGCTCCCAAGTATAATGGGAAGCGGGGCGTGACAATTGTACGCTAGCGTAGAATTTTTAAATTTCCGCTTCCGCTGCGGGTCTAAAATGTTTTGACAAACATAGCATGACAACCTAACAGATCTAGCTACAAGTTAGCTGTAGGTTGGGGGCCACTCCCCTTGCTGGCTGACCTAACTCTGCGTCAGCTGTAAGTCGGTGGCCATGCCCCTCGCGGATTGACCTAGCTACCTATCTCTATGTCGACTGTAGGTCAGGGGCCTACTCCTCTCGTGGGCCACTCGTCTGTGTCGGCCATCGGTCGGGACCACTTCCCAAGCAGGCTGACCTAGTTACTCAATCATGGATTACTCTCAAAGACATCCCAGGCTGGTCCACTATACGATCTAAGACCACTCTCTCCCTGGCCAATCAAGCTATACGATCGGGGATCATTATCTGCAGACCACTCAGGCTGACCTTACTAAGTGACCAGAGCCAAGATCTGCCCCTTAAAATCAAGACTCCTTTTCTAATAAAAGAATTTTTATTGATGAAGGAGGGGCAAAGCCCGAACATGTAAAAATGGGTAGAGCCCGAACACAAAGAAGACATATAATCAAGAGGCCAAAGGCCAACGGGAGTTGGGGCATCAGGAGACACTGCTTCGACAATCTATGGCACAACAGTTTCGGTCACCTCCCTGATAGTAGGGCCGACTTCTTGAGCTGTGAGCTTAACAAATTGACCTTCGTGATCTGTTCGAAGACGACGCTTGTGGTGGAAAACTTACATGCGATCTCCATTACTATGATGTTGAGACTAACGCCAGCTTATAATGGCAGAAAATCTTTGTACACCGCTGGGTCCATTCCATCTCATCCCACAGTCAATCGACTCAAATGTCTTAGGAAACAGAGGACGAATGGCACATAACAGGACTGCTTTACTCCGATGGCAACAGAGCTGAATAGAGAAGAAGATGGCAAAGCGAGAACAAACTTTTCAGAAAACCGGAGGAGTGATTCTCTCTAACCCTCATTCTCTATTTAAGCAGAATTGCATGCGAGCTGAGCCGTCCGATCTCGAATGCGTCTCAACATCTCGAGGTAATTATGCTCCGAGTTCCATGCTCTTTTGATGCACAAATCTGCCTCGGACGACCAGCATTAAATAAACCATCTCGACTGATGTGCACTTCCAATCAGTTCGCACCACATCATCCAACTTCAACCACAACGTCGGTTGACCTCGAGAGATGGAGAACATTGATATGGCACTGGGCCGACCCACCAGACAAGCCCAGTTAGGCTCGCTGCTTCAGCCCAACAGTATAGTAGAGCCTGCATCTTCGGCCGAGTAGCTCGAAGGCCCTCACGTGCAGACCAATCATTTCTTCATTCAAGGTGACACCCAAGCTAACAGTTGGACTCCCTTATTCAAGGCATAAGCGTATAACGCCAACATTCAATGACCGACCATTGAGCTCGTCATTAATGCCAACAGCTCAGGCCAACGCAATCAAGCAACTAAATTCTCATACGTTACTTTACAACGTCCCTTATTAGATGTGCCTATATGTAATCTCCCAGTGGTAGGGAGAATGGGGGATTCTCCTGGAGACTAGGGGGATCTGGTCCACAAACTCTCGAGACAATCTTCTGGTATCTGCTCCACCCAAAACTCTTACAATTCTACCATAGCTCGGTGAGATCACTAGTAGATGACCTCCCAAGAGGTCGGATATAGTTACCCCAAGCCCTCCTCAAGTCACTAACTAACTTAAGTATCGGATGGGATTTGGATCGGACCCCCGATCTGATCCCCCTAACGAACTCCTCGTATTAAAGGACCTTCATATTGAAGTAAGTAGAAAGGAGTCCAGGGAATAGCTTGGAGACTGCTCAGTCTTAGCAGAGACAGTCCGATTATAGCGAGAATAGCTCGGATCAAGCGAGGACCGCTCGGGCCAAACAGAGATAGCTCAGAGCAGGGGGAGATAATTCGGAGATAGCCCTGATCTGGCTCCAACACCTTAGAGCGTAACCAACTCAGCCCGGGGCAACTCACTTAGTGCCTGGTCAACAACCAATAGCTCAGACTGAGCTCAATGAACCTGAGGATGGGTCATACAACCTTCGGTCAACCATCTAATGTAAACCACATTGTAATCTTATAGTACTTGACGTGGTGACCAAAAAATCCTATCAACAGTGCTACATCGATCTATATCGAAAATGGCAAAAGGTGCTTACTGCAGGATGAGCGCAAGGATCGACGGGAGATCCTTACAACATTTTACAAACCAATGCTGGATGAGACCAATATAAGTTGAACCACTTTGATTAAGATCTCCATTTTATTGGTAACCCTTTGCTGCTCAAGTTTGCCATTGAAATTTATAATGTGTACCATTGAAAATTTTAATTCGCTTACCCTCCGCTCTTCCTCCTCCATCATCTTCCTCTTCTTCTCCATCTCCGCCGCATCCCCGCAATTCCCCCACTGCACCTATCGCGCTGCTTCTACCAACCTATTCCCTTACATATCTCCTCCCCTCACTTCGTTCCTCCTCCCCTATCATATTCCATCGTTATCATTGTTGTTACCGCCACCTACCCCTCCCCTCACCTTCCACCCCTCTTCAGCCACCACCTCGGAGGTGGCGGCAAAGACAAGAACTGTGTATGTGGTGGCGACAGCAATAGTAGCGGTAGTATGGTGGAGGGTAGGGGATGGCGAGATTGCGGTGACGACAGGAGCAGCGACAGAAGAGGGAGGAAATGAGGAAGGAATAGAAGGGTTGTGATGTGGAAGGAAGATGTCAGTATGGCGACTCGGGGGCTGGCGGATACACCGACTGTGGCTGGTGACGTCGATAAAATTGAGGGAGAGGGTGAAGAGGTGAGCGGTAATTTGGGGATACAGTAGGATGTACAAATAAAAACTGGGTTTTAAATATTTTTGAGTGTGTGTAAAATAGACTGTGTATAGAATTTCCCCATCGCAATTTTAATATGTATGTGCATGAATGTGTGGCCTCGAAATCTTTGAATTCATTCAAACACTGCATATGGTCTTTGCATTTGGTCCGAGGCAACGAACTACGGTCATTTATGAAGTCCGCAGGTCCAACGGTGCCTCACCCCATCTTGTGAAGGGTCCATCTGCCAACCTCCCACCTACCGCCTATTCCCCTTTGTTGATTTTTTCAACAATGTCCCTCTCTAAGAAACGTCATTAGTGACGTTTATTAGAGGATTAGAACACTATAAAAGGGAGATGAAGGCCGAGGTTTCATATCATCCCAATCCCAACACAACGAGTTCTCTTCTTCAAGAGAAAGAAGAGAGACAATTACCCAGAGAGGTGTAAGAGTGAGGGATTTCTCCGGTGAGAGGAAATTACTCCAGAGAGGGAAGTTACCCCAGAGAGGTAAAATTGTAGTGAGTTTTTTTTGGTGTTTACCTTAGTGTGTAATTTATTTCCTGGTGAGAAATAGTTAAGCCTTTTTTTACTCTCCATTTTTACTGTTTTACCGTGATCAGTATTTTACTGTTTTACTGTAATCAGTAAGTCTTCTAGTGATCAGTAAGAATCACAACAAGTGGTATCAGAGCCCAGGTGAGCTGTCTGTGAGAGAGTAAAAAAGGGAGTAAAATTTTTGGGGAGGGAAATTTTTTTTCTACCATTACCTTTTTTTTTCCTCTTCAAAATTTCAATGGAAGAATCATCCTCGTCGGGAGCTATGGTCAAACTGACTGCCATAAATTACACACTGTGGAGACCTCGAATGGATGATCTCCTCAGTTGTAAAGATTTATTTGACCCATTGGAGGTCAAAGGAGTAAAGCCAGAATCCACCAAAGAAGCTGACTGGAAGAAGATGAATCGAAAGACGATCGGTCAAATCCGACAATGGATCGATCACAGCGTCTTCCACCATGTTGCGCAGGAGACGGATGCATATGCCCTCTGGCAAAAGCTAGAGGACATGTACCAAGCCAAGACCGCTCGAAACAAAGCCTTGTTAATGAGGCGACTGGTAAATTTGAAGCTGCGGAGTGGAACTTCCGTTGCGGAGCACACGAGCGAGTTCCAGAGCCTGGTGAATCAACTATCTGCGGTGGAGTTACAGCTTGGAGATGAAGAGCAAGCTCTTCTTCTTCTCAGTTCTCTTCCAGACAACTGGGAGACGTTGGTGGTCTCTCTCAGCAATTCGGCACCAAACGGCAAACTTACCATGTCTATGGTTAAGGATGCCCTCTTCAACGAGGAGGCCAGGAGAAAAGAAGCCGGCACCGACCAATCGCATGCCCTCGTGACAGAGACTCGAGGAAGACAACAAGGAGGTGGTCGAAGCTGGGGCAGAGGCAGGAGCAAAAGCCGTGGTAGGTCTACAGACGGGAGGAGGCCTACATACAAGTGTTACCATTGTGGCATGGAGGGCCACATGAAGAAGAATTGCCGGAAGCTGTTACGAGAACAAGGTCACAATGGTTCTCAACAGAAGACGAAGGATGGAGAGGCGTTAGTCACTTGCACCGGAGAAGTGGCTATCTGCTCTATCCAAGAAGAGACATGCCTTCACGTTTCCAACCAGGACAGCGAGTGGGTGGTTGATACAGCAGCATCATTCCACGCCACTCCTCGAAGTGACTTCTTCACCAACTACAAGGCAGGAGACTTTGGCATCGTGAAGATGGGGAATACAAGTTCCTGCAAGATCGTGGGAATTGGCGACGTTCGGATTCAGACGAACATCGGCTGCACAATCACACTGAAGGATGTCCGCCATGTGCCAGATCTCTGGCTGAACTTGCTCTCTGGGACAGCCCTTGACAAACAGGGATTCGACAACCACTTCAGCAACGGCACATGGAGAATGACGAAAGGTGCCATGATTATCGCAAAGGGGCACATTTGCAGTACGTTATACAAAACTCATGTGAAGATATGTACCGATAGCCTTAACGTGGTGGAACGTGAGGCTACTCCAAGTCTGTGGCACCAACGACTTGGTCACATGAGTGAGAGAGGGTTATCTCTCTTGACAAAGAAGGAGCTGATCTCAATCACTAAGGATGCTGGACTAGATCCTTGTCAGCATTGCTTAGTTGGCAAGCAACATCGAGTCTCCTTCAGTTCTTCTTCAACAAGGAGATCAGAGTTACTCAGTCTGGTACACTCTGATGTTTGCGGTCCCTTGGAGGCTGAATCGCTGGGTGGCAATAGGTATTTTCTGACCTTCATTGATGATGCTTCTCGAAAGGTGTGGGTCTACTTCTTGAGGACGAAAGACCAAGTGCTCGACTTCTTCAAGCTGTTCCACGTCATGGTCGAACGTGAGACAGGAAAGAAGTTAAAGTGCCTCCGCTCAGACAATGGAGGCAAATACACTTCCAGAGCATTCGATGTCTATTGCAAAACTCAAGGCATTAGACATGAGAAGACGGTTCCTCGCACTCCACAACACAACGGCGTAGCTGAAAGGATGAACCGGACTATCATGGAGAAGGTCAGAAGCATGCTCAGTATGGCTAAGCTACCAAAGCCATTCTGGGGAGAAGCTGTTCGTGCCGCCTGCTACCTCATCAACAGATCACCATCTGTACCTTTGGATTTCGCAATTCCAGAGAAGGTGTGGTCTGGTAAGAATCCCTCTTACTCCCACTTGAGGGTATTCGGTTGCTTAGCCTTTGCACATGTATCCAAGGAGCAAAGGCGGAAGCTTGATGCAAGGACCATTCCTTGTATCTTCATCGGCTATGGAGATGAAGAATTTGGGTACAGGTTGTGGGACCCAAAGACGAAGAAGGTGATTCGGAGCAGGGATGTGCTGTTCCAAGAAAATCAGACATTGGAAGACATTGAAAAGCCCATGGCGTCTTCAAGCTCAAGTGCTGAAGACATTGTTCCAGACCCAGCACCATTGCAATACGAAGAGGTGCATGAAGAAATACCAGAAGAGGAGGAGGCTGTTGAACAAGACGTGGAAGAAGAGGCGGATGCTGAGCAGGGGGAGCCACAACCCTCTCCAGCAGCTACTGCACCACCATCACCGCAGGCAGAGGATGGTACGCCTCCTGAAGTCATCAACTCACAAGCACGAAGATCTGAACGAGGCCGGATTCCATCAACAAGATATTCAGAAGCTGAGTATCTTCTACTTTCTGAAGAGGGGGAGCCAGAGAGTTTCCATGAAGCGATATCTCACAAGAACAAAGAAAGTTGGTTGCAAGCTATGCACGATGAGATGGAATCTCTGCAAAAGAATTCTACTTATGAGTTGGTCAAGCTTCCACAAGGAAAGAAGGCGCTGAAGAATAAGTGGGTGTTCAAGCTCAAGAAAGATGGCAACGGAAAGATGGTGAAGCACAAAGCTCGGCTGGTGGTCAAAGGATTCCTTCAGAAGAAAGGTATTGACTTTGACGAGATCTTTTCACCTGTTGTGAAGATGGCTTCAATCCGTGTCATCCTCGGATTGGTAGCCAGGTTGAATTTAGAGCTTGAGCAGATGGATGTCAAGACGGCGTTTCTTCATGGTGATCTACATGAAGAAATCTACATGGAGCAGCCAGAAGGTTTCGAGGTTTCAGGCAAAGAAAACCTCGTATGCAAGCTGAAGAAGAGTCTGTACGGCCTCAAGCAAGCACCACGACAGTGGAACATGAAGTTTGACTCATTCATGATGAGTCAAGGCTACAAAAGGACCGCTGCCGACCAATGTGTTTATACACAGCAGTTTCCAGACGGTAACTTCGTTGCATTGCTTTTATATGTTGACGATATGTTGATCGTTGGACAAGATGCAACAAAAATCGGCCAGCTGAAGAAGGAACTATCTAAGTCTTTTGATATGAAAGATTTAGGTCCGGCTCAACAAATTGTGGGAATGCAGATAGTCCGAGATAGGAAACACAACAAGCTATGGCTATCTCAGGAGAAGTACGTTGAACGCGTGATCAAGAGATTCAAGATGGATCATGCCAAACCAGTTAGCATTCCACTGGCTAACCACTTCAAGTTGAGCAGGAGGTCAAGCCCTTCATCCAAGAAAGAGACGGAGGAGATGTCATCGATACCTTATTCTTCAGCAGTTGGAAGTCTGATGTATGCAATGGTGTGTACACGTCCTGACATTGCCCATGCGGTGGGAATGGTGAGTCGATTCCTTTCTGATCCAGGAAAGGAACATTGGGAGGCGGTCAAGTGGATTCTCCGATACCTGAAGGGTACTTCAAAGGCATGTCTATGCTACGGAGGAGCTGATCTAATCTTGGAGGGCTATACAGATTCAGATATGGCTGGAGATCTTGATAGTAGAAAATCTACATCAGGATTTGTATACACTTTTGCAGGGGGAGCTGTGTCCTGGCAATCAAGATTGCAGAAGTGCGTTGCGCTATCCACAACAGAGGCGGAGTATCTTGCAATTACAGAAGCTGGTAAGGAAATGTTGTGGTTAAAGCGATTTCTCCAAGAATTAGGGATCAAGCAGAAAATGTACATGGTACATTGTGATAGTCAAAGTGCTTTAGATCTGAGCAAGAATTCGATGTATCATGCTCGGACAAAGCACATTGACATTCGGTATCATTGGATACGGGAGGTGATGGATCAACAGCTGTTGAGACTAGTGAAGATCCACACGAAGGAGAATCCAGCAGATATGTTCACGAAGGTGGTGACACGGGAGAAGCTGGAGCTGTGCAGAGACATAGCTGGGATGGTTGTTAAGTGACAATCACTTTAGATGCAGCTGGAGGGGGAGAATTGAAGGGTCCATCTGCCAACCTCCCACCTACCGCCTATTCCCCTTTGTTGATTTTTTCAACAATGTCCCTCTCTAAGAAACGTCATTAGTGACGTTTCTTAGAGGATTAGAACACTATAAAAGGGAGATGAAGGCCGAGGTTTCATATCATCCCAATCCCAACACAACGAGTTCTCTTCTTCAAGAGAAAGAAGAGAGACAATTACCCAGAGAGGTGTAAGAGTGAGGGATTTCTCCGGTGAGAGGAAATTACTCCAGAGAGGGAAGTTACCACAGAGAGGTAAAATTGTAGTGAGTTTTTTTTTGGTGTTTACCTTAGTGTTGTTATGAATCAACTACTGAGGGGAGAGCCCTCAAGTCTATATTTATAGCCAAAGGGGAGAATACAAGTGGGTATGGGCCCAACCACTTAGGTTGGCCCAATAACTCATCAACCCAGTAAATACCCATTCACAACACTCCCCCTTATCCAGCCATGGTTGTGGACCCCGCTCATGAATACTTCAGGATTCTGAGCCTGTTTGGGTCTCACATGGGGTGGATACTTCAGGATCCTGAGTTGGTGAGATTTGCCTCGTTAAAACCTTTGGCTATGGAAAACCCAGTGGGAAAAACCATAGTTAAGGAAAAAGAGTGCAAACGCTCTTTAACTCCCCCTGATTTGTACAAGTGACTCTGCTCATGAATACTTCTGGATTCTGAGCGTCACAGAGGGGTGGATACTTCGGGATCCAGAGTTGATTTGATTTGCCTCGTTAAAACCTTTGGCTATGGAAAACCCAGTGGGAAAAACCATAGCTAAGGGAAAAGAGTACAAATTCCCTCAACTCCCCCTGATCTGTAAAAGCTCTTAGGCTTTCAGATCTCTTAGGCTTATCTCATCACTCCTATTTACAATATTCCGAAAATGTACACAAATTACAAATTTTGTCACCATCAAGCAGCTGCTGAATCCAGGGACTCTGAGGAGGTTGCTAAGTTTTGTCGCCTCTGATGTGGTCTTCAGACTATATGGTTAGCTCCACAGAACCAGCCTCTATCCCAGTCGTCACTGGGATGTGATGTACCACCAGGCGCCCTCAAATACACCATTGGTGTGATTCTGGAATGGTGAGGATCTCGGAATGATAGGATGATGTTGCCTTCATAAGTTGCTTTGCAGATCTGCAGGGGATGGCCATCCCACTGTGGGTACCCGTTCTGTGATTTCTCAGCATAGGGACTGGACCTGAAACCTGCATTTGCATAAACATTGGAGGATGCTACTACATTTTGTAAGTCCGAATATTTCGACCCTTGGAGTAAGCGCAGAAGGCTTAACTCAGGTCTAATGGCCCTTTTTAGGTGCCAACTATCTCTGGCTAATGAGTTTACTGCAATTGTTATACCGGGACAGATGCAGTTAGCCAGGAGTGCATGATTGCACTAAGATAAGGGACTTTAGGACCAGTTATATCCTCCCCCTCTTCCAGCGATCGGAAGGGTTCTTTTTGTTCATCCAGTAAGTGTACCACCGTAGGTGTACTTTGGATGACAATGGTCCTGTTAATATCTCCAACGCACTTCTGGGCGTTTGTAACAGGATTCTATGAGCCATGACTTTATATTTGCCTAGGTCTTTTTTATTTCATGTTTAAAAGTCAGGCTAGTACATTTATTTCGGTTTTCTCTTCAGGAGATCCGATGAGATGTTAGTTGTCTACAACTAAGATCTCTAATCCTGTTCTTTGCATAGATGCAAAAACAACCTTCAGTAGGAATCATTGACTTCTCAAGTGATTCTCTTGGTTGTACATTTATTTGTTATACTTATATTTCTTCATTTGAATAGACGTCCCGAAGTCTATTCAGGCATTTTAAGGAAATGTGGAAATTATCTTTACAAGATATCCACGAAGGTATGCCGTCACAACATCCAATAACAGCATATCCAAAATTTTCCTTCGCCAAATCGTAAGGTATCCGCTTTTGATAACTTAGGGAGACTGATGCATCATTTATGAGACATGCTCATTTGAATTTGTTCGATCCCTAGTTTCAGCGAAATTTTCCTTGGGCTATAGGTTGTACCGTATAGCATACGATTTTGTATCTATTTTTCTTATGTTTGCAATACTTTGTTTTATCCACAGGTTTGACACCTTTTGGTGTCTGGACTTCAGGTCCGAACATTTCTCGTTTCATAAGTGAGTCCAGCTCATCTTCTATTGCCACGTTCCACATTTTGGCCAATCTCTACGTTTTCCTTCTAGCAACGGAGTGTGGAACGATAATTTACAAACATCATCGCCATTGCGATGTATATGGCAATATAATACGTGAATATATTGTCGACAATTTATGTTCTATCTGTCCAACACCTCCCCAGTACGTACAACATTTACTTAATTTCACTTTTTCCCGGCAATTCCTCTGCAGTGGATTCCGGGAAGGGTGATGGTGTGGACAGGAGCTCATTGTCCTGTGGTAGTATTGTCTTAAGGTCTCCAGGAGTTTCTGTCCTTGGAGCCTGGTGGTCTGCCTCTTTTCTGTTGAGGATCAGCCACTTCTGCTGCTGGTGGATTGCATCCATTCTCGGGGATGTCAATCCTAGCTGGAGTTTTTGCAGCAGGGATGTGTGATCTGACAATCTTCTGGTTGTCAATAAATGATTCCGGTAATTGGTGAACAGTGTTCTGTGTGTGGAAGATCTTCTGGATCTCATCTACACATTGTATTGTTACCGGATCATAGTGGGTCAAGCTGTTTGTATCCCACGTTATAATTTTCTTCGCGCCAGATTTTCCAGTATCTGGGCCTATTTTTGGGAAAACTCGTCTCATCGAGATCACAGTCTTCAAGATGTGCCTTAAATGCGTCCCCCGTTTGGGGTTCTAGGTATCTTATAAGTGAGGGTGAGTCAAACCCTGCATGGATACCTAGGCGACGCTGAGTACCGATTTGGTCCTCTTTGGTGGTGCAATGGGGATTTAAGACTGCGCGACCGAAGATTCTCAGATGAGAAATGTTCGGTGGCATTCCATATGCAAGTTGCATTGGAGACTCTGACCTCCAGAGGGTCTTATTTTCATTTACGATGCAGCATGCAGAGTTTGCATGTCCCCATGCATCCATAGGCAATCGGGATTTAATGGACGTTCAGTCCATTGGAGTCTACTTTTCAGTGACTCTGCCGACCCATTTTGGGTATGAACATGCGGCACTTGTATGTTCATTTTCAATTCCCGTTGATTGGCAATACTCTTGAAAAGACTGGGAGGTATATTTCCCAACATTAACCAGACTTATTTACAACATTTTATTGTCTGGGAAATGTGCCCGTAACATTTTTATTCTTGTGCCAATAGCTTTGGAAAAGCTAAGTTGCGGGTCTTGTAGTAGACATACGTATGAATATTCTGAGGATGCATTTATTAGTACAATGATGTACCAAAATAGCCCACTAGGGGTGGTGGATTTTATCCACATCTGTCTCCTTGTATTCTTTTTTGAGGAAGCGTGGAGATTCTTTTTCAACTTATTGTGGAGATGGCCTTGCAATTAGTCTTCCCTTATAGTAAGGGATGCGAGGGAATTTTCCCTTCTGAAGAATCTTCTGGTTCTTCAAGTCATACCCATAGGATAAGATGCTGTGCATCACAAATCCAGGGTGGCCAAGTCCAACATGCCAGAGTGAAAACTTGGCTGATGTAGGGCACTTCAGGTGCTCCGTTTAATTCTGCTTCCTTTCTCCGAATCTTCGTATGATAGAGGCCTATAAGGCTCTCAAAACGTTCAAGTGTGGATTTTACTCCTTTTTCTTGAGACGTTGCATACGGTAATTTTTCTTTTACATTTGCTGTTTCCAAATGGGATCCGTTGAAACGGATGTCCTTGAAACTTAGAAAGTTTCTTTTTGGAATTCGGAGGGATTAGTGCATCCATTATTTTTGTGTCGTTTGGGGGCAACTGTGTTGCATTCCCTGGATCTTCAATATAGCCCTGATATTGGGCTTTGTATTGATAGAAATCGTACGTGTTTATTGTCTACTAAGCATTTATGAGAGCAGTTTCAAAAGATGAAACGTATCGGCACATGCATATTTAGATAAACATTTTCATTTATTGTCTACTAAAATTTTTCAATCAAAACAGATTGCGTAATACAAAAAGCTCTCATAACAATTTGCTAAGATAAAAGTAAAAGGCTAGTTAAGCATGCCATTATTTTCGAAGTCGTCAGCTGAAAAACTTAACTGGAGCATCAGATGTCATCAGGTTTGTTTCAGCTTTATTTTTCTTGTTCTCTTTATACAAATCCTGGAGAAGATGCGGAGTTCGGCACAGTCTGGACCAGTGGCCTTTCATGCCACAATTTTGGCACTGGTCTTCCCATTCCCTCTTGGGTGGGGGGATATCATTTCTATTTTTTTGTGCCTCGTGAACTTCCGCTTACTTTCATTATTTCGCTGCTGCTGTACATGACCCTTGACATTTTTCTGTTGACCCCCCTTTTGTGGTCTTTCTTTTCTTTTATTATCTCACTTCTTTTTGAAGGAAGAGGAATAGTGAGCTTCTGGTGGGGGGCAGTGCCGGAGAGCGTATATTGTGAGTGGAGAGAAGAAGCTCTCTGTTTTGCTCGGCCATGAGTAAACATGACAGCAGCTCGGAATACTTGGTGAACTTGCGTTCACGGTATTGCTGCATGAGTATCGCATCTTTTTCATGGAAGGACGTATACGTCTTTTCCAGCATGCGATTTTCTGAGACTTTTTCACCACACAACTTCAGGCGTGCGGTGGTGCTAAAAAGTGCTGAGTTGTACTCAGCAATGGACTTAAAGTCCTGTAGTCTCATGTTCTCCCACTCATATCGTGCCCTTGGGAGTATAACATCTTTCTGATGTTTATACCTGTCCTCAAGGGCAGTCCATAGCTCAAATGGATCTTCGACCGTAAGGTATTCAGCCTTTAAGGTCTTGTCCACATGGCGGCGAATATAGGTGATGGCTTGCGCCTTCTCTATATTGCTAACATTTTCTTTTTCAGTCACAGCAGCGATGAGGGACTTTGCCCGCAGGTGAAACTTTACATCTAGCTTCCAGCTTAGATAGTTTCTCTCTGATGCTTCCAGTACTTCGAAATTAACGCTTGCAATATTAGCCATTTATCTAGTAGAGCACAATTATGCATGAATTAATAATTAATTCAGAGAAAACATTTTCATGTGGAGGCAATATTTAACGAAAAGCTAAATGTGTGGATCGGCCAGTCCCACAAGAAAGAGTCCAAAAAAGTCCACAGTCCAAATTATACAAATTTGCAGCTTAAAGAAAATGAAAATACAACTTTGGAAACCCCGTGGGTCCCATATGATATCTCCATCTTCAAGCGTGGCCTCCGTCTTCGTGGAAGTTGGTCTTCTTTCTTTGACATTTACATAAATTCCTCACTACAATTTCTCTCAAAAATAAAAGAAAAGTGCGGGAAATAAACTGTGGGACTAAACGGCCGATCCAAAAACCACATTTAGCAATTCATGCAGAAATATTGTGCTCATCAACATTTTCATCAGACATTTTCATCACAGGCATCACAGGCATTTAATATTCGCAGAGATGGATAGATAATTTAAACACTTAATAATTATTGGACCACTGGGCAACGTCATACACCGTTAGGTTACTAACGGCAGAGCGGTCGCAGGATCTTTCTAATTATTAAGTTTTAAATACAATGCACAACCACGCATATAATATCCAACAGAATATACCAGAGATGCAAAGCATGTAAGTATGATTTTTGCAGAGAAAAAAAAAATCATTACAATGCAAAGGTTGTAAATTGAATGGGTTTAATCAATTAAATTGATTAAGAGCCCAAAATAAACATTTTCTTTGTCAGAGGAAAAAGTTTTCCTCATCATCCCAAAAGCCCCCTCCAAGAATCCCCAAAAAGTCCTCGCCTGCCCGGTATTTGTCCCGTAATTTACCGTGATTTTTCACGAATATTTTGCCCTTAAATCCCCATTTTAAATTAATTTTTAGGCTAATAAATTGCCTTTTGAGGCAAATTTATAGCCCTTTGCCTCCCCTTTTTTTTCAGATAAAACAACATGCGGGTCTGAAGCCCGCAGTCGACCTGTGGGCTTCGGGCCCATAGGCTTTTTTTTTTTCCTTTCTCTTCTTTCCTTTTTTTTTTGAAATCTGTGGGCCTGAAGCCCACAGATCTGCTGTGGGCTTCAGGCCCACAGATCTGGAATTTTTTTTTTTTTTTTTTGAATTCTGTGGGCCTGAAGCCCACAGATCTGCTGTGGGCTTCAGGCCCACAGATCTGGAAATTTTAATTTTAATTTTTTTTTTTTTTAATTTTTTTTTTTTGTTTCTAGGGTTTCTGGGGGGGCGGGCGCCGCCGCCGCCCCCTGCGGGTGGGGGCGCGGCCGGCGCCGCCGCCGCCCCCTGCGGGGGGGCGGCGGGGGCCGCCCCCCCGCGGGTGGGGGCGCGGCCGGCGCCGCCGCCGCCCCCTGCGGGGGGGCGGCGGGGGCCGCCCCCCCGCGGGTGGGGGCGCGGCCGGCGCCGCCGCCGCCCCCTGCGGGGGGGCGGCGGGGGCCGCCCCCCCGCAGGGGGGCGCGGCCGCGGAGGCCGCCCCCCCTGCAGGGGGGGAGCGGCCAAGGCCGCCCCCCTGCAGGGGGGCGCGGCCTCGGGGGCCGCCGCCCCCTGCAGGAGGGGCGGCGGGGGGCCGCCCCCCCTGCAGGGGGAGGCGGCCTCGGGGGCCGCCGCCCCCTGCAGGGGCGGCGGCAGGGGCCGCCCCCCCTGCAGGGGGAGGCGGCCAAGGGGGCCGCCCCCCCTGCAGGGGGAGGCGGACATGGGGGCCGCCGCCCCCTGCAGGGGCGGCGGCGGGGGCCGCCCCCCTGCAGGGGGAGGCGGCCATGGTGGTGGGGGGGGGGGGGTTTTCCGGCGAGGGGAGGGTTTTGGGGGGGGTCCGGTGACGGGTAGCCGCCGGATGGTTCAAAATTAGGGTTTTAACCCTAAAAATTGAGTTTTTACCCTAAAAATTGGGTTTTTGGGATGAAAAATCCGTCGTTTTCAAGGCGACGATGAATCCCCATGACGATCTTGTGAGATCTAGGGGAGGGGTAATCATACGTATGATTAAAAATCTTGTTTTTAGAGTTTTTACCTCTATATCCGTCCTCCGGATATAGCGACGGTTACTCGAAGCCCTACGCGGATGACGACCCTTGATGGAGGAAGCCTTGCACCGCGCTCGTGGATCTACCGTCTCGCCTTCGCCTTCGCCTTCGCAACGAACGGAAAAATTTGTGGGAAAAAAAATTTTTAGAGACTCGTGCTGATAACGTGTTATGAATCAACTACTGAGGGGAGAGCCCTCAAGTCTATATTTATAGCCAAAGGGGAGAATACAAGTGGGTATGGGCCCAACCACTTAGGTTGGCCCAATAACTCATCAACCCAGTAAATACCCATTCACAACAAGTGTGTAATTTATTTCCTGGTGAGAAATAGTTAAGCCTTTTTTTTACTCTCCATTTTTACTGTTTTACCGTGATCAGTATTTTACTGTTTTACTGTAATCAGTAAGTCTTCTAGTGATCAGTAAGAATCACAACATCTTGACCTGCGCATCGAATTAAACTCTCCTTATTGCTGATGACCACATCTATTTTCTTTTCCCGGGTAGATACCCGATGATATTCCCCTGAAAACCCTGAATCAAATGCTATATTTTACACTCTATACTTCATATTTACATTTATTTCGGTGCATGAATGCGTGGCCCTTAACCCTTGAATTCATTCAAACAGCTGCATATCGTCTTTGCATTCGGTCAGCGAGCGACAACGAAGTCCAGTCATTAATGAACCCCGCAGCTCTTCTTGACATGTGCATATCATTATTAGCAATTTTCTTCAATAATTTGAAGTTTGCCCTAAAACATCACCCATCCATGAACGAAACCAATCTCAATACGGTGCATTACGTTGCCAATGCATTAAACATTTATCAATAATACTACAATTTAATTTCAATGCGACATGGCAATATTTCTAACCAAATTTCGGCATGTTCACATCACCAAGCTCTCAGCGGCGTCTCCAATGATCCCGGAACTCGCCGGGCTTTTATGCCGCATCAGCACCCTCAGCTGAGCTCTCTGGCACTCGAGATTCGACCCCAAATGGGGATGCCCCCCTCGCGCTTCTCTCGACCCCGGCGACGACCCCAGCCCGCCGCCGCCACGAACTCGCACCGCCCTCGGGAACTCCGCACCCTTGATCCCCCTCTTGATGTGCGGGTTCTCGACTTCTTTTCTCTGCGACCCGTCTCCGTTGCTCTCTTCGCGGCCCGTCCTTGACGCCTTCGACGAGCTGTTAGTACTGGCCGGCGACGTCTCTCGCTTCTCCGGCGGCATCATCTCCTTGATCTTCTCCTCCATCAGGTACTTGGCTTCCGACAACTTCATCTGAACCCTCTCCTCCCTAAGCGCCTCCGCCATCCTCAGCATCCTCCGCTCGTCCTCCACCTCCTTCATAGCCCGCTCGGCCTCTTCTCTCACGCCGGCGATCTCCTCCCCGAGCCTCCTGCACGTCTCCTCCGCCGCCGCCCTCCTCGCCCTCTCGTCTTCCATCTCCCGCGCCAGCGCCCTGTTCAGCGCCTCCACCCTCCGCCGGATCCGCCGCTCGAACTCGAGCTCGGCCCTCAGCTCCTTGATCTCGGCCAGGGCGTTGTCGAGATCGGAGAGATTGACGTCCCGGTCCATCGGTCGGGCCGCGGCGAACGCCGATAGATCTCTGCCGTGGTAAGAAGACCTCGACGAGGAGGAGAGGCAGGCGTAGGGGTGATGGTGCTTGCGGAGGGAATGGCGGTCGGCGTAGTGGGGGTTGTCGTAGAGCTTCCAGGTTGGCGACGATGGCGGAGATGATGAGCCGATGGGGCCTGCGGTGCTTGAATATCTGTATTTCTCGGCGGATCCAATCGTCATCATGGCCTCCATTTCTTCTCCCATCGCTCGCCTTACTTTTTTGTTGTTGGTTGCTTGCTTTATGGTTGTTGGTTTCTTTTTAGAGAGAGAAATTAATAGAAGTCGGAAATTAATAGATCAAGAGAGGAGGAGGGGGAACATGGTCCAGCAATCTGCAGCACGAGGTTGAGTGGGGAGAAAGGGAGAGCGGTCACATGCTGCTGCCGAGTGCTGAGTGCTGAGTGCTGACCTTTTTCCGTAGTTTTGCGAAGGAGAGCATCGTGAGGGATCATGTAGGGGGAGTAGTTTACAGGCTGGGAGTGAGCAATTGCTGTCCAGCTTTGGTCGGATGCGATAACGATATCTAGGGGAATTGCTACGCGCACGACCGTTTTCACTTTGCGCACGGGCGCTTAGGGCCCGTTCTTTTGTAGAAAAGTATAAAGTGGGAAAGTTGAGAAGTGTGGAATCTGATGAGAGAGAAATTTGGAGTGGTGTGTTCTTTTGTTGGAAATTTGGATTGGATTGTAGAGTTGGAAAGTTGAGGTGGGACCCACTCCGTGTAGTGTGTTCTTTTGGTTGAAGAACGTTAGAGGTGGAAAGTCGTGTGAGGCGCACTCAAATTTAACTTTTTCTATTTAAACCTAAATTAAATACCTAAAACTAAATTAATCAATTAATATACTAGCTAATGAAGGCTTAAATTAAGAAATGTTTAATCAGAAGTACAAATATAGCACTTGGCCCCACACTTTTAACGGGTTGCGCTGCAACGCAAAAGGAAAAAAAAAATAAAAAAGGCCGGTGCTCTCATTGGCTACAAGAGAGAGGGGACCCACATTTTTTGTGAGAATCCAGTGTAATCCTAGCTATTGGCAGAGAAAACAAAACATTGGTGGGATTCCTACTTTTGCCAGCCATGTTGGACGGAAATCTCCCAAAACACAAACCTCAAAAGAACAACAAGTGGGAAAGTGAGTTGGGATTCCAGTATAAAGTGGGTGAACAGTGCAATAAGTTGGATTTCTCATTCACAATCTCAGAAAAAACAGCCCCTTATTTACATGTAACGGCTGGTTTCTGTATGATGATGTTTATATATATATATATATATATATATATATATATATATATATATATATATATATATATATATATATATAGTGAAAAATGGAGAAGAGCTCACAGCGCTGGAAATTTTTCCAGCGCTGTCCGCATTTTGGGCGAGATAAAAGTATTTTTTTTTTGAAATTTTTTTTTGCAGTAGTTAGATATACGTGTTAGGAAGCTCCCCACAAAATTTCAGCTCGATCCGACACCGTTTGAGCATCCGTTCATCGATTTCAAAAACGTTACGCAAAACTGTGAACAGATTTGCGTAACGTTTTTGAAATCGATGAACGGAGGCTCAAACGGTGTCGGATCGAGCTGAAATTTTGTGGGGAGCTTCCTAACACGTATATCTAACTACTGCAAAAAAAAATTTCAAAAAAAAATCCTTTTATCTCGCCCAAAATGCGGACAGCGCTGGAAAAATTTCCAGCGCTGTCAGCATTGGCCCATTAACCTCATATATATATATATATATATATATATATATATATATATATATATATATATATATATATATGTTAATGGGCCAATGCTGACAGCGCTGGAAATTTTTCCAGCGCTGTCCGTATTTTGGGCGAGGTGAAAATATTTTTTTTGAAATTTTTTTTACAGTAGTTAGATATACGTGTTAGGAAGCTCACCACAAAATTTCAGCTCAATCCGACACCGTTTGAGCCTCCGTTCATCGATTTCAAAAACGTTACGCAAATCTGTCCACAGTTTTGCGTAACGTTTTTGAAATCGATGAACGGAGGCTCAAACGGTGTCGGATCGAGCTGAAATTTTGTGGGGAGCTTCCTAACACGTATATCTAACTACTGCAAAAAAAATTTCAAAAAAAAAATACTTTTAGGTCGCCCAAAATGCAGACAGCACTGGAAAAATTTCCAACGCTGTCAGCTCTTCTCCATTTTCCACACACACATATATATATATATATATATATATATATATATATATATATATATATATATATATATATATATATATATATATATATATATATATATATATATATATATATATATGAGGAGGGATCAAATGACCCCCAAAAATAACCCCCAAAAATGACCCCCTATCAAAAATCTTATGCCCCCTATTTTTTCGGAAGATCCGAACCGTTGATCTTGATCTCCACCCTCTAAATACCTGACCCACCAATTTTCAACCCGATCCCATGTGTTTTGCCTGTTCATCCATCCGACCCAAATTTAACGGTTTCGCATGAACAGAACTTTTGCGAATGGTTGATGGACGGGAAAAACACATCAGATCGGGTTGAAAATTGGTTGGTCATGTATTTAGAGGGTGGAGATCAAGATGAACGGTTCGGATCTTCCGAAAAAATGGGGGCATATGATTTTTGATAGGGGGTCATTTGATCCCTCTTATATATATATATATATATATATATATATATATATATATATATATATATATATATATATATATATGATTGTTCGTCTTCTTTCTCCTTCTTTTTCTTATCTTTTTCCCCTATCTGGAGCTAAGCGTGCTTCATGACGCTCTTGTCTTGGAGCCAGACCCATCTTAGGAGTCCCTAGAACCCATCCCAAAGCTTCGCACTTCATTTGGAGACTTGGTGTGCACTGTAGTCGGTTCAAGAACAAGGACCGACCGACTAGATGTCAATCTAGTCGGTCAGAAACTCTTCATGGACCGACTAGTTTCTGTCAGATTTTTTCACTGAGTTACTGTTTACTCTTAGTCGGTCTAAGTTCATCCACCGACCGACTAGTTGCCGAACTAGTCGGTCAACACTTCTTCGTAGACCGACTAAGTTAGAGATCATTTCATGCAGTCGAGTTACTGTTTATCATTAGTCGGTTTAAGAACGAATACCGACCAACTAGTTGACGAACTAGTCGGTTAAGTTTTCTTCTTAGACCGACTAATTTTCAAAACTTCTTGTCGACCACTTTTATCCTTTAGTCGGTCAATGAACACTGGCCGACCGACTAGGTTGCAAACTAGTCGGTCGACGAGCCTTCACAGACCAACTAAATCTGTCAACCCTGTACCGACACTGTTCTCTGTTTGCCTTCTAGTCGGTCACAGTTAGACGACCGACCGACTAGTTCTCAAACTAGTCGGTCAACCACCCTTCTCAGACCGACTAACTGACCCCCGAAACCCTAGTTTTGACCTAGCCGCCGTTTCGTTTTCTTATTTAAACGCGCGGCTGCTCTTCATTCCTCCTCATTGCTTTGAGTTATTTGCTTCCCCAACTCATCTCCTTCCTCCTCCTTTGCCCCCACCTTCTTCAAGGTCTTCCTTCCTCTTTCATTCTTCTTCCTCCTTTCTCCTTCTCTCTTTCTCTCGTTTCTTCTCCTCCTCCTATCTTCCCCGCAACCGACTACCACCACAAAATTCTTCCCCAGATCTGAGACCCACGGCCAAGCTCCGGCCGCCTTCTCATTTCCCTTCCCGAGATCCATCTTGGCGATCCAACCTCAGTTCTAGCGACGACGACCCCGGGAGACGCCGAGATCTTCGCTACCGCCTTCAGAGGCCAACGTCATCATCAACAATCAACATTCCTCGCTGCGCTACCTGCGGCCAAGGAATTTCCGGACGACGCAAAGCTTCCAGCTTTCCAGAGCTGACGCCGGATCTTCGTGCAATCGTCATTTTCAGGTTGGTCCCCTAAACTCGTAGAAACCTCCACCGTAAATGATCAAAACCTAATAAAAAATCAACAACCTTAATCAATTAAATTTATTTCCGTTGACCTTTAAAACGTTGTGCAAACCGTAGAAATCGACGAATGGACTTTATGCATGTGCACATAGGATAGACCGTCGATTAGGTTAAATGCATTAAAATGTGATTTTTGATAAATAGGGTAGTCCCGATAACCTAGACACAACCCTAATAGGAATTATTGAATCGTGATCTGACACCGTCGCCGTGTCATGATTTTCAGACGTACCTCCGACGATTGGACGTTTGGGCGAGGCATTCCAGGAAGACGACGCACTCGCCACCGCAGGCAAGTGTATCACTTGCGTTCTTGGCCATGTTTAGGCCTTCGTCTTGATAGAATTTTTATTTTAGAACATGAGAACCGGACGTGAAATGATAGCGTCTGGGACGCCTTGATGGCTCAGACCTGACAACGAAGTCTGAGTCCAACAACACCAATTTTGACATCATAGGATTGACATGCACGCGTGTGAGTCGTGGACACCCTAGTACAACCCCTCCTGTTTGATGTGTCATGTTCCTTCCGTCTTGCCATGTCCTGTTCCATCTTGCACAGCCCGATGGGCAATAGGGCACTCGCCAAGCCAGAGCGAGTGATCCCTTGTACTGATACACAGCCCGATGGGCAATAGGGCACCTGTCAAGCTAGAGCAGGTGATCCCTTGTACTGATACACAGCTCAGAGATCAATATGGTACTTGTCAAGCTAGAGCAAGTGATCACTTGTCCTGTCACGATTCTTGGGGTTTTGGGGTATGGTTGAGCGTGCAAGCGGTGAGAGGGTCTGATCCCCCTCGAACCGAACAGGCGTGAACCATTTTCGTGTCTTGTCTTGTCCTGTCTGGCTCTCCTTGTTCCGTCTTGTCTTGACACCTGTAGGCTAGTCCCGTAGTCGGTAGCCCTCGCTACGACTACTACTTGTCGTGTTTACTTTTCCTGCTACGTATACTTTCGTTTGTTCGCCTGTTGTAACCTCAGCATGTTAATCAACCAGTAAAACGTTTGTTAAATAATTGGTGCACTTGCAGTTTGGTCTAACCTTTTCCTGTAGACCTTACCTGACGTACAGTTCCTTTCTTTTGGTGCTGTTTGTCAGGGATCGAGCCAGAGTACGTTGAGGAGACTGACTTGCCAGCTGACGTAGAGCCAGAGAGCGTCGATCCTCAGTACGACCCTGAGGAGGACCAGAGCTAGGGACTTCCTGTTGTAGTTTCCAGAGTTATCCATTTACTTTAGTTGGGTGCGTAGCACCTTTTGTTATTTGATTAGGTTGGTTGTTTGCACCGTTAGATTTTCTTTCTGCTGTTGTAGCCCTTCGGGCGTTGAGACTTGGTACTTTTGATATGTTGGAATAAAATGTGATGTTCTTTCCTTCTTGTACTTTTATTGTTCTGTACTAACATGCAGGGACCTGTACCTTCGTCTTGGTACCACACAGACGCTTATTGGGTCAGGGCTCCTTAGCTCTGGCCTAAGCGGGCCTAGTCACGCTTCGCCTCCGCTGTTTTGGGAAGCGGGGCGTGACAGGTTTTAGTGGTGGCCCATGCAGGTCCACGTCCCAATTTTCCTGCAAGTACAGAACAGTAAGAGTAAGGACATTCACTTTTGATATTCAAACATTGTACGAGTCTAACCTATGTCTTTCTGTCGATAGGATGGCAGGGCGACGTACTACCCGATCGGGGAGCGCTGGAGATGGGATTCAGGAAGACCAGGGCAGAGAGTTCCGTCAGTTCTTTGGTGTGATGAGAGAGATGCTTGAGGTGCAGCACCAGCTGGTGCAGCAGTCCCACCGTGCTGCCCGGGCCCCACCTGTTGCACCACCTCCACCTCCGCCTGCTCCGCGAGCTGCTCCAGGTGAAGCAGTTCAACGAGCTATAGCCAAAGACTTTCTCGGGGAAGGAAGGACCTCTGGGTGCCGACGAGTGGATCCAGAGCACTGAGAAGAAGTTGGTAGCTGCCAAGATTTTAGATGAGACTCGGGTGGAGATCGCGAAGATGCAGCTGACTGAGATTGCCCGGAACTGGTGTCGTATTGAAGAGAGGCGTCTGCAGAAGCCTGTGGAGTGGAAGAATTTTCGCCACATGTTCAAGGAGAAGTACTTCACCAAGGCAGCTAGGAGAGAGCTGATGGGTAGATTCGTGGATCTGAAGCAGAGGGACATGACGATCGATGAGTATGAGGCTGAATTCGAGATGCTGGGCCATTTTGCCCCGCACATGGTGAAGAAGGAGGAGAACCGAGCTGAGCGGTTTCGTCAGGGACTTTGTCCGAAGGTCCAGGCTTCCATGTCCTCTGTTAGTTTCTTGACTATGAGGGAAGTGTTAGATGCTGCGAAGAATCATGAGACGATTTCGTACCTGCCTGACACTCCAGCAGACAGAGGAAAGCGCCCTATGGAGCAGTACCGGCCACCTGCCAGGCCAATGATGAGGCCAATCCAGACTGTGCCGTTCAAGAGACCTGGAGCACCAGTGCAGCAGCAGAGCAAGGGTGCATGTCATTTCTGCGGCAAGCCCGGACATGTTCAGACCAACTATAGGAGGAAGCTGGGTTTGTGCCTACTTTGTGGAGATGCTACGCATGCTGAGAAGGATTGTCCGAGAGCCCGCACTGCTGTTGTTGGAGCGCCAGCCCCGTTACAGATGAGGGCGCCTGCCCCAGCTCAGAGAGGACCTGATGTTCGTGGACCACCCTTGGTGCCACAGCGGCAGATGTACCAGCGAGCAGTGCAGCCTCCGAGGCCGGCCTATACCATGACAGCTGTTGAGACCGAGGAGCTGGATGGAGTTATTGCAGGTAACTCCTTGACCTAGTCTTTTCATTTCATAGTTAGACCTTATTGCTAGTTATGTTAGTGTTGCTTGGTTGTTTGATTGCTAGAGTAGTGTTGTGACCTTAGACCCTTTGTTTTCCCTAGGCACCATTCTTGTGTTCTCTCACCCTGCTTTGGCTTTGTTTGACTCCGGTGCATCCATGTGCATCATATCCCGAAGGTTCATAACAAAGCACTCCATTTCTACCCACACACTTCCTAAGTGTTGGGACATCACCACAGGGAACGGAGTGGTGACTGTGAACATGGGATGTCGATCGATTCCTCTAGTGGTCAGTGGACATGAGTTATATGCAGATTTCATCGTCCACGATCTGCCACATTTCGATGTCGTCCTTGGCATCGATTGGCTAGGAGATTTCCACGCTTCGATCGATTGTCACGGCAAGAGGGTGGTATTTCGGATTCCAGGCCATCCGGAGTTCGAGTTCTGCAACAGAGATGAGTCGCTTGGGCCCATCAGATTTCGGGCCAAGCCGGAGGTGCCGGTGTTAGCAGCGTTGCAGATGGAGATGGAGATCGACCGACCAGCGGTTGTCAGAGACTTTGACGACGTCTTCCCGGAGGATATCTCGGGTCTGCCACCCGACAGAGCTTTGGAGTTCCGTATCGATCTGATGCCAGGTGCGCAGCCGATATCGAAGGCGCCGTATAGGATGGCTCCCACGGAGCTAGAAGAGCTGTGGAAGCAACTAGATGAGCTGTTGCAAAAGGGTTTCATCCACCCTAGTGTGTCACCGTGGGGTGCACCAGTGTTGCTTGTGAAGAAGAAGGATGGGTCACGCAGGATGTGCGTGGACTATCGAGGATTGAATGCTGTCACCGTGAAGAATAAGTATCCGCTGCCGCGCATCGATGACATTTTTGATCAGCTGGGAGGTTCGAGAGTTTTCTCGAAGTTGGATTTGAGGAGCGGATACCATCAGTTGAAGGTGAAGAAGGATGAAATTCCGAAGACAGCTCTCCGGATGAAGTACGGACACTATGAGTTTGTGGTGATGCCTTTCGGCGTGACCAATGCTCCAGCTGTGTTCATGAACCTTATGAACTTGATTTTCTACGACTTCCTGGATAAGTTTTTCGTTATCTTTATTGACGACATTCTTATTTACTCGAAGTCTGAAGAAGAGCACAACTGTCATCTGAGGACAGTGCTGGAGATGCTGAGGCGACACAAGTTGTATGCCAAGTATGGCAAGTGCGAGTCCTGGCTAGACAGAGTCGCATTTCTGGGACACGTGGTGTCCGATGATTGCATATCAGTAGATCCGGAGAAGGTCAGAGCAGTTCGAGATTGGCCGACTCCGTAGTCAGCATCCGACATCAGGAGTTTCCTTGGGTTAGCAGGCTATTATCGGCGGTTCATCAAGGATTTCTCGAAGATTGCTGAGCCGATGACGAAGCTGACGAGGAAGGATGTTGAGTTTCAGTGGTCTGATGCTTGTGAGGAGGCTTTCAGTATCTTGAAGGCAAGATTGACCTCAGCACCGGTTTTGGCGATACCGGATCGAAGCGGAGGCTTCGAGGTATATTGTGATGCATCAGGGAAGGGCCTAGGATGCGTTCTGCATCAGCATGGTCATGTGGTCGCGTATGCTTCTCGCCAGCTGAGGACGCACGAGAAGAATTATCCGACGCACGATCTGGAGTTAGCAGCGGTGATCTTTGCATTGAAGATTTGGAGGCACTTCTTACTGAGTGAGAGTGTGAAGATTTTCACCGATCACAAAAGTTTGAAGTACATATTCATGCAGAAGGAGCTCAACATGCGTCAGAGGCGATGGTTGGAGCTCATGGCTGACTATGAGATAGATCTGCAGTATCATCCGGGGAAGGTGAACGTAGTGCCGGATGCTTTGAGTAGACTTCCTACTATTATGATGCATACTGCTGACTGGAGGATTCAGCATGAGCTGAAGGAGATGGATTTGGAGATCGTCCTACCTGGTGTGGTTCTTTCCTTCATGAATTTGTAGATTCAGTCCACGATCGTGGATCGGATCAAGGAAGCACAGGCAGGAGATCTGAAGTTGCAGAGGATCAGGCGGCAGGTTGAAGCTGGACTGCGAGCGGAGTTTGTGATTCATGAGGATGGTTCGCTGCGGTACGGCAGCAGATTCTGCATACCTGCAGGTGATGTTCGGGAGGATCTTTTGAGCGAGGCTCATAGCTCGCCTTATTCTATACATCCTGGTGGCACCAAGATGTATAAGGACCTTCGACTGAATTACTGGTGGATTGGCATGAAGAGGAGTGTGGCACGGAGCGTTGCCAAGTGTTTGATATGCCAACAGGTGAAGGCCGAGCACCATCGTACTGCTGGGTTGCTGCAACCGCTTCCTATTCCGGAGTGGAAGTGGCAACATATTACGATGGATTTCGTGACTGGTTTACCTCGGACCCCGAAACAGAACGACACAGTCTGGGTGATCGTTGATCGGTTGACTAAGTCTGCGCATTTTATTCCTTTCCGAGTGGGCCAGTCTATGGAAGCTTTGGCGAGGAAGTATCTAGAGGTAAAATTTCTTCTTTTACTTCTATTTGATTTTCCTCCTTGAGTTAGTTGTGACGTAGGCCGTGTACGTGCAGGAGATTGTACGCTTACACGGAGTCCCCATGAGCATCGTGTCTGACAGAGACTCGAGGTTCACATCTCAGTTCTGGAGAAGTCTGCAGGAGCATTTGGGTACGAGTCTGAGTTTCAGCACGGCGTACCACCCGCAGACCGATGGCCAGTCCGAGAGGACTATTCAGATACTGGAGGATATGCTGCGAGCTTGTACGCTCGATTTGAAGGGATCTTGGGAGGACCATCTCCATTTGGTGGAGTTTTCTTATAACAACAGCTACCAGGCGAGCATTGGCATGGCACCGTTTGCTGCCTTATATGGGAGGAAATGTCGATCGCCACTGAGCTGGGATGACGTTGGAGATCGGGAGCTGTTGGGTCCGGCGATGATAGTAGAAGCTGTGGTTGTCGTGAGAGACATCAGGGAGTAGCTCAGAGTTGCACAGGATCGATTCAAGCATTGGGCGGATGCCAAGAGGAGACCCTTGGAGTTTCAGCCTAGAGACCACGTCTTCTAGAAGATTTCTCCGAACCGCGGAGTTATTCGATTCGGGAAGAAGGGGAAGCTGAGTCCGAGGTACATTGGACCTTTCGATGTGCTGGAGCGTGTGGGAGCAGTGGCCTACCGCCTTGCTCTGCCACCATCTTTGGTGGGAGTTCACGACGTTTTCCACGTATCTCAGTTGCGTCGGCACGTCAGCGATCCGTCACACACAGTGGATTTCTCGGAGATCAAGGTCCGACCGGACCTGACATATGACCAGCAGCCCGTGCAGATTTTGGACCGTCGACAAAAGCAGTTGAGGAACAAGGTAGTTGACCTGGTGAGAGTGATGTGGCGTCACGGATCACCTGGAGAGTCCACTTGGGAGAGAGAGGATGAGATGAGAGAGCGTTGCCCTCACCTTTTCTGATAGAAATTCTGAGGGCGGAATTTTCTTATGGTGGGTAGGATGTAACGGCTGGTTTCTGTATGATGATGTTTATATATAAATATATGATTGTTCGTCTTCTTTCTCCTTCTTTTTCAGATGAATGGACTTTATGCATGTGCACATAGGATAGACCGTCGATTAGGTTAAATGCATTAAAAATCTGATTTTTGATAAATAGGGTAGTCCTGATAACCTAGACACAACCTTAATAGGAATTATTGAATCGTGATCTGACACCGTCGCCGTGTCACGATTTTCAGACGTACCTCCGACGATTGGACGTTTGGGCGAGGCATTCCAGGAAGACGACGTACTCGCCACCGCAGGCAAGTGTACCACTTGCGTTCTTGGCCATGTTTAGGCCTTCGTCTTGATAGAATTGTTATTTTAGAACATGAGAACCGGACGTGAAATGATAGCGTCCGGGACGCCTTGATGGCTCAGACCTGACAACGAAGTCTGAGTCCAACAACAACAATTTTGACATCATAGGATTGACATGCGCATGTGTGAGTCATGGACACCCTAGTACAACCCCTCCTGTTTGATGTGTCATGTTCCTTCCGTCTTGCCATGTTCCGTTCCGTCTTGCAAAGCCCGATGGGCAATAGGGCTCTTGCTAAGCCAGAGCGAGTGATCCCTTGTACTGATTCACAGCCCGATGGGCAATAGGGCACCTGTCAAGCTAGAGCAGGTGATCCCTTGTACTGATACATAGCTCAGAGAGCAATAGGGTACTTGTCAAGCTAGAGCAAGTGATCCCTTGTCCAGTCACGATTCTTGGGGTTTTGGTGTAGGGTTGAGCGTGCAAGCGGCAAGAGGGTCTGATCCCCCTCGAACCGAACAGGCGTGAACCATTTTCGTGTCTTGTCTTGTCATGTCTGGCTCTCCTTGTTCCGTCTTGTCTTGACACCTGTAGGCTAGTCCCGTAGTCGATAGCCCTCGCTACGACTACTACTTGTCGTGTTTACTTTTCCTGCTACGTATACTTTCGTTTGTTCGCCTGTTGTAACCTCAGCATGTTAATCAACCAGTAAAATGTTTGTTAAATAATTGGTGCACTTGCAGTTTGGTCTAACCTTTTCCTGTAGACCTTACCTGACGTACAGTTCCTTTCTTTTGGTGCTGTACGTCAGGGATCGAGCCAGAGTACGTTGAGGAGACTGACTTGCCAGCTGAGGTGTGATCGCTTCAGAATGCAACCCTAGAGCACGACCTAGTATGGCGTAAATGCACGGAGATAAATCCGCGGTAACGGCGCCAAAAACTTGATCGTGCCCGGATATACACCCAGAGAACGGTTGTAGTTTTACCGCAAGTGCACGGTGTAGCAGCGAGCGGGTTATCGAACACAGGGAGGACGAATGACCGTGCTTGTTCCAATCAACCTGGCTATTTAAGAAGAGAGATTTGCCTTTGGCGATCCTGTCACAATCGTCAGACAAAGCGCGGAAATATCAAATCAAATAAAGAACGTCTAGGGAATGGGGAATCCCTGCCACTCACCGTATTTCATAAATGTGGGTCGTCAGTATCAAAATTGCTAGAATAAGATTTTGGATGAACTAGTTGCAACTGAATGTAGAACCAAGCTCACGCTCTCGCGCTGTTGCCGGTCTATAGCTATCCTAGGTTTGGGTCCAATCTCTTGCAAACCCTAGCCTAGGGAAGCTAGCATTAGGATCAACATCATCGTCCAATCGCGCACCGAGCCCAATCTCTTGCAAACTCGGCTCGCGATCTAGGTTGGGATAGTTCCTACCCGTCCAATCTCTTGCAAACGGGTATTGGCACGGAATTGGAACCGGAAACCCTAGTATCGGTCCAATCTCTTGCAAATCGATACTACAGAAATTCGATTCCAACCCAATTCGGATTTCTAGGGTTTCCTATCGAATTGGGATCCAATCTCTTGCAAATCCCAATCGGTACGAACTCCTAGCTATCCATAGTAAATCGATCTCAATCTGATCCCTAATATCAATTCTAGCAAAATCTCTACCAATTCATCACAAATATGAAATTGGGCTTGTAGGGTTCATCCCCACGCCCCAAGACGCGGCGACTACTCACAATTCATAGCAAGATCACAAAAATAATCAATGAAATAAGCAATAGAATTCATCACAATATTGAGATATGCAATAAAAATAGAATTTTTAGAGAAGAGAGAAGCAAACCAATGGAGTTCTTCAATTAATCCAACAAAAATCCAATTTTGTCTCCTCTCCAATCTCAAGAATAAAACTAAAAAGCTAATCTAAGAGGCTACAAAAATCTAAGGGAAAAGCTCTTCTCCAAAACAGGGGTTAAATACCCCTCAAAATCGTCCAAAAACTGTGACCAAAATACCCCTGTGCAGCCTGTTTTCCGCAATTTTCGCTACAGGCAGCGCGTCGCACTCGGCCGAGTGACAAAAGTCGCTCGGCCGAGTGAAAAACCTGTAAATTTCCAGTAAGTCTCGATCTTCAGGGGTCTTCACTTCGGGGGCTGCTCGACCGAGTGAGTTGTCGTCACTCGGCCGATGGCTTCATGGTACTCGGGCGGTCGGGATTATCCACTCGGCCGAGTAGGTCTTCTGAAACTCAGGAAGCCGAAAAACAGTAACATGGTGATTTTTGAAGGGCTTCGTCTGGGCGCCACTCGGGCGGACGGGATGTAGTCACTCGGCCGATGTGGTCTCCGTCGCTCGGCCGAGTGCACATAGGAATCGTGTCTGATCTGGTCGGCCGAGCGGTGTCTCGCTGGTCGGCCGAGTGGCTCCTCCACTCGGCCGAGTGGGACACTAAAAATGCCCAGATTGCTTGTTTTGGCCTCCTCCTCGCTCCTGCGACGTCCGTTCTTCTTCCGCTCCTCTCCAACAGCAAAAATACCCCTCGGGGAGGTCGTCGGTGACCCTCTGGAGTAAGTGCATCTCGAGATCACTCCAAATCGCGCCAAATCACCTGAAATGCGACAAAAACAACAAATCGTGAAAAGCATCGCAATATCGTCGATATATCATGAAAAACATGATTTAGGCGATCTAAATGGCATGCAAACATGCGGGAAAAAGGTGTAAAATAAGGAGTGATCAAAATCCCCCAAGCTTACCTCTTACTCGTCCTCGAGGAAGATAAGTAAAAGGTGAACCCGGTGGATTCGAAAAGCGAAAACGGCGAAGAAAAATGAAAAATGAAAAACGGAGAAGAATGAAAAACGGAATAAAAATAAAGAAGAAAGAAAGAAGCGATTAGGTAGGCTGCTAGATCATTTCCTCAGGACGTGGGTTCCGCTTACTCGTATAGCATGCACTGAATGAAAAACACATGTCAAAGAATTTTATTTTGATATCATAGTAGAATAGTGCAAATAGAAATAGAAAACCCACGAATAACAATATAATCATGAAAAACGGAATAATCTTATAATTAACATCGTCTGAATCATTTAAAGCGGTATACAAATCACAGATCACACACTTTTCAATTGAACGCTTTCTATCAGGAGTATAAGATTATCACACTATAGAATAGAGAGAATAGAAAAGTATGGATTTCATGATATGAATGCTAGGCTTAGATTTCTGGATGTCGTAAGGCTAAAAATAATCTCACCGAGTATAGAATATTCCTTAGCCTAGGCTGTCGTGCAACGTCAAGTGGTCACTCTCTCACACATCAATGGATCCCCTCCCCCAAGCTTATCTATAAGCGTGGTGGCATAAAAAAAATATTTACATCCCCATTTTTATAAAGCTCCAAAAGTAATAGAAACGATCACGAAAAGAGAGAAGAAAGAAAGAAAGTGAGATGGGATCTTTTATTGAGGATTTTTCCTCTTTTCTTCTCTTTTTTTTGATATAGCATATATACACAATGATCCCAACTCAAAGAGAGATAATGATATACAAGAATATTTTCTCTTCTCTTTTTTTTTGAATAAGAAACTTGGAGCTAGGAATTAATAGCGGGGGAAATACCATATAATAGAATCACTAAGGGGAGATTCACCAATGATTTTAAAAGTAGAGAAATGATGTTCAAGATTTGTGGAGAAAGAAATAAATATATCACTCGGTTCACTCTATTAGACATGCACGACAACTTCAGCAGGGTAATCTAATCTACTCAGTTTCGATCACAAAAAAACACGACAACTCCATAACATCGATCGACAAAGAAGTGGGGCCCGATACTCGTCGCAGGTCGTCAGGGAAATCTTCGTCGGTCATAAGGGCAAGCAAGGTGATCAGGCCGCCGCAGCATATCGGTGAGCGAGCGCCCACCGATACAATGATGCGGTCTAAAAACCATGCCGCGACATCAATCACGACGGCGGGGACTAGCTCATCGCCATCCCTAGATAGAGCTCTGGGCCGTGTCATCGCGTAGAGCATGTAGAGCTCTGCGTAGACATCGTGCCCGGCTCATATCTGGCCAAAAAGGTCGTCGCCATAAGGCGCTGAGCAATACGGAGGCAGGGATGGACAATGGCCGAGGCCTTGGCCCTACTAGGGTCAAAGGCGGCGTGAAGACCCGTAATCCGGGCCCAGAAGGCACCGGTGTCGAAGGAAGGTGGGGGGATATGGGTGGGGCCGTAACCGCGATCGGCTCCAGGGACAGTGTGCCACGAGAAAAATGCTCTCATCATATCGAGAGTGACCTGGCACTCCCGGTCCATGAACCAAAACGAGCATCCCTCGTCGGTCCGGGCGATCGAACTAAGAATCTCAAGTGTCGGGCGGGTAAACGTGTCCGCCGACACCTGAAAGAAATCTCGCCAGCCCACGTTGTCGTACAACGTGAGCATCCCCTCTAGTACCCCCAGGCGTCCTAGGTCGGCAAGGTCTGCAAACCTGGAGGGTACGATCGAGCGCTGGGAGATACGCTCGAAGACGGCGCGGTGTGCGTCGTCTCGGAACGTAATCCCGAGTGGCCCGACCAGTGGAGCCGGAGGTGGTGGCTGTGGAGCGGCAGGGAGTGGCTGTGCGGGCTGTGTGGGCGCTGCAGGCTATGCGGGGTGTGCGGGGCCTGCAGGCTGTGCTGGGTGGATGGGGTGTGTGGGAGAGGGCGGAGGAGAGTCCTCCAACTCGTGGGAGGGGCCGGCGTCATCCGACCGCTTCCGCTTGGCGGAAGCTCTCTTCGACCGCGGCCGTGTCCGGGGCGGCATATGGGCCCCGAGCGCGAGCCGAAAAAGTGTAAAAAGTGCGGCGTGTGCAAAATAAAGGAAAGAGTGTACCCCGACACGCCACGAGTGCTAAGCAATGGAAGAGTGCGAAGACAGCGCCTCCGCGAAGCCCAAATCAGTCCGTAGAAGCTCTCCTGGTCTCCCCTAAGCTCCCAAAAACAACCTGCGCATGAAATGGAGATATCAGCGGGTAATATTCAAAACGTATGGAGCATTAGGGGTATATTAGATAGATATAGAAATTGATTAGGGTTTGGGGGTCGTTTAACACATGGATCCTCGAAAAATACACAAAAAAAAAGAAAAAGGCGAAATTGGCGATACCGGAGGTGGTCGGAGCCGCGGCCGCCGGCGACGACTCGGGCAAGGGGCGGCGGGTGCTCGGCCGGTGGTGGCTGGCCGAGCGGCGGCGAGGCGACGGTCGGGCGGGCGAGTGGGGGCGCGAGCGAGGGGAACGGGCGAGAGGAGCTGAAGGGTCGGGCGTTTGCGTTTCGAAAAACGTGCCCCCCCTTCGGCTCCTTATATAATAAAAGTTACGACTCGGCCGAGTGACTATGTCACTCGGCCGAGTGAGATAAATGGTAATATCCTCCTCGCTTACGCTTCGGCCGAGTGACTTTGCCACCCTCGGCCGAGTGGAGTAAGTCCATTCGGCCGAGTGGCTCAAGCTACTCGGCAAGACTCGCCCTAGGAGCGTATCCGTTTTACTCGGCCGAGTGAATATATATACTCGGCCGAGTAGCAGTTATACTGAAATCAAGAAAATAAATAGAGAGTTGGGTACAGCAGACTTCCCTCGTTCGTGAGCGGCTCGGCCGGACGAACTTGTGTACTCGGCCGAGTGACTAGTATACTCGGCCGAGTGAGCCTTGTTTTCTGTTGTTTGTCTTCGTTTGGGCTCTAAACTCCGTCTTTCTTCCTCCAGTCGATTTCATCTTCCTCCTAAGCATCGAGCGTCTTCCTGGGGCGCTCCTCGTTGTATCGTTCATCCTCCTCATTATGGATTTACCTATCTCCTCTCCTGTCAAGAAAAATAGGACCCGTTATCACAAAATTTTTGGGCGAACGACTCAAAACACTAAAAATTTCTAAAACAAAAATAAAGAAAAAGTAAAAATAAAGCAATAACCGTCGGGTTCCCTCCCGACAAGCGCTCGTTTAAGGTCGTGAGCTCAACCCCCTATGATTTTCAATTAATGCGGGATGTTTGGTGCATATGAGATGCACCCATCAAACTTTCCGGGGAGCACGCTTGGATTTGGAAGTTGCGGCGACGTGTTCTCCCGCGGTGGTCTCTCGTCTCGAATAGTGTTGGGGGGAGGCTCCCCCAAGCTAGCGTTTGCTCCGGTCAACGGCTTCACCGGTGACGCCGATTTCCGTATCGGCGGAGCTTTCTTTGGAGACTTTAATTTCGAGAGCTTGCAGAGCTCTCGAATCCTTGCGACATCAGCGTCGCCTTCATCATTTTCGGCGGAGAGGTCGGGGGAATCATCTATCTCCTCATCTTGGCCTAAATATGGGCCTTCATCAAAATCCTCATCGAATAGAGCGCCAATCGAGTGGGGGATCGCCTCCTCAATTACCTCATCAAGGAGGTCCATGTAGTCAAGTTCCTCGTAGTAAGGCATGTGTTTCATAGCCTTAGGAATGTGAAGCTCCACCTCGATGTTGCCGACATTTAAAGTTAGGGTACCTTCGCGCACGTCGACAATGACTCCGGCGGTGGCGAGGAACGGGCGTCCAAGTATCAGTGATGTATCTCCCTCCTCCTTAACGTCCATGATCACGAAGTCACATCGCAAGCATATTCCCCCCGGGACTTGTAGAGGGATGTCTTCGGTGATCCCAACCGGCCTTGTTATTCTCCCATCGGCCAATTGTATCCGCATGTCAGTAGGTTTCAACTTCGTCCCGGTGTTTAGCCTTAAGAACATGGAGAGAGGCATGAGGCTCACACTAGCCCCTAGATCTACCAACGCCTTTTGAAGAGGGACGCCGCCCAAGGTGCAAGGAATCCGAAAACTCCCCGGGTCTTTAAATTTGGCCGGCTCCTTCTCTCTCTTGGTGAACCAAGAGCCCTCCTCGGCTAGCATAATCTTCTCCTTCCTCTTTCTCCCCGAAATCAAGTCCTTTAAGAATTTAGCATATGTGGGGATCTCCACGATGGCGTCGAGGAAGGGAATGTTTAGGCTAACTCCTCTAAGATACTCGAGAAACTTTGCTAGCCTTTTCTCCATTTTCGCTCTAGCGAGCCTTTGGGGAAATGGGACCGGTGGCATGAAGCGCCTTTCCTCAATCAATTGCTCCGCTCTAGATTTCTCCTTTTCTTGTGGCTCTTTCTCCTTATCAACTTCAACTATCGGCTCAATTGGCTCCGAACTTTCCTCCACGGGCTCCTCGGTAGGAATCATGGTGGGGGTGGTATCCTTCCCGCCTCTAGTAGTAACGGCAACTACGGCATTGATGTGGCCGGTGTTGCCCCGAGGGTTTTGCTCGGGTTGCGCCAGTAATCGTTGAGTGTTCCGATTGAGCAACGCCAATTGCTCCGATATTTGAGCCACAACGGTATTAAGGGAGTCTTGCCACGCCTTCAAGGTAGCATTGACCTTATTTTGCTCGACCATAAACGCCTCCACTCTAGCTTCGAAGTCGGATCGTTGTTGAGCTTGTGGAGGGTTTTGATTTTGATTCCTCCACCCTTGATTGTATCCGGGCGGCCTATATTGTGGAACTTGTTGCTTCGGTTGGAAATTTTGTTGTGGAGGCCCCCTCGGCGGATAGTGTTGTTGTTGGGGTGGTGGTGGTCGGGCTTGTTGAGGTGGTTGTTGTGGCGGGTTCAAAGCTCCTTCATTGTTGGGGTAAGAGAATCCGGGATGATTTCTTGTGGCCAGATTGGCCCAATATCCTTGGTTCCCTGCGACATATTGTACTTGCTCCAAGGATCCTTCTCCTTGCTCTCCTCCCGCATACATGGCTTGAGATTGGTCTTGCCAATCACACATTTGGTTCGTTGGAGCGGAGGTGGAAGGGGTTCCTTGGGGCTCCGTGATAAACTTCTCCAGTCTCTCCACTACATTGTGGAGAGAATCAAACTTGCTTGTAAGCTCCGCTACGGCCTTCGCTTCATAGATACTAGTCGGCTTTAAGGAGGATGTGGAGTGTCCTCGTTCATCGCCCCATTGTTGGTTGTTTGAGGCCATCTCCTCAATTAGGGCCGTAGCTTCCTCGGGAGTCTTTGACAAGATAGCACCATTCGCCGCGGCATCAATAATTTGTTTGGTCCCCGGTTGGAGACCGTTGTAGAAGCTATGAACTAGCTCCCAATCCTCAATGCTATGGTGCGGGCATTGGTGCTGCAGATCTTTAAAATGCTCCCAAGCCTCATAGAGCGTCTCTTGGGGTCCTTGCTTGAAGGACATGAGAGCGCTCCGGATCTTCACCGTCTTGGATGGCGGATAGAACTTGTCAATGAATGCACTCGCCAACTCGTCCCAAGAGGTGAAGATTCCCTCAGCCTGCGTCCTCAACCAATAGAGTGCCTTGTCCTTTAGCGTGAAGGGGAAGAGACGCAGTCTAATGGCATCGATGGAGACCCCCGGCATTTGGAATGTGGCGCACTTCGACAAGAATAGTTGGATGTGGTAGTGGGGATTTTCATGGGCATTCCCATGAAATGGATCCTGCTGCATCAGAACCACTAGTCCAGTCTTTAGCTCGAAGTTCTTGTCAGCCACCAACTCCGGCATGGCAATGGATGAGGTCGTAGAAGAGGTCTTAGGCCGAAGCCTATCTCGAATAGAAATTATCCTCGCCATTCTTGCCGCTAATTGGTCCGGAGTTTCCGGGTTGGTCATAAACCTCCCTTCCGGATTTTGTCTCCTTTCCGCTCTAAGTCTCCGCGCGGTACGTTCGATCTCGGGATCAAATAATATAGCTTCAGGGTCCGCCGTAGATCTCGTGTACATGCACAGGGAAAACAGAGTTTCAAAGAAATGATTAGTACCGTGGAAGGGTTAGGTAAAAATAAAGAAATAGAAATAATAATAATAATAATAATAATAATAATAAAGAAATAGCTAGGGTGGTAAGATCAAACGCAATCGCCTCCCCGGCAACGACGCCAAAAACTTGATCGCTTCAGAATGCAACCCTAGAGCACGACCTAGTATGGCGTAAATGCACGGAGATAAATCCCCGGCAACGGCGCCAAAAACTTGATCGTGCCCGGATATACACCCAGAGAACGGTTATAGTTTTACCGTAAGTGCACGGTGTAGCAGCGAGCGGGTTATCGAACACAGGGAGGATGAATGACCGTGCTTGTTCCAATCAACCTGGCTATTTAAGAAGAGAGATTTGCCTTTGGCGATCCTGTCACAATCGTCAGACAAAGCGTGGAAATATCAAATCAAATAAAGAACGTCTAGGGAATGGGGAATCCCCGCCACTCACCGTATTTCATAAATGTGGGTCATCAGTATCAAAATTGCTAGAATAAGATTTTGGATGAACTAGTTGCAACTGAATGTAGAACCAAGCTCACGCTCTCGTGCTGTTGCCGGTCTATAGCTATCCTAGGTTTGGGTCCAATCTCTTGTAAACCCTAGCCTAGGGAAGCTAGCATTAGGATCAACATCATCGTCCAATCGCGCACCGAGCCCAATCTCTTGCAAACTCGGCTCGCGATCTAGGTTGGGATAGTTCCTACCCGTCCAATCTCTTGCAAACGGGTATTGGCACGGAATTGGAACCGGAAACCCTAGTATCGGTCCAATCTCTTGCAAACCGATACTACGGAAATTCGATTCCAACCCAATTCGGATTTCTAGGGTTTCCTATCGAATTGGGATCCAATCTCTTGCAAATCCCAATCGGTACGAACTCCTAGCTATCCGTAGTAAATCGATCTCAATCTGATCCCTAATATCAATTCTAGCAAAATCTCTACCAATTCATCACAAATATGAAATTGGGCTTGTAGGGTTCATCCCCACGCCCCAAGACGCGGCGACTACTCACAATTCATAGCAAGATCACAAAAATAATCAATGAAATAAGCAATAGAATTCATCACAATATTGAGATATGCAATAAAAATAGAATTTTTAGAGAAGAGAGAAGCAAACCAATGGAGTTCTTCAATTAATCCAACAAAAATCCAATTTTGTCTCCTCTCCAATCTCAAGAATAAAACTAAAAAGCTAATCTAAGAGGCTACAAAAATCTAAGGGAAAAGCTCTTCTCCAAAACTAGGGTAAAAACAGGGGTTAAATACCCCTCAAAATCGTCCAAAAACTGTGACCAAAATACCCCTGCGCAGCCTGTTTTCCGCAATTTTCGCTACAGGCAGCGCGTCGCACTCGGCCGAGTGACAAAAGTCGCTCGGCCGAGTGAAAACCCTGTAAATTTCCAGTAAGTCTCGATCTTCAGGGGTCTTCACTTCGGGGGCTGCTCAGCCGAGTGAGTTGTCGTCACTCGGCCGATGGCTTCATGGTACTCGGGCGGTCGGGATTATCCACTCGGCCGAGTAGGTCTTCTGAAACTCAGGAAGCCGAAAAACAGTAACATGGCGATTTTTGAAGGGCTTCGTCTGGGCACCACTCGGGCGGACGGGATGTAGTCACTCGGCCGATGTGGTCTCCGTCGCTCGGCCGAGTGCACATAGGAATCGTGTCTGATCTGGTCGGCCGAGCGGTGTCTCGCTGGTCGGCCGAGTGGCTCCTCCACTCGGCCGAGTGGGACACTAAAAATGCCCAGATTGCTTGTTTTGGCCTCCTCGTCGCTCCTGCAACGTCCGTTCCTCTTCCGCTCCTCTCCAACAGCAAAAATACCCCTCGGGGAGGTCGTCGGTGACCCTCTGGAGTAAGCGCATCTCGAGATCACTCCAAATCGCGCCAAATCACCTGAAATGCGACAAAAACAACAAATCGTGAAAAGCATCGCAATATCGTCGATATATCATGAAAAACATGATTTGGGCGATCTAAATAGCATGCAAACATGCGGGAAAAAGGTGTAAAATAAGGAGTGATCAAGGTGGAGCCAGAGAGCGTCGATCCTGAGTACGACCCTGAGGAGGACCAGAGCTAGGGACTTCCTGTTGTAGTTTCCAGAGTTATCCATTTACTTTAGTTGGGTGCGTAGCACCTTTTGTTATTTGATTAGGTTGGGTGTTTGCACCGTTAGATTTCCTTTCTGCTGTTGTAGCCCTTCGGGTGTTGAGACTTGGTACTTTTGATATGTTGGAATAAAATGTGATGTTCTTTCATTCTTGTACTTTTATTGTTCTGTACTAACATGTAGGGACCTGTACCTTCGTCTTGGTACCACACAGACGCTTATTGGGTCAGGGCTCCTTAGCTCTGGCCTAAGCGGGCCTAGTCACGCTTTGCCTCCACTGTTTTGGGAAGCGGGGTGTGACATTACATGTGCTGCTTTACTCCCGTGCACAACCCACTTATTTACAAGTTTGCATTATTCCTCTTTTACACTCGTCTCCCTCCACCCCTAGCCATCCGCCCTCCACCCCCCACCGTCACCGACGAGGACTCCGACTATGATTTACTAGAGTTTGGGAGAGGGAGGCTGGACAGGTCGGCGGAGGTGGAGGTGGGGCAGGGGATGTCAGAGAATGGGCGACGGAGGGGGCGAGGCTAAAGAGGCCGGAGGAGGGGGGGCTGGGGATGTCGACGAAGGGGGTGGATGGGGCGGGATTGGGGAGATCGGATGTGAGGGATGTGGGGCTAGGGAGGTCGGAGGCAGCGGCGGGGCTGTGGTGGTCGGAAGAGGAAGAGGTGAGCTGGGGAGGTCGGAGGAGGAGGTGGTGCTAGGGAGGTCTGAGGTGGGGGCTACCGATATTCGGCCGTTTTATTCATTGCGCACACCCAAGGGCATTTTCGAAAATTTTTCCCGGTTGTGCGCAGTGAGTAATTCTAGTGGCAAACTTGTATATTAGCGGTCCTTCGCAAAGTAAAAAATTAGGTGCGTGTAGCAATTCCCGATATCAAGGCCCCATTGAAAATTGAGCAAGCAATAGAACGAATTATCATACAAAGAAAAAGAATATCTAGATATACATGATTCGGTTTAACATGCACTGCCTACATCTACCTGGTACTAGTTGAGAAATTTATTATGTGAATGGGATCCAAGATTACAAGTTGGACACCCATCACAGCAATAATTTCTCCCCTTTTCGTATACAACCAAGGTCTATCTTATAGCTTCCATGGCCACCAAGGCCAAAACAAAGCCGAGCCAAGCCAAGCCCTCTCTCATCTAACAATGATAGGCATATATAGTGGTACATTGAATTCCTATTCTAGTATAATTCTTACACAAGAAAACCTATTCAAGTACAACTTTTTTTAGTTGTAGACCATACAACTAAATAATCAAAGTTCTTAGTCAATAAGACTTATATCATGGATCCAATTACTTTACCCAAAAGAAATTATAAACTAAATCCGACCCTTAAATCCAATCAAGGTTCAAACTCTCGTGTTTTCGTATCATAATTCTTAACACTTCACTTTGATACAATACACAAATAAAATCTTTGAATGCAATACCTGTATCGAGACATAATCACAACAAAAAATAGATATTGAAATATTTGACTCTGTTTTTTGTTGTTGAAAAGTTAATAATTTTATTCATATAACTCAAAACAGTACAACTAAGGATTACTTGGTAATTGAAGCTCTAGACTAGGACGATGATAGGACACACGCGTCATCATTCATCACTTGCTACAACTACAATTTCCATTCATCCAATTAAAGACTCCATTTTGAAAGTAAACTAATTAACATTCCCTTAATCCTTAAAATTATGAGATAATAAAGAGGAAATACAATAAACATCTCTGTAAAAATCTCCAATGATTTTAATTTTTGGATTTCTATCTCCTTTGAATATTCGATTATTACGCTCATGCCAAATGTGCCAAACCACAATTACACGGACTATTTTCGCCACCAATGAAAGGAGCGTTATAGATTTGAACTTGCTCTTAAATAGGTCGGCCACACTCTAGAGATCACAATTGGGCAAAAGACCATAACACCAGTTTCTGTAAGCATAATCTCCAAATATAGAATGAGGAGCTACATTCAAAGAATAGATGATGGGTAGTTTTGCCAATTTCATCACAAAAGCACAGATGTAGGGTCAATTGGGATATTTCGAGCACAAAGATTACCCTTCGTTGGGAGCTTGTTAAGTAATATCTCAATAGAAGCAATGAGAACTTGGGAGTATGATTTTTATACTAAACGACATCATATAGAGAGGAAGGAGCCTCTTGCATTCAGATAGCATTCCAGGCCGAAGAAAACGAGAATAGGGGAGCAGATAGCAATATTAAGTTCCTAACTGCATTATACCGAATGCACCCTAAAGCAATATCCTTATTTTGTAACATAAATTTCCAAGTATCCGAGTCAATAGTATTTGCAGAGCAATTAAATATATTGTGTCCAGTAAGATAGGTACACCAGATGGAAGTGGCCCAAAGTGAGTTGGAGGATGCGCAACACCAGAATAATCTTAAGATGGAGGTCACATTAATATTGTGTAATTGACGAAGGCCAATACCATCTTCAGTTTTAGGCCTACGCATACCCGATCCTGACCCAGGGCACCCAGGGCAGCCGCCCAGGGCCCAGGGCCAGGGGCCTAATTTTTTTAATGTATATATATAATACATTAATACATTATATAATAAATTAATAATAATACGAAAAACGGTTCCGTCGGTTCGTTATCTCTTCGCAGACGATTTCGATTCTCCGAGACGGTTCCTATTCTCCGAGAGATGTTCCCTTTCTTCTCGGCAACCACAAGGAGGAGTCTTTTTAGATGAGATGTGGTTTATATGTGATTTTTGTGCAGGTACAACATACAAGATTTCCAGAAGCAAGAAGTGTGGTGTGAATATGCCAAGAGTTCCAAATCAAGCCAAACCATACGTGGAGTGGTCATAATGACATGTTCTCGTATGCTAATCATTGTATTTGTTTTATTTTAAGGGGTATTGGTTTTATATTCCCCCTATTTTGGACCATCTTTTAGCATATCAATAAAAATTTTAGGCGTAGGAATGAGCCTCCTAGCATTGCACTTGACTAGATTCCAAACCCTTAAAAAATTTAGTATTTCAATTTTTTAAAAAAATTATATTTAAATGGCCCAAAATTTTAACTCGTCAGGGCCCCATTATCTTTAGGACAGGCCCTAGGCCTACGCATATCATGCCAACTCCAAATAGACAATGAATTACCCCAAATATATCCCTAATGTTATGAATGAGGGAGGCCTTTGGCCTCCCCTCCTTCATTACCCACTCATTGGTCCCCATTACTATGGGTAATAGGGACCCTTGGTCTCCTTGAGGCCCTTCATCTCCCTTCTCTAGTTTAATATATAGAGAACCATGGCCTATTGCCATGGTTACTCATTCTTTTGTTAAGAAAGCTTGTCTATCTCTCTCTTGAGTTCGATTACTCTCTAACATGTTATCAGCACGTTTGCTCTAAATTATTTGAGATTTTCATACCGTCTCCCCTCAAATAAAATTCAACCCCTACGCGCGAAGGAATCTTGGTTGCTGCGATCTGTTGCGGCGATTTCCACGGTTCATCAGGAGCGGTGATTCATTCTACGGATCTAGTCTTTATCGAGGATCGTTCCTAGATCTAACGGATCTAGAGGTAAACAAAAGAAACCCATAGATCAACATCTTTACATTGGCATGCTGAAAATCTGTGCTATAATTTTTTTTCTTTCAAAGTGATCTATAACAAATATCTTTAGAATATCACTTTTAAAATACACAGTTTTAAAAGATTTATTTCAAAAAAAAAACCGAGGATACCTGACATTCATTTTGCGACCTCGTTTTCTGTGGGATAATTCATTCTGACATTCATTCTATATTTTCATTCATTCATTCTGACATTCATATGGAATATCTAGAATGAAAATATAGGTCCCCAAAAATATAAATGACTACAATTTACGCAGAATGAAAATAAAGGATTGGTGATAAATATTCTGACAATTTACGCATTTAGTCACCAACCCCTACTTTCTGTGATTGATGTCATTTCGTTTGTTTGATGAATTTGGGTGTACTATTATTCATGAGCATGTTGAATTCGTTGGGTTATTCCTAATTTTTTGAGCTTGAGATGTTGAAAAAGATGTGATGAAAATATTACCCAAAATGAATTGGCAATTATTAAGTGCTTAAGGGTCGGCTTTGGCATGCAACAATGTGTGAAATTCTGATGAATTTAGTATTGAAATTGTTATGATCTTTAGAGAAAATAGTTCATTAAACCAGTGTAACAAAGACTATGTTCATTACCCAACTCAATTTCAAGTTACATGAGCATTCGGTTCTTAGTTTTAAGTCAATGACTATGTTCTCTATAATGGAAAACTCAGTTCAAAATCATATGGGCCTACATCCCATATTAGAATAATATTTACTTTTGATCTAATTTGGGCCCGAAGCCCAGTTTTTAACAATGTATATAAGTTTAATGGGCCAGCAGCCCCATTCATATTAATAATTAATTTTGACTTCTCAAATGGGCCAGCAGCCCATTAAATCCAATTGCAAAATGAATATGTTAATTAAATTTTTGCAAATGGGCCTGCAGACCAAAACATTAAATTAATTATTAAATTATTTATGGGCATGCAGCCCCAATAATAATAAGAATTCATTTTAAATTCTTGTTTGGGCATGTAGCCCAATCAGTCAAATTTCTAATATTATAACACTCTCGCATTATTATTAATTTATGGAATATTAGGATTTTTTCAAAATATAACTATCTTAAAGATCCTGAGACCGCTCTACCGTTAGTCAACTAACCTAACGGTGTATGACGTTTCCACGTGGTCTACTAGATAATTATATTTTCTAGTTTCCTTTACCATATGTTATGCTTGAGATATATGCGTGGTTGTTTATTTATATGCCTGTAGCATATTTAGAACTGCGTGGATGTTTAAATAAATAAAAATGTGTTTTTCGGGATCGGCCATGGTATACCTATTTACATTCCTTGCACTTTTATTTTCTTTTTGAGAGAATTTGTAAGTGAGGAAATTTGTATTAAAAGCCAAAGCTCGGTGCAACAGCATATGAAGAGGAAGATATTGGGACCCAGTTTGGGTTTCCAAAGTTGTATTTTTCTATTCTTTTATGGACTGTAAACGAACTTTGGACTGTGTATTTTTTTGGGTATCTGGCCGATCCCCGCATTTTTATTTCTTTATGCATGAATTTTGATTTTTAATTAATTCATGCTTATTTTAAATTGCGTAGATAAAATGGCAAAATTGGCAAGCGTCGATTTCGAAGTCATTGACTCTGCAGGCACAAATTACCTGAGTTGGCGAGTGGACCTGAAGTTTCACTTGCGTTCGATGGCCATACTTGGGTCCATTTTGGCTCCTTCCCAGGCCCCAGCAGCGGCCGAAGCTTCTGCTACATCCAGCAGCAGCCCTCCAACCACCGTATCTGATGTAGATAAGGCGAAATCCATAATCTACATTAGGAAACATATAGATCGGACCTTAAAGGCCGAATACTTAACGGTTGAGGACCCAAAGGACCTGTGGACAGCGCTGGAAGCACGATATAAACATTAAATTGATGTTATATTACCCCGTGCAAGTTATGAGTGGGAAAACCTTAGACTTAAGGACTATAAGTCCGTCGCTGAGTATAATTCTGCACTTCATAACATCACCTCACGCCTGAAGTTGTGCGGTGAAGAAGTGACAGAACAGCGCATGTTGGAAAAAAACATTTACCTCGTTTCACGAGAAAGATGCAATCCTCATGCAGCAGTATCGTGAACGCAACTTCACGACATTCTCTGATCTGATCTCATGCCTACTTAGGGCAGATCAGAATCGAGATTTACTGCTTGCAACTCATAACCTACGTCCAGCTGGCACTGCCCCCAATCCCTGAAGCCCACCACGTTTCTCCCCAGAAGTGGAAAAACAAGAGGAAGGCTAAAAACATTAAAGGGAAAGCGGTAATGAAGCAACCAAGAGGTGTAGCTCCCTAGACAAACAAAAACAATAAAGGGAAAAGAAACTTCACTTGGAAGCGAAAGAACACCGAGCACGTGTCACTTCCAAAGAAGACATGGGAGGATAAATGCCATAGATGCAGCATGACTGACCACTGGTCCAGAAACTGTCGCACTCCTCGCCACCTACAGGATCTATACCAGGCGAGCCAGAAGTCTCGACCTGACACAAACTTGGCAGGTGTACATGCGCCAACAGTCTTTACTGCTAAAGACTTCGAGAACGACGATCTGCTAGATTAAGCATCATCATTTATCTATGCATTTTGAATTCGATGTATTTCATCTGTTATTTGCTTTAGTGCGGACTTTTATTTTTGAATGTTGTCTACATTTTCCCTCAAATAAAATTTCGTTTTTTCTTATATAGATGATGTCTGAGTGCCTAGTGGACATTGCCTCGACGCACACAATCCTTCGCGATCATTGCTATTTTAATAGCGTAAACAAATATGACGGTCATGTTATCACAATTTCAAGACTGTCCCAAATAATCGAAGGAACTGGTGAAGCAATTATATTGCTCCCAAATAACACAAGACTTAAAATAAATAATGCATTATTCTCTCCTAAATCAAATAGAAATCTCGTAAGTTTCAAGGATTTCCGTTTAAACGGATATCACTTAGAGACCAGAGATGAAAATAAGGTTGAATATCTAATTGTAACTCGTCAAAAAGATGACCAGAAGATCATCTTCGAGCGATTCAAGAAACTCCCGTCAGGTCTCTACCAAACATACATTCAACCAGTAGAAGCCAATATGATTGAGCACCAGACGTGCCAATCACTGCCAGAGTTCCAACTCTGGCACAATAGACTTGGTCACCCTAGAACAGCAATGATGCGGCGCATCATCACTGAATCCCGTGGACACAAATTGAATAACCTGAAGATTCTTCAAAAGTGTGAATTTCCATGTCTCCCTTGTTTCAAGGGAAACCTAATAACTAGACCATCCCTCCTGAAAGTGGGATTAGAGTCTCATGGTTTCCTAGAGAGAATTCATGGTGACATTTGCGGGCCTATTCACCTCGCAAGTGGCCCATTTCGGTACTTCATGGTACTGATTGATGCATCAACCAAATGGTCTTATGTGTGCCTCTTGTCCACCTGCAACCTAGCTTTTCCAAAGCTATTGGCACAAATAATAAGGTTGCATGCTCATTTCCCCGATAACCATATCAAGAAACTACGTCTTGATAATACGGGAGAATTTACTCCACAAGTCTTCGAAGACTATTACCGGGCATCGGGTATTGAAGTTGAACATCCTGTAGCACATGTTCACACCCAAAACGGATTAGCTGAGTCCCTTATAAAGAGACTCCAATGGATTGTACGTCCATTGCTTATGCAATCCCAGTTGCCTGTAGATGCTTGGGGGCATGCTATTTTACATGCCGCATCACTTATTAGGATAAGACCCTCTGGAGGTCAAACTTTATCCCCGATGCAACTAGCATATGGCACACCTCCGGATATCTCTCATTTGAGAGTGTTTAGTTGTGCGGTATATGTCCCAATAGCACCACCTCAGAGGACCAAAATGGATCCTCAGCGTCGTCTAGGTATATATATTGGGTTTGATTCGCCCTCTATTATCAGATACCTTGAACCCCTTACGGGTGACGCATTCAAGGCACGTTTTGCAGACTGTGAATGTAATGAGATAATTTTTCCTAAACTAGGCACACAGTCTAAGAAGCCAGAAGCTTCTGAGACCATTAGTTGGGACCAGAAGTCTTTGTCCCTATATGATACGCGTACTAATCTGTGTAAAGATGAGATCCTGAAGATCCTTCACATCCAGAATACAGTACATCTTTTGCCGGATAAATTCACAGACAACCAGAAGATTGTCTGTTCACACGTCCCTGCTGCCAATATGCCAGCTAGGATTGACATTCCCATAGATGGATGTAATCCACCTGCAGCAGAATTGGCTGTACCTCAAATGAAAAGAGGACGCCCACCAGGTTCAAAAGATAAAGTTCCTCGAAAGAGGAAGACTCCTGGAGATACTAAGATTTTCCCTCCACAGGATGCTGAGCTCAGACCAGCTACCTCTCCCCTCCTGATTTCCCCAGCAGAGGAAACAATAGGAGAAACATCATTAAATTTTGTACGTACTGGAGAGGTACTGGACAGAAATAGCATAGTCGTCGACGACGATTTTGCGTTCGATATTGCCGTTCACGTCACTAAATATGACGATGACGTCGAACCACGATCTCTAGCGGAATGTAAACGCAGAGATGATTGGCCAAAGTGGGACGAGGCAATAAGTGTAGAGCTGGACTCACTCTTGAAACGCAAAGTCTTTGGACCAGTAGTCCAAACACCAGTAGGTGTAAAGCCTGTGGGATATAAGTGGGTTTTCATAAGAAAAAGAGATGAAAATAATGTGATCATTTGCTAAAAGGCATGCCTTGTAGCCCAAGGATTTTCCCAAAGACCGGGGATTGATTACGAAGATACGTATTCTCCGGTCATGGATTCGGTCACTTTTCGATTTTTAATAAGCCTAACTTCTCTGGAAAGCCTAGAAATGCAGCTCATGGACGTTGTGACTTCATATCTATATGGCGATATAGATAAAAATATCTATATGAGACTTTCTGATGGGTTTAATCTACCCCCAGAGATGAAAGAGATACCTCGGGATGTATTCTCTGTAAGGCTACATAGATCATTATATGGTCTAAAACAATCGGGAAAGATGTGGTATAACAGTCTTAGTGATTTCCTTGCACAGCAAGGATTCACGAATAACGAAGTCTGCCCGTGTATCTTTATCAAAAGAACGGGAACAGGATTCGTCATCATAGCTGTATATGTAGATGACTTAAATCTCATAGGATCTCCTGCAGAGATCAAAGAGATATCTGAAAGCCTTAAACATACTTTTGAAATGAAAGACCTAGGCAAAACAAAGTATTGTCTTGGCTTACAGATAGAACACATAAGAGGTGGAATCCTATTACACCAATCTAATTATACAAAGAAACTTGTACACAAGTTTCATATGGATAAATGTCATCCTTTAGGTACTCCTATGGTCGTAAGATCACTAGATGTACATAAGGACCCCTTTCGGCCATTGGAAGAGGGGGATGAGATACTGGGTCCTGAAGTACCCTACCTCAGTGCCATTGGAGCACTTCTATATCTGGCTAACTGTACGCGTCCCGATATAGCGTTTACAGTTAATCTTCTATCCAGACACAGTGCAGCACCCACAAAGCGCCACTGGAACGGAGTAAAGCATCTTCTGCGATACCTTCAGGGTTCCATTGATCTTGGACTTTACGACCAGAGAGGTGCCTCCCCCAAATTGTTTAGTTATGCTGATGCAGGTTATCTCTCTGATCCGCATACGGCAAAATCCCAAACAGGTTTTGTTTTTACCTACGGAGGTACTGCTATCTTCTAGAGATCGGTAAAGCAAACCACAACAGCTACATCATCCAACCATTCGGAGCTCATTGCGATCCATGAAGCAAGCAGAGAGTGTTATTGGTTATGATCCGTCGTCCAACACATTCTTCAATCTATTGGCCTGAAGACCGGTGATTTGGAGCCTACCATCCTATTTGAAGACAACGCCGCATGCATTGCTCAACTTCAAAAGGGCTACATCAAGGGCGACAGGACAAAGCACATATCTACCAAGTTTTTCTGGACACATGAGCTAAAGGAGGACAAGCAGATCGAAGTTCAGTAGATACAGTCCTGCAACAACTTAGCTGATCTTTTTACTAAGTCTTTGCCCAAATGTACTTTTGTAAAGCTTGTAAAGAACATTGGTATGATACAATTGAAAGACCTGCAAGCCTGAAGCTTGTATGGATCAGTGGGAGTAACCCGTGGGTTGCACTCTTTTCCCTTAAGTTGTTGGGTTTTTCCCACTGGGTTTTCCCCAGCTAAGGTTTTAACGAGACAAACACACTTACTCTGGATCCAGAAGTATCCACCCCTCTTTGCCTCAGATGCAGAGACCAAAGTGATGAATGGGTAAGGGGGAGTGTTATGAATGAGGGAGGCCTTTGGCCTCCCCTCCTTCATTACCCACTCATTGGTCCCCATTACTATGGGTAATGGGGACCCTTGGTCTCCTTGAGGCCCTTCATCTCCCTTCTCTAGTTTAATATATAGAGAACCATGGCCTATTGCCATGGTTATTCATTCTTTTGTTAAGAAAGCTTGTCTATCTCTCTCTTGAGTTCGATTACTCTCTAACACCTAATTAATAATTCAAAAAAATTTATAACCAAAGTAGGAAACTTATAACTCAAAAACCAGTTAGATAATATGTTATGCATCACAGACAGAACCAATTCAATTTTTTCTGCTCTAGATAGTTATTTGGAAGACCAACCAGAAAATGTCGCTTTGCATTTATCAATCAAGGAAGCAAACATACGAGCTTTAGGATAACCAACTGAAAGAGGTAAGCCCAAATATCTCATAGGAAGATTACCATGTTGGATGTTAGTAATACGCTGTAACACCAGACGATCTTTGCACCCTTTGCTATGTATCACCCTGCTCTTTAAGCGATTAACACTTAAACATGTATGATGCTCGAAATTATCCAATGGATCATTGAGTTGCGAGAAGCTTCTCCTATCAGCCTTGCACAAGACTAATATATCGTCTGCAGATAGCAGATGAGATATCTGACTTTGATTATTGTTTTTCATGGGCATAATCTTCTTACTATATATGGCCATGTCCAAAGTAATTGAGAAAAATTCCATGACCATGACAAAAAGATAAGGTGATAATGGATCACTTTGACAAATGCCCTTATTTCCATAGAAATATTCGGCTGAAGAGCCATTAATCAATATAGAGAATATCTCCCCACTAATACATTCTCTAATCCAATTAATGAATTTATGTGGGAAACCAAATCGATGCATTATGAAATAAATAAACTCATGATTCACACTATCAATTGCCTTTCTCAAATTCAGTTTAATGCAAGCTCTAGATCCCATCTGCTTAGATAAATCCCTTAGCAATTCATTAGCAAGTAAAGCACAATCAGAAATAAGCCTTCCTCTAAGAAATGCCGATTGATTAGGAGAAATTAAATTTGGAACAATGTCTTTCAATTTATTACTCAAAACCTTTGTGAAGACTTTATAAATAACATTGCAGTAAGATATAGACCGTTATTCATCCAAAGATGAAGCGCATGAAGACTTAGGTACTGAAGTTAAAAATGTATGATTAACTTGCTTCAAGAGAATACATGTGTCGAAGAAAGAATGAACAGCAGATAGGATACATTTGCCAACAACATGCTAATATTTTTGGAAAAATAGAACATTTAAACCATAAGGTATCAGGGAAATGTCACCATTGAAATCAAATGACGCTCTCTTTATTTCAACATCCGATATGGGATCACAAATCATATCAGAAGCCGAAGATTTCAGGATGTGTTTAGTGTTGAGATTCGGGAAGACATTCCAATAATCATTTTCAGACAAAAGAGTTTTGTAATAATCTGGAGCTTCCTTCTTGAGTTGCTGGATATGAATTACAGGAGATCCAGAAGCAGATATAAAATGATACAAATTATTATGAGACTGCCTCTCCCTCATAGCAGTATAGTAGAATTTGGAATTACAATCACCAAAGAGAAGCCAATTTTGCCTACTCTTTGACGATATTCATCCTTGTAATACCCCTTTTATATACTGATATAATGTACATATTTCTGGACGTATTTGTACGTATAAATTTTTTAGATATTTTTATGAGTTTTTCCTAATTTCCTAATGACCAAATTATTTTAAATAATTTTAAACATTGTTTAAAATTATAATGGGTGAAGTATTTGGATGAAATAAATTGTATTGAGTATGTATGGTGTATTAAAGAGTGTATTCCTATTTTCTAAAAAATAAAATTTCAACTTTTGTAAGAGAGACACCTAAAGCACTTATGTGTCATTCTCATTGCCAACCTTAAACGTAATCATGCCACATTACCCCACACTTGGCATCAAGGTAGAAAATGAAGGATGATGAGGCTTAAGGGTGGAATTTAAAAAGGAGAAAATGAAAAATAAAAAGAGAATTTTGCATGTTGGCATTCTCTCCTCCTTGGCTCCACCTCTCCATCACTACCCTTACTCTGTCTCTTGACCTACCACACCACAAATTCATCCCCTCATCAACTTGGAGCTATTGAAGCTTGGAGAAAGAAAACATGGAAGGAAGAAGCTTGAAGGTCTTCAAGGAGAAGAAGGGCCAAAGATTGAAGGAATGACTTATTGAAGGTAGGATTTCTAATATCCTAGTTAGGATGTAGTTTTAGGATTGTGGTTATAGAGTTCCATCACCTAGCTTTAACATGGAATATGCTATTGATGTGTTAACAAGTATATTTTAGGCTCAAGTAACATTAAGCTTAGGTCATGCATGTTAATTGGTTGGAACTCGAATGTAGTCCAAAGAAAATGATGTGCTGTAAATTTTCAGTTCTGTTCTGTAGATTGAAAAATTCATATCTGCTAGTGTAGACCCCCAAATGGAATGATTCAAGATGTTTTGGAAAGGTTGCGATGTTACCTACAACTCTCTAGAAGGAAGCAGAGCCTAATTCTGACTGTAGAAAGGTGTAAAAAGATGACTTTACCATGATGTCAGTTTTAGATAGATTCTGCTATATAGTGGAAAAAATATCATATCTCTCTCTACAGACCCCCAAATAACACAATCTTAGATAATTTGGAAACAACACGTAAGCATCTACAACATTTATGTTCAACACTAATTGTGATTATGGCTCTAGATTGTTGTTTTAGACTGATACATCAAAGTCCAGTTTCAAAAACAGAATCATGAATTTGCTATATAAATTTCATGTTAAAATTTGTGAAATCATGATACGAAGAAATTGTGAGATTCATGTTATGTTTTAATTTATGCCCTTAAGTTAATTAAGTTCATGCTTATGGATGAATGTTATGCCATTGTAAATTATGTTGTAGTGGAATGATAAGTCTATGGCTCATATCCATAGTAGCGATTATAAAATCATGTGTCGAAGATGTTAATTGGAAACAAGAGAATCGTGTGATGTTATAATGAATGTTTATATGATGTTCGTGTTAACAACACGATATCGATGCAATGGAAAGAAAAATGAAAATTGTGAAGCGGTAATTGTCAATATATATATATATATATATATATATATATATATATATATATACATACATACATACATACATACATACATACATACATACATACATACATACATACATACATACATACATACAAAATTGTAAGGTGTTGCCAAGGTGTTGCCACTAAAATCATACATAATTGTAAGGTGTTGCCAAGGTGTTGCCACTAAAATCATGTTGTTAACCACCAAGTGAAAGATGGGGATTAGCATGCCACATTTATTTTAGTGTGTATCTGATATGTCATTATATTCCACATTTTATCTATATGATTACACGTCAAAATGATTGCTCAATTACATATTTCATACGCTTTTATGCTCATAATTGGAAATATTATACTTTAAGCACGTTTGGTTGCATTTCAGGGAATATCGAGCGATTTGGAGTATATTGGAGGACAGCACGCGTGCTTCGACACCCGAACTCTTGAAGCGCCGTGTTCGGTGACTCAAAGCTGCTGGGAAGCAAGGAAAGGGCAAGAGATAAGGGACGAGAAAGAGGAGAACGAAGAAAGCATGGTTCTATGAAACCATGACTCATGGATTCCAGGTCGCTCGATCGAGCTATGATGCGGCGAAGGAATTGAGCGACCCAAAGTGCTAGAAACAGGACAGCCATGCACTATTTTCAAATCTTCTATCACCTGGGATTTTTTAGTATTTTTCTGATATATTTTCCACATAGTAGACTTCAAGACAGTTCCAACGCCACCAAGAACGTGCCAATCGAAGGTCGGATGAGCTCTGGGAAATTTCTGCAAGCTGATGCTACAGTGCTAAAATCTATTTTCAGCAATCTACTAGACCGAGCAGGACCCTACTCGACTGAGCAGAGTACTGCAGTGCTGAAATTCGACTGAACAGCAGCCTACTCGACCAAGCAGCTACCTACTCGACCGAGCAACTGTATACTCGACCAAGCAGGGTGCCTACTCGATCGAGCTGACCCTACTCGGTCCGAGCAGGCAGTGCGACGTTTGGGCAGTGATTCCAGATTTTCTGACGGCTCGACCAAGCAGCCACTTACTTGACCGAGCAGCTACGTACTCGGACCGAGCCGACCCTCCTCGGACCGAGCCGACAGACCGACGTTTTGGTCGATGGATCCAGAGTTTTAACGACTCGACCGAGCATCCACCTACTCGACCGAGTCACTGTGGGCCCAGATTTTAAGTTGCGTCTGGATTTTGGGGTTGATTTGGAGAGTGCTTCTGGGGTTGTTTTACGAGGGTTTTGAGGGAGGAATTGGCAGTCGTCGGGGGGACTTTTAGAGGACTTTTTAGAGAGTTTTGAAGGTTGGATCTAATTTTCTTAGGAGTTCTTGGAGACTTTATTTTGGAGTTAGGCCATGCCATAGGCCCGTTCCATGTATCAAGCTAAGTATTCCTATTCATTTGAATTATATTTTAGTTCTTCCTATTGTTTTTCTATGATGCTAGCAATGATCTTTATTGTCTTCATAATATTTGCTATGCTTGAGTAGTCTTTTCTAAGGCTAATGGATTAGCCCTAGGATTTTAGGATCTAGATGCAAAGATAGGATTTTTATGATGCGTTGGGTATAAAAGGGGCTGTATTTTGGTTGATCTAGAAAAATCCCTAGGAGAACTCATACTGAGATCGTGCCCATGTTCGGTGGAATCGATTAGCTTAAGGGGTATCCTACGAATTTAATTAGGAAGGTAGTGGATTCAACCGAGGTACGTGACCACGCCTGGCTTGTGCCTTGATGGGATCCACCGACGAACTATATCACTAATTGAAGGCTACCGTTATTGCGTCAATAAGAGCCCCCAAAATACCTCGAAGCTCTAACACACGAGAGTGGTACGAGTTGAGAGCGTTCGAACCACACGAGTGGTGAAAAATTTGTAGATCCTTAATGCACGTATCGTATGCGCCTATCGCGAGAGCGGGGTTAATGCGATACATTTGATTCTTAATGCCAAGATGCATGAATTCACTTTCTAGATGCTACAATCTCCCAATAAAACCAATGCAACGTAAGAGTTCTAGCCTAGCATCGGTATCTGACGGTCCTAGTGGTGAGTCCTAAAGCCCTAGTCTTTTCTTTCTTTCTTTGTATGGACCCCTTTGTTTGTGACATCAGTGACACGACTTTTGCATCCATCACCATTACGACACTCCACAATCCACATCCACCAATAAATCCGCAAGTCTAACTCAACCTAGGAGTAGATATGTAGTATATCACCACTTCCCCGTGTTCGATACCCGCTTGCCACTATACCATACGTTTGTGATAAACGACATCATTTCGGAGTTAGTTCCGGGTCGATCAGTATCCATGCCTATGTTTATGTTTCATATATGCATGTTGTCAATGTTCATGTCCTATGTTATATCTATACGTTATAACATGCTAATTATATCCAAGTCTATCTTAGTAACCATGTTAATCACTATGCCATATTCCCCAGGATTTTCCAAATTGCAAATGTTCATCTTAATTATGCCATCTTTGATAATTCCTTCAAGATGATCTTTTTTGTACGAATAATTCTGATGTGGTAGAAATGTATGTGTTGAAATGAAAGGGCATGCGACACATAATATGGCATATGAAAAGAATGGAAATTAACACCACATAGACCAAAGTGCCACATGGACCAACGTACCACGGAAATGCTAGGGCCACCTCCTGAATCTATGCGTGGTAAATGGACGACATGGACCTACGTGCTACATGGACAAGCGTGCCACGGAAATGCCGGGGCCACCTCCTGAATCCATGTGAGCCACCTCTAGAATCCATGAGTCACATTATAGGCACGCTGGCATAGATGGGATCCCTTAGGTGTTGCATTTGCATTCATAATAATTTCATAAGCATCCTATGCATATCTGTGGTTGTCTGTCTTTACTTTACGCTTATTTAATTCTGTAGCTTTTACTTTTCATTATTTCCTGTGATGCTCACTTTCTTTAAGCAATTCAATTCAGCAATGTTTCCTTTCAGTAGTTGTACTTGTTTCTTATACATTAATAGTAGACATGTTTATAGTTGGTGACCCAACCTTAGTTAGGTAGAACAATTCTAAAACTGGATCCTACCTGGTGATGTTAGGATTTCCTATTGGGTCACGCGTCGACGTGTCCCATTTACTTTTTCCAGGTTTAGGTGCAGAGCATGCAGAGCAAGATTTGGCCCAGGAGTTACTCCGAGATGAAACCCACAGAGGGTAACTTGTACAGTTGTTTCTCAGGGGTGGTCTAGGGAGTGAGTTATACCAGTGTGTGGATGTCTTTGTCTTTTTGTGGGTTTTCCTTTTGGGGATTTCTTTTGCTTCACCGTTGTAATATTGTACAACTGATGATGTAAAAATGATAAATCTTGTATTAATAAAAAGAAAGTTGGACTTGGTACTTTTATCTCTGTTGTTCCTTGTTGTATTTTGTCTTATATGTTATTCTCTGGTGTTGTATGTTTGGAGCACTACGTGTACTTCCTAGCACGTCCACAGTGGCATGCTGGTTTTATTGTATTCTGTTTCTCTTCTTTCTAGTAACACTCGCTACTCTGATCACCTGAGACGGATTCATACTTTCTGGGTATCCTGGGGAGCGGAGAGTTACAATCCTCCTCTCTATTCAAGGCTGCATTTAGTTTAGATAGAAGATCTTTCTCATTATGTTGCAATTCATTAGTAGAATGCAAATCTACACAATTTCTAGTAGTAAATCAAGTCTATCATGAATATTTTGGGAAGACTCTTCATTGTTGGACTCATTTCTCCAACTTTTTATCTTCGTTTTGAGGCATTTTAGTTCTGTGAAAAATTTGAACATATGGGATCCATTAAGTTGCATTATCCACACATCTTGTAGGATAATATTAAAATACGGACTATCCATATAATGATTGAAAAATCGAAATGGTTTGGGGCTAACATTAATATCGGTAACAAGCATAAGGAGCATGGATGCATGATCACTAGCAGAGCATGGAAAATACTTATAAAATGTAGAAGGCAAAGATTGAAGCCATACTTCATTACAGAGAGTCATATCCAATCTAGACATGATACGGTCCAATCCTTGCCACATATTAGTCTAACTCCAAATAAAGCTCACGCTTTTAAGATCGAAAAGGGAGCAAGTAGAAATAAAATTATTAAAATCTGCAATCATTTCATACCTGTTACGGCCTTAAGGCCGACCCAAATAATAAAGGCCCATATATACTGGAAGCCAAGCGAGCAGCCCTCCGACCATCCCGAAGGAAAACAAGCCCGAACGGAAGATTGCCCCCACACTGGGAAGCTCGCCTCGCTTGGCAACAAGCTTGCCAACAGAATCAAGAGAATGGCTCGTCAGCTGATCAAGCAGGAAGCTCTCCATCCTAGCATGGAAGAAGCTCGCATATTCTCCAAACCAAAAACATGGCCAGGGAGTTCGAAGGCACCAAGCTCGAACGCCGAGCTTGGATCTTCCTAAGGGCAGCTTAGCACAAATATCTCTGACAATGTGACGTAGGGCCACCTACACCCCCATTAATGCCAAAGTTTAAGAACGAGAACTGATGGTCGCCCATCGCGTCTCCCATTAATGCATTAATGTATCTGACACCACCTGACATCCATTAATGCGAAAATATCTCTGACACCCTCGCCGACCTATCGCATCCCCACTTGTGCTCCAGCTATGCAGGCTCGACAAGTGATTGGACGACGAACAACCGACTCTCAACCATATAAATACCCCCCTCCAGCCACCAAGGAGGGGGTTGGTTAGTTGAAATCTATAACTCATATCCAATATTCAAGGTTGGATATCTCCCATATATCTGTGCCTTCCTCATAAGCTCGCCACACAAAGCCGATCTATCTTAAGATTGTCAAGCGTGTCCCATATAGTCTTTAAAAGTCAGCCACTGACTTAAGCATCAGAGAGGCTACGGGTTGACAGCCAACCCAGCCTTTCTGACGAATTATTCTTCTTGCGGGAAGCTCACCTCAGCTACCAGAAGTCAACAACCTTCGTCGACCAACGGTCGACCTTGGATCCTTCGCCTATGAAGTGCTTTCACAGTCGTTCTAGCCTCATCGACGACCCACCACTTGTGATCATTGTACCTGTGATTTTCTCATAAAACAAATTATATTTTTGGGTGGACTTGACCCGCAACAATTGGTGCCGTCTGTGGGAACTAGGGTTACACCCATGTCATACACCGTATGCAGTCACCGCAGTGACCATCGTGGCAAGCAGCTTATATCCAAGGAGAAACGCTCTCCCAGAAGAACTCATCCGATGAATCTACCCCTTGAGGGGTCGTCACTGTCATTCAGGACACAGCCCTCGGTGTCTACAAAAGCTACAAAAACTTCACCAAAATGATGGAAGACTGGGCCACTGCCAGGCAGGCCAGGCCACATCCATCAGAAGGCCCCTTCGGACCCTGCAATGTGAAGTACGACCTCCTCCCCAGTTTAAAGAAGAGGGGGCCGCACAGCAAAGGTGGTTCGACGAAGGAGAGGCGACCGCTCTGTAGAAATGGTTCGATGAGGAGGAGGAGGCCGCTTATCAAAGGCGACTGGATGAAGAAGCAGCCGTCCGACAGCGTTGACTCATCGATGTCATGAGGGAGAGGCCTCAGGAGGGGAGCCAAGGAGTTCCCCAAGCGTCCGCCTTGATTATACGAGAGAGTCCCAGGCCGGATCGTGCTGCTGAAAGCCACCATCACGGGAGGTCGCCAAGCCCGAGACGTGAAGGGCGCGCCCACCATAGCAGAAGTCCCCCCGGTCGGTGGTGCCACTCTCCTAGGTGCAACGACCGACGGTGAGGGAACCACGACCGAAGCCCGACCCCGAGGGGCGAGAGAGGAATGCCTCTGAGCGTTGAGGTGGCTCACTGGCGATTCCAATCAGCGGCGAGAATACCGAGGTGGTTGGGACGTCTCCCGAAGGTCGCCAACGCCCCCAACCCTGAAGAAGCCAACCCACTGACCCGAAGGCTGATCTCAACCCACTGACCCGAAAGAAGACTCGACAGGTGATTGGACGACAAACAACTGACACTCAATTATATAAATACCCCCCTCTAGCCACCAAGGATAGGGTTGGTTAGTTGAAATCTATAACTCCTATCCAATATTCATGGTCGGATATCCCCCATATATCTGTGCCTTCCTCATAAGCTCACCACGCAAAGCTGATATACCTTAAGATCGTCAAGCGTACCCAGCATACTCTTTAGAAGTCACCCACTGACTTAAGCATCGGAGAGGCTACGGATTGATAGCCAACCCATCCTTTCTGACGAGTTTTCTTCTCGCAGGAAGCTCGCCTCAGCTACCAGAAGTCAGCGACCTTCGGCGACCAACGATCGACCTTGGATCCTTCGCCTACGAAGTGCTTTCCTAGTCATTCTAGCCTCATCGATGACCTACCACTTGTAATCATTGTACCCGTGATTCCCTCATAAAACAAATTATATTGTTGGGTGGACTTGACCCGCAACAATACCTTAGAAGACCCTCCAACTTTCTCATGAGAAAATCTAATTGTGTTAAAATCTCCAATAATCGCCCAAGGTGAAGATTAACATGTGGATGGCATACAAAAAAGATTTTCCCATAATGATTTCCGCTCAGTCATAAAGTTGCACAGATAAAACTAAGCTTTGCATAGAAGCCCACATAGTTAGATGTATATAGATAAAACTAAGTTAGATGCATAGAAGCCCACATTTGGCTTTGTTTTGTATTCGTATTTATTTGAGTTGATTGATTATGATTATATATGTATGATTCATTCAGAAATAATGGTGTAAATGTGATGTACTCGAGTAAGACAAGGTTAGTCAAGTTCGGCTCATTTAGTAATTCCATGAGTTAAGCACGAGCGTATTAAATGTCGATCCGGGTTCAGCATTGGTTGTGAACTGTTAGTTTACTCGATGCATTATAGATTGATGATTTTAACACTATCATTTGGTACTTCTGATCTACTGCATAAAGAAAAAAATATTTGTAAGTCAAATATTCTTTTTTACACAACATAGCTTGTATGTGAGAAAACTTTTTTATATAGTCATGATGATAAATAACGTGACACAATTCATCATATTGTTCATAAATTCTTATTAATAGACATTTTATTTTATATGTGTTATGAGTTGAGGGAGGCCCTTTGGTTCCCTCTTCATTTATCCCTCCATTACACCACCATCCCACTAAGCCTTTAGTGGGTGACTCTTGGGCTACTACAATAATGAGGATGTGAATAAAGGTAGAGCCATGGTGTTTGACATGGTTACTCATTCCTATTGCAAGAAAACTTTGTCTCTTATGAGTCTCTAGAGTTGATCTCTCAATACGTTATCAGCACGTGTCTTCTACAAATTTTGAGCCACTAAAATTATTCCAAATCCCCTCTAAATCAAACTCCTACGCGAAGGAATCTAATTTTTGTTGCGGCGATCCGTTGAGGTTTTCGTTGCGGCGTTTTCTAGGCGTTCGGGAGCGGGGAATTCTATCTACGGATTTTATATTGCGATCATCCCTATATCTTTGATCTAGAGGTAAAAATCTCTTTTCCGTAGATATACAATTCTATATATGAATCATACAAAATTTTACAATGATAATAAACTCTTGTAAAAATTAAAACAAAAATAATTTATTTACAATATCTCCTTTTGTGCCAACTGATTTTCTCACCGGAAGCGAGAATCAACGGACATCGACTACCGGCCTACCGGCCACCTCGCCGGAAGCGAGACCAAAAATATAGGGGGGTGCTGCCTTTCGGCCTCCACTCCCCACCCCAAGGCCGCAATAAAACAAGGGGGTGCTGCCTTTCGGCTTCCACCCCACCCCCCACCCCCCTGAAGGGGGCCCTTCACCGGAAACCCCCCTTAAAGGGGGGGCCTTCCCCTTGGCAAACCCCCCTACCAAAAGGGGGGCCCTTCATCGGAACCCCCCCTGAGGGGGGCCTTCACCGGAACTCCCCCCGTCAGGGGAGGCCCTTCATCAAAAACCCCCCTTCGACCGGGGTAGGGCCTTCACCAAACCCCCCCCCCCCCCCCCCCCCCCGACACGGGGGGAGGGGGTGGCTTCACCGGAACCCCCTCGGCGGGGGCCCTTCATCGGAACCCCCCCGCTCAAAGGGGGGCTTTTTCATCAGGGAGGGGGGGCTCTTGCTCCGGCGAGAGCCCCCCTGGCCGTAAAATCTGAAGGGGGGCTCTTTCTCCTGCGCAACCTCCCTGTCCACGAAAAAAAGAAGGAAGGGGGGCCTCTTGCTCCGGCGAGACCCCCCCTAGCCGATTAATTAAATAGGGGGAGGGGTTCTACTGAGGTAGGAGCCCCTCCCCCATGGCTGCTTTTGATAACGGGGGGAGATGACGACTGACCTATTTCTCTAACCCTAAAATTAGAGATTAAGGTTTTTCAACAAACCCTATTATTGGGTTTTGGGCATATTATTAACCCCATGGGCCTGAAGCCCAGATTGTTAAAATTAAAATTAAATTTTAAGCTATTCTGGGCCTGAAGACCCTAGCTAGGCCCACAGGCAAATAAAAATTTCAGTGGGTCTATGTTAAAAATCTGTTTTAAACCAGATTTATATATACAAAATCCCTTAAAATTACCACAAAACCCCTGAAAAATCCTGGACAATTCTGAAAAATTCAAGGAAAAATCGGTAATAATTTTTGGCAAATTACTTATGAAATTGGAGAAAATTATGTATATAATTACTGCTTTTTATCCATGTTAAAATTATTAATATTATGTAAAACATCTCTCTGGCATTGTTAATTATTTATGGATTATTAGGATTTTTCAAAATATAATTATCTTAAGGATCCAGCGACCGCTCTGTCGTTAGTCATCTAACCTAACGATGTATGACGTCTCCCCGTGGTTCGAGAGATTATTATATTTTATAGTTTCTTTTTCCATATTATATATTCCTGAGTTATATGTGTGGTTGTTTCTTTGTGCCTGTAGCATATTTAAAACTGTGTGGATGTTTTTATTAGGTAAAATGTGTTTTTGGGATCGGCCAGTTTGATACCTTTAATTTCCTTGCACTTTTATTTTCTTTTGAGAGAATTTGTAAGTAAGGATTGTATGTATAAATGCCAAAGACCGGTGTACCAACATATGAAGACGGAGGCAAAATTTGCAAAAGATAGGGACCCCTTCTGGGTTTCCAACTTGTATTTTTCTTTTCTTTATGAACTGTAAATCGGACTTTGGACTTTGTACGTTTTTGAGTATCTGGCCGATCCCCACATTTTACTTATTTTACTCTTTATGTATGAATTTACATTTTAATCAATTCATGCTTATTTTAAATTGCATAGATAAATGACAAAATTGGCAAGCGTCGATTTCGAGGTTCTTGATGCTGCAGGAAAGAATTACCTGAGTTGGCGAGTGGACCTGAAGTTCCACTTGCGTTCGATGGCCCTCCTTGGTTAAATTTTGTCTCCTTCATCGGCCCCAGCAGCGACCGATGCTTCTGCTAGTAAGGTCCCAGAAGCAGCCCAATTATCTAGCAGCACTCCTACCACTGTCTCTGATGTGGATAAGGCCAAAGCCATTATCTATATCAGGAGACATATAGATCAGACCTTAAAGGCTGAATACCTAACGGTAGAGGGCCCAATTGAGTTGTGGACAGCGCTGGAGGCACGATATAGGCATCAGATTGATGTCATATTACCACGTGCCAGTTATGAGTGGGAAAATCTCCGACTTCAGGACTATAAGTCTGTGGCTGAGTACAACTCGGCACTTCATAATATCACCTCACGCCTGAAGTTGTGTGGTGAAGAAGTCTCGGAGACCCAAATGTTGGAGAAGACATTCACCTCGTTTCATGAGAAAGATGCAATCCTCGTGCAACAGTATCGTGAACACAACTTCACGAAATTCTCTGACTTGCTCTCTTGCCTTCTACGGGCAGAGAAAAATAGAAATTTATTACTGGCCACACATAATCTACGCCCTGCAGGTGCTCCTCCTCTTCCCAAAGTCTACAATGTTACTCCCCAGAAGTGGAAAAACAAGAAGAAGGCTAGAAAGAACAAGGGGAAAGATGCGATGAAACCAGCAATAGCACCTCCCCAGAACAACAACTACAAAGGGAAGAAAACCTTCACATGGAAGCGTAAGAACACTAGTCCAGTGTCAATTCCAAAGAAGAATTGGGAGGACAAATCCCACCGATTTGGCATGACTGGACATTGGTCCAGGAACTGTCGCACACCTCGCCACCTCCAGTATCTATATCAGGCGAGCCAGAAGCCTCCGCCTGAAACAAACTTGGCGGATGTTCAGCCGCCAACAAAGTTCACTGCAAAAGACTTCGAGAATGACGACCTGCTCGATTGAGTCCTATCTTTATATCTATGCATTTAAAATTACATGTAGTTTCATCTTTAGTTTGCTTTTGTACGAACTTTTATTTGAATGTCATTTTACATTTACTTAAATAAAATTTCGTTTTACTTATATAGATGAAGTATGAGTGTTTAGTGGACAGTGCCTCGACGCATACAATCCTTCGCGAACATTGCTATTTTAATAGCATACATAAATATGACGGTCCTGTTATCACAATTTCAGGACTGTCCAAAATAATCGAAGGATCTGGTGAAGCAATAATATTGCTCCCAAATAACACAAGACTTTAAATAAAGAATGCATTATTCTCTCCTAAATCAAATAGGAATCTCGTAAGTTTCAAGGACATTCGTTTAAACGGATATCACTTAGAAACTAGAGATGAAAATAAAGTTGAATATCTGAATGTAACTCGTCAAAAAGATGGCCAGAAGACCATCTGCGAACGATTCAAGGGACTCCCGTCGGGTCTCTACCATACATACATTCAACCAATAGAAGCCAATATGACTGAGCACCTGACGTGCCCATCATTGCCAGAGTTCCAACTCTGGCACAACAGACTTGGTCACCCTGGATCAGCTATGATGCAACGCATCATCACTGAATTCCGTGGACATAATTTGAAGAACCTGAAGATTCTTCATAAGGGTGAATTTCCTTGTCCACCTTGTTTCAAGGGAAAACTAATAACGAGAACCTCCCTCCTAAAAGTGGGATTAGAGTCTCCTGGCTTTCTTGAGAGAATTCATGGTGACATTTGCGGGCCTATTCACCCCGTAAGTGGCCCATTTCGGTACTTCATGATACTGATTGAAGCATCCATAAAATGGTCTTATGTGTTCCTCTTGTCCACCTGCAACCTAGCTTTTCTAAAGCTATTGGCACAAATAATAAGGTTGCGGGCTCATTTCCCAGATAACCATATCAAGAAACTACGTCTTGATAATGTGGGCGAATTCACTTCACAAGTCTTCGAAGACTATTGCCGGGCAACAGGTATTGAAGTTGAACATCCATTAGCACATGTTCACACCCAAAACGGATTAGCAGAGTCTCTTATAAAGAGACTCCAATGGATTGCACGTCCATTGCTTATGCAATCCCAGTTGCCTGTGGATACATAGGGGATGCTATTTTACATGCCACATCACTTATTAGGATAAGGCCCTCTGGAGGTCCTACATTATTCCCGATGCAACTTGCATATGGTGCACATACGGATATCTCTCATTTGAGAGTGTTTGGTTGTGCGGTATATGTCCCAATAGCACCACCTCAGAGGACCAAAATGGGTCCTCAGCGTCGTCTAGGTATTTATATTGGGTTTGATTCACCCTCTATTATCAGATACCTAGAACCCCTAACAGGGGACGCATTTAAGGCACGTCTTACTGACTGTGAATTCGATGAGAAATTTTTTCCTAAACTAGTCAAACAGTTTAAGAAGCCTGAAGCTACTAAGACCATTACTTGGGACTAGAAGTCGTTGTACCTATATGATCCGCGTACTAATCTGTGTGAAGATGAGATCATGAAGATCCTTCACATTCAGAATACAGTACATCTTTTGTCGGATAAGTTCACGGACAACCAAAAGATTGTCCGTTCACACGTCCCTGCTGCTAACCCGCCAGCTAGGATTGACATCCCCAAAGATGGATGCAATCCACCAGCAGCAGAATTGGCTGTACCTCAATTGAAAAGAGGACGCCCACCAGGTTTAAAGGATAAAGTTCCTCGAAAGAGGAAGATTCCTGGAGATAATAAGATTATCCCTCCACAGGATGCTGAGCTCAGACCAGCTACTTCTCCACTCCTTATTTCCCCTGCAGAGGAAATAATAAGAGAAACATCATTAAATTTTGTACGTACTGGAGAGGTACTGGATAGATATAGCACAGTCGTCGTCAACGATTTTGCGTTCGCTATTGCCGTTCACATCGATGAATACGACGATGACGTCGAACCACTACCTCTAGCAGAATGTAAATACAGAGATGATTGGACAAAGTGGGACGAGGCAATAAGAGTAGAGCTGGACTCACTCTTGAAACGTAAAGTCTTTGGACCAGTAGTCCAAACACCAGTAGGTGTTAAACCTGTGGGATATAAGTGAGTTTTCATAAGAAAAAGAAATGAATAAAATGTGATCATTCGCTACAAGGCACGCCTTGTAGACCAGGGTTTTTCCCAAAGACCAAGGATTGATTATGAAGATACATATTCCTCGGTCATGGATGCGAACACATTCTAATTTTTAATAAGCCTAACTTCTCTGGAAAGCCTAGAAATGTAGCTCATGGACGTTGTGACTGCATATCTATATGGCGATATAGATAAAAAGATCTATATGAGACTTCCTGATGGGTTTAATCTACCCCCAGAGATGAAAGAGATACCTCAGAACGTATTCTCTGTAAAGCTGCATAGATCATTATACGGTCTAAAGCAATCGGGCAAAATGTGGTATAACAGACTTAGTGATTTCCTTGCACAACAAGGATTCACAAATAATGAAGTCTGTCCGTGTATCTTTATCAAAAGAACGGGAACATGATTCGTCATCATAGCAGTATATGTTGATGACTTAAATCTTATAGGATCTCTTGCAGAGATCAATGAGATATCTGAAAGACTAAAGCATACTTTTGAAATGAAAGACCTATGCAAAACAAAGTATTGTCTTGGCTTACAGATTGAACACCTACGAGGTGGAATCCTATTACAACAATCAAATTATACAAGAAACTTCTAGGCAAGTTTCATATGGATAACTGTCATCCTTTAAGTACTCCTATGGTCGTAAGATCACTAGATATACATAAGGACCCCTTCCAGCCACTGTAAGAGGGGGAGAAGATAAGGGTTCTGAAGTATCCTACGTCAGTGCCATTGGAGCACGTCTATATCTGGCTAACTGTATGCGTCCCGATATAGCATTTGTAGTTAATCTCCTAGCCAGACACAGTGCAACGCCTACAAAGCACCAATGGAACGGAGTAAAGCATCTTCTGCGATACCTCCAGGGTTCAATAGATCTGGGACTTTACTACCAGAGAGGTGCCACCCCCCAATTCATTGGTTATGCCGATTGATCGCTCCTTATTTTACACCTTTTTCTGCATGTTTTCATGTCATTTTGATCGCCCATATTGCGTTTTCCACGATTATTCGACGATATCACGTTGCTTTTCACTATTTCTTGTTTTTGTCGTATTTCAGGAGATATGGAGCGATCTGGAGCAAAAATGAGATCAAGGGACTTTCGCGCACATAAGAGCGTCGCCCACGGCTTATTTGAGGAGTTAGCAGCGCAAGAGGATGAGCGGAAGAGGAAGAAATCCGATAGAATTGACGAGGAGGTGAGGAGGAGAAGAAAAGAGCCCAGATACAGCCTACTCGGCCGAACAGAGACTCTACTCGGCCGAGTCATAAGCTGCATTCGGTCGAGTGAAACGGATACGCACAGCAAATTTTCAGCGTTTCCTCGGCCGAGCAAGGAAGTCTACTCGGCCGAGTGAGAAAGCTCACTCGCCCGAGTAGTACAAGGATTTTCAACCGAGAAAAGGCCAAGTTACTAGAAAATTTTGAAAAGCCTACTCGGCCGAGTACGATTGCTTACTCGGCCGAGTAGAGAAGCCTACTCGGCCGAGTCAGTCAGAGCGACAGACCCCTGAAGTTCTTAAACTGTCTGTTTTTTATTGGGTCTGTCACTCGACCGAGTGACATTTCCCTCTCGGCGAGTGACGCATTCCGAATGCTACGAGGATTGCGAATTCTAGGCTGCGCAGGGGCAGTTTTGTCATCATTTTTTTGACGATTTTAGCTTGTATTTAAACCTAGTTTTTTCCGAGTTTTAGGAGAGACTTCTATAATATTTTGACGGCTATTCTTTTGTAAAATCTCAGCTGGAGATCATAGGCGACGACATTGGTTTGTTCTTTCTTGCTAAAAATCTTATTTTTATGAATTGTCGCTTCTTTGCAATGAATTGTGCTATGATTATAATTGTTATTTCTGAGATTTTCATGATGAATTGTGAGTAGTTCCGTCATTCTAGGGCATAGGGATGAACCCTATAGACCCGATCTTTTGAATTGTGATGGAAATATAGAATTGTTGCTAGGATTGATAAAGGTTAGGTTTTGATTGATATATTGCGAGTAGCTAGGAATTTCTATTGATTGGGATTTGCAAGAGATTGGATCTCAATTGATTGGAAGGCCTAGATACTTGACTTAGGTTAATAATTGAAATTCTCTAGATTTGGTTTGCAAGAGATTGGACTAAAGCTATGATTTTTATTATGCTATACTAATATTCGTTTGCAAGAGATTGGACGAATACGAACTATCATAACCTAGGTTGTAGCTCGAGTTTGCACGAGAGTGGGCTCGAGATGCGATTGGACGATGATGTCGATCTTCACGCTAGTTGCTTAGGCTAGGGTTTGCACGAGAGTGGGCCATAACCTAGGTTTGCTATAGATCGGCAATAGCGAGAGAGTGCGAGCTTGGTTCTACATTAAGTTGCGACTAGTTCACCAACATTCAAGCCTTGTAACATTAATATTCATAATTCACAAGGATGAGAGACGGTTCATAGTGGGGATTTCCTATCCCTAGACGCTTCTATTATATTGATATCTATTTGCTATTTGAACGATTGTGACATTACCACCAAACTATTCTTATTCTCTTGATAGCTAGGTAATCAAAGTAGGATACTGTCAATTGTCCTCCCTGTGTTCGACACCCGCTCGCCACTACGCCGTGCACTTGTGGTAAAACTACAATCGTTTTCCGGGTGTATATCCGGGCGCGATCAAGTTTTTGGCGCCGTTGCCGGGGAGGCGACGGTATTTTATTTTCTTACTTAGTTATTTCTTTTTCTTTCTATTATTATTTTTATCTTTTTATTCATCTATTGTGCTAACGATTTCATCGAGACTCTATTTTTCTGTGCATGTACACGAGATCAAATGCGCATCAAGAAGATATATTATTGGATCCGAAGATCGAGTGTACGACAATGAGGCTTAGGGACGAGAGGAGACTATATATAGAGGAAGGTCATATGAACCGACCGGAGACACCGGAAGAGTTAGCGGCACGCATGGCTAGACTTGTTTCTATCAGAGATAGGCTACGGCCTAAAACTACTTCTACTACTTCATCTATTGCATGCCGGAGTTGGCTGCGGATAAGAACTTCAAGCTTAAAACGGGACTAGTGGTTTTGATGCAACAAGACCCATTTCATGGGAACTCCCACGAGAATCCACACTACCATCTACAGTTGTTCTTGTCTAAGTACGCCACTTTTCAGATACCCGGTGTACCGGCCGACGCAATCCGACTGCGCATCTTCCCATTTACCCCACGGGACAAAGCATTATATTGGTTGAAGATGCAAGCGGAAGGGATCTTTACTACATGGGATGAGTTGGCGAGCGCCTTTGTTAATAAATTCTACCCACCATCCAAGACAGTCAAGATTAGGAGCGTGCTCATGTCCTTCAAGCTAGGATCACAGGAAATTCTATTTGAGGCATGTGAGCGCTTTAAAGATCTTCAACACCAATGCTCCCATCATAGCATTGAAGCATGAGAGCTTGTGCATAGCTTTTACAATGGGTTACAACCGGATACTGATCAGATCATCAATGCAACCGCTAATAAATCCATTCTATCTAAGACACTGGATGAAGCTACGGCCCTACTAGAGGAGATGGCCTCTAATAACCAACAATGGGACGACGAGAGAGGGCATTCTTCCTCTTTCTTGAAGCCGACAAGCATATATGAGGCTAAGGCCGTAGCGGAGCTTTCTACGAAGTTTGACTCTCTCCACAAGGTCATGGAGAGATTGGAGAAGTTGATTACTGAGCCACATGGAACTCCCTCCACATCTACACCGGGAAGCAATATGAGCGATTGGCAAGACCAAGCTCAAGTTATGTTTGTTGGAGGAGAGCAAGGAGAGAGTGCTATAGAGCAAGTCCAATATGTTGCGGGGAACACCGGTTATTGGGCAAACCCGGCCACAAGAAATCATCCGGGCTTTCATATGCAAATAATGATGGAGCTTTGAACCCACCACCGCAACAACCTCAAGCTCGGCCTCCACCACAACCTCAATATCAACTGAGAGGTCCTCAACAACAAAACTTCCAACCGAGACAACAAGCGGGACCATATAGGCCGCCAGTGTATAATCAAGGGTGGAGAGCACCTAATCCACCACAAGCACCACCGAGGTCCGACCATGAAGCGAGGGTCGAAGAATTTATGGCGGAGCAAAAGAAAGTAAATGCTAGATTGACCGCTCAACAAGACTCTCTTAATACTGTCATGGCATAACTATCAGAGCAACTAGCATTGCTCAACAAAAATACTCAACAATTGCCGGCTCAACCGGAGCCAAACCCACGGAGCAATACCAGCCACATCAATGCGATGGTGGCGGTAACTACTCGGGGCAGGAAAGACACTACTCCCGCCATGGTTCAAACCAAGGAGCCCGGGGAAGAAATTTTGGATGGCAAGGAGCCGACAAATGAGGAGGAGTGCCCGAAAGAGCCAAAGGACGGTGAAAATTCTGAAATTTTGAAGCCACGCAAGGAGCGCAACTATATGCCACCGATACCCTTCCCACAAAGGTTGGCAAGAGCAAAGATTGAGAAGCGGCTCGCCAAATTTCTTGAGTACTTGCGGGAAGTGAGTTTAAATATCCCTTTCTTGGACGCTATTGTAGAGATCATGTCTTATGCCAAATTCTTAAAAGACTTGATTTTGGGAAATGTTACGCCTATTTGACCGAGACCCAAAAGACACGAGCCCAGGAGCCCGACTACTGGCCGAGAGCCCATCTTCGCCTTCAAGCCCATTCTACAAGGCCCTATAAGGAACCCTCTCGAATGTCGATCCGACCCGGCCCCCATAACCCGCTGGTCACTCGCCCACTCCTGCGATAACCGCTCCCCCGGTTGCGCGACCACTAAATGGCGGTAATGGGGAGGTGCTGGCATGGCGTAGGGAGCGGCGGCAGGGGGGGCGGATTGAGGGGGCACGATTGAGGGCGGGCGAGGGACGTGGGCCAGAGGCAATCACGCTGGGAGCTCTATAAAAGGGCTAGGAGGACGACGTAGCAAAGGACCGCATCTCAGGTATCTAAAATCTAAGGTACTCCATCAACGACCTAGCTCCCCCATTTCATTTCCTTCCTCCCCCGCTCGCGCCGTGAGACGCCGTTCCGATCTCCTCACGAGTCGAACCGTCTCCGCCGGGCCCCCTCTTTCAGATCTCTATCTGACTTAGGCATCGGAGGGGATTTGGCCGGAACCTAGGTCCGGCCCCCAGACGAGCGTTCTCGTCTATGCAGGAGGGCAGCTGATCAACGGGCCGAGGCTTCCCCTCGCCCCTCTCCAACCACACAATCAACTGGACGAGTGAGGCTTCCCCTCACCATTCGCCCGCCGAGGCCGAGCACACCCTACCGAGTCCGAGCGTCTCAACTAGGGCCGAGGCTTACCCTCGCCCCTCGCCGACCGCGCATCTAGCTGGACGACTGAGGCTACCCCTCGTCTTCCTTCCTCCAAGGCCGTGCTCATCCGACCGAGGCCAAGCGTCTCAACCTGGGCCGAGGCTTCCCCTCGTCCCATCTGCATCGATTCGAAGCCCCCGAGGGACCGAAGTGGGCCCCTTGACCACGTTGACCGGGTTGCCCACGGTCAACGCCTTGTAAATTGTTACGCCTATTTGACCGAGACCCAAAAGACACGAGCCCAGGAGCCCGACTACTGGCCGAGAGCCCATCTGCGCCTTCAAGACCATTCTACAAGGCCCTATAAGGAACCCTCTCGAATGTCGATCCGACCCGGCCCCCATAACCCGCTGGTCACTCGCCCACTCCTGTGATAACCGCTCCCCCGGTTGCGCGACCACTAAATGGCGGTAATGGGGAGGTGCTGGCATGGCGTAGGGAGCGGCGGGGGGGGGCGGATTGAGGGGGCACGATTGAGGGCGGGTGAGGGACGTGGGCCAGAGGCAATCACGCTGGGAGCTCCATAAAAGGGCTAGGAGGACGACGAAGCAAAGGACCGCATCTCAGGTATCTAAAACCTAAGGTACTCCATCAACGAGCTAGCTCCCCCATTTCATTTCCTTCCTCCCCCGCTCGCGCCGTGAGACGCCGTTCCGATCTCCTCACGAGTCGAACTGTCTCCGCCGGGCCTCCTCTTTCAGATCTCTATCTGACTTAGGCATCGGAGGGGATTTGGCCGGAACCTAGGTCCGGCCCCCTGACGTGCGTTCCCGTCTACGCAGGAGGGCAGCTGATCAACGGGCCGAGGTTTCCCCTCGCCCCTCTCCAACCACACAGTCAGCTGGACGAGTGGGGCTTCCCCTCACCGTCCGCCCGCCGAGGCCGAGCACATCCTACCGAGGCCGAGCGTCTCAACTAAGGCCGAGGCTTCCCCTCGCCCCTCGCCGACCGCGCATCTAGCAGGACGACTGAGGCTACCCCTCGTCATCCTACCTCCAAGGCCGTGCTCGTTCGACCGAGGCCGAGCGTCTCAACCAGGGCCGAGGCTTCCCCTCGCCCCATCAGCACCGATTCGAAGCCCCCGAGGGACCCAAGTGGGCCCCTTGACCACGTTGACCGGGTTGTCCACGGTCAACGCCTTGTAGTGAGAAAACACTCTGAAACATCTGGCGCCGTCTGTGGGAACGAACTGTCCCACGAAGAAACAAACCACATCTGCGATGACGCGATCTCCCCCATTTCGGCGAAAGGGGAGCAAGGCCCTGACGCGAGGCGACAGGGCCCGCCATCGTTGGCAAGAATGGGCGCGGGCCCGATGCGAGGAGGATCGTGAGGAAGGGGCCGGGAGGCCTCCCCCCCCCCCCCCGCGTCCCCATCGACCGGAGACCGAGTGCATCCGTAACGGCGCGCGGCTCGGACGTGGCTTTGGTGGTGTCAGTGGTCATAGACACTACCATGGTACGGCGGCTGCTTGTCGACACCGGCAGCTCCTGTGACGTCCTCTTCCTGTCAACCCTGGAAAAGATGGGGCGGCGGAAAGAAGACTTACGACCTCGCTCGGGTCCCGTGGTAGGATTCACGGGTCACTCCACCCCCATCATCGGCACGATCCATCTCCCGGTAACGCTCGGAGACGCGCCGGACTCGGTGACCTTGGCGGTGGAATTCATCGTATTGGGGATCGGGTCGGAATACAATGGGATCATCGGCCGACCCCTACTCAACGCCGTCAGCGCGGTAGCCTCAACCCTCCATCAGACTATCAAGTTCCGAACGCCAGGGGGGATGGGGCAAGTCGAAGGCGACACGGGGAGACCGAGTATCTGCTATCAACTGGCGGAGGAAGCTCCCGAAGATCGTCTAGCCGACCGGATGGCCGCGCTCGACTTGAGGAGTGGGCCTAGGCCCGCCCCCGCGGAGGAGCAAGAGCAGATCCCGGTCACGGACGTTGAGGGCCGGTTCGTCTCGATCGGGAGAGGGCTGAGCCAGGACCTGAGGGATCAGCTGATCGAATGCCTGGAGGCGAACCTGGACATCTTTGCTTGGTCACCGGAGGACATGCCCGGCGTAGACCCCTAGGTGATCGTCCACCAGATCAACGCCGACCCCAACTTCAAGCCGATCAGGCAGAAGAAGCGTAACCTGGGCGGCGAGAAGATGAAGGCAGCCTCCGAGGAAGTGGAGCGTCTCCTTGATGCCGGCTTCATACGAGAGGTCTGGTACCCGGAGTGGCTGTCGAACGTAGTGATGGTCAAGAAGCCCAACGGGAAGTGGCGAATGTGCGTGGACTTCAGTGACCTCAACAAGGCCTGTCCCAAGGACAGCTACCCCCTGCCGCGCATCGACCACCTGGTGGACAACGCATCGGGGTACGATATGCTTAGCTTCATGGACGCTTACTCAGGGTACAATAAAGTCCAGATGGACCCCCGGGACGAAGAAATGACAGCCTTCACGACGGACCAGGGGACTTACTGCTACATGAAGATGCCCTTTGGCTTGAAGAACGCGGGGGCCACCTACCAGAGAATGGTCAACAAGGTTTTTAGCTCCCAGATCGGGAGGAACCTGGAAGTCTACGTCGACGACATGCTTGTCAAGTCAAGGCGACCAGAAGACCACATCGCCGACCTGCGGGAGACCTTCGAACGGTTGCGGCGACACCACATTCGACTCAACCCCGCGAAGTGCACGTTCGGGGTAAGATCTGGCAAGTTCTTGGGATTTATGATAACTAACCGTGGCATTGAGGCTAATCCAGACAAGATCGAGGCGCTGATCAACATGCGTGAGCCGACGACGATCAAAGAGCTGCAGAGGCTGAACGGGCGCATCGCAGCCTTGGGGCGATTCCTTTCCAAATCGGCGGAAAGATCGCTCCCCTTCTTCAAGGTCCTGAGGAAAGCGATCGCGGAACCTTCAGACAATATGAAGACGATACTGTGGGACGAAGACTGCTCCAGGGCGTTCGGAGACCTCAAAGAGTATCTCCGTAGCCCACCTCTCCTGTCCAAGCCACGGGAAGGGGAGTCGCTGAGCCTCTACCTGGCGTGCGCGGAGGAAGCTGTGAGTTCGGTGCTGATCCGGGAGGACGGGGGGGGGGTTCAGTGGCCGGTATATTACACGAGCCGGATCTTGAAGGGGGAGGAGGTGCGATACTCGCCCATGGAGAAGCTGGCGTATGCCCTCGTCCTCTCGGCACGAAGGCTCCGACCCTATTTCCAGGCCCACACCATTCTGATCCTGACCGACTCGCAACTGGAGCAGAACCTCAAGAGATTCGATCGAATGGGAAGGATGCTAAACTGGGGAGTGGAACTGAGCGAGTTCGACCTCCGATTCAGACCGCGTACGGCCATCAAAGGACAGGCTCTGGCCGACTTCATCGCCGAGTGCACAACGGGAGGAAATGGCCCCCCGGAGGGAGAAGACCCGACGACGGTAATTGCTCAACCATTGTCCTTTCTTTCGGCTGACCACTTCCAGCCAGGAGATCCAGAAGCGTGGATAGTCCATGTGGATGGGTCGGCCACACAGTCAGGAGGCGGGGCTGGGGTTGCAATCCGATCTCCGGAAGGGAACATTGTGGAATACACGTTGCGGTTCGAGTTCCCAGCCACGAACAACGTGGCGGAATACGAAGCGGTGATCAACGGCCTGAGGCTGGCCCTGGAGCTCGGGGCCGAGTCCGTCCGCCTCCTCAGCGACTCGAAGCTCATTGTCAACCAACTCTTGGGGAGTTACGAGGCCCAGGAGGAGGCGATGCAGAGATATCTCCCTGTCGCCAGAGCGACGATGTCCAAGTTCAAGAACGTGGAAGTCTTGCACCTCCCGCGATCAGAGAATGCACGGGCAGATGCGTTGTCGAAGCTGGCCTCGTCCTCGCCAAAGGAGATGGGCCGCACCATCTATGTGGAGAACCTGCAGTCCCCCAGCACGGAGGAGCACGAGGTGATGGCAATCGACCAAGAACCCATCTGGATGGACCCGATCATCCGGTACCTCACTCATGGTGAGGTACCGACCGATGGGGACGAACGCCGAACCCTGGAGAGAAAGGCGCTCCGATACGTGATCCACGAAGGGACGCTCTACTGGAGACGCTGGACCTAGACGGACGTCCTCCCGTACTTGAAGTGCATCGAACCGCAGGAAGCTGACTACGTCCTACGGGAGGTTCACGAAGGGATCTGCGGGAATCACCACGGGGGCAAGATGGTCGCACAGAAGATCTTGAGGCAGGGATACTATTGGCCGACCCTGGCCCAAGATGCAACAAGCTACGTCCAAAAATGCCAAGAATGTCAGAGGTATGCCCACCACATCTCGACTCCCCCGTCAGAGCTCATTCCTATCGTGAGCCCCATCCCCTTTGCGAAATGGGGGCTCGACATACTCGGACCGTTTAAACCAGGACGAGGGCAGCGGAAGTATCTGATTGTGGCGGTAGACTACTTCACCAAGTGGATCGAGGCCGAACCACTGGCCACCATCACGTGGAAGAAAGCAAAAAGCTTCGTATGGAATTCCATCATCTCCAGATTCGGAGTGCCACGGGCCATCGTCACGGACAACGGGAAGCAGTTCGACTCCGCAGGGTTTAAAGATTTTTGCGAGGAATGGGGAATCAAGCTTCTCTTCGCCTCTGTAGCGCACCCCCCGACCAATGGAATGGCGGAAGCGGCCAACAAGTGCATCATAGAGCCCCTCAGGAAGAAAGTGAAAGACGCCGAAGGGAACTGGCCAGAAGAGCTCACCGGGATACTCTGGTCATATCAGACGACCCACAAGGAGGCCACTGGCGAGACCCCGTTCATTCTCACCTACAGGGCTGAGGCGGTGGTGCCAGTCGAATTGGGCGAAGAATCTCTCCGCCTCAAATACTTCGACGAAGACAGGAACTCGCAGGGTCTGGGGCTCAGTCTGGAGCTCCTCGGCGAGCGACGGGAGCAGGCACTGGCCACCATCATCCGCCAGAAGCAGAAGGTGGCCCGATACTACAACACTCGGGTGCGGGGAAGAAGCTTCCACCTTGGGGACCTGGTCCTCCGGAAAGCAGGCTTCAACACCGATACCGCTCGCAAAGGGAAGCTCGCGGCTAGATGGGAGGGACCCTACAAGGTCGTCGAGGTCCTCGGACCCGCAGCCTACCGACTAGCTGATATGGAGGGGAGGATTCTCATTCACACTTGGAATGCGGAACATTTACGCAAGTACTTTCAATAAATGTATCGTTTCCTATGAAATAAATTTATTTTGAATTCATTCCTTTCCAGATAAAGCAAAAAGATATACAGAGAGGCACACGAAGAGGCCGAGGGGCATTCCCCTCCCTCATTCTTCTCCGGGGGCACCGGTGGGGCCACAGGCTGGCAGCTCGCTAGGGTCTCCCCCCCACTCCGTTCGACGGCAGGGTACACCCGAAGATCCTCGAAGTTGACCCCCGAGAGTGGGAACTTCTTTTGGATCTCGGACTGACACCGGGCAAAGCCCTTCTCGTACGCCTCCGATAAGGCGGTCTCCACAAAGGAGGTGGCATACTCCGCCACGGCATCCTGAGCGATCCGGGCTGGATCCACCTCCTCGAGCCCACACATCCGGGCCTCTAAGGTCTCGATTTGGCGTTGGTGCTCCGCCCTCTCCTTCTCGATCTCCCGGGATTTCTCGCCAAGTTGGGCAGCGAGGGCCCTCGCCTGCTCCTCCGCCGCTTCCAGACGATCGGATAGCTCCAAGGACTCGGAGGCAGCAACAGGGTTGGGGATCTGCCCAGCTCCTCCAGACGCTCCGGCGCCTTTCAAGAGCTCGACGAGCCGCGCCTCGGCCTCCGACTTCGTAGCCAGAGCCAAGGCTCTCTCCCGGTCCGCCACCTCCAGGGCAGAGGACAGCTCAGTTACGCGGGAGTCCAGGGACTGGACCCGCGCTTCCTCTAACTGACCTGCCTCCCCCTCCTCGCCGGGGGCCTCAGGGCCCCGCCCGGCATCGGATTTGGCTTTGGGAAGAACCGCGAATTGGCGCCTCATCGAGAGGCCCACCGAGGACAACTGCACCAAGGCAACGAACGTAAGACAGTGAGAGCAGCAGGAGGAAGGGAGGACAAGCCAAGCCACACTACCTGTTGACCAGCCTGAATCACGAAGGTGGCCAAACAGTCACCCCTGACTCCGTCCAACACTACCTGATCGGGAGGGAGACAACAGTTCTCGGCCACTCGTGCGGCGGCTCCGCGGCTCGAAAACACCGACTCCTTCTCCCCCACTGGGAAGCGTGGACGGAGAAGACCTTCCCCTGACGAAGGGAACTCGCCAGGAGCGGAGCGGAACGCGCCAAGATACCGACTGTAGGCATCAGGGAGAGAACCGTCCGGGAAAGGTGAAGGGCCGACCCACGGCCAGGCAACCTCAACGGGGGCAGGTTGAGGTCGATCAACAGTCGGCAGGACATCAACCCCCTCGACCCGCTCACGGACCCTCTTGGAAGACCCCAGCAAGGGAAGAGAGGGAGATGACACCTTCTTCCTTTTTGAGCCTCCGGTCGCGGACCCGGCCCGCTGCTTCTCCCGGACCTCCAGCACATGATCCCTTCTACGCGGATCCGGATTTGGGACCTGCACTAGAGCGCTGGCAGGAGAGGGATCGAGAGGGAATCCACCTGCACTCAAAGAAGAAATGAGAGACGGAGCAGAACCCGGACGACCCCGAAGGGCGAACGCTCGGAGAAGCTTACCTAGGGGCCATACCGTCTTGCGCATGTTGCGGTCACTAAAGAGGACGTCGATCGAGCGCTCCCTCGCAGGAATCGCCAGCATGTCCTTCGCCATCTGCTACTCGGCGACCGTCGGCTCACCCAGATCGAGGATGACGGCACCGGCCGCCTCCCACCGAACCGGGAAGGGTACACTCGACGGGAACGTGACAAACACGTATTGCCCCTTCCAGCGTTTCAGGGAGCTCGGCAACCCCAGCACCAGGGTCATCTTTGGGCGGGCGCTGATGTAAATCCACGCCCCCGATTGGTGGTGGCTCAGGCGGTAGAACTGGGCAAAGAGGCGAAGAGAGGGCGCCACACCCTTCAGCATGCAGACAACAACGAACCCGACGAGGAGCCCGACGGCGTTGGAGCAGAACTGGAACAGGGACACATTGTGGGCCTGAAGGAACTCAACAATAAAAGGATGAAGCGGGAAACGAAGCCCGAATCGGAAACACTTCTCGTATACCCCAACTTCGTCGGAGCCAGGAAAGCAGATCCGCTCATCAGCCCCGGGGCACGAGCCGAGTAAGGCGAAAGCAGATAGGCGGAGCGCAAGCTCCCGATGGCAGTGGCACAGATCGACGAAGGCCACAACAAGACCTCTGGGGCACCCCCGAAAGATCGTCCCCGTGCCGATAAATTGCCGAAGGAGAGCTACCCGCCAGGCCCGGGGCCGCGTCGCGCTCCGGCCGACCCGAACCCGTGGCAGAGGAAGACAACATGAGGCAGAGCTCAGGCAGAATGGGGATCAGCACAAAGAAGAAAGTGACGGGATGGCGGCTCACGAACCCCTCGGCTTCTCAACTTAAGACGACCCCGCGAGCGGTGGGGATAAGCTTGCAGCTACACGTGGCAGCATCAGAAGAACGACGGCGCTTCGGAGCCCGCGCCTTAAAAATATCGAACGGGCCAACTCATGATGACGACTAATAAATGAGTCGGCATCGACTGGCGAGCGTTGTCAAAATTGGCAGAAGTCACATCGACCGAGCCGAACCGGCCGAAGCCGATCAACCCGACCGATGGGGGCAATTGTTACGCCTATTTGACCGAGACCCAAAAGACACGAGCCCAGGAGCCCGACTACTGGCCGAGAGCCCATCTGCGCCTTCAAGCCCATTCTACAAGGCCCTATAAGGAACCCTCTCGAATGTCGATCCGACCCGGCCCCCATAACCCGCTGGTCACTCGCCCACTCCTGCGATAACCGCTCCCCCGGTTGCACGACCACTAAATGGCGGTAATGGGGAGGTGCTGGCATGGCGTAGGGAGCGGCGGCGGGTGGCGGATTGAGGGGGCACGATTGAGGGCAGGCGAGGGACGTGGGCCAGAGGCAATCATGCTGGGAGCTCCAAAAAAGGGCTAGGAGGACGACGAAGCAAAGGACCGCATCTCAGGTATCTAAAACCTAAGGTACTCCATCAACGACCTAGCTCCCCCATTTCATTTCCTTCCTCCCCCGCTCGCGCCGTGAGACGCCGTTCCGATCTCCTCACGAGTCGAACCGTCTCCGCCGGGCCCCCTCTTTCAGATCTCTATCTGACTTAGGCATCGGAGGGGATTTGGCCGGAACCTAGATCCGGCCCCCTGACGAGCGTTCTCGTCTACGCAGGAGGGCAGCTGATCAACGGGCCGAGGCTTCCCCTCGCCCCTCTCCAACCACACAATCAACTGGACGAGTGAGGCTTCCCCTCACCGTTCGCCCGCCGAGGCCGAGCACGCCCTACCGAGTCCGAGCGTCTCAACTAGGGCCGAGGCTTACCCTCGCCCCTCGCCGACCGCGCATCTAGCTGGACGACTGAGGCTACCCCTCGTCTTCCTTCCTCCAAGGCCATGCTCATCCGACCGAGGCCGAGCGTCTCAACCTGGGCCGAGGCTTCCCCTCGTCCCATCTGCATCGATTCGAAGCCCCCGAGGGACCCAAGTGGGCCCCTTGACCACGTTGACCGGGTTGCCCACGGTCAACGCCTTGTAGTGAGAAAACACTCTGAAACAGGAAAGAAGCGAAAGGAGAAGATAATGCTCACCGAACAAGGTACATGGTTTACCCGGAAGGAGAAGGAGCCTACTAAATTTAAAGATCCCAGAAGCTTTCGCATTCCTTGCACGCTTGGAGGAGACCCGCTACAAAAAGTCTTGGTAGATTTGGGAGCAAGCATGAGCCTAATGCCCCTAACTATGTTTAAGAAGTTGAATACGGGGACCGACCTAAATCCAACGGATATGAGAATACAACTCGCGGATGGTCATGTCACTAGGCCGATGGGAATTGCGGAGAACATACCGCTCCAAGTACCGGGAGGAATTTGCTTGCCGTGCGACGTCGTGGTTATGGATATTAAGGAGGAGGACGATACGTCATTAATTCTTGGACGCCCCTTCTTAGCCACCGCCGGCGTGATAGTTGACGTGAGAGAGGGTACCTTGTCTTTAAATGTCGGAAACATAGAGGTGGAGCTTCACATTCCTAAGGCCATGAAGCACATACCTTGGACGGAGGACGTCGATTATGTGGACCTCCTCGATGAGGTCATTGATGACGCTATGCCGCATGCCATCAGCGCCTTTCATGATGACGGCTTTGAAGAACGCCAATCCTCTAGAGATGGAGAAAAGTTGGGAGACCCGCCGGATCACTTTACGATTGATGACAAAGACGACGCTGATGTCGCAAGAATTAGGGAGCTATGCAAGCTCTCCACGGCAAAGAATTTAAAGAAAACTCCGCCGGACAAGAAAGTTTCATCACCGGTAAAGAAAGAGAACGGTAAAATCTCAAGCTTGGGGGATTCGTCCCCCACTACCACCCATGATGAGGGGAAGCCGAGGAATGCCTACAAACAATAGCAATTGAATCCAAGTGGTCTTACCGAATAATTTGACGCGTGCATCTCACATGCGTCGAATATCGAGCATTAAATGAATATCAAGAGGGGTCGAGCTCACGATCTTAAACGAGCACTTTTTGGGAGGCAACCCGATAGTTTTATATTATTTTTAGTTGAATTTTTCATTTTTGTTTTTGTTTTAGATCTTTCTTAGTGTTTAGAGTCTTGAGTCGATAAAAATCGTGACAACGGGCTCTATTTTTCATGACATGAGATGGAGAACGAAGAACAAATTAAATGGAGGATGACCATGGCAAGGGAGAGTGCTCCAGGAACGCGCTCATGCCTCAGGAGGAGGAAGAAACTGACAGAGAGATGAAAAACAGAAAATGGTGCAATAACAGAGAGTTGGAGTTGAAATTTGCAAGCCACTCGGCCGAGTGACTTAGTCATTCCGTCGAGCAAAGACCCTACTCGACCGAGTAGGGTACAGATCAGGGAAGTTCCTAAAAACTACTCTCTGTAACTTACTGTAATTATATGCCACTCGGCCGAGTACTGTTGCCATTCGACCGAGTGAATCTGATACTCCCCATGCATCATATGCTCTGAGTAGCCTTGCTACTCGGCCAAATGACCCTTGTCTACTCGGCCGAGTCGTAACCCCTACTCGCCCGAGTCGCAACTTCTGTGGAACTATTTCGAAAATTTTTTGAAACCGTGCCAGTCGGCCGAGAGTACGCCTCACTCGGTCGAGTGACCCATCTTTATATATTCAGCAGCCGCGCTCGAATTTCTAAACGTAAAAAATCCCCAAATTCCGCCCGCAAGCTCTTCTTCTTCTCATTCGACTCGCCCAAAGCCAACCCCCTTAGCCCGAGCACCCATGCCCACTGGCCGACTTGCCGCCGCCCACTTCTGCCGACACTTCTCCGCGCCGACTCCGGTCGCCGGCGCTCCCTCCCACGCCGCCGTTTTGCCTCCATTACGCCCCCATTTCGCCTGTTTTCCTCCATTTCTCCGATCTGTAAGCCCGTTAAGCCCCAAATCGAAATTAATTCGTATATATATATATTATTCCATATCTTTCCCAATATATATTGATATTCATTGCTGATTGGATTATTTGTTTTTCAAGCTAGCTTGGGGAAGCTTGGGGAAGATTCAGGACGCCTTGGAGCTTCTCGGAGGAGGCGATTTTTTGCATGCTCATATTGCTTGCTCTCGCGTTGTGCTCTGGTATACTCGTTCCATTTTTTCAGCACTTCACATTTTTATTAGGTAGGCACTGTTGAGTATTGGTGTTTCATACCAATCTTATTTTGATGATGATCACAACATCATGTTGTTGCTAATGACTCTCATGTTTTAGTCTCTCAGTTTTATTTCAAGAATATCTTTCTTGGAGACTAATCACTTGGTGCAAGGATGGACATCAGGTGAAGAAGGACCAAAGCTTGGACTCAAGGAGTGCCAATGCATGGAGATGATGGAGAGCAATCAAGGCATCAAGATTGAAGACTTAGACTAAGCATTGTAATCCATGTAATTTACTTTATTGCTTTCTCTCTCTTTTGAGTCTAGGATTAATGTAATGCCTTGTTAGATGGTTTACTCATTCATGCATATGCATTTAACCATTTTAGTGAGCCTTAGGATTATCATAGAATCCAACCCAATAGGTTCACTTTTTCCAAAGACTCATTTGGAGTCTCTGGCTTTCCATCAGTCGCCTGATGAAGGAAACACAGTCGACTGGGTGATTTCCAGTCGCCTGTAGATCCTTCTACAGTCGCCAGATATGCACAGCTCAAGTCAACATTTCAATTGACTCAAACTTGAGCTTTATGCATAGTCGACTACTGGTCAGTTTACAGTCACCTGTATATTTACATTCGCCTGTAGATTTGTCATTAGTCGCCTGAATAGCGTAAGTGCAATCTCTGCATCTCTCTGTCTTTTCTCCATCTTATTCAGCAGACGACTGATAAAGGTTTTACAGTCGCCTGACTAATAGACAGTCGACTGTATTATTGACATCAGTCGCATGTGTGCTTAACTGGAGAAAGAGTGCAGCTCTCTATTTTATTCCATCCCCTGCAGCAGTCGCCTGCTGAAGGATTTACAGGTGCATGTCTTGTTTTCAATCGACTGTACTATCTTCATCAGTCGACTGTCCTGGCTCAGATTATAACTGTTGGATATTTTCTAGCCGTTGATCAGTCGACTGTCTTATGATCATCAGTCGACTGTTCCTGTCGTTTTCGCCCAGTTTCTAGCCGTTGCAGAATTGATTCTTTGGCTGTTTTCTTGGGTTTTGGGGTTTGATATAGGGTTCATATATATATATATATATATATATATAGGAAAATTTTCAAATGAGAACATTTCGCACCGTGCGAAAATGTTTTTATCTTTTTTTTTGAAATTTTTTTTTCAAAAATTCTTTTTTCCACCCTCATTATATGTTGTTATACCCCCCTCAAAAAATAATGGTTGAGAAATAATGTCATTTGGCCTTCGATCAAGCCATTTCATCAAATTCGCACGTTTTGAGACCGTTAAATTTGTAACGGGTGGATGGGTGCTCTAATGCCCAACGGGTTCACCCATTATTTTCCCTGGGGTATATATTTGTATGGATTAAACATCAAAAAAAGAATTTTTGAAAAAAAAATTTCAAAAAAATAAAAAAAAGTTTTCGCACGGGCTTTCGCACGGGATTTTTCGCAACCGAAGGTCACTATATATATATATGTATATATATATATATATATATATATATATATATATATATATATATATATATATATATATAGGGTAAAATGCGCCTGAGGTCGTGCTCAGATGGGATTCCTGCGCTCGACCCCTACTGACCGTCCGATCCGATCCCACGGCTGTTGTTAAAAGCGGAACATGAGGAAATTTTGGTGCAATTAACAACGGGCCCTTACGCGCCCGGAACTTTTGGGGCAATTACCATCCCGCCCTTATAGCCCCTATGAAAGCAACTTTTTAGAACTATTGGTGCAATTACCATCCCGCCCTTTATATCCTTTTCAAAGAAATAGTTTACACTATACGGCACCGTTGTGCGCGTCGACCCAGAACGGAGTATATTACTCCCCGCGAACAACGCGCTACAGCCTATGCGTCGTGCGCGGCGTGGGATTAAAACGCACAAGTGTTGAGAAGTTACCAACCGTGCGCACGACGGGCAAAATTACCCCCGTCGTGCGCGAGGGGGAAAACGCAACGTGTAAAGAAATTTCCATCCGTGCGCACGACGTGCAAAATAAATCCCGTCGTTCGCGGGGGTTAAAACGCCTAGTGTGAAGAAATTCACATCCGCGCGCACGACGGGAAACATTACCCACGTCGTGCGCGTGGGTTAAAATGCCTAGTGTGCAGAAATTTCCATCCGATCGCACGACGGGCAAAATTAACCCCGTCGTCTGCGGGGGTTAAAACGCCTAGTGTGAAGAAATTCACATCCGCGCGCACGACGGGCAAACTTACCCCCGTCGTGCGCGTGAGTTAAAACGCCTAGTGTGCAGCAATTTCCATCCGAGCGCACGACGGGCAAAATTAACCCCGTCGTGCGCGGGGGTTAAAACGCCTACTGTGTGAAGCAATTTCCATCCGCGCGCACGACGGGCAAAATAACCCCAGTCGTGCGCGTCGTCCACGGGGGTTAAAACGCATAGGTGTCGATCAATTTCCATCCGCGCGCACGACGGGCAAAATTACCCCCGTCGTGCGCGTCGTGTGCGGGCAAACACACAAGTGTGGAGCAGTTTACAGCCGTGCGCACGACGGGCCAAATTACCCCCGTCGTGCGTGAGGGGGAAAACGCAATCTGTAAAGCAATTTCCATCCGCGCGCACGACGGGCAAACTTACCCCATCGTGCGCGTGGGTTAAAACGCCTAGTGTGGAGCAATTTTCATCCGAGCGCACGACGGACATAATTAACCCCGTCGTCCGCAGGGGTTAAAACGAACAAGTGTGCAGCAAATTCCATCCGCGCGCACGACGGGCAAAATAACCCCCGTCGTGCGCGTCGTCCGCGGGGGTTAAAACGCACAAGTGTCGAGCAATTTCCATCCGCGCGCACGACGGGCAAAATTACCCCCGTCGTGCGCGTCTTGTGAGGGCAAACGCACAAATGTGGAATAATTTACAGCCGTGCGCACAATGGGCCAAATTACCCCCGTCGTGCGCGAGTGGAAAAACGCAATCTGTAAAGCAATTTCCATCCGCGCGCACGACGGGCAAACTTACCCCCGTCGTGCGCGTGGGTTAAAACGCCTAGTGTGGAGCAATTTCCATCCGAGCGAACGACAGACAAAATTAACCCCGTCGTGCGCGGGGGTTAAAACGACAAGTGTGTAGCAATTTCCATCCGAGCACACGACGGGCAAAATTAACCCCGTCGCCTACGGGGGTTAAAACGCCTACTGTGTGCAGCAATTTCCATCCGCGCGCACGACGGGCAAAATAACCCCCGTCGTGCGCGTCGTCCGCGGGGGTTAAAACGCACAAGTGTCGAGCAATTTCCATCCGCGTGCACGACGGGTAAAATTACCCCCCGTCGTGCGCGTCGTGTGTCGGCAAACGCACAAGTGGATATTAATTTACAGCCGTGCGCACGACGGCCAAATTACCCCCGTCGTGCGCGAGGAGGAAAACGCAATATGTAAAGCAATTTCCATCCGCGCGCACGACGGGCAAACTTACCCCCGTCGTGCGCGTGGGTTAAAACACCTAGTGTGAAGAAATTCACATCCGCACGCACGACGGGAAAAATTACCCCCGTCGTGCGCGTCCTGTGCGGGCAAACGCACAAGTGAGGAGCAATTTACAGCCGTGCGCACGACAGGCCAAATTACCCCCGTCGTGCGCAAGGGGGAAAACGCAATCTGTAAAGCAAGTTCCGTCCGCGCGCACGACGGGCAAACTTACCCCCGTCGTGCGCGTGGGTTAAAACGCCTAGTGTGGAGCAATTTCCATCCGAGCGCACGACGGGCAAAATAACCCCCGTCTTGCGCGTCGTCCGCGGGGCTTAAAACGCACAAGTGTCGGGCAATTTCCATCCGCACGCACGACGGGCAAAATAACCCCCGTCGTGCGCGTCGTGTGCGGGCAAACGCACAAGTGTGGAGCATTTTACAACCGTTCGCACGACGGGCCAAATTACCCCCGTCGTGCGCGAGGGGGAAAACACAATCTGTAAAGCAATGTCCATCCGCGCGCACGACGGGCAAACTTACCCCCGTCGTGCGCATGGGTTAAAACGCCTAGTGTAGAGCAATTTCCATGCGAGCGCAAGGCGGACAAAATTAACCCCGTCGTCCGCGGGGGTTAAAACGCACAAGTGTGCAGCAATTTCCATCCGCGCGCACGACGGGCAAACTTACCCCCGTCATGCGCGTCGTGTGCGGGCAAACACACAAGTGTGGAGCAATTTACAGCCGTGCGCACGACGGGCCAAATTACCCCCGTCGTGCGCGAGGGGGAAAACGCAATTTGTAAAGCAAGTTCCGTCCGCGCACACGACGGGCAAACTTACCCCGGTCGTGCGCGTGGGTTAAAACGCCTAGTGTGGAGCAATTTCCATCCGAGCGCACGACGGGCAAAATAACCCCCGTCGTGCGCGTCGTCCGCGGGGCTTAAAACGCACAAGTGTCGGGCAATTTCCATCCGCACGCACGACGGGCAACATAACCCCCGTCGTGCACGTCGTGTGCGGGCAAACGCACAAGTGTGGATCATTTTACAGCCGTGCGCACGACGGGCCAAATTACCCCCGTCGTGCGCGAGGGGGAAAACGCAATCTGTAAAGCAATGTCCATCCGCGCGCACGACGGGCAAACTTACCCCCGTCGTGCGCGTGGGTTAAAACGCCTAGTGTAGAGCAATTTCCATGCGAGCGCAATGCGGACAAAATTAACCCCGTCGTCTGCGGGGGTTAAAACGCACAAGTGTGCAGCAATTTCCATCCGCGCGCACGACGGGCAAACTTACCCCCGTCGTGCGCGTCGTGTGCGGGCAAACGCACAAGTGTGGAGCAATTTACAGCCGTGCGCACGACGGGCCAAATTACCCCCGTCGTGCGCGAGGGGGAAAACGAAATCTGTAAAGCAAGTTCCGTCCGCGCGCACGACGGGCAAACTTACCCCCGTCGTGCACGTGGGTTAAAACGCCTAGTGTGGAGCAATTTCCATCCGAGCGCACGACGGGCAAAATAACCCCCGTCGTGCGCGTCGTCCGAGGGGCTTAAAACGCACAAGTGTCGGGCAATTTCCATCCGCGTGCACGACGGGCAAAATAACCCCCGTCGTGCGCGTCGTGTGCGGGCAAACGCACAAGTGTGGACATTTTACAGCCGTGCGCACGACGGGCCAAATTACCCCCGTCGTGCGCGAGGGGGAAAACGCAATCTGTAAAGCAATGTCCATCCGCGCGCACGACGGGCAAACTTACCCCCGTCGTGCGCGTGGGTTAAAACGCCTAGTGTAGAGCAATTTCCATGCGAGCGCAAGGCGAACAAAATTAACCCCGTCGTCCGCGGGGGTTAAAACGCACAAGTGTGCAGCAATTTCCATCCGCGCGCACGACGGGCAAACTTACCCCCGTCGTGCGCGTCGTGTGCGGGCAAATGCACAAGTGTGGAGCAATTTACAGCCGTGCGCACGACGGGCCAAATTACCACCGTCGTGCGCGTCGTGTGCGGAACTTAACCCCGTCGTGCGCATCGTGTGCGGGCAAACACACAAGTGTGGAGCAATTTAAAGCCGTGCGCACGACGGGCCAAATTACCCCCGTCGTGCGCGAGGGGGAAAACGCAATCTGTAAAGCAATTTCCATCCGAGCGCACGACGGACAAAATTAACCCCGTCGTCCGCGGGGGTTAAAACGCACAAGTGTGCAGTAATTTCCATCCGCGCGCACGACGGCAAAATAACCACCGTCGTGCGCGTCGTCCGCGGGGGTTAAAACACACAAGTGTCGAGCAATTTCCATCCGCGGGCACGACAGGCAAAATTACCCCCGTCGTGCGTGTCGTGTGCCGGCAAACGCACAAGTGGATATTAATTTACAGCCGTGCGCACGACGGGCCAAATTACCCCCGTCGTGCGCGAGGGGGAAAACGCAATATGTAAAGCAATTTCCATCCGCGCGCACGACTGGCAAACTTACCCCCGTCGTGCGCGTGGGTTAAAACGCCTAGTGTGGAGCAATTTTCCATCCTCGCGCACGACGGGCAAAATTACCCCCGTCGTGCGCGTCCTGTGCGGGCAAACGCACAAGTGAGGAGCAATTTACAGCCGTGCGCACGACGGGCCAAATTACCCCCGTCGTGCGCGAAGGGGAAAACGCAATCTGTAAAGCAATTTCCATCCGTGCGCACGACGGGCAAACTTACCCCCGTCGTGCGCGTGGGTTAAAACGCCTAGTGTGGAGCAATTTCCATCCGAGCGCACGGCGGACAAAATTAACCCCGTCGTCCGCGGGGGTTAAAACGCACAAGTGTGCAGCAATTTCCATCCGCGCGCACGACAGGAAAAATAACCCCCGTTGTGCGCGTCGTCCGCGGGGGTTAAAACGCACAAGTGTCGAGCAATTTCCATCCGCGCGCACGACGGGCAAAATTACCCCCGTCGTGCGCGTCCTGTGCGGGCAAACGTACAAGTGAGGAGCAATTTACAGCCGTGCGCACGACGGGCCAAATTACCCCCGTCATGCGCGAGGGGGAAAACGCAATCTGTAAAGCAATTTCCATCCGCGCGCACGACGGGCAAACTTACCCCCGTCGTGTGCGTGGGTTAAAACGCCTAGTGTGGAGCAATTTCCATCCGAGCACACGACGGACAAAATTAACCCCGTCGTCCGCGGGGGTTAAAACGCACAAGTGTGCAGCAATTTCCATCCGCACGCACGACGTGCAAAATAACACCCGTCGTGCGCGTCGTGTTCGGGCAAACGCACAAGTGTGGAACAATTTACAGCGATGCGCACGACGGGCCAAATTACCGCCGTCGTGCGCGAGGCGGAAAACGCAATCTGTAAAGCAATTTCCATCCGCGCGCATGTCGGACAAAATTAACCCCGTCGTCCGCGGGGGTTAAAACGCACAAGTGTGCAGCAATTTCCATCCGCGCGCACGACGGGCAAAATAACCCCCATCGTGCGCGTCGTCCGCGGGGCTTAAAACGCACAAGTGTCGGGGAATTTCCATCCGCGCGCACGACGGACAAAATTACCACCGTCGTGCACGTCGTGTGCGGGCAAACGCACAAGTGAGTATATTAATTTACAGCCGTGCGCACGACAGGCCAAATTACCCCCGTCATGCGCGAGGGGGAAAACGCAATCTGTAAAGCAATTTTCATCCGCGCGCACGACGGGCAAACTTACCCCCGTCGTGCGCGTGGTTTAAAACGCCTAGTGTGGAGCAATTTCCATCCGAGCGCACGGCAGACAAAATTAACCCCGTCGTCCGCGGGGGCTAAAACGTACAAGTGTGGAGCATTTTCCATCTGCGCGCATGACGGGCAAAATTACCCCCGTCGTGCGCGTCGTCCGCGGGGGTTAAAACGCACAAGTGTCGAGCAATTTCCATCCGCGCGCACGACGGGCAAAATTACCCCCGTCGTGCGCGTCGTGTGCGGGCAAACGCACAAGTGTGGAGCAATTTACAACCGTGAGCACGACGGGCCAAATTACCCCCGTCGTGCGTGAGGGGGAAAACGCAATCTGTAAAGCAATTTCCATTCGCGCGCACGACGGGCAAACTTACCCCCGTCGTGCGCGTGGGTTAAAACGCCTAGTGTGGAGCAATTACCATCCGAGCGCACGGCGGACAAAATTAACCCCGTCGTCCGCGGGGGTTAAAACGCACAAGTGTGCAGCAATTCACATCCGCGCGCACGACTGGCAAAATAACCCCCGTCGTGCGCGTCGTGTGCGGGCAAACGCACAAGTGAGGAGTAATTTACAGCCGTGCGCACGACGGGCCAAATTACCCCCATCATGCGCGAGGGGGAAAACGCAATCTGTAAAGCAATTTCCATCCGCGCGCACGACGGGCAAACTTACCCCCGTCATGCGCGTGGGTTAAAACGCCTAGTGTTGAGCAATTTCAATCCGAGCGCACGACGGACAAAATTAACCCCGTCGTCCGCGGGGGTTAAAACGCACAAGTGTGCAGCAATTTCCATCAGCGCGCACGACGGGCAAAATAACCCCCGTCGTGCGCGTCGTGTGCGGGCAAACGCAGAAGTGTGGAACAATTTACAGCGGTGCGCACGACGGGCCAAATTACCGCCGTCGTGCGCGAGGCGGAAAACGCAATCTGTAAAGCAATTTCCATCCGCGCGCACGACGGGACAAAATTAACCCCGTCGTCCGCGGGGGTTAAAACGCACAAGTGTGCAGCAATTTCCATCCGCGCGCACGACGGGCAAAATAACCCCCGTCGTGCGCGCCGTCCGCGGGGCTTAAAACGTACAAGTGTCGGGCAATTTCCATCCGCGCGCACGACGGGCAAAATTACCACCGTCGTGCGCGTCGTGTGCGGGCAAACGCACAAGTGAGTATATTAATTTACAGCCGTGCGCACGACAGGCCAAATTACCCCCGTCGTGCGCGAGGGGGAAAACACAATCTGTAATGCAATTTTCATCCGCGCGCATGACGGGCAAACTTACCCCCGTCGTGCGCGTGGGTTAAAATGCCTAGTGTGAAGAAATTCACATCCGCGCGCACGACGGGCAAAATTACCCGCGTCCTGTGCGGGCAAACGCACAAGTGAGGAGCAATTTACAGCCGTGCGCACGACGGGCCAAATTACCCCCGTCGTGCGCGAGGGGGAAAACGCAATATGTAAAGCAATTTCCATCCGCGCGCACGACGAGCAAACTTACCCCCGTCGTGCGCGTGGGTTAAAACGCCTAGTGTGGAGCAATTTTCCATCCGCGCGCACGACAGGCAAAATTACCCCCGTCGTGCGCGTCCTGTGCGGGCAAACGCACAAGTGAGTAGCAATTTACAGCCGTGCGCACGACGGGCCAAATTACCCCCGTCGTGCGCGAGGGGGAAAACGCAATCTGTAAAGCAATTTCCATCCGCGCGCACGACGGGCAAACTTACCCCCGTCGTGCGCGTGGGTTAAAACGCCTAGTGTGGAGCAATTTCCATCCGAGCGCACGGCGGATAAAATTAACCCCGTCGTCCGCGGGGGCTAAAACGTACAAGTGTGTAGCATTTTCCATCCGCGCGCACGACGGGCAAAATTACCCCCGTCGTGCGCGTGGGTTAAAACGCCTAGTGTGGAGCAATTTCCATCCGAGCGCACGGCGGACAAAATTAACCCCGTCGTCCGCGGGGGCTAAAACGTACAAGTGTGGAGCATTTTCCATTCGCGCGCACGACGGGCAAAATTACCCCCGTCGTGTGCGTCGTCCGCGGGGCTTAAAAAGCACAAGTGACAAGTGTGGTGAAATTTCCATACGAAGGTAGCAATATGGGTAAACATATCTTTTAATTTCTTACAACAAGTGATTATTTTGCACAAAACCTAACATCAATTTTATACCGAATTTTTTTCAATATCAACATCCCTTTTTACTCGGTGTCGTGCATTATAAATTGATTTGCTCGGAAGGTTGGACTTTCAAAATCTCAGCCGGCCTCAGCGTGCTATTTGCCAAATCTCTCAATGATCCATCTCCATTCTCAGCTACTGCCCTTCATCGGAATGGCCCTCGACATATTTAGCAGCTTGATGGTTGTGCCTGCCCTCAACGACTGTTAACCTTCACTCCTCACCGCCATCGCCGACACCCACCATTACCACGCAATGAGAACAAACATTGACACTTCTTGGTTTTAACTGGCCTGTCAGGTCGTTTTTTCCTTTCGGTGTCACCTGTAAACCCCGCTTCTTTCACATGCAAAGTTGTTTACTTTGCATGTGAAAGAAGCGGGGTTTACAGGTGACACCGAAAGGAAAAAACGACCGACAGGCCAGTTAAAACCAAGAAGTGTCAATGTCTGTTCTCATTGCGTGGTAATGGTGGGCGTCGGTGTTGGCAGTGAGGAGTGAAGGTTAACAGTCGTTGAGGGCAGGCACAACTATCAAGCTGCTAAATATGTCGAGGGCCATTCCGATGAAGGACAGCAGGAATCCTATCGGAAGTTTTACATGCAAAGTGACAACATTCTTGTTGTCCCTTTTTACACGGTGACGTGCATTATAAATTTATTTGCATGGAAGGTAGGATTCTCCTACAAGACTGTCAAAATTTAGCCGGCCTTAGCGTGCTATTTGCCAAATCTCTCAATGATTCCATCTCCATTCCCTGCAACTGCCTTCATCGGAATGGCCCTCGACATAATTAGCAGCTTGATGGTTGTGCCTGCCCAGCTGCCCTCAATGACTGTTAACCTCCACTAACGCTGGATTTTTTTACGACATAAATAGTACCTTGGATTTTTGTACCTTCTCGAGCAATCTCAACCGTATCTGCATGCATGTAAAATCACCAAATTTCTACATCATTTTCCACCCAATTGAATAAGAATTACACCTATAGTGTATTTAAAAGTATATACTTACCAAATGGAATACCTCGAAAATCCCTACTTTCACACCCAAGAAAGGAAGAAAATGCTCATGTATCCTAGAAGGTCCGCTGACCGCTGAGATCTTCTGGGAAGATTTGAAGGTGCAGTTTGGTTGCAAATGCTACTACGCTGACCGCTAAGATCTTCTGGGAAGATTTGAAGGTGCATTTTGGTTGCAAAGTTAGACTGATTTCATTGGAGTCATCTTCTACCGCCATCCCATTCTCTTTACAGGCATCTACATCATGAAGGAAATGGTCCACGACTCCACATTGAAATAGCAGGAGTAACTTTCAATTTTATCTTCCATTTACCATGGTATATTTCTACATCAAGCAGAACGAAGAAATGGTTAGAATTTGTCCGGTTAAACTGAGAAACAAATATATTGTAAGAAAAATATGTAGAATACCGTGGCTATACGAGGAAGATCCGAGAAGAAGAATACTTGGCAGATGTAATTGAAACCGCTGAGGCGCGACCTCGGTGGTAATCGCTGTTGCCGGTTTCTCCCAAAGGTTAACACAGCAGCCCCTGGCCGCGTCCACACTTGGCCAGAGACTTTGGATTTTGCACAGTATAGCTACCCAGGAGAACGGGATGAAGCACAGAAGAATTTTTGGAGGAAGCAATTTTTCCGTGTATTTTCTTGAGGAAAGCAGTGGGATATAAATAGAATTCAAAAAATAGCTGTTATGAATTCAAACGGTCAAATATTAAACGAGTATTAAAATAGGCTTTGAATGCTGCGTATTAAAGCGAGGCTTTAACTGCGTATTTATTGAGAGGTTTTGAATGCTGCAATCAAATTAGCAGTTACCAACATTTTAGAATGAGACACCATTTATTATAGACATTTGGACTGCCCATGGATGAGGATGAGACTACAGTTGATTTACCGTGAGTAATGGAAAGAACCCGTGAGTCTACAGTTGTTGAGCTCGTGAATATACAGTATATACAGATGTTGCGGTGTGAGTAATTTTTGAGGGTAATGTCAAACACAAAGCGAAATTTTTGAGGGCGTTCACGGTCAATTTATAGTGAAATTGACCATTCAAATTGATGAGTATAAGTCCGTTATCCTACAGCGAGCCCTTCATTGCAAACATCTACGTAGAAAATCATATGTATCAGTTTGTAAGAGCATAGGCTAATGAATCAGTTTGGGTCTGTATCAGTATGTACATCAATATAGTTGAATTCGATTGAATATGCCTTCAGCTTGAATAAGTATCAGATTTAATTTTAAAGTTTGCATGTAGTTTCTGAGTCAGAGTGAATAAGTATCCGGTTTAATCTACAATGTTTCCAGATTGAACAAGTATAATAAGACTTAAATCTAAAAGCTTGCATGTAGGCTTGATTGGGATTCAGAATAAGTATGATTAAATATATTCCCGTGGTCGTGTTGAGAAAATTTGTCATCGATGAAACATGAGCTTAACGCACACAACGAGTAAATTCTGCTGGTTGTGCGCGTTAAACAATTGTTCATAAAATACCTTAGATGCTCAAAGCGAACAGCTGGCTCTGGCTGTGCTTGTTGTGCACTTTGCGCAATTAAAGTAACCATTATAAATATCATCAACGCACACAACGACCATAAATTAGTTGGTTCTGGGCGTTGAGCAATTATGTATGCGGCTATTAATTTTTCCAGCTCACGTCCCACCGACCGGTCAAACATTCTTGAGAAATGCACATGTCTGGTATCAATCAGCTGTAGATTTACGAACAGTCTTTTGTATATTCACGAGAACCCCTCAGTTTGTAAGAGCATAGGCTAATGAATCAGTTTGGATCTGTATCAGTAATTCAGTATGTATATCAATATATTTGAATGGCTGGGTAATTTTCAAAATGTCATCAATTTGAATATGTATGAGATTTAATCTAAAATTTTGCATGCAGTTTATGAAGTCGATTGAATATGCCTTCAGATTGAAAAGGTATCAGATTTATTTTTAAAGTTTGTATGTAGTTTCTGAGTCAGAGTGAATAAGTATCCGGTTTAATCTACAATGTTTTCAGATTGAACAAGTATAATAAGACTTAAATCTAAAAGTTTGGATGTAGGCGTGGTTGGGATTCAGATTAAGTATGATTAAATTTGGAATTTGATTGATTCACTGCGGTGGCGCGCAGTGGGAGTAAACTTATAGCATCTCACAAATATGATCAAAGAGCAAAACTGTCAAATTTATTCCCGTGGGGGCGTTGAGCAAATTTGTCATCGACGCAACTATAGAGCTTAACGCGCTAAACGGGCATAATTCTGCATGTTGTGCGCTTTGCGCAATTATGTTGGCCATAACAAATTTGAGAACACGCACTCCGGCTCAAAGTGAACACCTGGCGATACTTGTTTCTGCATACATTGTTAATCTAATACATTGTTTCTGCATGAAAGAAAACTATAAATAATATTATTCTTCAATGTTAATTTTTTTAATTTTTAAGTATTTAGTATTTCTTGTAATGATGTAAATATTTTAAAATTTGCTCGAAAAATATCCAATATTGGTCTCAGGTAGTATGTATAATTGAGATATTTCCATCGGTTCTAAACTTATTAAATTTGGTCATGTGCCTTGTAAAATACATTTGTAATAAATAGCCGTTACCAAGCTATGACGGTAATAAACGCAACGAAGGGCTGCTATAAATTATCTGTTGTGCGCGTCGTGCGCGGTGGTTAAAACTCATAGTGTGAATCAATATCCATCCGCTGTACACACACGGTCTCACATCTGAGGACTCCACAATCCACATTACACACAAGGGCTTATAGTGGAACCAATTAAACCGCACTCACAACAGAAACAATTTGATTGTTTTTGATGCGCTGGAAAATAAATAATTTTTCGAGTGTTCGACGGAGAGTAATTCAAGGCGCAAAACGGTTCGGTATCCTTGTCCTGTGGGGAGAGTAAATTGCCTCTTTTTCAGCTGAGCCTAAAATACTTAGGATTACGCGTTTTTCTCGGTGGGATTACGTGTTGAGTAAATAAGATGTTCATTCCCGAGATCATTAGCATTACTGTAGGATAACGGACTTAATACTCATCAATTTGATCGGTCGTTTTTCACTATAAATGGACCGTGAATGCCGTGAAGGCCCTGGAGAAGCGTATGAAATCGGAGGACTACAGGCTGATGCAGTCGCCTCCCGAATATGCTTCTCTCCCTGGTCTGCGAAGAGAAGAATGGCTCCCCGGGCCTTTGCGCCCTGGTTGGTTGCTCTGGGTCAATTAGGTTGGCGGTGCATGGCTACCGTCTCTCTGAGGCACAAGCACTCCCTTCTGTTCTTTTCGATCTCTTGGCTCGCAGCCAAATTGGGCAAATTTGACTGTGGATGAAGCAGATCATAATTGTCCCTTTCCTCCTGGGGATTTCCAATTTTGGCTGCAAGCCAAGAGATCGAAAAGAACAGGAGGGAGTGCTTGTGCCTCAGAGGGCCGGTAGCCATGCACCGCCAACCTATGTGACCCAGTGCAGACATCCAGGGCGCAAAGGCCAGGGGGGCCATTCATCTCTTCGCACTTCGCAGACTAGGGATAGGAGCATATTCGGGAGGCGACAGCATCAGCTTGTAGTCCTCTGATTTCATACGCTTCTCCAGGGCATTCACGGTCCATTTAGTGTGAAATTGATGAGTATACTCCGTTATCCTACAGCGAGCCCTAATGCCTGACGCTTACGGTAGAAATGGACGATGGAATTCAACCAGTTATCTTTTCACGTAAAGCTAAATGGTTACTGTTGGAAACTTACGCAATGGTGGTAATAAACGCAACGAAGGGCTATCGTCCATTTATAAACATGCATGCCCGATGAATGCCTTCCATATGTGAGCATTTCGCCTTCCACTCCTCGACTATACACTCCATATCCATCTCCTCTTTATAAACTCCATCCAAACCATTAAATCCTTCATCATTTCACTATACCTCGTCTATGACACACAAACACTCCCTCCTGTTCTTTCCGATCGCGAAGATAAAAAGCTCATTCTATTTGTTATGCAACCATTTGGTGTTGTTCGACGCCTCATGTGAATCGGAGTTCCTCGGTGTCTTTGAAACGGCTACATACCCGACTGCAGGTTACACCGACGCATGCTATGACTACACTCATAGCCAGCCGATGATGGCAGAAAATCGGCAACGACGGTAATAAACGGAACGAAGATGGTCGCCCGGTGAACTCGCGGAAGTTGACGGGGAAGCACGCAGATCACACCGACAATCACATGTTTCAGTTTTTAAGAGCATAGGCTAATGAATCAGTTTGGATCTGTATCAGTATGTACATCAATATATTTGAATGGCTGGGTCATTTTCAAAATAACATCAACTAGAATATGTATGAGACTTAATCTACACTTTACCTAAACGCGCACAACGGGCATAATTCTGCTGGTTGTGCGCGTTTAAGTATGATGAAATTTGGAATGTGATTGATTCACTGCGCTGGTGCGAGGTGGAATTAAAATTATAGCATCTCACAAATATGCTCAAAGCGCAAAACGGTCAAATTTATTCCCGTGGGGGCGTTGAGCAAATTTGTCATCGACGCAACTATAGAGCTTAACGCGCACAACGGTCATAATTCTGCATGTTGTGCGCTTTGCGCAATTATGTTAGCCATAACAAATTTGCTGAACGCGCACACCGGGTCAAAGTGACCATCTGGCGATACTTGTTGTGCGCTTTGAGCAAATTTTTAAACCATTAAAAATTTGCTCACCGCGCACAACGGCCAAAATATAAATTTTGCCAGCTCACTTGCCACTGGTCATACATTCTTGGGAAAATCATATGTCTGGTATCAATCAGCAGTAGATTCAGGAGCAGTATTTTCTTATTCACGAGCACCCTTCTGTAGCTTGACGGGGTCTTCGATGTAGCCACACAGTTAATATGGTACTGCAGCAGTCACATCCTCAGTGACCCATCTGCGTTGTGCGCATTGAGCAATTCCCATTTTCCATGCTTTTGCGCGAGGATCAATTATAATAGTTTCTCTCTTCTGTATTATTTAGCCCGGGGTGCGTGTCGAATAAAATGTATTAAAAAATCTTAGTGGAGAGTAGTATTGTCGGGAGTAATTTTCTTATTAGCATCAATGTTGATCAAGTCAAAAAATCGATGAGTTTCCTTGTTATGCGCGGAGAGTAATTAACCAATTTTGATCCAGATGCTAAAATAATTGGGATTACGCGATTTTCGCGTTCGTATTCCGCGGTTTGCGCGTTGAGTAAATAATTGTTGATTCCCGAGATCCATTGCATTACTGTAGGATCAAGGACTTATTATACGCTTCATTTTGATTGCTCCAATTCCCCTATAAAATTGGCGGACAAGGAGCACTCATCTTCTCACAAGTTCATCTACTTTCTTCCATCATCTTCTTCTTTATTTGCCCCACAACCTTCCTATTGAAACAGTAAGTCCTTCAGCTGTTCGTGCATGCTTGATATAGATATCAGATATTGCTATCAAGCATGCACGATAGCATTCATTCAGCTGTTCGTCCATTTATAATCAGGGATTCCCGAAAAAGGGTTTCCATATGACCGTCCCCGAAACTGGGCACCCAGGTCAACCGCCCAAGAAGTACTGGTCAGGGGGACATAACCCGCACATTGTATCAAGTATGATACATACTTGACAGCCGATTACAATGACGCGTGCAATGACGACACTCCTATCATGTTTCACTGTTGCCGACAGTCGGCAACGACGATAATAAACGTAACGACGATGGTCGACCGAGGTAACTAGATGGTTATAGATTGTTATGGACGCCTCCCCCAAGCTTTTAACAGTTCATTTTTTTGCTTTTAGCGATCGAGGATCATCTCATCCTTCTTAAGATCATCGAACTTTGTCCGCTCCTTCGGAATACCCTTCAAGATTGAAGCACGAACAACGTCCTCGGGCCCAGGAAGTATCGAAATTACTGTAACCATTGATCCAGACGTTCTAGAATGCTTCGTTGGATGCGAGCCGTTGCGCCCGCCAATGTTCCAGGTTCAAAAACATGGATTTTTGAACCTGGAACATAGGCGGGCGCAAGGGCTCGCATCCAACGAAGCATTCTAGAACGTCTGGATCAATGGTTACAGTAATTTCACCATATTCCCACTCGATTGTTCTTCATTTTCTTATTCAATTTGGATTCGAACCAAGAGATCGAAAACAAAAGGAGGGATTGCTGTTGCCTCAGAGGGCCGGTAGCCATGCACCGCCAACCTATGTGACCAAGGGCCGCCATCCAGGCTTAATCATATGTATCAGTTTGTAAGAGCATAGGCTAATGAATCAGTTTGGATCTGTATCAGTCTGTATGTACATCAATATATTTGAATGGCTGGTTAATTTTCAAAATGTCATCAATTTGAATATGTATGAGATTTAATCTAAAATTTTGCAAGCAGTTTCTGAATTCTATTGAATATGCATTCAGATTGAAAAGGTATCAGATTTATTTTTAAAGTTTGTATGTAGTTTCTGAGTCAGAGTGAATAAGTATCCGGTTTAATCTACAATGTTTTTCAGATTGAACAAGTATAATAAGACTTAAATCTAAAAGTTTGGATGTAGGGTTGGTTGGAATTCAGACTAAGTATGATGAAATTTGGATTTTGATTGATTCACTGCGATGGCGCGCAGTGGGAGTAAACTTATAGCATCTCACAAATATGCTCAAAGCGCAAAACGGGCAAATTTATTCCCGTGGGGGCGTTGAGCAAATTTGTCTTCGACGCAACTTTTGCGTCACGCGCACAACGGGCATAATTCTGCATGTTGTGCGCTTTGCGCCATTATGTTAACCATTAAAAATTTTGCTGAACGCGCACACCGGCTCAAAATGAACACCTGGCGTTACTTGTTGTGCGCTGTGAGCAATTTTTTGGTACTGAACGTTGAGCCCTTATGTAACGGCTATAAATTTTTCCACCTTACTTGCCACCGGTCATAAATTCTTGGGAAAATCATATGTGTGGTATCAATCAGCTGTAGATTCAGGAGCAGTATTTTCTTATTCACGAGCACCCTTCTGTAGCTTGAAGGGGTCTTCGATGTAGCCACACAGTTAATATGGTACTGCAGCAGTCACATCCTCATTGACCCATCTGCTTTGCACGCATTGAGCAATTCCCGTTTTCCATGCGTTTTGCGCGGTGATCAATTATAATAGTTTCTCTCTTCTGTATTATTTAGCCCGGGTTGCGTGTCGAATAAAATGTATTAAAAAATCTTAGTGGAGAGTAGTATTGTCGGGAGTAAGTTTCCTATTAGCATCAATGTTGATCCAGGCGAAAAATCGTTGAGTTTCATTGTTATGCGCAGAGAGTAATTAACCTATTTTGATCCAGATGCTAAAATAATTGGGATTACGCGATTTTCGCGTTGGTATTCCGCGGTTTGCGCGTTGAGTAAATAATTGTTGATTCCCGAGATCCATTGCATTACTGTAGGATCAAGGACTTATTATACGCTTCATTTTGATTGCTCCAATTCCATATAGCAACTCCACCACAAATCTCTAAAAACCCCCTTTCAAAATGGAATATCTCTAAAAGATGCTATTTTTGAGGATGTGCAACTCCAACCCACCATCTTCAAATCCTATTTTTTCTTTGTTTAAGCTTTACTAATGAAAAATATTTATCGTTATAATGGGTTAATCTAATACATTGTTCCTGCTTGAAAGAAAACTATAAATAATATTATTCTTCAATGTTAATTTTTTTTAATTTTTAAGTATTTAGTATTTCTTGTAATATTGTAAATATTTTAAATTTGCTCGAAAAATATCCAATATTGGTCTCATGTAGTAGGTATAATTGAGATATTTCCATCGGTACTAAAATTATTAACTTTGGTCACGTTATTTGTAAAATACATTTGTAATAAATAGCCGTTACCAATCCATGACGTTAATAAACGCAACAAAGGGCTGATTTCAATTAGCCGTCGTGCGCGTCGTGCGAGGTGGTTAAAAGTCATAGTGTTAATCAATATCCAACCGCTGTACACACACGGTCTCACATCTGAGGACTCCACATTACACACAAGGGCTTATAGTGGAACCAATTAAACCGCACTCACAACAGAAACAATTTGATTGTTTTTGTTGCGCTAGAAAATAAATAATTTTTCGAGTCTTTGACGGAGAGTAATTCAAGGCGCAAAACGGTTCAGTTTCCTTGTCGTGTGGGGAGAGTAAATTGCCTCTTTTTCAGCTGAGCCTAAAATACTTAGGATTACTCGTTTTTCTCGGTGGGATTACGCGTTGAGTAAATAAGATGTTCATTCCCGAGATCCCTAGCATTACTGTAGGATAAATGGATCGTGAATGCCGTGAATGCCCTGGAGAAACGTATGAAATCGGAGGACTACAGGCTGATGCAGTCGCCTCCCTAATATGCTTCTCTCCCTGGTCTGCGAAGAGAAGAATGGCCCCCTGGGCCTTTGCGCCCTGATTGGCTGCTCTGGGTCAATTAGGTTGGCGGTGCATGGGTACCGTCTCTCTGAGGCACAAGCACTCCCTCCTTTCTTTTCGATCTCTTGGCTCGCATGCAAATTGGCCAATTCTGACTGTGGATAAAGCAGATCATAAGTGTCTCATAATGCAGAAGCTGGAAGCCTGGAACCTGTGCGGAAAGACAAAAGGCATGGTTGTCTCAGATTTCCAGAAAATCAAATGATGTGAAGAGTCACACATCCATTTCCTCGTCCGAACAGATGATGGTGATGATGCTCAAGTAAAGCGACAGAAATTACAAAACGAGCAGGGAAGTGACTGTAATGACACGCCAATGACGGCATGTCGCGCCTTTGAACTATTTGAATTGGAAAATGTTTTGAACTATTTGAGTCTTTGGATAATTATTGGAGGAAGCCATCTTATGAACACCTTTCCTTGTGTATGCGTGTGCGGAGGCCCATGTCCAGTAGTGCACATATCATATTTGTCTCTTATATTGGTCTCTAACAGGCGGTGAAGATCTTCTCTGGATTAAGCTTTTACTTCACCGATCAGTTCGAGCCTCCTTAAAGGGGCTTCCTCGAAAAGGTGGATCTAGCTGCCGGTCGAACCGTCCGGATGAATGTTTACCAGGTGATGGACGCATCAAATGCCAGTGTGTTCTCCGTAGGATCCGCCTTCATTGTCTACAACGAAGATCCTCCACCTACGTGCGCCTTAGCAGATCTTGAGGAGGTTGTAACGAAGAGATGCGACGAGGTTGGGGCCGCATGCAGGGTTTAGTATTCTCTTACTAGAACACATCGCCGCATGCAGTTCTGCATCTGAGCTTGTAAGTTGTTCAAAGACCAGCGGTGTTTAGTATTTTGATCTGTTGGTGTTGTTCGACGCCTCATGTGAATCGGAGTTTCTCTAGGTGTCTTTGAAACGGCAACATACCCGACTGCAGGTTACACCGACGCATGCTATGACTACACTCATAGCCAGCCGATGATGGCAGAAAATCGGCAACGACGGTAATAAACGGAACGAAGATGGTCGCCTGGTGAACTCGCGGAAGTTGACGGGGAAGCACGCAGATCACACCGACAATCACATGTTTCAGTTTGTAAGAGCATAGGCTAATGAATCAGTTTGGATCTGTATCAGTATGTACATCAATATATTTGAATGGTTGGGTCATTTTCAAAATAACATCAACTAGAATATGTATTAGATTTAATCTACACTTTAGCTAAACGCGCATAGCGGGCATAATTCTGCTGGTTGTGCGTGTTTAAGTATGATGAAATTTGGAATGTGATTGATTCACTGCGCTGGTGCGAGGTGGAATTAAAATTATAGCATCTCACAAATATGCTCAAAGCGCAAAACGGTCAAATTTATTCCCGTGGGGGCGTTGAGCAAATTTGTCATCGACGCAACTATAGAGCTTAACGCGCACAACGGTCATAATTCTGCATGTTGTGCGCTTTGCGCAATTATGTTAGCCATAACAAATTTGCTGAACGCGCACACCGGGTCAAAGTGACCATCTGGCGGTACTTGTTGTGCGCTTTGAGCAAATTTTTAAACCATTAAAAATTTGCTCACCGTGCACAACGGCCAAAATATAAATTTTGCCAGCTCACTTGCCACTGGTCATACATTCTTGGGAAAATCATATGTCTGGTATCAATCAGCAGTAGATTCAGGAGCAGTATTTTCTTATTCACGAGCACCCTTCTGTAGCTTGACGGGGTCTTCGATGTAGCCCCACAGTTAATATGGTACTGCAGCAGTCACATCCTCAGTGACCCATCTGCGTTGTGCGCATTGAGCAATTCCCATTTTCCATGTGTTTTGGGCGAGAATCAATTATAATAGTTTCTCTCTTCTGTATTATTTAGCCGGGGTGCGTGTCGAATAAAATGTATTAAAAAATCTTAGTGGAGAGTAGTATTGTCGGGACTAATTTTCCTATTAGCATCAATGTTGATCCAGGCGAAAAATCGTTGAGTTTCATTGTTATGCGCGGAGAGTAATTAACCAATTTTGATCCAGATGCTAAAATAATTGGGATTACGCGATTTTCGCGTTGGTATTCCGAGGTTTGCGCGTTGAGTAGATAATTGTTGATTCCCGAGATCCATTGCATTGCTGTAGGATCAAGGACTTATTATTCGCTTCATTTTGATTGCTCCAATTCCCCTATAAAATTGGCGGACAAGGAGCACTCATCTTCTCACAACTTCATCTACTTTCTTCCATCATCTTCTTCTTTATTTGCCCCCACAACCTTCCTATTGAAACAGTAAGTCCTTCAGCTGTTCGTGGAAGGCGAAATCCTCACATCTGGAAACCCTTTTTCGGGCATGCCTGATTATAAATGGACGAACAGCTAAATGAATGCTATCGTCCATATCAGATATCTATATCATGTCCGTTACTCTGTGGTGTCTCTTGCCGAAGATGAAAGAACTCACCCTCAGACGGATACCCTGCACAACAACGACGTTTTCAATCTTGTCATGCTTGCTGAATAGCTGCCCGAACCTGGAGGATCTAGTCATTGTAGTAAGTTCAAATTTTCTAATTATTTCCTCTGAATAATTCAAAACTATGTATGTATGTATGATGGCATTAAGCATTCTGTTTTGTTACCATGATGAAATGTTTGATTTTCCAGACCCGGAAGCTTCAGCGCTAGAATACTGGGATCAGCAGATGCCTTCGGATTGCATGACAAATACGCTGAGCACGGTAACTGTAAATGTGGAGGATGTACACCACAAGGGCTCGCATCCAATGAAGCATTCTATGACCTCGGGATCGATGGTTACACGAATTTAGCCTTTTTCCGTATTCCGACGCGATTCTTCTTCATTTTATTCTTCAATTTGGATGCGAGACAAGCGATCGAAAACAACAGGAAGGAGTGCTTGTGCCTCAGAGCCAGAGGGACAGTAGCCATCCACCGCCAACCTATGTGACCAAGGGCCGCCATCCAGGCTTAATCATATGTATCAGTTTGTAAGAGCATAGGCTAATGAATCAGTTTGGGTCTGTATCAGTATGTACATCAATATAGTTGAATTCGATTGAATATGTCTTCAGATTGGTTGTGCGCGTTAAACCATTGTCTATAAAATACCTTAGATGCTCAAAGCGAACACATGTTAAAGCGCACAACGACTCAAAGCGTCTACACCTGTCGTTTCTTGTTGTTCGCTATGAGCAATTATTTAAACCATTAAAAATTTGCTCATCGCGCACAACGGCCATAAATTTGTTTGTTCCTACCTTTGTGCAATTATGTTAGCGGCTATTAATTTTTCCAGCTCACCTCCCACCGGCCGGTCAAACATTCTTGAGAACTGCACATGTCTGGTATCAATCAGGTGTAGATTGACGTGCAGTCTTTTGTATATTCACGAGAACCCCTCCTGTAGCATGACGGGGTCTTCGATGGAGCCACACATTAACTCTACTTCGGTCGCATCCTCATAAACCAATACAAATCGCTGCCATGCTTTGTGCGTTGTGCGCCTTGAGCAATTCCATTTTACCATGCGTTTTGCGCGGTGAGCAATTCTGATTGTTAGTTTGTTACTCGATCCTGTATTATTTAGCACGGTGTGCGCGTCGAATAAAATGTTTTAGTATTGTTGGGAGTAATTTACCAATTGGCATCATTGTTGATCAAGGCGAAAAACCGTTTAGTTTCATTTTGATTGGTCCAATTCCCCTATAAATTGGCGGACAAGGAGCCCTCATCTTCTCACAACTTCCTCTAATTTCTTATATCGTCTTCTTCTTTTTGCCCACACAACCTCCGTCTGGAAACAATAAGGTCTTCTTTTGTTCGAGCATGATGCATGAGGTAGAAATGGAGGAGATGGAGATGGATATGGGGTGTAAAGATGAGATGGTTTTCTACTGTTCGGGCCTGATGCTTGAGATAAAAATGGACGATAGAATTCAACCAGTACTTTTTTCACGCATTCACATGGAACGGCCATCTCCTCTTTTACACTATCTTCTCCTCCATCCCCTTCATATTTGTACTATAGATCCTCTATTTATAACGAACCATGTGTCGGTGTTCACCGCCTCTTGGCAATCGGAGTTCTTTTCGGTGTCTTTGAACCGTCGTCATACTTGACAGCCGGGTACAAGGACGCCTGCAATGACGACACTCCTATAAGGGCTACGGTGGCAGATAGTTGGCAAACACGTCCATAAACTCAACGAAGATGGTCGCTTCGTTGCGTTAGTTAACGTCGTTGCCTAATTACGGCAACCGTAGGCAGGATAGGAGTGTCGTCATTGCAGGCGTCGTTGTAGGGTGAAGCACGCAGATCACGCCGACAATAGATCCGGTAAAAAGCACCTTCATTGCAAACATCTTACGAAGACAATCATATGTATCAGTTTGTAAAGAGCATGGGGTAATGAATATGTTTTGTTCTGTATCAGTATGTACATCCATATAGTTGAATGGCAGGGTCATTTTGAAAATGTCATCAATTGGAATATGTTTGAGATATAATCTAAAAAATTTCAATCAGTATACAAAGTCGATTGAATATGTAGCCGATTTACTCTAAAATGTCTTCAGATTGATTATGTATCAGAGATAATCTAAAAGTTTGCATGTAAACAAGTTAATTTTATCATAGACGGAATTTAACAACTTGCTTGGAGGGACATTTTCGCGTTCTTTACAATACGTCGATAACGACGCCAGTGGTTGAATGCAGGACGTTGGATGGCGGGCCGTTCCACTTTACTGTAAACTGCATCAGGATGTGCGACGGGAGGTCGAGGAGTGGAAGGCAGGCCTTTGGATGGCGGTCGGGGGTTTCGTTCCAATTTACTATAACCTGCACCAGGATGTGCGACGGGTCATCAATGAGTGGAAGGCATGCCGTTGGATGGCGGGCTGGGGTTTCGTTCCACTTCAGGATGTGCGACGGGAGGTCGATGAGTGGAAGGCAGACCGTTGGATGGCGGAGGGACCCGTTGTCTGGGAACGGTGGTGCCCAGTGGGGTGATTGGCATGGCGATGCCTTCACCGGTGATTTGGACCGACACCCGCGGGCGGCGACGCCTCCACCGGAGGTGGAGGTTGTCACGGAGTAGGCGCTGGAGGGGAGGAGCGGTCCGCCCTAAGTCCCCTGGCGTTAGTTCTCCAAGGGAATTCAGGGAGTGGAAGGCTGGCCGCTCCATGTGTAAGACGAATAACTCGTCGGCGATCCGCCTGAGAAAGGAAGAATTCGTCGGGAAGGAGAGGTCCGGTATCGGGCCAGCGGGAGGTTTCGGCGACGCCGCCCCCGGAGGTGGAGGTCGTCACGGAGTAGGCGTTGGAGGGGAGGAGCGGTCCGCCCTAAGTCCCCTGGTGTAAGTTCTACAAGGGAAGTCGGGGAGTGGAAGACGGGCCGCTCCATGTGTAAGAGTAATAACTCGTTGGCGATCCGCCTGTAAGACGAAGATTTCGTCGGGAAGGAGAGGTCCGGTATCAAAGGAGGGCCTATCCAACGATCGGGCCAACGGGAGGTTTCTTTTGAGAGGGGAGGAGTGTCTAGAGGCAAATCATCCCAACACCCTGGGATTGTGAGGAGAGATCGAATACGGGGGCTTTTCTTTCTTTGCTTTGATCAATTATGTCTCAGCGTTGAGCAATTAAGTAAGCAGCTACAAAACCACTCATACCTCAGAATTACTCACCGCACACAACCACTCAATCTCAGAATAAGCTCACCGCACAAAACCCACTCAAAACTCAGAATTGATCAGCGCACAAATCCACTCAAAACTCAAAATTGCTCATCGCACACAACCACTCAAACTCAGAAGTGCTCATCGCACACAACCACTCAAACTCAGAAGTGCTCACCGCACACAACCTCTCAAAAATCAGAATTGCTCAGCGCATAAAACCACTCAAACCTCAGAATTGCTCACCACACACAACCAATTTTATCGCAGTGAGGGTGAACTGCCACAAAGTTCGCCACTGGGTCACAATTGCTCTTGCTTTTGAGGACATTTGTGTCATTTTCCGGGTCAAAGGTCTCCCTGAGAGCTTTCAAATCGCTCCTGCTACATCAATTCTCTCCCATCGCAATTAACGTCTCTTCATCTCTCTGACATCAATCCGCTGTAGATGAGCAGTCATTTGTATACTCACGAGAACCCCTCTGTAGCATGACGGGGTCTTCGATGTAGCCACACATTAACTCTACTTCTTCTCATCAATACAATTCGATGTCATGCGTTCTGCATTTTGCACATTGAGCAATTCTCGTTTTCTAAACGTTCTGCGCGGTGAGCAATTATGATAGTTACTCGCCTCTGTATTATTTAGCCCGGTGTGCACGGTGAATATAATGTATTAAAAAATCTTAGTGGAGAGTAGTATTGTTGAGTGTAATTTTCCTATTATGTCATCAAGGCGAAAAACCGTAGGGTTTCATGGTTTTGCACGGAGAGTAATTAACCTATTTTTTTCCACATTCTAAAATAATTTAGGGAGCCCCTTTGGAGATGCTCTAAATGTCGATTCCCGAGATCCATTGCATTACTGTAGGATCACGGACTTTTTATACGCTTCATTATGATTGGTCCAATTTTCCCTATAAATGGCGGACAATGAGCACTCATCTTCTCTAAACTTCGTCTACTTTCTTCTATCATCTTCTTTATTTGCCCACACAACCTCCGTATGGAAACAATAAGTCCTTCAGCTATTCGTGCATGCTTGATATAGATATGGACGATAGCATTCATCCAGTACTCTTTTCACGTAAAGGTAAATGGTTCATGTTGGAAACGTATGCAACGAAGGGCTATCGTCCATTTATAATCAAGCATCCCCGATAATGCTGGGAGGTGTTGCAACTGCGTTGATAAAATTTTTCCCAAACAACACTATGAAAAATGTGTTCGATGATCATACCATATTCTTTTGGGGTGATATTGGCTATACTGTCTCACATGTTTCAGGAAAGCTGCTGGGTGTTGTACCATGATAGATTGTTATTCCCTCCTATTATGAATTGTGGCTATGTATTTATTTTGCGTGTCTTGCTATACACTCCATCTCCATCTCCATCTCTACACTCCATCTCCTCCATCAAACCCTTCATCGTTTCACTATACATCATCTTTGACGCACAGACACTCCATCCTATCCTTTCCGATCTCTTATACTCCCAAACACAACTTCTTATGCAACCATGTGTTGTTTTACATCGTCTCCGGTAACGGAGTTCCAATCGGTGTCTTTTGTCCTGACTTCATGTTACAACGACGACAGCAATGACGGTAATAAGCGAAACGGTCTGCCGACTTTTTAATTCACGGCGTCTCCTACAAAGGACAAAGTTCCACGTCATTGCAAACATCTGGTATGACAATCATCTTGAGCAGATCAGGGCAGAAATTCGGCAACTGCAACGTAGATGTGGAGCGCATTGCCCGTGTCGTACATCGCCACAGGGGAATCGGGGTTCCAGGCGTTGTGTTTGACACGGCTACATACTTGACTGCAGGTTACAAGGACGTTAATAAACGCAACGAAGATGTGCGCCCGATGAACTCGCGGAAGTTGAAGGGGGAAACACGCAGATCACGCGCCACTTCATTGCAAACAAAGGGATATGTATCTGTTTGGATCTGTATCTGTACGTACTTCAGTATGTTAGAATGGGTTGGCCATTTTGGAATGGTCACCGTTTGAATATGTATCAGCGTTAATCTAAAGGTTTGCATGCAGTTTCTGAATCAGATTGACTAGGTATCAGATTTTATATAAAATGTCTTCAGAATGAATAAGTATTGGCCTTAATCACAATTAGGTAAAGTTTCTAAGCGAAGTTTGACTGTTGGCATATGGCGGAATCACAATTTTAGTATGATGAAAATAGGAGTGTGAATGATTAACCGTGGGAACAAAAATTACAGCATCCAACAAATATGCTCAAAGCGCACAACTGGCAAAATTAGTCCGTGCGGGGTGCGTTGAGCAAATGGGCTATCGTCGAAACTTTGCTCAACGCGCACACCGGGCATAAGGCTACTAGGTGTGTGCGCGTTTAACAATTGTTGATAAACTACCTTTTATATGCTCAAAAAGCGAACCACCGGCTTTCCTTTTTGCCCGTTGTGCGCGTTGTTTTGCCCGTTGTGCGCGTAATTTTTGCCCGTTGTGCGCGTTGTTTTCCCGTTGTGCTCGTAATTTTACCCGAGCCTAAGGGCATTATTTTGCCCGTTGTGCGCGTTGGGCTATTTTTTAAGAGGCTACAGTTTATCCCAACGTGCAATAATCATTATAGAGCAGAACATCCGGCTGGTAGCAATCCGCTGTATATTAACGATCCCTGCTCTGTATGTTCACCAACACTGATCTGCAGACTCGAGGGGTCTCTTAGAATATTAGTAAGACCAAAGGTTCCAATATATCGTCGTTGTGCGCTGTGAGCATTTCTGTTAACCATTAAAAATTTGCACGGTGCGAGCAGCAATAAATGTGGATATATCAGCAAATTTTAATGAGTGGACGAGGAGGAGTTCTTTTTCGCACTAACAAAATTGCTCACGGCGCACAACCGGCCAAAATTATTTGTTCTGATAGTGGTGAATGGTGAGCAATTGTAGTAACCACTAACAAATTGGCTAATAAAGGCGCTCAACGGGCAAAACTTATCAATGGGAGTTTGTGGTAAGCAATTTTGTCAGACAATAACATATATGATACAATAACCCTACTCTCACTTGGAGTATTGGACACTCTAACAATGACACATTCTCATCGCATAACAATTTGGAACAAAGGTTGATGTTATTAAAAATACCCAGAGCGCAAAACCGGCACTAATATTGCCAGTTCTGCGCGTTGAGCAATTTGGTAGGTAAAGACTTAATTACTCAAAGCGCAAAACGGGCAATATTACTGCAGTGTTGCGCTCGGTGTAATTGGTATGATACACAACATCAATCCATACCGATGATGACATTTGCACATTTCGGAAGCCATGATAAAATTTCATCTGCCAAAGTGGTCCATTTTTATACCAAAAAAACTTATTACATTGATAAATGTTTTATCTTACAGATACTAAAAACCATCAGCGGTAGCAATATTCGTATCTTTTACTTTATCAACGAATGACTGCATCCTCTGCTCGTAACCAGCCGGCCATCCATCGGCCACAGGGTCATGCGATCTTGTCCACACAACTGAAGTCGGAGGGATGTCACCTGCTGGTTGAAGTTGAAGGATAAAAAAGTGATTTCCGTTCACATAACCCAATGTTATGTGGCGTCTGGAGGCTCAGTTTACTGGAGGACTTCTCAATGGAAAAAATGTCACACACATACGATTTGAAATCAAATGTACTACACAGTTGTAGCATGAGGCAATGACATGTCCCATGTCTGGCATCTGCATCCAATTTTCCCGTCCTGCACCTTTATCAGTAATAAAATAGTCCACTGCCTTCAAATTATTATTATATGAAACCTCACTCAGAACACGCCTGTACAAGCCGCTGTATGTCCGCATCTCACAGAGCAAATCAGCTCTGACAGTCCCCCAATCGGAATCTTTCAAGCCCAACTGAACTGCCACAGCCCTGTACCCACAGTTGCCATCTGCATCCACGTCTACGCCGCCCGCCATGAGGGGTTGTAGCGTGTGATGAAAATCCAAATAATATGGTATGAGGAAGTTGGCAGGCAAATCATCAACATAATCATCAGGGGGAAACGAAGGTTTCGGCTTCTTTATTTGAAGTTTCGGACGCCTACTACTTTCCTTCGAAGGCCGCCTCTTCCATTTAGGCTTCTCCTTCGCCGCCGCCGTATGCTCCGCAATTGAATGCAACCGTGGAGCCTTAACAGGCTTCCTCCTAACTGTAGGCTTCTCCGTCACATCCGAAAAATGATCAGAAATCTCATCAACCAGGGGAGAAAGTTGTTTAAGCATGACATCCATCTCTTCGTGCTCATCAAAATACGAGGCCACAGCCGTCTCCTCCTCCCTCCCAGCAGTCTGAGCATCCACATTATGATCCCCCATCTCCACCGTCGCCCCCAACTCCAACGTAAGCTCAGCTTGCATCAACCCAGCATCCTCTATCTTCTCATCCTCCACATCCTCCACATTCGCCTCATCCTCATGCGGCTCCTCATTCTCCCCAGCTGCATTCTCCCCCTCATCCATCTCAGCAGTCTGGTCAGCCACATTACGTTTCACCGTCCCCGCCGTATCCACCAACTTCCCAGTATGCTCCTCAGCAATCAAATCAGTAGCCACTTCCTTATCATCATCCTCCTCGTTCGCCTTCTCCTCATACACCTTCGGCTCCACAGTCTCAGCCGCTGCATTATCCTCCACCAGTACCTCCTCAGCATTCTGCACCTCCACGTTAAGGGCAACCGTCTCCTCCGTCTCCACCATCTCCCTAATAACATAATCATCTACAGTCAACTCAGCAGCCACTGCATTCTCAGCCTCATCATCCCCATAAACATCATGCACCCTCGGCTCCACATTCTCATCCGCTGCATTAACCTCATCCTCCTCCGCAGCATTATGCTCCTGCCCACTAAGAGCCAACTTCTCAGCAGCCTGCTCCATCGCATTACGATCCACCACATCATCCTGCCAATAAGCAGCCAATGCAGTCGCCTCCTCAGCCTCATCCACCTTCTCCTCATCTCCCTTCTGCTCCTCCTCAACATTATCCACATGCACCACAAGCTCATCACCCACAATTCTACACGGTGATGCTAACTCCTTCAACTTGTTTACCATACCCACACTCTGCCCCCTTAGTAATCGGGAACGTGCATTATAAATTGATTTGATTGGTGTTTCATTGAAGGATTTAGTTTCCTTCAGAACTTTCAAAATTGCTGACGGCGGCACCTTTCTATTTGCCAAGTCTCGCAATGCTTCCACCTCTTTTCCCTGCAACACCCCGTCGTCGAAATGGCCCGCGACATAATTAGCAGCTTGATGGTTGTGCCTGCCATCAACGACCGTTAAACTCCACTCACCGCCATCGCCCACCTCATTACCACGCAATTTGAACGGGCATCCACACTTGTTGGTTCTAACTGGCCGGTTGCTCTTTCGTACTGGTCGGTGTCCCCTGTAGTTCCCGCTTCTTGCACATGCATAGTAGGCAGCGGGAGTCCTATTGGACGATTTATTCATACTCGACGCACTGGTAACAATCACATGCCCCTGTTGTCGTCCGACGCTCTTTATCCACTGAAAGAGTTCGTCTCTACTTTTAAAACGTTGAAGCGTTGTAAATTCGGCTGTATAATCCATATACACCTGTATCAAACAATGTATACAACTAATTGGACCGGGAACCAAACATTAGTTACATTATTGACGTAAAGAAAAATCAATATTACCTCCGAATTTTTTTAGCATCTCCATCAATCTCAACTGTATCTGCAGGCAATTAAAAACCAAAAATTTCGCCTCCTCTTTCTACACATTGTAATTGTAACAAGGATATCAAATAAAATGTACTTAACATTGTATACTTACCAAATCGCGATTTCGACAAATTTAGGTCGAAAACCCCTAAATCGATTGCTCTCGCTTCACCGATTTGTTTGAACGCAGTAGTTGCCACTGTGATGTAAATGTCGAGCCCAGTAATAAAAATCAAATCTTTGGAATTTCCGTCTGTGCGCCTTGAGCAATCTACGAAAAACTGGCCGTTTGATATTCCGCCTTGAGCAATCTGTGGAAGGTTATGGCTGTGAGCGGTGAGCAGAATTTATCAAGGGATGAAAGAGGGTCCAAACGGGTCAAAATTTTAACCCGTTGCGCGTTTCGAGTAAATTCGGTGGTTTAGTTGGCAAATTTTACTCAGCGCGCACAACGGTTATATTTTAGCCCGATTCGAATCATTTTGCGCGCTGAGTAATATTACATGGATTGTCAGGCTTGACATTAGTAACGGTAATCGTTATTAATCGCGATGCTGAGAACGATTTTGACCGCGGTGCGCGCTGAGGAGATCTAAATTTTGTTTTTAATATTTATTCTATTGGATTCCTCATATTCTTATGCCGATGTTAACAACATTATTGATACGTATAAAATAATATAATACCAACGTGATAACTATCATTAGTTGTATTAATTAACACCCTTAAGAAAATCTGGATAGATTGCGTTTGTTATTAAGCATTCAAAATCCAGTATATATCAGTTTGTACCCGTTCACCAAAAAGTTAGTAAGAGGCAAACTTAATTAGTAGGTCTATCGTTGGGCATAAATTATAGATACCATACACCAAAGCACGGCATACAGATGATAACATTTGCACATTTAGGCAGACATGATAAAATTTCATGCTACTAATCTGTCAATATGAAATAAACAATCCACAGTAAAATGATACAACGTTTTATCCTACAATATTTCAATAACGTCAACGGTTGCAATATCGTGCCCAAATACTATTGACTGGAATTGATGCATCCTATCCTCATAAGCAGCCGGCCATCCGGCTGACACATCGGAACGGTATCTTAGCCACATACTTGAAGTCGGAGGGACAGGACCATATGGGGCAAGTTTAACAATAACGAAGTGATTATTGTTCACATGACCCAACGTTATGTGGCGTCTGGATGATAGGGGTACTGGAGGAGTTCTTAAAGGAAAATATGTCACACACTGATGAGGTGCAAGAATATGTACTACACATTCGTAGCATGAGGCAATGACATGTGCCATTTCTGGCATCTGCATCCACCATTTAGCTTTTGGACGGTCTAACAAATGGCCCAGTGCCACTACATTCTTTTTAAATTCCACGGCACCCATAAGTTGCCGGTACAAGCCGTCGTGGTTCTGCATCTCTTCTCACAAGTCATATTTCACCTGCCTCCATTCGTCCTCACCCAGTCCCAACTGAGCTGCCACAGCCCTATACCCACAGTTTCCATCTGCTTTCACATCTACGACATGCACTATAAGGGGTCGTAGACACTCAGGAAAAGCGTTCCAATATGGTATTATTATGTCGGCAGCCAAGTCCTCGTCACTATCATCATGTGAAATTGATTGTTTCGGCTTCTTTATTGTACGTTTCCACAACGGTGTACTTCTTCCCTTACCCGGCTTACACATCAATGTAGACGTATCCGTTATCTCAGCATGCTGCTTAGCAATCTCCGCTACCAGGGTAGAAATTTGAAGACGTAGAACCTCATGCTCCTTCTCAAAGGCCTTAGCCACTGCATTCTCATCATCATCCTCCTCCTCCCCAGCAGTCTGCTCCGCCTCATTACGATCCACCTTATCATCCTCCCCACCCATCTTCCCAGTATGATCCTCCTGCTGCAACTCAGCAGGCACTGCATTCTCCCAAAACGCCTCCCCCACCTTCTGATCCCCCCTCATTATTCACAGCCTTCACATTCTCAGCACCCACAATTTTATCAGCTGATGCTAACTCCTTCAACTGTTTTACAATACCAACCTTCTTCCCCCGTTGTAACCGGTTTCGTGCATTATAAATTGCTTTGATTGAGGTAGCACTGAAGTTTTTATTTGCCTTCAGTACTTTCAAAATTTCAGCTGGCCGAACCTTGCTATTCGCCAAGTCACGCACTGTTTCCATCTCCATTCCCTGCAACGTCCCGTCATCGGAATGGCCATCGACATATTTAGCTGCTTCATGGTTGTGCCTGCCACAAACGACTGTTACCTTCCACTCCTCAACGCCCACGCCCACCATATAACCACGCAATGAGAAAGGACATGAACACTTCTTGGTTTTAACAGGCTGGTTGGTCTTTTTTAGCTTTCGGTGTCCCCGATACTCACCGCTTCTTTCACACGCTAAGTACACAGCATGATGCCCTTTGGCCGTTTTACTTGATCTCCCCGAACGTGTAACAATCACATGCCCATGACTTAACCCGATGTTTTGTATCCACTGAAACAGCTCTTTTCTATCCTTGAACAGTTGATTGGTGGTAAAGTCGGTTGTAAAATCCATAGTATCCTGTATCAAACAATTCATAACCTGATCCTCAAAGATTTAATGCATTATTGCCGAGAAGATAAATCAATATTACCTTGGATTTTTGTACCGACTTCATCAACCTCAACCGTGGATGAATGCATGTAAAATCAAAATAAGAAAGGCAGATAAACTGTACTTAAAAGTATAGACGTACCAAAGAGTCGATGTTGATAAATTTAGGTCAAAAACCCCTAAATCGATTTCTCTCGATTCAGCTCTTTGTTTGATCTCACCAGTTGACTAAGTGATGTATCCTTCGAGCAATTAAATAAAAATCAAAGCTTTTAGATTTCGGTCTGGGCGACTGGAGCGATCTTTGAAAATACTTGCCGTTTGAAATTCCGCCGTGAGCAATCTGTGTAATTGTCTGTCAATTCGCTGCGAGCAGAAGGTATCACGGGACAATTTCGGGTCCTACCGGGTCATATCGGGTCTACAATAATTTACCCATTGTGCTGGTTGAGTAAACAAGTCTAGTTTGAAATATTACTAGCAAATAACCCGTCCACATGTGCACGTGGACTTGACTAAAACGGTTGTGGGCGGTGAGCAATTACGGGTTTTGAGTGGTTGTGTGCGCTTAGCAATTCCGAGTTTTGCGTGGTTGTGTGCGTTGAGCAATTCCGTGTTTTGATTGGCTGTGAGCGGTGAGCAATTCCCAGTTTTGCGTGGTTGTGTGCGCTGAGCAAGTCCGTGTTTTACGCGGTTGTGTGCGGTGGGCAAACTGCTAGACGGTTTACAGAGGAGAGCAATTTACATTTTTGCCCTCCCACTGTTCGTGATGAGTAATTTACACTATGAACCACTATTTCTTCGCATCCGTATATACAAATGCATCGTAACAGCTTCCATATGCGATCAGTTTTGTGACCTAAGGCGGGAAAAGCTAACGAGATAGGGTTTGATCAACAGAAATTATTCTAATTCGCTGAGGTATATAGACTATAAGAGTTCCTGCTTATATCAAACGAAGGTCCTTAAGGCAGTGCAAAAGATTTGTGTCATTGTGTTGGGGTGCCCTAAAATAGTCGACTGCGACCGCACTGCATCGTAAAGTTGGTAAGCCATTAATTGATGCTAATTAATTTGGTATTTTTTAATAATTTCAGAAATTTATTGCTGCAATGTACATTTGGAACATGATTGCGTATAAATTACGAAGATTGAGATGGGCTCGGTACACATTGAGGGGATCTGGGATGAAGCGGACAAAGAAGCAAAGGTTTGAAATTATTTTGCTTTGTTAACTGACTAATTTACTAGAAAATAAAGCTTAACATTTAGTGACTATATTGGTATCTGGGACTTAATTCAGCGTATTGTTGAAGGCTCAGAGGTTAATGAAGATTATACAAATCAGTTCACAACAAATAAAATTTTCCCCAGCATAGAAGAGCTTGGTAAATGGGTAAAAGGGGTCGGTGTGAAAACCGGGAATTTGGTTGTTACAAAATCATCAAATATGAGTACAAAGGGCAATAGGGTCCCAACTTATTATTTTTGTTGTGAAAGAAGTGGGACATATCGGCCACACAGGCCGGATATATCGGCCAAAAAATCAACTCGAAGCAATAAGTGTTCATGTCCCTTCTACTTGAGGGCTAATGGTGTGGCAACAGATAAGTGGATTTTGACAGTTGTACGTGGCAATCACAACCATAAACCCGCAATGTACATCGAGCGACATCCAGATGAGAGGAGGTTCGGAGGTGGGGAGATGGCCACGGTGAGAGACTTGTCACATAGACTGCTTAGGCCAAGGGAAATCTTGAAATACCTGAAGGAAAAGGATAATGCAACATCTACCACAATCAACACTATTTATAAAGCCAGACAGAGGATGAAGGCAGGGGAAATGGCCTGGAGATCAGAAATGCAGCTATTCCTTAATCTACTGACACAGCGTAATTACATTGTGTATCATGAAGTGGACGAAGTGACAACTGCAGTGAGGACTATATTTTGGGCACATCCGCAGTCGGTTGAGTTATTACGAAAATTTCCAGAGATTCTAGTTATGGACTGCGCGTTGAAGACCAACCGCAACAGGCCACCATTGATGGAGATGTATGGGGTGACGTCCACAGATATTCAGTTCGCAGCGGCATTTTGTTACACGGAGGCCGTACGTGAGGAGAACTACTTGTGGGCCTTGGGGAAGTTGAGCTCTTTACTGCAGGGATACAGGATGCCACGTGTAATTTTGTCAGCACTGGAGCCAGCACTTATGAATGCCATTGGCCATGAATTTCCCCTTGCGGTGCACCAAATATGTAGAATGAACATATCCAAAAATATTGCCAAAAATTGCCAGCCCTCTTTTGAAGATCAAGAAAAATGGTTAGGTTTCATCTCTAGCTGGAATTTATTGGTGGGGGCACGCAAGGAGGAGGAGTATGTTGCTAAACTGAAGGCATTGGAGACCGAGTACAAAGATTACACAAGGGTCGTGAGCTATGTGAAGACATCTTGGTTGGACAAGTACAAGGAGAAGTTTATTTCTGTATGGACAGATGGCAATCTCCACTTTGGAAATGTCAGTACCAACAGAGGGCAGACCAAAAGAGCACAGACTGAACATTCTAAGCTTAAAAGGGCATTGGGTTCATCGGCCTTCAGTTTATCCGCTTCTTGGCCAACCATACATGAATCATTAGAGGGGCAGCATATCGAGATCAAGGCATCATTCGAGAAATCTAAGATCATGTTGCAACATAATGTGCATGGGTTCTTGTTCAAGGAGCTGATAGGATTTACAGCCGCTGCGGCGTTGAAGATAATGTCTGTGGAAGCTGATAAATCTGACCCTATGGGAACGGACCAATGCACAGGTGATTGTCTAGCTAGAATGATTTATGGTGTACCATGTGCCAATGAGATTGGCAAATACACAAGGGAAAATCGCCCCATTCCCTTAGATGCCGTAAATTCTCATTGGAAGCAGCTAGACATGGAGGCTAAGCCGGAATTGATGTCTGAAGAAGATGGGCTTATACATGCTGAATTAGAGCGCATACACATGCTCTATGCTCAACTTGATGGGCCGATGAAGCAGGAGTTGTTAATTAAGTTGAAGGAGCTAGCTACCCCGGCGACAAATCTGATTACAGAGCCGCAAGTTAATGTCGTGTTCAATGGAAGAAGAAAAGGGGTAATAATTTGACAAATGAAGATACAGCCACCCCCATTCATCCTGCTCATTTTGATCATGACTTCGGCGATGCGGCTAGTTGCTCTGCTCAAATTCCACCTGAAGTCTCATCGAAACAAGAAAGCGTCGGCCGTGTCCAGCCGAGACGGTCCCAAAGGATCAAAAATACGTCTGCCCCACCCATTCCTCCTCAACTTGCTAGAAAGAAACCAACTGGCAAAGCTGCGACATCTGGCAGTATGACTGGGGTTTCTGCTACAGCTTCATTTGCAGCAGCAAATTATGAAGCAAAGGACGCTAGAGCCGTTCAAGGAGGCATACCTTATCTTGATCAATTCCCCGCTACAATCGCCAAATATATATCGAACGTCACAGATGTGACGGCAGATGAGAACTGTGGTTACAGGGCTATATCTTCACATCTAGGGATGGGAGAGGACCAGTGGAAGGTGGTCAGAAGAGAATTGCTTCAAGAGCTGTGTGACCACTATGATGTGTACTCAAAGGTGATGGGTGAGGAAAGTGCACAAGAACAGGTAGTGTCAATTAACTATATGGGTGACCACCCCCCGATGCAATATTGGATGACCTTCCCTGAAGTTGGACATATTATCTCAAGTCGTTATAACTGTGTAATACATCTGCTGTCAATGCAACAATGTCTTTCATTTTTTCCGTTAAGATCAGGACCACACCAAGGTACGAAACGTGGTCCCTTCACCATAGGTTTTGTAAATAATAATCACTTTGTAAATATTCAACTTAAAGATAGAAGCCCGGTCCCACCGGTAATAAGGCAATGGAAGGCTAACCGCCTGCCTGCGGCCGAAGGATGGGTGGAAGGCCTTGAAGAGAGGATGCGACAATTCGAGACATTATTCTGTAAAGATGTAGGCAAATCTCCCACTGTAATTACCGTATCATCAGAGCATTGAATTTATAATTTTGTGCAAATGTAGTGACTGAGTTTATAATGAAAGAATATACTGAATTTTTTGGGATTTTTGTACAAAATCTATGGGATTTCTGCACAACGGGAACTCAACGCGCCATCATGTCTTTGCTTGTTGTGCGCTTTGAACATTTATGTTATGGGATACAGTAGCTAAATTCGCACGCCTGGCATAATTTTGCCCATTGTGAGCTTTGAGCAATTTATGTTACAGAATTAAAAATTTGCTCATCGCGCACAACGGACATAAAGGAGAATGCTAAGAGTTGGACTCATAATTGTGTGCTTTGGTATGTTATTGATGTTGAAGACCGTATACTGCAGTAAATGTGTTATTTATGTTGCATGAAGTGATTTCCACCTCTACGTATTCTTGAATCTTTTTCTCCTTGACGATGGTCTACTTGAATCTATGGCATAAGTCCAATATCCCAAGTTTGTTTAAAGGAAAACTCTATACGTAACAATCTCGATGCATGTAGAGGCTATGTGAATGCTGGAGAAAATGACTCCAATGAAACACACTGACAAATCAGATTCATCCATACACATCAGGTAAAAGGTGGGACCGGTGTGAGCAATGAGAAAAAAATTGTATATCTGGTTCACTGTGATGCTAAGCTCAATTCCAACGCAGTTCACGTGCACTAAGTATATTCCCGGGAAACTTCGATATTTCACACCATCCTTGACCATTTCTATGATGGCTGTATGCTAATAGTTTTAATATCCACAAGAAATTAAGCAATCGGTGTACGAAGATCGCTAATGGTTGGCAAACATATAATTAAACTAACAAGCGGTAAAAGACTGGACCAGACGGTGTTCATTGCCAATTGAATGTTCGGGGTTCATTACTAACGCGTAAACCATCACATGTTCACCTCTCAAAATATGAAAACCATTTGGGGTACTAAGATGGCCACGATTCACACAGACGCCTCGCTGGAGGGGGCGTTGGTAGCCAAACCGTCCTACGTTTGGGCCGATCCTCCACCGGACTCCCCACCAGATCGCTGACGCTTCCTCGCCTCAGCCTCATGCCTCACGTCTGCAATCGAGTTTGGAGGAAGCGAGTTTCTCTCCAACTCGGCTATACGAGCCAGGAGACTGCTCTTCTCTACGTACCATCGCTCTTCGGAGCTCTTCCGAACCGCTGACATAGAGGCCGCCCGATCTTTAGCTTTCGCAACCTCCCACTCCACCTGAGATCTGCGGTCTCTCTCTTTCATCAGCTGCTCCTTCAAATCATTAAGTTGAGATTCGAAGGAAACCGCCTTTTTCCGCTCGGCAATCAACAATTGCACCACTCGGCGACGCAGTTCCGCCCCGACCAATGATGTCTGCAGGGAATCATGGATAAGTAAGACTGTAAGAGTAAGGCAACAGCACAACGAGACGACATTAGTACTTAACCTGGTAACTGCCATAAACGACTGAGTTAGCGAGCCTTTCAATGTCAATTTGACCCGGGACACTTTGGTCAATGGGAAGGATGGAGTTCTCCACCAGCCGACTGGCCACCCCCCTATCCACCAATGCAGACTCGCCGTCCCAGACGGGGAAGAAGGGTCGGTGACGGTTCCCCCTAGTACCTTCCGATGGAACGCCAGTGGGCGGATTCAACAGCAATGCCCCCTCGTACGCCGGGGGAACATAGCCTACCGGAACGAGAACTCCCCATGGCCACGTATCCCTTAGGGGAGTCTCAAGCATCTGCGGCCTCACATCCCCCCTGTCATGAAGGGAACGGTTATCAGCTACGTCACCGTCTCTTCTTCCCTCTGAAGACTGGCCTTGCAAAGTTTCTTCGTCCCACTGACACGATTTCTCAGCCATATCTGCAGTGAAGGCACAAATCATGGCGAATGGTGATATATCCCCAAATTTGGCGGGATAAATATCCTCCACTTGACCGGACACATGGCGGGGTTTTCTGGGGTCTTCGCGGCGTTTTTTTGCGGTCTGCTACATTATGGGTGGCCATCTTGCTTCTTGACTCTCTCGCTCTTCCGTTTGTTATTACAAGTATAAACAAACGGCGGATTAATTACTGAGCTCGCAAAACGGGGCAAAATTTGAACCGATGTGCGCGGTGAGCAAACATAATTTAGTCACGCGCAGTATATGCGTAAATGAGGGATAGTTGTGCGCGGTCGAATATTTGGATTTATTATACGAATTTCCTCATCGCGCACATATGGCATTACTGTATACAGTTGTGTGAGGAGATATATTAAACGACTAAAATGTTTTACTTGTCAGAATGGATACAAATATTCGCTGATATGGCGCTTACGTGAAAAACTTTTCTCAAACAAAGTACCAGCAAAGTCGACAGTTGGATGAGTAGATGACCGGTCGAATTCTTGTTTGTGGTCCCACCAACCTCTCACCTCATCCGCAATTTCCATCTCTACGTACCATCGCTTTTCGTCTTATTAATAGTAACACATTAAAGTGGAGCCCACAGAGGGAAAAAGATAGAATATTTCAACGCAGCACAGCGGAACGACGCGAAACCTACTGCAAATTGCCCAGTTAACAACATTCGAACGCAAAGGTCCGCATATTGTTTAGCGGGCCCCACAATATATTCTCGAGTCTCGACACCCCACTATCCAACCCCATTGAATCTAGTTGGTAGATGATGTGACATTTAATTAGGTATTTTTTCCCATATTTAGTTTACGTGAATTAAGCTATATTCGACGACTCCATGCAAGTCTAAGCGGAAGTTGGCCGGTTATATCATCTCCAAACCACACTGCAACAACACGCCAAATATGGCGTTTTCCCTCCATCAACCGCCCTGCAAAACTGGAATCATTTTGCCGGTTTGCTACAGGGCCATCCAAATTTGGAGAGTCAATGTAGCAACTTCCGGTGTATAAAAAAACAGTGTAGAAACCTACATCCAGTTTTTGTATGTCTGTTTATTAGACCATACATAGAATATTCATTACGATTCTGTTTGTTTATTTCGATCCCCCTATGGCATTATCCAAAAGGCGGCAGTAAAATAACAACAATCGTGCCAAATAAGAATCTAAATATATATAAAATCCAAAAAATCATAAAACCACATTATAAACTTAGGTGATAAGAGGAACGAAAGTCCAATATCAACATTGAGATACACGAAGGAAACTTAACGTCTCAAATCACAACACATATAGATATAGCATACATGGAGACCATATCACAAAATTCACACGTATATATGATATATGATCAACAAATATAGTGCAGAATTAAAATTAAACCCAAATAATAAACAAATGCACACGCAATTATGTTTCAAGTGTTCGGATTACCTAAGTAACTTCCCGCCTTGTTCCCGGTTATCCTACGTCCCTTCCACCCGGATACCTCCTGATACTCAAGTTAGAACACTAACTTGAGGTTGCCTTTAAACCCACTTGTAGCAACCCTACAAGTGAAATCGATTACAATCGATGTCCTTCACTCCTACAACTTGTGAGTAAGCAAACCGCTCTCGCAAACCTAGCACAAAAACAAAATAACGAAAGTTATGAAATTATGAAAGCAACACTTACAATCCCATATGCCTTGAAGTAGAACTTGAAGGAGAAGTGTGTTGTGTGTTGAAGACTCTCTTGGAAGAGAGGAGAAAGCCCTTTCTCTTGACTGCACCTATTACCTTGACGATCACGTTCCGTTTGAGTACACATCGCTCCTGCCTTTGCACTGGCTCCATTATATCAGTTCCCGCCTGTTACTCAGGAATCCCTGTCAATAGAGAGGTCTACTGTCGTAAAGGTGGAGGCCGAGGTAATAGATCGGGTGCCAATCGGAGGCTCTACGCTGGACGATATACGTGCACCTCATGGGCATTCACGTTTTGTTTGAATGCACATCGCTCCTGCCTTTGCACCGGCTCCATTATATCAGTTCCCGCCTGTTACTCAGGAATCCCTGTCAATAGAGAGGTCTACTGCCGTAAAGGTGGAGGCCGAGGTAATAGATCGGGTGCCAAACGGAGGCTCTAGGCTGGACCGATATACGTGCACCTCATGGGCATTCACGTTCCGGTTGAATGCACATCGCTCCTACCTTTGCACCGGCTCCATTATATCAGTTCCCACCTGTTACTCAGGAATCCCTGTCAATAGAGAGGACTACTGCCGTAAAGGTGGAGGCCGAGGTAATAGATCGGGTGCCAAACGGAGGCTCTAGGCTGGACCGATAACGTGCACCTCATGGGCATTCACGTTCCGGTTGAATGCACATCGCTCCTGCCTTTGCACTAGCTCCATTATATCAGTTCCCGCCTGTTACTCAGGAATCCCTGTCAATAGAGAGGACTACTGCCGTAAAGGTGGAGGCCGAGGTAATAGATCGGGTGCCAAACGGCGGCTCTAGGCTCGACCGATATACGTGCACCTCATGGGAATTCACGTTCCGTTTGAATGCACATCGCTCCTGCCTTTGCACCGGCTCCATTATATCAGTTCCCGCCTGTTACTCAGGAATCCCTGTCAATAGAGAGGACTACTGCCGTAAAGGTGGAGGCCGAGGTAATAGATCGGGTGCCAAACGGCGGCTCTAGGCTGGACCGATATACGTGCACCTCATGGGCATTCACGTTCCGGTTGAATGCACATCGCTCCTGCCTTTGCACCGGCTCCATTATATCAGTTCCCGCCTGTTACTCAGGAATCCCTGTTAATAGAGAGGACTACTGCCGTAAAGGTGGAGGCCGAGGTAATAGATCGGGTGCCAAATGGCGGCTCTAGGCTGGACCGATATACGTGCACCTCATGGGCATTCACGTTTCGGTTGAATGCACATCGCTCCTGCCTTTGCACCGGCTCCATTATATCAGTTCCCGCCTGTTACTCAGGAATCCCTGTCAATAGAGAGGACTACTGCCGTAAAGGTGGAGGCCGAGGTAATAGATCGGGTGCCAAACGGCGGCTCTAGGCTGGACCGATATACGTGCACCTCATGGGCATTCACGTTCCGGTTGAATGCACATCGCTCCTGCCTTTGCACCGGCTCCATTATATCAGTTCCCGCCTATACGTGCACCTCATGGGCATTCACGTTCCGTTTGAATGCACATCACTCCTGCCTTTGCACCGGCTCCATTATATCAGTTCCCGCCTGTTACTCAGGAATCCATGTCAATAGAGAGGACTACTGCCGTAAAGGTGGAGGCCGAGGTAATAGATCGGGTGCCAAACGGCGGCTCTAGGCTGGACTTATATACGTGCACCTCATGGGCATTCACGTTTCGTTTGAATGCACATCACTCCTGCCTTTGCACCGGCTCCATTATATCAGTTCCCGCCTGTTACTCAGGAATCCCTGTCAATAGAGAGGACTACTGCCGTAAAGGTGGAGGCCGAGGTAATAGATCGGGTGTCAATCGGAGGCTCTAAGCTGGAACGATATACATGCACCTCATGGGCATTCACGTTCCGTTTGAATGCACATCGCTCCTGCCTTTGCACCGGCTCCATTATATCAGTTCCCGCCTGTTACTCAGGAATCCCTGTCAATAGAGAGGACTACTGACGTAATGGTGGAGGCCGAGGTAATAGATCGGGTGCCAAACGGTGGCTCTAGGCTGGACCGATATACGTGCACCTCATGGGCATTCACGTTCCGTTTGAATGCACATCGCTCCTGCCTTTGCACCGGCTCCATTATATCAGTTCCCGCCTGTTATTCAGGAATCCCTGTCAATAGAGAGGTCTACTGCCGTAAATGTGGAGGTCGAGGTAATAGATCGAGTGCCAAACGGCGGCTCTAGGCTGGACCGATATACATGCACTTCATGGGCATTCACGTTCCGTTTGATTGCACATCGCTCCTACCTTTGCACCGGCTCCATTATATCAGTTCTCGCCTGTTACTCAGGAATCCCTGTCAATAGAGAGGACTACTGTCGTAAAGGTGGAGGCCGAGGTAATAGATTGGGTGCCAAACGGTGGCTCTAGGCTGGACCGATATACGTGCACCTCATGGGCATTCACGTTCCGGTTGAATACACATCGCTCCTGCCTTTGCACCGGCTCCATTATATCAGTTCCCGCCTGTTACTCAGGAATCCCTGTCAATAGAGAGGTCTACTGCCGTAAAGGTGGAGGCCGAGGTAATAGATCGGGTGCCAAACGGTGGCTCTAGGCTGGACCGATATACGTGCACCTCATGGGTATTCACGTTCCGTTTGAATGCACATCGCTCCTGCCTTTGCACCGGCTCCATTATATCAGTTCCCGCCTGTTACTCAGGAATCTCTGTCAATAGAGAGGACTACTGCCGTAAAGGTGGAGGCCGAGGTAATAGATCGGGTGTCAAACGGCGGCTCTAGGCTGGACCGATATACGTGCACCTCATGGGCATTCACGTTCCGTTTGAATGCACATCGCTCCTGCCTTTGCACCGGCTCCATTATATCAGTTCCCGCCTGTTACTCAGGAATCCCTGTCAATAGAGAGGACTACTGCCGTAAAGGTGGAGGCCGAGGTAATAGATCGGGTGCCAAACTGCGGCTCTAGGCTGGACCGATATACATGCACCTCATGGGCATTCATGTTCCGTTTGAATGCACATCGCTCCTGCCTTTGCACCGGCTCCATTATATCAGTTCCCGCCTGTTACTCAGGAATCCCTGTCAATAGAGAGGAATCCCTGTCAATATATCACGTTCCGTTTGATTGCACATCGCTCCTGAACGTGCAGTGGCTACTAAACAATAGATATTTATAGATCGGTTGCGAGACGCAATCGGTATGCCACGTAATGATGAAAGTACAACCGCCATCTCGTACAATCTTATTTCGGAGGTACGTAATGATGACAGTAAATGATTCTGCTTTCTTCTCAACAATGTTCACGTGTGGTAACTGGAGAATGAGTCAAGCAGAACCTCGGTTTCTGTGTAAGCCCTTAATTACGATTTTTTTTGCCCATTCGAACAGATGCTTTACCCCAGTCGTCTGATGAGATCGTTTTAGTCAGTTCCACTTCCATATGTAATCCAGCGGCTGAGATTAAAATAACCAATCATTATATATATGTGGAGTCAGTAGACGAGGGGTTTCGCGGAAAATTTCATTCCTCTTTCCTTTGATCTGTCGTTCCGTTTTCTTCTTCATCTCAACACTCTCGCCTTTCGTACTCGGGTTTCTTCATGCCGCCAAAACGATCTCGTGAGTCGACTTTTTCTGACCCTTGGGGAGTTAGTGATGATGATTCACCGTCACCTGAACACGTTGATCCCCTTACCTCATCGTTCCCAGCCTATAGACCCATTCTGCGTGATTCGCTTTCGCTTGGTCCAACTCAAGGTGAACACAATGTGATGTTGCCTCCTCCTGGGTTTCCTCCTTTACATGCAGGTTCATCAGTTCCATCTCCGGCTGAAAAAGCCCCACTCGAGGACAACAGTAACGGCCTCCTCTCTATGGATGTGATGTCTCGCCGTCAGGACTCTGCTCTGCACAACCTCCGTAGCAAACTCGAGGAGCTTACTACGTTTGTCTCTGTACTTACAAATGAACAACGTCAGCTTAAGGATATACTCATAGGCAATGTAAGCCCCGCATCTGCTGCTTCATCATCCTCCCATCAGCCGGTGAACTTTACTCGTAGATTAGGAGAAATTGAAACCCATCTCTCCAACACCAATCTGGCGATCTCACTTCTGCATAGCGACTTCGACACTATGATGCTCATAATGTCGAACATACAAGAGAAGATGGAGACTCTGGTGCCCTCTCCTAGAGACATCTGTACTGTTGCGCCACCATCACCACCTCCGCCTCCGCCTCCGCCTCCAGGTTTTTGAGGTGGCCGGGCCTTTGGCGCACAAGCCTTTCTCTTGTCTTATATTGTATTTTTGATCATCGACGGAGAAGAGTGTTTGTGTGTAGATATTCTTTGGTGTTTTATGTCATTATGTACGAAATGTAGTTTCAAATTTGTTGTGGTATGTACAGTGTAACGTATAAATGTTGTAGTATGATAGAATTCAGACCTTAATACACTGTCATTTAATTTGATACAATTGCATGACATTATGAAATTGATATATGTGATATATACATCGATGCTTACTTGAATCAATGTCCGAAATTGAAATTACCTATGTAAAAACTTTTTACCGTTATATGATTTACCCAGCGAGCACAACGGGCATAAATTGTGACCGTCCTTATATACGTTGTGATAAAACATTTACGTTTGCACACAATTACTCAGCGCGCACAACGGTCACATAATGAGTTTGACCGATGTGCGGTCTGTGAGCATGCCCGTATCTGATTATCCACAATTACTCAGTTCACACAACTGCACGTATTTGTGAGTCTGTGACCTTTTTGTGCGAGGAGCCAAACTCGTTTTTTGAATTCTAGGGCTGACCAGGACAAGATAAAGAGTGGCTAGGATTTGATCCTGGGAAATCAATGGCTGAGATTGGATTTTATGAAAATTTTAGTTGGAAAACTTAAATTTTAGTGGGAAAAGTGTCTTGGAAACCAAAACTTTGAAATTAGAAGTGTCTTTGGATAGATTGTGGAGATTAAATTTGGGGGGGACGTGCCTTGGGAACCTAAACTTTGAAATTAGAGGTGCCTTGGGAAAGATTGTGAAGATTAAATTTAGGGGAGAAATGCCTTGGAAACCTAAACTTTGAAATAAAAAGTGCCTTGGGAAAGATTATGTAGAAGCATGATCCATTAAATTAAACAAAATAAAAAATTTAGTGTAAAACAATTTAGCGGAACAACAAATTAAATACTTAAAAGTGCCTTGAGTAATATTGTACAAACATAAATAATTTGCTCATCTTGCACAACAGCCATTATTTTCCCCGTTGTGCGCGTTGAGCAATTTTGTTATTGGCCTTCAAGTTTGCTCATCGCGCACCGTAAAGGCCAAACCTTCTTGGGAACATCATCTGGCTGAAACAATATGTTGTAGATTCACTCGTCTTTATGTCCAATACAATATCACGCACAGTGACTCTACTGTAGTCTATCGTCCTCATCAATGGGCCAGTCCAATTCGTCTATAAATAGCCTCTCTTCCCACTAGACCTTGTCAACCACTCCACTTCTTAATGATAGTATTCTAACTAATTCTATCTGTTTCTACTTCATACACTATTTTTTCTTCACAATGCTAAATATTTCCCGTTGTTCCTCACTGCTTCGTCTTCAACACACAAAGATGAACAATATACTACCGGCAATTGACGTGTACTGGAAGATGTTATTTGCTCCTTCATATGTTCTACTACATCAGCGGATTCTTCCGAGAAGAAGCAACCGTGATATATTTTTATATCAGTCCCTAAACGTAAAGTTGCATGTCTTTATACCCTATTTTTTTTACTTAAATATGCTTTTTATCGTTCATAATTGATGCTTCTTCAACGCATACAGTGGCATGCGCTCAAGAATCCAGATCAACTTCGTTAAAGGAGTGGCTACTTATACCGTTATGGACGATCTGGATGCTAGTGATGATGGTGCGTGCTATTGGAGCTGATCATAAATGCCATCTTGCTTGAGCTGTTCAGCATGACTCTGTCACTGTGAAGAGTTTTTCATAGTGGGATTCAATGTACCATTAAGATACCATGATTGAATTTCATACCAGTTCCAAACTGTGAAGTTGCAAAATGTTTAGCTGTAGTTTCAACTTTGTTGTGTAATGTACAGAATAATGCATAAATGTTGTAGTATTTTGGAATTCAGACCCTAATACAAAAATGATATAGGTGATATATATGTCCGACGTTGATATTACTGAGCAAACTTGTTTACCGAATATAAATAACATTTATGCATTATGTACACTATAATGCATAATGCTGTAGTTTGTTAGAATTCAGACCTTAATACTATGTCATTTAATTTGATACAATTACAGGACAATACAAAATTGATATAAGGTCATATATACATTGATGCTTACTTGAGTCAATGTCCGACATAGATATTCTGATCAAACATTGTTCACCGAACTATAAATTCCCCAGGGCGCACAACAGGCTCATGCTATATGTTGTGATAAACTATTTACGTGTGCACACAGTTACTAGCATGCACAACGTTCGTATCGATTTGTTTGACCGCTGTGCGCGATGAGCAAAACAGTTTCTTGTTATCAACCATTACCCAAATCACACAACTTTTGCTCGCAGAGCCAAACTGTATGCAATTAAACACAATAGACCATCGCACACAACAGTCAGATGCCATGACCGTTGTGCGTGCTGAGCAAAACTGTATTACATGCTCTATTACCCACAGTTAATCATCACGCCATATGGGCAACATTAGGTAAGGTTGCGAGCACTGATCAAATTACACGCAAAACGTTCGTAACGAATAATTGCTCTGCGCGCAAAACGGATCAAAATACACCCCGCTGTGCGCGTTGAGAAAAGTGGACGTTACCAATAGTTACTCTGCGCCCACAACGTTCAATACAAAATCCCCATAATTAATAACTTCAGCGCGCACAACGTTCAATAAAAAATCCCAATAATAAAGAAGAAAACAAAATTGGGGGAATTAATTAATGTCAGAGTCACTTCAAACTGACAGGCCAGTAAAAAAATTACCATTGAACATATCTGATGCGCAATAGTTGATTGATGGACATTTAAGTGATAAGACAACACATATCAGACCTTTTTTCAGAATAAGACAGCAAAAATATCTACATTTCTTTAATTTGTTAAAATTTGATCCTTAGTGCGGGGTATATAAAAAGGTATACATTTATAAAATATAATACAGCGCGCACAACGGATCAAAATACACCCAGCTGTGCGCGTTGAGCAAAACGGTCGTAACGGATAATTCCTCTGCGCGCACAACGTTCAATACATTTAATTCCCATAATACCCATAATTTATTACATCAGCGCGCACAACGTTCAATACATTTAATTCCCATAATACCCATAATTTATTACATCAGCGCGCACAACGTTCAATACATTTAATTGATAAGACAACACATATCCGACTGTTTGCAGAATAAGACAGCAAAAAGATATACATTTCTTTGATTTGTTTAAATTGTCCCTTAGTGCGAGGTATATAAAAAGGTATACATTTAGAATATATAATACAGCGGGCACAACGGAACAAAATATACACAGCTGTCCGCGTTCAGCGTAATGGTCGTAATGAATACTTACTCTGGGCGCATAACATTCATTACAAAATCCTCATAATTAATAACTTCAGCGCGCACAACGTTAAATTAAAAATCCCAATAATAAAGAAGAAACACAAAATTTTTGTAGATTAATTACTGTTCATACTGACATGCAAGAAAAAAAATCATAATTGATGCAAATATAATGGCAGCAGTTGATTGATGAGTGTAAGGAAATTTAAGTGATTTGACAACACATATCTGATAGTTTACAGAATAAGACTGCAAAAATATTCACATTTCTTTGATTTGTTAAAATTTTAGTTTTAGTGCGCACCGTGCGGGGTTTTTAAATTGTAAACATTTTGGATATATAATACAGCGCGCACAACGGATCAAAATACACCCAGCTATGCGCGTTGAGAAAAATGGTCGTAACGAATAATTACCAAGCGCGCACAACGTTCAATACTAAATTCCCATAATTAATATCTTCAGCGCGCACAACGTTCAATAAAAATCCCAATAATAAAGAAAACACAAAATTGGGTGGAGAATTAATTAATGTTGAGACTGACATGCCAGATAAAAAAATCAAAATTGATGCAAATAAAATGCGGAGCAGTTGATTGATGGGTATATAGACATTTACGTGATAAGACAACACATATCCGACAGTTTACAGAATAAGATAGCAAAAATATTCACATTTCTTTGATTTGTTTAAATTTGCGTTTTAGTGCAGATTGTGCGGGGTATTTAAAAAGGTATACATTTATAAAATATAATACAGCGCGCACATCAGATCAAAATACACCCCGCTGTGCGCGTTGAGCAAAACAGTCGTAACGAATAATTACTCTGCGCGCACAACGTTCTATACAAAATTCCCATAATTAATTACCTCAGCGTGCACAACGTTCAATAAAAAATCCCAATAATAAAGAAAACACAAAATTGGGGGAGAATTAAATAATATTCAGACTGATGGGTGTACAGACATTTAAGTGATAAGAAACACATATCTTACTGTTTACAGAATAAGATATAAATGGATGGGTGTACAGAATAAGGTGTACAGACATTTAAGTGTTGATACTCATGGGTCACGCTGTTTGATTTGGGGCGTTCACATCGCTATAAATGGATTTATGAGTAATATTGTATAAACATTAATAATTTGCTCAACTCGCACAACTGCCATATTTTTACCCGTTTTGCGCTTTGAGCAATTTTCTTAGAGGCAATCAATTTTGTTAGCGTCAATTTCTGTAGCCCACAGTAACCCAACTGTAGTCTCAGCCTCATCCATGCGGACCATACCAAGTCCAATTCGTCTATATAAAGTGATTCACTTCCCTCTAAACATCGTCAACCACTACTCCTCTCGATTATAGTGTTCTATATGGTTATACCTATACACTATATTTTCTTTTACATGCTAAATTTTTGTTCTTACTACTGAATGCTTCGTCTCCGACACACAAAGCTAGCCAATAAACTTGCGGCAATTGCCGTGTTGCTGAAATTGAATTCGTCACATTTATATAGGCATCAAAGATGGAGTCTGCTACTTCAGATATCATCAACGATGGTGTTGGCTCCTTCAGAAGAAGCACACGATGTTTTCGAATGCTTCACATTGCCATCAGCCTGAAGGTGCCACCAAGGTATCGGCTCTCAAACTGCGCAATCTTCTCTGAAACTGTGCATCCTCATTTGTTTCCATGCTCAGAAGAATTTCTTACGCGTGCCATTATTGCATTTCATACCAGTGCAAAAATGTGAAGAGTCTCTATTGGAGCTGCTCATAACTGCAATATCCCCAGGAGACACGGTCACGGCATGAGAACTTGTCGTATGAGCAAAACTGTATTCCATTGCTCAAAGTTAATCAGCCCGCCCTGCGTCCAAAAGTAGTGACCTTTGTGTCCACTAAGCAAAAATATTAACTATACTGTGATTTGTCACAGTTACTGTCTTCTGCTATGATGATGTATGTTTTTTTTGGAAAAACTTGGACATGCACCGCAAGAGTATCGGTGTATTTAGATTTTTCTCTTTTGGTAATCGAAACCAGATGTTTTTTTGCCGTTGTGCGCGTTGAGTATAAAAAGGTCTACCTTCAAGCAATTTTTCTCTTCGCGCACCAGCGCACTCGGATACTAGTTGGAACAACGTCTGGCTGGTATCCATCTGCCATATATTCACGAGCACGAACTGTTACTCTACGGTGTTTCCATCCTCGTACTTGGTCAGTCCAACTCGTCTGTATATGGTTTCCGTACCCACCAGACCTCATCAACCACTACCCCAGGTGATTATAGTTCCTTTATCTAATTCTCTCTGATTCTTCTAATACATTGTTTTTTCTTCAAATTTGTAATTTTGTTGTTGTTCATGAGTGCGTCGTCTACAGCACACAAAGATGGCCAATATACTAGCGGCAAGTGCCGTGATGCAGAAATTGTATACATCACCTTTATATGGCGACGAAGATGTTCTTTTGCTCCTCTTCGCATGATCTGTTCTTTTTCATTACAGCTTCATTCTCGTCGCGAAGATGTTCTTTTGCTTCTCTTCGCATGTTCTTGCAATCATTACAGCTTCATTCTCGTCCATGCCAACTTGCAAAAATTCTTTGACCCTTCGTAAGTTCCGTTCAGAATCATTGCATACATAACTGCTTGATGATAACAACTGTTCTATCTTATATCTATCTAAGTCTAATTATATTTACTTTTTTATTCCATCTTTTTCTAGGGGAGTTTGTACTTGCTGGTATCCCTCCTGCTCCCAAGGGTGTTCGAAGTGTCATGGTTTGCCGTGAGATAGATGCCGACGGTATCTTGAATGCCTCTACAGAGGAAAGTATGTGTGCAGAAAATAAGATCACTATCACTAACGATAAGTGCCACGTAGACCCAGGAGGAGATTGAAAGGATGTTCCTTGAGTCAAAGAAGTATAAAGCAGAAGATGCAGCGAACAAGAGAACGACGGAGATGGAGTGTTATGTTCATTGGAATGCATAAATGTTGTAGTATGTTGGAATTCAGACCTCAATATAATGTCATTTAATGTGATACATTTGCAGCCCATTACACAGACCTTAATACAATGTCATTTAATGGGATACATTTGCAGCCCATTACAAACTTGTGATTAGTGATATATACATTGATGCTTGCTTAAATCAAATTCCAACAATGAATTTTAATGGGAAAAATTAGTGAAAAGTAATATACAAAGATTTACACACCGCGCACAATTGGCAAACGGCGTGAACGTTGTGCGCGTTTATAAATTTTGATCGAGGCCAACGATTATGCTCACATCGCTCCGCACGTCAGTGGATCTTTATTTGGGAACAACATCTGTGTAATACATACAATAAATACCCGAGGTACAAGATTATTCTGTATATTCACGAGAAATCGTCTGTTGACCTTTATTTAGTAGAAGTGCTACTTTTGTTTATACCAGCTTCCTTTTACCCCTAGACACTAATTAATCATCCCACATAATTGCTCAGCGTGCACAACTTGCAACAGAAATGAAAGTTGTTCGCGCTAAGCAACGCTTTCTACAATTACCGAGTTTTGCTCGTCGCGCACAACGGTGTTATTTAACAATCCGTTGTGCGCTCGGAGCTAAACTGTATACAATTACACATTACACACAATTACTCATCGCGATCATATACGGAAGGTCATTCTCCCGCCAGTCTCGTCCTCGGTGACGGGGCCGTGTCGGCCGTCCAACAGGGTTCCCGGGTGTCGACCTGGAATCAGGGGGAGGAAGTAAACGCTCTCACTCGGCGTCTGTTGCAAAAATCCCCTTCATTAAATTCTAAAAAAATTACATATGACTTAAGTACCAAAAAAATTACATATGACTCGCTCGCGAGCAGCAGTCTTACAAAAGTAACGATTCCCAAAATTTAGGAAGACGACGCACCGTCGGCTGTAAAGAGGTCCTTTATCGCTCTCCCCACCCTTTCCATCTTGGCGGTGACCCGAGATTTGAAAGCGTCGACCTCTTGCTCCTTCTCGAGAAGCTTGGCCTGAAGGGCAGCAACCTCCTTCCTCGATGCCTCAAGATCAGCTCGGAGTTGAGAATGCTCTCTACCCCACTGATCTTCCAACTGCTTCTTTGCGCTTGACAAGGCGGCGAGGCTGGATTTCGCGTCCGAGGCCGCCCAATCCGACTTGCCCTTGGCGGCCATTATCTTCCCCAAATCTTCCTCCAGCTTCTTCACCTGAGCTCTGAACTCAGAAGCCTCGTTCTCGGCATCCGCCACCCGGCGCTGCCCCTCGATCAGTTCGCGGGCCCTGCGGCGCAGACCTGCCCCGAAAATGGTCACCTGCAGATGGTGACAATCAGCAAAACCAGAAGGGGAAGCAAAATTCGGAATGCACATTGGCAACGAACCTGAAGGCCACTACGAACGAAGCAGTTGGCCATCGTCTCAAGGTCGACCCCATTCAGGAAATCGACATCCCTTGGCAGAGTGATATTCTCCGCCAGACGAGCCCCCGTCCCAAAGTCTAGGAGGGCCGACTCGGCCGTCCCCACGACGTACGGTGGCCGATAGGTCTCCCCGTGAATCTCCCCATGATGGCCAGACCCAATGCGGTTCGACTGCAGAAGGTGGCCGAACTCTGGAGGTATGGGGCCGACGGAAGGGACCGGAGGATCAATGTCCTCGTATGGCCACCCGTCGTGTGGCGTACTGGAGGACGATGCGCCCCCAACTCGAGGATCAGAAGGAGCCGCCTTCAAAGACCGCGCAGCTTGACTTGAGGAGCATCCAGCCTCCCCCAACTCCAGCATGCGGTTCCCCGATTCCTCCGATTCCTCCGATTCCTCCCATTCCTCCTCTTCCTCCTCTTCCTCCTCTGCCCTCTTCCTCTTACGGCCTTCTTCATTGGCCCGCTCCATCTCTGAAGTAAACTCTCTGTATGCTCCTCCCGCCATTTTTGTTTCTGGAAGAAATAATAAGATGATGAGATTTCCTCGGAGCGCTAAAGCCATTGGCCTCACCTCCAATTTCTTTTATTACGCGAACGAACGGACAAGATGAGCGAAATGTGTCGGAATTTTGGCAAAAACAACGGTTGAGATAGGCGAAAGGTTTTGGCGGCCTTAATCCAAATTCGATGCTTCGAATGACGTGCCCTATTAAAGGAAATTACCTATCAGTCGGCCTCGATCCGCGTTTATAATCGAGAACGAATCACGGGGGCCAATGTTGAACCCGTGTACGGCGCCGAAAAGGGATGGGGTTATTGCTCATCGCACAAAACGACTCAAACCCTATAATTGCTCTCCGCACACGCCCACTCAAAACTCACAATTGCACACAGCACACAACCATTTTTTTTTCCATCCACGTTTACATGTGAAAGGGTAAATTTATTATTCGTATCACCGTTGCATAATTGTTAAGAAATTCCATGTCACAACTAGTCCTTACATAAAGTTTGGAAATGGTGCATGTCAGCAGGCAGAGTGTATGTCATATACATCTACTGTAGTAAAGGCAGTAACAACTATACTTATGAACATGTGAAAGCGTGCACGTGCAACAGGCAAGGTGTACAACAATGGATCGACACATGCAACAGGCAGAGTGTAATGCAAGACTGAGGTGCATTCAATCATTGAGATACAAAAACAATCAATTCAAAGTGTCAAATAATACATCTTATGCATGTAGTCCTCATCTAAGGGTGTTAGTGTTACGATTTGATGTATGATGAGAGACTTGTACTTTTGCCCATCTTTTTTCGAGTGAGTTGTGAATATGAAGATGTTGGTGTATGTATAAGATGTATCAATGTATCATTAAAATGGAATATTGTGTTATTTTCTCAGTCTTTTTATCTGTGTTGGAGTTTTACTTGTACTTCCCTGCAAGTGCGAACTACCTGCAGTGTTCTTTCTGCTCTCTTCTTTTATTTCTTTCTACGTAAAAACACTCGTCTTTTCGGGAATACATGATAAGGATTCGTACTTATCGGATAACCCGGGGACCGGGTCGCATTGAATGAAGGCCAGTCGAACGAATTCTCCCGCCCATGGGGAGTGGTATTCGAAGTGCCGCCTCTGTGAGACTTTGACACGTGTCCCTTACTGACGGCTTGGATTCGAAGGGACCTTCAGTATAAAGCCTTTCTCCTTTTAAATTCTGCTTTACCCATTGCTCGTTACCCTGATTTTCATCTTTTTTGCTCAGATGGTGGGTCGGGATTTCAGTGAAGACGTTCCTAACGTTCCTCACCATCCGCCCTTGGGCACGACCGAACCTTCGCCCTTCGTGGCGAATCAGATTGATTCGCCCTCCGGTCTCGACCTCGGAGAGGGGGACGTGGCGGTCGTCGAGCAGGGTTCCCGTGTGTTAACCGGGAATGAGGAGAAGAAGAGACGCTCTCACTCGTGGTCTGAAGTTCCCGAGAGGAAGAAGAAGAGGAGTGAGAGTAGTCCAGCTGTCCTTCCGAGTGACCGCTCCTTCAGGGAGAAACTGGCAGACTCTCTGGTATGGCATATCCAGCATGTCGGACCCTTTTTTCTTCAACGACTGTTTTGTTGATGGCGACATTCATCCCTGCGGTCTTGCAGGTTTACCCGGTTGCTGTAAATGGTCTTGAGGCGGCATTGGCGCAGGAGCGCCTGAGGGCTGAGGCGGCTGACCAATCAACCAAGGAGGCCCACCAGTTCAAACTGAGAGTTGCAGAGCTCACCTCGGAGGTGGGATGTTTGACGGAGGCTCTGGCTGTCGCCAAGAGTTCGGCCAAGTATGCTGAGGATGCACTGTCCCTCGCCCGGGAGGAGCATAGAAAGGCGAAAGGCGCTCTTTGGGCCGATATAGGCGACATGCGGGAAGTGGCCCATGGTCGGATCGTAGCTGAGGTCCAGAGGGACTATGGGGATGTCCTGGCTCTGAAGATCGTGGAGTCTATCCGTGAGGGATTCCGGGAGTTCTCGGCCATTTTTGCTGCTCAGATCGAGAAGTCCTTCCGGGATGGTTTGGCAGCGTTCGAGGCGCGGGGCCGAAGAATGCTTCCCCGACCTCCGGTTGTCCCTGGTCACCCTACAGGTTCGGGAGAAGACGAATCGCCTGGGGACGCCTCTTCTCGAGCTCTTGCATCATAGGTGGATCGAACCCTTTTTTGTTTCTCCTTTTTGTTCGTTGTACTTGGAGTTATTTTTGATCAATGGAAACAATTTCTAGAATGATTTCTTGACAATTGGCGTGACCTGCTGTAACAGATAAATTATAAGATATGAGATCGACAGCAGCATATAGATTTCTCGAATGATAGGCATCATCCTCATACTCTCATAATTAAAACTTTGGGTATTAATTTTTAGTTTGTACCCGCAGACCTAGGAATTCAAAGCCACACTAGCTGCATTTTGAACTAAAATACCAGATAAATCATTTTTCATAGATACGGCTTTCAAGAGATTCAGTTTTCAGCACATTTAATGATGGGCTTCATTACATAAATGCTTTTCATACCACTGCCACTTTTTCTTTGGTGATGAGCTTGATGACTGAGCCCACAGGCATGGCCAAAAGGCTGAAGAGGAAATTGACAAACTCTTTGCCCGCTTCCGCGAACAACACTCTCTTCATCCCCTTGTCTATGAAAAGCTTCAACCTCGTTTGGGTGGCCATCTTCACTGCTGCAGCAAACCGGTGATGGTTTGTTTAAGCTATGGTCTCTGGTTGTTTGGGAAGGGTTAGCTTGATATGGTCAGAGTAATATTTGAGCAAGGTTACTTCTTTCTCATGCCTTTCACAGCACTCGAAGTGTTGTGGTTGAATATAATTTGTGGGTATGGAAACCATTTATAGACGAATTGGACTGCCCTTGGATGAGGATGAGCCTACAGTCGAGTGTAGCATTACTCCTTCCTCATGACTGATAACCATCACTCGAAGTGTAGAGGTTGAAGAGGGCTTGTGCGTAGGAAAGCCATTTTATAGACGAATTAGACTGCCCTTGGATGAGGATGAGTCTACAGAAGAGACCCCGTGAGTCTACAAAGCAGTGATCGTGAATGTACATAAGATTTTATTCATCGCGCACATCTTCCAAAATTATTTGCTCTCCGCGCAAAACGGCCATATTCTTGCCGGTTGTGCGCGTTGAGCTATTTTGTTTGCTCAACGCGCACCACCACGGTCATACATTATTGGGAACTCAATCTGCTGTAGATTCACAGGCATTCTTCTGTATAATCACAAGCAATTTGCTGTAGACTCATGGGGTCTCTTGTGTTGCCTCCCAGTAACTCTACTGTAGTCTCATCCTCATCCAATGGCATCCAAAGTCGTCTATAAATGGCTTCCCTTCCCACAAGCCCTCGTCAACCCCTACACTTCTTGATGATATTATTCTATCTTATTGTATCTTATTCTAGTTATATGATATTTTCTCTACGACATTCTATTTTTTCCTTCATCACTGCTGCGTCCTCAACACTCAAAGATGGACAATATACTAGCGTCTAGTGACGTGATGCAGAAATTGAATACATCACATATATATTGATTCGAAGATGTTCTTTGCTCCTTCATATGTTCTGTTTGTCGTCATTGAAGCTATCACCTTCCATGCACACCCGTTTCTTCACTGCTTGTATATGCTCCTTGATACTTCGTTGCAGACATCACTGCTCGATGATAATAAATGTTCTATCTTATTCTAAATCTACCCGTACAATATTTTTACTTAATTATGCTTTGTTATGTGTTCATCACTGATTCTTCTTCAACGCAGACAGGGGGACGGATGGCCAAGATACAATGAAGCAAGTGACGCTGATGCAGCTGCTGGAGCAGCTCATAAATGGCAAAAAACTTTAAATTTTTTTCATGGTGGGAATCCCTGTATCCCTAGTATAGTCTAGTGCTTTAATTGCTTAGTCGGGCAAAAACTGTGATGTTGTAAAATGTTTAGATGTAGTTTCTACTTTGTTGTGTTATGTACATTTGAATGCATAAATGTTGTAGCATGTTCGAATACAGATCTTAATACAATGTCATTAAATTTGGTGCAATTGCATCACATTACAAACTTGCGTGATGCTAACTTGAAGTACCCACAATTACTCAGCTCGCACCAACGGCAACAGCATTGAACGTTGTGCGAGCTGAGCACAACTGTCTACGATTACCAACATTTACTCATCGATCATAACCGTCAAAGTTATGAACCGTTGTGCGTGTGGGGCTTAACTGCTTACAATTACCCATATTACTCAGCGCGCACATCCGTAACATTATTGAACGTTGTGTGCGCTTATTAGGAAGCCTGTAAAATTACCAAGTTTTGATCAGCGCGCACAACTGGTAAAAGTTGTAAACGTTGTGCGCGTGGAGCTAAACTGTATACAATTACCCACCATTACTCATCGCAGACAGCTACATGCCTCATTCTCTTGAATCTTCATTCTCTTCAGCTCTACTGCTTCTGCTTCTTACTCCTTAATCCCATTAATTTTCTTGACATTTGTCAGTTTCTGCAGCAACAGAGAAATTATAAGATATGAGATCTGCAGCATCGGATATAGGTCTCGAATGATAGGCATCATCCTCATAGGCTTATAACCAAGACTTACTGTTTTAATGTTCAATTTGGACCCCCAGCCCTCTTAATTCAACTCCACGATGGCTGCATTTTGGACTAAAAATATAGGAGGCTGCCGTTTTCCGATGACCATTTTTAAAGAGAACCAGTTTACTTACAACCCATTTACACTGATATGTCCGTGACAGATGCATGTAGTATATTTCTTCCAAGCTGATACAAAATTGTTTCCTTTAGGATACAAAAATGTCATCCTTCATATCACAGCCTTGTTAAGTCATCGGGCGAAGATTTTTCATACAGAGATTATGGAGCAATGATGTTACAATAATTTATACTAGTATATAAAATAGTAACCAGCTGTGCTCATATATACCTTATTTCTACCAGCTGTGCTCATACGACAAGTTCTCATGTCATGACCCTTTTCTGCACAAACACTGCATGTCCTTGTTCTTGTTTGACTTTGTTCTTGTGAGACTTGTATTCCAGACGGAATCCTTGACGCCACTCGTGGTCGGCCTTTAGTTCTAGCTTTTGCAGGATCATGCATAATGACATCATTTACTCCCACTTCTTGTTTGATAGGTGCACTGGACCCCACCTGTGATCTTGGCTCTCCAGAAGCAGTTTGCGCTTTATTAGTCATATTATGCTGGTCCAAAAAACTGTTTGCCCACCCAAAGACGACATCAAACAGAAGGGGATCTCTTGTTACCGCCTCCACGACTTTATCGAATGATGAACGAAGTCTCCAGGCTTGAAGTGGAGTAATTTGAGTTAGACGCACTCCGTGTACTGTGCTAGTCGACGAGGCCCCAAGACTCATGATGCTATGTCTTGCATTTAGAGTCCACCTGGGTAAAATATATCTCTCAGGGATGGCTTGCATATCATACTTTTGCTTCATCATATATAAAATTTGCGTGCATAGCAAACCTTCAGTCACCGCCCTTGCACACGTACACCTGAACATTCCCTTAGATATATTGCATTGAACATTATGCACGTAGCTCTTTCCATCAATCCGCATAGTTACTCTATACGTGCTTGTGTCCCCATCCGTGCTCACCCTTTTGTGCCGACAGTATAAAGTATTTTTGAAACGATTTTAAAAAATGGAAAATATGTTTCTTGTATATACCTTTGCGGCATGAACCTCTAACTCATGCATGCCGCTAAATTCTGGTTTGTTCCGCATACAAAAAGTATCTTCTCTCTCCTCTTTGTCTCGCTGAAATTTTACGGCTTTATCATATTGATCAATGAACTCGTATAATGGAGTCATACAGTTTACGTATCCATCAAAATACGCGTTCATGCTTTCACTCCTTTGGCTGGACGCCATGCCTACACACAAAACAAGAAATGAATACCATGTGCTGAGTTTATTTTGATCATATATTTTTACACCAATCTCTATCGTATTAACATTCATACCCGCAAAGAAAGTATCCAGTAGGTACGCCTTAATCCAATGGTGTGCTTTCTCATGCATCGTATGCAACCACTTCCAGGCTTTCATTTCATTTTTTTGTTTTTCTGTCAATGGCTCCTGAAATTCCGTTTGGTACTTCTCCATTAAGATGCACCAACAATTCTCAGCTTCTTCAACATTTTGACTGTTCTTACACCAGTTTGCATAGTCTTCTTCAAATTCAGGGTTATAAGAAGACCGCAATGAACGTAGATGCTCATCTTCGTGCAGACTGATATGCCATATGCAATACCTGTGTTTTGTATTTGGAAAAACTCTTTTGATTGCATTGCATATTGCCGGGTCTTGATCGGTGATGATAGCTCCTGGTGCTTTATCCCACATACATGTTAACCACTGTCCGAATAACCAAACAAAGGTTTCTTCCTTCTCATCAGCAAGAAGAGCACATCCAAATAAAATAGACTGTTTATGATGATTGACACCTGTAAAAGGTGCAAAGGCAACATGAATCTATTTGTCTTATAAGTGACATCAAATACAACAACATCTCCAAACTGGCTGTATGATGTCCTCGCCCTTCCATCAGCCCAAAATATACTCCTGCATACATTCTCTTCATCATGCTCAATAGCATAATAGAACTGAGAGTCTGTAGCTTGCCTTTTAATAAATTGTTCTATTACTCTAATGCATTCCTTCCCAATGTTGTTCTTTCTTTCTACTCTCCCATGATCAATGCATTGTTGCGTAGTAATATTGACATTACTACTACTCGTGGCATTTAGAATCCTTGCAATCTTTGCAGGTCCTACTCAACAGCCACGCATCTGATCAACTAAATTCCTACATGTTCCGTCCATCTGCGATCTTTTATGTGACCGTAGCATCTGGATCTTCGCTGGGCTTTTTATCAACTCATGATTATGATCATCATTAAAGGAGTTTATCTGCCATACTCCTCCGGTGATTTTATGAATTGTCATTCCAGCCAAACAGCCTTCTCTCTCGTTTTTCCTTCGATTAACGTCCCTCCCTATCTCCCTCTTATCTTTTAAGCTTTTATACCCTTCTTTGTTGCACGTATACTTCCTCCTCGTGGTATTGCCATCTTTTCCCTTTCCCGTAGATCCCTTTCGGGTTGCAAAACCTTTCATTGCTGCATATGTATTATAAAATTGATACGCATCTTCTTCTGTTTGAAATGTCATTCCAACATGTGGGCTGCCATTTTCACTATCACTATGCCTATCCTCTTGATATACGATGTTTGCACTGTCATTTTCAGCTTCAATCTCATTTGGCATCTCCTGATCATGCACATAGGGTTCACTCTCTTCGATTTTCATTTTCTACATTAGAAACAAGTAAAAATATCAGTAATATTGCAGCAGCATGACTGCTATACATGTCTATCCAAGTATCAGTCTATCATCATCAGCATGTTAGTTGAAACCACACTACTATTACTAATCATGTTAAAACCTTGCGTATTATATCTATTCTTTTTCAATCTGATCTAATTGTTACCATCATATTTGATGACAGGATCAAATCCATCAAAAAATCAAACATATCAACTGTTTTGCGCGGTGGGCAATATTATGTACGCCATTCGCTCCATGTTGTTGTGCTATATGAGCTGCTTCGGCAAGTTTTGATGGACATCTCATATTGCTCAACGCGCACAACGGGTGCGATGTTTGAAGGGTTGTGCGTGGATAGTAATTTCCATCGCAACACTTTGGAAATTACTCACCGCGCAAAACGGGACAAAAATTTAGCCCATTGTGCACGGAGAGGAATTTCCAGGCTAATCATCCAACGGTTGGAAATTGCTCCCCGCGCAAAACCCTTCAAAAATTTATCACGTTGTTTGCGTTGAGCAATATGAGATGTCCAACAAATTAGGGATAACGATCCTTACCTCGATGGAGGAGAGTAACAGGGGAATCAACGAGAGTGTGATGGCCTGGATTTGGGGGCGATCTTAGGCGTGGGCTGTTGAAATCGAAGACCTTGTGTAAAACTGGGGATCTACTCCAGCTTCTGCGTTTTGCGCGGGAGTGAGCAAAAGAATTGGTGGCGATTGCTCCAGCTTCTGCGTTTTGCGCGGGAGTGAGCAAAAGAATTGGTGTCGATTGTATTTTAGTACAAAAGGGGTTAAAGGTAATTTAGTACAGAGGCGCGTTAAAAAGAGCTTAAAGGGCGTTTTGGTAATTGCACAAAAAGGTCAGATATTACCATGATCGCTGATCGGATCGGACGGTCAGGAGGGGTCGAGCGCAGGAATCCCATCTGAGCACGAGCGCAGGCACATTTTACCCATATATATATATATATATATATATATATATATATATATATATATATATATATATATATAGGAAAATTTTCAAATGAGAACATTTCGCACCGTGCGAAAATGTTTTTATCTTTTTTTTGAAATTTTTTTTTTCAAAAATTCTTTTTTCCACCATCATTATATGTTGTTATACCCCCCTCAAAAAATAATGGTTGAGAAATAATGTCATTTGGCCTTCGATCAAGCCATTTCATCAAATTCGCACGTTTTGAGACCGTTAAATTTGTAACGGGTGGATGGGTGCTCTAATGCCCAACGGGTTCACCCATTATTTTCCCTGGGGTATATAATTGTATGGATTAAACATCAAAAAAAGAATTTTTGAAAAAAAAAATTTCAAAAAAATAAAAAAAAGTTTTCGCACGGGCTTTCGCACGGGATTTTTCGCAACCGAAGATCACTCTATATATATATATATATATATATATATATATATATATATATATATATATATATATATATATGAGTGTGCTGCCATCTCTTATACTTCTTTATGCTATTGAAAATCACAAGAGATCTATAAGCCACTCTTAAACTCCCTCATTCCCCTCGTGGAGCTCACATTCCTCTTCATGCATTGAAGTCAAGCTCAAGGGAAATCATCCAAGTGCAATTCTAGCAAATCTCATCACTTGGAGATCCTCTTCCATGCCTTGCATTCATTTATGAGTAAGTTCATCTCAAGGCATAGGTAAGAGTATTTGTTTTACTTTGTTATTTCTTTGGAACCCTAGCTTTCTGTGTGAGAGCTAGTTACTCTCTGTGTGAGAGTATAACCTTCTGTGTGAGAGTTGGTTGAGATCTCTCTGTGTGAGAGTTTAAGTCTTTCTGTGTGAAAGCAAGGATTTCTCTGTGTGAGAATCCTAAATCCTCTGTGTGAGGTTCCTCTGTGTGAGAATCCAAATCCTCTGTGTGAGATATCTCTGTGTGAGATTGTATTCACTTTCTCTATGTAAGAATTATAGTGGATATTGGTGTGGCTAGACGTACCCAAGTTTGGGGAACCAGGGTAAAATCTTGTGTTTGCATTTGGATTGATTGTGTTGATTAATTCCTCTTGCACTTATTATTCTGCATTTGCAAGTTTAATTTTAATTGCACAATTTATTGCCATTACTCTATTCACCCCCCTCTAGAGTGTTTGTTGTTAGTATTGCAAGGGTAAGGCGATCCTTACAGTTGGTATCAGAGCGAGGTTGAAGCATACAACAACGATGGCATATAACTCTTCATCCATGTCTCATGAAGAAGGTCTATCAACCGTTCGACCCGCGCTCTTCAACGGAACCAACTACCCAAGTTGGAAGATCAAGGTGATGATCTACTTGGAGGGTCAAGACCTTTGGGACATCACAGAGTCGCCATTTGAGAAGCCCACTACACCCGCGGCTTCGAGAACAAAAGCGGAGAAGGACTCGATCAAATTTAATGCGAGGGCTATGAATGCATTCCAGTGCACCCTCACTTCAAATGAGTTCAACCGCATCTCCATGTACAAAACGGCCAACGAAATTTGGCATACATTGGATATTTCTCATGAAGGGACTTCGACGGTAAATAAATCTAAACAATGCGTATTTAGATCTAAATATGAGTTGTTTAAGATGCAGGAAGGTGAAAACATCTCGGAGATGTTCACAAGGTTCACAGAAATCGTGAATGCTTTGGAAGGACTTGGGAAGGTGATTTCCCAAGAGGATCGAGTGGAGAAGATCCTTGACTCGCTCACATCTCAATGGGAGTCAAAGGCCATTGGTATTTTGGAGTCTTACGACATGTCCAAATACACTGTTGAGGAGTGCATTGGGAATCTCATGGCGTATGAAGTAAAGCTTCAATACAAGATGGAGATTCAACCAACCAAGCCCAAGAAGCCGGAGAAGCATAAGGGGGTTGCATTCCATGCCAAGGAGGATCCAATCAAATGGAGAAAGAAATTCCATCAAGAAGCTCCTAGTGAAGAAGATGAAGAAGATGAGGCTAGTGGAGATGAAGTCATGTAGCTTGCCACACAACTGAGAGCATTTCTCAAAAGCAAGTAAGGTAAATCTTCTTCAAAGTTTGCCTCCAAGTCTAACAACTCTATTTGTTTCAGTTATATAGGAAAAGGTCATATTTCTATCGAATGCCCTTCCAAGCCCGACAAAGAGACTTACAAAGGAAATGGGAAGAAGCATTGGAAAGGCAAGTCCAAGTTCAAGAACCAAAAGAAGAGACTTGTCGGCACATTTGATGATTCTGACGAGGACACATCATGTGATGAAGAAGAGGATGACAAGGAGCAAGCTCACATGTGCTTTGTGGCTTTTGATGATTCTTCATCAATCTCCTCTAGCTCAAGCGATGAAGAGATAGAGGCGTGGCTCAACTCCAATGAAGAAGTGTGCTTCATGGCTAATGGGGAAGAGTCTTCGTCAAGCTCTAGCGAGGAGGAAAGCGACGAGGAAGTTGAAGAGGAAAAGATATCCTACGAGGAGCTCGAATACCGCTTCAATGTGGTCTCTAATGGGGCAAGTAAGTGCATCGACTCATATGCTAAATTGAAAGCTAAATTTAAAAATGCTATGAGTAGGTTACATGCCTTAGAATCTACTAGTGTAAATGACAATGATGCTTTGTGTATTCTAGGGATTCACTCCACGATTTGCTTGAAAAACAACATCCGGCAAATCATAGAAGAGGTTTGGGTTATATTCAAAATATGGTATCCAAACCCACCTCTAATTCCTCTTATGGTGCAAATATAAGAAATATTGCTAAAGCACCTAAGAAGAATCACCATGCTTTCTTGTATAACAATAAAACCAACAAGAAGCATGTAAATCACAAGGTGGTGAGGAAAAATGAAAACCCTTCATTTTTTTGCTAAGAAGCAAAATCCTCACTTCATGCATGCTAAGAAATTTATTTCTACACCTAAGCATGCCACGTCCACCCCTCTTGCTAAGGCAAAACCCTTGCCTAGGAAATCCTTGAGTTTATGGATTCCCACTAAGGTTAGTGTGCAAGAGAGGGATAGTTACATCAACTCTCTAGTTAGGGATGTGATCACCTCATGTGATTACATTAGGAAGTCAAACTTCTCTTGGGTTTGGTTCCCTAATGTTTAGGTTCCCCACACACATTTGCATATTACATGGGTATTCTGCTTTAATGTTATATTTTTGCATACCCATTGGTTGTGTGTGTTTCATGATTTTGAAAATATTTTCAAATTTCTTTATTTTTTATGAAAATGGGAATCTTGAGGTTTTCATTGACATGCATGCACTTTTTATCCATGTGTATGTCAATGGGGGAGTTAATATGTGTATGTTTAAAAATATTCTTAGAACATATTTTGACTTTCTTTTCTGGGTATGATTGAGATCAAGTTTTACAATTGGTAATTTTTTGGTCTCAACCCAAACCTCTTGTATATTGCCAACATGTTTCATGTCATATTTGTTTTGGAAATATCCTTGTGTATCTTTGAAGTTTGATTTTTCTATATCTATTGCTTTGATACACTTTAGGCCTATTGCTCCAATATTGGTATTAGATCCTAGAAGTCAAAACTTGACCTTTTCAATGTTCTAGGGGGAGCATGGGACAGTGAATTGATACCCACTAAAATTTTCAATTTGGTATTATTCATCTCTTTCTTTTCTTGCATATTGTCACATCTTAGTGAAGATGACAAAGGGGGATATGTTTGATGTCCACCTTTTTGACGATGTCAAGGGAGAGAGATATATGCATTATGTAAATATATAGGGGGAGATATATACATATGCATATGGGGGAGAGATATATTTATGGGGAGAGATATATGAGTTTAGATAAACCATTCATGTTTGCATGATTTTGTCTATTTCAATTGGTTTATGTAATCCTTACCTATTATATGTCACCAGGATATTATTTGGTATAATGAGTATTTACTATTGTGTAGCTCATTGTTTAATTGGTGCATATAAGTAAGGGGAGCTCATTAGCATTGTGCTTTAATTCTTTGTATTTTACATAATGTGTGTCATCATCAAAAAGAGGGAGAATGTTGAGTATTGGTGTTTCATACCAATCTTATTTTGATGATGATCACAACATTATGTTGTTGGAATGACTCTCATGTTTTAGTCTCTCAGTTTTATTTCAAGAATATCTGGAGACTAATCACTTGGTGCAAGGATGGACATCAAGTGAAGAAGGACCAAAGCTTGGACTCAAGGAGTGCCAACGCGTGGAGATGATGGAGAGCAATCAAGGCATCAAGATTGAAGACTTAGACTCTAAGGAAAGCATTGTAATCCATGTAATTTACTTTATTGCTTTCTCTCACTTTTGAGTCTAGGATTAATGTAATGCCTTGTTAGATGGTTTACTCATTCATACATATACATTTAACCATCTTAGTGAGCCTTAGGATTATCATAGAATCCAACCCAATAGGTTCACTTTGTACAAAGACTCATTTGGAGTCTCTGGCTTTCCATCAGTCGCCTGATGAAGGAAACACAGTCGACTGGGTGATTTCCAGTCGCTTGTAGATCCTTCTACAGTCGCCTGATATGCACAGCTCAAGTCAACATTTCAACTGGCTCAAACTTGAGCTTTATGCACAGTCGACTACTAGTCAGTTTACAGTCGCCTGTAGATTGGCCATCAGTCGCCTGAGTAGCGTAAGTGCAATCTCTGCATCTCTCTGTCTTTTCTCCATCTTATTCAGCAGACGACTGATAAAGGTTTTACAGTCGCCTGACTAATAGACAGTCGACTGTATTATTGACATCAGTCGCCTGTGTGCTTAACTGGAGAAAGAGTGCAGCTCTTTGTTTTATTCCATCCCCTGCAGCAGTCGCCTGCTGAAGGATTTACAGGCGCCTGTCTTGTTTTCAATCGACTGTACTGTCTTCATCAGTCGACTGTCCTGGCTCAGATTATAGCCGTTGGATATTTTCTAGCCGTTGATCAGTCGACTGTCTTATGATCATCAGTCGACTGTTCCTGTCGTTTTTGCCCAGTTTATAACCGTTGCAGAATTGATTCTTTGGATGTTTTCTTGGGTTTTGGGGTTTGATATAGGGTTCCTATATATATGAGTGTGCTGCCATCTCTTATACTTCTTGATGCTATTGAAAAATTACAAGAGATCTATAATCCATTCTCAAACTCCCTCATTTCCCTCTTGTAGCTCACATTCCTCTTCATGCATTAAAGTCAAGCTCAAGGGAAATCATCCAAGTGTAATTCTAGCAAATCTCATCACTTGGAGATCGTCTTCCATGCCTTGCATTCATTTATGAGTAAGTTCATCTCAAGGCATATGTAAGAGTATTTGTTTTACTTTGTTATTTCTTTGGAACCCTAGCTTTCTGTGTGAGAGCTAGTTACTCTCTGTGTGAGAGTATAACCTTCTGTGTGAGGGTTGGTTGAGATCTCTCTGTGTGAGAGTTCAAGTCTTTCTGTGTGAAAGCAAGGATTTCTCTGTGTGAGAAAATTAAATCCTCTGTATGAGGTTTCTCTGTGTGAGAATCCAAATCCTCTGTGAGAGGTATCTCTGTGTGAGATTGTATTCACTTTCTCTGTGTGAGAATTATAGTGGATATTGGTGTGGCTGGACGTACCCAAGTTTGGGGAACCAGGGTAAAATCCTGTGTTTGCATTTGGATTGATTGTGTTGATTAATTCACATGCACTTATTATTCCGCATTTGCAAGTTTAATTTTAATTGCACAATTTATTGCCATTACTCTATTCACCCCCTTCTAGAGTGTTTGTTGTTAGTATTGGAAGGTTAAGGCGATCCTTACAGGCACTCTTCACGGCTCACATGCCGCCTCGCACTAGGTCCTGCACTAGGGCGCCCGCCTCGAAGCAGAAGAGGACCAGCGTGCCTGGCTCCTCTTCTGCTAGAGCGGACTCCCCTCCACCTAGCCTGCCACCACCCATACTTCCGCCTCCTACCGCTCCTATACCACCACCACCGGTACAGCCCGCCCCCGCGTTCGACACACTGGGGATTACGTTCAGAGATGATGCGCAGCGCGTCAGATTTGAGTGTATCTCCCATCGCTCGATCGTACCCACTAGGTTTGCGCATATAGCTGACTTTGATCGCCTAGGGGTACTAGAGGGGCTGCTCTAGTTGTATGAAAACGTGGGGTGGCGTGATTTCTTGTCGGTGTCGGTGGACACTTGCATCCGTCCGACACTAGAGGTCCTTAGTTATATTGCCAGGACCCCTGGGGGATGCTCCTTTCGCTTGATGGATCGAGAGTGCGAGGTCACTCTCGACATGCTCTGAGCATTCTTCCAGTGGCCCCCTGTTCTGGACCCTGACTGAGCCTTCAGTCCCACGCACATCCCACCACCGTCATTCGACACACACGCTTTCTGGATACCTATCACGTGTCACCCCTCTCCTTTGACCCTAGTCAGGCCAATGCCTCGGCTATCCTGCACCCATGGCTCCGCATTGCGCAGCGCCTCATGGCGACTACTTTTCTAGCGAGGTATGAGCCGGGTACGATGTCGACACCAGAGCTCTACATGCTCTACACGATGACACGATCGAGAGCCTGCGAGAGGGGTGGGGACTTCTTACTCCCTGCCATTGAGATTGATATCACCAGTTGGTACTTAGACCACATCATTATTTCTGTCGGTGCTAGGACGCATATCTGTTGCGGCGGTCTGATTACCCTCCTGGCCCTTTTGTGCGGAGTTGACCTCCCTGCTGGCTTGCTCAGACCATCGGGCCCCACTTCCCTTTCCATAGATGTTATGGCCCAGATGAGGATGCTGCGTCCTCATGATCAGCACCACTGGGTGTGGCTGGACGGTCCTTTTGGTGCTGACTACATGGTTCTCCCGAGCCCTGCTCGGACACATATTGGACCCACGGGCGGGGAGTGGATTCCAGTGATGGATCTCCTCATCCCTGCCGCATACGTGCTAGAGCCTGAGGGTGGTCAACAGGAGCCCCTCCTTCCATCCTAGGTCCCCGTGATACCTCAGCCAGCACATGCTTCGTCTGCACCTCCCGACACTTCCGTCCACACTTCTGTCAGTGTCGAGAGTACCCTTGCTGCGTCTACTACCACCACTTCCACCTCTGTACCGTTATCCATCCACCCCATTTCTGATGTGAGCCCCGAACGCCCCACCACCATTATTGAGAGCGGTGAGCCCTCTTTTGCCTCCGCAGTGGAGACCCTTTCCTCTTTCTTGTTCTCGACCCCTGGGGAGTCATTTCCTTAGCACTTCTCGACATCTCCAGTCGTCGACCTTACTGTCTTACTATTGCTGTCTTCTCTAAGAGTGTCGTGACGTCTGTCCCCATTCATGTGTCACCGACCTCTCTGACCTCCTTGCCCTCTGTCACCATTTCAGCCTCTGCTGATGCTCCCTCTTCTTCGACCATTCATGTTTCTCAGCCTCCTACAGAGGCTGAGCGTATTTTTGTAAGCACAACACCTCAGCCCCACCCTATAGTCACACCTATCCTTTACGATAGCCGTGCGAGGCTGCCCTATTCCTCACCTGTTCGTCCCTCTGCCCCACCTCCACCTCCCCCCGACACACTACTTCAGCACCTCCGTGCTCGAGAGGGGGTAGTTAGTGGGCTCAAAGGAGATTTTCGGGCTCTCTCCGCTACCGTCAGTGATGTCCAGTCTCGCGTCGCTTTACTTCCTGGTATTCAGGCTTGCCTGAACCAGATTCTTGCGCGACTGCCACAGCCGCCTGCTACCCCTACACAGCAGCCTCCACGACCACCACCTCCGCCACAGGACGGTGCTGGTGTCCCACCACCCACCTAGGCACACACTGGATGCATTCCATACTTTTGCTGCTACTATGATATCTCTTTGACCGCTGATTTTTGCACCCCCTCCTCCACACATGTTTTTGTCACTTTTTGCTCATTTCTGTCTCTATCATTTTGGGAGAGAGGAGGTATTTTTGGGAGACCTATATTGCTCCATTTTGATCTTTGCATGCACCACTTGCATCTCTGCATACATCATTTGCATACCCATATCATTTTCTTTTATTTGCATCCTTATCATGCATGCATCCTCACCCACCCCACCCTTATCATTTTTTTTCGGTGTGCCACACTTTGCACATTAAGGACACTGTGCAGTTTAGCCTGGGGGAGTGAGTGTCTCACGTACTTTTTATTTTCTTCACTTTTTCTTTTATTTTTCCCACCTTTCTTTATTTTACACTTATTTTCACCCACTTTTTCATTTTTTTCTCATGCATCACGTTTTCTTACTTTTTGTGTGCTGCATATGTATAGTAGTTTTCATTTTCTTTTATCTTTATTTCCTTTAGCCCTTTTTGCTAGAGATGAATTTTCTGTGATGACGACGACGTGGTATTAGCTTATCTCTATATGCATATTATCTTGTCATGCCATCGTTTTTATTTCAGATATCATATGATATGTCTTGCTATGCATTCGAGATAGTAACCCACACCCTTCATTATATGAATATGGATGAAATTCTTCTATTAGCTGAGTCTGATGATTTATATGTATACTCTTCATAGAAAACACACCAAGCTTCATGCATTGATTGCCTATATTTGGAGTACTGCTTCATTGTCTTATATCACTTCTTATTGCATGAAAATTGTACGCTTCACTTTCAGGTTGATTAAATGTATGCTATGTTGATATAACTGGATTAGTTTACTTTCTGAGATCGAACTGAGTAGATTACATTACTCTGGTGAAAGTTGTCGTGCACATTCTATAGAGTGAATCGAGTGTTACATATTTTTCTTTCTCCACATATCTTGAGTATTATTTCTATACTTAAAATCATTGGTGAATCTCCCTTTAGCGAATCCTATATTGGCATATTCCCCCGCTACAAAAAGTCCATGCTCCAACACCCCAAAATCAAAAAGAAAAAGTATTCATGTATATCTCTCTATCTTTTGATTTGGGATCACAGTTGTATATATTGATTAAAAAAAGAGAGAAAAGAAGTTCATATATGATCCCATTTCATTTTTCTTTCTTTCTTCCCTCCTTTCATTTTTATTTTTCGGAGCTTCAAAAATGGGGAATGTTCTTATTGTTAAATTTATGCCACCGCGCTTATAGATAAGCTTGGGGCAGAGGATCCAATGATGTGTGAGAGAGTGGCTACTTGGCTGTGCATGACAACCTAGGCTAGGTAATTTTCTATACTCGGTGAGATTACTAAAAGTTTTACGAAGTCCAGGAATTGAAACTTAGCATGCATTTCATGAAACCCACTCATTTCTATTCTTATTTGCTTCATATTGTGTGATAACTCTTATACTCCAGATAGAAAGCGATCAATTGAAAAGTGTGTGGTCCATGATTATGTATATTGGTTTAAATGCTTCAGACGATGCTAATCCTAGAATGATTCCATATTTCATGTTGCTTTGATATTCTTGGGTTCCTATATTGGATGCATCATATATGATCATGATATCGAGATAAAAATCTTTGGCATGTTTGTATTCGGCGTATGCTATTTGAGTAAGCGAGTCCACGTCCTGAGGAAATGATCTAGCATCTCCCTCTTTATTTTCTTTTCTATCTTTCTTCTTCTTTTTCCTTTTCTTTGTTTTTCTCCTCCGGGTTCGCCTTTTACTTATCTTCCTCGAGGACGAGTAAGAGGTAAGCTTGGGGGATTTTGATCACTCCTTATTTTACACCTTTTTTCTGCATGTTTTCCTGTCATTTTGATTGCCCATATTGTGTTTTCCATGATTATTAGACGATATCGCATTGCTTTTCTCTATTTCTTGTTTTTGTCGTATTTCAGGAGATATGGAGCGATCTGAAGCAAAAATGAGATCAAGGGACTTTCGCACACACCGGAGCGTCGCCCACAACTTATTTGAGGAGTTAGCAGTGTTAGAGGATGAGCGGAAGAGGAAGAAATCCGATAGAATCAACGAGGAGGCGAGGAGGAGAAGAAAAGAGCCCAGATACAGCCTACTGGGCCGAACAGAGACTCTACTCGGCCGAGTCAGAAGCTGCATTCGGCCGAGTGAAACAGATACGCACAACAAATTTTCAGCGTTTCCTCGGCTGAGCAAGGAAGTCTACTCGGTCGAGTGAGAAAGCTCACTCGCCCGAGTAGTATAGGGATTTTCAACCGAGAAAAGGCCAAGTTACTGGAAAATTTTGAGAATCCTACTCGGCCGAGTACGATTGCTTACTCGGCCAAGTAGAGAAGCCTACTCGGCCGAGTCAGTCAGAGCGACAGACCCCTGAAGTTCTTAAACTCTCTATTTTTTTGGGTCTGTCACTCGGCCGAGTGACATTGCCCACTCGGTCGAGTGACGCATTCCGACTGCTGCGAGGATTGCGAATTCTGGGCTGCGCAGGGGCAGTTTTGTCACGATTTTTTGGACGATTTTAGCTTGTATTTAATCCTAGTTTTTTTCTAGTTTTAAGAGAGACTTCTATTATATTTTAACGGCTATTCTTTTGTAAAATCTCAGCTGGAGATAATAGGCGACGACATTGGTTTGTTCTTTCTTGCTAAAAATCTTATGTTTATGAATTGTCGCTTCTTTGCAATGAATTGTGCTATGATTATAATTGTTATTTCTGAGATTTTCATGATGAATTGTGAGTAGTTCCGTCGTTCTAGTGCATGGGGATGAACCATATGGACCCGATCTTTTGAATTGTGATGGAAATATAGAATTGTTGCTAGGATTGATAAAGGTTAGGTTTTGATTGATTTATTACGAGTAGCTAGGAATTTCTATTGATTGGGATTTGCAAGAGATTGGATCCCAATTGATTGGAAGGCCTAGATACTCGACTTAGGTTAATAATTGAAATTCTCTAGATTTGGTTTGCAAGAGATTAGACCAAAGCTATGATATTTATTATAAATCTATAGTAATATTCGTTTGTAAGAGATTGGACGAATACGAACTATCATAACCTAGGTCGTAGCTCGAGTTTGCACGAGAGTGGGCTAGAGATGCGATTGGACGATGATGTCGATATTCACGCTAGTTGCTTAGGCTAGGGTTTGCATGAGAGTGGGCCCTAACCTAGGTTTACTATAGACCGGTAATAGCGAGAGAGCGTGAGCTTGGTTCTACATTAAGTTGCGACTAGTTCATCTGCATTCAAGCCTTGCAACATTGATATTCATAATTCACAAGGATGAGAGACGATCCGTAGTGGGGATTTTCTATCCCTAGATGCGTTTATTATATTGATATCTATTTGCTATTTGAACGATTGTGACATTACCACCAAACTATTCTTATTATCTTGATATCTAGGTAATCAAAGTAGGATACTGTCAATTGTCCTCCCTTTGTTCGATACTCGCTCGCCACTACGTCGTGCGCTTGCGGTAAAACTACAGTCGTTTTCCGAGTGTATATCCGTGCGCGACCACCGATGTAGGTTATCTTTCAGATCCGCACACGAAAAAATCACAGACATGTTTTGTGTTTACCTACGGAGGTACTGCTATCTCCTGGAGATCGGTAAAGCAAACCACAACAGTTGTCATCCAATCATTCAGAGCTCATTGTGATCCATGAAGCAAGCAGAGAGCGTTGTTGGCTACGCTCCATCGTCTAATACATTCTTCACTCCACTCGCCTGAAGACTGGTGATTTGGAGCCTAATGTCTTGTTTGAAGACAACGCCGCGTGCATTGCTCAACTTCAAATGGGCTACATCAAAGACGACAGGACGAAGCACATATCTTCAAAGTTTTTTTGGACGCACGAGCTAAAAGAGGACAAGCAGATCGAAGTTCAGCAGATCCAGTCCTGCAACAACTTAGTTGACCTTTTTACTAAGTCTTTGCCCAGATGTATTTTTGTAAAGCTTGTAAAGAACATTGGTATGCGACAGCTGAAAGATCTACAAGCATAGGGCTTGTATAGATCAGGGGGAGTCACCTGTGGGGTGTACTCTTTTTCCTTAAGCTGACGGTTTTTCCCATTGGGTTTTCCGCAGCTAATGTTTTAACGAGGCAACCACAGTGGCTCAGGATCCAGAAGTATCCACCCTACTAGCTTTATGAATCCTGAAGAATTCATAGGCCAAGTCCTAGAGTAATGGATGGATAAGGGGGAGTGGTATGAGTTGAGGGAGGCCCTTTGGCTCCCTCCTCATTTATCCCTCCATTACACCACTACCCCACTAAGCCTTTAGTGGGTGACTATTGGGTTACTACAATAATGAGGATGTGAATAAAGGTAGAGCCATGATCTTTGCCATGGTTACTCAGTCCTATTGCAAGAAAACTTTGTCTCATATGAGTCTCTAGAGTTGATCTCTCAGCAATATGTACTTATTTATAAGGTCTCTATTATACAATTGAGGGATGTTTTGAATAGGGGGTTTCGTTGACTGGGACAAAATAATGGGTAGAATGACGATTGAGATTGAATCTTGATGAATCAATGGATATGATGAGAGTTTGTGAAAAATTTTAGAGTGAAAAACACTAAAAGTTTGGGGGGAAAATATTTAGAGGACTCCTAAAATTTTGGTATAAACTAAATTTGGAGGGAACTAAATTTTGAGAAAACTAAAATGGTAAATTTTGAAGGAACTAATTCTGGAATGAACTAAACTTGGCGTGAAATTAAAATTAATTGTGGAGAACTAAATTTCCTGGTGGAGAACTAAATTTAGTTTGAATGTGATTAAAAATTTTCGTTGGTGAGAATATTTTGAAGGTGTCTGTAAATTTTTTTGTGTGAATTTGAAGATGCTGGAAATTTTTTTAGGGGAATGGGAGATATTGAATGGTTTGAAATTTTTGGGAGAATTTTTTGAATGCCCTTTGACATATAGTCACGAGTTATAACTAGTACATAAATAAATTCGTGTATTTTAGCAATATGACTTATGCCTTAAAAAATTAAACTTATGTATATTGTCAATATTGTATATATGCATGTGCATGTGTGAGAGATCTCTATCTTATTCAAACCAAACTTGAGTGAGCCAGCCCACTGTCAGTTTATCTCATCTATGATTTTAAGCAAACCAAAATCGTGTCAAATATCAAGCTATATTGAACTGTTCACACGCAATTTGTTCCTTTGACATCCTTAATGAGATATTGAAACGTTAAAATATAGAGCAGATTTAGGAGAGTATGATATCTGCTATATTAACTATACGGTCTTCATGTGTGTATCTATACATATAAAAATATACATGTCATGGACATGGGCGGAACCTTGTGTAACTTGCCCTGGGCAGCTGTCCAGGGCAAGAAATAACAAACTAATGTTTATTTATACTTTCAGCATCTCTTTATTGCCCAATGGCTAAGGCATTGGGTAATGAAAGGGGTTATGGGTTCGAATCCTAGCGAACTCTACTTTAATTTCTTATTTCTATCTAAATTCTTCATATTTTGATATACCCCCGAACTAAATATGACAAGATGATATTTCTTTTGATACATCGAAAAGTAGGAAACGAACCCTCGATGTCTCACTTGGGATGGATGGCGAATACCATTAAGCCAATTTGATCGGTAAATATGACAAGCTGATATTGCATATTAAATAAAAGGAATTTTACGTATTTTACATATAATAATTGTGTACTTATGACTGACGCACCCAAAACCTACACATAGATTCCATCCGGTGGTGTCACGATCGCCAGGCGTGGTATGGCTCCTAGGTTTCAATTTCGAGCTCGATCCGCAAGCGGACGGTGTCAAGTTGTAGTATAAATGATATCGAATCCCACAGGGACGGTGATAGTGTATATCGGTTTTCAGTTTACTTCTATATCTCGAAGTGAGATAGCTATCGGGTTGAAAGAGTTGATTGGGGTGTTGTTGTTGTTTTACTAATAAAAAGGACTAGGGTATTATGGATCATCGCTAAGATCGTCGGGGATCGACGTTGGAACATAATCCTTACGTTGCATTAGGGTTAGGGGATTAATCTCCCAATTCGTACCACTCTCGTGGGTTAGAATTGTGAGGTATTTCGGTATCTCTCGCTGATGCAATGGCGGTAGCCGTCAACGTAGCGGTATAAATCGTCGATGGATCCCCTCAAGGCACGAGCTGGGCATGGTCACGAGCCTTGGTTGGATCCACCGATTTCCCTATTCGAATCCTAAAGATACCCCTTAAGCACATCAAATGCACAGACCGTGGGCATGATCTCAGTACGGGTTATCTAGGGATTCGGTAGGATCGACCAAAATGCTCCCCTAAATCCCTTATTCAACGTAGAGATTCAGATCTACGTCTTTCCCCTAGGATCTTAGGGCTAACCCATCAACCCTAGAAAGATCTACTCACTCATGGCAATATTAGCGAATAAAAACGTCACTTTTAGAGACGAAGACATCATAACAAATTGATGGAATAGAAATAGAAGACTTACAGCGAGAGATAAATAAAAATTTCGATTTATAGACCCAAAGAAAAATTCAAGACTCCAAAAGCACCAGAAGAACGAAACAAAATTCCATTCCAAAAACAATCCAATAACATTCAAAGGTTTAATCTAAAAACCTAACAATAAATCTCCTTAGCTCCGCTCTCCAAAAGTATTCCCCACAAAAAAACTAGAAATTGAATCACCCACCAATCGACATCCAGCTCCCAGCCTTCTGTTGGGGTTTTGGCGGACCCCCAGAGCTCGGATCCATATCCGTCCTAAGTCGGACGGACCACGGAGGCACAAAAGCGCAACGGAAAAACTAGAAATCGAAATTTCTACACTAGCTAAACTATTTAGCTAGGCTCTGGGGAGCCAGAACCTAGCCCGATCTATGCCGACTTGGAGTGGGTCTGACCACTCCAAGAAGGATCTACACTAAGCGACTAATTAAAAATTACGCTAAAAACGCTTAACCACATACCCGGAATCTTGGCCCTGGAGCAGGCAAGATGTACCGCACCGTCTTGAGAAGCTCCTCGTAGCCGAGCCGCGTTGACCCGATCTCCCTGAGCCGCCTCGCACCCTCGTACCGATCCGCCCGAGCCGCTTTCGCCTCCGAGCCGATCACACGCGGTAGAAAGTTTCACTTGAGAAGAACCCGCGTCTTAGACGTCCGGATCAGATCCAAACCCCCTTCGTAGTCGTGCTAGGACTACTCCGGAGAATAGGAAAATTAGAGAGAGAGATTTAGTCGCCGATCGAGCCTGCTCTAAAATTCTGGAGCTACTCGATCGTTGACTGGTGTGTTTTTCAACGAGGAGAGTGCACCCCTATTTATATAGGGAGTGAGCACTCACCCTCTTGTTGCGGGCAATGTGGGACAATCCACATGAAGAGAAAAAATTGAATTAAGTCATTTGGCTTAATTTCAATTTTAAAGTTAGCCTTTCACAAAGTCAAACTTTAACGAATTAATTCTCCTCACATACTAAACTTCAGACACCAAACAAGCTATCAATCAGAAAAGCTTGGAATAGTGAACGCGTAGGAACTGACGGTGACGAATTTCGACTTCGTTTGACCCCTCAAACAATTGCTCAAAGTTTAGCAATTTACACAAAATTCGTAGCCGTCATTAGGGTTTACAAAAACCCTAATTTGACTTAAGTTGCGGGCGCGCCCGCTAGACTTAGCGGGCGCGCCCGCCCAAGGGGGGCAAGGGCGGGCCGCCCGCCCGCTGCTGCTGCGGGCGGGCGCCCGCTGCAAGCAGCGGGTCGCGCCCGCTTGCAGCGGGCGCTGGCCCGCTGCGTGCAGCGGGCCGTGCCCGCTGCATCAGCGGGCGCTGGCCCGCTGTGCAGCGGGCCACGCCCGCTGTGCAGCGGGTGCCCGCCCGCTGCACACAACGGGCCATGCCCGCTGCTGCAGCGAGTCACGCCCGTTTGCCTTTGCACATGGGCCTTTTGGCCCAGTGGGTCTAACCCACTTCCCCTTGGACTCTTTCTGCGTTTCTGGGCTCGTTTGAGCTCCGATTTGGACACGGTTTGAACCTGTGTTTAGACCGGGACGATCCCGTCATCCAGGTAACCTTTTCCAACAAGTTTGTTCCTACTAAATTCGTTGTAACTAATTTACAACACGTTTAGTCAAAGTTAGCATCTAATGCAACGTTGTGTCCCTATTGCTAATGCGACTAACTTTCACAACTCAGCTTGTGAATATCATCAAATGATATTTCTCTCTATTCTATATTCCTATTACTAAGACACAAATACTACTCGGTGTGAGACCCTACAGCCTGACCTTACTACAGGTTGGGGCTCGAAACCCCTAGACGACGGTCACTACGAGCAGTAGCTGTCGTCCCTGTTTCAGAGTCATCATAACGTGATCGACCCTTTGACAAAAGTGTCATAGGGTTTGCATTGGCTGTGTCAGAGATGAATTCCGTTAGCTAAAATCCCTTCGTCAAGACTGTGTTTGATGTTGGCCTAGGGTATGGTTTTCTGTCAACCCTATTAGACAACATTGGTCAGTATACGGCGGTCTTTATTGTATACACGTTGTACAACTTGCAACGTACCCCGGCCGAGGATTAACATAAAGACCGTACTGAGCCTATAACACTAACTTCCCTTTAATGGCAGTGACGAATCCCATCTTAGTCACTTACTCACCTTGAGAGCTTCAGGTGCAACCCAACCTAAGATCTTTCATCAGGACTGGTCCTCGAAGCTAGATCATGGGTCTAAGCCACACCGTCCGCTCACAGGTGGGTACAGATGACTTCAGGTCTTAAGGATCAACTAACCTATCATCACCCTAGAGTTATTAAAGACAGATCATTAAAGTTAACCATTTAATAACTCTAACTTGGTCGTTCAGTGAACTCATTCTCTAATGAGCACCTGTGTCTTGTCTCCGACTTCGCTAAGTCGAATGACTATGAGATCATCATTACCCGAAGGCAAGACGAAGACACAGTGATCTATCCGATGTGTCGATATCCAGTTCTCGACACATCTATGATCACGAACCGTTTAAGACTTACGTTTCTATTCGGTCACTTACTTACTCATAATCGAGATCTCATCTAGATACGTAAGGACCTAACTATAAGTCTATGGATATTATCTAAGTATATTAATACAAATCCTTTTATACCTAGAATAATACGTACCATATACGGTATGAACAAGACGTATAATCAAGATAAATTGCCTTATGGGCATATATCTTCCTACATCTCCCACTTGCACTTAGGCTATTTATCTCGGTATCTCATACCGTTATAGCATATCAGTCACTTTGACATTTGATATGACAAACCTAAGAATGGTTCTACTAATAAGTATCTACAACGAATTTTAATGGATTGAAATTACATCTCTTGATCACACAGGGTTGATCCTTTGGAAAAATGATCTGGATCAATTTTCCTAACCTTGTATAACTAACAGTTAGCTTATACGATTTAGATGTGGGGTCTAACATTTTCGTAAGTCAGTTCTAGCTCACTCCACTTTATTGTGTCAATATGTCAAGTACATATTTGACACCCTAAGTCTCTATATATATACTATTAAATCAAAACAATTTTGACTTAATGATTTATATAGAAGATTCATTAAAGTGAAAAATCCTTTTTACTTAGTCCGAAAAACGGAACTAAGTATATTAATACGCTCCCACTGACTTTAAGAATTACCTGGTCAAATTTCTTCAACATAATATCTAAATCATATTTAGATTTATGAGTAAAATAACCATTTGGTAAGTGCCTTAGATGGAATGTACAAGTGTCAGATTTGGTTTGACGAATGAGTCAAGTCAAGATCATTTTAAGGAATCTTGACATTGACTTGTTCGATCAAAACGTTCTACACTGTACAAATTCCTTTAACCACATTTAGTATTAACTCTTTTAATGACTAAATGCAGATAATCACGAGTTAATCTTGATTTGCGTATTATTGTGATCGCACACAATTAATACGTCCCCTGGAACTTACACTTAACTACTGATTGACTTCTAGCATTTAGTCAGCTCCAAAATCAATATTATCGAAGCAATACACCATTATTCGAAAATATACGCAACCATCACAGAAAAGCCACATCCACAGAATTTGAGCCAATTCAATTTCAATTGCAACAAACGAGACATCCATTCCAAAACAACGGGTTCATAAAAAGGAACCTTAATTTGTTTATCAAAAATAAACCTTGAGTGCAAAGCACTCATTCATTGTTTTCGATCCTTAAAGATGATACATTTTATTCAAATAAGAAAAATATCATCTCCATCACGATCAGCGTCTCTAGAAGTCTTTGAGCGGTCCCAGCAGCAACTGTTGCTTTAATTGCCGACCGATCTCCGTACTTCTCCAATCTCCAGTTCTTATCAGCCACCTGTATACAGTACACAGATGTCTATAAGTATCTCATACTTTATGAATGGAAATAATTGCATTTAATTGAATTTTAATTTGTACCTGAGGTGGAGGCATCAGTATGCCCCTTCTTCTTCTCTGCAAGATAGATCTTGCAGTTCCTCTTCCAGTGGCCAATCTTGTGGCAATGGAAGCACTCAGATTTCGACGGGGCCCCTTTGTTCTTCTTCTTCCCATTCTTAGCCTTCGCAGGTTGTGGGACCTGCCTCTTCTTTCCTTTGCCTTTCGGCTGGTCGGAAGTAGCAGAGCCAACAACCAGTGCAGCCGGCTTCTTATGAATCTCCTCAAACTGCCGGAGCATATTGAGGAGACCCGGAAGATCCGTCTCAAGGCTGTTCATTATAAAGCCAGTTATAAAAGGATTGAAATCGGTAGTCAAAGACTTTAGGATAATGTCCGTGGACATCTCATTGTCCAGGACAAATCCTAACTGGGCGGCGTCCTCCACGTACCCGATCATCTTGATAACATGATCTTGTACGGGTTCCGTCCCCATCTTGGTGCCCCAGAGATTGCTAGTGGCCTCGAACTTGGCAGCTCTTGATCGCTTGCCATACAACTCTTGTGCGTTGAGGAGCATGCTTTGAACATCCATATGTTCATGCTTCCTCTGCAACTCGTTGGTCATCGAAGCCAGAGTAAGGCACCTGGCCTTCTCTGCATCCCTCTGGTACAATTTGTAGGCTTCCTTTTCCTCGTGGGTCGAATCTTCATCCGGCTTATCTGGAGCGTCCTCGAACAGTACGTATCCTATTCCGGCTAGGGAAAGGACCAACTTGATGTTCCTAAGCCAGTCTTTGTAGTTGGTTCCATCCAGCACGTTCTTTTCAACCATGTATCTAAGTCCCGAATCCATTCTGTATTTTATAGATACTATAGTTAGTAAATGTTCGTAGTATAGTTTTAATGGTTTTAATAAAACTATATTCTCCCACTAAATTTATTTAAAGCCATAATAATAAACAATTTATTATAAAATAATATTTGTGAGAGAGGGATCCGACTACCCTGAGTCTGACAACCTTGAGTGTATCTCAACAAGTTGTCCGACTCTGCAGTCGGTAGACGAACTCGTCGTCAATCATATTTACTATGATTCCCTATCGATTTTTATTACCCCTAGTCATTTGTGATCATGAGTGTGCTCAACCGGATCACAATGGCTAGCCTAGTCGGACCCTTGTTTTCGTGTCTAGCCTGACTTGCCCCTTTGCTCGGTGTATGCACGACGCGCCGGTTTGGGTCAGGTCTTAGACTACATTCTTGGTTAGACTTACGCCGAAGCTCGAGGGATGAGACAATGGTTTCAGTCAGGTTAAGATGTCAATCAAGAAATCGGTTTCTATAAGATTGACATGTCACGGCTTGAGTGTAGCTCAACAACCGGAACATGTTTCTTACAGTTGCCAACTCCTAAAACAAGGAGGGCTACGATTTATCTTGAACAAGATTATTATCGTATTGACTTAGGTATAGTCGATGGACTTACATAGTCATGAATCGACTCCTTGCGGTCCAGCGGACGCGGCCAGGGAATTGACTAAGCCAGGACCACTTGTTACCCAGTCTAGCTAGGTTGGTCCAAAAACTTTAGCCAAGCACATTGACCGACATCATGATCCATTGAAGGAGTTGTCATCAATATTATGTTTTCCAAACAACTAAATGGCTTTTAATTAAAAGAACTAGTTAATCCTTATCAACTAGTGGATCCTAAAAATTCAAAATTTTTTAGATTGGTTGAACATCTTTTATTAAGTCCTTATCAACTATAAGGTTCTACGTTCAACTTACTACCCCAATCTTATTAGGATTTTAATAAAACAATTCAACATTTTGTCTTTTATGAAAATCATTATTTAAACGATTTAATGAAATGATTTACAAACAAGGGGACTACCCTAATCAGGTATTAGGTTCAATGTTGTTTTGTTTTATTAAACATAACATGTCACTATCATGTTTTAATGGCTAACCTAACAAGGTTTGTGTATACGTTATACAACATGAAATGAAAACTAACTTTATCCGCATAAAAGAAAGTTTCATTTTTAGTGACATATAAAAGGTATTTGCAAGTTTAAAAAATTATCTATATAATACAAACATGCAAATCTAAATTTTAACACTTAAAATCAAAGATTAAAAAATTTTAAAGTCTTCATAAAATTTTATCGCATAAAACTAGGTCGTTCAAAATTATCTAATAATTTTAAACCTAGGCCTTAAAAAATATTAACCTTACTTCTAAAATTAAAATGTCACAAAATAATTTTAGAAACCTATATGTAACAAAAAGAAAATAATTTATGCTTCATCTCATGAAATAAAATCATTTCTATACTTACATATATTTAAAATAATTTTAAAACTCTTTTTAAAAATTTTAGAAATCACTTAGAAGCTTTCAAATAAAGTTTTAAAAGATTTCTAACTTTATGTAACTAAAGAAAAATTCTTAAATTTCAAAAATAAAATTTTTCTAAAGATTACATAAACATTAAATACTCTTTTAAAATTTTTAATGTCTCATAAAAATTTAATAAAGTATTTAAAATAAAAGAGACTACCTTTAGATTTATCGCATAAAAATAATTTTGTCCCAAAAATAATTTTCCGTGTTGCAACAAATTAATTTTTGAAACACAAAATATTTTCAAAACTAATTTAACATAAAGCTAAAAGGTTTTGAACATGCAGGCTAAGCATTTTAACTATTTAAAAGTCGCTATAGTAGATCTATAGCATAACCGTGGCTCCGATACCACTGTTGGGGTTTTGGCGGACCCCCAGAGCTCGGATCCGTATCCGTCCTAAGTCGGACGGACCACGGAGGCACAAAAGCGCAGCGGAAAAACTAGAAATCGAAATTTCTACACTAGCTAAACTATTTAGCTAGGCTCTGGGGAGCCAGAACCTAGCCCGATCTATGCCGACTTGGAGTGGGTCTGACCACTCCAAGAAGGATCTACACTAAGCGACTAATTAAAAATTACGCTAAAAACGCTTAACCACATACCCGGAATCTTGGCCCTGGAGCAGGCAAGATGTACCGCACCGTCTTGAGAAGCTCCTCGTAGCCGAGCCGCGTTGACCCGATCTCCCTGAGCCGCCTCGCACCCTCGCACCGATCCGCCCGAGCCGCTTTCGCCTCCGAGCCGATCACACGCGGTAGAAAGTTTCACTTGAGAAGAACCCGCGTCTTAGACGTCCGGATCAGATCCAAACCCCCTTCGTAGTCGTGCTAGGACTACTCCGGAGAATAGGAAAATTAGAGAGAGAGATTTAGTCGCCGATCGAGCCTGCTCTAAAATTCTGGAGCTACTCGATCGTTGACTGGTGTGTTTTTCAACGAGGAGAGTGCACCCCTATTTATATAGGGAGTGAGCACTCACCCTCTTGTTGCGGGCAATGTGGGACAATCCACATGAAGAGAAAAAATTGAATTAAGTCATTTGGCTTAATTTCAATTTTAAAGTTAGCCTTTCACAAAGTCAAACTTTAACGAATTAATTCTCCTCACATACTAAACTTCAGACACCAAACAAGCTATCAATCAGAAAAGCTTGGAATGGTGAACGCGTAGGAACTGACGGTGACGAATTTCGACTTCGTTTGACCCCTCAAACAATTGCTCAAAGTTTAGCAATTTACACAAAATTCGTAGCCGTCATTAGGGTTTACAAAAACCCTAATTTGACTTAAGTTGCGGGCGCGCCCGCTAGACTTAGCGGGCGCGCACGCCCAAGGGGGGCAAGGGCGGGCCGCCCACACGCTGCTGCAGCGGGCGCGGGCCCGCTGCGTGCAGCGGGCGCTGGCCTCTGTGCAGCGGGCCACGCCCGCTGTGCAGCGGGCCACGCCCGCTGTGCAGCGGGCCACGCCCGCTGTGCAGCGGGTCCCCGCCCGCTGCACACAGCGGGCCATGCCCGCTGCTGCAGCGGGTCACGCCCGTTTGCCTTTGCACATGGGCCTTTTGGCCCAGTGGGTCTAACCCACTTCCCCTTGGACTCTTTCTGCGTTTCTGGGCTCGTTTGAGCTCCGATTTGGACGCGGTTTGAACCTGTGTTTAGACCGGGACGATCCCGTCATCCAGGTAACCTTTTCCAACAAGTTTGTTCCTACTAAATTCGTTGTAACTAATTTACAACACGTTTAGTCAAAGTTAGCATCTAATGCAACGTTGTGTCCCTATTGCTAATGCGACTAACTTTCACAACTCAGCTTGTGAATATCATCAAATGATATTTCTCTCTATTCTATATTCCTATTACTAAGACACGAATACTACTCGGTGTGAGACCCTACAGCCTGACCTTACTACAGGTTGGGGCTCGAAACCCCTAGACGACGGTCACTACGAGCAGTAGCTGTCGTCCCTGTTTCAGAGTCATCATAACGTGATCGACCCTTTGACAAAAGTGTCATAGGGTTTGCATTGGCTGTGTCAGAGATGAATTCCGTTAGCTAAAATCCCTTCGTCAAGACTGTGTTTGATGTTGGCCTAGGGTATGGTTTTCTGTCAACCCTATTAGACAACATTGGTCAGTATACGGCGGTCTTTATTGTATACACGTTGTACAACTTGCAACGTACCCCGGCCGAGGATTAACATAAGACCGTACTGAGCCTATAACACTAACTTCTCTTTAATGGCAGTGACGAATCCCATCTTAGTCACTTACTCACCTTGAGAGCTTCAGGTGCAACCCAACCTAAGATCTTTCATCAGGACTGGTCCTCGAAGCTAGATCATGGGTCTAAGCCACACCGTCCGCTCACAGGTGGGTACAGATGACTTCAGGTCTTAAGGATCAACTAACCTATTATCACCCTAGAGTTATTAAAGACAGATCATTAAAGTTAACCATTTAATAACTCTAACTTGGTCGTTCAGTGAACTCATTCTCTAATGAGCACATGTGTCTTGTCTCCGACTTCGCTAAGTCGAATGACTATGAGATCATCATTACCCGAAGGCAAGACGAAGACACAGTGATCTATCCGATGTGTCGATATCCAGTTCTCGACACATCTATGATCACGAACCGTTTAAGACTTACGTTTCTATTCGGTCACTTACTTACTCATAATCGAGATCTCATCTAGATACGTAAGGACCTAACTATAAGTCTATGGATATTATCTAAGTATATTAATACAAATCCTTTTATACCTAGAATAATATGTACCATATACGGTATGAACAAGACGTATAATCAAGATAAATTGCCTTATGGGCATATATCTTCCTACACCTTCACACCCTCAGATCGCGCAGAAGCCGCTCCCAAAAATATTTCCAAAATATCCTCAGCATTCTCGACCGAGTAGGTGACTCGGTCGAGCAATACGTTGCTCGGTCGGTTGCTCGAACCGAGCAGCTGAACTGCTCGACCGAGCTTGACAGGGAATCAAAATTCTCTAATTTCTTTACTCTGCCTGCACGGGCCGAGTCAGCTCTGCTCGGTCCAATCAGAGCGCTGACTCAGCCACTGAAGAATTGCTCGGGACGTGCGCTAGATTGCTTCCGCTTTGGGATGAAGGGCTGCTCGACCGAGCAGATGCACTGATCGGTCCGAGCGATCCCCGTATCTGCTCCTTCTTCTCCAATGTCTCTGCTCGACCGAGCAGCTGCTCTGCTCGGTCGAGTCGCCTGGGAATATTTTTGCTGCTGAAGCTGAAGCTTCCCTCTCCTCCTGCTCTCTCTCATCCACTCCTCCCGAGGATCCAAAAACATGGCAAACTCATGTATGGCTTCACCAATGAGCTCACGGGCGTGTCGGATGTATCCATACCCAAGTCGGGTCCCAAATCGCTCCAAAATCCCTGAAAACTCATAAAATACTTCGAAACTCGAATATAACGTGAGAAACGCGATATCGTAGGAAAATATGGGATTTGGATGCGAAAATGGCATAGAATGCAATGAAATGATGATATGAAAATGGTATAAAATATGGACACATCAATGACCGTCTGTCTGTTTGGCACTCAAATCGGGACGGGGATAATAGGATTAGAATTTGTAAACCGCAAGCACACTGTGTCGAAGTGTGGCTTGGGGGTCGATCACGGGGAGGCGTGTATTATGCTTGGAAACATTCGGGAATCGGATCAACCGGTGGGTGAGCTAGCCAATTCTCTGGTTGGTTGTCACGATAGTAAACTGATGGAAAAGATGTAAGAGGTAAAAAAAGGTAACATAGGACCTTGGCTTCCGCCCGATCATGAGTTCTCACTATTACGGCCGAAGTATAGGAATGTGATCAGATTCTAGGGTTTAGCGGTGAGACGTTTCCTCTAATAGTGGTGCCTAGCATCCCATGTGCCCGATATTCTGGTCGATGCCTAGGATGATACACTAGGTCTACCCGGGTTCGAACGGTGGGCATTCCCATGTCGAACACCGCCCGACTCCAGGAGCACTAAGCTCGCAACGATTGCTCCCGACATTTCATCCAAGCCATTCCCACGCGCAAGGAATCAATGTCTACGCTAGGGGGGTGAGCTGTGGCTAGAGAATCAAACTCCCGTTTTATTTCCCCTTGGCCCGACGGTCAAAGGCGGTCTTTCTCCCACCGATGACAATGAAACGCCCCCGCGTAACCATCAAAATCCCTATATCCTATGGTATCCCTAATCCTATGGCCGTTCTAGGGAGAACCCACGAAGGGGCTTCCACCAATGTCCCAAATTGAAGAACTACTCACTATTCATGGCATGAAATGCAATAAAATAAGTTATAGCCATTAGAATGGAAATCATGCAATAGATTACCCTAGCAAATAGTAGTATATATGCAATATCAAAATATAGGAATGATCAAAGAACTTACAATAGAATTAAATTCAGAGCAGTCAAAAATCCCTTAAAACAGCTTAAGAAATGGGGATTACGTTTCTGGGAAAACCTAGCCCTATTTATACAATTTGGCAAGATGCCAGGGAATATTCCCACAAAAAGACAAAAATAGACATTCACCCGATCAGATAAGACTTCACCCGATCGGGTGAAACGACGGGAAATTTGGTCTTCAGCTTCTGATAAATCTCACCCGATCACTGAACCGATCGGGCGAGGTCTTGACTTCTTGAGCATTGAATAAGTAGCTACAGGTGACCCGGTCGGTTGACAAGTCAACCGACTGGGTGAACTTTGGCTCTCAAAACAGCGTTCTGTGTCACATCCACCCGATCACTGAACCGATCTGGTGGATTTGCCTCTTCCTCGGGACTGGTACGGCCGCATAAGCCGATCGGGTGGATCTGTCAACCCGATCGGTTGAGAGCTGTACATGGTTTATCTTGATGATTGGCTCTCAAGATCTCGTGCGACATCTCACGTTGATCCAGGGACTCATGATGTTGGCCGTATATGTTCCCTGCGATAGCAATATCCTAGAAAAGCACCCAAACATAACGAACGTAAAAAGGAACTAAAAAACACAAAGGAACAGATTCGAAACAACGAAAAATGATGGGAAATTACGGAGAAGACGTGCGTGAATACATAAAATATAAACGCACGTCAAAATCTCCCAAACTGAACCCTTCCTCGTCCTCGAGGAAGACGAGTGAAAATAGAAGCTCGGAGGGGAAAATAGAAAGAAACAAACAGAAAAATAAAAGCAAATCCTAAATTACTCGTCCGAGCCAACGGAAACAAACACGACATACTAAGCAAGCACGCGAGAAGCATAGAACTAAGCCCAGGAATACGAGTCCCTACTAGTGTCGTGGGTCCACGCGGTGAAGCGTGAATGAGTGTGGTTGTGAGCTAGCAATCGGTGTAACTATCTAAATCGTACAATCAAGCTCCATATACACATATCCATGGAATGACCCAAATATCGAATCAATTCGAGTTAGCGGTGAATAATAGTTCAAGCATGCATGAGATTATAGTAAGAATAGAAACACGTTATATGTCAGGGACTCTACTACTAGAAACTAGGAAATCGCCACACGATTGCCAAGATGATTACTAGAAAGCTCCTATGCCAAGTGTGTTCGAAAACGAAAGGGGTTGAGTAGGTTTGGAGGATAGCACTTAGTGCAAATTCTCGCCTTCCCTTTATTCACGGCGGTAGGAGTAATATTCACAACAGAAAATTTTTTTGGGGTTTTGGATATGTGGATTTTTTTGGATTTTGGCTATAAATATTCTTTCCTTTCTTCTCTCTCCTTTTTTCTTCTCTTTTTTTTGAAGTGTGATAATACGCATTCTCCAAAAGCGGGAGAACGATGCGTGGTAAGTGGAAAAATTGTGTACTCTCCCAAGTGGAAGTAAAGTACACGACGAGGGGATTTACACCAAGTAAAACAAAAAAGAATTCGAATTCTAAACACTTAACAAAAGGAAATTTTTCGCGGATCGGAGCATAAGCAACATGGGTTATCCTAGTCCTATTGATAGAGTCCAGACACATGCGATTTGAAGCGTAAATATGTAGATGATTCATGCATAATGAAGTAGAAAGTAGAAGCAATATACCACATATTCGAAATTGAAGCATGATAGTCTAGGGGTCATCCAAGGATAGGCATATAAAACAAAATCACAACGTAGAAGCACACCAACTAGCTAGTCACAACACACAACTCAACACAAAAGGCAAAGTGAACCCACTGAGCATAAAATGCAACCGAACTCGGCTGTCTAGGGTTAGTGAAGATAGGTGTCGTAGCTCAGCTAAGTGCGTGTGTGTGTTTTAATTGCAGTTTCATCATGCGGGGTAATCTCTAGGAAAGAGAGGATAAAAGGATGGAAAAAAAGAAAAGGAAAAACTCGACGAAAATGACTCAAAAACGGTGAAAAAGACATGACTGACGCACATTGTGCGAATCCCCCAAGCTGAACATTGCATTGCCCTCAATGCGATAGGATTAAATGCTGGAGGGCAACGAAAGATGGGAGGGAAGTATGCACCGACAAAGAAACGGAAAAAAGTCTTTCTGGCCCCTGTGAACATCTTTTTTTATGTATTAAAGAGGGCCTCTCTAACCGGTGAAAAGTGGTAGGTGTCCACTAACGGCTATTCCTGGCTCGGCTCCGATAACACAATTAAAACATGTAAAACACACAAAACGAGACGTAGAAAAATAAAGAAAATCAATACCAAAACCAACTATACAAAATACATACACACAAACACACAAAACAAGCTCACAGCAAACAAGTGACACGACGACAATCACAAAATGTTGATCTCCCCCCAAGCTAATCTCAAAATGCATGAAAAAAGATATGATCATGGTGAATCAGAAAAACTGGCTAGGGGAAAATCAGAAAAAGGGAAATCAATGTGCAGGAGCGGAAGGCTCCTCGTCCTCCTCGGAAGAGAGTAGAGGGGTGTGGTCAGGGGAGGTGACAGGCGTCCGAAGAGCTGGAGAAGGAGGTGAAGATGGTGGATGGATGTGCTCGGTGGGGATGTGAACGATGGGTGGGGTGTCGGTGGTAACGGAACGTGGTAGAGATACGACGACGGATAAGGAGGGTGTGGGTAGTGATCTCGCGCGCACAACTGCCTGTTTCTTGCGACGCGAGTAGGCTGTGGTGATAGAGGTGAAAGGTGGTGGGAGTGGAGGGTCAACGGTAGTTGTGGGGGGAGGGAAAGATAGTCGAAGAGGATACATAGGAGGTGATGGGGGTGGAGCACCGTGGATATGGGTCAGAAGATGGAGGATGGCGGCTACGTTTCGCTTGAGAGCGAGAAAACGGGGATGAGATATGAGAGAGGTAGATGGATCCGAGGAGGTGGAGGAGGATGCGCCAGCATGCAAAGCAGCCATCTCGGCCTCGAGAGCGAGGTAAGCAGAAGTGGCACGGTGCACGGCAGAGTGTGTGCCGGTAGCAGTGGTCGTGTCGACATGAGAGGCCAGGCCACGCAGGGCCATAGTCAGGGCCTCGAAAGAAACAGCAGCAGCAGCCGGGGTGGTGGCACTGAGTCCAGCCCTGGGGTTTCCCCTGAACTCAGGAATATCCTGCTTGCCTAAGTGAACGGCAGGGGAAGGTGGTCTAGGAGCGTCAGGAAGAACAAACTGAAGGTGTAGCCCCCCCCAACAAATTCAGGATCATGTGGGAATGACCAATCTACCGGAATATCAATGGTTACACGATCAGGGTTCGGCAAAATGGTATAAGGTGCAGGGGGATGGCTATAATGGAAAGCAAACTGACCGCCGCCTAGCGGCTTGATCATGTGGGTGTGCCTCAGGACATCGATTTCAAGGTGGGTGGATCCTGGGACACTGGGCAAATCGGGGAGGAACTCGATGTTGAAGGGTGGGTGTAGGGCAATGATAGTGATGAGGCCACCGCAACAATATTTTCCTTTATTTGCGCGGCTAATATCAACAAGCTTTTGAATTAGCCACGCAACGGCATTGATGCGAATGCGCGGTGCCACGAAAGTAATCCCGTCAACACCGGGAATGAAAGGAAAAGTCATCGCCCATAAAATAAAAAGATCTGGGATGGTCACGGTGCGGGACTCATCTCGTGGAAAGAAAGTGCTTGAGATAATGCGATGGGCGAGGCGGAAGACTGGGTGGATAATAGAAGAGGCCGTGGCCTTGCCCCTAGGATAATGATCGTGTAATGTAAGGCATTGCCAAAAGAAGTCGATGTCAAAGTCGGGATGCAATTCATTGGGAATGGAGATGCCTTTAATATTGCGGAAACCGAAAATATCGTTTATAGTGGTCAAAGGGGCACGAAAATTTCGGTTCCGAAGGCAAAAAGCTATATTTGACCCCAGCTCGATTTTGATCATGGAGAGTAATTCTAGTGTGAGCACATGGTATGATTGAGCGTGGAGGAAACCAAGCCATCCCAAGTTCGCGAATAAAGATTTGACTTCGGAGAAAACTCCGAGAGCGAATAAGGTTTGATCGTGTGCGAACTTGGTGGCGAGGTGAGGGCGTTGGTCCATGCTTGAGAAAAAATCTTTGTGGGCTTGGCTCATAAAGTTAATACCTTGAGGTCCAAACAATGGGTCTCTCGCAAGAATGATAGGTGGGGGTGGTGGTTGGATAGGCGGTGGTTGAGGAGCGCGTCCACGTGTGGGTCGTTGTCTCTTGCGAGACGGCTCCTCATCCACCATGGGTTGCTTACCCTTATCTTTGTCTTTTGACATGATATTGTGGCAATTGGATGTGATATGCAGGATGATATGTGAGTGCACACAATAATTTGACAAAGCGGCATAATAAAAATTCCTGGGTAAAATAATAACCAAGTTATGGAGCGAGTTTACCCAGCAATGATGCGACTCCTAGCTCCCAAAAGATCCCTTAATGCGTGAGTTTCATTCTGGAGAGCCGCCGCACACTAATCCAAAGAGAACAAAATTTTTGAAAATTGGGGAAATTAGAACTAGGGTTTCGAGGGGTTTGCGGTTTGAACGTGGTCGACGGAGGGGCCTTGATGGTGGGAAAGTAGTGGAGGAAGTGGGGGAGTACGATTAGGAGCAGTAGGAGTGATGGGGAAGATCGTTTTGGAAGAAATCGAAACGAACCGCTCGAATGGGTTTTTTGGAGGTCGGGTGAAATGGAAGTCGGGAGGGGTTGATATTTATGGAGTTTGGGTGAACCGATCGGGTGAAAATCACCGATCGGTTGGATCAATTTTCAAAAAAAAATCCCTTGGATCAGCAGCAACAGGTCACCCAATCGGGTGAGATCTCACCCGATCGGTTGACCGCTCTCCGAAAAACTTCCCAAGTCTCTGTTTTCTTCACCCAATCACCGACCCGATTGCCGACTTCATCACCCGATCGGTTCATCCTTTGACTGAAGCTGACCACTTACTGAACGATCCACCCGATCGGGTGGGGCAATTCCTGCACATAAAGTTTAATTTCTCTAAGTCTCCCAACAAAAAATCCCCACAACAGCATTTATTCACAAAAATTAATAAACTAATCTTATTAAAAACCAATAGAAGTTTAGGACATGTGTTGCCTCCCATGAAGCTCTATTTTTTATAGTTGTTCGCTCGACTCCCGAAATGATATTTAGGGTGGCTTGAAGGGGTGACGCTCAATGGTTGGCGTCCTCTCAGCGGTTGGGGCAAGAACTCTGGTTGTTGACAGTCGCGACAAATGGATGATCTCAATCACTCCCCCTCTGGTGATATCCGGAGGCTTCACCTTTGTGTTGGCGACACTCGGCACTCTCTTCAAAATTTGAACTTCGTCAACGGTGAGCATCAAAGGCTCTTTATCCTTGCTCTTTATCCGAGCATTCTTTCCAAGTCCAAGGGGAGTTGATTGGGAGACACATTCTAACCCAATAAAAACTAACCGAGGAAGACAAGGGAGTTTAAAAAAACATGCACCCCAACGATCGGACCCCCGTCTTGTACCGATCAAAACGTAGTACTAGTTTGGTTTACCATGCAACTTTGGATCCGGAGCGGTGCAAAGCAGGGAAAGAGGGGAGCCATGTGGTAGTTGTATACCGAGGTCCATTAATATTATTCTGGAGCTTCGTTGGGAGTGATATCAAAGATACGAGTGGGTGGATGACAGAAATGAGAGGAGAGGGGGTGCAGGCATTCTTATTTATTTCTGATTAATGCTTGCTGGGGGGGTTGGAACTTGGACGTACACTGACCTGTGTGTTTTCAGTCTCTCTCTCTTTTCTGACTTCTTTCAAATTTAAACCAAAAACCCTTTCGAGGCAACGTCCATAATTTTGAACTCCAGGCTTTATTAAACATCTGGGATGAGGCCTGTTGATGAGTTTTAAAAGCAGTGTGACAGTGTTCAGGTTGCAATGCAGGCCATTATGGAAATGGAGACGAGAACCGAGAAAAAGAGAGACGTTGATGAGCTTTTCCGTTGCCGTTGACACATAGGTTTGAAGTCTAACAGAGTGCTACAATAGAGACGTATGATACATTTATACAAAGCAATTTAATGCGGATCATTCTATTACATATTTAATTTAAAAAAGAAGTTAAAGCAAAATACTTTATAACACCGTGACATAATTTTATGCAAAACTTCTACATCATGCACACTCAATGGTAGTCACATGGTAGTCGCACGATCAGCCTGAGCCCTTTTCCAGTCGTTATCTCTAGGCCAGCAGTGCCGTCAGGGGAGGTGCAAGTTACTTTTTGGCAGGGGGACACGTGACCAGCTTTATCATGAACAGTTATTACGTGCACATCCCCGAATCCCTATAATTATGCCCAACTGAGAAATTGGCATACACATGCAGATTATTCGGTTACAATAGCAAACATTGGACCACTTGACATGGCAAAGCCGGTCCCTTAACCCTATAAATAGAAGGAAATTCCCCTCCCTGTTCTGCCAATTCTCCACGCACAAAAACCCAAGCGTCGCCTTCCTTAGAAATCCCAAGCGGCGGCTACCCCTAGCCGATGCCTTTCTTTCCTCCGAAAAATCTAACTTAAGCATCGGAGAGTCTGATTTTGGAGGGCCACCCCCCTCCGGGGAGCCTAGCGATTTCTCTATCCGTTTCAGGTGTAAACGAAATATCAGTACACTCAGTCCGACGAAACCCATCGATCCGGACTCGACCTGTTGCAGAAACACTTGTCGCCACGGTTTTGTCCAGGCCCAACGAGATTCTGTGCATCGACACATGCAACTCTACCAATCATTCTACTACAAAGTTTTTGGTTTGGATCGAGAGCTGTTTCCGACTGTTTGAGTGCACCCCGTTGGCTTGCTCTACTGCGCCGAATGATTGCTTGGTCAAGCGGAGATGTCCACAACGTCAACATCCCGCAAAGCGACGGGTGCAGGGAGAAAAATAGATAGTTTGTTAGACCTAACTTCAGATATTGTTTTCAGCACCTTCTATCTTTCGTGCTGTCTATTCTGGCGTTGGGAACAATTGGTCCAAGAATAGAAATAATAAGTACTTCACAGGATGAGCCATGAGAACTCTGGCTGCCATCATGATAATGAGACTTGCTATATCCATCTCACAGTCTGCGGTGTATGCCGGGATTTTTGTCAAAATTGGCAAATCAGTCACATCATTGATCATATCCATCTTCTTTGATGTGACTGATTTGCCAGTTTCGCATACATCGATAGATACAACGCACTACGTGCGGTTTATATAGTAGTTCTCTATATCATTTCGTTGGATCTGGTGTACGATTCTCTTGACTTCAGGAAGGGCTAATCGGTTTAGGCTCGTAGATTTAGGAACAGACATAGAGAACATGGTTATAATGTTGAAAAATTGGATATGAAAACCCCAAAAATATCCCAGATTAATTTAGAATTTATGAGAATTTTTTGGAGGACAACAAACTGATTTTCTGAAGACCAACAAATTTGGATTTTTCGTAGCCCAGATGGAGGAACAATAAAGCCGAGCACATAGTTAATATTTTGATTTTTCATCATCACAGTGCGGCCCAGCACAATGCGGCACACGCCTATGGCCAGCCTGCGTAGCCAACCTGCATGCAATGCACGATCACGCATGGCGCGTGCTGTGCGAGATGTGCATGCCATGCGGCGCGCTCTCACATGCATGATCACGCACAATATCGAGTGGTAGCAACTATGGCCACACTTCGACATCTAAACAATCGAGCGGACGAATTGGATGGTACAACATAGAGCACTGAGTTGAAGGAGAGGTCAGATGTGATTCCTGTAGGGATCGTCTAACCTTTGCAATACTAATAACACACACTAGGGGGGTGAATAGTGTAATGGCAATAAAATTGTCCAATTAAAATTTAACTTGCAAATGCGGAATTATAAATGCAAGAGGAATTAAAAAGCACAATCAATCCAAACGCAAACACAAAGTTTTACCCTGGTTCCTCAAACTTGGGTACATCCAGCCACACCAATATTCACTATATTCCCACACAGAGAAGTGAATACAAATCTCACAAGGAGATACCCCACACAGAGGATTTATGCCCTACACAAGGACCCAACCATTCCTACACGAGGATCAAGACTCCCACACAGAGAATCACGAACTCCCACTCAGAGAATTAGGGTTATCCCTACACTAGGACACTAGAACTCCCACAAAGAGAGTTAATTCCCACAAAGAGAATTTCATAGTCCCACAAAGAGACAACCTCCCACAAAGAGAGAAACTCCCACAGAGAGAGTATCCTAATCCCACAAAGAGAAGTAGGAAGACAAATTATACCAAGTAAAGTAAATACTCTTACCTATGCCTTGAGATGCTTACTCATGAATGAATGTAAGGCATGGAAGAGGATCTCCAAGTGTTGGAATAAGCTTGAAAGCACTTGGATGATTTCCCTTGAGCTGGACTTCAATGCATGAAGAGAGATGAGGGCTCAATAGAGGGAAATGAGGGAGCTTGAGAGTAGCTTATTGATCTCTTGAGATTTTCTATAGAGGCAAGAGTTATCAAGTGTTGTCAAGAGTTCTCAAGTGATGGCAGCACACTCATATATATAGGAATCCTATATCAAGCCCCAAAACCCAAAGAAACAGCCAAATGAACAAATCTGCAACGGCTAGAAACTGGGTGAAAACGACAGGAACAGTCGACTGTTGATCAAAAGACAGTCGACTGATCAACGGCTAGAAAATATCCAACGGCTATAATCTGAGCCATAACAGTCGACTGACAAAGTCAATACAGTCGACTGACAAACAGGACAGGCGCCTGTTAAACCTTCAGCAGACGACTGCTGCAGGAGATGGATCGAAATAGAGAACTGCACTCTTTTTCTAATTCTTCACACAGACGACTGATGTTAATACAACAGTCGACTGTCAAATAGTCAGACGACTGTACATTCTATAGCAGTCGTCTGCAGTAAAAAATGGAGAGAAGACAGAGAGATGCAGTGATTGCACTTACGCTAGACAGGCGACTGTTGACCAATTTCCAAGTGACTGTAAATATACAGGTGACTGTAAATATACAGGTGACTGTAAACTGATCGTCAGGCGACTGTGCATAAAGCTCAAGTTGAATCAATTGAAATGTTGACTTGAGCTGTGCATGTCAGACGACTGTAGAAAGATCTACAGGCGACTGGAAATCACCCAGTCGACTGTGTTTCCTTCAGCAGGCGACTGACGGAAAGCCAGAGACTCCAAATGAGTCTTTGGACAGAGTGAACATATTGGGTTGGATTCTATGATAATCCTAAGGTTCACTAAGATGGTTAAATGTATATGCATGATAAGTAAACCATCTAACAAGGCATTACAATAACCTAGACTCAAAAGAGAGAGAAAGCAATAAAGTAAATTACATGGATTACAATGCTTCTCAAAGAGTCTAAGTCTTCAATCTTGATGCCTTGAGTGCTCTCCACCATCTCCAAGCTTTGGCACTCCTTGAGTCCAAACTTTGGCCCTTCTTCACATGATGTCCATCTTTACACCAAGTGATTAGTCTCCAAGAAAGATATCCTTGAAATAAACTGAGAGACTAAAACATGAGATTCATTAGCAACAACATAATGTTGTGATCATCATCAAAATAAGATTGGTATGAAACACCAATACTCAGCAATTCCGACCCGGATCAGATGTTGTAGTGCGCCCTTTTAGGGTATTTGAAGGGAATTTAAACCATGATTTGGTTAGATTTTTAATTAAGTGAATTTCCTGCAAAAATTTGTGGATACTACCTGTATAAATATAGATAACAAACTAAGAGTCTTGTTTGAGAATTAAAATGAGAGTTTTCCCCGTTATTTTCTTCTCCGAATTCTTAGGGGAGGCTTTGTTTCTCACTTTAACCCAGCTCCATACTTTGTAATCCATGATTATTGATGCATTACCGATCTCTCCAACTGAACATATACTAAGAATTGGGTGGAACTAGTATACATCATGGTATCACATGAGTGGTTTCCTTTTGTTATGCGTCACTTTTCATGTTGCTTGTGTTACGGGGATTGTAGATGAAAGTCAATAGCTTTGTTCTTTGGTTTAATGATTCTTGGAAATTTTATGTGGTGATTGTCTTCTTGAGAATCATATCAATTGGGCATATGAGCTCAACAGCAGGGCCCCAAACCCTAACAATTGGTATCAGAGAAAAGTTCGTGAAACAAGTCCAAGATAATGGTGGAAATTTTTTCTATAAAGAGCGGTGCAATGGAGGATCAATTGGTTCACGCTTCTTTGCGGGTGGTTCGTATGTGACAGTTGGAGGGTCTGATACAAAATCGAGAAGTTCCATGGCAAGAAAAACTTTAAGATATGTAAGTATAAGATGAATATAATCTTATATAATCTTGAGGAAGAATAGTGTTCGCATGATGGTATGACACAGATACTTTGCCAACCAATCTCTCTGAGCGAGAGAAGATAAAGATGTAGGATTTTTAGCTATGACATCCATCCAGCTTAGTTTATCAGACGAGGTGGTTTATCTGGTTCTCAAGGAGATTATAGCTGTTAATGCACGGGTACAGACCCTATTAGAGTATCCATGCACCCGACCCGTTAGGCACCCGCAACCCGATACCGACCGCACAGAGAGGGGTGTTGCTTAGTCAGACGAACGGGTCGTTCGACCGTTGGGCATGTTCCAATATTCAGGGAGAGCTTAACGGGGCCGAGTAAATGTGCAGCCGTTACACCGAATCCCGGAGGAGATCGTGCCTGAATCGATGAGGGACGGTTACACGTAATTGGAGAGGAACCGCCTATAAATGGACAGAAGGACAAAGGTAAAAGGGTTCCAATTCCAAGGTACGAGGTCTAAAGCATAGAGCTCTACTCTTTTCATCTGATATTTATCACATTATAGAGCTAGCGACGACAGATCTGAGGCGAACCTCTATGGGTCGATCTCACCTGCTCCTAGCTCCCTCTCGTCCTTAAGTTCCTAAACTAACTTAAGCATCGGAGGTGATTTGGGTCAGAACCCAGATCCGACTCCTTAACGTGTCCTTGTGGTGCAGATCGATAGTCGTCATCCAGCGTCGAGGGTCGTTACCGAGCCCCCATTCTCGAACGATCGACGCATCAATCGCCCGAAGGTCAATCGAGCACCATACATCATCAAATACCATCATTCGACCCCGGTTCTTCCAACCGAGGGTCCCACTCCTATCTGTTGACAAGGCTTTGATTCAGCACCAAGAGTCTGTGATAGCTAAACAACTGTCTCGGTCAATTTTGGCCTTTACAGTTTGGCACCATCTGTGGGAAACCCGAGTCAACATCCCGATCTTCGAACCGCTCGACCATGTCGGATCACCCACCAACATCCTCTGAGGATGCAGCGAGACCTCTCAATGTTGGTCTCATCAACATGATAATGGGAGGTCCCTGCACCCAGAGCTATCAACCTCTCTCCAAAGCTCTTACGTCGGAAGGTTGATGATAGTGTCTGTGAGGCGAAAGCGCCCTAGAGATTCCATGCCGCCTATCTCCTTCTCGGATAAAGATCTAGATGGCATATAACTGCCGCATGATGACATCATCGTCATCATGGCTACCATCAAGGATATCACCATAAAAAGGTTACTTGTCGACACCGGGAGCTCGTGCGACTTACTCTTCTTCACTACGTTGGAGGGGATGAGGCTGTCATCCGTAGAGTTGACGCCATGTTCGGCACATGCCACCCCAATAGCAGGCATCCTCACCCTGCCGGTGACCCTCGACACGTACCCTCGACAGATCACTCACCTAACCAGTTTCATGGTGGTTAAGATCAACTCGACATACAACGAGATCATTGGGAGGCAACTATTGAACGCTATAGAAGCGGTGGTCTCAACCTTCCACCAGATGATCAAATTCCAAACCCCCGAGGGAGTTGGAAAGGCCCAAGGGAATCAGAAAAAAGCACGGTCATGCTATATGATATCCACTGCTTTGAAGAGGATCGAGCAGGTAGACCTGATCGACCCCCAAAGCAAAGATCAGCGGCCTGTAGCAGTCGAAGAAACAGAGAACGTCCAAATCTCCGAGGAAGAAGGAAAAACTGTCTCCATTGGATTGCTACTCCCTTTTGACCTAAGGGAACAGTTGATCGCTTTCCTGAGGGAGCATGCATATATTTTCGCTTGGTCGCCAAGAGGTATGCCCAGAATCGACCCCGAGGTAATATCCCACAAGCTGGAGGTCGACCCGACTTCCCGACCCATGAAGCAAAAGAAAATAAACATGGGAGCGAAAAAATGAAGGCTGCAATCGAAGAGATAGATCGTCTTCTAGAATCATGCTTCATTCGAAAGGTCAAATATCATGAATGGTTTTTGAATGTCGTGATGGTGAAGAAGGCGAACGGTAAATGGCGGATGTGTGTCGACTTCACCGACCTCTACAAAGCATGCCCAAAGGACAGTTACTCCCTGCTACGAATCGATCGTCTGGTTGACAGCGCCTCGGGGTACGAGCTCCTCAGCTTCATGGATGCATTCTCGAGATATAAATAGATCCAGATGGCACCAGAGGATGAGAAAAAAACTTCTTTCATCACTGATCAAGGTATTTTTTTTGTTACACCAAAATGCCATTTGGTTTGAAGAATGCAGGGGCTACCTACCAACGCATGATGAACGGTGTCTTCGAGGAACAAATCGGTCAAAACCTAGAAGTCTACATCGGCGACCTGCTGGTCAAGTTGAAAAATCCAATGGATCACATTGCAGATCTCCGAGAGATATTCGCACAGATCCGGTGATACAACTTTCGACTGAACCCTACCAAATGCACCTTCGAGGTTCGGTCAGGGAAGTTCCTCAGTTTCATGCCGACGAACCGAGGGATTGAGGCCAACGTCGGCAAGATCGCAGCGATTATTACCATGAAGGAGCCCTCGACCCTCAAAGAGCTCCAGAGACTGAACGGAAGGATAGCTGCTTTGGGAAGATTCTTGTCTAAGTCAGCTGAGAGGTCGTTGCCTTTCTTCAATGTGTTGAGAAAGGTGATATCCTCCGCGTCAAGCGTCAAGAGAGTCATCGAGTGGGATGCAGACTGCAAGAAAGCCTTCTCCGAGCTAAAGGAGTATCTTCGCAGCCAACCGCTCCTAACTAAACCAGATAAAGATGACCAGCTCATCATCTATCTGGCTGCTACCATGGAGGCCGTAAGCTCGGCACTCGCCAAAGAAGACTCGGGAATACAACGGCCTATCTACTATGTCAGTCAGGTTCTCCGAGGTGCGGAGATCAACTATTCGAGGATAGAGAAGATGGCTTTCGCGCTAGTCCAATCTGCAAGGAGGTTGCGACCGTACTTCCAAGCGCACACCATCCTGGTCCTCACCGACACTCACCTAGAGTTGACCCTGAAGAGACTCGACCGTTTGGGAGAATGAAGAAATGAAGGGGTCGAGCTAAGCGAGTTCGACATCCAGTTCAAATCGAGGACCGCCATCAAAGGGCAGGCTCTCACTGACTTCATTGTCGAACTCACTTACAAAGACGTCCCACAAGAAGAAGTATGTGCTACTAACGTACTACCTTAGGCTACCCCCTCACTCTCAACAGGTATCAATCCACCGAATGATGCAATTGAAGACGAGGGAACCTGGATCGTACAAGTTGATGGTTCGGCCACTCAATCTGGAAGCGGGGTGGACTAATTGTCCAAACATCAGTGGGCAATATTTTTGAATACACCTGCCGCTTCGTTTTCCAAACCACAAACAATGGTGCTGAATACGAAGCGGCCATCAACGGACTCCGATTGGCTCGAGCCCTGGGGGCGAGAGTGGTTCAACTACTCAGCGACTCTAGCCTCGTCGTCCACCAACTGAACGGGAGCTTCCAGGCCTGTGAAGACTCATTGTAGAGCTACTTACAAGTCGCTAAGGAGGAGCTCACCAATTTCAGACGCGTGGAAGTCCACCATGTACCACAGTCGAAAAACCATCGAGCCGATGCCTTGTCGAAACTCGCATCATCCTTTTCCATGGGGCTCGGTTGGACAGTGTATGTACAACGTTTGCCACACCCAAGGGGGCTAGAGCAGGAGCTGCTAAGCCTTGACCGAGGAATCACTTGGATGGATCCCATAATCCGTTACCTAAATACGGGGGATAAGTCGATCGACCTAGTGGAGGCATGAAAGTTAGAACGAAAGGCATACCAATTTGTCCTGCTAGACGGTTCATTGTACAAGAGGTGATAGACCAGGTATGCTGTTTTCCCCTACCTCAAATGTTTAGTACTGCAGGAAGCACACTATGTGATCCAGAAGATCCACGAGGGCGACTGTGGAAATCATTGCAGAGGGAAAGAAATAGCCTTGAAGGCCGTGAGGCAAGGCTATTGTTGGCCAACGATGTTCAAGGATGCTGTCAAATGCGTTCGAAAGTGCCCAACTTGCCAAAAGTTCTCGAAGATCAGCTCGGCCCCACCAACTGATCTGATCCACATTGTCTGTCCAATTCCTTTTGCCAAATGGGGACTGAACATCCTTGGCACATTCAAACAAGCGAGTGGGCAATGGAAGTTCCTCATAGTAGCGATCGATTATTTCACAAAGTGGATCGAAGCAGAGCCCCTGTCCCAGATCACCTGGAAGGAAGCTCGTAGCTTCATCTGGAAGTCGATCGTCTGTCGTTTTGGTATCCCACAATCCATTGTGACAGACAATGGAACACAATTCGACAGCACCAGCTTCAGAGACTTTTTCTCCGAGCTAAAGATCAAACTGCACTTTGTCTCTATCGCCCATCCACAATCAAATGGACTGGTGTAGGCCATCAACAAAAGTATCCTAGGTCCCCTCCGAAAGAGAATAACCGAGCTAGAAAGGACCTGGCCGGATGAAATCTCAGGTATACTATAGTCGTACAGAACGACCTACAAAACTTCAACAGGGGAAACGACATTCATGCTGGCCTATGGATACGAGGCTGTCATCCCAGTGGAAGTTAACGAACGACCACTTCGTCTCCAATACTACGATGAAGAAAGAATCTCGGAAGGACTCGAGCTCAACCTACAGCTGGTGGACGAGATCAGCAAACAGGCTCTGGCAACCCTCATTGAACAAAAAAGACACATGGCCTGCTATTTCAACTCAAAGGTCCTCGAACACAGCTTTCATGTAGGCGATTTGGTGCTACGGAAGGCTGCATTCACTCCTGAGATTCTCAAGCAAGGGAAGCTCGCTGCGAAGTAGGAAGGACCTTACACAATGCTCGACATGCTCGGTCTTGTCACCTACCAACTCACTACGTTGGATTATAAAGAACTTCCTCACCCATAGAACGCAGAGCACTTGCGAAAGTATTATCAATGATTATACCACCTCGGACAAGTGCACCACTCGATTGAAGGTTATCTTTGTTTTTTTATCCTATACATGTTCATGATAATTACAAAGTCGATCGTTTTCTATTTTATATCAATCCAGCTACTTCCTAAACACGGTTGTCAGCTATAAGCCGAGGGATCCATCCCTCGCCACTGAATGACCCCCGATGCTCGTTGGCCGTAAGACGAAGGGGCCTCGCCCCTCGCAACCGAACGACCCTTGTCGTCAGCCTTAAGCCGAGGGATCTACCTTGTCACTGATTGACCAATGACGCTCGTCAACCGTAAGCTAAGGGATCCCCTACCGCCACTGAACGACCCCCGATGCTCGTCGCCCGTAAGACGAAGGGCCTCGCCCCTCGTAACCCTTGTTGTCAGCCTTCAGCTGAGAGATCTCCCTCACCACTGAACGACCAACGATGTTCGTCAGTTGTAAGCCGAGGTATCCCCCTCGCCTAGTGGCGAAGCCAGAAAACATTCGTAGTTGGGGGCAAAAACTTAACGATCAAAAACTTCTTTTTTGAAAAAAAGAAGGGTACCTGCAAAATTCATGGTTTCGTTTATACAAATTTCTAAGAACAAAATGAAACAAAAAGAAATCATAACACAAAGAGTCTTTGTTATTTGCATACAAAATGCATTTCAGCTAGGTATCTGATACTTTGTAATGCAGAAAGAATGATAGGTGCAAGAAGAAAGAATGAAAACCTATGCAACAAAATTCCAGAAAGATTCAATTAGAAATGTTGAAACATGTACACAATTTTGTAATAAGAAATGGATGAGGTGATTGATATTTGTTTAATTCAAAAATAGAACCAAACATATAATCTATAGCATCATCTTCAAAGAAGTTGCAAAGAAACATAAAAAAGACTGATTTATTCAAATGTTAACATTTGTAGAATCCATGTAGAAGTTTAACAAATGAATATTTTGAAAGATTCAATGTGTTAGAGAATAACCATTAGGGGTAAGGAGAACATAGCAATAAAAAGTTTTGAATAAATTAACAAGAAAATGGAGAAATAAGTTTATGATTAAAAATATCTTGACGATAATATGAGTAAAAAGTTCTCTTTAACTTCTTTCATCTTTAGTTGAGAGTTACCCATTAAAAATTTATAAAAAAAGGATAACATAAAATGAAGAACAATGAATGGACTTTTTGTGTAAAATAAATGAGTGGCTCCGTTTTAGAGCAAAATTTGAGCTTTCAATTCGACCATTGTATTTGAAGATCGTTATTACATTTAAATGAGGACTGCACTAAATAGGTGATATAAGGATATATAGTAGTTGTGTTTCTTTTTTATTATGTTGACTTTTATTCTTGCATACAGTGTCGGAGCTACACAGGGGCAAATGGGGGCAATTAATATGGATATTAGCTAACTAACACGGGACAATTAAAAGTCAGAATAATTAATATGAGTACTAGGCAATTAATATAGGGGGCAATTAACATGGGGAAAAAGACCGTATCTCAGTGTCTAATATACATCTAATTTACATACTAGCTAATTGACTATTAAAGAGATTTATGTGGGGAGAAATATTACTTTTGATTGGTCAATCTAATATACATACTACATACTAGTTATATATTTTTAAAGTCAGTGGGGGCAATTGCCCACCTTGCCCCCATGTAGCTCCACCACTGCCTTCGCCGGTGAACGATCTCTGATGCTCGTCGGCCGTAAGTTGAAGGGGCCTCGCTCCTCGCCACTGAACGACCAACGACACTCGTCAGCCATAAGCTGAGGGATCCCCCTCGCCATTGAACGACCCTCGCCTCAGCCGTAAGCCAAGGGATTCCCCCCTCGCCACTGAACGACCCTCGACACTCGTCAACCATACAACGAAGGGGTTTCACCCCTCGCTACCAAAGGAAGCGTGATTTATGGTTTAAACGGTTCCGTTCATCGATTGGATGCGCCTAACTTATCAACGACAAAACTTTCCTAAAGATCTCTATGATCTTTGAAGTTGGGTCGTTGAGGCACCATACACACACATATATTCAAGTAAAAAGAACTGCGACAACATACCAAGCTTGGAAAAAGTTTTCATTTATTTGAATAGAGGAAAATTACAATAAGCCTAAAACTAAGGTCCACCGACCTAAGAGGGAGGAGGAGCACTTCCGGACGCAAAGACACTGGTCAAAGCCTACATCGCCTTTGTAAACTTGGTCGTAAGCTCTGCCTTCTCCCTCACAGCGGCCTCCTCGAGCCCGACGACTTGGCTTGAAGCTCAACCACCTCTGCCTTGCAACCATCCTCCCACCTCTTGGAGTCGCAAGCCTTAGCCCGAAGCTCAGCCATTTCCTTCCGAGATGCATGAAGCTCCCCCACGAGGTGAGACTTCTTCAGCCGCCACTGAAGCTCGGCGTACTTACGGAGGTCCGATAGCGATGAGAGGCTGTTCTTAGCCTCCGTGGCTGCCCACTCGACTGTCGCCCTATCTACGAGGGCTTTCTCCATGGCCTTCTCCGCCTCATTCGTCCGAGCCTCAAGCTCGAACGCCTTGCGTTCTACGTCTGCCACCCGCCGACCTCCTTTGATCAACTCGACAGCTTGACGGCGCAGTACAGCTCCGAGAACATACATCTGCAAAAAAGGAGTTAGTCAAAGATCGACTAACTTGGGCGACAATAAGCGAGAGACCGACAATGTACTTGGTATCTGCTCCCCACAAAGAAATTGGCCACACTTTCGAGGTTAACATCTATAGAAGTTTCAGATCCCTAGGGAGAATCGAGTTCTCCACCAACCGAGCAGCCGTCCCGAAATCCCACAAGGCCGACTCCTCCTTTCCAATGGCAAAAGGAGAAAGGTGAAAGTCACCTTGTACCGGACCAGAGGATCGAGACGGAAGCCGATTAAGCAGTAAGGCTCGATCGCGCTTCGTAGGGATCAGGCCGACCAAAGGAACGTGCGACACAATATCACCCCAGGGCCACTGATCCAAAAGGGGCATCCCAGTGGCCTGAGACACCGAAGGGGACTCCACCACCCCAAGGTTCGATAGGAGCGACACTGATGTGTCATTTTATTCCACATTTTATCTATATGATTACACGTAGAAATGATTGCTCAATCACACATTTCATACGCTTTTACGCTCATTATTGGAACTATTGTACTTTAAGAGCGTTTGGTAGCATTTCAGGGAATATCGAGCGATTTGGAGTATATTGGAGGAGAGAGCGCGTGCTTCAACACCGGAACTCCAAAGGCCCCGTGTTTGGTGACTCAAAGCTGCTGGGGAGCAAGGAAGGGGCAAGAGAGAAGCGACGAGGAAGAGGAGAACGAAGAAAGCATGGTTCTATAATACCATGACTCATGGATTCCAGGTCACTCGATCGAGCTATGATGCGGCGAAGGAATCGAGAGACCCAAAGTACTGGAAACAGGACAGCAGTGTACTATTTTCAAATATTCTATCACCTAGGATTTTTTAGGATTTTTTTGATATTTTTTCCAGATAGTAGACTTCAAGACGGTTCCAACTCCATCAAGAACACACCAATCGGAGGTTGGATGAGCTCTGGAGAATTTCTGCAAGCTGATGCTACAGTGCTGAAATCTGTTTTCAGCACCCTACTCGACCGAGCAGCACACTATTCGACCAAGCAGAGTGCTGAAATTTGGATGAACATTAACCTACTCGACCGAGCAGTTGGCTGCTCGACCGAGCAGCTGCATACTCGACCGAGCAGTTACGTACTCGGTCCGAGCATGCAGTGCGTAGTTTTGGGCGATGAATCCAGACTTTTGACGACTCGACCGAGCATCCTATTACTCGACCGAGAAGCTACCTACTCAGACTAAGCAGACCCTACTCGGTTCGAGCAGACACATCGACATTTTGGGCGATGGATCCAGACTTCAGACGACTTGACCGAGCAACCACCTACTCGACCGAGTCGCAGTGGGCCCAGATTTTAAGTTGCATCCGGATCTTGTTTTGGGCACGACTGTGACAGGGTTTCTGAAGGGGGTTTGCGAGGGTTTTTGAGGGAGATATATATTGTTTTGTAGCCGTCATTTTAGGGGGACTTTTTGAGACTTTTAGGCGAGTTTTTTTAGAGAGTTGTGGAGACGATCTTTTGGAGTTAGGCTATGCCCTAGGCCCATCCTTTGTATCAAGATAAGTATTTTTTTTTCTTTAATTCTATTTGAGTTATTTTTATTGATTTATTATTCAAATATCTCCTTGATGCATGCGATGAAGTTTTTCTATTGTTCTTATATATATTGCTATCATGCAAGAGTAATTCCATCTAGGGCTAAGGGATTAGCCCATGGATCTTAGGATTTAGATGCAAAGATAGGATTTTTATGATACGTTGGGTATAAATGGGGTTGTATTTTGGTTGATCTAGCAAAATACCTAGGAGAACTCGTACTGAGGTCGTGCCCACGGTCGGTGGAATCGATTAGCTTAAGGAGTATACTGTGGATTTAATTAGGGAGTTAGTGGATTCAACCGAGGCACGTGACCATGTCCGGCTCGTGTCTTGAGGGGATCCACCGATGAACTATATAACTAATTGACGGCTACCACCATTGCGTCAATAAGAGCCACCAAAATACCTCGAAGCTCTAACCCACGAGAGTGGGTACGAGCTGAGAGCGTTCGAACCACGAGAGTGATAAGAACTTTGTAGACCCTTAATGCACGTATCGTATGCGCCTATCGCGAGAGCGGAGTTAATGCAATACGTTAGATTCATGATGCCCAGACACATGAATTCACTTTCTAGATGCTACAATTCCCCAATAAAACCAATGCAACGTAAGAGTTCTAGCATAGCATCGACATCTGACGGGCCTAGTGGCGAGTCCTAAAGCCTTAGTCTTTTTTGTATTTTATTCTTTTATATTATGTGGAACCCCTTGTTTGCGATATCGAGTGACACGACCTTCGCATCCATCACCATTACAACATTCCATATTCCACATCAACCAATAAATCTGCAAGTTTAACTCAACCTAGGAGTAGATAGGTAGTATACCACCGCTTCCCCGTGTTCGATACCTGCTTGCCACTATACCGTGCGCTTGCGGTAAACGACATCGTTTTGGAGTTAGTTCAGGGCCGATCAAGTTTATAGCGCTGTTACAGGGGAGGCATTCCGACATATTATCTATTTACCACAATTAGGTTGATTAGATTGCGTTAAAAATACAAAAAAAACAAATAAATAGAGAGCGAAATTTTTTCCCTACCAACTGTTATTATTATTATCTTTATCTCTCTTTGTACCACTGACGTCTTTTCCAGGTTGTCTACTTTGCTTGATTAGGTACAGTTGATGCAGCGATGGTGCTTCCAAGGATGCGACCAGGTTCTATATGATCCTATATATACCTCGCTACATTCTATCAGGCTGATGGAGAGTCCTTCAGAGAAGCATTGTGCAAGTTCGAAAGAATGTGAGGGGTGTTCCATACGGAGTCAGACCATGAGTGGGATGGTTACAGCCTATTTGATATCTTTGTTGGAAGACTAAAGGGACCCTCACATGAGTTTATGAAGATGATGCAAGTGGGAAAGTTCAGTGACCTACAGTTGGCTGCAAACTTGGAGCAAATGATAGATGATGCTCGATCTACCGGTTCGCTAACCGTTACGGTAGGTAAACCATCCGACCAAGTATTCATCGATTTTGTTATGGTTAATGTCTCTGATGAAGGTATTATCATAGATGGAGTGTATGCTTCACTTAAAGGTGATCATATCCACCTTTACACCATCAACACTCCACAAATAGAGACATCTGAGCTGCCATAGGAGGACACATATATGGAGCTATTGAGAAGCATCGTGGACGCATTTCGATGCACCGACAAACTGATTCATGTGCTCAAGCATTGGGATAACTTCGTGATCTTGAGCCTCTATTGGAACTTCATTTCCGTTGTCGTTCTCTGAGGTCTCGAATTTTCTGGAGGCGCCCGGAGGAAGCGGGGCGAGACTCATCTGATCAAGGTGATCGCCCAAGCTTCTTACAGAGTCGATGTCGGATTGTTGCTTCCCTTCTTCCTCTTTCACCAGTGTTTCAAGCTCGGAGGAACAGCAATGTACGTTTTCGATTTTCTATTCACTCATGATCGGGCCTGGTCGACCCGATCATGATATTTCACTTATGATCTGGCCTGGTCGACCCAATCATAATATTGAAGGCTGGGACCTTTTCTCGAAAAACCAATTATTGCTGTTGCACTAAGATACTTACGATTATGCGAGCTCACCTAACGTCCCGAATAAGTCAGATCTAACAATAACGGCAGGTGACCCTTTTGAGCTTTCAAAACTTTACTACTCATCGTATCTCTTCCACAGGCACAATTGATGATGGAGTCTACGCTCTAGTTGAGGGGCACAAGACCCACTTTTATACCATGGCCGAGATACAAGAGCCCATAGAGCCACGTGCACACACCGTGGAGAGGGCCAAGCCACACCATCCAGTGCCTCGAGTTCCAGGACGGAAACGAAGACATAGGCATAAAAAGGAGAAGATGAAATTCACTTTGCCTAATATACCAGAGGAACCCGAAGGGGAGGCCGAAGCACTGCATCATGAGGAGGCAGAGCTATATTTATTTTACATATTACACGCGGAGCCAAAGACTTTCGCCGAGGAGGTCGTGTATTGGGACGAGGACACAACCATTCATGAGGATCCCGAGCATTACCCTCCTCCTTTCGAGCTACCGCAACCACCTCCAGTTTCTACAGAGGCTGAGCATCCCTAAGAGGACCACCCACCAGAGCTTACTGCTCCTATTTAGGGAGATCTCTTCCCCCCCCTCCTCTCCTACATTTGATTCCCCTCCCGTGTACGATGTTTATTATGATTCATATTTAGATGACTCATTGTGCCTTTTGCAGGATACACATACAAATAATAAAGAGGTACGATGGGACGTAAACGAGGAGGAGAGCGAGGAGTTTGCACACATGGATGCTATTGAATATGATCAGGAGATGCAATGGAATGAGTTTGACGATGATGAGGAGCATCCTGACGAGACCCACACTATTATGCCAGAGTTACTTGAGGAAACAATGGAAAACAACGAGGAGTTGATTGTCGTGGTAAATGAGAGTGGAGATGTATTTTCAGGGAAGTATTGTCTAACTATTTTTACTTTACATATTTCTTTTGACGATCTTCTCTGGAAAACTTTTATTTTGGGGAAGAATTATCCACATCAGATTGATGCGGCTTATCTCTTGCAGGGTACATGTGGAGTCCTTGGAGAGGTGCTTGGAGCCGCATTGCTGGAATCTGATGGAGTACATGGTCACACACGCCTAGCGGAGCCACGAAAAGTGCAGATAGAGCAGCTGCCTGCACCGGCAAAGATATTAGACCTGCCTTTTGCTACATGTGGTACCAATCTAGTAGTGTAGTATTTTATGATTTTAATAAATACGAATCCTCTCGACAGCGAAAAGACCGTATAGGATTTTATATGCTTTATTAGCTTAATAAATTCACCACATATGATGGCTCAATTATCTTTTGCACCGTTATATTTGGTGCTTATTTCGCCTCTCTCCCCAATTTTTATGTGATGTTTAAGCTTAGGGGATAGAAACTATTTTGTTGAGTGGCCCCCCTATCTTGTCGTTGTCCTCTACTTTTATCATACACACATTGAGGTCAATGTGATGTTTAAGCTTGGGGGAGTGCATAGTGCACGCACTTTGCTTCATCGTGAAACACACTTCGAAATTTCCATATGGACCATGTTCACTTCTATATTTATGTCTCATATGCTTCATTTTCTATGAAATATCGTGGATTTATTTTTTTATGAACTTTGATATCTGTTAGATTAGAGTTTGATTCCTTGATTAGTGTATATTTGCTAATATGCATTTTCAAAGTAGAATCCATAGTTTCACAACCATATTCTCGAAACAGTTAACCTAAAAATGAATGAATCAAATCTGAAAATTATTTGACTCCTACGTGATTTGATTGATAATTCTTTTGCTCCATGGATGTTTAGTGATTCAAAAGAGATAGGATAACCCCACGACAACCAAAGTAGTAATGATTAGGATTCCTAAAACCGAGCCATGTCTTGATTCTATGCTTTTTCTTTTTCTTTTGTGAATAGCCAATAAATGTTCTTTGATCGTGTTTTGCATTCCATCGCGTTTACGTGAGTTTGCAAAAATCCCAAAAATGCAAAAACCAAACAAATATCCTGAATAAAAGGCCCTAGGAGTTCTTCGTAACCCAATGCCCTAAAACTGTCTGGTTTGGGATGCATAGGCCGCTTTTTGTATATATTGAGTTATCTTGTGTATATAAAAAAAGAAAAATGTATATGAAATATTCATATAGCCAAAAACAATATAAAAGTACAAAAATCACATATCCTTATCTCCATTTTTATATAGAACAAAGACATGGCAAAGTTGATGGGTTCTAGGAGTTTTGAAATGGCCGTAGTGTGGTGATGCTTTACCTTGATTGAATTTGCTAAATTCATTTCATGAAGTATAACAAAGTACCACGCATGCTTGAAAACTTTTGATCATAACATATTATACTGCTTAGAGAATGAGTTGTGGACATTGGTTTCATTTCTGTGAACTTGGTATATTGCATGATAAACTATGATATGATATAACTCTACTCTCAATTTATTACTTATCAAGTTCATTAAAATTATTGAAATCCACGTTATTTTAATTTGAGCGAGATTTAATTATTTGTTGTGTATATGTGCTTTAATTTCGTATTAACGTGTGTTCACGAGATCTTGCACACCTTTGGTTCATATATTTTTTGAATTTAAGATTGAACCCCTTGTCTCCATTACATGCCACCACCTCACATCCCCATTGTATCCCTCTCCCGTGTTAACTTCTTACTAGTCTTCCTCGAGAATGAGTAAGAGGTAAGCTTGGGGCAATTTTGATGTATCATTTTATTCCACATTTTATCTATATGATTACATGTCAAATTGATTGCTCAATCACACATTTCATACGCTTTTACACTCATTATTGGTACTATTGTACTTTAAGAGCTATTGGTTGCATTTCAGGGAATATCGGGCGATTTGGAGTATATTGGAGGAGAGAGCACGTGCTTCGACACCAGAACTCCTGAAGCGCCGTGTTCGGTGACTCAAAGCTACTGGGGATCAAGAAAGGGGCAAGAGAGAAAGCACGATGAAGAGAAGAATGAAGAAAGCATGGTTCTATGATACCATGAATCATGGATTCCAGGTCGCTCGATCGAGCTATGATGCGGCGAAGGAATCGAGCGACCCAAAGTGCTAGAAACAGGACAGATTTGAACTATTTTCAAATCTACTATCATTTGAGATTTTTCAATATTTTTCAGATATTTTTTCCAAATAGTAGACTTCAAGACGGTTCCAACGCCACCAAGAACGCGCCAATTGGAGGTCGGATGAGCTCTAGGAAATTTCTGCAAGCTGATGCTACAGTGCTGAAATCTATTTTCAGCACCCTACTCGACCGAGCAGCACACTACTCGACCGAGCAGAGTGTTGCAATGCTGAAATTCGGCTGAACATCAACCTACTCGACCGAGCAGTTAGCTGCTCGACCGAGCAGCTGCATACTCGACCGAGCAGCTGCATACTCCATCCGAGCAGGCAGTGCGTTGTTTTGGGCGATGAATCCAGACTTCTGACGACTCGACTAGGCAGCCTATTACTCGACCGAGCAGCTACCTACTCAGACCGATCAGACCCAACTCGTTCCGAGCAGACAGAGCGATGTTTTGGGCGATGGATCTAGACTTCTGACAACTCGACCGAGCAGCCACCTACTCGACTGAGTCGCAGTAGGCCCAGATTTTAAGTTGCGTCTGGATCTTGTTTTGGGCACGACTGGGAGAGGGTTTCTGAAGGGGGTTTGCGAGGGTTTTTGAGGGAGATATATATTGTTTTGTAGCCATCATTTTCGGGGGACTTTTTTTAGAATTTTAGGGGAGTTTTTTAGAGAGTTGTGGAGACAATCTTTTGGAGTTAGGCTATGCCCTAGGCCCCTCCTTTGTTTCAAGATAAGTATTTTTGCTCTCTTTAATTCTATTTGAGTTCTTTTTATTGATTGATTATTCAAATATCTCCTTGATGCATGCGATGAAGTTTTTCTATTGTTCTTGTATCTATTGCTATCATGCAAGAGTAATTCCATCTAGGGCTAAGGGATTAGCCCATGGATCTTAGGATTTAGATGCAAAGATAGGATTTTTATGATACGTTGGATATAAATGGGGTTGTATTTTGGTTGATCTAGCAAAATACCTAGGAGAACTCGTACTGAGATCGTGCCCACGGCCAGTGAAAATCGATTAGCTTAAGGAGTATCCTACGGATTTTATTAGTGAGTTGTGGATTCAACCGAGGCACATGACCATGCCCGGCTCGTGCCTTGAGGGGATCCACCGATGAAATATATAAATAATTGACGGCTAACGACATTGCGTCAATACGAGCTACCAAAATACATCGAAGCTCTAACCCACAAGAGTGGTACGAGCTGAGAGCGTTCGAACCACGAGAGTGGTAAGAACTTTGTAGATCCTTAATGCACGTATCGTATGCGCCTGTCGTGAGAGCAGGATTAATGTGATACGTTAGATTCAGGATTCCCAGACACATGAATTCACTTTCTAGATGCTACAATCTCCCAATAAAACCAATGCAACGTAAGAGTCCTAGCCTAGCATCGACATCCGACGGTCCTAGTGGCGAGTCCTAAAGCCTTAGTCTTTTTTGTATTTTATTCTTTTATATTGTTTGGAACCTCTCGTTTACGATATCGAGTGACACGACCTTCACATCCATCACCATTACAACATTCCATATAACACATCCACCAATAAACCCGCAAGTCTAACTCAACCTAGGAGTAGATAGGTAGTATAACACCGCTTCCCCGTGTTCGATACCTACTTGTCACTATACCGTGCGCTTGCGATAAACGACATCGTTTCGGAGTTAGTTCGGGCCGATCAGACCTCCACGCCCTTCTCCAATGGATCCTCCTCCTCTACTCGCCTCCTCTTTCCATACTCCTCCTCCCAATGGGAAGGCGCCTCCCTCTTCTGACCGACTGTTTCGGTTGGTTCAGTAGCGTCGACAGTGTCGCCAGCGTCGACGTCAACCACGGCTCTGGAAACACGATGGAGGCCAAGGGAACGACAGGCTGCACGGGGGCCTGACTGGTAGCCTCTCTTGAGGAGGCTCGAAAAGAGGGCCTGGAGGTCTGCCTAATCTCCCCTCCCTCGGAAGAAGAGATTTGGTTCATTGGGAGGGGAGACCGAGAGCTCACCCCCTCGACACGTGCCCTCAATCTTTCAGCACAGGCGCCCGACCTTTCGACACTTATTTTCTTCTTTCGCTGCTCCCTCCAAGCTCGATCCATTTCAGAATACCACTCCGTCGACTTCCGTTAGTCATATTTGCAAACGATGGATATAATTATAGTGAGTGGAAAATACAAATACATAGAGTCAAAATACAGTACATGGGCTCCATAAAATGATCTTCAGCATATGATCATCCAACAAATACTGGGTCGACCTTTCTCGCCTCGATCGACCTAGAAGGAGATTCACCGCCTCAGCCTCTCCTGGCAACAACATGGCTCTGACCTCCTTTACTGATAACCTAGATTTTTCCGCAAGCTCAGGATTTGGAGAACTCCAACCATTGAGCAACGGACCTAGTTCGGGAAGGACGACAAAAACAAGGGTATCCTCCAACCCAGGGTTGGAAATCGGAAGGTCGTGTATGAGCCTCGTTCCAGGTCGAGCGGCGATGCGGTACCACACTCGACCAGGATCGGATACTATCCTAAAGAAGTACCTAAATAGCCCGAGGGTCGGACGGACCCCACAGAGCTCACACAGCACGATAGAGCCAACTAAGGGGGAAAATCTTGAGGAGCAAGTCTACAAATAGAAAGCTCCAAAGAGCACAGAACCTCTACGATGAATGGGTGAAGGGGGAACCAGAGTCCTAGGCGAAAAGCTGTAAGATACACCCCTACCTCACTTTTTCGCGGAAAATACACTCTCTCATCCGTGTTAGGTACCCTAACCCTAAAAGGATGACAGAAACAACATCGCCATACCTAGACAGTCAGATCAAGGAAAAACCTAGGGGCCATCTCTAGGATAATTTCAGGAGCCTTTGAGCACCGATCCCTCCGGCGAATAAGAAGGTCCGGTTCTATCCAAACTCCTTTTCCCTTTCCAGGAACCTCTTCGCATCGTGGAGACCGAAGGCATGCCATGAGCTTCTCATAGGATGGCCCCTTCATTATGACCGGAGCAAACAAACTCGACGGATCTAAAGAGAGTCAAATCGATCAGGGGATAATACCGTAAGAAAAGCAAGCGATCTTCGAGAGGGCAATGCTAGAAGCAAGCTTTTGAGACGAGAAGGAATAAGAAGTGAAAAGATATCTTCGTCTTCCTCGCTTTACTTCTTATACGAAGAAATCCAACTGACAAACGGTCGATGGACGACACGTGTCTGAGCCGGCCATAAGAAGCGGCAGATATCAATACAAAGATGAAAGGGTTTTGGTGGCCCAAATCTAATCAAATGTTTCGAGAACCGTGTGCATTTAAGATGATTACACATCATACGGTCTCAATCGGAGCAGCTTCTGAGGCACGGATGATGGGGGCCATTGTTAGTGCATGGGTACGGACCCTATTAGAGTATCCATGCACCCGACCCGTTAGGCACCCGCAACCCAATACCGACCATACAGAGCGGGGTGTTGCTGAGTCAGACGAACGAGTCGTTCGACCGTTGGGCATGCGCAAATATCCGGGAGGAGATTAATGGGGCCGAGTAAATGGGCAGCCATTACCTCGAATCTCGGAGGAGATCGTGACCGAATCGATGAGGGACGGTTACACGCAATTGAAGAGGAACTGCCTATAAAATGGACAGAAGGACAAAGGTAAAGGTGTTCCAATTCCAAGGTACGAGGTCTAAAACATATAGCTCTACTCTTTTCATCAGATATTTCTCACATTATAGAGCTAGCAATGACAGATCTTGTTGGATCTGGATCATAGCCTAGAGGGGGGGAATAGGCTTTTAAAAATAATTCGTGCAACCCACGAATAAGCACATGCAGTTAAAGCAGCAGCAGGGTAAATAAAAAGCAGACACAGAGTAGACATCAGATTTACCCTGGTTCGGTCATCCCAACGACCTACTCCAGCCCCCAAAGCAGAACTAGTATTGAATAGCGCAATAGGTACAAAACCACAAGTTAGAGCACGCTCAGAGCACCCTCTACGTCTCTACACTCGCCAGGCTCTCAGTACCACACACACACAGTGTTTTCTCTCACTATCAATCCTAGTAATGCTTTCTACCAGCTAGTCCTAAACTAGCTGGGTCCCACTTGTCTAGTCCCAACTAGACAAGTCCCAAAATAGTCACACAAAAAATGGTAAAATTTCCCCACAGAGAACGTTACACTAAGACACAAATAAAAGAGTTTACGGGTTTAGAAATGCTTAGTTTGTGTCCGTGTAGGCTTCTCTGTCAATCAGCACGTCATCAACTCCAATCTGACGCAAACGGTGTCTCAATCCGACTCCTGAATATCAAGATATGCACTGGTCTGTGCGTAAAGCAATTACAGTTCAAATCCAAATAATAGCCGGTCTGTGCGCTCAGCAATCCCCTTTAAAAATAAGCCATCGGTGCGCAAAGCAGCTTAGTTCAACTTTTGTTTATAGTGGGTCGGTGCGCAGAGCAACTCAATTTAATTCCCCCAAGCCACGTCATCATGCGGATGATGCCTCCTCTGTTCGATTTCTTTCGCCCGCTTTAATCTCAGCCGTAGGTTTGATTTTTCGCATGCAGCAACGAGGCGACGTCAGCACATCGGAACTCTTCTTCGTTTGCGACCTCAGGGAGCGACGACGTAGGCGGCTTCACTGCAACTCCGATATGACTACAGCTGCGATGGTGACAGGTCACGGCATCGAAGGCTTCGGTCTTCTTTGACTCGATGGCGACGTCGAGACTTCGACAATGGCAGTGTAAAGCTTCGATGGCGAACGTTCTCTCCTGCAGCAACTCACGACAATGGCAGCAATCGCTTCAACGTGCAGTGACGAAGGCTGACAGTTCACGGCGATAGGAACTTGAGTGCAGCGGCAGCTTCGAGATGGCAACGCTGGTGACTTCTTCACGACTCGTTCGGTGATGCGACAGTTCATGCAGCGAGCTTCTCCGATGTCGAGTTGTCTTCAACTCTAGCGATGACGATGATGGCTCGGTTCACGGTAAGGACTTCGTCAAACGGCAACAGAGGCGACAATCTTCGTGGAGAACTACGGCGGCAGCGACGGTCTCTGAGCAGTGGGCTTCGTGATTGACGGCATATCCTCGACTTCGCCTGTGCAGATGCTTGATCAGCAGAGCGATCTCTTCTCCGGCGATGGCAGCGACTGCTGCACACGATGATGACGACAACCCTGACGACGGCGGTGAGCTTTGAACGGCGACGACGGGATCTTCAGAACACTGCGTCGGCGAGATCTCCTCGAGGCTTCGTTGCCTCGATCGACGGCTCGGATCTCAGGCGACGATGTGGCACAGGCAGCACAGTTGATCTGATGTCGACGACGCATTTGTCTTCAACAGTGCAAAGATGGATGTCGCAGCTTTTCTCCTTCCTTCTGGGGACTTAATGACTTGAGAACTTGTGGAAGAGGGTTTCTGCTTAAGGAGGAGAAAAAGGAGCTTCGCTTTTTGGCCTTGGGAGAGGGTATTATCTCGAGACTTAGGAGATATGTAATGAAGCTTTTGGCAGTGGGATTATGGCTCTAATGTTAAGGGAATATGAAGCTTTTTTCGCAATGTTTTCTCTTCCCCTTACCTTTGTTGAGGCCGTAATATTTCTTTGGTATGGCCGTATCTTTTTTTTCTTGAGTTGAGGGCTTATATAGATGATTGCTAGGGTTTTCTGTATTTGGTAATGGATAAGATATTTGAATGTGATATGAATTTGGAATTTATATTGTGCTAGGAATTGGTCTTGGGTTAGCATTTTGAATCCCAATAGGATTTGATCCAATCTCCAAATAAGATTTGGCTTCATCTCTCCATATTGGACCTAGTCCAACTTTGCTCTCCATTGACCAAGTCAAACTTCTTTGGGCACACACACTCCCTCTCTCCCAATATGCTATACGAATAGCAATTTCGCCAGAAAGTGCCTGAAACACACTAAACACACGCATTAGATATAGCGACACGGTTTTCATCATCAAACCAAGATCCTAGATCGTTGCTTTCAACGATCTCCCCCTTTTGGTGATGACAAACCCATAAAAGATTTGAGCAATAAATATGGGTGTGTGAAGTGTGTTGAAGGGTGTAATAATATATGATGTATGAATGAGTCATTCAAACATTACAAAGCATGCACAACAATTAGTAAATATATAAAAGCATGCTCCCCCTTCTCTCAAGCTCCCCCTTCAACATTATTGTTCATGCTCCCCCTTCAACAAAAAATACCGACATCAAATCAATCTTTTCTTTCTCCCCCTTTGTAATCACCAAAAGTGGGTTATTGAAGTCATCAAAAATATTCCATGCAAAAATAAACCATTATTAAATGTAGCGAGCAATTTGCATGAGTATTCCAAATAATAGACAATTCAAGTTCATAGATTTTCATAACAAGACTTCTCCACCTTTGTGTAAGTGTAGTGATATAGACAATAAAGTACAAGGGGAGATTCAATTTCAGAAAATCAACCAAATCAATCCACATTTTCCAATTTTTCCACGAATATTGCTAAGATTGATTTTTCCCACCTCATCAAAGATGAGTTCAAGTTACCAAACCCCAAAACATGGCCTAAAAGGACTTTTAAATGTGGTGTGGCATTGCTTGACGAGTTATATACAACAACGCTAATGATTACACATGTAGCATAAGTTGGATACTCGTGGGTTGTGTATTAGCCTTGAAGTGTATCCATTTTTCATACGGAGCAATTTTCATATTTTTTTTTCATTTGCAATTTTTTTGTGCTCAATTTTTATTCATGGCTAAACACTTCATATCCCTTAGAAGATTCAGAAATTAATCATTCCTACAGTCACTTTCCATTCTTCTTCAAAAGAATCTCCAAAAGCACTAAAAAGTCAATTATCGTGAAAGTGAAAATGTAGGTGTAGAAGTCAAGTTTAAAACTTATGAGACATGTCATGGCTACTAAAAAGAATAACATCATGTTCATGTAGCTACAACAATAATGAATTGACTTCTACCAGGGATAGAATTGATCATTCATACAATACCACTTAAGAGAATCATAAGAGGATATTCAATAAGCACAATTTTTTTGATTTTTGGTTTTTCAATTTTTTTTGTTTTTTTTTCAGAAATAAAAACATTAAAAATCATGCATGCAAGTACATAAAACAAAATAAAAACAAGCACACAAGAAAAAATAAAACAATCTATGAAGGTGTGCAATGAAATGCAAAGAGAGATGAAAATTATACATTCGCGTCGCTATTTGGCTAAGGAGCTAGAAGTAGAATGAGACTTTAAAAATTTGCTCCTCACCAAGCCTCCATCACACCTACATGAAAGGTGTTAAGTGTGACCTTGGAATCCAACAAGGTCCACGAGTGTTAACCATTAAAGATTTAGGAACCCAAACTTGTTTAAACTTGATATTTGTGTTCCTAAATTTACAATAATATGAAGTGTGGCCTACACTATCACAGGTAAAGAACTTTGCATATTTGTTCTTTGCAATAGAGGGTACATTGTGGAATTTCTTGAATTTTTGCTTTTCAATGTTTTTCAGACCAAAACCAAGTCCTCTTCTATTATTGTCATATAATTGATTCTCTAAAATAGTGTCCAACGATTGTTTTCCCATAGAGAATTTCTTAATGGCAACTTCAAGATAAGAGACTTTGGTTTTTAATTGTTTATTTTCTTCCACAAGCATCGTGCATTTACTAACAAAAGCTCTCTTATTTTCCTCTTCCTTCTTTTCAAATTCAATCATTTTTCTTTTAAAGTCATTATCCAACATGCAGAATTTATCATTAAGCTCTCTAATCACATAGTCTTTTTCAGTTTCGAGCTTGATTAAATCAAGTTTAAGCATGCTAATTTGGTTTAATAATGAGGAACAAGAAATACAAGGATCATTTTCATCAAAGCTTTTCTTTTCCTTCTTCATGACTTCAATAGTAGACTTACATTGCATTAAGTTCAATTTTAAGTTTTTCATTCTCTTTAAACACCTTATCATCTCTAACTTGCATGTCATAGTTCTGATTTTGGAGACATTCAATGGTGAACTCATGATCTACTATTTAATTTTGCATTTCTTCACAAATTTTAAGAAGTTCAGCTTTGCTACCTGACGGTGTCTCATCTTGGATGCCCATCAAAGCCATGCAAGAGTGGGCTTCATGTTCCTCCTCGCTTTCAGCTTCGCTATCCATATCCCATGTTAATACCTTCGCTTTTCCTTTTCCTTTAGCGAGCTGAGCAGTTTCATTTGGGCAATCCTTCATCAGATGTCCTCTTCCCTTGCATTTAAAACATTGCATTCTATCAGTAGATTTCTGATCATTAAATTGCTTGGAAGAATTATTAAAGTTAGAACGATTAAACCTGGGTGCCATTTCGTTTCTCCCATGCTTGGTCTTGATGAACTTTCTGAAGTTTCTCACCATTAGCGCTATGTCGTCGTCGTCATCTTCATTTTCGTCAGCTTTCAGAGCAAGGGGCTTTATGGCTTTCTCTTTCTCCTCAGGTGTCTCTCTTGCTTCAACATTTTGCAGTTCCAACTCATGGGACATCAAATTACCAATAAGGTCCACCACCTTCAATTGAGACAATACCTTTGCTTCCTGGATGGCGGTGACCTTTGGTCTGAAAGAGCTTGGCAATGCTCTTAGGATCTTCCTCACTTGATCGAGGATATCATATGGCTTTCCAAGTGAGCTAGACTTGTAGACTATGTCGGTGAACCTCGCATACATCTCTGATATGCTCTCTGATGGTAGCATGCGAAATCCCTCGAACTCTGCACTCAATAGAGACAGTCTAGACTCCTTCACCTGTGATGTTCCCTCGTGCGTCACCTCCAAAGTATGCCATATCTGCTGCGTAGTTAAACAATGTGAGATTCTATTATATTCAGATTTATCAAGCGCACAAATGAGAGCATTCATAGCTTTAGCATTTAACGAATAATATTTCCAATCATTATCATCCCATTTGTCATTTGGTTTTTCAATCTCAACATTTTCTACTTTAATTACAGGCAGTTTATATCCTTTTTCGATTATTTACCAAGCCTTGTAATCAACAGAAATAAGGTAGATTTTCATACGATTTTTCCAATAAGCATAATCACCTCCATTAAACCTAGGGGGACGGGAAACAGAATAACCCTCAGCAAAAGCACTATCCATATGGTTATTCATGGTCAATCCTAGGGTAGATCCTAAAACCTGCTTTGATACCACTTGTTGGATCTGGATCCTAGCCTAGAGGGGGGTGAATAGGCTTTTAAAAATAATTCGTGCAACCCACGCATAAGCACACGCAGTTAAAGCAGCAGCAGGGTAAATATAAAGCAGACACAGAGTACACATCAGATTTACCCTAGTTCGGTCGTCCCAACGACCTACTCCAGCCCCCAAAGCAGAACTAGTATTGAATAGCGCAATAGGTACAAAACCACAAGTTAGAGCACGCTCAGAGCACCCTCTACGTCTCTACACTCGCCAGGCTCTCAGTACCCCACACACAGTGTTTTCTATCACTATCAATCCTAGTAATGCTTTCTACCAGCTAGTCCCAAACTAGCTGGGTCCCACTTGTCTAGTCCCAACTAGACAAGTCCCAAAATAGTCACACACAAAAATGGTAAAATTTTCCCACAGAGAACGTTACACTAAGACACAAATAAAAGAGTTTACGGGTTTAGAAATGCTCAGTTTGTGTCCGTGTAGGCTTCTCTGTCAATCAGCACGTCGTCAGCTCCAATCTGACGCAAACGGTGTCTCAATCCGACTCCTGGATGTCAAGTTATGCACTGGTCTGTGCGTAAAGCAATTGCAGTTCAAATCCAAATAATAGCCGGTCTGTGCGCTCAGCAATCCCCTTTAAAAATAAGCCATCGGTGCGCAAAGCAGCTTAGTTCAACTTTTGTTTTTAGTGAGTCGGTGCGCAGAGCAACTCAATTTAATTCCCCCAAGCCACGTCATCATGCGGATGATGCCTCCTCTGTTCGATTTCTTTCGCCCGCTTTAATCTCAGCCGTTGGTTTGATTTTTCGCATGCAGCAACGAGGCGACGTCAGCACATCGGAACTCTTCTTCGTTTGCGACCTCAGGGAGCGACGACGGAGGCGGCTTCACTGCAACTCCGATATGACTACAGCTGCGATGGTGACAGGTCACGGCATCGAAGGCTTCGGTCTTCTTTGACTCGATGGCGACGTCGAGACTTCGACAATGGCGGTGTAAATCTTCGATGGCGAACGTTCTCTCCTGCAGCAACTCACGACAATGGCAGCAATCGCTTCAACGTGCAGTGACGAAGGCTGACAGTTCACGGCGATAGGAACTTGAGTGCAGCGGCAGCTTCGAGATGGCAACGCTGGTGACTTCTTCACGACTCGTTCGGTGATGTGACAGTTCATGCAGCGAGCTTCTCCGATGTCGAGTTGTCTTCAACTCTAACGATGACGATGATGGCTCGGTTCACGGTAAGGACTTCGTTGAACGGCAACAGAGGCGACGATCTTCGTGGAGAACTATGGTGGCAGCGACGGTCTCTGAGCAGCGGGCTTCGTGATTGACGGCGTATTCTCGACTTCACCGTGCAGATGCTTGATCAGTGAAGCGATCTATTCTCCGGCGATGGCAGCGGCTGCTGCACACGATGATGACGACAACCCCGACGACGGCGGCGAGCTTTGAACGGCGACGGCGGGATCTTCAGAACACTGCGTCGGCGAGATCTCCTCGAGGCTTCGTTTTCTCGATCGACGGCTCGGATCTCAGGCGACGATGTGGCACAGGCAGCACGGTTGATATGATGTCGACGACGCCTTTGTCTTCAACGGTGCAAAGATGGATGTCGTAGCTTTTCTCCTTCCTTCTTGGGACTTAATGACTTCAGAACTTGTGGAAGAGGGTTTCTGCTTAAGGAGGAGAAAAAGGAGCTTCGCTTTTTGGCCTTGGGAGAGGGTATTATCTCGAGACTTAGGAGATATGTAATGAATCTTTTGGCAGTGGGATTACGGCTCTAATGTTAAGGGAAGAGGAAGCTTTTTTCGCAATGTTTTCTCTTCCCCCTTACCTTTGTTGAGGCCGTAATATTTCTTTGGTATGGACGTATCTTTTTTTTCTTGAGTTGAGGGCTTATATAGATGATTGCTAGGGTTTTGTGTATTTGGTAATGGATAAGATATTTGAATGTGATATGAATTTGGAATTTGTATTGTGCTAGGAATTTGTCTTGGGTTAGAATTTTGAATCCCAATAGGATTTGATCCAATCTCCAAATAAGATTTGGCTTCATCTCTCCATATTGGACCTAGTCCAACTTTGCTCTCCATTGACCAAGTCAAACTTCTTTGGGCACACACACTCCCTCTCTCCCAATATGCTATACGAATAGCAATTTCGCCAGAAAGTGCCTGAAACACACTAAACACACGCATTAGATATAGCGACACGTTTGTCATCATCAAACCAAGATCCTAGATTGTTGCTTTCAACAAACCTCTGTGGGTCGATCTCAGCTACTCCCAGCTCCCTCTCGTCCTTAAGTTCCCAAACTAACTTAAGCATCGGAGGGGATTTCGGTCGAAACCCATGTCCGACCCCCCTAACGTGTCCTTGTGGTGCAGCTTGATAGTCGTCATCCAGCGTCGAGGGTCGTTACCAAGCCCCAAATCTCGAACGATCGATGCATCAGTCGTCCGAAGGTCGATTGAGCACCGCATCATCACCAACTACCATCATTCGACCCCGGTTCTTCCAACCGAGGGTCCCACTCCATCTGCTGACAAGGCTCCGATTCAGCACCAAGAGTCTATGACAGCTTAACAACTGTCTCGGTCAATTTTAGCCTTAACAATAGCCAAGAGACCATGAGAGAAGTTGAAGAAGTGATCTAAAAAAGTCACTTACCAACAAGTTGATCTTCTGAAGACATTCTTCACATTCAAGAAGCGAGACCAGACCTTATTGAAGGATCACGTGGATACCATCAACGGCTTAGTGATAAATATGAAGGTTATTGGATTAACTGTAAAGGTGGAGCACGATGTGATGATTTTGCTCCTATCATTGTTAGAGCGATGCACGACATTCATCAATACCATGGTCTATAATCGGATAACTTCAAGTCATAAGGACATAGCTAAGAGTTGAGAGATCAGATGCCATAAGTTAGTTTGAGTGGGAAAGATTCAGACATCCATTACCTATTTTCTTCGGGGCAAAGCAATGCAAGAGGCAGTATAATAAGAGAAGATCGAGATCAAGGACCAGATGTACATCATTCTATATTTGTAAGAAACTCAAACATTGGAAGAGAGGTTGCCCAATGAGGAGGAACAGAGAGAAAGATGGTGTGCCAACATCTTTGTCAGTTGTAATTATACAGATAGAGGTGGTATGGATTAAAGAGACATACTACATGCTCACAACGTGCTCATCAGATGTTGAGAATTATGCACATTTCATGGATTTAGCAGTGTTAATTCCACACGTTACCAGAAGAATGACGATGTATTAGTCTTTATGGGTAACAATAACACATTCATGACTGTTGGATTTGGTACAATAAAATTCAGCGTGTTTGCTGTCATGGTGTGCACACTCGTATACATGATGCGTAAAAGCCGAGTATTGTATTATGAGTGACACTTTTTGTAGAATCGAGTAGATGGGAGACACCATGTAGGTTTAGTCCAAGTTGGAACCTGTATGAATCAATGAATATACATGCCATCAATGTATTTTAACGTGGCTTTGCTGACTGTATTTAGGGCCATTGTAGATTTCACATATTCTACTTCTTTGTGCAACCCCTTCTAGCCTCACTATAGTCTTTACCTTGGATTACATTCCCATCAATTTTAATTTTAAGCTCAGCAGAATCCAACAAGATACTGGTATCAGAATATTGTTGACCTTGTAGATTTTCAAGTTACAACTGATGCATCATACTTTTCCCCCATACTCCTACTTTTTTGGGTGTTCCCCCCTCCTTTCTGCTTTGCATCCAGACACACAAAAACTAAGATGGTTTGGGAAATGCATGTCTATAAAAAGGAACCACCAACTGTCAACCTAAAGAAACCGGTGACTTACTTAGCTCAAGACTGTGTTAACATTAATTGGTATACGCACTACACAATCTAAAATCTTGATTCTTATTGAACTAGTTCCAACAACCTTGCATGCATCATTATTACATGGAAGGACCAATGCATCTTATTTTCTCTCATATGCAGAGAAACACTCCTTATTTGGTATTATGTGAAATGACACCGTCATAATCTATGATACATGCATGATTCTCAATATCTAACGACATCATTATCAACATGTGGTAGGCTTCCTTACACCTAACCTCCTCCGTCTATACAACAACTGATGAATATGTTGGAACTTCCTCCTTATATTTGCACCTTCTCTCTAGAAGTCTCTCTTTGAATGTCCGTGTTTCCCTACGAATAAAGCATGATATGCCTCTAGCCCTGGTATCAATCTACTCCTATTTTGGCCTCTTTTATTACTTTAGCCCAAAACAAATAGATCATAACTCTTTGAATCTTACCCACTCAATCCAACTCATATACCATCTGATGCCTTAATGCCTTGCTGTAGAGCCCCACTTTCATGTCTTCAAGACTTAGATTATCATGAATGTAAATCATGGAATTAACAAATTCCATATATCACTCTAGCAACAATAGAAGCAAAATCATTTCATCATGCTTCACCTCTATAGTCAATCTAATAACACTCATCTTCATCACTAAGTTATTGAAGATATTAACTGATATTTCAATGAGGTACCATCTCGCATCTTAAAAGTGAAGAAAATCATTTGCAAGAATAGCCGGTTAATGTGTCACTTTTCTGTGTACATATTGTCAAGCTTCTTTTATAATCTCTTGACCGTAGTCTCCTTAAATACCTGATAAGTCACAGCATTCGATAGGCTAATTAAATTGGATGGTTATTATAGCCAACTCCTCCATCTCCATCTTCTCCATTTCTGAGATATCCATCTGTAATGTATCCATGTTATACACTACTTTGTGAGCACTATGCTTTCATAAGATTGATTTCATCTTGTATTATCATATCTAGAAATTTTCTTTACCATCAAACTTCCTAATTTTATATTACGCATCGACAATTGTTGCATTACAATTACATGTATACAAGCTCGAACCAATTACTTCACAAATTGCACTGCTCTTTGTAGGACTTTCTGCTGTTACCTTGATCTTGATTCAGGAACCTTGCTCTTATACCAACTGTTGGGCTCTTATGCCACTTGCTGAAAACTTGGGTGAATCTTTGCCAAGTGAACAATCACCGTACAAAAAACCAAGAATCGCTGAACTAAGGAGTAAAGTTAATGACAATCTAACACCCGTAACACAAGTAATATAATAAAATAAATGCAAAACAAAATAGAATTACACACATGACACCAAGATTTATATTGATTTTATCCCATTTTTAGTGTACGTCTAGTTGGTGATATCATTAATGCTTCAATAATATTTAGATTACAAAGTATGATGCTTAGTTCACGGGAAAACTAAGCTTGATAAGAATTTGGAGAAGAAGATTATGAAGAAAATTATGGAGAAGAATATTATGCCAGCAAAAATCCATTGTATTTGGCTCCAAAAAAAAATCCTGAAGATTCTTAGGTTCATCTTTAACTATTGTAGATGTTTTGTATCATATATATTTCAATAGATCGTATATGAAGGGAAGGAACTTTTTGATTTAACTATTGACTAGCTACGAGATCCCACTCCAGGTCAAACAAAAAGTTTAAAATTATGGAACGTTTGTTTAGATGAATCGGTTCCTATTTGTTGTTTTGGACAGAATCTAAGAACGACGCAAGGGTGATAAATATGACCATGCAAGCCTTGTAGCTATCATTCAAATTATCTAGGTATTATGCAAGCCTTTGGATCTGAAAACTTTTCAGCTAAAAAAACTAAAGTTATATTCTGCATATCAAGTCAAAACCTAGAAATTTTACATGATATGAGCTTGTCAACACATCGTCAGGAGACTCCAAGCCAAGTGAAGCTTTGATCATCTCTTTAGTTTGGTGTATATTGTGTAACCTCTAGTAATGATGACCTGGGTGTGGTCTCCAATGGTGTCAGGTCAATTTGGCTGGATCGCCCTTTTCCTTGAGCTTTACTAGTGTCCCTGGCTACAATCTCTCTCATCGATGGCCGTGACTCACATTCTGTCCGAATGCAAGACACCGCCAGTTCTAACAGTTGCCGGGCTCTTCTCTTATCGTACGTCTTTCGTCCAGCAGGTAATCTCTTTGTCAAGGGATTCAGCCCGTGTTTCCCAATCAGTCGAGTTAAGCCCTGGTTTCATCCAGTTGACAATGTCGACACCATCTTCAAAGCTTGAGTTCTAACAAAACAACTCAATAACCATAGACATCGGATTTCTCAGTAAGTCGTGTTGAGTCTTATGGCCGGCCCTCGAGGAAAAAGAAAATTTTCTCACGTTATAAAGCCTTCAAGAGAGATAACCTAGCCCACTAGGCCCACGAAGCCCATAGAAGAGATTAATCGCTTTCCAAGTCAAAGCCCACATGTAATTATCGCGTTTAGCTTCTGTAGCTTAAGGAGCGGTTGATTATATGCTCATTAATAGTGGATGAGTGGACAACGAGTATGCCTATCTTTTAAGGATGATCGTGCTGTCATAATTGGTGACCGTTATTTGACAACGGCACTGAAGGGATGTCTCTGCTTATAAGTAAGCGAAAGAAAAACAGTACAATGACACACTCCAGAGGTATAGAATATTAGGTACTCTGATAATCTTCCTCTCTTTACTTTCCAGTCTTAAATTTCTTCCTCCAAAAGCTTGAGGTGACCGAATCGAGACCATCTCCCTTGGGTCGATCTTGACAGCCTCAAGCCTTCCTTAAGTCGACACTAACTTAAGCATCGAATTGGATCTGGGTCGAAACCCAGTCCAACCCCCCCCCCCCCCCCCCCCCCCCCCCCCACACACACACAACAAATATCGGTGGTGCATGTCAATCGAGGCGCGATCCAGCTAGAAGGTCGAAGGGTCGTAACCTTTGACCTATAGCTTAATCAAGCCCCCACACTGTAGCTCGAAGTTTAACCATCTTAGACCCAGGTTCTATCTACATCGGGTCTCATTCAACAGCTGACGAGGCTCCACGTCATCTGAGACGTGCACGTCAACCCTAGTTACTGTTGGCCGGAACCCAGTCGTTAACTGTTGGCGTCATCTATGGGAATACACTTCATTCAACATCCCACAGCAACCATAAAGCCATGTCGACTGGACCCGATAACACTAATCCGATCCTCGGGTTCAACAAGGATGTGCAGAACGTCGGAGAAGATACTGGATCTTCATCAACTAAGGAGCAGAGAACAAATAGGATAACGCTCTCGCATTTCATCTTCCTGCTCCAGGTGGATTCTCCTGACGAGTCATGACGCCACATCACTCTCACGAGCTCGACGACCTTGTTCCTTAACGTCTTCTGGTGTCAGTCTAAGATCTACATCGGTCATTGCTCATATGTCAGGTCCAGTCGAACCGTAATCTCTGAGTAATCGACAGCATGAGAAGGGTCGCTGATGTAATGACGCAGCTGAGATCATGAAAAACATCATGTACTCCCTCTAATGAAGGCGACAGTGCTAGACGATAAGCTACCTCTCCAACTCGCTCTAGCACATCGAAAGGTCCAATAAATCTCGGACTAAGCTTGCCTCGGCGCCTTCCAAAACGAATCACTCCTCTGTTCGGGGATATCTTCAGAAACACATGATCTCCTGCCTTGAACTCCAAAGGACGGCGTTTAGCATCAGCCTAATGCTTGTACCGATCTTGTGCTATACGAAGTTTGTCCCTGATATTACGCACTACATCCACAACCTCGACTATCATCTCTGGTCCCAACAACTCTCTATCGCCAATGTCATCCCAACTCAGAGGTGTTCGACATTTCCTTTCATAAAGTGCAGCAAATGGCTCCAAGCCAATACTGGCTTGGTAGTTGTTATTGTAGGCGAACTCCACTAAATGCAAGTGATCCTCCCACGAACCTTGAAGATCCAACATGCAAGCTCGCAATATGTCCTCCAATATCTGGATAGTACGCTCCGAATGTCCATCAGTCTGTGGGTGATATGCAGTGCTGAAACTTAGACGGGTACCCAGATTCGTCTGCAGATGCTTCCAGAATTGGGACGTGAATCTCGTGTCTCGATTGGAGACGATACTCAATGGAACTCCATGTAATCGCGCAATCTCCTGCACGATTATCGTTCACATCACGACATATGCTAGAAAGAAGTATAAAGGTATGAGAAATATAATTACCTCCATATACTTCTTGGCAAGTATCTCGTAGTTTGTTCTACTCGGAAGGGTATGAAATGCGCAGACTTGGTTAATCGGTCAATGATAACACAAATCATGGCATTTTTCTTGGTGCTCCGAGGTAGCCCAGTCACGAAGTTCATTGTGATGTGTTGCCACTTCCACTCCGGAATCGGCAGAAATTGAAGTAACCCAGCAATGCGATGATGTTCAACCTTCACCTGCTGACACACAAGGCACTTGGTGACACTTCGAGCTACGCTCCTCTTCATACCATGCCACCAAAAATGCAGACGAAGGGCCTGGTACATCTTGGTACCGCCAGGATGAATGGAGTAGGAAGAGCTATGAGCTTTATTCATCATCTTCTCTCTGATATCACCTGAACGTACGCAGATCCAACTGTCGTATCTCAAAATCCGTCTGAAGTCCAGCTTCAACTTGCTCTCTGATCTTCTGCAGTTTTGCATCTCCTGACTGCACAGCTTTGATCCGATCCACAATCGTCGACTAAATCTACATATTCATCAACAATGCTGTGACTCCAGGTAAAACAACTTCTATACCCCTCTTCTGCAGATCTTCTTGTAGGCTCCACTGAACGGTAAGAGTCATGACTGCTTGAAGTCTACTCAAATCGTCGGGTACGACATTAACCTTTCCTGGATGATACTAGAGGTCAATGTCGTAATCGGTCATCAGCTCTAACCATCTGGCTGCATCAGATTCAACTCCTTCTGGGTGAAAATGTATTTCAAACTTTTGTGATCAGCGAAGATTTTCACTTTCTCACTCAGTAAGAAATGTATCCAAATCTTCAGTGCAAAGATGACAGCGGATAACTCCAAGTCGTGAGTCGGATAATTCTTCTCGTAAATCTTCAACTGCCGAGAAGCATATGCGACCACATGACCATGCTGGTGCAAAACACATCCAAGGCCTTTGCCTGATGCATCACAAAAGATCTCAAATCCTCCAGTCATATCTAATATAGCCAGGACTGGTGCAGACGTCAGCCTTGCTTTCAATATCCCAAATGTCTACTGGGAAGAGTCTGACCATATAAACTTGACATCCTTCCTCGTCAATCGAGTCATGGGCTCGGTTATCCTCGAGAAATCCTTGATGAATCGAAGATAGTAACCCACCAATCCTAGAAAACTCTTGATGTCTGATGCCAACCGAGGGGTAGGCCAATTACTGACTGATGCAACCTTCTCAGGGTCGACAGAGATATCGTCGCCCGATACCAAATATCCAAGAAATGCAATTCGGTCTAGCTAGAATTCGCACTTGCTGTACTTGGCATACAACTGATGATAGCGAAGCGTCTCTAAAATAATCTGCAGGTGCTTGGCATGCTCTTCCTCGCTCTTCGAATAGACCAATATATCGTTGATGAATATCACTACGAATTTATCCAGAAACTCGTAGAATATAAGATTCATGAGATTCAGGAATACTGCTAGGGTGTTGGTCACACCGAATGGCATGACAATAAACTCGTAATGTCTATACTTGGTCCGGAAAGCTGTCTTGTAGATGTCTTCATTCTTGACCTTCACCTGATGGTATCCACTCCTAAAATCCAATTTCAAAAAAACTGGTGATCCATCGAGTTGATTGAAGATGTCATTGATCGCACCCCGGATACACGCCCGAGGCGACGGTTGTAGTTTTACCGCAAGCGCACGGTGTAGCGGCGAGCGGGATATCGAACACAGGGAGGACGAATGACCGTGCTTGTTCCAATCAACCTGGCTATCTAAGAAGAGAGATTTGCCTTTGGCGATCCTGTCACAATCGTCAGACAAAGTGCAGAAATATCAAATCAAATAAAGAACGTCTAGGGAATGGGGAATCCCCGCTACTCACCGTGTCTCATAAATGTGGTTCATCGGTATCAAAATTGCTAGATTAGGATTTTGGATGAACTAGTTGCAACTGAATGTAGAACCAAGCTCACGCTCTCGCGCTGTTTCCGGTCTATAGCTATCCTAGGTTTGGGTCCAATCTCTTGCAAACCCTAGCCTAGGAAAGCTAGCATTAGGATCCACATCATCGTTCAATCGCTCACTGAGCCCAATCTCTTGCAAACTCGACTCGCGATCTAGATTGGGATAGTTCCTACCCGTCCAATCTCTTGCAAACGGGTATTGGCACGGAATTACAACCGGAAACCCTAGTATCGGTCCAATCTCTTGCAAACCGATACTACGAAAATTCGATTCCAACCCAATTCGGATTTCTAGGGTTTCCTATCGAATTGGGATCCAATCTCTTGCAAATCCCAATCGGTATGAACTCCTAGCTATCCGTAGTAAATTGATCCCAATCTAATCCCTAAACATCAATTCTAGCAAAATTTCTACTAATTCATCACAAATATGAAGTTGGGCTTGTAGGGTTCATCCCCACGCCCCAAGACGTGGAGACTACTCACAATTCATAGCAAGATCACAAAAATAATCAATGAAATAAGCAATAGAATTCATCACAATATTGAAATATGCAATAAAAATAGAATTTTTAGAGAGGAGATAGACAAACCAATGGAGTTCTTCAATTAATCCAACAATAATCAAAAATTGTCTTCTCTCCTATCTCTAGAAATAAAGCTAAAAACTAAATCTAAAAAGCTGCAAAAATCTAAGAGAAAAGCTCTCAAAACTAGGGTAAAAACATGGGTTAAATAGCCCCCAAAATCGTCCAAAAACTGTGACCAAAATACCCCTGCACAGCCTGTTTTCCGCAGTTTTCGCTACAGGCAGCGCATCGCACTCGGCCGAGTGACAAATGTCGCTCGGCCGAGTGAGAAACCCTGTAATTTTCCAGTAAGTCGGGGCCTTCAGGGGTCTCTACTTCGGGGGCGGCTCGGCCGAGTGAGTTGTCGTCACTCGGTCGATGGCTTCATGGTACTCGGGCGGACGGGATAATCCACTCGGCCGAGTGGGTCTTCTGAAGCTCAGGCAGCCGAAAAACAGTAACTTGGAGATTTTTGAAGGGCTTCGTCTGGGCGCCACTCGGGCGGACGTGATGTCGTCACTCGGCCGATGTGGTCTCCGTCGCTCGGCCGAGTGCACAGGTGAATCGTGTCTGATCTGGTCGGCCGAGCGGTGTCTCGCTGGTCGGCCGAGTGGCTCCTCCACTCGGCCGAGTGAGACACAAAAAATGCCCAGATTGCTTATTTTGGCCTCCTCGTCGCTCCTGCGACGTCCATTCTTCTTCCGCTCCTCTCCAACAGCAAAATACCCCTCGGGGAGGTCGTCGGTGACTGTCTAGAGTAAGCGCATCTCGAGATCACTCCAAATCGCGCCAAATCACCTGAAATGCGACAAAAACAACAAATCGTGAAAAGCATCGCAATATCATCGATATATCGTGAAAAACATGATTTGGGCGATCAAAATGGCATGCAAACATGCGGGAAAAAGGTGTAAAATAAGGAGTGATCAGTCATCAATACGAGGTAACGGGTACTTATTCTTCACAGTGACTTTGTTCAGCTCCAGATAGTCCACGCACATCCTTCTTGATCTGTCCTTCTTCTTGACTAACAGAACAGGTGCACCCCAGGGAGATATGCTGGGATGGATGAATCTTTTCTGCATCAAGTCATCCAATTGCTTCAGTTGCTCTTCAAGTTCTGCAGGAGCCATACGGTAAGGCGGCTTCGAGATCGATGGAGTATGCGGTATAAGATAGATACTGAATTCCAAAGCTCGGTTAGTCAGTAATCCAGAAATATCCTCCAGAAATACATCTTCGAAATCTCGAACAACTACAGGCTTCTTGGGTTCGACTTGCATAGATGCGATGATCACTTCGTTCGGTTGGGCCCGAAATTTGATAGGTCCGAGCGAACTATTTCCATTGACGAATTCGAACACCGGACGGTCTGGAATCTCAAATACTACTTTCTTCTTGTGACAACAAATAATAGCATAGAATGTTCCTAACCAATCCATGTCGAGAATAGCATCAAAGTTGGGTGTGTCCAGGACCATGAAATCTGCATAAAGGACCTGTCCGCAAATCACCAGAAGACATGATTTGCATCCCAAGGAAACACTCACAACACCACTCTTAGTAGTGATATTCCAACTTTTGGAAAGTGGGTAGGTGGGAATCGAGTGTTTGATCACGAATCTCCAGGATAAGATACACAATGAAGCTCCGAAATCAAATAAGGTCAGAGCTGGGTGGGAAACCGCTAAGATGACACCTAAGATGATAATAACTGAATCTTAGAAAGAGTGTCTAATTAACAAGCATGAATATAAAAGCAATATGAAATACTAGATCTAGATGTTACCTGTAATCACTTCCTCCTCAGTCTCAGCTTCGACAGTTGTCATAATGAATGCATGGCGCTTCGGTTGATTGGCCTGCTGATTGGCTCAGTTCTGCGGAACCAAAGGCAGCCCATGCTGAGCAGTCTAGGGCACCAGGCTGAACAGGTCCAGGCACTCCTTGCTGAATAGGTCCAAGTACTGTATCAGGTGCTTGACGATCCTTGCCGTGGGGGCAGTCTCTCGCAGCATGATCAGATGCTCTGCAGATCAGACATTGGTTTAGCATCCTCCTACAATCCTTCTTCAGATGTCCGGTCTTTCAACAAAATAAACTGGTCAGCTAAGCTCGGTCGACATGATCAGCTGACCTTTTGAACTGCATGGTCTGGGGAGGTCAGAATTTTCCTCTTGGCACGATCCTAGGTGGCTCCAAGGGACGCTTGCTTCCTCCTGCTTGAAATTCCACTGGGAGTCTTACCACCACCTCATGGCTCCGTGCAGTATCCAAACATCCTGTAGGGTTGTTAGTTTCGTCAAGGTCATTGAGGCTTGAATTTTGGGGTTCAGGCCTTGGCGAAACTGAAATGCACAGTCTTCTGGGTCCTCGACCATATGGGGTACGAAGCGGCTAAGCATCACAAACTCGGCCTCATACTCATCAATAGTTCTATCTCCTTGGACCAGATTGGCGAAGCATTGCTGAAGTTCTCTTTTGGCTGTTTTGGAAAAATACTTGGCTGTCAAACCTCTACCGAAGCATACCCCAAGAGATGGGTCTGACCAAACGCCTTTCGTCCAGTTGTCATCAGATCCTAGCATTGTCAGTCAGTTGGAGCTTCTCGACATCGACCCATCCTGCCTGAAGCTTGTCCTCAGTCCATTGGGCCCATTCTTCAGCATCCAGCTGTCCTTCTTTTCCATAGAAGCTCTTGGGTTGCAGCTCATGGAACTGCCTAACTCCTAGTTCAGCTCGAGGGGGTGGTGGTGCAATCTAAGCAGGTTGTTGTCCTTGCTGAATCAGCTGTTGTTGGATCTCTAACATCCCCCTCATGACTCTGAGGAGTTCATTCATGTCGACACCTCTGTTAGCTGTAGTTCCATTCCCATTCCATTCCTGGTGTTGTGTCCTCTTGCCATGCTGAGACAAGAAACTCGGTTAAATTTTGTGTACGCGATAAGTCAAGAGGTTTTGGCTAATGATAGTATTTATATTGTCCTGAAGTTTTGCTTAATACAGGACATGCATGGACCACCACAAAAACCTGTCATGACATGCTTCACATTGTACTTGGGAACGAGGACACGAGCGCGTCCGCATGGGCTGAAGCGGTAAAGCTCAAATCCAATAAGCGCATGTGAATAAAACCATACACAGGATCTTGCATGCATTTTAGAAACAACAGAAATAACTATGAATTTAAAGCCAACATCCAGACAAGAGTACACAAAAGTAATAGGGCCCCAAGCATGGCCAATAACAACAGAGTTCTACGAAGAGGGTACACACCCTACAAAAGTGGAGTAAAAGAAATTCTTAGCAGTAGCAGATAGTGCTCAGCAACTAGTTCTCAGTAGGGAGAACTTCTGGATCAGCGTACTCCAGGTCCAGTGGGTCAGTTTCTTTAATCAGCTCGTCCTCAATGTAACATGTCTCGTGTCCTGACATACATTTCAAACAACATAGAAATGTATGTCAGCAAGGTCCTTGGCAAGCAATAATAAGATTAGGACCCTTTGCAAGATTTCTGAAATAGTTTACATGGCAGTTAAGCATTTATGAATAAACGAACAATTACAATTTCTAAGCAGTTCAAACAGATATTACATTAGCATGACAGTTCTATTTTTAAGTAGTAAGAACGGATTTTTATATTAGCATGACAGTCCTATTTTAAATGAAAGCAGTAGCAGTTCTATACATTATACATGCTCACTATAGCACTTTCAAGACGTTCATGAGTGTGTTCAATTTAGTGGCTAAGGTTCACGTCGTTAGGCGGTTAGTAAGTGAATCTACCATCTTGTAACCATGAAGGTGACCCATTTACTACTGACTAGTGCCCGCGAACCCAACCCCACCCACGTGTATTTTTCTGGACCACGAGCTAGAATCAGCCAAACCGGCCCGCATGCTTTATAATACTAGAACACGAGCCAGACTAGCCAAACCGGCCCACACGATAGCCAAATCTTGGCCTGCAATATCTATGATTAGCCAAACTGGCCCGCAATAGTCATGATTTTTCAGGTGGTTCAAGTTATTCATACATGTTCGGAATTTTTTGCAATGTACAAGGCGTCATCAATTAACTTGCTAAATTGTCCACACACACACACACACACACACACACACACACACACACACACACACACGGGTTTTTATCTTGCAATACAAAACAGGTAAACATATGAAGTTGGTGTCACATTAAATTAAATGGTATTTAAAACATGGAGAAAATACACACTTGCCTGTTTGGTGATTTTGGTGTCGTTGAGTTTGTAGGGAAGACGTTGATGTACCTGCGTCATTAGATTTACGATATTAGGCTAACAGTTCTTAATCAATTAAAATAATACTAACTCTAAATTATTATATGCACTGATTACATACTGCATATATACACACACACACACACACATACAGTAACATATAACTAACTTGAGAATAATGGCTATCATACGCCATATGAGAGCATCTCTCATACGCCTTCTCGCATAAAGCACCAAGTACAAGTCCACATGGTCTTATACTTGGTTGTACTTGGGTGCTTTATTTGAGAGGGCATTTAGAGAGGCTCTCATATGACGTATGATAGCCATTATTCTCAACTAACTTATATGTTATAACAGTTCTGTTTCGTTAATAACTAACATATGATAAATGTTTGTATAAAGGTATATACTGTAGGTATATGGAGCTAACACACACACACACACACACACACACACACACACACACACACACATACACACACATGAAAATGCTATTGTGAGAAGGTGAGAAGGTGAGAAGAGATATGTATATCGTTAGCTAGCCAAATCTATTTTCCAAATCAATAATTGGAACCGTTCATCGTGTTCTATCTATCAAGTGATCTTTATGTATAATTTTTTTGTTATTAACACACACAGATATATATATATATATATATATATATACACACACACACACACACACACACACATATATACATACATACATACATACATACATACATACATACATACACACTCTAACATATATACAGTAATCTAACATACTGATATAATGTAAATATATATAGTATAGTATGATCTAACATGTTGTAAATATAGACTAACTTTATATAAGTTGCAACGTAAAAACATTATTAACATTTTATAAACTTTAATAACTTAATAACCCAAAACTTTAATAACTTAAAATATTTAAAACTTTATAACTCTAATATAACTCAAATAGCTTAAATAATAACTTAATAACTTAATAATGTTAATAACTTAATAATCCCCCCCCCCCAAATGTACTTAAATAAACCCCCCCTATTTTTCACATGCCTCTCCTTCTTCTATTCCTTCTTATTCTTTCTTCTTTCTTTTCTTTCTCCTTTGTTCTTTCTTTTGCAGGGAAGGGGAGAAGACCAAGGAGGCTCGATAGGTGGGAGGGCAGCAGATCGGCGCGGCTAGGGCGAGCTGCGCGCGGGCTGCCGGCAGGGCAGGCGGCGCTGCCAGGGGGAGTCGGCACGCGGGGGCACGGCCAGTAGCTGGCAGCATATCAGGGTGGTCTCAGGCGAGGGCACGGCCAGGAGGGGGGTAGCAACACGCGTTGATGGCTCCGACGACGGACAGTAGGTGGCGCGCACAGCGTTGCGGGGGCAACGGCTAAAAGGAGGTGTTGGGGGCAGTTCGGGGGGTTGAAATTGATGATGCTTCAGACTCAATTCAGATCTGATCCCCCTTCTTTCAATTTCATATTTGATTTGATTTCAGATCTTCATAATTTCTAATTTGGATTTTGATTTGGGGGTTGATTTTTGGGCTGAATGTGGCTTTGGTGTTGTTTGTTGGAGGAATTGGATGATGATTGCTGTTGGGGTTTGTTGATTGATAATGCAAGAGGAAAATGGGATGAACAGAGAGAGTGGATGAGGGTTGATAATGTTGTTGTTGTTGTTGTTTCTTTTAAAATAGTGAAATAGGGGTTAATTGATTGATGAGGGTGAGTTGATGAGAATGAGTTGGCTATGGGGGGGAGGAATAATGTTGCTTGTTGGATCTCACAGAATTATTTCGGTGGGATTAGTAGGTAGGGTTAGGGGTTAGAGTAATTAGTTAGGGATAAAAGTTAATTAATTACGACATGGTAAAAAATTTAAAAGCAGAGGCACGCTCACGTCGATGCGTAGAAAAACAAATGGACAAAAAACACTCGGATGACTGAAATAAAATACAGGCACACAGGAAAAACAAACACGCCTAAAATACAGGCCGTTACAAAGGGAGTGGTCAGCCGCTTATATAAATAAGGGCCAACTCCCCCTCCTTGAAACTCGCACCAGGTCTCCAAATCCGAGAAGCTCCCAAAAGTCCGGAGCATGCTCAGATTAAGCTTAAATTAATTATTCCATATCCCAAAATTCTTCCTTGCTCCTGATCGGGCTTTAGCAAAGCTATGAAGGAGCTCGGATCGGATCCAAAGTCTTGACGGAGGATCCATGATTCCGCCCGGATATACGCCCGGAAAACGACTGTAGTTTTACCGCAAGCGCACGGCGTAGTGGCGAGCGGGTATCGAACACAGGGATGAAAATTGCTAGTATCCTACTTTGATCACCTAGCTATTGATGGAATAAGAATAGTTTTGATGATAATGTCACAATCGTTAAAATAGCAAATAGATATCAATATAATAAAGCGTCTAGGGATAGGAAATCCCCACTACGGGCCGTCACTCGTCCTTGTAGATCATGAATATCAATGTTGCAAATCTTGAATGTATGAGAACTAGTCGCAACTTAATGTAGAACCAAGCTCACGCTCTCCCGCTATTGCCTTTCTATAGCAACCTAGATTAGGGCCCACTCTCGTGCAAACCCTAACCTAAGCCACTAGCGCGAAGATCGACATCATCGTCCAATCGCAACTCGAACCCACTCTCGTGCAAACTCTAGCTACGACCTAGGTTACGATAGTTCGTATTCATCCAATCTCTTGCAAACGAATATTAGTATAGCTTTATAATAAAAATCCTAGCTTTGGTCTAATCTCTTGCAAACCAAATCTAGATAATCTCAATTATAAACCTAAGTCGAATATCTAGGCCTTCCCATCAATTGGAATTCAATCTCTTGCAAATCCCAAGCGATGGAAATTCCTAGCTTCTCGCAATAGATCAATCAAAACCTAACCTTTCTTCAATCCTAGCAACAATTTTATTCATTCATCACAATTCAAAGATCGGGTCCATAGGGTTCATCCCCATGCCCTAGAACGACGAAACTACTCACAAATCATCATAGAAATATCAGAAATAAAGCAATATAATTCATTGTAGAGAAGAGACAATTCATAAAAATAAGAGTTTTAGCAAGAAAAAACAAACCAAAATTGTCGCCTATGATCTCCAGCTGAGATTTACAAAAGGAATAGCCGTCAAAAAATAATAGAAGTCTCTCCTAAAACTAGGGATAAAACTAGGTTTAAATACAGGCCAAATTCGTCCAAAAAATCCTGACAGATTTGCCGCTGCGTAGCCCAGAAATTCCAATTTGCGTAGTAGTCGGACTGCATCACTCGGCCGAGTGAGCTATGTCACTCGGCCGAGTGACATACCCAATAAAAGACAGAAAGTCTGGGGGTTTCGGGGGTCTTTCGTTCTGACTGACTCGAGCGAGTGGGCTTCTTTACTCGACCGAGTGAGCAATCTTGCTTGGCCGAGTGGGTCTTCCCAGAATTTCCAGTAACTTGGCCGCTTCTCGGAAGAAAATCCATGTTCTACTCGGGCGAGTGAGCTTTCTCACTCAGCCGAGTGAACTCTGAAAATTGGTTGTGCGTATCCGTTTCACTCGACCGAGTACAGCTCTTCACTCGGCCGAGTGAACTGGCTGTTCGGCCGAGTGAGCTGTATCTGGGCTCTTTTCTTCTCCTTCTCGCGTCCTCATCGATTCTATCGAGTTCATTCCTCTCCCACTCTTCCTCTAGTATTGCTGACTCCTCAAATAAGCTGTGGGTGATGCTCTGATGTGCGCGAAAATCCTTTGATCTCATTTTCGCTCCAAATCGCTCCATATCTCCTGAAATACGACAAAAATAAGAAATAGTGAAAAGCAACGTGATATCGTCGAATAATCATGAAAAACACAATATGGGCGATCGAAATGACATGAAAACATGCAGAAAAAGGTGTAAAATAAGGAGCGATCAAAATCTCCCAAGCTTACCTCTTACTCGTCCTCGAGGAAGATGAGTAAAAAGCGAACCAGTCGGGTAAAAAGAGAAAAATGAAAAGGAAGATAGAAAAGAAAAACGAAGAGGGAGGTGCTAGATCATTTTCTCAGGACGTGGAATTGCTTACTCAAATATCATACTGCGAATAAAAACATGCCAAAGATTTTTATCTCGATATCATGATCATATAGGGATGCATTCAATATAGAAACCCAAGAATGTCAAAACAATATGAAATATGAAATCATCCTAGAATTATCATCGTCTGAAGCATTTAAAGTAATATACATAATCATATACCACACACTTTTCAATTGATCGCTTTCTATTTGGAGTATAAGATGTATCACACAATGTGAAGCAATAAGAATAGAAAGGAGTGGTTTTCATGAAATGCATGCTAAGTTTCAATTCCTGGACTTCGTAAAACTTTTAGTAATCTCCCTGATATAGAAAATTACATATCTTAGGTTGTCATGCACAGACAAGTAGTCACTTTCTCACACATCATTAGATCCTCTCCACCAAGCTTATCTATAAGCATGGTGGCATCAAATTTAACAGTAAGACTTTCCTCATTTTTAAGCTCCAAGAAATAAAAATAAAAGAGAAAAGAAAGAGAGAAAGAATATGAAGTGGGATCATTTATGTACTTCTTTTCTTCCTTTTTTTCTTTTTATTTTCTCTTTTTCTTTTTTTATAATATATTCAATAAGGATCCCAAATCAAAAGATAGAGAGATATACATGTATATTTTTCTTTTTGATTTTGGGGTATTGGAGCATGGATATTTATAGCAAGGGGGATATGCCAATGTAAGATTTGCTAAAGGGGGATTCACCAATGATTCTAAATATAGAAATAATGCTCAAGATATGTGGAGAAAGAAAAATGTGTACCACTCGGTTCACTCTATAGAATGTGCACGACAACTTTCAGCAGAGTAATGTAATCTACTTAGTTTTATCTCAAAAAGTAAACTAATCCAGTTATATCAACATAGCATACATTCAGTCAACCTGAAAGTGAAGCGTACAATTTTCATGCAATAAGAAGTGATATCAGATAGCAAAGCAGTACTCCAAATTTAAGCAATCAATGCGTGAAGCTTGGTGTGTTTTCTATGAAGAGTATACAATATAAATCATCAGACTCAGCTAATAGAAGAATTTCATCCATATTCATATAACAAATGTACGGGTTACTATCTCGAATGCATAGCAAGCATGGATATGATATCTGAAATAAAAACGATGGCATGAAAAGATAATATGCATATAGAGATAAGCTAATTCTACGTCATCGTCATCACAGAAAATTCATCTCTAGCAAAAAAAGATAAAGGAAATAAGGATAAAAGAAAAATGAAAACTAATATACATATGCAGCACACACAAAAAGTGAGAAAACGTGATGCATGAGAAAAAAATGAAAAAGTGGGTGAAAATAAGTGTAAAACAAAGAAAGGTGGGAAAATAAAATAAAAATGAAGAAAATGAAAAGTACGTGAGACACTCACTCCCCCAAGCTAAACTGCGCAGTGTCCTAAATGTGCTAATTGTGGCACACCGAGAGAAAAATGATATGGATAGGGCAGGTGAGGATGCATGCATAATGGTAATAAAAGAAAATGAGATGGATATGCAGGTGATGCATGCAAAGATCAAGATGGTGCAATATAAGTGTCCCCGAAAAATACCTCCTCTCTCCCAAAATGATATAGACAGATATGAGCAAAAAGTGACCAAAACGTGTGTGGAGGAGGGGTGCAAAATCAGCAGGCAGAAAATATCCAAAATAGCAGCAGCAAAAGTATGAGAGGCATCCAGTGTGTGCCTAAGTGGTTGGTGAAGCACCAGCACCGTCCTATAGTGGAGGAGGTAGTGGTGGCTGCTGGGTAGTGGTACGGGTGGTGGCAGGTGGCGGCTGTGACAGTCGCGCAAGAATCTGGTTCAGGCAAGCCTGAATACCAGGAAGTAAAGCGACGCGAGACTATATAGCACTGACGGTAGCGGAGAGAGCCTGGAAGTCTCCTCTGAGTCCACTAACTGCCCCCTCTAGAGCACGTAGTGTTGGATCTGGATCCTAGCCTAGAGGGGGGTGAATAGGCTTATAAAAATAATTCGTGCAACCCACGAATAAGCACACACAGTTATAGCAGCAACAGGGTAAAGAAAATGCAGACACAGAGTACACAGCAGATTTTACCCTGGTTCGGTCGTCCCAACGATTGTTTTCCCATAGAGAATTTCTTTATGGCCAATTCAAGATTATAGACTTTGGATTTCAACAATTTATTTTCTTCCATAAGCAATGTGCATTTACTTATAAAAGCTCTCTTGTTTTCCTCTTTCTTCTTTTCAAATTCAATCTTTTTTCTTTTAAAATCATTATTCAACATGCAAAATTTATCATTAAGATCTCTAATCACATAGTCTTTTTCAGTTTCGAACTTAATCAAATCAAGTTTAAGCATGCTAATATTATTCATCAAGGAAGGACAAGAGAGGCAAGGTGCTTCATCATTAAAACTGGACTTTTCCTTTTTCAAAGTGTCAATAGTAGAGTCACGAGCAACAATATCAATTTTGAGTTTTTCAATCTCTTTAGACATTTCATATTCAGATTGTTGCATTTCAAAGTTCTCATTTTGATAATCATCTATAGTGGATTCAAGCTCTACTATTTTATCTTGCATTTCTTTACAAAGAGTAAGAAGTTCAGTTTTACTACCAGAAATTACCTCATCATGTATTCCCATCAATGCCATGCATGAGTGGGCTTCATGTTCTTCCTCCTCACTCTCAGCTTCGCTGTCCATATCCCAAGTTAGCACCTTGTATTTTCCCTTTTCTTTAGCTACCTGAGCTGTCTCATGTGGGCAATCCCTCATTCGATGTCCTCTTTTCTTGCATTTAAAACAAGTCATTCTATTAGTAGCATTCTGATCATAAGTTTGCTTAGAAGACTGAAAAAAGTTAGAGCGATTAAACCTGGGTGCCATTTCTGTTCTTCCTTGCTTGGTCTGGACATACTTTCTGAAATTTCTGACCATTAGCGCTATGTCATCATCATCATCTTCACTTTCGTCAGCTTTCAGAGCAAGTGGCTTGGTAGCTTTCTCCTTCTCCTCAGGTTTCTCCCTTTTATCCACGTTTTGCAATTCAAGCTCGTGGGACATTAGATTACCTATCAAGTCCTCCACCCTCATCTGTGATAGATCCTTCGCTTCTTGGATGGCAGTAACTTTTGGTCTGAAAGAGCTTGGCAGTGCTCTTAATATCTTTCTCACCTGCTCAAGGCTAGAATATGGCTTACCGAGCGAACTAGACTTGTAGACAATGTTGGTGAACCTCACAAACATTTCTGATATGGTCTCTGATGGTAGCATGTGAAATCCCTCGTATTCCGTGCTCAGAAGTGCAAGTCTAGACTCCTTCACCTGTGACGTTCCCTCGTGCGTCACCTCCAAGGTATGCCATATTTCCTGCGCAGTTAGACAATGTGAGATACGATTGGATTCAGATTTATCTAATGCACAAATGAGAGCATTCATAGCTTTAGCATTAAGAGAATAAATCTTCCAATCATTATCATCCCATTTATCATCAGGTTTAAGCATCTCAATATTTTCAATTTTAATAACAGGTGATTTATAGCCTTTTTCAACGATTTGCCAAGCTTTATAATCAATAGAAATCAAGTAGATTCTCATACGATTTTTCCAATAAGCATAGTCTACTCCATTAAATCTTGGTGGACGTGAGATAGACTGACCCTCAGCAAAAGCACTATCAATGTGGTCCATGGTCAAACTAGGCTAGATCTACTAAACTGGCTCTGATACCACTTAAGAGATTCATAAGAGGATAATCAATAAGCACATTTTTTTGGTTTTTCATTTTTTTTTGTTTTTTTGGTTTTTTTCAGAAATAAAAACATTTTAAAAATCATGCATGCAAGCACACAAATCAAAATAAATCAAGCACACAAACAAATCTATGAAGGTATGCAATGAAATGCAAAGAGGGATAAAAATTATAACTTCTCGTCGCCTTTTGACGAAGGAGCTAAAAGAATGAGACATTGAATTTAACGCTCCTCGCCAAAACTCTATCACACCAACATGAAAGGTGTTAAGTGTGACCTTGGAAACAAGGTCCACTAGTGTTAGCCAATATAGTTTTAGGAATCCACACTTGTTTAAACTTGCAATTTGTGTTCCTAAATTTACAATAATATGAAGTGTGGCCTACACTATCACAAGTAAAGCACTTTGCATATTTATTCTTTGCAATAGAGGGTACATTGTGGAATTTCTTGAATTTTTGCTTTTTAACGTTTTTCAGACCAAACCCAAGTCCTCTTCTATTATTGCCATATAATTGATTCTCTAAAATAGTGTCCGTGTAGGCGTCTCTTTCAATCAGCACGTCGTCAGCTCCAATCTGACGCAAACGGTGTCTCAATCTGACTCCTGGATTGCAAAATACACACTGATCTGTGTGTAAAGAAATTCAGTTCAAATCCTTATAAAACAGCGGTCTGTGCACGCAGCAACTCCTTTTAAATCCCAGCGGTCGGTGCACAAAGCAAAGTAGTTCAAATCTTTTTGATAAGCGGTCTGTGTGCAGAGCAGCTTCTTTTAAATCCCTAAGCCACATCAGTAACCTCAAATTCGCTTCCCTTCGTTTTTTTGCTTCACGTGATCTCGTGACAGCGGTCGCCACGTCACCCTGCGGGTTGATTCGATCCGCTTCAATTCCTTCGATCGTGAACTAGGGCATGCAGGTCGACACTTCTCGCGGCGGGCAGCGACTTGAGATTGTATGCGGGCGACGACTTCGTTGGGCGCTGATGAGCGGCGGCGGCCTCGTCTTCAATAACGACTGCGATGACTCGCGACAGTGGCAAAGATCTTCGCTTCGAGCCCTCGTCGGAGATCTTCAGTAGCTCTAGGCGGCGTCTCCTTCTTCACGGCGACGGCAGCTTTGACAACGGCAACTTCGAGCAGCGGTCGACTGCTTCGACTTCACGGCGATCTCCGCAGGAGACGACAAAGACTTCGACTTCGGCAGCGGACTGTGGCAAGATCGAGAGCTCTGGCGATGCGAATCTCTTCGACAAGCAGCAATGATCTCTTCGAGCAGCGGCGGAGGCAGCGTTGGGCTTCGACTGCGGCGGACGGCTTCAAGGCGACGTGACGACGGCAGTGCCAGCGCTCCTCCGGGACGACGACGATGATTCTCCGAGTGGCAACGAGATCAGCGGCATTTGCGAGCTTCTTCGTTGTCTCCTTCTTCGTGCAGCAGCGGCGGTCTCCGCGTGACAGCTTCGAGACAGCGAGACTCCTCAGGCGATGGCTCTCCGATGAACGGCAGCGACTTAGTGACATAGGCGGCGATCAATGGCGATGACTACTTCTTCGTCAGCAGCTCCGTCGCGTGCTCGTCAGCGTTCTTCTCAGTAGGCGACGTTCTCTTCTTCACGGCGTACAGCTTCACGGGCGACGTGCAGCAGCGAACAGTTGATGGCGACGGCGACTTCCTCTTGGCAACAGCGGTGATGCTTCTCCGTGCAATGGAGGTGATGCTTCTCCGAGCAACGACGAACTGTGTGGGCACTCGGTGAGCAATGGCAGCCTCGACCTTCTTCTTGATGGCGATATGATGTTGAACTTTCTTCTGAAGGGCTACGGAGATGAAGCTTTGTGTATTGATGTTGCATTTGAAGATGGTGAGGGAATGTCTTGCGGCTAGAGTTTTAAAAAATAGAGAAGATAGGTTTCTTTGTGTAGCCGTATGAAAATTTGTAGCTCCCTCAAAAATTTTGGCCTCACCCCCCCTTTTTTTAACTGATTGCCGCAATGCTCTTTTTATTTTTTATTGGTTGTCGCGCTTTAGGCTATGAAGAGGATGCTTGCTTATATAGGATAGCCTAGGGTTTTGGAAAGAATCCCTAAGAGATAGGAATAGGGAATTTCAAAAGTGATTTGGTTCTATCTCTTTGTACCATAGATAGGAAATTTGATTTGGAATATGGCTAGGAATAAGTTTGGTTAGGATGAGGACACTACCAACTAGGAAATTTATAATTGGCTAGGGATTGGGTTGAATCAATCAATTTGGGATTTGATGTGTAGTTCAAAAAGATTTGTATTGATCCAATCACCAATTTGACCAAGTCCAACTTTGCTCTCCATTGACCAAGTCAAAACTTCTTTGTGCACACACACTCCCTTTCTCCCAGTATGCTATACGAATAGCAATTCCGCCAAATAGTGAAGGTATATTGTTTCGCCAAGCCTGAAACACACTAAGCACACACGTTAGATATAACGACACGTTTGTCATCATCAAACCAAGATCATAGATCGTTGCTCCCAACAATCTCCCCCTTTTGGTGATGACAAACCCGTAAAAGATTTGATCAATAAGTATGGGTGTGTGAAGTGTGTTGAAGTGTGTAATGATATATGATGTATGGATAAGTCAGTCAAACATTACAAAGCATGCACAACAATTAGGAAATATAAAAGCATACTCCCCCTTCTCTCAAGCTCCGCCTTCAACAAATAATACCGATAGTACCGACATCAAACAACACAAATCTTTCACAAATCTTTCACAAATCTTTCACAAATCTTTCTTTCTCTTTCTCCCCCTTTGTAATCACCAAAAGTGGATTAATGAAGTCACAAAAATATTCCATGCAAAAAATAAACCATTATTAAATGTAGCGTGCAATTTGCATGAGTTTTCCACAAAATAGATAAGCCAAGCTCATATGATTTCATAACAAGACTTCTCCACCTTTGTGTAAGTGTAGTGATATAGACAATAAAGTACAAAGGGAGATTCAATTTTAGAACAATCGACCAAATCAATCCGCATTTTCCAATTTTTCATGAATATCACTAGGATTGATTTTTCCCACCTCATCAAAGATGAGTTCAAGTTACCGAACCCCAAAACATGGCCTAAAAGGACTTTTAAATGTGGGGTGGTATTGCTTGACGAGTTATATACACCAACGCTAATGATTACCCATGTAGCACAAGTTGGATACTCGTGGGTTGTGTATAAGCATGAAGTGTATCCATTTTTCATACGGAGCAATTTTCATATTTTTTTTTTCATTTGCAATTCTTTTGTGCTCAATTTTTATTCATGGCAAACACTTCATATCCCTTAGAAAATTTCAGAAATTAATCATTCCTACATTCACTTCCATTATTCTTCAAAAGAATCTCCAAAAGTACTAAAAAGTCAAATATCGTGAAAGTGCAAATGTAGGTGTAGAAGTCAAGTTTAAAACTTATGAGACATGTCATGGCTGCTAAAAAGAATAACATCATGTTCATGTAGCTACAACAATAATGAATTGACTTCTACAAGGGATAGATTGATCATTCATACAATACCAAGCTTTATAATCATTCATTCAATTTTAATAACAGGTGATTTATAGCCTTTTTCAACGATTTGTCAAGATTTATAATCAATAGAAATCAAGTAGATCATTCATTCAATTTTAATAACAGGTGATTTATAGCCTTTTTCAACGATTTGCCAAGCTTTATAATCAATAGAAATCAAGTAGATTCTCATACGATTTTTCCAATAAGCATAGTCTACTCCATTAAATCTAGGTGGACGTGAGATAGACTGACCCTCAGCAAAACCACTATCAATGTGGTCCATGGTCAAACTAGGCTAGATCTACTAAACTGGCTCTGATACCACTTAAGAGATTCATAAGAGGATAATCAATAAGCACATTTTTTTTGTTTTTCATTTTTTTTGTTTTTTTTGGTTTTTTTTCAGAAATAAAAACATTTAAAAAATCATGCATGCAAGCACACAAATCAAAATAAATCAAGCACACAAACAAATCTATGAAGGTATGCAATGAAATGCAAATAGGGATAAAAATTATAACTTCTCGTCGCCTTTTGACGAAGGAGCTAAAAGAATGAGACATTGAATTTAACGCTCCTCACCAAAACTCCATCACACCTACATGAAAGGTGTTAAGTGTGACCTTGGAATCCAACAAGGTTCACTAGTGTTAGCCAATATAGTTTTAGGAACCCACACTTATTTAAACTTGATATTTGTGTTCCTAAATTTACAATAATATGAAGTGTGGCCTACACTATCACAAGTAAAGCACTTTGCATATTTATTCTTTGCAATAGAGGGTACATTGTGGAATTTCTTGAATTTTTACTTTTTAACGTTTTTCAGACCAAAACCAAGTCCTCTTCTATTATTGCCATATAATTGATTCTCTAAAATAGTGTCTGTGTAGGCGTCTCTGTCAATCAGCACGTCGTCATCTCCAATCTGACGCAAACGGTGTCTCAATCTGACTCCTGGATTGCAAAATACACACTGGTCTGTGTGTAAAGGAATTCAATTCAAATCCTTATAAAACAGCGGTCTATGCGCGTAGCAACTCCTTTTAAATCACAGCGGTCGGTGCGCAAAGCAAAGTAGTTCAAATCTTTTTGATAAGCGATCTGTGCACAGAGCAGCTTCTTTTAAATCCCTAGGCTACGTCAGCAACCTCAAATTCGCTTCCCTTCGTTTTTTTTTGCTTCACGTGATCTCGTGACAGCGGTCGCCACGTCACCCCGCGGGTTGATTCGATCCGCTTCAATTCCTTTGATCGTGAACTAGGGCATGCAGGTCGACACTTCTCGCGGCGGCAGCAACTTGAGATTGCAGGCGGGCGACGACTTCATTGGGCGCTGATGAGCGGCGGCGGCCTCGTCTTCAATAACGACGGCGATGACTCGCGACGGTGGCAGAGATCTTCGCTTGGAGCCCTCGTCGGAGATCTTCAGTAGCTCTAGGCAGCGTCTCCTTCTTCACGGCGACGGCAGCTTCGACAACGGCAACTTCGAGCAGCGGTTGACTGCTTCGACTTCACGGCGATCTCCGCAGGAGACGACAAAGACTTCAACTTCGGCAGCGGACGGTGGCGAGATCGAGAGCTCTGGCGATGCGAATCTCTTCGACAAGCAGCGATGATCTCTTCGAGCAGCGGCAGAGGCAGCGTTGGGCTTCGACTGCGACAGACGGCTTCAAGGCGACGTGACGATGGCAGTGCCAGCGCTCCTCCGGGACGACGACGATGATTCTCCGAGTGGCAGCGAGATCAGCGGCATTTGCGAGCTTCTTCGTCGTCTCCTTCTTCGTGCAGCAGCGGAGGTCTCCGCATGACAGCTTCGAGACGGCGAGACTCCTCAGGCGATGGCTCTCTGATGAACGGCAGTGACTTAGTGACAGAGGCGGCGATCAATGGCAATGACTACTTCTTAGTCAGCAACTCCGTCGCGTGCTCGTCGGTGTTCTTCTTAGCGGGCGACGTTCTCTTTTTCACGGCGTACAGCTTCACGGGCGACGTGCAACAGCGAACAGTTGATGGCGACGGCGACTTCCTCTTGGCAACGGCGGTGATGCTTCTCCGTGCAACGGCGGTGATGCTTCTCCGTGCAACGGCGAACTGTGTGGGCACTCGGTGAGCAATGGCAGCCTCGACCTTCTTCTTGATGGCGAGATGATGTTGAACTTTCTTCTGAAGGGCTACGGAGATGAAGCTTTGTGTATTGATGTTGCACTTGAAGACGGTGAGGGAATGTCTTGCGGCTAGAGTTTAAAAAAATAGAGAAGATGGGTTTCTTTGTGTAGCCGTATGAAAATTTGTAGCTCCCTCAAAAATTTTGGCCTCACCCCCCCTTTTTTTAACTGATTGTCGCAATGCTCTTTTTATTTTTTATTGGTTGCCGCGCTTTAGGCTATGAAGAGGATGCTTGCTTATATAGGATAGCCTAGGGTTTTGGAAAGAATCCCTAAGAGATAGGAATAGGGAATTTCAAAAGTGATTTGGTTCTATCTCTTTGTACCATATATAGGAAATTTGATTTGGAATATGGCTAGGAATAAGTTTGGTTAGGATGAGGACACTACCAACTAGGAAATTTATAATTGGCTAGGGATTGGGTTGACTCAATCAATTTGGGATTTGATGTGTAATTCAAAAAGATTTGTATTGATCCAATCACCAATTTGACCAAGTCCAACTTTGATCTCCATTGACCAAGTCAAAACTTCTTTGTGCACACACACTCCCTTTCTCCCAGTATGCTATACGAATAGCAATTCCGCCAAATAGTGAAGGTATATTGTTTTGCCAAGCCTGAAACACACTAAGCACACACGTTAGATATAATGACACGTTTGTCATCATCAAACCAAGATCCTAGATCGTTGCTCCCAACACGTAGGTGCTGAATTAGGGTGTCGGGGGGAGGTGGAGCAGAGGGTCGAGCAGGTGAGGAACGAGGCTGCCTCGCACGGCTACCGTAAATGACAGGTGAAACTACCGGGTGGGGCTGTGGTGATGTGCTCACAAAAAGACGCTCAGCCTCTCTGGGAGGCTGAGACGCGGGAATGGTCGAAGAAGAAGGAGCAGCAGCAGAGGCTGAAATGGTGACAAAGGGCGAGTAGGACAGAGAGGTCGGTGACACAGAAGTGGGGACAGAAGTCACGACACTCTCGGAGAAGACAGTTGTAGTGGAGACGGTAAGGTCGACGACTGGGGAGGCCGTGAAGTGTGCAGAAAATGACTCCCCAGGGGTCGAGAATAAGAAAGAGGAAAAGGTCTCCACTGCGGAGGCAAAAGAGCACTCGCTGCTCTCAATAATGGTGGTGGGATGCTCAGGGCTCACAGCAGAAATGGGTTCGATGGACATCGACACAGAGGTGGTGGTGGTGGTGGACTCAGCAAGTGTACTCCCGACACTGACAGAAGTGTGGATAGAGGAGTCGGGAGGTGCAGACAGATCAGGTGCAGGTTGAGGTAACACGGGGTCCAGAGATGGAAGGAGGGGCTCCTGTTGAGCACCCTCAGGCTCTAGTACATATGCAACTGGGATGAGAAGATCCATCGCTGAAATCCACTCCCCACCTGCGGGTCCAATATGGGTCCAAGCGGGGCTCGGGAGAACCATGTAATCAGCACCAAAAGGACCGTGCAGCCATACCCAGTGGTACTGACCGTGAGGACGCAGCATCCTCATCCGGCCCATAACGTCTATGGAGAGAGAAGTAGGGCCTGGTGGTCTAAGCAGGCCAGCTGGAAGGTCTACTACGCACATGTGAGCCAGAAGGGTAATCAGACCACCGCAACAGATAGGCGTCCTAGCGCCGACAGAAATAATGATGCGGTCTAAGTACCAACTAGCTATATCAATCTCGATGGCAGTGAGTAAAATGTCTCCATCCCTCTCGAAGGCCCGCGATCGAGTCATCGCGTAGAGCATGTAGAGCTCCGGCGTCGACATCGTACCTGGCTCATACCTCGCTAGGAAAGTGGTCGCCATAAGGCGCTGTGTAATACGGAGGCATGGGTAGAGGATAGCGGAGGCATTGGGCCTGCGAGGGTCAAAGGCGAGAGGTGATCCCGTGATACGTGTCCAGAAGGCATGTGTGTCGAATAACGACGGTGGGATGTACGTGGGGCTGTAGGCTCGGTCTGGGTCTGGAACTGGGGGGTCACTGAAAGTAGGCTCGAAGCATGCCGAGAGTGACCTCGCACTCACGATCCATCAGTTGGAAAGAGCATCCCCCGGGAGTCCTAGCAATAGAACTCAGTACCTCTAGTGTCAGACGGATATAGGTGTCCGTCGACACCGACAAAAAGTCACGCCACCCCACATTGTCATACAACTGGAGTAGCCCCTCAAGTACCCCTAGGCGCTCGAAATCAGCAAGGTGCGTGAACCTAGAGGGTATGATCGAGCGATGGGAGATACGCTCAAATGTGGCGCGGTGTGTGTCATCTCTAAACGTAATCCTCATCGCATCGATAGTAGGGGTGGGATGTGCCGGTGGTGGGGGGATAGGTGCGGTAGGAGGCGGATGTGTGGGTGGTGGCAGGCTAGGTGGAGGGGAGTCTGCCCTAGCGGAAGAAGAGCCAGGATTGCTGGACCTCTTCCTCTTGGAAGCGGGAGCCCGCGTGCGCAACCTAGTACATGGGGGCATGTGACCCGTGAATCGTGCCTACCTGATATACGAAGTGATGTAAATAAGGAACGAGTGTACCTGAGCACGATGTGAGAGCAAGCGGTGGGTGCGTGTGGAGAATCGCCTCCTCCTAGAAGCTCCAAATCCGCCCTGAATCTCCCCCAAGCTAGCCTGAAACAAAAATTCACAAATTAGCAATGAATATCAATACGTATGGGGTAAGATCAGGTATAATAGATATATATATAAAGATTAATTTTGATTTGGGATGGGGTTGGGCCTACGAATTGGAGAAATGGAGAAAAATAGGGATTTTGGGCGAAATTGGGGGATGTACAGCAGAGGGGGAGCGGCGCCGGCGACGGGAGTCGGCGGCGACGGTCGGCGGTGGGTGGTGCGGCTCGGACGAGGGCGGTGCAGCTCAGGCGAGGGGTAGGGTCATTCGGGCGAGGCTTGGGGAAGTCGAAGGGTGCTCGGGAAAAATTGGGAAAATTTTGAGTTTCGGGATTTGAGCCCGCGTCGCTTGGTTTAAATAGCTTAAGTCACTCGGCCGAGTGACGCGTTCACTCGGCCGAATGGCACAGTTAAAATTTTTTCAAAATTTATTCCACAGAAGTCGCGACTCGGTTGAGCAGCTATCTCACTCAGTCGAGTAGACAATGGCCACTCGGCCGAGTAGAAAGGCTACTCAGTACTTTTCAAGTGCAGAAAGTGTCAGATTCACTCGGTCGAGTGACAAAGTCACTCGGTCGAGTGGCATATAAATTACAGAGAGCAGTTTTTAGGATCTTCCCTGATCTGTACCCTACTCGACCGAGTAGGTCTTTGCCCGGCCGAGTGAAAATTTCACTCGGCCGAGTGGCCTGCTGTTTTCAGCTCCAACTCTCTGTTTTTGCTCCACTTTCTGTTTTTCGTCTCCCAGTCAGTTTCTTCCTCCTCCTGAGGCCTAAGTGCATTCCTGGAGCATTCTCATTTGCCATGGTCATCCTCCATTCAAATGATTCCTTGTTCTCCATCTCCTGTCATGAAAAATAGAGCCCGTTGTCAGGATTTTCATCGACTCTTGACTCTAAACACTAACAAAGATCTAAGACAAAAATAAAATGAAAAATTCAACTAAAAATAAGGTAAAACCATCGGGTTGCCTCCCGACAAGCGCTCGTTTAAGATCTTGAGCTCGACCCCTTAAGATTCTCGTTTAATGCTCGATGTTCGGTGCATGTGAGATGCGCGCGTCAAATTTGCCGGGAAGCCCACTTGGATTTAATTGTTGTTGTTCATGGGAGTTCCTCGGCTCCCCTTCATCATGGGTGGTAATGGGGAATGAGTCCCCCAAGCTTGAGCTTTTCCTGTTCTTTTTCTTTGCCGACGACGACAATTTCTTGTCCGGCGGAGGTTTCTTTGCATTTTTCACCGTGGAGAGCTTGCATAGCTCTCTAATTCTTGCAACATCAGCGTCGTCTTTGTCATCAACCATAGAATGATCTGACGGGGCTCCCAACATTTCTCCATCTCTAGAAGATTGGCCTTCTTCGAAGCCGTCGTTGTGCAAGGCGCCGATAGCATATGGCATATCATCATCAATGACCTCATCAAGGAGCTCCACGTAATCGACGTCCTCCATCCAAGGCATGTGCTTCATTGCCTTTGGAATGTGAAGCTCGACCTCTATGTTTCCAACGTTCAAGGACAAGGTGCCCTCTCTCATGTTAACTATCATGCCGGCGGTGGCCAAGAAGGGGCGTCCAAGAATTAGTGACGTATCGCCCTCCTCCTTGATATCCATTACCACGAAGTCGCACGGCAGGCAAATTCCTCCCGGTACTTGGAGCGGTATGTTCTTCGCAATTCCCATCGGCCTAGTGACCCAACCATCCGCGAGTTGTATTCTCATGTCCGTCGGCTTAAGGTTGGTCCCTGTATTCAATTTCTTAAACATTTTTAGGGGCATTAGGCTCACGCTTGCTCCCAAATCTACCAAAGCTTTTTGTAGCGGGACTCCTCCAAGCGTGCAAGGGATGCAGAAGCTTCCGGGATCTTTAAATTTTGAAGGCTCCTTCTCCTTCCGGGTGAACCATGTACCTTGCTCGACGAGCATTATCTTCTCCTTTCGTTTCTTTCCCGAAATCAAGTCTTTTAGGAACTTGGCGTAAGATGGGATATCTACAATAGCATCCAAGAAAGGGATATTTAGGCTCACTCCTCGCAAGTACTCTAGAAAATTGGCGAGTCACTTCTCAATCTTTGCCCTTGCCAACCTTTGTGGGAAGGGTACCGATGGCATATAGTTGCGCTCCTCAAGTGGCTTCACAATTTCAGAATTTTCACCGTCTTTTGGCTCTTTTGGGCACTCCTCATTAACCGGCTCCTTATCACCCAAAATTTCTTCCCCCGGCTCCTTAGTTTGAACCATGGCAGGAGTAGTGTCCTTTCCGTCCCTAGTAGTTACCGCCACCAACGCATTGATGTGGCTGGTATTGCTCCGTGGGTTGGGTTTCGGTTGAGCCGGTAATTGTTGAGTATTCTTATTGAGCAATGCTAGTTGCTCCGATAATTGTGCTACGACGGTGTTGAGAGAGTCTTGTTGGGCCGTCAATCTAGCATTTACCTTCTTTTGTTCGGCCATGAATTCATCAACCCTTGCTTCATGGTCTGACCTCGGCGGTGCTTGTGGTGGATTATGTGCTCTCCACCCTTGATTGTACCCCGGAGGTCTATACGGCCCCGCTTGTTGCCTCGGTTGGAAGTTTTGTTGTTGAGGCTCTCTCGGTTGATATTGCAGTTGTTATGGAGGCCGAGCTTGAGGTTGTTGCAGTAGTGGATTCAAGGCTCCATCATTATTAGCATATGAAAATCCCGGGTGATTTCTCGTAGCCGGGTTTGCCCAATAACCAGTATTTCCCGCAACATATTGAATTTTCTCTGTAGCTCCTTCTCCTTGCTCTCCTCCAACATACATAACATGAGCTTGGTCTTGCCAATCGCTCATGCTTCCTCCCGGCGTAGAAATTGTAGGGGCTTCATGCGGATCACTAATCAACTTCTCCAATCTCTCCACGATCTTGTGGAGAGAATCAAACTTTGTAGATAGCTCTGCTACGGCCTTTGCCTCATAAATACTTGTCGGCTTCAAGGATGACGAAGAATGTCCTCTCTCGTCGCTCCATTGTTGGTTTTTCGAGGCCATCTCCTCGAGTAGGGCTTTAGCATCATCCGGTGTCTTAGATAAAATGGCTCCATTAGCGGTTGCATCGATTATTTGCTTGGTGCCTGGTTGCAATCCTTTGTAAAAACTATGCACAAGCTCCCATGCTTCAATACAGTGATGGGGGCATTGGTGTTGGAGATCTTTAAAACGCTCTCATGCCTCAAATAGCGTTTCCTGAGGTCCTTGCTTGAAGGACATGAGCGTGCTTCTTATCTTGACGGTCTTAGATGGTGGGTAGAATTTGTTAACAAATGCGCTCACCAACTCATCCCATATGGTAAAGATCCCATCTGCTTGCGTCCTCAACCAATACAATGCTTTGTCTCGAAGAGTAAATGGGAAGAGGCACAGTCGAATAGCGTCGGCTGGCACGTCGGGCATCTGAAAAGTAGCACATTTGGATAAGAACAACTGTAGATGGTAGTGTGGGTTCTCTAGGGAGTTCCCATAAAATGGGTGTTGTTGCATCAACACCACAAGTCCAGTTTTAAGCTCGAAGTTCTTGTCCACCGCCAACTCCGGCATCACAATAGACGAGGTAGTAGAAGTAGTCTTAGACCGTCGCCAATCTCGGATAGAGACAAGCATAGCCATGCGTGTCGCTAACTCCTCTGGTGTCTCCGAAGCGGTCATATGATCATCCCCTATAGCAAGTCTCCTCTCGGCTTTAAGCCTCCTTGCCGTACACTCGATCTCAGGATCAAATAATATGTCTTCTTGATGTGCCTTTGATCTCGTGTACATGCACAGAAAAAGAGAGTCTCGATAGAATCGTTAGCATGATAGAGGAATAAAAAGCAAAAATAATAAAAATAAAAAGAAACAACTAAGTAAAGAAAATAAAATACTATCGCTTCCCCGGCAACGGCGCCAAAAACTTGATCGCGCCCGGATATACACCTGGAAAACGTGTAGTTTTACCGCAAGCGCACGGCGTAGTGGCGAGCGGGTATCGAACACAGGGAGGACAATTGACAGTATCCTACTTTGATCACCTAGCTATTGATGGAATAAGAATAGTTTTGATGGTAATGTCACAATCGTTAAAATAGCAAATAGATATCAATATAATAATGCGTCTAGGGATAGAAAATCCCCACTACGGGCCGTCACTCGTCCTTGTGGATCATGAATATCAATGTTGCAAAGCTTGAATGTAGAAGAACTAGTCGCAACTTAATGTAGAACCAAGCTCACGCTCTCCCATTATTGCATGTCTATAGCAACCTATATTAGGGCCCACTCTCGTGCAAACCCTAACCTAAGCCACTAGCGTGAAGATCGACATCATCGTCCAATCGCAACTCGAACCCACTCTCATGCAAACTCGAGCTACGACCTAGGTTACGATAGTTCGTATTCATCCAATCTCTTGCAAACGAATATTAGTATAGATTTATAATAAAAATCATATCTTTGGTCCAATCTCTTGCAAACCAAATCTAGAGAATCTCAATTATAAACCTAAGTCGAATATCTAGGCCTTCCCATCAATTGGAATCCAATCTCTTGAAAATCCCAATCGATGGAAATTCCTAGCTACTCACAATGGATCAATCAAAACCTAACCTTTCTTCAATCCTAGCAACAATTCTATTCATTCATCACAATTCACAGATCGGGTCCATAGGGTTCTTCCCTATGCCCTAGAACGACGAAACTACTCACAAATCATCATGGAAATCTCAGAAATAAAGCAATAGATCATATCACAATTCATTGTAGAGAAGAGACAATTCATAAAAAGAAGAGTTTTAGCAAGAAAAAATAAACCAAAATTGTCGCCTATGATCTCCAGCTGAGATTTACAAAGGAATAGCCGTCAAAAAATAATAGAAGTCTCTCCTAAAACTAGAGATAAAACTAGGTTTAAATACAAGCCAAATTCGTCCAAAAAATCCTGACAGATTTGCCCCTGCATAGCCCATAAATCCTAATTTGCGTAGCAGTCAGGCTGCGTCACTCGGCCGAGTGAGCTATATCACTCGGCCAAGTGATAGACCTAATAAAAGACAGAAAGTCTGGGGGTTTCGGGGGTCTGTCGCTCTGACTGACTCGGGCGAGTAGACTTTTTTACTCGGCCGAGTGAGCAATCTTGCTCGGCCGAGTGGGTCTTCTCAGAATTTCCAGTAACTTGGCCACTTATCGGAAGAAAATCCCTATTCTACTTGGGCGAGTGAGCTTTTTCACTCGGCCGAGTGAACTTCCTTATTCGCCGAGTGAACTCTGAAAATTGGATGTGTGTATCCGTTTCACTCGGCCGAGTACAGCTCTTCACTCGGCCGAGTGAACTGGCTGTTCGGCTGAGTGAGTTGTATCTGGGCTCTTTTCTTCTCCTTCTCGCCTCCTCGTCGATTCAATCGAGTTCCTTCCTCTTCCACTCTTCCTCTAGCACTACTGACTCCTCAAATAAGCTGTGGGTGACGCTCTGATGTGCGTGAAAATCCTTTGATCTCATTTTCGCTCCAAATCGCTCCATATCTCTTGAAATACAACAAAAACAAGAAATAGTGAAAAGCAACGCGATATCGTCGAATAATCGTGAAAACACAATATGGGCGATCGAAATGACATGAAAACATGCAGAAAAAAGGTGTAAAATAAAGGGCGTTCAATCCACTCAAGGTGAAATCTTCTTCGGCGTGTGGTTGGCTCGGCGACAAGGGTGTTCCTCGCCTCGGGATACGGTGCGGTTCAGGAAGCGATTCGGCTCGGGACGCGGTGCGGCTCGGGAGAAGGGGCTCGGGGCCAAAGAAATTTTGCTGAAAATGACGCTTCGTATTCTGCGGAAATGACGCTTCGTATTCTGCTGAAACGAAGTGAAAGGTATGTAGTTTAATTAAACATGCGTTTATAATTGCAAATAGGTTGATAGATCAATCCTTAGGGGTTGGTCGGACCTAACCCCGAGATAGTAGAGATTCTGGCTAAGGTTGTTCTCTTTAGGGCTAGATTTAAAATAGTTTTAAATCTATTTTTCCGCTGCAATTTTTTTTCGTCATCCGACCAACTTAGGCCGGACGTCGTTTTTATTGCCCTAAGAACCCAGAAAATCAAACATTGGTATCAGAGCCATGTCTACACGATCTATATTTTGCAGTTATAAACTGTATGTGATACAACATATTTTCTGCAAGAGATGGAGGTTGATATTTAAAGTATTAAAATAGTCGTTTCCATGTGACATTTTATTTTCGAAAATTGTTTTTGAAAATAAGATTTAATTTTAAAATCATGTGATTATTTTAATAATTAAATCTTTAAAATTATGTGATAATTTTTAATGTAACTTAAACTTATGAGATAAAATTTAAGTTGCATGCTTAGCAAAAATTTATGAGATAATTTTATTTGCTATGTTGTCATGCTAAAATGTTTAGATGATAAAATTTTAATGGTTATATAATGTTTCTTGTTAAGTATGTGATAATACAAGAAGAACTATTAGGTTAGCTATTAAAAGCTTTCAAAAAATTATAAGATAATTTTTTATAGGACATGCTATGATTTAAAGTTGGTTAAATGCCTAATACATGATTAGGATAGCACACTAAACATCCTTATAGTTGATAAGGACATTAATTAAAGTTATTAACCAATCCTAATAAATTCTAATTTTAGGATTCAACTAGTTGATAGGATTAACTAGTTTTAATGAAGCCAATTCTAGCCGATGGCACCCATATGAATAATATGTTTCCTTAAATGGACCATGATCCGGTCTAGTATTTTTTGACTAGTGTTGTGGATCACCCTAGCTAGACTGGGGATAGTGATCCTGGCCTAGCCAAATCCCTAGCCGTGTTCCGCTAGACCGCAAGGATGCGAATTATGATTATGTGACACCGTCAATTACATCTAGACAATTACGTTAAAAATCTTCTTCAAGGTTAGCCGTAGCCCTCCTTACTTTTGGATTTTCGAAACCGGGGATTTCATGTTATCGTTGTTATGTTAACTTAAGTTGTAACATGACTATCTTTTGAGAACCAATTCCATTAAATATGTGATGTAGTTCAACTTAACCCAAATCGTCGCGTCGTGAACAAACCGAGTGCATGTGTAAGTTAGGATTGGACAAGAAAGTAAGGGTCTGACTAGACTAATATTTATGATTTGTTGAGCCAACTCAAGGTCATAAGTGACAAGGGGTAAAAACAATTAGGGAATCACATTCGATGTGATTGATGAACAGTCGTCTATCGATCGCAGAGTTAAGCAACTCGTTGAGCCAACTCAAGGTTATGAGACTTAGGGTGGCCAGGTCTATTTTCCACTAAATATTATTATTCGTTCATCTATATGGCTTAAGATGATCACTAAAATAATGGGAGGATATAATTGAATAAAATCCATTTTAACTATATTTAAAAATCATTGAACATTTGCTAAACTAGGATAGTTCTATCTTTCACCAAATGGAATCCAAGACATAATATAAAGGAAAATGTAAACTGGTCAAGATGATTGTTTAAGGAATATCAAGCCAAGATAAAGTTTGATAGTCTAAACCAGGTTCTCACAGACCTTAAAATGTCCTTACTAGTACAGGCTTAAGGACAATGATTTCCTTGAGCTCTGTGTCCAATAAAATAAAAGCACGCTACCTATCACTCGCCTATATGAGGGGCGGCTTAAACATACAGATGTTCGAAGAAAGTTTCTTCTTACAATTTGTTGAGTCAACTCAAGGTTGTATGGAAAACGGTTTCGATCCTCAAGATTTGAAACTTCGATCAAATTGTTTGACTCGAAGATGAGTGCACGAGCGGTTCAAGACCATGTATCCCAATCAGATCTTGGGTCTAGCAACTTGTTGAGTCAACTCAAGGTTGTGAAGCTCAAGTGTTTGGATACGTTAGGTGCTTGCACAGCTAATAATTTTGTTGGAAAAATATTGTCTAAATGTGATTTAGAACGGAGAAGGCATTGAGGAAAGTCGGGTGAGAAAGAAAGTTTTGACTATGATAAGAAAAGGCAAAAGTAAGAGGAACTGAAAATGTGACATTTGATGTCACGATTTCAGGATAATTGTTATACAAAAGGAGAACACATTTTGACGAATGTCGTCACTTTGCTTCTGAAGCAATGTCTCGGTGTGAATGTTTTGTATAACGATATTGTATTAAATGTTAATACACCAATACACACGTTGTAGAAATTTATAGATTAGGCCGTACCGATGAGAACAAACTTGACAAGTCACATAAAGAGAGTTTTGATCTCTCGTATTATGAGTTGAAAGACACTTGTACGTCTTGTCTCAAAGGTATGATGGCCAAACACCTTCTGTAAGACAGTGGGAGAATGAGTTGGACAACTCACGGTCTTATACGTACAGATGTATACAGACCCAAGTCTAAATTTTCCTAGATATGTTATACTTATTTTATTACGACACGTTTTCTTGATGAAACACAAGTCTGATAAAATAGGGTACACAGTAACAGAAGTATTTGAACTACTTCGATCAGATCGAAGAGTCGAATACTTAGCTAAATAATTCTTGTGTAATTAAAATAAATTATGATTTTTCTCTCAAGTCAAGTTTCTTAACACATTGGTGTGCTGGAAAGTATGAATCACACTCTGTTAAACATGATGTGATACATGACAAGAGACTTTTGAGTTACAATCCTCCATCTGGGTTAAGTCCTAGATAGTAATGCCTAGGTTCTTGATAAGGTTCTGTGAGGACCTTATCAATATGATATTCCTCAAATTAATGGTTAGGAAGTTAAAGGATTACTCGAGTCTCGTGAGACGAAAAGTCGAGTAAGATTATTATAGTTGATGATGGCCTAGACAACTTCCAAGATGCCATTTGAAGTAGTGACTCTAAGAAATTTCTTGATGCAATCCGAAAAAGGTCCGTGCACATAAATAAAGTATGGATTTTAGTCTGCGTGCCTAAGGAAAGTGTTCTTTTGGCTGCAAGTTAATTTTCAAGACAAACGATTAGTGCAAATAGAAAATAGTGAAGTACAAGTAATGCTGGTTGAGAACAGTTATCAACAGAACTCCTATAAACGGATTGTGATGAAAATTTATCACCAACAGCTATGTACAGATCTGTTCGGATCAGACTCGGTGTAAATGCTCATGATGACCATGAAAACTGGTGTATTCATGTATAGTCTATTTTCTAAATTTGATTTAGAAAAACGAACTTATATGAATCACCCAGAGAGTTTTCCAGGTCAGTGGGAGCGAATTAAAAGCATGTGACACATCAAGGACCGGAACATATATTTTGATAAAGTGGTCAAATAGTTTGGCACTTGATCAGAAATTATTATAAACCGTGCAGTTGACCAGTAACTATGTAGGATTATTCTCGTATGGTACGATTAGCTGGATGAGATCCAGGAAAATTAAATATTATGAATTCCAAGAGACCAAGAAAATTATTTGGATGAGATTCAAATGTGTGGTCTAACATGAATATAGAAACTCCTTAAGTCTATAACTAAAGACAGTTTAGTAAATTCACACACGAAGGCTCTGCCACATAAAGTATAGAGAGACTTATGTGTAAATGCGGTATGAGATACTGGGATAAATGGGCCTGAGTACAAGTGAAAGATGTTAGGAGATAGGTATGCCCTCGAACTCGAGGCAATTCACTCTATGTAAGTGTACAAACATCTTGTTCAAAATTACAGTAATCTGTATGGTAAGAATTTATCTAAGTTAATTGTAACTGCCGGTATTTCTAGGTGTATTGATTGTTGCGTGTGCCCATATTTTTGTTTGATCGTACAGATATTTTTGTACGCGAGTTCTTTTGTGCGACGACACGAGCGCGTCTCGGATGACTTTTAATTTTCATGGCATAACTAATTAATTACACTAATTAATTACCCTAATTAGATTAATCCTAATCAAAAATTGATTAAACTTTAATCCTAATTAAGTTGCAAATTAATTAACCATATTGACTCCACCTCTATCTGTTGGTGAGATCCGACATACACATTGAATCCACCCCCCACCTCCAGCTATCTCCCCATCAAATTGTCTCCCAGCACTATTCCAATATCAGCAAACACAACATCAGCAAGGGGGAACGACATCAACCTCTTTCTCTTCCTCTACAAAATTCTCCAAGCCAAAAATCAGAAACCAGATTCAAACCCAAATCCCCCAAACTGAAATTTTAACAGAGGAATTTCAGATCCAAATCAATTCCAGATTCAACAAGAAATCAAACACAAAACAACCCAGATCTAAAAATATTTTCAGATTCAAACCCAAACCCTCTTCTTCCCTTCTTCATCTCCTTCCTCCACCCTCTCCCCTAGGCCAACCCCATCCTCTCCCAGCGCATGCCACCAGCCACGCGCGCGCCGTCCAGCAACCCCGGCCGCCTGCAGTCGTCAGAGTAGCCACCCCGTCGCCGCCTGGGCTTCTGCACGCTGCCAACCCACCGAAAAGCCACCCAGTCTGCCGCCCCTTCATCCCCGAGCAAGCATGCGTGAGTTTTTCTCCCGTGTGTGCTTGTTTCTCTGCCGCCATCGAATGTAAACAAAACAACAACAACAAAAAGAGAGAAGCAAAGATGGAGAGGGAAGAGACAGCAAGGAGTAGGAGAAGGGGGGCGTTTAATGAGGAGTCAGCCTAGTTAAAGAAAGTAAGAGACATGGTGTCAGATTAATAAAGAAAGATAAGAAAGAGTTAAGGAAAGAGAGAAAGAAAGATAAAGACATATGAGAGTAAAGATAAGGAGAGAGTAAAAGAGGGGTAGAGAGAGAGTAGGTATGTTGTAACATGTTGGGTATCACCTTAACCCTTAGTCAAAGTTACTACTAGTAGGTGAGAGTATTAAATATGATTTTAAACCATGTACTTAGCTTAAGTTAAGTTATTGTTAATATTAGATTTGTTATTAGCTTGTTAGTGTTAATCTGATTTCAGCATGTTATTAATTGTAAATGGTGTTATGGTAATAAAACTAGAATAAATTAAGTGTACCATGTTAGTGTAACGCCATATAAACGCCACCCTAGCCTGAGATCCCAATAAAATCGGACGAACCTAATTTAGGGATTAACTTAATTTTGTACTTATCTTGCAATGGACCTAATTCGTTAACTTGTTTAACCAAAACAGAGAACCGACATCACCGTAACGTAGTACCCATCAAAACGAATCCAACGACACCAAAATCACTAAAATCGGGATAGTGTATGATTTATAGTGAGTATCTGAAGTTAGGTGTTCATTTAGCCTTTTTCACGTAAAGTTGTATAACTAAAAGTCTACACGTGAAATGACGTGTGAAACTACTTCCACAGCATTCTTAACTAAAAATGTGACCCAACAACATATAATTTGATATACTTTAATTTAAAACAATAACATGAAAATTAGCTTCCGTGACATGTTCGTTAATTCTTAATTTCAGCACTTTTATTAATTATATTAAATGTTATTATTTAATGACGCAGATATGTCGCGTCCGCTCTTGCCATTTCTCGGACAACCCAATCTGTCCCAGTCAGGCAAGCGTGCAGTTTAATTTATGTTTTTGTGCTATCTGATGTTGTACTGAATTGCTGACACAAACACAATTTAGAGAAATGTTAAACTTAAACTCGTGTGCGTGTATGTGGACCCCTTAATAATCAAAATGAGCACACTTTGTGAATAGTAACATTTCTGGACATGTATGTATATTTTGGAACTGTTGAAACTCATAAAATGTTACTTGCCGTTGGCTACCAATTGTTACATGCCGTTGGCTACCAGTTGCTGTTGGCTACCAGTTGTTACATGTCGTTGGCTACCAGTTGTCGTTGGCTACTAGTTGTTACATGTCGTTGGCTATCAGTTGCCTTTGGCTACCAGTTGTTACATGACATTGGCTATTAGTTGACTATTCTCGTCAGTCACATGTGACTAGCCTGGCCCGTGTTCCAGTAATATCACATGTGACTAGTCTGGACTCGTGTTCCAGTATATGACGGATTAGCATCCTGGCTCGTGATCCAGGAAGTACACGTGGGTGAGGTTGGGTTCTCGGGCACTAGCCATTAGTAAACGGGTCGCCTTCGGGGGCACTTGAAGGTAGATTCACTTACTATTCGTCTAACGACGGTGGCCTTAGTCACGAACTTGCACACACAGTTAAATAATTAAAAAAGAAAGTTAATTACAGACTGCTGTTACATTATTTAACTGCCATGTTAATGCTTATAACAGAACTACCATGTTAGTGTAACTTTTCATAATTGTTTTAACTACCATGCTAGTGTAACTTTTCATAATTGCTTTAACTACCATGCTAGTGTAAATTCTTTTAACTACTTTAAACTGCCATATATAACTTGTTATATATCTTGCCAAGGGTTCTCTTCTAACCTTGTCCTGCAGGACCCTTGCTGAAATACATTCATGTTGTTTGAATGTATGTCAGGTTACGAGACAGGTTACCAGGAGGACGAGCTGCTGGATCAGAGTGATCCAATAGACCAGGATTCTGTTGATCCTGAAGTCCACCCTACCATGGACTAGTTACCGATTTCCATTACTGCAGTTTTTTATTTTCTCAGCTGTTGTTTGTATGGTGTGTACCCACTTATCTGGTATCGCTATCGTTGTAGGCCATGCTTAGGGCCCTTTTATTATTGTGTACTTTATCTGGATGTTGGCTTTAATATTTCTGTTTTCACATACGCTTATTGTGTTCGAGCTTCACCGCTCCAACCCATGCGGGCACGTTCGTGTCCTCGCTCCCAAGTATATGGGAAGCGGGACGTGACAGGTTTTTGTGGTGGCCCATGCAGGTCTTGCATTAGTGAAACTTCAGGACAATGGAAATACTATCAATGGCCAAAAACGTCTAGATTTATCTCGTACACAATTTAACCGGGTTTCTTTTCTCGGTATGGACTGGTTGGGGACTTTCTATTCTACTATCGACTATCACAAGAAGAAAGTAGTATTCGAAATTCCCGACCATCCGGTGTTCGAATTCATCAGTGGTAGACGTTCGCTCGAGCCTATTAGATTCAGGCTCAACAGAACGAAGCAATCCTCGCATCTATGCAAGTAGAATTGGAGAAGCCTGCAGTGGTTCGAGACTTCGACGATGTATTTCCGGAAGACATTTTTGGATTGGCGCCTAATCGAGCTTTGGAGTTCAGATTGATCTGATGCCAAATACTCAGCCAATCTCAAAGGCACCTTACCGTATGGCTCCAGCAGAACTTGAAGAGCTACGGAAGAAGTTGGATGATCTGTTGCAGAAAGGATTCATTCATCCCAGCGTGTCTCCCTGGGGTGCACATACACTGTTGGTCACGAAGAAGGATGGATCGAGAAGGATGTGCGTGGATTATCGGGGACTGAACAATGTCACTGTGAAGAATAAGTATACGTTACATCGCATAGATGATATCTTCAATCAACTCGGTGGATCACGAGTTTTCTAGAAGCTGGACCTCAGGAGTGGATATCATCAGGTGAAGGTCAAGAATGAGGATATCTCCAAGACAGCTTTTCGGACCAAGTATGGACACTACGAGTTCGTTGTCATGCCAATTGGTGTGACCAACACTCCTGCAGTATTCATGAATCTCATGAATCTCATATTCTACGACTTTCTGGATAAATTCATAGTGATATTCATTAATGACATATTGGTCTATTCGAGGAGCGAGGAGGAGCATGCTGAGCATCTGCGGATGGTTTTGGAGACACTTCGCCATCATCAGTTGTATGCCAAGTACAACAAGTGCGAGTTCTGGTTGGACCGGATTGCATTTCTTGGACATGTGGCATCAGGCGAAGGTATCTCAGTTGATCCAGAGAAGGTTACATCAGTCAGGAATTGGCCTACTCCTCGGTCAGCATCAGACATCTGGTGTTTCCTAGGATTGGCGGGCTACTACCGTCGATTTATTCAGGATTTCTCGAGGATAGCAGAGCACATGACTCGACTGACCAGGAAGGATGTCAAGTATGTTTGGTCAGACACTTGTGAGCAGGCATTTGGGACTTTGAAAGCAAAGCTGACATCTGCACAAGTTCTGGCTATTCCAGATAGGACTGGAGGATTTGAGATCTTTTATGATGCCTCGGGCAAAGGTCTTGGATGTGTTCTGCATCAGCACGGTCATGTAGTTGCTTATGCTTCTCGGCAATTGAAGATTCACGAGAAGAATTACCCGACTCATGATTTGGAGTTAGCTGTTGTCATCTTCGCTTTGAAGATTTGGAGACATTTCTTACTAAGTGAGAAAGTGAAGATTTTCACTAATCACAAAAGTTTGAAATATATTTTCACTTAGAAGGAGTTGAATATGAGACAGCGCAGGTGGTTAGAGCTGATGGCTGATTACGACATCGACCTTTAGTATCATCCAGGGAAGGTTAATGTTGTACCTGACGCTTTGAGCAGACTTTCAGCAGTTATGACTCTCACAATTCAGTGGAGGTTACAACAGGATCTGTGTGGGATGAGCACAGAGGTTGTGTTACCTGGAGTCACATCGTCGTTGATGAATATGCAGATTCAGTCGACGATAATGGATCGGATCAAAGCTGCACAGTCTGGAGATGCTAAACTGTAGAAGATCTGAGAGCAAGTTGAAGCTGGACTTCGGACGGACTTTATCATTCATGAGGATGGTTCCTTGAGATACGGCAGTAGGATCTGCGTACCTTCTGGTGATATCAGAGATGAGCTGAGGAATGAAGCTCATAGCTCTCCCTATTCCATTCATCCTGGCGGTACCAAGATGTACAAGGATCTCCGTCTGAATTTTTGGTGGCACGGTATAAAGAGGAGCGTAGCCCGTAGCATCGCCAAATGCCTTGTGTGTCAGTAAGTGAAGGCTGAACACCATCGCATTACCGGATTGCTTCAACCCCTACCAATTTTGGAGTGGAAGTGGCAGCACATCACCGTGGACTTCGTGACTGGACTACCTCGGAGCACCAAGCAAAATGACGCGATTTGGGTTATCGTTGACCGATTAACCAAGTCTACGCATTTCATACCTTTCTGAGTAGGACAAGCTATGGAGATACTTGCGGAGAAGTATATGGAGGTAAATACCCTTCTTATATCTTTTTAACTTCTTTCTAGTATACGTCGTGATGTGATCGATAATCGTGCAGGAGATTGTACGATTACACGAAGTTCCTGTGAGTATCGTCCCGACCAGAACACGAGATTCACGTCTCAATTCTGGAAGAGTTTGCAGACCAATCTGGGTACCAGTCTGAGTTTCAGCACTGCATATCACCCCCAGACTGACAGACAGTCAGAGCGCACTATCCAGATATTGGAGGATATGTTAAGAGCTTGCATGTTGGATCTCAAGGGTTCGTGGGAGGATCATCTGCATCTAGTGGAGTTCTCCTACAACAACAGCTACCAGGCGAGCATTGGCATGGCGCCATTTGCTGCTCTCTACAGAAGGAAATGTCGATCCCTGCTGAGTTGGGATGACGTTAATGATAGAGAGCTGTTGGGACCAGAGATGATAGTTGAGGCTGTGGATATTGTGCGTGATATCAGGGACAAGCTTCGGATCGCTCAGGACCGTTATAAGCATTAGGCTGATGCTAAACGGAGTCCTCTAGAGTTTCAGCCAAGAGATCATGTGTTCCTAAAGATCTCCCTGAATCGAGGAGTGATCCGCTTCGGGAAGCGAGGCAAGCTTAGTCCGAGATTCATTGGACCCTTCGATGTGCTAGAGCGAGTTGGAGAGGTAGCTTATCGCTTAGCACTACCACCGTCCGTGGAGGGAGTGCATGACGTATTCCATGTGTCCCAGCTATGTCGTTACGTCAGTGACCCTTCTCACACTGCGGACTACTCAGAAATCATGGTTCGACCGGACCTGACTTATGAGCAGCAGACAGTGCAGATCTTAGACCGACATCAGAAGACGCTCAGGAACAAGGTTGTCGATCTCGTGAGAGTGATGTGACATCGTGACTCGCCAGGAGAGTCCACCTGGGAGCGGGAAGATGAGATGCTAGAGCGTTATCCATATTTGTTCCCTGCCCTTTAGTTGATGAGAATTCCGAGGGCGGAATTTTTCTTAAGATGGGTAGATTGTAACGGCTGGTAATTCTAGGTGTGTTGATTGTTGCGTGTGCCCGTATTTTTGTTTTGATCGTCCAGATATTTTTGTACGCGAATTCTTTTGTGCGATGACGCGAGCGCGTCTCGGATGACTTTTAATTTTCATGGCATGACTAATTAATTACACTAATTATTTACCCTAATTAGATTAACCCTAATCAAATATTGATTAAACTTTAATCCTATTAAGTTGCAAATTAATTAATTATATTGACTCCGCCTCTATCTGTTGGTGAGATCTGACGTACACATTGAATCCACCCCCCACCTCCAGCTATCTCCCCATCAAATTGTCTCCCAGCATTATTCCTATATCAGCAAACACAACATCAGCAAGGGGGAACGACATCAACCTCTTTCTCTTCCCCTGCAAAATTCTCCAATCCAAAAATCAGAAACCAAATTCAAACTCAAATCCCCCAAACTAAAATTTTAACAGAGGAATTTCAGATCCAAATCAATTCTAGATTCAACAAGAAATCAAATGCAAAACAACCCAGATCTGAAAATATTTTCAGATTCAAACCCAAACCCTCTTCTTCCCTTCTTCATCTCCTTCCTCCACCCTCTCCCCTAGGCCAACCCCCTCCTCTCCCCGTGCACGCCACCTACCGTCAGCTCACGCGCGTACCGCCCAGCAACCCCAGCTGCCTGCAGTCGCTGGAGTAGCCGACTCGCCGCCGCCTGGGCTTCTGCATGCCGCCAACCCACCGAAAAGCCGCCCAGTCCGCCGCTCCTTCGTCCCCGAGCAAGCGTCCGTGAGTTTTTCTCCCATGCGCGCTTGTTTCTCTGCTGCCATCGAATGTAAACAAAAACAACAACAACAAAAAGAGAGAAACAAAGATGAGGAGGGAAAAGACAACAAGGAGTAGAGAGAAGGGGGGTTTAATGAGGAGTCAACCTAGTTAAAGAAAGTAAGAGACATGGTGTCAGATTAATAAAGAAAGATAAGAAAGAGTTAAGGAAAGAGAGAAAGACAAATAAAGACAGATGAGAGTAAAGATAAGGAGAGAGTAAAAGAGGGGTAGAGAGAGAGTAGGTATGTTATAACATGTTGGTTATCACCTTAACCCTTAGTCAAAGTTACTACTAGTAGGTGAGAGTATTAAATATGATTTTAAACCATGTACTTAGCTTAAGTTAAGTTATTGTTAATATTAGATTTGTTATTAGCTTGTTAGTGTTAATCTGATTTCAGCATGTTATTAATTGTAAATGGTGTTAGGGTAATAAAACTAGAATAAATTAAGTGTACCATGTTAGTGTAATGCCATATAAACGCCACCCTAGCTTGAGACCCCAATAAAATCAGACGAACCTTATCTAGGGATGAACTTAATTTTGTTCTTATCTTGCAATGGACCTAATTCGTTAACTTGTTTAACCAAAACATAGAACCGACATCACCGTAACGTAGTACCCATCAAAACGAACCCAACGACACCAAAATCACTAAAATCGGGATAGTGTACGATTTATAGTGAGTATTTGAAGTTAGGTGTTCACTTAGCCTTTTTCACGTAAAGTTGTATAACTAAAAGTTTACACGTGAAATGACGTGTGAAACTACTTCCACAGCATTCTTGACTAAAAATATGACCCAGCGACATATAATTTGATATACTTCAATTTAAAACAATAACAGGAAAATTAGCTTCCGTGACATGTTCGTTAATTCTTAATTTCAGCACTTTTGTTAATTATATTAAATGTTATTATTTAATGACGCAGATACGTCACGTCCCCTCTTGCCATTTCTCGGACAACCCAATCTGTCCCAGTCAGGCAAGCGTGCAGTTTAATTTATGTTTTTGTGCTATCTGATGTTGTACACTGAATTGCTGACACAAACACAATTTTGAGAAATGTTAAACTTAAACTCGTGTGTATGTGTGTGTATGGACTCCTTAATAATCAAAATGAGCACACTTTGTGAATAGTAACTTTTTTGGACATGTATGTATATTTTGGAACTGTTGAAACTCATAAAATGTTACATGCCGTTGGCTAGCAGTTGTTACATGTCGTTGGCTACCAGTTGCCGTTGGCTACCAGTTGTTACATGTCATTGGCTATTAGTTGACTATTCTCGTTGGTTACATGTGACTAGCCTGGCCCGTGTTCCAGTAATGTCACATGTGACTAGTCTGGACTCGTGTTCCAGTATATGACGGATTAGCATCCTGGCTCGTGATTCAGGAAGTACACGTTGGGTGGGGTTGGGTTCCCGGGCACTAGCCGTTAGTAAACGGGTCGCCTTCGGGGGCACTTGAAGATAGATTCACTTACTATTCGTCTAACGACGGTGGCCTTAGTCACGGACTTGCACACACAGTTAAATAATTGAAAAAGAAAGTTAACTACAGACTGTTGTTACATTATTTAACTGCCATGTTAATGCTTATAACAGAACTACCATGCTAGTGTAACTTTTAATAATTGTTTTAACTACCATGCTAGTGTAACTTTTCATAATTGCTTAACTACCATGCTAGTGTAAATTCTTTTAACGGCTTTAAACTGCCATATATAACTTGTTATATATCTTGCCAAGGGTTTTCTTCTAACCTTGTCCTGCAGGACCCTTGCTGACATACATTCATGTTGTTTGAATGTATGTTAAGTTACGAGACAGGTTACCAGGAGGACGAGCTGCTGGATCAGAGTGATCCAATAGACCAGGATTCTGCTGATCCTGAAGTCCACCCTACCGTGGACTAGTTACCGGTTTCCACTACTGCAGTTTTTTATTTTCTCAGCTGTTGTTTGTATGGTGTGTACCCACATATCTGGTATCGCTATTGTTGTAGGCCATGCTTGGGGCCCTTTTATTATTGTGTACTTTATCTGGATGTTAGCTTTAATATTTCTGTTGTTCTGAGTTGCATGCAAGTTCCTGCGAAAGGTGTTTTCACAGACGCTTATTGGTTTCGAGCTTCACCGCTCCAACCCATGCGGACCCGCTCGCATCCTCGCTCCCAAGTATCATGGAAAGCGAGCCGTGACATTAATAATAATTTAATCGACATTAGAACTTATGTAAAGTCCTAAGACTTAATGCGAAGTTAAACAAGTATCGAAATGAGGATCTCGATCATGGAGAATTGTTTGACCGTTAGTAGCATAAGTCTGAAATCGTTCGTGGTTATAGATATTTCGAGAAAAGGATATCGAAACATCAAATACCATTGTGTCTTTGTCTTCACCATGGAATGGTAATGATGATCTCATGGTCGTTCGACTTGGTGAAGTCAGAGATGAGGCACATGTGCTCATTGGAGAATGTGTTCACTAAACGACCCAACGAGAGTTATCACATGGTTAACATAACAAATTTGTCAGTGATAACTCTCTGTAATGATAGGTTAGTTGGTCCTTAGACTTGATGTCATTGTACGAACATGTATGTGAACGATGCCACTTAGATTTTTGACCTAGCTTCGAGGCAAGGCCTGTCGAAAGGTCTTTAGTTGGGTGACAATTGAAGCGTGCGAGGAGAGTAATTGCCAAGAGAGAATTTGTGTCTCCCGTTATGGGGAGTTAGTGTCACATGTGTTGGTTCGGTGTTTAGTGAAAAACTTTGGCCAAAGTATGTTGGAAGAAGTCCAACATTATTTGACTAAAGACCGATGGAAACTAACCAAGTTCATGCTATTAGGGTTGACAGTTTGACGGTGCTCTAGGCTTGACTAAGCGACATAGTTTTGACGAGGGGACTAAAACTGCGGTATTCTTCACGGTAAAGTCAGGGTGGTTCCGATAATACTAATGTCAATGAGTTAACCACATAATTATGATACCGAAACCGGGACGACGCCTTCTGCTCGTGGTCACTGCCGTCTGAGGTTCGAACCCCACTTTAGTAGGGTCAGGCTGTAGGGTCTCACACAGAGTGACAACTTCGTCAAGTAATAGTTAGAATTAAGGGAGATAATACATATGATGTATGTGAATTGATTAAGTCGCAAAGAGTTTGCGATATAAAACATCAAACTGCAAAGAAGTTGCAGATAGCTTCTGCATTCGGGATAAATGATCATGAGTGCAAGTCGGAGATGTTGAGGGATGTATGCCATCAGTTCATTTGTATTTGATGCAAATGGATTTTAATATTTAGGATGTGGGATATTACATATGATACAATAGGAATATAAAATATATTGTAAATCGTTTACAAATTTTTGACAATAAATGCATAGAAATGAAGAAGATTTTTCCACGAAAGTCGGGGAGAAAATCGCGCTTAAATCAGAGTTCAAACGAGCCTAATAAATCTATTTAAAAGGAGTGTTAAATAGTGTAGCAAAAGGCCCAGTGAGATTAGGCCCAAAAGTTTTTTAAGAAATTTAAAAAAATAAAGGCATGTCATTTTGGCCCGACCTTTTGATTTCTGGCGCCACAAATGGGGTGCCAGCATAGTGCCCCAAGGGGGTGCGTGCATGGCACGCAAGCAGGGCGTGTGCCATGCACGTGCCACAAGCGGGCTATGCGCATGCAGCTGGGCAGGTGTGGCCCCTCGTGGGCCCCACCTCTAGGGTCTCGAACCCTCTTTATTTTCATGGATGGTATTTGCGAAATACAAGTGTTTGAGCTAACTGTGGACTATTGTTTGAGGGGTAAAACGAAGTCGGATTGGAGCACCGTTTGTTTCTATGTGTTCACCATTCATAGCTCTTCGATTTGATAAGTTGTATCACTTGTGAAGCTCAACAGTGAGGGAGAGAAGTTTAGCCTTAGTGTAAGGCAAAACTAATCTAAATTCTCCCCTGATTTATTAGTCCCACATCAGATATGAAGAGAAGGGGAGTGGTCAGCCGCCTATATAAATACAGGCCAACTTCCCTCCTTGAAACTCGCAAAAATTCTCCAAATCCGAGAAGCTCCCAAAAGTTTGGAGCACGCTCGGATTAAGACTTAAATTAATTATTCCTTCTCTCCCTAAACTCTTACTTGCTCCTGATCCGGCTTTATCAAAGCTACAAAGGAGCTCGGATCGGATCCGAAGTCTTGAAGGAGGATCCACTCAAGGTGAAATCTTCTTTGGCGCGTGGTTGGCTCGGAGACAAGGATGTTCCTCGCCTTAGGATGCCGTGCGATTCGGGAAGCGATTCGGCTCGGGACGCGGTGCAGCTCGGGATGCAGTTCAGCTTGGGAGAAGCGACGCGGAGCCAAAGAAATGTTGCTAAAAACGGCGCTTCGTATTTTGCAGAAACGAAGTGAAATGTATGTTGTTTAATTAAACATGCGTTTATAATTGCAAATAGATTGATAGATCTATCCTTAGGGGGTTGGTCGGACCCAACTCCGGGATAGTAGAGATTCTGTCTAGGGTTGTTCTCTTTAGGGCTAGATTTAAAATAGTTTTAAATCTATTTTTCCGTTGCAATTTTGTTTCGGTCGTCTGACCGACTTAGGCTTGACGTCGATTTTATTGCCATAAGGACCCAGAAAATCCAACAAATGTAGCCGCATTCGTCATCCATGTCAACAGCTACGTCTGGACCATCTTCCAACAAACAATCAAGGGTGAGAAAACACCAGAAAACAACAATCACTTTCCAACTTTTACTTTCCAAATGTGTTCCCCAGTAACTTTCCAACTTTTACTTTTCAACCCGAACAAATCAAAACCTTACACCTTAGAATGTTGATTTTTACTCCTCATCAAGAATCCAAATACTGGTTTCTTAGAACCAAACACGCCCGCGAGGATAGCAAAAAATGAAAACCAAATTCGAGTCAGCAATGATAGCTATCGACCAAAATAGATATGTAGATTACAATTGATCATGTCAAAATTAATAGAGGATATGATACAATACAGTAGAAATGCAAACCAATTGATTGAAATTTATTTTAGAAAGAAACAATTAGAACTCTATCATATCCATATCTTTATACATGAAATCAATAAAATCATTAAATCATAAGAAGATACCAAATGTTAGAATTTATTGACACCAGAATATTCATGCTAATACCATATTGTATGATTTGCAATTATTAATTCAATCTCATGTGCATACCATATATAAGTTGAATACATACATTAATCCCTAATTGTTGTGAGTTGAGGGAGGCTTTTGGCCTCCCTCCCCTCATCATCTCACCATTACTCCCCACTAACTTAGTGGGGAGTCCCTTGGACTCCTAAATATTATTCTTAATGAATATATAGAGAGCCATGACTTATGTCGTGGCTACTCCTTCTTGAGACAATTTTACTCTTCTCCAAAACTCCTTCAACACGTTATCAGCACCTACGCTCTTATTTTTGGATCTTTTTCATCCCGTCTCCCCTCAAAAATCCATCCCCTACACGCGAAGGAATCTCTTGTTACGGCTACGTTGCGTCGTTCCTCTTGGGCGTATTCGGAGCGTGGATTTTTCTCTCTACGGATATTCTATTTTTCGATCGTCCCTAGATTTTTTAATCTAGAGGTAATACTTTTCGATCCCGTAGATAGTTACAAACAAAAATTTAATTTAGCTATGATTTTTCACAACCGATTTTTGGCTTGTTTCAAATCTGCTATAAACAATATCAAAAATTAATTCAAAAAAAAAACAAAAAAAACCCCAACTGTTCGACTTCCCCCCTCCCCGAAGGAAGGGGGCTCTGTCCCTATTCGCTGCCCCCCCCAAGGCGGGGGGGCCTCTGTCCTACAGCCTACCATCGGTGGGAATTTGCCCGGCGCCACCCTCCCCCCAGGCAGGGGGGAATTCTGTACACCGCCCCCTTTCTTTTTTGTCGAATCGACGCCGGAACCCCCCCCCCCCGAAAGGGGGTGCTCCCACCGCCGGACCCCCCGGAAGTGGGGGTGCTCTCACCGCTGGACCCCCCGAGGGGGGCTGCTTCCGACCGCCGGAACCCCCCCCCCCCCCCCCGGAAGGGGGGTGCTCTCACCGTCAGACCCGAGCCCATCAGAAAGGGGAAGGGGGTTTATGCAATCGGCTGTTCCCTGAGCTTATTAAATTCCTGCGCTTTTTCTCCTAACGAAAGGGGGGCACTTCAACTCGTTGAGACCATCTACTAATAATATCATCAGCTTTTTCTGATTCCTGACAATCTCAAAGTATTAAATTCTTGACAAAAGAGCTCAACGAATATCATCAGAAAGGAGGGGGTTAAATTCCTGAGCCCCCCCCCCCCCCCCCCCCCCCCGCCCGTTGGGGTTCCCTGCAGCATATCTGATGATATTCTATATAGGGGTTTAATGCCTTGATGATATTCTGTTAACAAAAATGATAACAGAATGCCAAGGGTCATGGCACTACTAATAATAGAGAACCCATTTCTAGGCCTTCGATGGGCTTCTTTTCCCCGACGGCGGAGAGGTTGAGGGGATTCTTGCTATGCTCTCTATAAAAAGGAGTTGAGGGGATAGACTTAGGGTTTGGTTTTTGGCATTCCACAGCCAAAAAATGGATTTAAGGGATATATTCTGTTTAATTTCAATAAATTAGATAGCTTGTTTAATGGGCCTGCAGCCCCATTTCCCTTGATAATTAATTTTTCACTACCAAAATTGGGCCTGAAGCCCAGTAACTCCAAGTGCAAACTTAACAAGTTAAATAAAAATTTTCCAATGGGCCTGATGCCAAATATTAACAATATTTTAAATTAGACTTATTGGGCCTGAAGCCAAGTTAATTAAATTGCTATTATTAATTTGTTAATCTTTGGCAAATTGGCCTGAAGCCCAAATATAAATAATATATTAAAATGATTAATATTTATGGGCCTGCGGCCCCATTCAAAACATTAATTTATTTTAATTCTATGTTATGAGCCTGTCGCGTCATATTGCTAAAATTATAACACTATTGCATTATTATCAATTTATGGAATATTAGGATTTTTTTTCAAAATATAATTATCTTAAGGATCCTGCGACCACTCTGCCGTTAGTCAACTAACCTAACAGTGTATGACGTCTCCCCGTGGTCCCAGAGATTATTATATTTTAGTCTCTTTTTCCATATTTTATATGCATGTGTTATATAAACTGTGTGGTTGTTTCTTTTGTGCCTATAGCATATTATAAACTGCGTGGATGTCTATATAAGCTAAAATGTGATTTTTGGGATCGGCCAGTTTGATACCCTTTATATTCCTTGCAATTTTTTTTCTTTTTGAGAGAATTTGTAAGTGAGGATTATATGTATTTATGCCAAAGACCGGTGTACCGACAAATGAAGACGGAGGCGAAACTTGGAAAATATAGGGACCCATTCTGAGTTTTCAAATTGTATTTTTGTTTTCTTTATGGACTGTATTTTTGGACTTTGGACTTTGTATGGTTTTGGGTATTTGGCCGATCCCCACATTTTACTTATTTTATTTTTAATGCGTGAATTTCAATTTTTATTAATTCATGCTTGTTTTAAATTGCATAGATAAATGGCAAAATTGGCAAGCGTCGATTTCGAGGTCCTTGATGGTGTAGGAAAAAATTACCTGAGTTGGCGAGTGGACCTGAAGTTTCACTTGCGTTCAATGGCCCTCCTTGGCTCAATTTTGGCTCCTTCATCTGCCCCAGCAGCGGCCGATGCTTCTGCTACATCTAGCAGCAGCACTCATCCCACTATTTCCGATGTGGATAAGGCGAAAGCCATTATCTACATTAGGAAACATATAGATCGGACCTTAAAGGCCGAATACCTAACGGTAGAGGACCCAATGGAGCTATGGACAGCGTTGGAGGCACGGTATAAACATCAAATTGATGTGATATTACCGCGTGCCAGTTATGAGTGGGAAAACCTCAGACTTCAGGACTATAAGTCCGTCGCTGAGTATAATTCTGCACTTCATAATATCACCTCACGCCTGAAGTTGTGCGGTGAAGAAGTGACAGAACACCACATGTTGGAAAAGACATTTATCTCGTTTGACGAGAAAGATGCAATCCTCATGCAGCAGTAACGTGAACGCAACTTCACGAAATTTTCTGAATCCTTTTTCGTAGTAATAGTGGGCGATCTCTTGCCTGCTTAGGGCAGAGCAGAATCGAGATTTATTGCTTGCCACTCATAATTTACGTCTAGCAGGCACTGCACTTATCCCTGAAGCCCACCACGTTTCTCCCCAGAAGTGGAAAAACAAGAAGAAGGCTAAAAATAACAAAGGGAAGCTGTGATGAAGAGTGGACGAGGAGCAGCACCACCGTCCAACAACAATAAAGGAAACAGAAACTTCTCATGGAAGCGTAAAGACACTGGTCAAGTGTCAATTCCTAAGAAGAACTAGGAGGATAAATGCTATAGATGTGGCATGACTGGACATTGGTCCAGAAACTGTCGCACTCCTCGCCACCTTCAGGAACTATATCAGGCGAGCCAGAAGTCTATGCCTGCAACAAACTTGGTGGCTGTTCAACCGCCAACTGTTTTCACTGCACAATACTTCGAGAACTACGACATGCTCGATTGAGCCCTATCTTTATTTATGCATTTAAAATTACATGTAGCTTCATCTTTAGTTTGCTTTTGTACGAACTTTTATTTGAATGTCATTTTACAAATACTTAAATAAAATTTTGTTTTGCTTATAGATGAAGTATTTAATATTGTGGACAGTGCCTCGTTGCACTGGTGTAGCATTAATATTGCTTCCACATAGAACGAGACTATAAGATGCAAACTTCTCCCCTTAAACATAAAGGAATTTTCCAAGTTTCAAGGATATTTCATTTAAACGAACATAACTTGAAAACTGTGGATAATAAATATTGAATATTAATATGTAACTCGTAAAGAGGATGGCCAGAAGCCCATCTACTTACAATTTCATTGGACCCCCGTCGGGCCCCTATAATTACATATATTCATCCTATAGAAAGCCAACTTGACTGAGCACCAGAAGTGCCTTTCATTGCCATAGTTTTTAACTCTGGCAAAATGGACTTAGTCATCCTGGATCAGCGATGATGGACGCATCATCAAATGAATCCATTGGAGAACCTGAAGATTCTTCAAAAGATTGAGTTTCCTTTGTCGTAAGGGCATACTTTTAGAGAGACCTTCCCTCCTGAATGTGGGATGAGAGTCTCCTGGCTTCATTGAGAGAATACATTGTGACTTTTGCGGGCCTATTCACCCCGCAAGTGGCCCATTTTCGGTACTTCATTGTACTGATTGATGCATCTCCTAGATGGTCTTATGTGTGCTTTTATATTCACTCGCAACATAGCTTTCTCAAAGCTTATAATGTGGGTGAATTCACTACATATATCTTTAAAGACTTCTGCCAAGCAACTGGCATTGAAATTGAACATCCTGTAGCATGTTCATACTCAGAATGGGTTATCAGAGTCTCTGCTAAAGAGACTCCAATGGATTTCAAGTCCATTGTTAAATCCCAGTTGCCTGTTGATGTTTAGGGACCAACACACTGCATTCTGCATCGCTTATCACGATACGGCCCGCTTGTGGCCATATCTTATTGATGATGCCGCTTGCTTATGGTTTACCACCAAGTCTTGATAAATGTGATTTTGATGAGCAAAGTTTCATTGAAATAGGCACGCAGTCTAAAGAAGCATGAAGCTTCTGAGACCATATCATGGGACACAAAAGTCCTAATCTCGTTATGATCCGCATATTTTTTCTGTGTGAAGATGAGATCCAGAAGATCCTTCACATTCAGACTAAAGTACATCAATTGACGGATAAATTTACGGACAACCAGAAGATTGTTCGTTCACAGGTCCCTGCTGCCAACACGCCAGCTAGGATTGACATTCCCAAAGATGGATGCAATCCACCGGCAGCAGAATTGATTGTACCTCAATTGAAAAGAGGACGCCCACCAGGTTAAAAATATAAAACTTTCCTCGAAAGAGGAAGATTCCTGGATATATTAAAATGATCCATCCACAGGATGCTGAGCTCAGACCAGTAACCTCTCCCCTGCTAATTTCCCCTGCAGAGAAAACAACAGGAGAAAAATCATTATATTACGTACGTACTAGAGAGGTGCTAGACAAAAATAGCACAGTCGTCGACGACGGTTTTGTTTTCGCTATTTCCGTTCACGTCGCTGAATACGACGATGATGTCAACCCACTTTTCTATAGCATGAACGCATAGATTGGCCAAAGTGGGGACGAGGCAATAAGAGTATAGCTGGACTCACTCTTGAAAAGCAAAATCTTTGGACCAGTAGTCCATACACCTGAATGTGTAAAACCTGTGGAATATAAGTTGGATTTCCAAAGAAATTGAAATGAAGGAAATGTGATCATTTTCCTACTAAGCCTAAACATCTCTGAAAAAGCCAATAAATGCAGCTCATAGACGTTGTAACTGTTGAGTATTGGACTCTCCACCTTGATTTTGATGATGATCAAACACAAATCATTGTGACTAACTCTTGTGATTGCAGTTAGCTATAAAGTCACCAATTAGATTCAAGAAGATCAAAAGTGACTACACGTGTTGATTCAAGTGGAGGACTTGGTAGATCAATAAAGGTGAAGCATTGGCTTGAAGAACTCAAAAGCTACTTCAAACCTCAAGCCAATGGCATCAACAAATGAATGGAGATTCAATCCAAAGATAAGATAGGAATGGTTGAGTCAAAAGCTTCGAAGACTATGACGTTGGAGATATTCAAGTCATTCAACCAAAAGACTCAAGACCATGAAGAATTATGGGGATCGTCGCCAAAGTACTGTGTTCATCTCAAGCGACGTCCCAAGACTTCCTCAGATCGCGTGATCGTGTGCATGAAGCTTTGTTGAAGCTCAAGGAGTTTTCATGAAGTCAAGGGATTCAGAATCTTCATATTGAAGCTTTGAAGACGGTTTGTCATGGTATTCATATTGTCTTCTAGCTTCGGTTTAGCAGAATATTAAGCCTTGAGTAGTACTTGCCTAGACATCTTCATAACTTTCATATCGTATCTCTAGGATTGCCTTAGAAACTTTCCCGAAGCTTATCGCGTCATTTGTCGGCTTCGTTTGCATCTTAGTTGGTTCAAGTAGAAGAACCAACCGACTAGATGACGATCTAGTCGGTTGGAAATTCTTCTTGAACCGACTAGACTTCCTAGTTAAATTCAGCCCATTCACTGTTGATCAATTAGTCGGTCCAAGAAGGTTCACCGACCGACTAGATGACGATTTAGTCGGTTGGAAATCCTTCTCAGACCGACTAGTTATCCTAATATATTCAAGACTATTTGTTGACCAATTAGTCGGTCCAAGAAGGTTCACCGACCGACTAAATGACGATCTAGTCGGTTGGTGTCTCTTCTCAGACCGACTAGTTCTCCTAAGTGAAATTCGACTTCTTTACTGTCAACCTCTTAGTCGGTCCAAGAAGGCTCACCGACCGACTAGATGTCAATCTAGTCGGTTGATGTTTCTTCTTAGACCGACTAGTTCTTTGTCTTCTGGATTTTACTATCTTTGCTGTCAACTTCTTAGTCGGTCCAAGAAGGCTCACCGACCGACTAGATGTCAATCTAGTCGGTTGATGTTTCTTCTTAGACCGACTAGTTATTCTTCTTCAGCAATTCACTATTTTCGTTATCTTCCTTCTAGTCGGTCCAAGAAGGTTCACCGACCAACTAGTTGCAAAACTAATCGGTCAGTGATCCTTCTTAGACCGATTAACTGCTTCAGAAATAGAGCCGTTGGGGCATTTAATGCCACGAATTTTGTGACCGTTTTCTCTCTTCCCTATATAAGTTTGAGTGCTTCAAACCAGGGATCCAAGGCTGAAATTAGAGACATTTTCACATCTTTGAGAAGAGCCATTCAACTCCAATTCCAAGCTCTCTCATCTCACAAGAATCTCTGCCTCACTCTTTGAGCACTAATTCCTCAAGAGAGATTCTCCTTCCTTGTGAGCTTCTCAAGCTAAGAGCTTGAATCCTAGTCACCAACTTCTCCCTAGCCATCTATTGCTGTTCATCTTGGTGGAGCTAGGGTTTGGTGATCTCATCTTCCTCAAAATCCATTCTTGCCTAATTTGGTAAGTATTTCTCAAGGCATAGGATTTTGTGGTAAGAAGTTTTATATTTCATTCTTTTTACTTCCTATTTGTTGTATACTCACGGTGGTGAGAGGTTTGGCTTGATCCCAAGTTGTGGGAGCCAAGATTTTGTTTTACTCTCGGTTTGTGAGAGTTTGCTTAGTCCCATGTTGTGGGATTAAGGTTCTTGCGTGTTCTCGGATTGTAGGATACACGGACATCGATTGTAGGTCGATTGCACTTGTGGGGTTTTCGCAAGTGGGCTAAAGGAAATCTCTAGCGGTTTGCTAGAGTATCCGGAGGGGATCCGTGTGTTGCTAGATTAGGGCATCGGTAACAAGTCAGGGAGACTTGGGTGGCACCAAACCAGGGTAGATTGCTTGTTAGCATTGCTTTCTTGCTTGGGTTATTGTTCACTTATTGTATTCCGCATTTGTTGGTTAAGTAGGGTTTTATTTGACGTAAATTCCTTAAAATTCTATAAAACACTATTCACCCCCCTCTAGTGTTTGTTCCTCATAGCATAGGGTCACTATAATTGGTATCAAAGCAAGGTTATAGCTATGGCAACCAACAACAACAACGCACGAAGCCATTTTCCTTCATATCTCCTTGGGCCCAACTATCAAATTTGGAGTGTAAAGATGAAGGCCTATATTCAATCCATCGATGAGGATTATTGGAAGCTTGTGGAGAAGCCCTTTCGCGCACCTACCACTTCCATACATAAGTGGACAAATGAGCAAAAAGAATTGGTGAAGAAACATGATGAGGTAATGAATATCTTGCTTGATTTTTTAACTTATGATATTCTTATGCGTGTGTCCAAGGCAACAACGGCAGATCAAATATGGCACATGCTAGCGGAGCAAGAAGAGTCTACCTCGGAGTGTTCTTCCTCCAATGTTGAAAGGAATTCACTCATAGGTTTGATGGCACGAGAGGACGACTCTAGTTACGAATCAAGCGATTCAAGTGAAAGCGATAGCGACGATGAAGAGGTAACAACGGATGATCTTAAAATTGAGTTTAAACAATTATTTGATAAATATCAAAAGCTTATGCATAAATATTGTGATGCTAAGAATAAGATTGCTAGTCTCACTAACACATTCACATGTAGCACCTCTAACAATGACACCATTGTTGAGACACTCGCTATTGAGAAAGCAAGTTTGCTTACTCAAAATGGCATGTTGAGAAATGAGGTGGAGTCCCTCAAATCTCAACTTGATCGTGTTTCCATTGTGGATAGTAACGATCTTGAGATTGAAAATCTTCAATCTCAAAACACTTGTTTGGGCATTGAGAATGAGAATCTCAAATTTCAAGTGCATGAGCTCACCACACATGCATCCATCTTGAATGCACGCACCTCCTATAGTGAAGTAACTATAGATGTAGTGAGGCCATCCTCCGGTGCATCCACGAGTGGTGTCTATAACGACTTGGGTAGTTCTACTACTAAGGAAACCACCACTCCTATTCCTCCCTCCTTTGGAAAGAAACCCACATTGGGTGGACCTCCAAAGAAGGGTCATGCATTCATGTACACCAATACTATGCCACGTAGGAACACACCTCCTACTCCCCGTGTTCACACGAATGATGGGTTTTATGCCCCACACCCACGAGCACGTGCAAACACTCATTTGAGACACTCTCATGCACATACTCATGCTCATGCACCGTTACATGTTAATGATCACACATCACATCCACATGTGCATGCTTATTCTCATGATCATCCTCTTGCATACATACCTCATATTCATCCACAATGTATGCTACACCACACCATGGATCATATGCCCATCATCATGCTTTAGCACAACACATTGTTCCTCATGTTCTTGCTAGATCTCATGTTCCTCGGCCACATGCACCACGTAGAGATCAACCTTTTGTGCATGCAACCACTAGGAAGAGGATACCCAAATCATACACTATTTGGGGTCCGAAGAACACTAGCATTCATGCTAAGGATATGTATGTGCAATCTTATATTCATGATATTATTTTGAATAATGATTATGTTGGGAAATCACGGTCCTCTTGGACTTGGTTTCCGAAGGGGTAGTTTCCTTTGACCCTTCATTGCTTGGTACCATGAATTTATATTCATTTTATGGGTAACCAAAGCATTTGTGTTAAGAATTGATGTACTCTTTTGTTTGCATTTTGGTCTTAGATGCTCATGTTTGTTAGAAACGTAAATTCACATTGAATTTGATTTCTATTGCATGTTTATTAGTAACTCACCGTGTTTAGGATTTTCATGTGTAGAATATCTAATACCTTTTCATGCAACACATGCGTTGGCTCATATTCATGTTTTGTTGCATGTAATACATGTCATGCATTTTGATTATAATATATATATATATACTTACTTTTGGTACTTTTGGTACATGCATGTATATGGCTATATATTTATCTAGTAACATGATTACATGTTCCATTAATATTGTGTATGATTACATTAGGATATGGGTTACAATAATTTGAATTTAGTTTGTTAAACTTGTTGACTAACCCATAGGATCCAAAAAGGTTTTTGGATACCAAAATTATGTTTTCTAGGTTCAATCCACATTGGGATACCAACCCTACCAACTCCTTGATTTACAAAGGCTTTCATTCAAATGGAGTTGATGGTGCTTAAGTGATGCACCAAAGTAGGGGGAGCTTAATGTTGTAAGTATATTCTTACATTTGGTATACATGTGTGTTGGATGCATGTAGATGTCACTTTGTATTTAAGACTATCTCATGCATATCCTATGTTTGCATATTATGTGTCTTGTATGTCATTCATGTCTATGTATTTCATTTGTGTCAAATACTTGACTCATGTGCATTGTGTATTCATAATCCATACTCATATATTTATTCAAGGATTATTTATAACATGTGGCTTAAAAAAATTTCATGTTAGAACTAATGCTCATTTGCATGTTTCACACACGAGACACGCTTATATTTATGTTCCACTTCACAAGCGTGCATCCCAACTTCCTACTCATGCCACTTTACAACCTCTACTTAAGAATCCCAAATCACTATCTTTTGGATTCCTAAGATTGTGTCTAGGCATGGTATGAACACACAAATAGAATCGTATATTAGGAATGACATATTCTCATGCGACTCATATTATGTTTCATTGCTTGGGTACCATGCTTGTATGATTACTTTTTGTACCCATATGTGTGTGTGTGTGTGTGTGCGCGTGTGTGCGTGTGTGTTCGTCCCTTACTCCCAAGTTTGCATTGTTGCATGATTTTGTGGGAGTATGACTTGTTTTGATTGCTATCATGTAATGTTCATCTATATGTCATTGCATTTCATTCATATTATGTTGTGCAATAGATTAGTTGATTTCTCTAACCCTTGGTGATTAATTATCAATTTGCACCTTCCTATCTTGTTGATATGCCAAAGGAAAAGAGAAATTTGGTTTTGAAAATTAATACTTTATGCTTTTCATGCACACTCTTTGTGATATTACTTTTCATGCCTTCCTTCAATATGTGGTGTGCCGTGAATGTTTATTTTGTGCATATATGCATATTGAACGGGGAATCTGTCTAGCACACTCTATTGTATTAGATGTGTATATTCATAATGATGATTGCTTGTATAATGTATTGTGACTAAATCATATGCATAGGAATTATCAGTATATGTGTATCTAATTTCTAATGATTGAGAATTGTTAATTTCTTATATGTATGATTTTCATGATCATAATAACTCCTATTAATGCATGTCATGCATTTCTATTGATGAGTGTTATTTACAATTGGTAAATGATTGGTTATTGGACTACTTGATTTTGTTCATTAACCTATTGGATCCAAAAAGTTTTTGGATACCACCAATTGTTGAATTGACAGATTGTTGTGCAAGATGCCTTCCCTACATACTCCTTGGTTTACAAATGACGGATCAATTCAAAGGAAAGGATGGTGCATTGGAGATGCACACATATAGGGAGAGCTAAATGGTTGTAAGTATGTGTTTTGTACAATTGGTATTTTAATATATTGGTTGTGACTACCATGTTTACAATTGGTATTTTAATATACTCGATTTGTGTAATATTGCATACTTCTTCATTAGCTCATTCTTGTCACACCCTCATGAAGATTGTTTGCTTTTGTGACTGCCATGTTCATGTATGTCATATATGTCTTATTCCGACTCATGTATCATGGTAGTTATAACATTCATAAAATGAATTGTTTAATTGTATATTGATGTTCATATCTTTGGAACACGTTGTCATTACACATCACATTTCTCACATGCATGTTTCTTTGTGAAGATTGTTAAATATTATGGATATGATAACTGATGTATATGACATGCTTGCTTGTTTATTAGATTGTATTAAGTATATTGATCTTAACCTTCATTGAAATTTTTTCAATTCTTTCAGTTAAGATTCATTTCTTTATGCCTAATTCACGTAGATGACTATGTCCATGGATTATTTAGACCATATCATGATTTGCCATACCATTCTAGTAGAATAATTCATTTCTTTATGGCATGATATACTTCATCACGTTACACGTTATACATAATTCATGCCATGTATAAGATTAATGATTTAGGATCTCTATGTGTATTTGTTCATTATATCACCACACATCTCATACTTTGCTCATAATTTGTATGATTATCTTTATGAGACGTATTGATATGATTTGGGGTGATCATTGTTTGTTACTTGTCATTTTAATTACTTCATGACTGATGTTTAGCTATAATTTTATTCAAGAGATCTTTCATGTCTTTAGCTAAATCTTTCATGTATGATATTTTCACAAGTGACATAACATTCATTCATATTAGTTAGTGATCTTCAAGCTATATTTCTCACTATGTCATCTCTCATCCCATGCTCATATTTTATGTTATTTTTATGAGATGTTAGAGATAACTTGTGCTATACACGATCATATAAGTTTTATATTGTGTTTGATGATATGTATATTTTGTCATAGATATTCTTCCATGAATATATCTTGTTGCACTATGACTTCTTTGATGCTACCTTCGACTATATTGTGCTTATACAAGCCTTTTTATTCTATTCGCACAATTGGTATGCATGCTTGCGATGTTCATGATAACTTTATTAGTTTATGTCCTACCTTGTGACTTTGATCATATACTATCTTCATGCCTTTGCTCAAAAGATATTTTGTCACATTATGCCTCATGTTGTATCCTTTGTGATAATTGAGCTAGGATGAGATCATGTTTCTATTTGTTCACTTGGTTTCCTTCTCAAGTGATATCATGATCTTGACGCTATTTGCCTGCTTTGCATACTTTGTTAGACTACATTTGGTATCATCTCTACATATCATATCTACATTTGGTATTATATTTACAATTGTTAGACTATTGATATTGGATATCATTTTTGCATGATCTTGCTTGATGCTAGTTTTTGAGCTTATGATATTGTACTTATCTTCTGTATGCTCATGGTATTCCATGTTTATCATTGACTCATTATGTGAGTATCTATTCTGAAATGCATGCTAGTACTATGGTTCTTTTGAACATTATTTCAATTAGTATCCTAGTGTGCTAAAATTGTATATGCCATACGTTTTATGATATTTCTATCTCTATTTGGCATAACACTTTTGCATGATATAGATATTTGTGTATGCCCACATCGCACACTTCACTTAGATTTGGTATGCTTACTTTTGGAGATGCTTTGTGGAATTTGGCTGGAGATACTTTTGGAGATGATTTGGTATGACTACAATTAGTATCTCATGACATTATACTTAATTTGTGTTATTATTTAATAACATGACTTTGTATACATGGTTATAAATTTTCCATAGTCATGTTTGGAATTCCATGCTTATCATTGCATTTTTTATGTTTGACTTAAATCTCGGTTTATAAATGATATTTCCACAATTGGTATCTGATATTTACTTCGTCGCTCGACGATTATATTGATTTGATAGCTTTGTTTGTATGAAAACATAGAATTGTTTTTCATGCACTCAATTTGCTAAAAATTGATGATTTATGTCATTTATGATGATTTTTTATTCCACCATGATGTATTTAATCATGTTCATGTCATTTGTCATGCTCATTGCTCAAGGACAGTCTATCACATTATGCTTAATGTTATAAATTTTGTGATAATTGAGTTTGTTTGGGTATTTGACACTATTTGATCACTTGTTTTTCTTTCACAAGTGATGTCATGATTTTTGCAATTGTCACTTTTCTAACACTGCTCACACTACTCTTTACAATTAGTATCTAGTGTAATCTTTTATCACATATGCTTTTTGCTTATCTTTTTGTGATAATTGAGGGTGGTTGAGTTGTTGTTGGATATGTGCTCTTACATTTGATATCTTTATTTTGATATCTAGTTTTCAATTCGTAACTTTACATTAGAGAACTTTACAATTGATATCTCTACATTAGATATACCCCCATCTCTACAATTGATATCACTTTTCTAACATATGCTTTATGTTTTCCACTCTATTGCTGCATTTGTTGTTTCTATACCCCCATATCTTTTTGTTTATGACAAAGGGGGAGAGAAATAAACAAAGGATGTGCTTATTAAATGTTGAGTGTTAAACATTACCTTGAATCATATAGACTTTAAGTATGATCGTTCATGTATATGATTCAGGGGGAGCATTGGAGCATTGGTTTATATTCATTACATTATATATATATATATATATATTGGTAATCATGCTCATGTTTATGATGTGTATCACCTATATGATTTGTATTGTGTATGCATATTATTTCTGGTCATTCATGCGATATATACACAACCACATGTGATACACACACTATTAACTGCTGAATGATGCTATTGATTATTGATATTAACTTGATTGGCATCATTGCAGGGGGAGTACGTATATTTAATGCACAATTATTTGTTTTGTTTATATTTGGTTTGTCATCATCAAAAATGGGGAGAATGTTAAGTATTGGACTCTCCACCTTGATTTTGATGATGATCAAACACAAATCATTGTGACTAACTCTTGTGATTATAGTTAGCTATAAAGTCACCAATTAGATTCAAGAAGATCAAAAGTGACTACACATGTTGATTCAAGTGGAGGACTTGGTAGATCAACAAAGGTGAAGCATTGGCTTGAAGAACTCAAAAGCTACTTCAAACCTCAAGCCAATGGCATCAACAAATGAATGGAGATTCAATCCAAAGAGAAGATAGGAATGGTTGAGTCAAAAGCTTCGAAGACTATGACGTTGGAGATATTCAAGTCATTCAACCAAAAGACTCAAGACCATGAAGAATTATGGAGATCGTCGCCAAAGTACTTTGTTCATCTCAAGCGACGTCCCAAGACTTCCTCAGATCGCGTGATCAAGTGCCTGAAGCTTCGTTGAAGCTCAAGGAGTTTTCATGAAGTCAAGGGATTCAGAATTTTCATATTGAAGCTTTGAAGACGGTTCGTCATGGTATTCATATTGTCTTCTAGCTTCGGTTTAGTAGAATGTTAAGCCTTGAGTAGTTCTTGCCTAGACATCTTCATAACTTTCATATCGTATCTCTAGGATTGCCTTAGAAGCCATTAGAAACTTTCCCGAAGCTTATCGCGTCATTTCTCGGCTTCGTTTGCATCTTAGTTGGTTCAAGTAGAAGAACGGCGATCTAGTCGGTTGGAAATTCTTCTTGAACCGACTAGACTTCGTAGTTAAATTCAGCCTATTCACTGTTGATCAATTAGTCGGTCCAAGAAGGTTCACCGACCGACTAGATGACGATTTAGTCGGTTGAAAATCCTTCTCAGACCGACTAGTTATCCTAATATATTCAAGACTATTTGTTGACCAATTAGTCGGTCCAAGAAGGTTCACTGACCGACTAAATGACGATCTAGTCGGTTGGTGTCTCTTCTCAGACCAACTAGTTCTCCTAAGTGAAATTTGACTTCTTTACTGTCAACCTCTTAGTCGGTCCAAGAAGGCTCACCGACCGACTAGATGTCAATTTAGTCGGTTGATGTTTCTTCTTAGACCGACTAGTTCTTCGTCTTCTAGATTTCACTATCTTTGCTATCAACTTCTTAGTCGGTCCAAGAAGGCTCACCGACCGACTAGATGTCAATCTAGTCGGTTGATGTTTCTTCTTAGACCGACTAGTTATTCTTCTTCAGCAATTCACTATTTTCGCTGTCTTCCTTCTAGTCGGTCCAAGAAGGTTCACCGACCGACTAGTTGCAAAACTAATCGGTCAGTGATCCTTCTTAGACCGATTAACTGCTTCAGAAATAGAGCCGTTGGGGCATTTAATGCCACGAATTTTGTGACCGTTTTTTCTCTTCCCTATATAAGTTTGAGTGCTTCAAACCAGAGATCCAAGGCTGAAATTAGAGACATTTTCACATCTTTGAGAAGAGCCATTCAACTCCAATTCCAAGCTCTCTCATCTCACAAGAATCTCTCCCTCACTCTTTGAGCACTAATTCCTCAAGAGAGATTCTCCTTCCTTGTGAGCTTCTCAAGCTAAGAGCTTGAATCCAAGTCACCAACTTCTCCCTAGCCATCTATTGCTGCTCATCTTGGTGGAGCTAGGGTTTGGTGATCTCATCATCCTCAAAATCCATTCTTGCCCTAATTTGGTAAGTATTTCTCAAGGCATAGGATTTTGTGGTAAGAAGTTTTATATTTCATTCTTTATACTTCCTATTTGTTGTATACTCACGGTGGTGAGAGGTTTGGCTTGATCCCAAGTTGTGGGAGCCAAGATTTCGTTTTACTCTCGGTTTGTGAGAGTTTGCTTAGTCCCAGGTTGTGGGATTAAGGTTTTTGTGTGTTCCCGGATTGTGGGATACACGGATATCGATTGTAGGTCGATTGCACTTGTGGGGTTTCCGCAAGTGGGCTAAAGGAAATCTCTAGCGGTTTGCTAGAGTATCCGGAGGGGATCCAGGTGTTGCTGGATTAGGGCATCGGTAACAAGTCGGGGAGACTTGGGTGGCACCGAACCAGGGTAGATTGCTTGTTAGCATTGCTTTCTTGCTTGGGTTGTTGTTCACTTATTGTATTCTGCATTTGTTGGTTAAGTAGGATTTTATTTGGCGTAAATTCCTTATAATTCTATAAAACACTATTCACCCCCCTCTAGTATTTGTTCCTCATAGCACAGGGTCACTACAGTAACTGCATACATATATGACAATATAGATATAGAGATCTATATAAAACTCCCAGAAGGGTATACTCTACCCCCAGAGATGAAAGAGAGACGTAGAAACGTCTTCTCCATAAAGGCTACAAAGATTATTAGTTGATCTTAAGCAATATTCTGTCTGTATATCTTTTTCGAAAAATCGTTGATAGGATTTGTGATTTTCGCCGTACATGTAGTCGACTGAAAGCAGATAGGATCTCCTGCAGAGACCATTGAGATATCAAATTGCTTTAAGCTTACCTTGCAAATGAAAAACCTAGGTATAACAAGGTATTTTCTCGGCTTATACATTTAACACCTTCGTGGTGGAAACCTTTAATATCCTTCGTACACGTGGAGTTTACGAAGAATGATGCCCATTTGCAACCTATTAAAAATAGATGCTTATTTATGACACCCTCCAGTCGCTAGAAGAGGGGGAGGACATCCTAGGTCCCGAAGAGCTTATCTCTAGTGTACTTGTTACACTTCTTTATCTGGCCAACTGCACGTGTCTTTGATAGAACGTCTGCAGTAAAGTTGTTAACCAGATACAGTGTTGTCCTGGAGAACACCACTAGACCAAGGATAAGCTGCTTCTGCGCAACTTCCAAGGGTCAATGAATATATATCGCATATGTAGGTTTAAAGATCATCGCGATGACTAAAACACAAAAGGCGGACTACTTCTTAAATATCTACACATCATCCTCCAAAGTCTACATCTTCTGAGAAGCTCAGCATCCAAGAAACAAGTATTGAAAACGCTCAGCCAAGTCCAGCAGTACATTGCAGACACATTGAAGACTGATTCAAAAATACTTTAGTAGAGTCATCTACCAACTTCGAAAAGCATTCCACTCCAGAGCCCCACTGTTTTCCAATAGCCGCTAGATGAGTGAAACTTGTATAGATGAGTAATGACTGTATTTACTTTCAGAACATGATGGATGTATAGACAAATATGGGATAATTGTATAGATACATAGGAAATCTGCAAGCCTGAAGCTTGTACAAATCAGGGGGAGTCCCTCGTTAGTTGTACTCTTTTCCCTTAAGCTGCTGGTTTTTCTCACTAGGTTTTCCACAGCTAAGGTTTTAACGAGGCAACCACAGTGGCTCTGAATCCAGAAGTATCCACCACATTATCATACTGAATCCTGAAGTATTCATATGCTTAACCCAAGGTAATAGATAGATGATGGGGAGTGTTGTGAGGTGAGGGATTGGCCTCCCTCCCCTCATCATCTCACCATTACTCCCCACTAACTTAGTGGGGAGTCCCTTGGACTCCTAAATATTATTCTTAATGAATATATAGAGAGCCATGGCTTATGCCATGACTACTCCTTATTGAGACAATTTTACTCTTCTCCAAAACTCCTTCAACAATAATTAAAATAAGAGATTTCTAACCAAAAAATTAACAAGATAATCCAATACATATTCATGCCTACTACATTTCCATAGATATTTTTTAATGGAAGAAATCAAAATCCTCATTTAGGCATCATCTGTTTAGGCAAGGGCTTCCTATATAACCTCGTTCATCTCTTTATAGTTTATTTCTCTCCTTTCTTAACATGCACTCTGTGTGCTAAATGTAGCAACCTGATACCAGGTGGAGAACTTTCCAAGAAGAGTAAAGACCAAGATACAATGTGCATACATTTTTCATGGGCAACAAGAGAAACTGAAATTGTTGCAAGTTGAATACTCAATGCATGCGGACATGTTTTACGATATATATATACGAGCCAAATATAGACCACCAAGAAGAAGAAAAAAGATAAAGAGTATTTTTATTTCCATCCTAGTTTTTATGTACCCCTCCTTTAATCTTAAGATGCAGGTCACCAGACTCCCCTTACAGCTTAGAAGCAGGTAGGCCTGCAACACGAACCAGAAGATTAGAGAGTCCTACAATGTAATAGACATCATCCAGTCCAGAGTAAACAAATATGTACCAAGTTGCTTTGCATTGACGATGCTCGGACAAGCAGGCGGTGGTGAAGAGTTCTCATCCAAGAAAGGGTCAACTCGGTTTGGATCAGACCACGGCGGGTATCCCTTGATCTTACCCTGTATTTAAGCATGTTATACGAATCAAGATTCGTGAAAAGATCAATTTGCTATAATATTGACCTTTTTCAAAAATTATCACATACCAGAACATTTAAAGCAGCAAGTGTCGCCATTCCTTCACGCGTCCACTGCAACAACCGAGAAATCAGTTTCTTTTTGTATCAGCTGTTTTTTTTTTTTGGCTATCTCATTTGAGTAATGTATTTACCTTGGAGGCAGACGCAATGTGAGGCACGACAACAGCGTTTTTCTGTTCAGCGAGTCCTGGCTTCATGTAAGGTTCATCCTGTTGAAAGACCATCAGACATGGTTGATGAATTCAGGTCAAATCGTGTGACCACTTTCATGCTTTCCGCAAAGCAGCAGCAGCTGATTGATTACCTCAAACACATCGAGCCCCACACGGAACATGGGATTCACTTTCAGATGCTCGACGAGGGCAGCTTCATCAATAACTGGTCCTCGGCTTGCATTCACAAGGATAGCCTCCTGTAAGTCATCCATCTCATATTGTTAATACTTCAGTAAAGTTTCAAGGAAGGAACCAGAAGGACAATTTCAAAGAAATGAAACATAACCTTCTTCATAATCGCCAGCGTATCCTTGTTGATCAAATGGTATGTAGTTTTGTCCAAAACTGGGTGAAGACTTATCTGCAAACATTGCCCAACCTCGAGACTAAATTGATGGTCTAATTTAAAATTTTAAAACTGATACTGCACAAGGATGTCATGTGTCATATCATTTAGCAAGGCTTGATCTTTACATATTCTATGTTACTGTAACAAAATTTCGTGTAGGGCGAGTTGTAATATTTTTATAAGCTTAGGGTCTAACCACATCAGCCTCTCTGAGCACATCCTCCATGGTAGCAGCTCTTTTCCAAGTAACAGGCGGTTCACCGTTAGCCTTCAGGAATTGGCCATATGCTACAAGAAACGGAAATAGATACGCGTTATTTCTCTGGTTCGGCTTGATCTAGTCAAATGCATAAGAGACAAACAAAAGATTTGAAGGGGCAAAACAAGCATGAAATAAAAATAAAAAACAAAAACAAAAAAGGAGTAAGAATAAAGAAGGAAAGAAAGAACATGCCTGTAACAAACTTCTCTAGTCTAGTTGACTGATAGAGATCATAGTATATGAGGTTCATCTTGAAGCCCTCGATCTGTCATAAAGAGAATGGATTTCAGATGTTGCATTCACGATTGAAATTCAACAGGGAACATGATAACAGATTTTTGTTATATGTTATTTTGACCTAATCAATTCAAGGTGACATAATCACTCATGCTTTATTAGTGGACTTACCATCATGCAAGAGACATAATCAGTGTTTTGATGAATATCGTAACCGTAAGCTTACCATCATTCTAGCATATGCAGATCCAATCCTACCAGCTCCGATCACTCCTACTGTTTGTCCCTTAAGCAAGTTTCCAACAAACCTGTGAGATGGCATGCATATGTTAACCAGTTATTCAAGAAATTATGAAGCTTAATCTGCGTCGATAAAATCCATAGTATTGAAGCCATACAAATTGGGGAGCCATCCATCATAAAGCCCTGCTCTCATGAACTGATCTGCCTCAACTATTCGTCTGGCTGCGGCAAGAGAAAGCGAGGCAGCCAACTCCGCCGTTGTCTCTGTAAGAACTCCCTGATCACAGAAAATTACACAGTTATGACCTCACAAAAATCTTACCATTTGCCCTCATTAACAGATTATCCTCCATGAGGGCTTACTGGGGTATTTCCGACAGCTACACCGTACTTGGTAGCAGCATTCACATCGACGTTATTATAACCGACTGCCATGTTACTGAAAGCAGTACCGCCAGCTCTCTTAAGAGCAGAAAATAGCACCTCCCCCCAGTCTTCCGTCAACTATACATAGCAAAAAGATCCATGCAACACGGATTTAGAACCGACTTTGATCATAACATACACAGAAGCAGAGAGCCTCAGAATCGTAAAGAAGGTAGCTAATTCTGCTTGCCTGGCCAATCACCCCATCACACTTATCGCCGATGAGAGCAAGGATGTCCTCAACAGATAGTATAGTCTTCTTCTCAGTGCATATCTGTAATGTGAGTCAGAAAATGTAAATAAAAGGACAAGTGCAGGGGAAAAAAATTATAACAGTAGGGAGAGGAGAGAATGGCTTGCCTCAACGCGACAATCTTGGTCGGTTAAGAGCTTGATCCAGCGGGTACCGGGCATGGGTTTGGTGCTGACGACTCTGTACTTGCCGCTCGGGTTCCACACTTCGATCGAAATCGGCTTGGCCATGGAGAAAGATAGCTGCAGTAGTCACTTGGTGTGGAAAAGGGGGGATTTCCAGAGACTGCCTTTTATATAGGCTTGTTTATACTGGCCTGCCGTTTTGCTCAGATGAAGGGATAAGAAAGAGATGAAAATAAGTAAATAAAATTAAAGGATGAAATGTGTTCCTGTTAGAGGATAAAGGACATGATGTCGTCTCTCACTGGAGCCGCTCGCTTGACAAGAGGCACAGAGAGCCAGTTGTTAAGATAAGGAGGGAATTGACCTTAGTAGCCTGAGATGGAACTGAAACCACCAGGATCAAATTTTGTCTTCTCCCTTCCTCTATCCAGTGGCCTTCTTTGATTCTGCGCCAGCCATTATCGCAGCAGCAGTATTTGAAAAGTTTATTTGCAATAATTCAGCAGAAAATATATTTCTTGATCAAAATAATTCAGACATACAAGTCAGAGAAATCATTAGAAAATAAATGAGAACCCATTAACGAAATTTGCCCTGCATATGTTTTAGTCTAGTGCGGGTTGTTACAAAACTGTTAAAATGGTGATTGATGACAATATAGGATGATCTAAATTATTCATGCACAATGATATATGGAACTTTGGAAACTCTCCCACAAGTGTCAACAACAACATGATAACAAGCCTTAGCAGAAGTTGTTTGATCGGAATAAAAAAATAGCCATCATTGTAGTCCAGCTGTTTCCTTCCCACTTTACACCTCCAAGATATTAGAAATCGGCGATTTTTGCAACCTCAAATAAAACTACAACGATATATGAATAGAAAAAACCAACTAAATTAGTACAAATATGCAATTCAATAGCACCACCCTAGTTCTATGATACATAGAAATTTATTTATGAAAGAGGAATAATGTACATAAATATACACAAATACACAATGAGGAAAATTGCTATAAAGTTACAATAGGCAACAAACAGCCTGGAATAACCCGAATCAATGTTGAAATTTCTACAAGGAAAACTGGAAATATTTTCAGCTTTCTAAGATACCATGTACTGAGCTGGTGGTGGGCTTATTTTTGTTTTCTCTGGTCCTGCAAAGAGATGATTGGAGAAGAATAAATCAGATTTGCTTTCTTTTCTCAGTAATGACTATTTAGTCTAGAATTGTAATATTGAGGAGAATATAATTTCGTGCGGAGAGTAACATACCATAAGCTCCACGGATCTCAACTTCTCGCCATTCTTGAACAAGGGCACAGCAACAACATATCAGATGTGACAAGAAGTCATCGACACACCCTCCCTGCCAGCCCATAAGATGCATCCATCAGCAACAAGCATTTTTCTGTTTTACACAGCCTTTTTTTCAATTCAGAAGTATTTCACCATGAGCAGGTGTAAATTTTGTATACATCAATATAATATCATTCAATCGGTAACAAGAACTATGGGTGAACTATTTGCATACATTGGAAGACCCGGCTGCGGGGTTACTGAAAATTTTCGACAAAAGAGGGGGCAAATGCTAACGAAATAAGCAAATGTTTGGTATTATATGTTATAAAGCTTGCCAACAAATTAAATGTGAAAGTTGGCTCGATTGCGGCGCTGAAGAAGTATTGGAGATGTGCAGATGAGCTATCTTGTGCAGAGCTAGTTTGCATGTGCTCGGATCCTGCCTATCTGACTCAGAGCACAAGTCAAATACGGAGATGTCAAGCTAATGGACTTCTACATTGCATGGATTCTCTATTCGAATGATCGACGGCTCACAGATCGAAACTCTGCAGTCCGAGCTTCAGATAGCTCGGTTTGGCGCACTTCGTCAGCTCAACCTTTAGCAGGAAGCTCGACAGCACGGAGGGACCCACCATATGACGTGACGTCCTATCCGAAGTAGAGCTATGATTGGACTAGGATTCCATTTGATTCCATTTGAGTTGGAGTTCTAATCAAATAGGAATCTCTTCTATTGGAACATCTATTGTACCTTAGGCTATATAAGGGGTGTTTAGGCGAGGGTTTCCTTGAGGAACACAGTGAAATTTGAGCAGCCATTGTTGAGAGCCTACTTTGAAAGATTATGGTGAAAGCTATAGGATAGATCTTGAGTGCTTCTTGTAATGCCCTGATAGCTACTACACAAGTACTAGAAGGGGGTGAATAGTCTTTAAAATAATCAAGAATATAATTCCTAATTATTGTGCAAACACAACCAACAATGCGGAATGAAAATTGACAACAATAAAAATCCAACGCAAACAAGCGATGTAACGGGTTCGGATCCACCCAAGTCTCCCCGACTTGTTCCCGGTGATCCTACGTCCCAAACACCCGGATCCCCTCCGGCTACTTGAGTTAGAATCCTCTAACCCAAGTTTGCACTATGAAATTCTTGTAGAAAACTTCTACAAGATCAAATCATACACAAATCGAAAACGTGACTCCCACAAACCAGGATCACGATCTTCTCTCACAACCGAGAGATAAACTTGAAATATCAAAGTAAATGAAACAATAAACACTTACCACAAAACCATATGCCTTGAGTAAAACTTACAGATTTTAGGGCAAGAAGGATTTTGAGGAAGTAGCAAGCACCAAACCCTAGCTCCACCAAGATGAACAACAATAGATGGCTAGGGAGAGTTGGTGACTTGGATTGAAACTCTTAGCTTGAGTAGCTCACAATGAATGAGAATCTCTCTTGAGCAATTAGAGTGAGTGAGAGATTCTTGTGAGAAAAGAGAGCTTAGAAATAAGAGTTTAATGCTTTCTCTTTGATTCTCTAAAACTCAATAATGGCAGCCTTGAATGCAAGCATTAAGCTCATCAAGTATATATATGATAGAGAGAAGAGAGGAGCAAAATTCGTAGCATTAAATGCCCAACGGATCTATTTCTGAAGCTGCTTAATCGGTCTAAGAAGGATCACTGACCGATTAGTTTTGCAACTAGTCGGTCGGTGAACCTTCTTGGACCGACTAGAAGGTTGACAGCAAAGATAGTGAAATAAGGAGATAGAACTAGTCGGTCTAAGAAGAGACACCAACCGACTAGTTTGACAACTAGTCGGTTGGAGAACCTTCTTAGACCGACTAATTGATCAACAGTAAATGAGCTGAATTTCACAAGGAAAACTAGTCGGTCTACGAAGGATTGCCAACCGACTAGTTTGACAACTAGTCGGTCGGTGATTCTTCTTTGACCGACTAACTTGTCAACAGTAGCTAGGCTGAAATATATAAGGATAACTAGTCGGTCTGACAAGGATTTCCAACCGACTAGTTTAACAACTAGTCGGTCGGTGAACCCTCTTGGACCGACTAATTGGTCAACAGTGCCTAGGCTGAATTGAACTAGGATATCTAGTCGGTTCAAGAAGGATTTCCAACCAACTAGATTGTCATCTAGTCGGTTGGTTCTTCTTGAACCAACTAAGATGCATACGAAAGCCGTGAAATGAAGCGATAAGCTTCGGGAAAGTTTCTAATGGTTTCTAAGACAATCCTAGATCTAAGATATGAGCGTTATGAAGATTGTTAAGTAAGTCCTACTCAAGGCTTAACATTCTATACGATGAAGCTAGAAGACAATAAAATAAACATGACGAACCGTCTACAAAACTTCAATCCGAATCTCTAGACTTCATTAATAACTCCTTGAGCTTCAACGAAGCTTCAGGCAGACGATCACGCACTTTAAGAAGTCTTGGGGCGTCGCTTGAGATGTACAAAGTAGTTTGGCGACGATTTCCATAACTGCGCTCAAAGAGAATTAGTTCACGATATTTATGTTTGTTCATCATCAAAACCAAATCCGGGGAATCAATACTCAATATTCCCCCCTCCCCTTTTTGTTGATGACAAACCAACATAAATATTAATCAATAATAATGATACAAATGAAATTTACTTACTCCCCCTGCATTGATGACTCGTTAATTCAGAATTAAATAATAAACATAAGCATCAAGCAGACGAGAAAAGTAGAAAACATGGTCCAATTATTGAAATATAGGATCAGAATCCATTTTTATATCTTCACTCCCCCTGAATCTAACATATCAAATTAGATTCATGGTAAGTTGATTTAAATTATCATTTAGCTCAACGTCATTATTAATTCTCTCCCCCTTTGTTGTCATTTAGCTCAAATAAAATTTACTTATTCCCTCTGCATTGATGACTCGTTAATTCAGAATTAAATAATAAACATAAGCATCAAGCAGACGAGAAAAGTATAAAACATGATCCAATTATTGAAATATAGGATCGGAATCCATTTTTATATCTTCACTCCCCCTGAATCTAACATATCAAATTAGATTCACGGTAAGTTGATTTAAATTATCATTTAGCTCAACGTCATTATTAATTCTCTCCCTCTTTGGCATTAGCAAAAAGAGCGGGAGGAGAACAACGACAACGAAGGCTAAATAAAAAAATCTAAACACGAGAGTCGAAGAATAACGACAACGGTCCAAATGACACCAAGGAAAATATCGAAGAATATCAAAGCGTACCAACGAGACCATAGTCGAAAAGCGAAAAGTGAAATCATCAAAACTCAAAATCAAATTCACGTATTGAGTTATGGAACATACTCTCCAATATCAACATTTTTACCTAATTAAGTGCATGGAAAAACAATTCTATGTTTTCATACAAACAAATCTATTTAATCAATGTAATCGTCGAGCGACGAAGTCAACATCAGAGACAAAAATACAATGTGCACACAGAAATGAACGGCAACACGATGTGTATATATATATGGATACAACAAAAGTTATACATCAGCCAACAAAAGTATAGACCATCAGCAGGTCGGTGCACATCATACAACACATGTCACAAAATATATCGAAGTGTATCACAAAACATACATACATCAAAATGTATCACAAAAACATACACAAATACACATCCACCCATCTATCCTAACACCACTCTCTCACAACAGATATATCGTCCAAATGCTCATGGGAGAATCCTCCAACGAAAGCTCAGGAGGCGGAGGCAGGATCAGCACCAGCAGCAGGCTGTGCAGATGAAGTGGTGGTCTCTGGAACGACTGGAGTGTCCACCGAAGGGAGGATGGCAGCAGGAGTGCTCTCGGGAGCACTGACAGACGAAGTGCCACCAACAGAAGTACCCTTGGGGGCACGAACTGGAAGCAGCAAGCTCCTTATCCTCAGCAGCATCCATAGCCTCCTCGTCAGAAAGTGTACCTCAATGCCCAGATGATCGCAGATGCGAGCAAGCATCTCCTCACATCGAGCAATACGAGCCTCCTGACGGCTCTGGGAAGCAGAAGAGTCAGGGCGTGAAGGCGGAGGAGGAGCTGAAGGGGTAGTCCTCTGAACGTGACGCAAGGCAGCAAGAGACTTCTTGACGGCAGTCGCATTCAGGGGAGGACCCAACGGACGCTGATCGTCAGGAGGGAGAGGAACGCCAAAGTGGCGGAAGACAAGAGTTAGCAGACAAGGATATGGAATGTGAGCAAACTTGGTGGACTTCCTGATACACTCAAAGGAATCCATCTTGTCTAAGATAATGCGGGCCCAATTTATCTCGCTCCCAGCAAACAGAGCGTAGATAAGCTTGAGGAAAGGCTGAGAGGGCAAGCTAGAGGAGCCGTACTTCGGGAGAAGACACGACTTCAGAATAAGATTTAGGACCCACGCATTAGGCATGATTTCGATGGAACGCCAATCATGGCGGGAGGAATGACATGGAACAACTCAGCAAGAATGGACTGGTCAAGATCGTGGATGTTATCCATGGAGATATCTGAGGGGAGCAGGCCAGAGGAGGAGACACCAAGCAACTACCCTAAGATCTCTACCGTGAGGACAATGGGTGTCCCCAAGGCAGTGGTCTCAATGCAGTGGGTGTCATCATACTCACCCCGAACTCGATTGGCATAGAATAATTTAACGAGTCTGGGGTAGGGATGAGGATTAGCCTTGGGATCATGATGAAGATAATCAAGGAGGCCGCTATAAGAGAGAAGATCTGCGAGCTGAGGAAAGTCAGAGAACTGAACGAAATGCTCGAGAATCAACGGACAGTACTCGATACGGTTGTATGCCGCAAGACACAACGGGTCATCGCGACACAACGAGATATCAACCCCACCGAAAGGCATGGGAGCCTTCCCCTTAGACGGACGAGAGGAAGTGCGAGGAGTAGGAGCCTTCTCGGTAGGCCCAGACTCCGGGATATAGTCATCGTCAGAGTCAGAGGGTGGTGTGGGAGCACGGAAAGGTCCATGAGTCAAAATCTTCTTCTTAGGCTTAGATGAGGATTTGGGCTTGGTAGCGACAGCAGTCCTCTTCTTCTTGAGGGGAGGCGAGGAAGAGGATGGAGAGGTAGGTGAACGAGTGGTTTTGGCACGACGTTTGGGAGGAGTAGGGTCGGTTGATGGCTCGACGGTCATGGGGGATGGAGTGGTAGGACGGATAGGGATGCGTGTTTTCGCCATGAGATCGCGACGAGACAACACACAAACGAGCGAGATCGAACGAGAAATCGAACGAAATAGATTGAACGAAATAGAACCCTAATCGAACGAAATCTAGCCCTAAAAACTGAGAGAGAGAGAGAGGAGATATACCAAGGAAGCCCTAGGAGGGAGAAAGATCGACCGTCGGCGACAGACGGCGGCCGGAGATGGCGGCGCACGGCGGAGGGAGCTGAACGGGTCGCGGGGTTTAGGGTTTAGGAAGAATATCGCACCGATTAGAATCGATTTTGAGATCAAAGACAGAAATGCCCCTGCAGATCTAGTCGGTCTAAGTTCAAGAGCTGACCGACTAGAATGCAATCTAGTCGGTCGGCCGATGAGCTTGGACCGACTAAATGCAAACAGCAAGAGAGGCCAACGTTAGGGCATGAATTAGTCGGTCTGAGTTCAATCACTAACCGACTAAAACTGAAACTAGTCGGTCGGCAAATGAACTTGGACCGACTAAGAGAGTCCAAAAACTTGAAAAATACGAAATTTTGAGTTCTCTCCAAAGAACACTTGGACGAAACATCAAAATACTCTCATACACTCTTATTCTGCCCCATAAATACCAGAAAATCTTAAATCCGACGCGCAAATCGAAAATCCAATCATAAATCCCGAATATCACAACAAATCTAGCATGAACATATAAATATCATTATCATGCAGGATTAAAGAAAATATGAATCCTAAATCTCGGATTCACCCATAATCCCCAATTCTCGACGTAACAGCACAAAGGAATCTTCCTTGAGTGGTTTCGTGAAAATATCGACGATTTGCTTCTGGGTTTCAACGTACACTAAAATGATGTCCTTTTTAACAACATGATCATCTAGGAAATGGTGACGGACATCTATGTGTTTGGTACGTGAGTGGTGTACCGGATTCTTAGAGAGACATATTGCACTTAGGTTGTCCACCATGATAGGGCAAGTATCACAGTTATACCGAAGTCTTTAAGAGTGTGTCTCAACCAAAGAACATGTGCATATGCAGCACCGACGGTAATATATTCCGCCTCGGTGGTTAAAAGTGATACGGAATTCTGCTTCTTGGAAAACCAAGAGACAAGAGAATTTCCTATAAAATGGCAAGTGCCACTAGTACTTTTCCTGTCGGATTTGCATCCAGCATAATCTGCGTCACTATATGAGATTAACTCATATGTGCTAGACTTTGGATAGAATAATCCGTAGTCGAGTGTGTAACTTAAATAACGGAAAATACGTTTAACCGCTATTAAGTGTGATTCCTTAGGTTGTGACTGATACCGAGCACAAACACATACGGCGAACATTATATCAGGCCTACTAGCAGTAAGATATAATAAACTTCCTATCATACCTCGATATAGACGAATGTCTACATCTTTGCCGCCCGTATCTTTATCAAGATGTGTAGTAGTGCTCATTGGAGTCTTCTTGCCAGAAGCATTCTCCATTCCAAATCGCTTTAGCAACTCCACCGTGTACTTGGTTTGGTGGATGAATATTACATCGTGCATTTGGCAAATTTGGAGTCCTAAGAAATATTTGAGCTCACTCATGTGGCTCATCTCAAATTGGTCCTTTATGACATTAGAAAACTCTTCGCAAAGAGTGAAGTTAGTAGCACCGAAAATGATATCAACATAAATTTGAACTAAAATAATATCATGATTCGCATACTTCACAAAAAGTGTAGAATCAACTTCATCCATTTTAAAACCCAAATCCAAAAGAAAGTTCTTTAGGCGGTCATACCAAGCTCTAGGAGCTTGTCTCAAACCATAAAGTGCTTTCTTAAGTTTGAAAACGTGATTTGAAAATTTTTCATTTATAAAACCCGGAGGTTGAAAAACATAAACTTTCTCAACGACATCTCCGTTTAAAAACGCACTTTTTACATCCATTTGAAAGAGTTTGAAATCTTTATGGCATACAAACGATAATAACCTAATAGATTCTAATCTAGTTATAGGTGCAAAAGATTCCTCGAAATCTATACCATCCCCATGTAGCCTTGAGCAACTAACCGAGCTTTGTTCCGGACGACGTTTTGGTTCTCGTCGGTCTTATTCTTGAAAATCCACTTCGTTCCTATAACGGTGTGGTTCTTCGAAGGCAATGGAACTAGCTCCCAGACCTCATTCCTCTCAAACTGAATGAGTTCCTCTTCCATGGCTAGGATCCAAGAACTATCTTCGCACGCCTCGTTGATATTCTTTGGCTCTACTGAAGAGGCAAAGGCACAATGAGCGAAGAAGTTGACTTGAGATCTCGTCTTGACACTATCTAGTATGTTGCCAATGACTTGCTCATGGGGATGGTCACGAACTGTATGAAGCCGTTTGGGAACTCTCTGATCACTAGGAACATTCTCAAAAGAATCATCAGTAGGGTTAGTATCAACAGAATCAATAGAATTAGAATTACCAATAGAGTCACAAACTACTTCCATAGAATCATCATCATTGATAATTCTAGGAGGGACAAAATTTTCATTGAATGAAACATGAAGTGATTCCTCGATCGTTGAGGTTCTTTTGTTGTAAATCCGGTAGGCTTTGCTACGGGAGGAATATCCAACAAATATCTCATCATCGGATATTGGATCAAATTTGTCCAAACTACCATACGTGTTTTTGATAAAACATTTTGCACCAAAAACTCTAAAATGTTTAACTTGAGGCAACCTACCAAACAACAATTCATAACAAGTTTGTTTGGTGCCGGGTCTCAAGAGTATCCTATTAAACACATAGCAAGCGGTATGTACCGCTTCTGCCCAAAATTGATGGCCAAGTTGGCTATCATCAAGCATTGTGCGAGCACATTCCACTAGCGTCCTATTCTTTCTCTCAACACCATTTTGAGGGTGTGCGCGAGGGAAAGAAAAGGTGTGTGTAATACTACATTCATCACAGAAATTTGAGAAAGACTCGTTCTCAAATTCCCCTCCATGATCACTACGAATAGTGACAATGGTGGTTTCAATGAGATTTTGTACTTTCTTAACAAATACTGTGAAGTTTTCAAAAGTATCATTTTTATTAGTTAAAGAAAATACCCAAGTAAATCTAGAAAAGTCATCAACGATGACAAGCCATATCGAGCATTCCCTAATGAAGCAACTCTAGTTGGCCCAAAAAGATCTAGATGTAAAAGCTCTAGAGGCCGTTTAGAGGATATGCTCTTCTTAGGTTTGAATGACGATTTTGGAAGTTTGTCTCGTTGACACGAGTCACAAAAGCTTTTCTTTTGAAAAGCAAGCTTAGGAAATCCTTTTATAGAGTTTAACTTGGATAGTTTGAAAAGTGTTCCAAAGTTGACATGACCAAAACGTCGATGCCATAAGTGTTGTTCACTTGTGTTGGCAATGAGACATTGTTCATGTGACTTGGGAATATCTAAGATATATATGTCCTTATGGCGTGTGCCAGAGAACAACACATTATTATTATCTTTACTCAAAATATGACACATTCCTTTCGCAAAGCTAACTTTGTAACCCTTGTCACAAAGTTGGCTTATTGAAATAAGATTGTGATTTAAGCATTTAACAAGGTAAACATCACTTATAAGGGGTTTAGAGGGGTTACCAACTTTTCCAATACCGATGATGGTTCCGCTCTCGTTGCCTCCAAAGACCACTCGGTTCACATTTTCAATGGGCACCACTCCGGATAGCAATTGAGCTTCACCCGTCATGTGTTTTGAACACCCGCTATCAAGTATCCACCCATCCTTGGAGCTAAATTTAGATTTGTTGCTCCTTTTCTTTTTCTTGAGTACCTGACGATAAAAAATATCGTATCATGGTACCCAAGGTCATTGGGTCCTAAGAGATTAGACCTTTGGAAGCCAAGTCCAATTGGATTTAGACTTCCCAACATAATCATCATTGTGCACTACATTCATGAAATAAGAATTAATGTATGCTTGTTTTTCATGCATGCTTGTGTCCTTCGGGCCCCAAATAATGAATTTCTTGGTAGCCCTATTCCTATTGGGAGCATGCTCATGTGGTTGATTTCTATGTGATGCATGTGGCCTACGAGGAAGTGGCCTAGGGAATGCATGACGTGGATAAGCATATGGCACATGATGAAATGGTGGTGGCATCATATGATACGGTGCATGATGGTAATTGTTCATATAATAATGATGTGGTTGAACATATGCATGTGGAGGAACACGTGCGTGAGTGTCTCACTTGGTGTGCACGTGCTCGTGGACGTGGAGCATAGAAATCATCATACGTGTGAACATGTGGAGTAGGAGGTGTGTTCCTACGTGGCATAGTATTGGTGTATATAAATGCATGACCCTTCTTTGGAGGTCCACCCAAAGTGGGTTTCTTTCCAAGAGGGGATGTGTACCTAGTGGAAGTACCATTGGTAGATGAACTACCCATGGGGTGTTTACTCCCACTAGTTGAGGCTTCGGAAGATGGCCTTACAAAGGTTGTGGAAGATTTGGATGAATCTCCCTTCGTATACCACAAGCCAATGTGATGATTGGCCGGAAGTAAGTCATTTAGGATTTTATCCAAATGGTCCTTGCCTTTGTTGAATTTATCAATTCGGCCTAATGTGGACTCATACTTCTCGGTGAGAGAAAGTATTGAAGTATCCAAAGTGAACACTTGAGTTGTGAATACACAAACACGAGACTTGAGATTCTCATTCTCAATACTCAAAGTTGAGTTTCGAGAAATCAAATCCGCTTTCTCGCGTTCATCCGAATTCTCAATGTGAACATGCTCAAGTTGAGATTTAAGATTTACAATCTCATTTCTCAAGCCTTCAACAACGGTGTCGTTGTTGATGATGATAGGCTTAGGTGAGATTTGGAGACTAGTTAGCTCATCTTTAATCTTAGTATATCTATTTACCACTTTAGTATACTTAGACCAAATTTGTTCGTTAGCTAATCTACGTTCATCCATAGTTACATCTTCGCCTTCATCCTCGCTTTCATCGGAAGAGGTCTCTTGATCATGTTCCTCTCTTGCCATGAAGCACATGTGTACTTGCTCCACTTGTTCATCATCCGACTCTCCACTTCAGGAGTTCTCTTCGGAGTCGGTGAATGTGCCAACACGCCCTTTCTTATACCCTTTCTTGTACTTTCGTGACTTGTCGAACTTTGGTGCCTTCCACTTCTCCTTTTGTTTGTTGAGAGGACAATCCGCCTTGATGTGTCATGGCTTGTTGCATTTAAAACACAAAGGAGCGGAGGCATTAGTCGAACTAAATTTTGATTTACTCTTGAAGTTACCTTTTCGGAAGAATCGGTTGAGCTTCTTTGTCATAAGGGCAACGGATTCTATGTCCAACTCGTCTTCCGATCCATCACTATCGGTAGATGTAGAAGGAACGGCCTTGAAAGCAATTGCCTTTTTCTTTGGCTCTTCTTGCTTCAAGTACGCCTTCATCTTGTCCTGCATCTTGATCTTGCTATCCTTCCGTACCTCATGAGACATTAAGGTACTCATTAGTTGAACGATAGTATATTTATTCATATCGTTACCTTCCTCGATAGCGTAGGTACGCTTTTCCCAACTCGAAGGAAGTCCGTCAATAATCTTCGCGACTTTCTCCTTTTGGGTGTAGGTCTTCCCAAGAGCTTCCAACTCGTTGGTTATATCCACGAAGCGAGCATAGTACTCCTTCATACTTTGACCATGTTCCATGTGAAATAACTCGAACTCTTTGTTAGCAACGAGTTTAGAGTCTTTTACCCTACTCGTTCCTTCGTGCAAGATGAGGAGTTGGTTCCAGATTTGATATGCACTCTTACAGGTGCATATCTTGTTGAAGTCTTCAGGCTCCAATGCACATTGTAAGGCATTCATTGCCTTGGCATTGTTCACCTCCGTGGCGACCTCCGCGATAGTCCACTTCGTGAAGTCTTCTTCAGCGGGCTCTCCATACTCCGTTAGCGTGGCTCTCCAAAGTGAAGTGCTCCGGAGGAAGGTTTCCATCCGGCATTTCCAGTACCCATAATTGGCACCGTTGAAGTGAGAAGGCCTAGTTGAGGAATGTCATTCCATCACTGAAGAAGCTCCTTCACGATTCTTGAAGGTGATGTAGTCGGAAGGTGGACAAACGGTCTTGTTGTCGTTGGTAGACATAGCTATGAACTTGGCTCTGATACCAAATGTAATGCCCCGATAGCTACTGCACAAGTACTAGGGGGTGAATAGTACTTTAAAATAATCAAGAGTATAATTCCTAATTATTGTGCAAACACAACCAACAATGCGGAATGAAAATTGACAACAATAAAAATCCAACGCAAACAAGCGATGTAACGGGTTCGGATCCACCCAAGTCTCCCCGACTTGTTCCCGGTGATCCTACGTCCCAAACACCCGGATCCCCTCCGGCTACTTGAGTTAGAATCCTCTAACCCAAGTTTGCACTATGAAATTCTTGTAGAAAACTTCTACAAGATCAAATCATACACAAATCGAAAACGTGACTCCCACAAACCGGGATCACGATCTTCTCTCACAACCGAGAGATAAACTTGAAATATCAAAGTAAATGAAACAATAAACACTTACCACAAAACCATATGCCTTGAGTAAAACTTACAGATTTTAGGGCAAGAAGGATTTTGAGGAAGTAGCAAGCACCAAACCCTAGCTCCACCAAGATGAGCAGCAATAGATGGCTAGGGAGAGTTGGTGACTTGGATTGAAGCTCTTAGCTTGAGTAGCTCACAATGAATGAGAATCTCTCTTGAGCAATTAGAGTGAGTGAGAGATTCTTGTGAGAAAAGAGAGCTTAGAAATAAGAGTTTAATGCTTTCTCTTTGATTCTCTAAAACTCAATAATGGCAGCCTTGAATGCAAGCATTAAGCTCATCAAGTATATATATGATAGAGAGAAGAGAGGAGCAAAATTCGTAGCATTAAATGCCCAACGGATCTATTTCTGAAGCTGCTTAATCGGTCTAAGAAGGATCACTGACCGATTAGTTTTGCAACTAGTCGGTCGGTGAACCTTCTTGGACCGACTAGAAGGTTGACAGCAAAGATAGTGAAATAAGGAGATAGAACTAGTCGGTCTAAGAAGAGACACCAACCGACTAGTTTGACAACTAGTCGGTTGGAGAACCTTCTTAGACCGACTAATTGATCAACAGTAAATGAGCTGAATTTCACAAGGAAAACTAGTCGGTCTACGAAGGATTGCCAACCGACTAGTTTGACAACTAGTCGGTCGGTGATTCTTCTTTGACCGACTAACTTGTCAACAGTAGCTAGGCTGAAATATATAAGGATAACTAGTCGGTCTGAGAAGGATTTCCAACCGACTAGTTTAACAACTAGTCGGTCGGTGAACCCTCTTGGACCAACTAATTGGTCAACAGTGCCTAGGCTGAATTGAACTAGGATATCTAGTCGGTTCAAGAAGGATTTCCAACCAACTAGATTGTCATCTAGTCGGTTGGTTCTTCTTGAACCAACTAAGATGCATACGAAAGCCGTGAAATGAAGCGATAAGCTTCGGGAAAGTTTCTAATGGTTTCTAAGACAATCCTAAATCTAAGATATGAGCGTTATGAAGATTGTTAAGTAAGTCCTACTCAAGGCTTAACATTCTATACGATGAAGCTAGAAGACAATAAAATAAACATGACGAACCGTCTTCAAAACTTCAATCCGAATCTCTAGACTTCATTAATAACTCCTTGAGCTTCAACGAAGCTTCAGGCACACGATCACGCACTTTAAGAAGTCTTGGGGCGTCGCTTGAGATGTACAAAGTAGTTTGGGGACGATCTCCATAACTGCGCTCAAAGAGAATTAGTTCACGATATTTATGTTTGTTCATCATCAAAACCAAATCCGGGGAATCAATACTCAACACTTCTTCGTTGTGAAGAGAGAAGTTTTATATTTGTTTTCTCCTTTCGTAATAGCTTATTGGTGCTGCCTTGACCGGCCGACGGCCTAAAGTTACAATCTTCATAGTGCTCTAGTTTGTTGTTGATTATCCTCATCTCTGATCGTCCGACGGTCCTATTAGTCTGTCAGCACACAATAAACTGGTATTTGAGCTTACGGTTTCGGAGATCAACGTAGGAGGCGAAGAACAACGGTGGTGATGCCAGTTCTTCAAAGGCATCGACTTCCAGAGAGCATGCTCCATCGGCTCGAACTATTATGTCCAACACGAAGTTCGAAATTGAGAAATTTGATGAAAAGATCAACTTTGGTATGTGGAGATGCGAGATCTTGGATGTCTTGAACTAACTTGGTCAATATATCGCATTAGACGAGAAGCCGACGAGCATTTCAGATTTGGAGTGTAGAACTCTGAATCAAAATGCATGTTGTAACGAATGAGAAGAAATACACTTCCATGGAGGAGACAAATGCACGGAAGTATTGGAAGGAGCTTGGCGACAAGTACATGAAGAAAACATCCAAAACCGATTGTAGTTGGTGAAGAAGCTCTTCGATTTGAAGCTTGAGAAGAGTGTTTCAATTAAGGAACATCTCTACTACTACTACAAGCTTCTAACAGACCTGAGGAACGTCGATGTTAAGATCGATGATGAAGATAAACCAATGATTCTCCTCCATTCTCTACCAATCGATTATGAGTACTTGGTGTCAATTCTTATGTATGGTAAGGACTTGATCACGTTTAAAGAAGTGGCAAATGCTCTTACGATCAATGAGTTTAGGAAGAATGAGGACGACACGAGAAGCCGAGCTAACGATGCTCATATCGTGGTAAGATGTCGAACAAATGAGAAGGGTAGAGCTCGGAAGGTGTATTTTCGATCCAAGTCCAGGGACAAGGGTAGAAGCCATGTTCGCAAGGACTTGGCGAAGGACCAATGTGCTTTTTGCAAAAAAGATGACATTGGATCAGAGATTGTCAGAAAGCGAAGAAGCACGATGCTACAGCCAACATCGTCAAGGGCGTTAAGGTCGAAGAGTGGGTATTCGTTGGTGTTTCGAAGGATGTAACGTCAGATGGTTGGGTGCTCGACCCAGGATGCTCCTTCCATCTAAAGCCTCATAGTGGGTATTTTAGGACCTTCCGAGAAGGGGGTAAGAGTACAGTCGTATTGGACGATGACTGAGCTTGCAACACAGCAGACATTAGGACAGTTCGGATAAAGATGGGCGACATACACGAGACATCGACGAGATATGCTATGTTTCTAACCTAAAGTGTAACCTTATATCGCTGGGTTCCCTCGAAGCCAAGGGCTGCCGAGTGACAATGGAGAATGTGTTGAGTATTGGATCCCCCAATTTGGTTTTGATAATGAGCAAACATAATCAATTGTGACTAATACCCTCATTTTGTAGTTAATCAAAGCATCGTTAATGTAATACAAGACATATCAAAAGCAATGATGGTTTGAGCAAATGATGCGAGTAAATCAAGTGATGGACTCAAGGAAATCAAATAGAAGAATTCAAGGATTTCAATGGAAGGAAAGAGGATTAATATGTTACTTTTTCATTTCTTCATTTTCTTATTGAAGTAGTATGTTAGGCCTTTGAATAGACTTGATAGATTCATATTCATATCATACACAACACCTTAATTCATTCATCATTGAATCACATATGGTTAGAACTTATAAAAACTCAAAATAGAGTTTTTCAGCCTCAACCAGGGGACTAGTGCTTGGACCCCAGACGCCTGACATGCATGCATATAACTATGGCTGAACCCTAACCCAGACAAGACGTCTGATTTTATTATCCCAGACGTCTGCACAATGTGTCAGGTATCTGGGTGATGACCTCCAGACGTCGGGCTATTTATGAGCAAAAATTTGATACGGTGCACGGGTCTCAAGGGGCGCACGGCGGTAGCGAGCCATCGGGTTCGGTTCGGGTTTATCAAAGGAGGAGGCGACTTGGGTCCACCATGGACCCGATCCCAAACTTGTAATTTCTCAAACACAAGGGAGGGCCGTTTAGTAATTCTGCATCAACTAATCCCTCCCCTAATAAGGGCCGGCCGGCCCTAGCTTTGCGGTTTATGGAAGAATTGTGAAGGTAATTTCATTTCCTTATAACCCTAGATTATTTCTCTTTGGTAATTCTATTATTCGTGATTTTAAATCTATTGTTCTAGGTTTAATTATTAATTTCAGATCTGTTCTTCGCCTTTAAACCCTAGAATTAGTAATCCAAAGCCATAAAAATCCCACCTTTTATCCCCCACAAAGAGTCCTAAACGCATCAATTTGGTATCAGAGCACACAATCCATGGTGAGCACTTTGGAGGAGGGTGGAAAGGATTGAAAGCCGGATCAGTGAAGGGTTCCATGAGGCCCGACAAGAGGACACGGAGATGGCAGAAAAGATCAGAGGAGAAATAGCCGTGATGGCTGAGAATTCGGCGAAATCTGAAGCGTGATTGATGAAGGCAATAGCGGCGTTGTCCAAAAATCGCACCCCAAAGGTAGATCCGAGCAAAAAGGAGCCGCCTTTGACCACGTACAAAGGTAAAAATGTGATTTTTAACGAGGAGATGCCGGAAAATGAAGAAGACGGAGGATTTGATCACTACAACCAATGGTGTGAGACTTCCCAGGGCAACCATGCGACGCAGGATGGCGAGAGCATCGGAGGGGGGCGGCCACCCCTCCGACATGGCCTGGGGGGCCCGGCGAACCCGCAGGATGGGCGGCAAGGATCGCCCGCCCCTCCTGGGGGTGCGCCGCCACTGGGGGCTGGGCGGAGCCCCGCCGAACCCCCCAGGGGCGGCGCCAGGCCCCTGGGGCTTCGACGATGCCTCGTCGGCCCAGATTTTGGGCCAGCTGGGCCCGTCGAGCCCCTGGGGAGCAGCGGGAGCAAATTTCGGGGGGTCCCGACCCCCCGCGGACGTTCCTATGGGTGCGGCGAGACTTGGGGGAGGCCGACAGCCAATTTCGAGCACTTCCGGGGCCCCGGGGGCCCAGAACGAGTACCGAGCTGCACAATTTCCAGGTTTTCAGCCATCTATGGGACCCGGCAGAGGATTTCAGCAGCCTGGGGGCGCCACCAGTTTCCGGGAGGCCCGTTGACTCAGCGCACACCTTTGGGGGGAGCGACGGGTGATTGGAGAGCATACCAGGGCACTCCTAGGGGACATCAAACTGAGTATAGATACCCACCGGGGGATGCGAGAGGTGAATGGCAGGGGGATGGAGCAGATGGAGGAGCCCGAGATCGTGCCGATGTATTTTTTCCAGACAGACCACAGGGGTATCAGCTGAGGGGAGGATTCCATCAGCAGGAGAGGTGGATTCGCTGGGGAGAGACGGCTGAGGAAGCTCGGGGTGCCTATTTTTTAGGGGGTAAATCCTGACGACTGGCTGTACCGGGTGGAGAGGTACTTTGAGGAGTCAGCAGTACCAGGGGAGGACTGGCTTCGGACGATAGGAGTCTGTTTGGAGGGAGAGGCTTTGGGCTGGTTTCGGTGGACTGATCAGCAGCAGTCATTTCAGACTTGGGAGGAGTTACATCGCTCTTGATGGAGCGTTTTGGTGCAGGGCAATCTGGCGAAGTATTTGAGCGGCTTTACTCACTGAAGCAGGAGGGGAGCGTAGGAGATTACAACAAGAAGTTTGAGTCGCTCTGACACCAAGTCCGAGGAGTATCTAAGGAATCATTTGAGGGCTACTTTATGAAGGGGCTGAGGCCTACTGTGAGATCTGGACTGCGGCCGCTACAGCCAGTGGGTCTACGCGGGATGATGACATTGGCAAGAAAGGTGGAGGACCATCAAGAGACGGAGCGGAGAGCCCGCGGAGCGTAGGGAGGTACCACTTTTCGGGGACAGGCGTCTACTGCGGGACAGAGAACTGCGCCTACACCAGGGACCGCGCCTGCCCAGGGAGTTACAGCCGTTGCCGGGGGCAACAGAGACAGGAGACAGGAGCCCCGAGGGAGGACAAGTATGGAGGATGACAGATGCAGAGATGAGGGAGAAGCGAGTGAAAGGATTGTGCTTCAGATGTGATGAGAAATTCACTCCAGGACACCAATGCGCGGATCGGACTCTTCAGATACTGTTAGTGAACGATGAGGAGGAGGACGATGTCGTCATACTAGAGGCAGTGGAGGATGAGGAGACAGAGCACCAGCACTTGGACTTGGCAGAGGTATCCCTCAATTCTGTGGTAGGGTTCACACCGAACCATACCATGAAATTGGTGGGATAGGTGGACAGTCAGGAGGTGATAGTATTAGTAGACAGTGGGGCCACCCATAATTTCATCTACAGCAGGTTGGTGGAAGAGCAGGGACTACAGCTAAGTGGCACGGGGAGGTATGGGTGATGCTGGGCACTGGGCAGGTGACACACAGCACCGGTGTCTGCCGCGGAGTGATCGTGACGCTTCAGGGAGTACAGATTGTCACAGATTTTCTTCCCTTGGAGTTAGGGAGCACCGATGTTATTCTGGGGATGAAGTGGCTGCAGACACTGGGAGAGACCAAGACGAACTGGAAGATGCTGAGGATGGAGTACCAGGATGAGCGGAGTACAGTGGTTTTGCAGGGGAACCCCAGCCTCTGTCGCTCGTTAGTATCCTATAAGGCCATGTCTAGAGCGATCCACACAGCAGGAGGTTTCTTGGTTGAGCTACAGGCCGTGACAGCATCAGTACAGAGCGAGGACCAGGCACAGGCGGTGGCACCAGAGATCGAGCAGCTGCTGGTTCAGTATGAGGAGGTATTTCAGACACCATAGGGGCTGCCACCGCACAGAGACCACGAGCACGCCATCGTCTTACGGGAGGGCGCTCCCATTAGTGTGCGGCCCTACAGGTACCCACAGGTGTAGAAGGATGAGATAGAAAGGTTGGTGGAGGACATGTTGCAGGCAGGGGTGATTCAGCCGAGTACTAGCACGTTCGCCAGCCCGGTTTTATTAGTTAAAAAGAAGGAAGTCAGCTGGAGATTCTGTGTGGACTACAGAGCCCTGAATAAGGAGACTGTTGCAGATAAATTTCCTATCCATGTGATTGATGAACTACTGGATGAGCTCCACGGAGCAGCTTGCTTTTTAAAAATCGATCTCAAGTCGGGGTATCATCAGATAAGGATGAGGGCGTCTGACGTGCCCAAGACTGCTTTCAGGACTCATGATGGGCACTATGAGTTCCTGGTCATGCCTTTTGGCCTGACAAATGCCCCAGCGACTTTTCAGGCCCTGATGAACAAAGTATTCCGACCTTATCTCCAGAGATTTGTGCTGGTATTTTTCGACGACATCCTCGTGTATAATCGCAGTGTGGAGGAGCATGTGGGGCACTTGCAGGCAGTTTTGCATGAGTTACAGGAGCAGCAGCTGTGTGCTAATAAGAAGTGCTTGTTTGGTCAGCTGCAGGTGGAATATTTGGGACACGTGTCGACTGAGTGGGTGGCGACAGATCGGGCCAAGATTGCAGCGATGTTGGATTGGCCGGTACCCACCACATTACGAGGTTTGCGCGGCTTCTTGGGCCCGACGGGATACTACAGGAAGTTTGTCCAGGGGTACAGTTTGATTGCTTGGCCACTCACAGAACAGCTTAAGGACAGCTTCCACTGGGGAGAGGAGGCCACCAAGGCGTTTGAGGCCTTGAAGAAGGCAATGATGACGGTGCCCGTCCTAGCGCTACCAGATTTCAGCAAACCATTCGTTATAGATACTGACGCATCTGGACACAGGTTGGGAGCAGTGTTGATGCAGGACCAGAGGCACATTGCTTATTTTAGCCAGACTCTGTTAGCACGAGCGAGGCTGAAGTCAGTATACGAGCAGGAGTTGATGGCGATCGTTCTGTCCATACAGAAATAGCGGCCTTATTTGTTGAGACAAAAATTCATAATGAGGACCGACCAGAGAAGCTTGAAATATCTACTGGAGCAGCGCATGGTCACGGAGGAGCATCAGAAGTGGCTCTCCAAGCTGGTCCACTACACATTTGAGATACAGTACCGATCAGGCCTGGAGAACAAGGCGGCGGACGCATTGTCCCACTGCGAGGAGCTCGTAGAGGTGGCAGCCATTTCCGTACCAGTCCTTCTAGACTGGGAGCCTTTGGGCAGGGAGATTGAGGCCGACGCAGATTTGGCAAAGATTCGGGAGGCACTGCAGCAAGGATCAGCAGATTATCCGAGATACACCATAAGCGGGCAGCGACTTCTATATCAGGGGAGACTGGTGATTCCCACGGGCTCCGCCCAAATTCCGATGATTTTTCAGGAGTTCCACGACAGTGCCATTGGAGGGCATTCGGGTATACAACAGACCTACCGGAGGATGGCTAGAGAGCTATATTGGCCAGGGATGAAGGACATTGCCCAGAGGATAGCAGCGTGTGACGTGTGTCAACGCCACAAGTATATGGCAGTGGCACCCACAGGACTTTTACAGCCATTGGCTTTACTAGAGAGAGTCTGGGAGGATATCAGCATGGACTTTATCGAAGGGTTTCCGCGGTCAGAGGGCTACAATTCTATATTGGTGGTGGTAGACCGGCTCAGTAAATATGCCCATTTCATACCGCTCAGGCATCCTTACACAGCTGTGACAGTGGCTGCAGCGTTTATGCGAGAGGTGGTTCGCTTGCATGGCTTCCCCGCGTCCATGTATCGGATCGCGACAAGGTCTTCATGAGCAGTTTTTGGCAGAAGCTTTTCAAGGTGCAGGGAACCAAGCTGAGGAGCACGGCCTATCACCCATAGACAGATGGCCAGACAGGTGGTGAATAGGAGCGTGGAGACTTATTCGAGGTGTTTTGTTGAGTATTGATTCCCCGGATTTGGTTTTGATGATGAGCAAACATAAATATTGTGAACTAACTCTTTATGAGCGCAGTTATGAAGATCGTCGCCAAAATACTACGTACATCAAAAGCGACGTCTCAAGACTTCTCAAAACGCGTGATCGTGTGCCTGAAGCTTCGTTGAAGCTTAAGGAGCATTATTGAAGTCAAGAGTGAAGATTGAAGCTTTGAAGACGGTTCGTCATGTTTAATTCAATGTCTTCTAGCTTCATAGAATAGAATATTAAGCCTTGTGTAGGACTTACATTATAATCTTCTTATCGCTCATATCTTAAAGCTAGGATTATCTTAGAAGCCATTAGAAACTTTCCCGAAGCCTATCGCTTCTTCCCTCGGCTTCTAGTGCATCTTAGTTGGTTCAAGTAGAAGAACCAACCGACTAGATGACGATCTAGTCGGTCGGCAATTCCTCTTGAACCGACTAGATGTCCTTGCTCAATTCAGCCTAGGCACTGTTGATCAATTAGTCGGTCAAAGAAGGTTCACCGACCGACTAGATGATGATCTAGTTGGTTAGAAATCCTTCTCAGACCGACTAGTTATCATTGCCTCATTTCAGCCTGAGCTACTATTTACAGTTAGTCGGTCAAAGCACATCGACCGACCGACTAGTTGAGAAACTAGTCGGTTGGAATTTGTTCTTAAACCGACAAGCTGTCTTTGATTTCAGCCTATACTTTTTCAACTCTTAATCGGTCAAAGAACACTCACCGACCGACTAGTTGGCAAACTAGTCGGTTGGCAAGTCTTCTTAGACCGACTAGTTCATATCGCCTGAAATCTCTTTATTGGCTGTCAACCTCTTAGTCGGTCAAAGAAGAATCACCGACCGACTAGTTGAGAAACTAATCGGTCAGTGATCCTTCTTAAACCGATTAAGCTGCTTCAGAATAGATCCGTTGGAGCATTTATTGCTCGAATTTCTTCTCTCTCTTTCCTCTATCCTATATATACTTGAAGGGCTTCTTGCTAAGCATTCAAGGCTGCCTATATTGGGTTTTAGAGAAATAAAAGAGAAGCAAATCAACTCCATTCTAAAGCTATCTCTTCTCACTAGAATCTCTCCCTCACTCTTATTCCTCAAGAGAGATTCATTAATTGTGAGCCATTCAAGCCAAGAGCTTTGAATCCAAGTCACCAACTCCTTCCTAGCCATCTATTGTTGTCCATCTTGGTGGAGCTAGGGTTTGGTGCTTGCTTCTTCCTCAAAATCCATTCTTGCCCTAAATTGGTAAGTATACTCGAGGCATAGGATTTTGTGGTAAGTGTTTCATTATTTCATCTCATTTGTTATTTGAGTTTGTCTCTCGGTTGTGAGAGAGTTTGTGATCCCGGGTTGTGGGAGTCACAATTCCATTGTGTATGATTTGGTCTTGTAGAGGTTTTTCTACAAGAATTTCATAGTGCAAAAGCTTGGGTTAGTGGTTTCTAACTCAAGTATCCGGAGGGGATCCGGGTGGTTGGGACGTAGGATCACCGGGAACAAGTCGGGGAGACTTGGGTGGATCCAAACCCGTTATATTGATTGTTTGCATTGTCTTTTATTATTGTTGTTTGTAGTTATTCCGCATTGTTGTTTGTGTTTTGTACAATAATTAGGAATAACACTCTTAATTATTTTAAAGTACTATTCACCCACCCTCTAGTACTTGTGCAGTAGCTACGCAGGGCATTACATGTTTTGCATCAGATGCACCGAGACAGTGGGCCAGGTGGTTAGCATGGGCAGAATATTGGTACAACACTTCATACCACTCCGCCGCACAGAGCACCCCGTTTCGGATTTTGTATGGTCGGGACCCACCACATTTGATACACTACAGCAGAGGAACCACCTCGGTGTCCCAAGTGGAGGAACATCTTGGAGAGCGGGACCGATATTTGGAGGAGTTGAAGAAGCATCTGTTGCGAGCCCAGCAGATTATGAAGAAAGGCGGATGCGCACCGAAGGGATGAGCAGTTTGCGGTGGGAGACCGGGTTTATCTGAAACTACGACCCTATAGACAGAAGACTTTGGCCCGTCAGAGCAATGAGAAGGTGGCAGCCCGCTACTATGGCCCATTCGAGATCACCGGTCAAATAGGGAAGGTGGCGTACCGTCTACAGTTACTGGCAACCTCCACTATTCACCCCGTGTTTTACGTTTCGCAGTTGAGGAGAGCCATTGGAAATCATACTCTTTCCCCTACTTTGCCACCCACTTTGACCGAGGACATAGAGGTGTTACTTGAGCCTCAAGAGCTAACAGGGGTTAGACAGGCCACGGACGGGACCCAGAAAGTGCTGATCAAATGGAGGGGCCTTCCGGACTATGATGCTACCTGGGAGCCAATGGCAGTGATACGCGACCAATTTCCTGAATTCCACCTTGAGCACAATGGGGCACTTGGGGGGGAGTAGTGATACGACGCGCGGGTCTCAAGGGGCGCACGGCGGTAGAGAGTCATCGGGTTCGGTTCGGGTTTATCAAAGGAGGAGGCAACTTGGGTCCACCACGGACCCGGTCCCAAACTTGTAATTTCTCAAACACAAGGGATGGCCGTTTAGTAATTCCGCATCAACTAATCCCTCCCCTAATAAGGGCCGACCGGCCCTAGCTTGCGGTTTATGGAAGAATTGTGAAGGTAATTGCATTTCATTATAACCCTAGCTTATTTCTCTTTAGTAATTCTATTATTCGTGATTTTAGATCTATTGTTCTAGGTTTAATTATTAAGCTCAGATCAGTTCTTCACCTTTAAACCCTAGAATTAGTAGTCCAAAGTCATAAAAATCCCACCTTTTATCCCCACAAAGAGCCCTAGACGCATCAAAATTCCAGTAGCTCATTTTGTCCAACCTGACTACTCAGGCATTTGAAGTTGTCATCTTAGACGTCTGCATAGTAAGACAGGCGCTTGGTTGATGACCATCAGACTTTAATTCCGACCAAAATTCCAGTAACTTAGTTTTACTATTCTTGACTAATCAGGCGTCTGATACTCAAGAGTTAGACGTCTACATAGTGAACCAGGCGTCTGGGAAGTCTTCTTCAGGCATCTGGAACTAGCCGTTAAACATCAGTAATTACCATGTCAGCACAGTACACCATGCACCTGATAGGTGTTCTCCGGTCGACTGGTGACAAGGAATTTCGCCCGTTGAGAGCCGTTTTATGCATTTAATGCTCGGGATTCTGATGGGATTTTGGTGCGATTCTTGGACACTATAAGTTGGTTTTGTTGGCATTTATGTTAGGCTTCTTAGAACATTTAACACTACATTGAATAGCATTCAGAGCTTCAACAAGCTCTAAAGCTCTAGTTTATACACTTGTCTCGAAAAGCATTCAATGCATTCAAAGCTCATCTTCATGCTAGCTTTGCTCCTCTCTTGAGACAGATAGTAAGTGCTCATTCATTCTTAATTAGAGCACATCACATACACCTTATTGCCTAATTCTATTAAGTCAAGTGAGATATTAGTGAACATTACTCACTAGTGGGTTGTTGGAGTAGGGTTCTAGGAAGTTGGGATTTGACCCAGGGGAATCCGAACCAGGGTAAATCATTTGTTTGCGTTTGCATTTTCTGAGTTGTCATCATTTATCTATTCCACACACTTGGTTGCATTAAAGATTTTAATTGGACGTAAATTCTTTTTTATCTTCATAAAACACTATCCACACTCTAGTATTTTTTTCCCTCCATAGTTTCATGTCCTACAATTGATATCAGATCAAGGTACTAACTATGGCAAACACTGACGACAATAACTGTGATAGTGCGTCACCCATTGCCGAAGGACAATTCAGCGTTCGGCCTCCTCTATTCAACGGATCCAATTTTGGTTATTGGAAGGCTCGGATGGTGATCTTTTTCAAGACTATTTCACTATGGAGAACGGTGCAAAAGGAGTACGAAGATCCCTTCGAAGAAGATTTCTCCTAGTGAACCCCTACTCAAGTGACCACGAAGGCAAACAATGCAAAAGCGATGAACTCGCTCATTTACGCTTTGACGACATCGGAGTTTAACAAAGTGTCGAACTGCACGTCCGCCTACCAAGTTTGGAACCACCTCTTAGTCACACATGAAGGGACCACGCAGGTGAAATTATCTAAACTTCATGTATGCGTTCAAAGATTTGAGATGTTCAAATGCATGATAATGAAAAGATCTCAAGCATGTACTCTATGTTCACAAATATCGTAAACGATCTTGAAGCACTTGGGAAGACCTACACCCAAGTAGAGAAAGTTCAGAAGCTTATCATGACCGTCCTCGAAATGGGAGAAGAAGACAATGGCCATTGAAGATGGTATGACATGACCAAATATACCATGTAAAACTTCATTGTCAACCTCATGCTTATGAGGTTAGAAAGGAAGACCGAGAGCAAAGGAAAGCTCAAAGAGGTCTAGCCGAGCCAAAGAAGGCCATTGCATTTAAAGCCTCCTCGAACAACGAGGATTCCGATGGAGAACTGGACATGGAATCCATGTCACTCATGGCCCAGAAGTTCCAAAGGTTCTTCCGTAAAGGTTATTTCAAACCCAAAGCCAAGTTTGATACTAACAACACTTCTTTGTGTCATAAGTGTAATAAGCCAGAGCACATCAAGAAAGATTGTCACAAGCTAAAGAACAAAGAAACGTGGAAAGCTCACATACAAGAAGGGAGATATGTACAAGGAGAACAAAAAAGAAGGGCTTAGTAGGGACATGAGATGATTCTAGTGATGATTCAAGCAGCGAGGACTCGGACGAGGAAAAGGGAGAAGTCGCGCACATGTGCTTCATGGCGCAAGAAAATTCTCCAAGGGACTCTTCAAGTGATAGTGATGGTGACACAAACGAGGTAACCATGGATGAACTTAGACTAGCTTATGAACAACTTATTGATAATTATTAAAAATCATTTAATTCATACATGCTTGCTAAGGATAAACTTGTTAGTATTGTCATATCCTCTATGTTTATCACACCGCATATTGACACCACACATGACACTTGTCAATGAGAAAGCCACCTTACTTTCTCAAAATGATTCCGCGAGAAATGAGGTTATATCCCTCAAATCTCAATTGGACGGAGTCCATGTCATTGAGTGTGATGACATTGAGATTGAAACACTTCGATCTCAAAACACTCTTTTGGGAAATGAGAATTTATCTCTCAAATCCCAAGTGCACGAGCTCACCACATGTGTATCCACCTTGGATACTAACTACTCTTCACTCATAGAGAGATATGAGCTCATGTCTGCCAATATTGAGAAATTCAACAAAGGTAAGGACATGTTGGACATGTTGCTCAACAACCAACTTCCTGCAAATCACCATGGTGGACTTGGCTATTCTAAATCAAGAGATACCAACTATCGCACATCCTATAATGGAGCCACTATAGAATTTGTAAGGTCATCCTTCGGTGCATCCACGAGGGGAACCCATAACCCATTGAGTAGTTCCTCTACCAAGACAAGTTACATTCCAACACCACCTTCATTTGGAAAGAAACCCACCAAGGGTAGACATCCAAAGAAGGGTCATACTTTTATGTACACAAGTACATAACCGCATAGGAGAGCACCCACACACCATGCGCCTACACATGATGACCTTTTATACACCATATCCTCGTGCACGTGCCAATACACAAGTAAGACATCCACATGTTCGCACTCACACACATGCACATACTTACAAACACTCACCGCATACACATATGCATGCTCGTCCACATGTTCTATTTGCATCACATCCTTATGCACCACATGCCCAGAATGTGAGACCACATGCATATGCACACCGTGCATATACTCACAATGCTAGAACACATGTGAACAATCATGCACGCCCACATTCCTATTACTATCCTCATGTACCACACCATGGGTATACACAAATACAATCACCGCATGCATACCCCCATGCTAATGTACATCCACATGCATATATGCCACATGCACGACATAGAAACTCTCCTCTAATGCATGCACCCTTTAGGCATAGGACTTCCAAAACCCACACAATTTGGGGTTCTAAGAACACTAGCAATACTAAGGGTCTTTATATTCAATCATACTTTAGGGATGTAGTAAATAATGAAAACTATGTTGTGAAGCCAAAGTCCACTTAGACTTGGTTTCTAAAGGGCTAATCTCTTTGGACCCAACATCCTTGGGGATCATGTGCTTATGGTTTAACCTATAGGTACCCAAGAAGATGAAAAAGAACAATAAAGGAAACAATTGCTCCAAGTGCAAAAGGAAAGGATGTATACTCCATAGCGGGTATTCCAAACAAGTGACGGGAGACCCAAACTTGCTCTCCGAAATCATCCGCATCAAGTATGGCAGAACGGTCACCTTCGGAGGCAATGACAAGTGTTTCATCATAGGTATTGAAAAAGTGGGTAATCCATCTAAATCTTTAATAGATGTGTATCTAGTATATGGGTTAAATCATAACCTAATTTCCATTAGTCAACTTTGTGACAAGCAAAGTTAATTTTAGTGATGTGTTATGTAGTATATTTAATAGTAAATCTTTGTATGTTTTGAACATGCCACATACACATGATTAATGCTTGGTTCCCCACACTAATGAGCAACTTTTGTGGCAACGACGCTTTGGTCATGTACACTTCAAACACCTTTATAAACTATCCAAACACAATCTAGTTAGAGGGTTTCCAAAACTTTTTTTAATAAGAAAAGCTGGTGTGATTCGTGTCAACATGGCAAGCTTCATAAATCGTCATTTAAGCTTAAGAATGTAAACTCTACGACTAGGCCACTAGAGCTCTTACATCTAGAATTAATTGAGCATACTAGAGTTGCATCCTTAGGAAATGCCTTTTATGGACTTGTTATAGTTGATGACTTCTCTAAATTTACTTGGGTTAGTTTTTTAAATAGTAAAAATGAGACACTTGACAAATTTATTATTTTCTCTAAGAAAGTTCAAAAGATCCAAGACACCCCATTGTCACCTTTCGTAGTGTGATCAGGAGGTGAATTCGATAATGAGATATTCTCTAAATTTTGTGATGAGGAGATAACTCACACTTTTTCCTTCCCTTGTGCCCCACCACAAAATGGTGTTGTAGAAAGGAAAAATAGAACTCCAATAGAATGTGCACGCACTATGCTTAGCGATAGCCAACTTGGACCACAATTTTGGGCGGAAGCCGTTCATACCGCATGCTATGTGTCAAATAGAATTCTAGTTAGACCCCGTGCGAACAAAACTTGTTATGAATTATTTTATGATAAAATGCCTCAAGTAAACTATTTTCGTGCTTTTGTTTGTAAATGTTTTATTAAAAACATACATGGTTACTTGGATAAATTTGATTCTCGATCCGATGAAGGAATATTTATTGGATATTCCATACGTAGCAAAGCCTATCGGATATACAATAAAAAAACTTCAACGGTTGAGAAATCTCTTCATGTTTCTTTTTATGAAGATTTTGATTATCCTATTTATATTAATGATGAATGTATTGAATTCCTTATGTGATTCTATGCATAATATTAAATTAGATGATTCTAATGAGACTAACCATACTAAAGATATTGTTGAGGATGTTCCAAGTTATTCAAGTATACCACATAAGTTTGCTACGGTCCCACACTATCCACATGACCAAGTGATTGGAAATATTGGCGATGGTGTCCATACAAGATCAAAGATGGACCACTTCACACAATGTGCATTAGTCTCTACGATAGAGCCAAAGAACATGAACGAAGCATGTGAAGATAGCTTATGGATCATGGCGATGGAAAAAGAGCTCATCCAATTTGAAAGGAACGAAATTTGGGAATTTGTTCCTCCTCCGGAAGACCACCATATTATTGGAACAAGGTGGATCTTCAAGAACAAAACGGATAAGAATGAAGTCGTCACCAGAAACAATGCAAGGTTAGTAGCTCAAGGCTACCGACAAGAGAAATGTATAGATTTCGAAGAATTCTTTGCTCTGGTAGCTAGATTATAATCTATTAGATTATTATTATCATTTGCATCATTTAAAAACTTCAAACTTTTCAAATGGATATTAAAAGTACATTTTTAACTGGCTATATAAATGAAGAACTTTATGTTTCACAACCACCCGGTTTCATTCATGAAAAATTTTCAAATCATGTTTTTAAACTAAAGAAAGCACTTTATGGTTTGAGACAACTCCTAGAGTGTAGTATGATCGCCTAAATACTTTTCTTTTGGATTTAGGTTTCAAAATGGGGAGGTTGATTAAACACTATTTACGAAGTATTTTGATCATGACATTCTCATTATACAAGTGTATGTAAATGATATCATATTTGGTTCTACTAACTCTTCACTTTGTCAAGAGTTTGCTAAGTCCATACAGGATCAATTTGAGATGAGCCACATGGGAGAGCTCGCCTATTTCTTAGGCCTTCAAATTCGTCAATTGGAACAATGGATTTTCATCCACCAAACGAAGTACACAGTGGAGTTGATCAAGCGCTTCAAAATGGGAAGTTCTTCCTCCAAGCGTACTCCAATGAGCACAACAACGCATCTTGATAAAGATGAGCGTGGAATGGATGTTGGCATTCGTCAATATCAAGGTGTGATAGGTAGTTTACTTTATCTTACTGCGAGTGGACCCGATATCATGTTTTCCGTATGCATGTGCACGATATCAATCACGACCAAAACAATCACAGTTAATTGCAGTCAAACGGATATTCCGTTATATTAACCAAACACTTGAATACGGATTATTTTATCCAAAGTTGTGCACATATGAGCTAGTCTCGTATAGTGATGCGGATTTTACCGGATGTAAATCCGATAGGAAAAGTACTAGTGTCACTTGCCATTTTTTAGGAAATTCTTGTATGTCTTGGTTTTCCAAGAAACAAAACTTTGTATCCTTTTCTACGACCAAAGCGGAATATATTACCGCGGGTCTAGCTTGTGCACAAGTGTTATAGATGAGACAAACACTTAAGGATTATAGTATCGATGTGGTACATGTGCCATCATGGTCAATAATCAAAGTGCTATGTTTATCCAAGAACCTGGTACAACACTCTCTTACCCAACATATTAATATTAGACATCATTTTACTAATGATCATGTTCTCAAGAAGGATGTTAAACTAGAGTAAATCGACACTCAAAAACAAATCGCCGACATTTTAACTAAACCACTCAATGAGAATTCCTTTGTGAGACTTAGGATATAACTAGGGATTATGGGTGAATCTGAACTCTAGGAGATCATCATTTTACATGTCATACCATGTTTCATCTTCATTTCATGTAATATGCCATGTTTCATGATTTATCGAATTGATTGGGTTATATATCTCATGTTTATACTTGAGTATTTCAGTTGTGAGATATATATGTGTGATTTTTGTAATATGGTTGAGAAAGTTTAAGTTGACTTGAATAAATTCAGAATTTTATGATTGGTTATCATTTTAAGACTATTTTATGCTTATTTAGTGTGATTATATCTTACTTAGCTAGAGAGCTCATTTAGATTCAATCCTAGGTTCATACTAAGTATTCTGGATTAAGACATATGCCTGGTATAGTCGAACCAGACGTCTGGCGTGTCAGTAGTTTGCGTCTCTCAGAATTTTTCATTTGACCATACGTCTGCAGTTCTCTGACCAAACGCCTGAACAGTAGTTCAGGTGCCTAGCTGTTGAACTCTAGTCGCCTGATCAATGGAATGTTTATTCTGTCAAATTTTCCCAAAAGCAACTCTTTTCTGTCATTCGATATCCCAGTCGTCTGATGTATTATGCTTAGATGCCAACTGTCGTCTGATGTTTTATGATTAGACGCCTACACAGTTGGTTAGGCGCCCGATATGTACTCATCAGACGTCTGGCGCTTAAAGATTACGTTTTTATTTTAAATTCTCCAGACGCCTGGTCATTCTACACCAGACGCCTGTCGATGGTTTAATCGCCAGATCAGTTTTGATACGATGGCTGAGATTTATTCACTCGATCGTTCTTCGATTTGGGCTTGGAGTTTATCATTTCTAGCGTCTACCCCTTCATCTACCCATGTTGTCTTCGACATTTTCCAACGACTATCCATTCGTCCAACCATCTTCCGGTCATCTATCTCCTGCTCCTACGTTTGTCGACACCCTAGGCTCTTCTCCGTTCATCTCATTCTTAGTTTCCCATTACGAGTTGATCATTGTAGATAATTCTTTATCAGGTTTCATCATGCCTCCACGCAAACGAACCAGAAAATCGACGCTTACCCTTGAGGAAGCCAACCGCATTACTCTATCTTTGGATAGTGAATCTACTCCTACACCCGAAGATCAACCAGAATCATCAACTCATTCCCTACAACATTCACAATTTCTGTCGATTGTCTGTCCATCTCCTCCACGTCCTATCGACACGTCATTCTCTGAGCACCACCAGCTCACAATGATCCTCTAGCTCATTCGGCTTCTCCACCTCCTAAGACCCCCTTAAGGCCATCAGAACTCGGGTGGTTGCTTTTCTGATCGATGGGTATCTTCGATTGGACTCTCTTCAAGTTTCCTTCTGTGATGATCTTGAGAGATTTGAGTCTCTGGTCCTTGGACTTGGTCAGTATCATACTCCCAACATTGATTCTCTGTCGTATTCATGATGGTCTGCAGCAGCCTCCTAACGACCTCACTCGTCGCTTGTCTGATTTTGAATGCAATCTTACAACTATTTGGAATGCAGTCTCAGAGCTGCAAACTGACATAACCTTTGTTAAGGGGATGGTGAAGTCTGTCTGTTCAAACGTTCGTACTCTGACTCAGCAGCTTTTCTCTTTGGTTCAGACGATCCAAGAGAAACTGGACTCGGTTATATCTGGTCCTTGAGATATTGCTCCGCATGATGCTCCACTACCCAGTGGTTCTCGTTCACCACATCCTCCTCCAGCTTGACATATATGATTATGTTTTGGTCACTCTCACTCTAGGTTTTATTTTGTGAGTTTTTATGGATGTATTTTGTTTGAGTGTCTCATTTAACTGAGACTGATGATGTAAATGACACATTTTGTTGTACGTGTCATTTCTTTTGTTATTGAGCGACGTATTTTTGGGTACTTTTTGTATTATCGACATGTTACAGTAGAAGAGAGTGTGTGTATAGCTTATTATCATTGGAAATGTGTCATTATGTTCTTTATTTATTCTCTTAGCACTATTTGTTATTGTTTCTCTTCCTTCCACTCTTTTTCGATTATAACAAAGGGGGAGAAATAAACAAGATAATAATTCATGTGATATTATAAATTTTAAAACATTTTCATGTATCATATCATTTCAAATGTACATTTGAACCATTGTATGATTCAGGGGGAGTACTGATAAATGAATTGGAATTTTATCCCACATTCCATTTCAATTAACATGATTGAATGATTTGATTCCACGCTTCATTTCCTCCTTGTGTATCATCATTATATCATGATCATCTGTATTATTTTATGTTTAAGCTTATATGCCTAAAAAGTAACATTACATGTGATACATACACCATTGCTGTGCATTGATGCTTCATTTTATACGTGAATATTTGGACTAATTTGGTTGGCATCAATGCATGGAGAGTAAGTATTTAATTTTCAAGCACAATTATTATTAGGACGATTTTTCCATTTAGGCTTATTTTAAAAAATGACCAACTTAAAAACTATTTCTCAAAACCGACCAAGTTTGGTCCAGCTCAGCGCGCGCACGTGCGAGAGTAGATTTATGCCTTGCCGTGGTTTGAACCCGCGGCCAAAACGCAATTTGGCCGTGTTTTCAAACCGCGGCCAAAATGCATAGAGCATGGCTAGCAACTTGTGATGCATGAGCCTCTATTATGTGTTTTGGCCGCGGTTTGAAACCACGGCCAAATTGCGTTTTGGCCACGGTTTCAAACCACGGCCAAGCATAAAACTGCCTCCCACACGCGCGCGCTGAGCTAGACCAAACTTGGTCGGTTTTTGTAATTAGTTTTTTAGTTGGTCGTTTTTTAAAATATTTTTTAAAATTTAGACTTAATGAAAAACTCGTCCTTATTACTATTGTTTTTGTTTGTCATCATCAAAAAGGGGGAGAATGTTGAGTATTGAATCCCCCAATTTGGTTTTGATAATAAGCAAACATAATCAATTGTGACTAATCCCCTCGTTTTGTAGTTGATCAAAGCATTGTCAATGTAATTCAAAACATATCATAAGCAACGATGGTTTGAGCAAATGATGCGAGGAAATCAAATGATGGACTCAAGGAAATCAAATAGAAAAATTCAAGGATTCCAATAGGAAGGAAATGGGATTAATATGTCGCTTTCATTTCTTCATTTTCTTATTGAAGTAGTATGTCAAGTCTTTGAATAGACTTGATAGATTCATATTCAAATCATACAAAACACCTTAGTTCATTCATCATTGAATCACATATGGTTAGAACTTATAAAAACTCAAAATTGAGTTTTCAGCCTCAACTAGGTGACTGGTGCGTGGACCCCAGACGCCTGGCGTACATGCATATAACTATGGCTGAACCCTAACCCAGACCAGATGTCTGATGTTATTATCCAAGACGCCTGACACGCGTACATGCATATAACTATGGCTAAACCCTAACCCAGGCCAGATGTCTGATGTTATTATCCTAGACGCCTGCACGTCTGCACAATGTGTCAGGCATCTGGGTGATGACCTCCGATGTCTAGCTATTTATGAGAAAAAATTCCAATAGCTCATTTTGTCCAACCTGACTGATCATGTGTCTGAAGTTGTCATTTCAGATGTCTGCATAGTGAGACAGGCGCCTAGGTGATGACCATCAGACATCTGTTTAATTCCGACCAAAATTCCAGTAACTTAGTTTTACCGTGCCTGACTGATAAGGCGTATGATGCTCTAGAGTAAGACGTCTGCATAGTGAACCAGACATCTGGAAAGTCTTTTGCAGACGTCTGGAACTAGCCGTTAAACAGCATTAATTACCATGTCAGCACAGTACACCAGGCGCCTGATAAGTATTCTCCGATCGACTGGTGACTAGGAATCCTACCCATTAAGTAACGTTTTATGCATTTAATGCTCGGGATTTTGATGGGATCTTGGTGCGATTCTTGGGCATTATAAATAGGTTTTGTTGGCATTTATTTCAGGCTTCTTTGAACATTTAACACTACAATGAATAGCATTCAATGCTTCAACAAGCTCTAAAGCCGTAGTTCATACATTTGTCTCCAAAAGCATTCAAGGCATTCAAAGCTCATCTTCATGCTAGCTCTGCTCCTCTTTTGAGACAAGTAGTAAGTGCTCGTTCACTCTTAAGAGCACATCACACACACCTCATTGCCTCATTTTATTAAGTCAATATTTAAAGCATAGGTTGTGTAATTGATTTCATATTGTATATTTCAATCTCTCTCTTTCTGTATTGAGATTACCCTCGGTTTGTGAGAGTGGACCATTCCCGGGTTGTAGGAAGTGATGATAAAAGGTTGTATTAGATTTACACATGTCGGTATTTGGCAAGTAGAATATTAATGGATACTAATCACTAATATGTTCGCTAGTGTGTTGCTGGAGTTGGATTCCAGGGAGTCAGGATTTGACTTAGGGGATCCGAACCAGGATAAATTATTTGTTTGTGTTTGCATTTTTGAGTTGTTGTCATCATTTATCTCCGCACACTTGGTTGCATTAGGGATATTAATTAGGCGTAAATTCTTTTTTATCTTCAAAAAACACTATTCACCCCGCTTTAGTATTTCCCCTATAGTTTTAGGTCCTACAGAATGGAGATCTGAGGGTGACCCAAAGAGCTATGATCATGATGAAGGGAAATCGTAAAGGTAACATATATTATTTGGATGGTATAGTCGTGACTGGCACAGCAGCTCTGACCCGTGAGGCTGAAAAAGACGACTCGCATCTTTGCCACATGTCTAGGTCATGTTGGAGAAAAAACTTTGCAAAAACTTATTAAAGGAGATTGTCTAAGAGGAGCCAAGACTGGAAAGATAGTGTTCTGCGAGCATTGGGTCTTCGGGAAACAGATATGTGCTTCTTTTGAGACGGTCATCCATAATATGAATGGAGCGCTTGAAAATATTCACTGACGTATGGGGGCCAACCAGGTCAGCCTCATTGGAAGGTAAACTCTACTTTGTATCTTTCATTGATGATTTCTCTTGCATGGTTTGGGTGTTTCCTCTAAAGTTAAAAGACCAAATTTTAAGCACGTTCATAGAATGGAAGAAGTTGGTCGAGACTCAAACAGGTCGGAAAGTCAGGCGGCTCCGAAGTGACAATGGTGGAGAGTATATATCGGACCTCTTCGAAGAGTTCTGCAAATCAGAGAGACACTTCACCGTCATTGGTACGTCATAGCGGAATAAAGTAGCTGAAAGGATGACTCGGACTTTGCTGGAGAAAGTCCGATGTTTGTTATTAACTACCGACCTATCGAATGGTTTTTGGACCTACTTGATCAATCGGCTACCTTCTGCTGCACTAGATGGACGACCTCCTTTGGAGGTCAGTCAAGAAAGCCAATTCCCGACTACGAGTCTCTGCATATATGGGGATGTCCGAGCTTCTACAATGTGAAGGATGACAAGCTCGACGCTAAAGCCAAGAAAACCATCTTCTTGGGCTTTAGAGATGGTGTCAAGAGATACAAGCTATAGTGTCCGAGACAGAGGAAAGTAATTATGAGCAGAGACGTGACGTTTGATGAGTCAACAATGTTGAAGAAGCATGGCCCAATGGCGGAGCCCAAAGAGACACAGATGAAGCAAGTCTATAAGGATGTGTCTAAGGTTCCAAATAGCTCAGCTATTGACTTTAGCCAACCTACACCAGAGTCTGCAGACGAAGTACTCCAGACAGATGCCGGTGATTGTGGTTCATGCTTGGTGGAGATAGCTCGTCTCTACAAATTGCATAGTAGATGGATTCTATAGCATCTTCGAGACCAAGGCGTGAGATACGAAGACCTGCAAGATGCACAGAAATGGTCTCATTCGCTTTCCCCGCTGCAAGTATTGACATACCCACTTCTTTCAGATATGTAGAGCACTCTAAAGATCCAGAGAAGTGGAGGAAAGCGATGAATGAGATGGAATCATTAATGAAAAATATAATATGGGATCTAGGGGAGCTTCCAAAGGGCAAGAAAGCGATAGGGTGTAAGTGGGTCTATACAAAGAAGGACAGAGCCGAAGCTGAAGAAGTTCTCCACAAAGCTCTTCTTGTGGCAAAGGGCTATGCACAGAGGGAAGGCATCGACTACAACGAAGTCTTCTCTCTGGTGGTAAAGCACTGCTCAATTCAGATTATGTTGGCATTAGTTGCAAGGCTTGACCTTGAGCTGTTGCAACTAGATGTCAAGACGGCGTTCTTGCATGAAAAGCTCGAGGGGGGAGATCTATATGGCTAAAGCCCGATGGCTATAAGAGCAACGATGGGCTTGCATGTAGGCAGAAGAAGTCGCTCTATGTGCTGAAGCAGTTACCTAGACAATGATACAAACGTTTTAAACGCTTTATGACTAATGATCAATGGTATGCTCGAAGTCCATATGATCATTGCGTATTCTTTAGGATGTTGGAAGATGAATCCTTCATCTATCTCTTGCTTTATGTTGATGATATACTCATCGCTTCATCAAATAAAGCGGAGATACAGAGACTAAAGTCATAGTTGAGTTATGCATTTGGGATGAAGGACCTAGGCGAAGCATAGATGATTCTTGGGATGTAGATCACAAAATATCAAAGTGGAAGTAATATTCATCTATCACAATGTCGCTATTTGAAATCTGTTGTACAAAGATTTGGTTGTGAAGGGATGAAGTCCGTAGTTACTCTGCTTGTACCTCACTTCAAGCTCTGTGTCAAGCATTGCCAGAAAAACGAAGATGAGAAGAAGCTCATGAAGAGCATACAGTATGCCATGTATGCTATGGTATGTACCCGACCCGACCTATCACATGCAACTAGCATGGTGAGCAGATACATGCACAATCCAGAGAAAGTACACAGGCGAGCTGATGAATGGATACTTAGATACATCAATGGCACCATTGACGTCGGATTGACATATAGCTGATATGATGAAGGTCCGCAAGTTGTAGGCTATGTTAATTCCGATTTTGCAAGCGACTTGGATGGAAGGAGATCCATAACAGGTTGTCTTTACCCTGTCAGGAGCTCCGATCTGTTGGTAGAGTGTAGTCTACGGTGGCCATGTCTAATATGAAAATAGAATACATTGCATTGACTAAAACTGTGAGAGAGACGATATGGCTTATGGGCTTGATGGACGACCTTGGAGTCTATCAAAAGAAGTATGATCTACATTGTGATGGCCAAAGTGCGGTACACTTAGCTAAGAATCAGGTTTTTCGTATACGCACCAAGCATATCAATGTGAGGTACCACTTTGTCCAGGAAAATGTGTGAGAAGAAAACGATGACATCAATTTGCTGAAGATCGGAACATATGACAACCATGCGGACATGTTGACTAAGGTTGTATCTAGAGCTAAATTTAAACACTGCTTGGACTAGCTCAATATTGTTCCAAGATGATGTCAATGGCGGCCCCAGTTGGGGGCATTAAGGCTCGATGGGGCCAGGTGAGCCCCGGTGGGGGCATTGAGCTCTTCAGAGCAAAATTAAAGGGAACACCAGATGTTACTCTACCAATGTGGTGCACTAAAGGTCGACTGTGTGACAGAGACCTAAATCTTGCCAAGGTACAGATTTGTGAAAGTTGGCTTGATTAATGCGCTGAAGAAGTGTTGGAGATGTGCAGACGAGCTATCTTGTGCAAAGCTAGCCTGCATGTGCTCGGATCCTGCCTATCTGACTATGCACAAGTCAGATTCGAAGATGCCAAGCTAATGGGCTTCTACATTGCATGGATTCTCTGTTCGAATGATCGACGGCTCACAGATCGGCAACTCTACAGTCTGAGCTACGGATAGCTCGGCTTGGCAATTCGTCAGCTCGGCCTTTAGCAAGAAGCTCGACAGCATGGAGGTGCCCCCCATAGGACGCAACATCATATCCAAAGTAGAGTTGTGATTGGACTAGGATTCCGTTTGAGTTGAAGTTCAAATCAAATAGGCATCTCGCTTCTATTGGAACATCTATTATACCATAAGCTATATAAGGGGTGTTTAAGTGAGGGTTTCTGTGAGGAATATATATATAAAACTTTGAGCAGCCATTGCTGAGAGCCAACTTTGAGAGATTGTGTTGTGAGCTTTTGCAGAGATCTTGAGTGCTTCTTCATTGTGACACTAATACAAAAAAGACATTTAATATCACATGTTAGACAACGCTTGCCAATTATAAGCGTTGTTTATTAGAGGCACAGATAATATACAGCGCTTCTTTCTGCAAACGATGTTAAAGGTTAGATAATAGACAGCGCTTCTTTCTACAAGCGCTGTTTATAATAAGCATAGATAATACGCAGTACTTCTTTCTGCAAACGCTGTTAAAGGTCAGATAATAGACAAAGTTTCTTTCTGCAAGCGCTGTTAAAGGTCAGATAATAGACATCGGTTCTTTCTGCAAGCATTGTTAAAAGTCAGATAATAGACAACGCTTCTTAAATAGCACTTCTTTTTACAAAGTGTTGTTAAACGGTTTTGTTTTAATAGAAATGGTTAGTATTACTACTACAAAAGGGACCTTTAACATCGTGTAAATAAGGTCTTTAACAGCACTTCTGCGTGCTGTCTATCTCGTCGTTGCTAAAAGTGTGCTGGTTTTAATAGCGATTTTAAAGGTCCATCATAGACAGCGCTTCTTTTAGATAGCGCTTCTTTTAGTACAAGCGTTGTTAAAGGTCCAACATAGACCGCGCTTGTACTCGAGAATGATCGTGCAAGGCCAAAATCAGCAATCTTTAAGTTCCCTCTTTGTCGATTAGTAAATTTGACACTGCACATTTCATGACGACCACAACATTAGCATTCGAAAAAGGTTATTTCGAAATACTTACAATGGGTTTTTAATAACCTTTTATGTCACGATGGAGAACTTGATTCACATGGCAATAGTGCAATCCCATTGGCAACTGTGTAGCACTAGCATATTGTTTAGAATGATGTCAGATGTCCAAAAAACAACGAAGAATTGATTAACACAAAATTAACGTTTCTACATGAAATTAGAATATCTTTATATATCTGATGTACAGTAAATCGCATACCAAGTCGATCTGACAAATATATCAGATCGTGTTCCATGAATTCAAAGACCATATAGATGCCCCCTTTGTATTTGCTGCCATATGAACATTCCCTAAGAAAAGTTGAAACATTAGTTTTTTACCCCATGACAGAATCATTACCAGTTGTTTTGGGAGTTGACAAATTAGTGTGAGAGGATCCCTAGTAAGAAGAGTCACATGTTACTTCTAATTTCCAGAACCATAGTCCAGAAGAGGAAAAATAAAGGAAGGAAACGGTCATCTTACCAGTGTGATATTCTTGCACAAAAAAGGGCTGTCTGCAAAAAAATAATATACCTCGTAAGGTCGCAACTTTATCATCAAAGATCGCAAATTTACCAAAGATCACAACTTTATCAAAGGGTAAAAAACAAAGTTTCACCGATTACCGACCTTTATGTTCGAGATCTATACTAAAGACATAATTCTGGACCACATAACGATACCAATCTTCCTTGACTTCAGCTAGTTGATCATGAGCGGAAGTAGCACAATTGTAGTCAAGAAAGTACTACAAAATAGAATATCAGAGCAAATATATGTTATAATCAAATAACATTAATTGATGTCAAAATAAAAAAATGTGATAAATATAAATTAAAACTAAAACTACATACCGTATCTAGGATAATGTTTTCATTTTGTGAAAAGATTTCTTTCATGAATCTCTTAACATAATAACCACAATCAATTGTATTGGTCTGAATGGACACTATACAATTCAAAAATGAAAGATTAAATGAATGGTGCTTTATCATTGTTTGATCTAGATCTGAGCAATTTATTAAATTAGAAGAGACCGTTGTACATACGTATATACGGATACACGTGGTTTTGTTTGAATTAGATTTCGGGACACTGGTTCCCTTACAATCACTGTAAATGCACAAACCTCTAACAAAATAAAATAAATATATTTAACTCATTATTTTCAACATATATCATATTTATATATTGACATAAAACACATTTAACTTACTTGTCGAATGTATCCTTCATGTTTCAATTATATTTTGGATCGTGATGCAAGGAATCCAAATAATATATTGTCTCTGATGTGGCATTGCTGACTAACAACACCCAATGACCCCAACAAAAGTAGTTAGCAAATTCTAAGTAACTACATTCTTAGGCATTCATTAAAGTAAATAAAATATATTAAAAAGTTATTTACCATGTATTATATGGTGCCAAGAATAACTTCCCCGGCTCATTACATTCAAGAAGCGTATCGGATATATACTTCGTTGGCACATCCACTAAAGATGTATTATGTGGGTATACGAATGAGAATCTCTTTGTGTTTTGTCTGTTGAGAACCAACTCATAGTACAAGTACCTTAAATGAAGATTAAATATAAGGTATCAGTAATATCAACGTTTAATTGAAAAGAAATTCTAAAAATTGTTTACCTAAAGTACCTGATTATACACAGATTATCGGACAATCCAACCATTCGTGTTGAAGAAGTTCATTGACAATTTGTTGACTGATTAACTCTATATATGATATACCAAAAATTTCTCTCTCCATATCTATGTGTAACAGCGCACCACCTTGAAGCTTTTGTGTAGCATATATCTGAATAAAATTGCAATACATGGAGAGATTATTTGCAGCAACTGCAAGAGAGGGCTCCTGATGTTGACTCTACTTTTTCTTGTTTCTTTTTAGTAGTTGCACCAACTGCAGGGGATGGCCCCTCATATTTTGACTCTACTTTTTCTTGTTTCTTTTTAGGAGCATCTGACTCTTTTGTTTTAACCGAATCTTTGTCGTTAGATTTTGCGGGCACCTATTTGGGAAAGCATTTAAGTGAATCATTTAGTTAAATAATAATAAAACAACAATATAAGAATCTAATGTATACCATAAGAAGTCTTACCGTAAAGACCAAGTCAATAAGGTTGGTTGGCCATGCGACAAAAGTACTAATCGCATCACCTACTACCATGACTCGTGCATCATCTATAGGTACTAGTAGTTGTGCATCTGACTCTATCACATGTTCAATCATAACTTTCACATGTTTCATGGGTAATGATATATTGTGTAGTTTTCTATCATCAAGACGACTGAAGACCTTTACCTTCCCAACTATGCGATGTGTTGGGGATGATAAATAGAAACTGCCTCGAGTCCCCTCCGACACCGCTCTCCTCCGAAGCCTCGAGTCCCCTAGATCGCTCTCATCCGAAGCCTCGAGTCCCTGTGATCTTTTCACTCTCAAAGAAGATCGCTTTCCTCAATACCTCAAGCACAAGGTAAATCAATCGCCCAATTTTTTCCCCATGATCTGTATTCACAATTTTTATTGTTCTACCAATTTTTTCCCCATGATCTGTATTCACAATTCATATTGTTTCTATTTATCATCCTCAACACATCACATAGTTGGGAAGAGAAATGTCTTCAATCGTCTTGATAGAAAACTACACAATATATCATTACACATGAATCATGTAAAATTTATGATTGAACATGTAATAGAGTCAGGTGCACTACTACCAGTACCTATAGAGGATGCAGGAGTCATGGTAGTAGGTGATGCGATTAGTACTTTTGTCGCATGGCCAACCAACCTTATTGATTTGGTCTCTACGGTAAGACTTCTTATGGTATACATTAGATTCTTATATTGTTGTTTTATTATTTTTTAACTAAATGATTCACTTAATGTTTTCCCAAACAGGTGCCCGCAAAATCTAACGACAAAGATTCGGTTAAAACAAAGGAGTCAGATACTCCTAAAAGAAACAAGAAAAAGTAAATTCAAAATATGAGGGGCCATCCCCTGCAGTTGGTGCAACTGCTAAAAAGAAACAAGAAAAAGTAGAGTCAAAACATCAGGAGCCCTCTCCTGCAGTTGCTGCAAATAATCTCTCCATGTATTGCAATTTTATTCAGATATATGCTACACAAAAGCTTCAAGGTGGTGCGCTGTTACACATAGATATGGAGAGAGAAATTTTTGGTATATCATATATAGAGTTAATTAGTCAACAAATTGTCAATGAACTTCTTCAACACGAATGGTTGGATTGTCTGATAATCTATGTATATATCAGGTATTTTAGGTAAACAATTTTTAGAATTTCTTTTCAATTAAACGTTGATATTACTGATACCTTATATTTAATCTTCATTTAAGGTACTTGTACTATGAGTTGGTTCTCAACAGACAAAACACAAAGAGATTCTCATTCGTATGCCCACATAATACATCTTTAGTAGATGTGCCAACGAAGTATATAGCCAATGCGCTTCTTGGATATAATGAGCCAGTGAAGTTATTCTTGGCACCATATAATACATGGTAAATAACTTTTTAATATATTTTATTTACTTTAATGAATTCCTAAGAATGTAGTTACTTAGAATTTGCTAACTACTTTTGTAGGGGTCATTGGGTGTTGTTAGTCATCAATGCCACATCAGAGACTATATTATTTGGATTCTTTGCATCATGATCCAAAATATAATCGAAACATGAAGGATACATTCGACAAGTTAAATGTGTTTTATGTCAATATATAAATATGATATATGTTGAAAATAATAAGTTAACTATATTAATTTTATTTTGTTAAAGCTTTGTGCATTTACAGTAATTGTAAGGGAACCAGTGTCCCCAAATCTAGATCAAACAAAACCACGTGTATCCGTATATATGTTTGTAAAACGGTCACTTCTAATTTAATATGTTGCTCAAATCTAGATCAAACTAAACGCATCATTCATTTAATCTTTCATTTTTGAATTGTATAGTGCCCCTTCAGACCAATACAATTGATTGTGGTTATTATGTTATGAGATTTATGAAAGAAATCCTTTCACAAAATGAAAACATCATCCCAGATACGGTATGTAATTTTAGTTTTAATTTATATTTATCGCATTTTTTTATTTTGACATCAAACAATGTTATTTGATTATAACATATATTTACTCGGATATTCTATTTTGTAGTACTTCCCTGACTACAATTATGCTACTTACTCTCACGATTAACTAGATGAAGTCAAGGAAGATTGGTGTCGTTATGTGGTACAGAATTATGTCCTTTAGTATAGATCTCGAAACTAAAGATCGGTAATCAGTGAAACTTTGTTTTTTACCCTTTGATAAAGTTCTGATCTTTGGTAAATTTGCGATCTTTGATTATAAAGTTGCGACCATATGATGCATATTATTTTTTTTTGCGGCAATATGTGTTATTTAATGTTGTCGTCATTGATGTCACCGAAGATTGAATGCAACCCATTTTTGTGCAGGAATATCACACTGGTAAGATGACCGTTTCCTTCCATTATTTTTCCTCTTCTTCTTGACTATGGTTCTGGAAAATAGAAGTAATCGTGGACTCTTCTTACTATGGATTCTCTCCCACTAACTTGACAACTCCCAAAACAACTAGCAATGGTTCTGCCATGGTGTAAAAACCTAATGTTTCAACTTTTCTTGGGGAATGTTCATATGGCAACAAATACAAATGGGGCATCTATATGGTCTTTGAATTCATGGAACACGATCTGATATATTTGTCAGATCGACCTGGTCTGCGATTTACTATACCTCGGATATATAAAGGTATTCTAATTTCATGTAGCAACGATGATTTCTTTGTTGCTTTTTGACATCTGACATCATTCTAAGCAATATGCTAGTGCTCCTTGAGGCAGTTGCTAATGGGATTGCACTATAGCCATGTGAATCAAGTTCTCCATCGTGACATAAAAGGTTATTATTAAAGCACATTGTAAGTATTTCTAAATAACCTTTTTCGAATGCTAATGTTGTGTTCGGCATAAAATGTGCATTGTCAAATTTACTAATCGACGAGGGAAACTTAAATCTTGCTGATTTTGGCCTTGCACGATCATTCTCAAGTACAAGCGATGTCTATGGTGGACCTTTAACAGCGCGTGTACTAAAAGAAGCACTATCTATCTGGGACTTAGACAACACGTGTACTAAACAAGCGCTGTCTAAGACCCCAGATAGATAGCGCTTATTTAGTACAAGCGATGTCTATGGTGGACCTTTAACAGCGCGTGTACTAAAGAAGCGTTGTCTATTGGGACCATAGACAGTGCTTGTTCTATATTGTCTAAGGTCCAAATAGATAACGCTTGTTTAGTACAAGCGCTGTCCATGATGGACCTTTAACAGTACTTGTACTAAAGAAGCGTTGTCTATTGGGACCTTAGACATCGGTTGTACTAAACAAGCGCTGTCTAAGGCCCAGATAGATAGCGCTTGTTTAGTACAAGTGATGTCTATGGTGGACCTTTAACAACACTTTTACTAAAGAAGCAATGTCTATTGGGACCTTTGACAGTGCTTGTAAAGCGCTATTAAAACCAGCCCCCTTTAGCAGCGGCGAGATAGACAACACTCAGAAGTGATGTTAAAGACCTTATTTAAGCGCGGTTAAAGATCCCTTTTGTAGTAGTGTGAAGCGAGAAGATTTGTATTTGTTTTCTCTTTTCGTAATAAAGCTCATTGGTGTTCCCTTGGCCAGCCAACGACCTAAAGTTATAATCTTCATAGTGCTCTAGTTAATTATTGCTTATCATCATCTCTAATCGTACGAGAGTCCTATTATTCCGTCTACGCACAACATTAAATCCTTCCAAAATTTTGATATTTCTTGCTATTCTGTTGCTAGTCAAACAGTAATGATGAAAAGTGTATATACTACAAATTCACCAGACAAAGTCACAACTTAACATAAAACCTAAAATCAGTAGGGCAAAAACCTTTCTAGTCAAACAAAGTTATAATAGTATCATCAAAATTGGCATAACAATGAAGTAGCAAACTGTTTTTCCGCAATGAACCCCATGCCAATGATTATCAACCATCTTACTGCATGGATATTTGAATTGATTTATTAACCACCATCTACCTGTGGGTCAATAATTTGCACAATGTGCTACAAAGCTAGTCATGCATCAATGACGTCAATATTCCAAGACATGGCTTCGCATCATGCTCAAGCATCTGAAACATGCTAGAAACTCTATAAAGCAATGAAGTTCATTAAATTATCACTGGTGATCTTCCCCTAAAACCTATCAATCTAAGGGTTTACTGTCGTAAACCCCAGCCAAAATCCAGCATTTGCTTACAAAATTCTAAAAACACAATTAAACTAACTATGAATTTAAGAGGGATTGATATCATTTCCTCATTTAAGTATACAGCATCTGTAAAATAAAATACTAAATCAGATGAGAAGGTTAAAACAGTCATTGCAACCAGTAAATGACACTTGGCATGTATCATCCTTAAATTTATTTAGTTGGAGAGAATTCTTGGTAAAGGTGGTGGCAACTAGAGTGTTTTATCAGCTACCCTTTACTGTGTTGCTCACTTAAATAAAATAATAAAATAATAGTTTATCTCTCAAAAGTTGCATCAGGGCTTGAAGATAACATTATTAGCCCAAACACACTTGACAAACTTGAAATCATCAGAAAATAAATAAAATTTCATTCAATATATGTAAATGTCAGCGTTAACATGTGAAGTCAACTTTGTAGAAATTGTATTAGTGCATTCAACACTGGTGACACTGTATTATCGAAATATTTCTGACTTTGACATGAGGCCTGCAATTCAGCATGGACCCAATAAAACATACTGTAGATGTTCCCATTGCTCCAAAGACAGTGTCCATATTCATGGATGGTTCAGAAATTAAGAGTATTGCAGTGAGATGTAGGTTAAGCATTAAATAAAGCAATTACTAGCAGCAGCGCACTATACATAACACATGATATAATGCAAAAGAATAAATACCTTGATATGTAGCATGCTTCGGAGCTTCCTTCTGATGCAGCAGGTGTAGCAGCAGCATGAGAATAATAGTGAATATGCCAGTAGGTCATTGCAAGCTTCTGCTGAGGCTGATGATAATTAATTTTAAGTCAATGTAATCCATACAAATAGAAAACATGCTTCTGTTCTTGCTGTTAAAATACTCAGTATTCGCATTTAATATATATCCATTCATTTACCTTGAGCATATTAAAAAATCATGGTGGTGATACTATATCACCCTACATGACAAACAGACAACATGTGTCCCTATTCAATTGGCATTTGGTAGAACAGCACGTGCCAATTCTAGTAATATAGTAGTAGTATGCAAGATGCCCTAACATAATAATTATATTGCAGCTCTTTGGCACTTCCTTCTTGTCCTATGGCTAAACCATATCGCTATTTGTGTTTCTTGTAGCTTCCAGTGTTTAAAGTTTTAAGCACTGATGATATGCCTTGATTGTTTTTTTAACAAATTCTAGTATATCACGAAGAAAAGAATACTTTCAAAATCAAATCTATGTCAAAGAAGTTCATCAGCTAATAAAATGGACAAGCATACAAGTAAATTTAAGAAGCTACCGAAAGGTATAAATTTAGTTGAATCAGCTGCTTGATTGATAGAAACTGTGTAAAACATATGAACTAGAGCATGTGTCTTCTTTTTGACTTAATTAATCATGGAAATTCTCAATTATTTTGAAATATTAAGAGAAGTTAAGCCAGTCACTTCCAGGGCTACATGAAAACCATGCATTTAGTTATGAAGCTTACTGCATTCTCGGCCAGCCAATTCCTGTACTGCTTATCTTCTTACGGTGCATACCTAATCTATGACATCTACAAACTTGCTGATGGAAAAAAGCTACTGAATGCAGAAGTAAATTCAAGATTTACATACATATCTTTTGGTTTTTAGCGACTGAAGCAATCTTGGAAAACGTTCCACATGGGTAGAAGAATGTCCATATACCTGCAAGTGTCATTAATGATGTGAAATTAACTGAAGTGAAGGTAAAGATATAAAGTGCATAATGAAAAACAAAATGAATTTTCATGCCAATATAAGCTCAGTAGTTCATTCGGATATCACAAGAATCACCTTTCATAATTATGGATCCTGACATATAACAGTTATAAATGTTATGATGGATCAGACCCCTCGAGAAATCAAAGCAGTGAAGACATAATCTGCACTGAGACATTATCTAACCAAAAATCTTAAGCTGAAAGATACATGTCCAACTTGTAATATGTCAAAGCCACAAAAATCCATTACCAACTTTGGTATAGGCCCAGACATAACGTGGCCCAGTAAATAATAAGCTACTTCTGGTATAGTGGTATATATGCATTGTAATAGAAAGGTAAGCAGTTAACCCTCCCATGCACATAGAGTGGTTATTGATGGCATCATTTTTTTTTGTAAAAATATACAAATAAATGAAATAAGAAGCCACGTTATTGCCACAAATACCAAAAAAAGCAAGAAAAGTTAGGGATTGGTTGTGTGATGGTAAACCTAAGTCGTAATTTTTATGTGTAAGCTCAGCTAACTTTCAGTGTGAATGACCTGCATCTTTTCAATTTATGGAGCTGAATCCCCAATCCTTCATGTATGGAAGTATCACTTTTGAAACATGAGTATCAAAAAAAAGTTATCATTGACTTATCTGCTTTTAACTAATAAGACAACAAAAATTATTGGATGGAAAGTGTGTTTGCTAAGATTACATCAAAGCCAGACTGTACTTGGACACGTAAAATGATAATCAACCACTTATAAATCTTGAAGGTGGAGTCTGGCCAGATGAGGATGTCCAGGGCAGTCCCAATACCACATTTACAATTCAGCCTAGAAATCATCAGCCTCCTAATGACCTAAGATTCCTAGGGGAAGGGTTCACTGTTTTTGGTTCAGCCACACAAAATGAGGCATGGTTATGTTTTAATTGCAACACATCTGGACATATGAAAAAGGATTGTCCACTCCTAAAACCAAAAGATAAAACTTTCAACAATTCAAAATGGAAAAGGAAGTTTGATAAGGAAAAGGTACTGGCAGCCACTTGGAATTCTTCATCCTCTGATGATGATGAAGAAAATAATGAACAAACAAATGAATAGAATGCACACATGTGCTTTATTTATAGCACAAAATAATGATGAGGTAAGTCGTTTAAATAATGAGGAATTATTAGATGATTTTAATAAGTTATTTATAAGATATAAAAAGCTTAATGCACAACATATTGCATTAATTATTACTAATCAAGAATTAATCTCTTCATCACAATCACTAGATGTAATTAAAAATGAGAAGGAAACTGTCTTCTCATAATACTAAGTTAATACAAGAAAATGAGATTCTCACATCTGAGAATCATGAAATGCTTTCTCATATTTCTGACTTAGATAATAGTATTTCATCTTTAAAATTGAAATATGATGAAATGGCTATATATGTAAATAAAGTTAATAAAGGTAAGAATAATTTGGAAGATTTGCTTAAAATTCAACATCAATAAATCATAGACAATGTTTAGGTTATAAGAATACATCCAAATCTAATGAATTTATAAATTTTGTTGTATCTAAAAAAAGAAGATGCATGTATTTGTGGATACAAAGAAAAAAAATTCTTCTAATTTTTTACAACAAAAGAATAATACCACAAATAAAAGTGTGGGTAAAGATAAGAACATTTTTAAAACATTTTCTAGGAAATCTACCCCATATCAAATTTGGATTCCTAGGGATTTATGCTTATATGATAAAGATTTGTATATTTCCAATTATATGAAAAATGTTATTCATTCAATAAATTATTTGAGAAAACCAAATTCTACTTGGGTTTGGCTTCCTAGGGACTAATCCCAAGGACCCAAAATAAAAGGGTACCAATACTCACTGTTTATTTTTCAGATACCTATAAAAGAAAGATGAATACTAGATAGTGGATGTTCCAAACACATGATTGGAAACATCAAACTTCTATCGACCGTTCAATTCAAAGATGGTGGCACGGTTACCTTTAGAGACAATAACAAACGGAAAGTTATTGGCATTGGAACCGTTGATGATCCAGATAAGCCAATCATCAAAAATGTGCTTCTCGTCGACGGTTTGAAACGTAATCTTTTAACCATTTCTCAATTATGTGAACGATTTTAAAATAGTTTTTGAAAAGAATGGATGCATTATATATGATTTTAATATGGCTAATGTATTATTTCAAGGTAATCGTAAAATAATATATATATATTATGCATGAAAATATATTCACATAATCATTGTTTATTAGCATCCACAGATACTACATTGTTATAGCACAAATGTTTTAGAAACACTAATTTCAAACATTTGGCACGTATTTCAAAACACAAACTAGTTTTATGAATGCCAAATATATCATTTAATCATTACACAATTTTGTAATGCTTGTCAACAAGATAAAATGTGTTGGGATATTGAGACCCACCCCGGTGAATTTTGATGATGTGCACAAGGGATATGTGTACTAATGAATTTATTTCAAGTGCATATAGATTATTTTATATATATGGAGAACAAACCACATAGTGAAGCAAATTGAAGGACTTATAGCCATAGTATATCTTTTACACACACATACAATTTTTGCAAAAATCTTTTTACAATATATTACTTAATATAATACTTTAATATAATTTTTATAAATTATTTCCCAAGTAATTTTAAGTATAAAAACTGATGTCTCCTATTATAGCCGACTATTATTGTCAAATAGCCGACTATTTCTGTCAGGGATTTACTCCAAACTCTGTCAAAATAATAACCGACTGTTTAAGAAAATAGCCGACTACCTGGGAGAGATAGCCAACTATTCTCCAGAATAGCCGACTACCTGGGTCAACTTCTGATAGTTTTGGAAATATGCATTGATTTATGCTAGCCGTTAACTAGTCGTTGAAGTTGACTTTGAGAGCTGATTTTATAAGCTAATTTTGTGCATATTTTGTGCTAATATTTCTCTATAAATAGCTGGGATTTCAGAGTTTTAAACACACCATGTTTTATCAAAAGAAATCTCTCTATTGCTCAAAGTGATCAAAGCTATATTTCGTTCTTCATTATTCTTTGAAAGGCTACTGATTTAATTCTCTCTTACTCAATCTTTCAAGATCATTTTCAGTTTTATTTTAGCCTTTTCAAAGTACTTGTTCTTTTTTATCTCCAAGCTTAAAGCTCTCTATTGAGATTCAAAATACAAGTCTCTTGTTTTAATCGTTGTGTTTTTAAATTCGTATTCTTTTTCAAAGATTAAAAACTTGACTATTGATCTCTAAAGACCAAGTGCAATTTTTTAAAGTATCAATTTTCAAGAACAAATTCTTTTGATCAAGTTGTACCAAGTCATATCATTTTATTTTATCAAAGAATTTTTACGAATTTCTTAAGCCACTTATTCACATATATACTATTGGCTTTTAGAAAATCATTGTACGCATATTTTATATCTTTTGTAAAGTCTTTGAAGAAGACTTGATTGTTGTAATTTCCATGTTATACAAGAAATTAGTGTTGAAAACACTAGTTGGTTATAACTAGGTATTTGTGTTGGAAATTCATAGCGAGTGAAGCTAGGTGCTTGTACGAAGTCCTCTTCGTTGTGTTGAGGCAAGGTTTGCTCTCGTGGAGAGCTAGTGGATCAGTTGCTGGACGTAGGCCAAAGTCGAACCGAACTAGGGTAAAAGCTGTGTGTTTGCAATGTGCTCATATCTTTTTAACTCTTTTACTCTTTGCTTGAATTTTGTTATGCCGTTGTAACTCTTATATTATTCAAGCATATTATAATTGTTAATTAAGTACAAATTGAGGTAACACTAATTAGAGACTTAGGCAACTATTAGAATGATTTTTTTAATTACGCGAAAAGATTGTTATTCGTTGACAACCCTATTCAAACCCCTTTCTAGTGTTGTCTGCCATCCACAGGGATCCTACAAAATGCACAAATCTCCGTTTAAGTTAAAAGATGCTATTTCAACCAAGGTTTTAGGTCTCGGTTTCGATCTAGGTATCGTTCTTCACAAAATTTAGGTTTCAGTATCGGTATCGCCAGTTTCGACGGTTTCGGAAGCAAGTTTTGGTTTTGTCCGTATATCACTAGTTTCGGTAGTTTCGTTTCGGGTTTCGGTTTCGGTTTCGGAGATACTTTAAATATGTATACATAGTGATGGTTTCTGAGGTTCTTAAATCTAAACATATCAAATACTATTAAAATCTTAACAAACTAAAATATTAATCATATACTATCAAATACTAAATACTAAATAGATAAACTAAATTTGAGTTCGTAATCATATCAAATACTAAATACCTAAAATTTGGTACTTAAATACTAAATATTAGATAAATGAATAGATCCTAAATCTTGCCTTGCACACCCACCATTTTACCTTGCGCACATACCACTTATTTACAAGTTTGCCGAAAAAAATCGATGGGCGTTGCTTTGCGCACCCACCATTTTGCTTTGCGCACATACCACTTATTTACAGGGTTGCCACAAAATATCCATTTGATATGTGCTCCGACTATTTTACTTTACACACATACCACTTATTTACAAGTTTGACTTTTTAAAGAACGCAGCATCCCTGAAAGGCGACTCGGGCCTCTCTCTCTCTTTACTCTCCCTCTCTCACCCTAGATAGTCGAGGCAGGTTCGGCGAGACAGGAGGCAGGTTCGGTAAGGCGGCGACGCGATGAGGTGAGTTCAATTTTTCATCATGTTCCTTTTGTCTGTTTTCTTCTTTTTTCAGAAATTATTCTTGGTTCTGTCTCTTTTACGTCTAATTCTTCATCATTTTCAAGCCAAAATCCTAGGATTTTCTCTTCTCTTTTAACCGAGCTTTCTATGCAACCTATTGATTCACGAATTTATTTGGGTTTTTAGAGAATTTTTATTTAATTACATATTCTTATTCCTCTATCTTCGAACAATACTGAACGGTATCGGTCAGTTTCGGTCGATATCGGTCAGTTTCGACAGGTATCGGCCGAAACTGACTGATACCGTTCAGTATCGGCCGACACCGAAACCAACCTTTGGTTTCAGTATCGTCAACTGCCGATACCGATACGATACGGCCGATACCTAATGGTATCGGCCGATACCTCAAACCCTGATTTCAACCAACGTTTAAGGTTTCGACCGATACCCTTGGGTATTGGCCGTATCGTTTCGGTATCGGTGGATAACGAGACCGAAACTAGGGGTCAGTTTCGGTATATGGCGATACTGAACGGTATCGGTCAGTTTCGGCCGATACCGACCGATACCGGCCGATACTGTTCAGTATCAGTCGAAGACGGAGAAAGAAGAATGTGTAATTAAATAAAAATTCTCAAAAACCCCAAAAATGAGATATTGACATGATATTCACACCCTACATTTGTTTAAACATATGACGCATTATTTACAAGTTTGCCATATTGTAACTAACGAGAGAGTGTTTTTAGCTAAATGGTTAACGTGAATAGCATATTTTTTAATTAATATTGTTCATAATTATGTTACAAGTTACAAATTATCTTTATAGTTTGCCATTATCTTATTAGTAACAAATTTTAACTAATTTGTTAGTTACATGTAACTTACAACTTTTGAAACTACCGATACGGACGAATCGAAACTCACTTCTGAAACCACCGAAACGGACGATACCGATACCGAAACCTAAATTTTCAGGAGAGCGATACCGAGACCCAAACCGAGACCTCAAACCTTGATTTCAACACGACCACTTGAACTCCTACACTTGGATTTATTTGGTTCATTTAGAATAGCATCTTTAAATAGAAGTAGATATGCATTTGTCATTATTGATTAATCTAGATATACTTGGGTTTTATTCTTGAAACAAAAAATGATGCATTCGAAAAAAATTCAATATTTTGTAGAAAAATTCAGAAGTAAAAATCTTTAATCATTATCCATATTCGTAGTGACCATGAAGGAGAATTTGAAAATGAATTTTTTACAAAATTTTGTAATGAAAACGGCATAACACATAATTTTTCTTTTCCAAGAGCTGCACCACAAAATGGTGTAGTTGAACAAAAAAATAGAACTTTACAAGAATGCGCTAGAACCATGTTATGTGATAGCAATCTGCAAAATATTTTTGGTTAGAAGCTGTTGCTGGTGCATGTTATATTTTAGGGTTTTTTAGAAATAGGTCCCCCAAAAGATGGCTTATTCGAAAAGAGTCCCCCAAATCATGGAATTTGCTATTAGGTCCCCCAAATCATTTCAATTAATAGAAAAGAGTCTCTCCGGTAAAGAAGTGTTATCTCTGAGAGGAATATTCCATGAAGACTAACAGAAAACATGAAATTCCCAATATACCCTTGTTTTCAACCCTCTCCCAGCTTCCTAACGTTTCAATTGCAACGACAAGAAATCAACCCCATAAATTCTCGTGACTTCCTCGGCTTCCCCATCTACAGATTTCAACCGCTTTATTTCATCTCTCCCAGTGTCTCAATCTCGCATCTTCCCTGGCAGCTGTTCTCAATCTATCTCTCAGTCATCTCGCCAAGCAGAAGTCTCAATCATGCAGCGTGACGCCTTCCCTTGCTGCAATTTGCCCAGTGAAGACATTCCCCAGTGAAGACATTGACAGTCTTCCATTGCTGCTGTTCTCATACTCTGTCCCTCTCTACCACAAAGGATTCCACAATTCAAATCATCCATGAAATCAACATTTTCACCATCGCTCCTCAAAAAATGACAAGTTTTTATGATAGCTTAAGCTCTTCAATGGAACTCCATGGAGATGATCGCACTCGCAAGAATTGTTTTTGTGGGTTTCCAAGTAAAATAGTGACATGTACGAAGGGTGACAACAAGGTGTTCTTGTTCTATGGCAGTCCAAGATATAAGAGTTCCATTGACAGAGCTTGTGGGTTCTTTGAATGAGTGGATGGGTTGCATAATGAAGTAATCAAAGTCAGAAAGGAGCTGGGGGGACTGAGGGATGACATGGCTAGTTATATGTCAGAGTAATGTGCATTGTTGTAATTGTTAGTGTAATAATAAAGTTTGAAATGTGAGAATGAAATATTGTCGGTGTAATTGTTATTGTAGTAGTTGGTGTAATAGTTGCAATGTGATTGAATGACTATCAAGCAATGTAATCCTTTGGTTTTGCCAATATAATGTTGTATTTTTGAATGGGAAGTAATGTAATGCTGGGATTTTGAATGGGAAGCAATGTAATGTTGTGTTTTTGAATGGGAAGCTATGCTTTGGTTTTGCAACATGAAGCATAACTGAAGGAATCTATCGTGTGGTTTTGAATGGGAAGCTATGGTTCGGTTTTGTTAAGTGAAGCATCATCACTGATGAAAGCTATGCTCTGTTTTTGACTGGGAAGCTATGCTTTGTTTTTGGCAATTGAAGCGTCATCACTGATTGGTGGAAGCTAGCAGACAATTAGGGACCCAAACAATTTAGTACTAATCAAGAGAATTAATTATCGGTTAACACATGATCAGATATCAAACCAAAACAAACATCAGGGAATGCATTTGGCAGCAAACCAAAAAAGGTTGTTTGTTGTCTGCTTGGATATCAAATAGTAACCAAATAACACAACAAATATTAAATGTTGAGTATTGGACTTCTCCCTACTTGGTGTTAATGATGAGCAAACACAAATACTTGTGACTAATCCCATATTTTGCAGTTAATCCATTGCCTAAGCTAATTATGAAGATCTACTTGCAATGGATGACACTCAAAGATCATTGAAAGCAAATGAAATGGATTGGATGATCGTAGATGATGATTGAAGCTCCATGAAGACTTCAAGCTCATGCATTGGATAGAAGAGATTATTCTTCAATGTAAATTTCTTATATCTCTTCTAATATGTTGCTTAGAAGTAGAAACATTGTTGGAGCACAGACACATTGTCATTTCAGTCTTAGGACATCATTTGTTCAATCGTCCTTAGACTCCAATTCATTTCTTTATTGATTGTGCTTGAATTGTTTATAACAGTCGACTGCTGAACATTTTACAGTCGACTGTCTCAAAAACAGTCGACTGTGTTTTGTTCTACAATCGTCTGTTATGCACAAACTTTTACAATCTAATTTTGGGCTTCTCTGTTTTAATTCCCATAGGCGACTCATGAACGATTCACAGGCCCCTGTCCAAGTGACAGTCGACTGTGTTTTGTAAATCAGTCGCCTGTCTGGATTTTGCCCAAAATCTATTAATCTGTCTTTTATAGCCAGTCGACTAATATTGAATTTACAGTCAACTGCGTCAGTCGTCTGTCTGTGAGCCAATTTATTGACTCAACTCTCTGGAAAATCTCGGGGTTTTGACAGTCGTCTGTAGAAGGATTTACAGTCGCAAGTTCTGCTTAACAGTCGACTGTTATCTCCTCGTCAGTCGTCTGTCCTATTCTCCCAGATGTTTTTCCAGACTTCTTCAACTTACCCAACTTACGGCCAGTCGCCTGTAGTAGGATTTACAGTCGCCTGTTGGTTTAACAGTTGACTGTCTATGCTTCATCAGTCGACTGTCCATGTGGTAAGTTACCGTTATGAATTCTCACCTACCCTATCTGACTGTGCAACAGTCGACTGTGGATTTCTCAATAGTAGACTGTCGCGGGCTCAGATTCTATCCGTTGAGAGTTTTCTCACAGATTTCAAAGCGGTTTTGCTGAATTCGGTTGTAGGGTTTTGAGAAAACTATATAAGGAGCATCTATTGTTCCAGTGAGAGGTTACTTATTTTTCCAAGTTTCATTTTGCTAGATCTCTCAAGATCAAAGCTCTCAAAAACCCTAAAGCCCTAAGAATTCCAATCATCTCTTGCTCTCCAACCTAGAACCAAAGAGACATCTTCTAGGCATTTGGTGCAGTCAAGAGAAAGGGCTTTCCTCTCTTCCAAGAGAGTTCTTCAACACACAACAAACTTCTCCTTCAAGTTCTACTTCAAGGCATAGGTGATTGTAAGTGATGCTTTCATATTTCATAACTTTCATTATTTGCATTTGCTCTCAGGTTGTGAGAGTGGTTTGCTTGCTCCCAAGTTGTGGGATTCAAGGACAATCGATTGTATTTCGATTTCACTTGTAGGGTTGCTACAAGTGGGTTTTTAAGGAAACCTCAAGTTAGGGTTCTAACTTGAGTATCCGGTTGTTAACCGGGTGGAAGGGACGTAGGATTATCAGGAACAAGTCGGGAAGTGACTTGGGTAATCCGAACCCTTGAAACATCCTTGCGTCTGCATTTGTTTCACTTTGGGCTTAATTTTAATTCCGCACTATTTTGTTGGTTAGCATTTAAATTGGTGTAACTATCTTTTTAAATTGCATAAACATTATTCAACCCCCTTCCCTTCTAGTGTTTTCCCCATAGCCAGGGTCCTTACATTAAACAGCAACCAAACGAAAACAAAGGCTTCTCTGCTTTAATATCAAACACAACAAATAATTAACAGCAGAAACATCATAGTTGCCTGCTTTGATATCAAACAATCGAAATAATTAATAGCAGAAACAAACCAAACATGTAACCTTATGATCATTTGATATCTAACCAAAACATACATCAAAGTTGTCTGATTTTCATATAGTTACATATCCCAAAATAAAACATGAAACAACTACAAAAAATGTCAGTCTGGCTCCACTAACAGAGGCATGTTCATGCAACTATTTAGTTCAACTAGTTAATTTCCTGGATGTTTCCCTCTCATAGGGACACTTTTGCCTCTTCCATGAACATTTGGGACAGAAACTGATGCATGTGTCCTAACTGATTCAAGTTTCATGTTCTCGACTCCCAGCTCTTTGCTCCCTGCTGATCACAACTGGCTTCATGCTCCATGCTCCATGCATGCTCCATGTTCCATTCTACATGATGTTGTTTCTGCTCATAGTTGGCTCCATGCATGCTCCATGCTCCATGCATGCTCCATGCATGCTCCATGTTGCTGCTGATCAGAATTGGCTCCATGCCCCCATGCTGCTGACCAATGCATTCTTTACGGTTCCTTTCCCTCTCCCAGATGATGTTACTGATTTTATTCCTCTTCCACTACTCTTTCGACTAACGCTAGCCGACACAAAATCACGCTCATGTATAAATAACACTGAATTCTCTCCTCTTCCCCAATCTACACCCTCCTCTTTTTCTACGACTGCTATTGCTCCTACCCATAAATTAGAAAAATAAAACTAATTGTTAGACATGTATGATTCATAATTAATTTAAAAAACTAGCAAAACTATACCTTGTGTTAGTTGCAATAGGAGTTGCATCAGCTGGTGTATGTTGGCCAATTGTTGGTGCAGTAGGATATGGTTAGTTTCCACTTGGTTCAGCTGCAGTAGGAGTTGGGTGTTGGGCAATTGGTTCAGCTTGGCCAATTGGTTCAACTTGGCCACTTGGTTCAGCTGCAATAGGATTTGGGTGTTGACCACTTGGTGCAGCTGCAGTATGATTTGGGTGGTTGCCTCTTGGGGCTGCTGCGGTGTTTTGAGGAAGTTGCAATTCCCCGAAGTGGTTCCTTGCATGCATTTTGTGATGACCATAACCTCCACATCTACTGCATTTGTGGACTCTTTTGCTCACTCCACTTGCTTGCTTCTCATCAGCTCCCTTGATTCTCTTTTTCGTTGGCCTCCCTCTTGGCATGTGAGACTTTGAAGGACCAATTGTATAAGCTTTCGATGTTCTAATCTATTGGTCCTTAGATGGTAGAGTGTTCACTGATATTGCATAAGCTTGTTTGTACCTATTTTACATTGACAAACAAACATGACCTTGCATAAGCATGGCATCAAGTTAGTACATCCTTAATTGTTAATATAGCATGGCATTCTTTAAAGCCACACATAAAGCCACACATATACCAAAACAAATGGTATGGAATGCATTGTGCAGCTACAAATAATCAACAGCAAACAAATAATAACAGCTTACAATTAATTAATTGAAGTCATGATCATTTGATTAACAGCAAACAAATAATTAACAGCAAACAAATAATTAATGGAAGGCATGATCATTTGATTAATATCACACAAATAATTAACTGCAACCAATTACTTAATTGTTTAACAGCAACCAATTAATTACTTGATTAACATCAAACAAACATGATATTGCATAACCTTCCTTGTTTGTAAAGTTTAAGATGAATTTTACTAGTAGTAGAAATTCAATTAGGATGAAGTTGTAACAAGAAATGGATGAGATTAAATAAGTCAGACACATATATCCTGTGTGAGAACATCGCAATCAAAACACATAAATACCAAAGGCAAAGCCATAGCCATATAGCCATATATGCTGATAAGCTTTGCATGCATCCTTGTTTGTAGATTTGTTTAAAATAGATGCTAATGCATAGAGACATGCAAAACACAAAAAATTAGTTTAGTACATCCTTAATTGTTTGCCAACCACGAATCTTAACATATAGCATAGTATTCTTTAAAGCCACACATAAAGCCAGACATATACCAAAACAGATAGCATGGAATGCATTGTGCAGCTACAAATAATTATCAGCAAACAATTAATTAATGGAAGGCCTGATCATTTGATTAACATCACATAAATAATTAACAGCAAAAATTGCTTAATTGTTTAACAGCAACCAATTAATTACTTGATTAACAGATCGCGAGAGGACCGTAGTGAGGACATGAGACACACCAGGAGAGGTGGTAGCACCACCATCAGCCCAGAAATGGCGGGAGATGATAAGATCATGGAGCATTCAATATGGACAGGTTGCGAAAGTTGAAGATGCCTGTATTCGATGGGATGGACCCGGTGTCGTGGATTTACAGAGCAGAGAGATTCTTTAGAGTCTCACGCATGACTGAGCAGCAGAAGCTGGAGGCAGCAGGTATCTGTCTCGATGAAAAGGCCCTCGCTTGGTTTCAGTGGAAGGATGTGAGACGTCCTTTTCGCTCATGGGAGATCCTGGACCAGATGGTGGAGAGATTCAGAGATCCCCACTTAGGGATCGTGAGGGAGCAGCTGCTATCACTCAGGCATGAGGGCGCAGTGAGAGATTCCTCGAGAGGTTCGAGGCCCTATTAGGACATGTGCACAAGGTGACGGATGAGACGATGGAGAGCACCTTCATGGAGGGGATTGAGGGCCTCTATTCGAGCAGCGGTGTGCATGCAGAAGCCCCAGAGTCTGATGGATGCCATGGAGTACGCTCAGATGGCGAAGGATTGGCAGATGGAGGATAGGAAAGCGATGAGTGGTTGGAGTGGCCCAGTTTCTTGTAGTCAGACCGCGACAGGAGGGCAGCACAGAACCACTACGGGAGCGGATCCTGCCATCAAGGTGAAGACTGTGGAGAAGGGTAGTGCACTGTAGGCTGGGGGCAGTTCAAGCGGATGACTGACTCGAAAATGAGGGTAAAGCGGCAGAAGGGCCTATGTTTTAGATGTGACGAGCGATTCACATCATGCCACAGATGTGCGGGACGCAAGCTCCAGGTGCTGCTACTTGAGGATGAGGACGACGAGGCTGATGTGGAGGACGAGGCCGCTGAGGTGGAGGTGGAGGAGACTGAGGGTCATCAGCTAGACATGGCGGAGGTTTCCCTTAACTCCGTGGTAGGGTTCACACCGAACCATACCAAGAAGTTGAGGGGGCATATCAGCGACCAGGATGTGACGGTACTCATCGACAGTGGGACGACCCACAATTTCACTTTCAGGTGAGTGGTGGTCCAGCAGGATCTCCAGCTGACGGACTGCGGCAGCTTCAGTGTCATGATGGGGACTGGAAAGAAGGAGAGCAGCCGTGGGGTTTAAAGAGGCCTGGTGCTGACATTACAGGTGGTGCAGGTGATAGCTGACTTCCTACTTCTAGACTTGAGGAGCACCGACATCATCCTGGACATGACGTGGCTACAGACAGTGGGGGAGATAACAGTGAACTGGAAACTTCTCAGCATGGAGTTCCAGAAGGAGGGAAGAGCAGTAGTAATACATGGAGACCCCAGCCTGTGCAGAGTTCTAGTCTCGCTGAAGACCGTGGTGATGACCATCCAGACGGAAGGACAAGGATACTTAGTAGAGCTATATTCATTAACGGGAGAGGATGGCGATGAGGCCAGCAGGAAGTAGTACATTCCAAGAGAGGTGTAGCAACTGATGAAGCAGTTCGAGGAGGTCTTTTAGGAGCCACAGGGTCCCCCACCGCCGAGGGATCACGAGCACATCATAGTTCTACAAGAGGACGTGTCCCCCATCAGTGTGATGCCCTACCGTTACCCCCAGACACAGAAGGACGAGATCGAGAAGATGGTAGCGGAGATGGTGCAGGCTGGAGTGATACAGCCCAGTGTGAGCCCTTTTTCCAATCCGGTGTTGTTAGTAAAGAAGCAAGATGGGAGCTGGCGCTTCTGAGTGGACTACAAGGCATTGAACAAGGAGATGCTGTCAGATAAGTTCCACATACCAGTGATCGATGAGCTTCTAATGAGTTGCATGAGGCAGCCATACTCACAAAGATAGATCTCAAATCGAGCTACCACCAGATCAGGATGCGTGGGGAGGATGTGCCCAAGACAGCGTTCAAGACGCACGAGAGCCACTATAGGTTTTTAGTCATGCCCTTCGGCTTGAGTAACGCGCCAGCTACTTTTCAGGCTCTCATGAACAAGGTATTCCGTCCTTACCTTCGACAATTTGTACTCATATTTTCGATGATATATTGGTGTACAGTCGTACCTTGGAGGAGCACTTGGACCACCTACAGGTCGTTTTCCAGGAGTTGCAATACCACCAGCTATTTGCAAACAGAAAGAAGTGCTTATTTAGACAGCCGCAGGTAGAGTATTTGGAACATGTGGTATCTACGGATGGGGTGGCAGCTGACAGTGCGAAGATTTCAGCGATGCTGGACTGGCCGTCCCCCACCACTCTCAAGGAACTTCGGCAATGCTGGACTGGCCGTCCCCCACCACTCTCAAGGAACTTCGGCAAGCGGAGATTTCTGGGCTTGACAGGATATTATCGTAGGTTTATGCAAGGATATGAGACGATCGCCTGGCCGCTTACAGAGTTACTCAAGAAGGATCAGTTCATTTGGGCTTAGGCGACGACAGCTTTTGAGGCCTTGAAGGCCATGACCACAGTGCCAGTACTGGCATTGCCAAACTTGTCCAGACCTTTTGTGGTGGAGGGGAACGCTTCGGGGCATGTATTGGGAGCGGTGTTGATGCGGGCTCAGCGGCCCATAGCGTATTACAGTCAGGTGTTGACAGCTAGAGCCAAACTGCGGTCGGTCTACGAGAGTAAGCTGATGGCCAGTGTCTTATCCATTCAAAAGTGTAGACCGTATTTACTGGGACGCAGTTTCCTGGTCCGCACGGATCAGCGAAGTCTCAAATACTTACTAGAGCATCGCATGGTAGCAAAGGAGCATTAAAAGTGGCTGCAGAAACTGATGGGCTACAGGTTTGAGATTGAGTATCGACCAGGATTGGAGAACAAGGCGGCCGATGCACTTTTACGACGAGAGAAGGACGTTTAGTTGGCTGCCTTTTCTGTTTCCGTGCTGCGGGATTGGGAGCCGTTGCAGCAAGAGGTTGAGCAGAATCAGGAGTTGGCAGCCAGACGAGCAACACTGTTACAGAAGTATACGAAGCATCCAGGTTATGTTATTCAGGATGGTGGGCTATTGACTGGGGGCGCTTGGCCCCACCAAGGACCTCGAGACACATCCCCATCATATTACATAAGTTTCACAGCAATGCAGTGTAAGAACATTCTGGGGTCATCAAGACATGCCAGCAACTAGTGAGAGAGATATACTGGAAGGAAATGAAGAAGGATGTCACGAGGATGGTTGCAAAGTATGACGTCTGCAAGCATCACAAGTATCATGCGATGGCTCCAGGAGTGTTGCTTCGGCCCTTGTCCTTGCCAAATTGGGTCTGGAAGGATCTCTACATGGATTTTATTGATGGCTTGCCAAAGTCAGGAGGGTATACGGTCATATTTATTGTGATAGACCGCCTCAGCAAGTATACACACTTTATACCGCTTAGGCACCCCTACAGCGCAGTGACGGTGGCAGAGACATTTGTGAGGGAGATCGTTCGTCTGCATGAGCCCCCAAAGTCCATTATCTCAGATAGGGACACGGTATTCTTGAGCAAATTCTGGCAGGAGTTTTTTAGGCTACATGGTACAGTTTTGAGGCGGAGCACAGCCTACCACCCGCAGACAGATGGCCAGACTGATGTCGTCAACAGGAGCGTTGAGACATATCTGCGGTGCTTTATATCAGAGAATCCCAAAGAGTGGGCCCGGTGGCTGGCATGGGCAGAGTATTGGTACAATACATCTTATCACACCACAGCTCAGATGACATCATGCAGGATTTTGTATGGGCGAGATCCTCCACACTTATTACATTACGGGCAGGAGCGACCCCGGTTTCAGAGGTGGAGCAGTATCTGGCTGAGAGAGACCGGATTTTGGAGGAGCTAAAGCTCCATTTGGCTAGAGCCCAGCAGATTATGAAGACGAGTGCAGACTTTCACCGCAGGGATGTGCATTTTGCAGTCGGGGACATAGTGTACCTTAAGCTGAGACCTTACAGGCAGAGATTCTTGGCACACATGAGGAATAAGAAGTTGGCCCCGAGATATTTTGGACCTTTTGAGGTCGAGGCTAGTATGGGTCCAGTTTCTTACATGCTGAGGCTTCCCCTAGGATCGGTTATTCATCCAGTATTCCATGTATCTCAGCTTCGCCAGTATATTAGGGACCACACTACGTCGCCCACACTTCCGGAGACATTGACAGGTGATATGGATGTAAGGTTGGAAACTGAGGAGTTGAAGGGAGTTCGCAGAGGAAGTACTGCAGGAGGTTCTACTACAGTGGAAGTGCTTACCGGAGCACAAGAGCACATGGGAGTCCATGAACATTATGGTACAGCAATGTTCAGACTTCGACCTTGAGGACAAGGTGGCTCTTTGGGGAGAGTAGTGGTGGGCTCCGCGTATACCAGAGGAGGCGGACCAAGCCACGCGCGCAAGAGGGGGACTGGCCGAACTTGACTTGAGGCCAAATGGGTGTTTTCGACCCTTAGATTAGAAGGGAGTTTTATTCTTAAGCTAGGGTTAGCCGTCGTTTTGGTTTTATGCTTGATTATTGAATTGTGAGATATAATTCGTAGGAAGAGTACGGACATCCTCTCTTTTGGCGTCTTAGGCGGGTGGTTGCCCCCTTAATTGTAGCCAAGTTATCTTCTTTATTCCTATTTTTATCTTTTTAATTTCAGATTTGCTTAAGTTCTATCAGAAACCTTGGAGATACAAGTACCAACCTTGTGCATCAGATCTGATATCATCTAGGATATATGTGATATTGTTTCATACTTTTTCTTAACAAGTTGAATCTCTTGTTGAAGAGAATGTACAAGTTTGCAACACGGAGAGTGTTGGCATATTTGTATGTTGTTTGCTTGCGGGGAGCAAGTGGTTATAGTGAATTGAAAATCTCTACGGAACGTAGAGAACTGGACATATGTATGATCACAAGTATCAGAACCAGGATAAATCTTGGTGTCTGCGTTTGCTTATTCTCTGGATTGTGCTTATTTACTTCCGCACTTTTATTACATTTTTTTAGAAACTTTTAATTTTGCAATTTCGTCGCGATATACACTATTCACCCCCATAGTGTATTTGGTGTGCCAGGAGATCCAACACATAAGGGTTTCAATCACATAGTTATTGCTTTTTCGTACCCCTATTTCCTTATTCTCCCCTCAATAAATAAAGTTGGGTCTTGGGCACTCCTTGAGTTGGTGCTCGAGCTCATGGTTTTGGTAGTTGTGTCTTTGAATAACCGTTCTCCAAAAGGCCAATGGCTCGAGGCCGACAATCTAGTCATCATCAATGGGGTGAATGAGACATGAGGGCCGATGGGGGCCAGGTCCAGCCCTCACAGACCATAGCACCATCAAGTTCCACTATAAGTCGGACGACCATAGCAAGGCCAGCATATTGCCCCTTTGTAGGGGAGGACTAGTCAGTGGAATTTTGGTGTTGGAATTGTCACGTTTGTTTTTTTGCTTAATTTCTTCTATAGATGAGTATAGACCATCAATTCCAAAATTTTCTGCTTTAAAATGCCTGAAAGCCTATGGCTATCCCTTGGTTCAAGAGATCCTTTTGGAAGGCTCGTGTCAGCATACACACATTATCTTGGAGGCCCACAATTTCTATAGCAATATGCTCGGGCTGCACTCATATTTGAATTCAAAGTTCCAACCCCTAACATTTCTAAAAATGTTGCTTGAAATGAATAAATTTAGTAGTATGATGGGATACATGTGCCTTTATTATCTCCCATTCACCAAGATGTATTTGTAACAGGTAGTTTTGTTGGTTGGTTAATTAGTTACATTTAATTCATGAAATGGGTTGGATTGGTATTAATCTAGATAAGAAAAATCATTAATTTCAATCTAATTAATCTCACTTAATTAGAAAAAACATTCATTGCTTCAAATGCATTAGGAAAATTACAAAGAAAAAAGTCGATGGAAATAAGTAATCATGATCGACACTGAAAACTGAATTGGGACTACCTTAATCAAGCAATGTAAAAAAATCAGCGGGAAGTATTAAAAAGTTAAAGCCAATGATCACATTTCACATAAAAGTAGAAATGTTTGGGCATGTCAAAGAGAGTATATCGACTAACACCAGAAAGCTAAATAAATGTAGTCAATCTCGTCACAAATATGATAGATGAAGCAGAATTACTGGGTTATATTAGTGGGTTATATTACTTACATAAACAAGGCTCTGAACAGCAACCAAGTAAATCCGCATGCCAATCCTCATATCTGTGTGATCCTCTGTTCGTGATTAAGTCATGACCCGAAGAAACTGTAGAAACACTTCTGCATGGAGTTGAAGTATGAGGTAAGGGACTTTTTTAAAAAGAAATATTTCATGCCATCATAAAAGCATTATATAATCACCAGATATTGAATAGGACAACGAAGCATGGAAAAATTAGGATGATGGAAAATAATTTAAATAGTTTAAAAAAGAAAAATGAAAAGTTGCATTGAAAGTATAGACCACATGACTATCTAGCCTTATTATACGTATAAGAACCAACAATTCACATTAAATGACATGGTAATACTTAATTGCTACGGTTGGGAAAACTGTAAGAAATTGAAACATATTAATTAGATGAACATGAAAATAACAGAAAAATAATGTAATTTCAAGTGAAAGTGAAAATGGACATGATATGCATAATACATGTGTAAAAATAAAATAAAATACATGTTGCTGAGATGAAAGGTAGTGTCAGGTTTATTTTTTGAGGTACAAATAAGAGGGGGAACTTACCTTGATACAGTATCAGTGTCGCTTTGCTGTCTATGACAGCATCCATCATAGGAATACCCAGCATCAGAATAATTTGTCTCAACTTGCTTGGATTCATGGACCTTTGTACGCTCCGTTAAAGCAACAGCTATAGTCTCTGTTACTCCAATTATATGTTGAATCACTTCACATTGACCGACATCCATGTTAACTTGTGATCTTTGTAGTTCCAACTGAAGCTTCTCATTTTCTTTTTGAAGTGCTTCATTAAAGGGCAACTTGGGATATGAACATGAAAGAGTCTTTTTGAGCACCTGTTTCTGGACACTGCAAGGTTCGGAATTCAGTATGGCATCTTGTACCTTCTTGTCCTCTTCATCAAGGGTGTATTCACATTCATCTCTTTCAATATACTCCAGTCTTTCCTAAGGCGTAAAAATGGAGAATAAATAGGGCTAAGTGTGACATTCATAAGCAATTGCCTTGGATGTAATAGGTGACATGCTTTAATTTTCTTAAAATAATAATGATGATGATAAGCCTATGATTTTTTTGTAAGCTGACTTAACACCAGCTTAATAAAACGACATGAGACTTAAAATTTCTTTCATTTAAAATTTCTTTCATTTAAAATTTCATTCTATTCTTTGAAGGAAAATATGCAGACATGATTTGAACTCACAAGTAGCACCCAAATGTGGGGTACCCAAAGGAGGCAGCATCAAAAATACAAATAACGTTGATGCCCCAAAGTGTGTTGCCGTAGTTAGAAACTTAATCAAAGTGTATGAAATTGCTAGCTGAACATCTCTACAGGTTTACAAGATATTTGCAAGCAGAAATTTAAGCAGAACACTGCACATTTTTTCCTTTGTTTAGCATCTTTGGATGTTACATTTTTCTCTCTTTCATGAGACAGGTGGTCTTTATCCATTTTTCTCTCAAAAATGCAAAGAGAAACAGCAGTTCTAGGTGTAAATTATGTGTTAGACTGATGCATCTATATGTAGGCCTATTCATATTTCATACAATAGTCTGCCATTGTGATCATTGCTAGATAAAATGTGGTGCCACCAAGATAATTAAATCTTACAACATAATCAAATGAACACACACGCATGAAAATCTTGTTGCAATGAATTGGAAAACAGGAGCGTCTAACCCACCAGGTTCACATGATTATGGAATGTGTACATCTTCATACAATGTTAATATCAAAGTATTGGTAAATAACAATAAATGGCAGCATGACATATGTTGAACATCTAGATGTGGGAAACATTTTGGTATAATGTTATGTGTACACATGAGTTTAAGTTCTCCTAACAGTCGATAGAAATCTGCTAATTATCTTCCTAGCTACATGAATAGACTGAATTGACAAGAGGGAGCTCAATTACTTCACAAGGATACAATTTGGGAAGACTAAAACCCCTTTTCTGCTAAAAGACCCTTTCTACTTATGAAAACTGGGTTTAGTACAATGATTCTTGGTACCTACAAGGTCATTGCCATGCTTTGAACCATCAACTCCAGAAAGCACAAGTACTGCAGTGGACGTCCAGCTTACTCTCTTTACTTCTTTCTTTGTGTTATATTTTGAGAGTGAGATTTAGTCTTGTTGGATATAAGACAAAAAAGATGCTTTTAGGCTCAAGATAACAACACTGAACCCTTGAAACAAAATTTCTTAATATGTATATTTCAGATTTACCTTATAACTTCAACAGAGAAGCACTTCCTTCAAATACTATTCTAGCAAATGAAGTATGCACAAGTTAAATATGGTAAGGGTGGTCATTCAAGTTTTCTTTTACAGGTGCTCAGTTCAATTCTCAGCCAAAATAGGAAATTCTCATTAGCAAATGACATGAAATGCCTGGATACATTCACTCAGCCACTCGCCCCCATTCCCAAAAAGGTATACAAGCTAGTAGAGTGATATCAAAATGTAGACTATCATGCAAAACAGCTTAACTCCCGAGTTTCAGTCACTAACAATTTACAATTAAATACATACAAAAAATGGATAGTAAATAAACCAGCACCAAATACTTCAGTTCACATAACCTCCGAACAACTTTCACTTCACTCATGAGGCATTTTAACATTTACCGGCAAGGGTAAAGATTTGTGCTTCCCTAGGTTAACATAACTTGACCATGGTCCATTTCTAATCAATGTAAGAGTATATGTGAGTTCTAGCCTCCTAAGTTCCAACTTTCATCAACTGACAGTCATCTAGAAACATAAGACATTAATAGCAGTATAAATAGCTTGATGGAACACACACACACAAAATTAGAAAGGGAAAAAACAATGGGTAAATTCATGGTTGACATAAACTTTTAACGAAGAGGTTACAAATATCACCACACGAGATGAACTTAATGCTGAAATAGTTAATGGTTTAGATATGCAGTTTCATACCAGGACAGTTTGATGCAATATAGAAGAGGTGTATGGTAAACTGTTCAATGGTAATATTTGAATTCAAACTCCCCCTTTTTTTGGTCCCGGGGTGGGGGGGGGTGTGTGTGTGTGTGTGTGTGTGTGTGTTACACATGAGAGATCGACAAAATAAGTGTTATGTTCTGCTCCTATAAACAAATCCCACTGTACAAGGTAGAATGAAACGCAAAGATATATTTAGATAATAGGCTATGACAGTAGAAAATCTCAACCAAAAAAGGAAAGAAAGCTGAACAAGAAATTGGAGTCAATTAAAATCCCTCAACAATGATGAGTCAAAAAATGAGGAACATTCATCAAACAAAGAAACTAAGAAATCAAAATTACGAACTATGGAAATCTTTGTACTTGTAAACCTACCGACTTAGAGAAGAAATTGCAAGCGATGCATATATACAAATCAGTTGCAAGATTACAGAAACATGTATATAAGTATAGACCCTTTCTTCACATGATAAAAGAAAAAAGGTTTCAATTCAGCCCCTTGCAAAGCACCAGGACGAGGTTTGCCAAGAGAAAACAAAACATTCATACATTGCAGAGTCAATTATATCCCATCTCTTTTTCAATATGAACCATAAACCTAATTTAATTAAAAAGATTCACAACAAATAAAAAAAATATTGGAGGGCTACTTATGTGGGCTTATTATTTGTTCACAACCATAAAGATAATGAATGATCCAAACTCACATATTTATAATGTCATATAATCAATCAACAATGCTAATTCGAAACAAAAAATAAAATCAACCAACAAAATTGACAAATTTCTTACCCTGACCCTCGCATTATCGACAAGAGTGATCAGCGGAACGAGCCTCAGATATCTATCAATCTCACTCTGGGCCTTTCTGAACTGATACACAATGTTCCATCCCATGGCCAAGAGATAGAGATAGCTCCGATCCTGGCAGCTGTTGACAAGGATGTAGGACCTCCTCAATGCATCCTCCAGCTGTTCAAGTGGTTCCCTTGTCTCAGGGTACCTCTTGAGCTCTGAAATCTTGAGCTGCTCCAATAAATTCCCTATCAGCTTCAAATGCTGAGCAAACTGCCTGCAGTTCTTCTTGTGCAATCTCGCAGTCGACGCCGCTTTCACAATCATTCCGATGAGCCGGACGGCGTCGACACCGGTGAGCTGTGCTACGTTTCCGATCTGGCCGAGGTGGTCCCAAGAAGATGCCATTGCTGAAACTCGGAGATGGGTTCCAAGAAAGAGCCAATCTTTAATAAGAAAAGTGGGTCAAGGTTGGATTTTTTCAGCTTTTTCGAACTTTTTTGGACTAAAACTGAAATGGGTCACTTGAGAATTTCAAGGATTTTAACTTGCTTGCAAGTTTCAATCTTTTTCCTAAAGGAACTAAAGACGTGGAAGAGAGAAGAGGTAAGGGAAATGTAGAAGCAAGAGAGATGGTGAATTTGAGGAAGACCCAAGATTTCCCACAGAGAAACATCGGAGATTGATAGAACTTGAACCTGAACTTCTATCTTTTTCTCTGCATTTTTTTTCCTTTGGTATTGGGATATTCACGGTATTCTCGTTTTCTTTACTGATAAATATTTCAGGGAATGTTTTTGTTTAGCTTTCTGTTCTGCTTGTTCTGCTCTGGATCTTTCTCTCTAGTCCCGCACATAAATACATACAGAAGAGACGCCGTCAGATTGAACTGACAGAGGAGTTACCTGTTTTTAGAGGTAAAATACAGCACATATCTTAATTTTTGTGTTATTTCCACCTAAATGTCATATGATATTAAATCATTCAATTTGCTATCAAGATAATCAGAAGTTACATTTTGATATCTCTTGTTAAAATTCTAACAACCGATCACATATGGGCAAAATGCATTAAAATCTAGGGTTTTTCTCGTATTAGTCCCTTAAATCTTGCATAATATCATAATTTGATATTAGTCCCTTAAATCTTTGAATTTTGAGTTTAATCCCTCAAATCATTAACTATAACCAAAATAGTCCCACACTCTAATTTTCTGTTTAAAAACTCCGTTAATGCTGACGTGGCTGGTGCTGACATATCCAGCTTATTCGCGGCGGTAGCGACGGTGATGAGGGTGAGGAGGGAGGAGATCGCGGGGGGTTATGGGGAGGAGGGGGGATCGACAGCGGGGAGGATGGGGATGAGTCAGCGTGGAGAGAGCTCTCCCGGTGGCGGGGAGGAGGGGAGAGGAGGGGGATGAAGGGGGGAGGCGGGTGAGATCGGTGGGGAGGAGGAGGGGATGGGAGATCGACGACAGGAAGGAGTGGGGATGAGGGGGCGGAGGAGGTGGGGATGGAGGGGGAGGTGGTGGGGGATGAAGGGGGCGGAGGAGGGGGGAGCGACGGCGGGGATGAAGGGGGGTGAGGGAGAGGAGGGGGATGAAGGGGGAAGGTGAGGGGGAGAGCGGCGGCGGGGAGGAGGTCCGCCTCCCCCTCCCACCTCCTGCACCACCCCCCTCCTCCGCCTCCCTTCGCCTCCCTCCCATTAGGGCTTAATTCTTAGTTAATTAACACTAATTGTTAATTAATAGTTAATTAATCTAACTATTTAATAGAATATAGGATGGATGGACTATTTAGGTTAACGGCTTAAGATTTGAGGGATTAAACTCAAAATACGAAAAATTAAGGGACTAATATCAAATTACGCATAATTTAAGGGACTAATATGAGAAAAACCCTAAAATCTATTATACAAATGGGTGTTATGAGTGAGGGAGACTTATGAACTCCCCTCCCTCATTTATCCACCATAACACCCCACTACAAGTAGTGGGGTGAACCTTTGAGGTACTAGAGACCTATGGTCTCCCTTATCCTATTATGAATTCAATAGAAGGAGACCATGGGTGATTGCCATGGTTGCTTGTTCCAAACACGTTATCAGTACGATTACGCTCTAGAGAAAAAATTGAGCCATAAAATTTTCATTTTCCCCACATAATTTCCCTCTTGCGAAGGAATCTTGTTTGTTGCGGCAAAGTTGCGACGACGATCGATTGATTATCTGCAAGGCGTTGCGGGAGCGGGGATTTTATTTTTCTATTTACGGATTTTATTGGTTCTTCCCTAGATCATTGATTTAGAGGTATATTCCTTGGCCCGTAGATATAGATTATGCAAAATATTATCCATTTTTGCTCAAAAACAAGTACATACGCCTCGTTAATTGAGGTGAGAAAAATCTTAAGCAACCTTTTGATTTTTGGTGTATTCGATCAGTTTATATGGTTCTACTTATTGTTATAACATTTTGATCTAGAGAGAGATATCACATAATAAAAAACAAAAACAAAATAAAAAAATCACAAATCCCCCCTGAAGGGGGGCCTCCACGGCTACGTCAACACCCCCCCCCCCCCCCCCCCCCCCCGCCGAAGGGGTGTCCTTCTGAACCCCCCCAATGTCAAGGGGCCTCCTCTGTAGCGCCACCCCCCAGTCTGGGGTGGTTCTCTGTCGCGCCTCATCCCCTGTCGGGGGGCACGTCCGCCGCGCATCCCCCCTCTCGGGGGCTCATCACCGCACCCCCCCTGTCAGGGGGGCTCCTTCCCGGCGCCGCCCCCCTGTCGAGGGGCTCCTCTCTCACGCTGCCCGACATTGGCTCGTCACCGGTGCCACCCCCCTGTCGGGGGACTCATCTCCTGAGCATCCGCCGTCCCCCTGTCCGGGGGGCTCATCTCCTATTCTGCCCCACCCTGTCGGGGGGCTCCTCCTGTCGCGATGCCCTCCTGTTGGGGGAGGAATTAAGAATCGGGAAAATTGAGAATCGGTTTTGTCGGCGATTCTTGGCACGCAGATGATGAATCTGAAAATATGGAAAATGATGAAATTGTTCTCTATTTCATTTTTTGGGTGCTGGATATAAACATAAACCCTAGGTTTAATGTATAGAATATATAATGCAACATTTCACATATAGGCTATTTGCAATAGCTCATTAACCCCTTTATTAAACAATAAAACTAATACATATTGGTTGTTGGTCCTGAAGCCCACAGCAAACATAAGGGCTTTTATTTAATAATTAGGGAATATTATCATTCTGTTTTAAATATAAATTTAACTCGGAAAAATTCAATTAAATCTGGATTTATATCAGAAAGTACCAGAAAATTACTGGAAAAATCTGAAAAATCTAGATAATTGATGTGTTGCATTAATATATTCTTTTTGGGATGATTTTTGTTTTTGGTCCATATGATATCAATAACATCACTATTTGATATTATCACTATTTGCATTATTATTACATTTGGATTAATTAGTATTTTTATGCTTAATAATTATGAAGGTCATGAGATCGCTCTGCCGTTAGTTATCTAACCTAACGGTGCATGATATGTCTCCATGTTGCCCAAATAATTATTAAATATTTTAATTTTTCCATATAAATTACTTGCATGTGATGTTGCGCAAATATTTATGCATGTGTTTGTTGCATAATTTATAAATTGTGTGGATGTTTAATAAATTACGTTATGGTTTTGGATCGGCCAGTTTGTCACCATTATATAATCCTCGCATTTTCTTTTCTTTTTTGAGAGAAATTGTAATGAGGATATATTTGTATAAGCCAAAGCCCGGAGTATCTTTCCTTGAAGACGGATGCTAAAATTGCAAAGTTGTAGGGACCCCAACGGGTTTCCAAGTTGTACTTTTCCATTTTAGTCTTTTGTATTCTCTGGACTGTATAATTTATGGACTTTGGACTTTATTATATGGTGACTGGCCGATCCGCCCAACTAATTTATTAATTTTACACGAATTTTAAATATGCTTTATTATTAATTCATGTTATTTTAAATGCATAGAAAATATGGCAAAAATAGCGAGCGTCGACTTTGAAGTTCTCGATGCTGCTGAAAATAATTATCTGAGCTGGCATGTGGACTTGAAGTTCCACTTGCGCGCACAGGGCCTAATGGCCACAATCTCTACTCATGTGCCCACGGCAACAGGCGCTGCTGAGGCAGCTTCTACACCTATAGTCTCTGATGTAGATAAGGTGAAATCCATAATCTATATCACGCGATATATTAATCGGACCCTGAAGGCCGAATATCTCACTGTAGAAGATCCACTAGAGTTGTGGACTGCACTGGAGGACAAGTATAAGCATCAGAAAGATGTGATCCTCCAACGTGCACGTTATGAGTGGGAAAATCTCCGCCTACAGGACTTCAAGTCTGTTGCTGAGTATAACTCAGCACTTCACAATATCGCCTCACGCCTGAAGTTGTGTTGTAAACAAGTGACGGAAGAACGCATGCTGGAAAAGACTTACAAATCTTTCCATGAGAAGGATGAAATCCTCATGCAACAGTACCGTGAACGCAAGTTCACCAAGTACTCTGACCTGCACTCATGCCTTCTCATGGTAGAGCAGAATAGAGGCTTGATACTGGCCACACATAACCTATGCCTTGCTGGCTCACCTTCTATCCCTGAGCCTCACAGAGTTTCTTCCCAGAAGCAGAAGAACAAACAGAAGGATAAATTCAACAAAGGGAAAGCCCCCAAGAGGCAGGCCAAAGGTCCTTCCCAAAACAATAACCCTCCCCAGAGCAACAATAATGAGGGAAAGAAGAAGCTCTAGTGGAAGAAAAGAACATTGGACAGACGTCTATTCCCAAGAATAATTGGGAAGACAAATGCCACATATGTGGCATGATTGGACATTGGTCCAGAAACTGTCGTACTCCACAACACCTCCAAGATCTGTATCAGGCGAGCCCGAAGTCTCCCGTTGAAACAAATCTGGTGGAAAACCAGTCGTCAACCAAGTTCACAATGGATGACTTCGAGAATGAAGACCTCCTAGACTGATGTCATATTTATCTGTTATGCATTTACTTTATCTGTTATCAGTACTTCATCTGTAGTTTGCTTAATCTTTACTTTTTCAATAATGAATGTCTTCCTTTTATTAAAGTATTGATTTCATTATCTATAGATGAAGTATGAGTGCCTAGTAGACAGTGCCTTGACACACACAATCCTTCGTGAAAAAGCTATTTATTAGCTTAAATGATTATGATGGTCCTGTAATCACTATTTCAGGATTGTCAAACATAATTGAAGGATCTGGTGAAGAAATGATTTTGCTCCTAAATAACACGAAACTAATAATAAAAGATGTACTTTTCTCCCTTAAATCAAATAGGAATCTATTAAGTTTCAAAGATATTCGTTTAAACGGATATCACTTAGAAACTATAGATATACATGAGGATGAATATATGTATGTTACTCGTCAAAAAGACGGTTTAAAAACTGTCTTAGAACGATTTAAGGGACTCCCATCAGGTTTCTATCATACTCATATTAAACCTATAGAAGCTAATTTGATTGAGCACCAGAAGTGCCTTTCGTTGCCAGAATTCAAACTCTGGCATAACAGACTTGGTCACCGTGGATCGGCAATGATGCACCGCATCATCACCCAATCTTTTGGACATAATATGAAGAGCCTGAAGATTCTTCAGAAGGGTGATTTTTCATGTCTGCCTTGTTTCAAGGGTAAACTAATAGCGAGAACATCCCTACTGAAATTGGGATTAGAGTCTCCTAGCTTCTTGGAGAGAATACATGATGATATTTTCGGTCATATTCACCCCGCAAGTAGCCCATTTCGGTACTTTATGGTACTGATAGATGTATCATCAAAATGATCTTATGTGTACATCTTGTCCACCCGCAACCTAGCTTTTTTAAAGATTTTGGCACAAATAATTAAGTTGCGGGTCATTTCCCCAATAACCATATCAAGAAACTACGTCTTGATAATGCGGGTGAATTCACTCCTCAAGTCTTTCAAGACTATTACCAAGCAACTGGCATCGAAGTTGAACATCCAGTAGCATATGTTCACACCCAGAATGGGTTAGCAAAATCTCTGATAAAGAGACTGCAATGGATTGCACGTCCATTACTGATGCAATCTCAGTTACCTGTGGATGCTTGGGGCCATGCCATATTGCATGCCGCATCGCTTATCAGAATACGGCCTTCTGGTGGCCATATTTTGTCGCCGATGCAGCTAGCGTATGGTGCACCTCCTAATATCTCTCATTTGAGAGTATTTGGTTGTGCAGTCTACGTCCCCATTACACCACCTTAAAGGACCAAAACAGGTCCACAACATCGTTTGGGTATCTATATAGGGTATTATTCACCCTCTATAATTAGATATCTTGAACCCCTGATGGGTGACGCATTTAAGGCACGTCTTGATGACTGTGAGTTTGATGAAAATGTTTTTCCAAAACTAGGCACACAGTCTAATAGCCAGAAGCTTCTGAGACCATTTCTTGGGACACAAAGACTTTGTCGCATTATGATCCGCATACTAGTCAATGTGAAGATGAGATCCTTAAGATCCTTCATCTTCAAAATACAGTACATTTACTATCAGATAATTTTACTGACAACGAGAAGATTGTTAGATCACACGTCCATGCTGCCAATACGCCAGCTATGATTGACATCCCCAAATATGGATGCAATCCACCAGCAGCAGAATCGGCTGTACCTCAATTGAAGAGAGGACGCCCACCAGGTTCGAAGGACCAAGCTCCTCGAAAAAGAAAAAATCCTGGAGAAATACAGATGAACCCTACACAGGATGCTGAGCTCAGACCAGTTACCTCTCCCCTCCTACATTCCCCTGAAGAGGAAACTATAGGAGAAACATCATTAAATTTTGTACGTACTGGGGAGGTACTGGACAGGAAAAGCACTGTCGTTGACAACGACTTTGCGTTCAATATTGTCGTGCACGTCGCTGAATACGACGATGACATCGAACCACGATCTCTTGCGGAATGTAAAGACAGAGTTGATTGGTCAAAGTGGAACGAGGCAATAGGAGTAGAGCTAGACTCACTTTTGAAACGCGAAGTTTTTGGACCAGTAGTCCAAACACCTAAAGGTGTAAAACATGTGGGTTATAAGTGGGTTTTCGTTGGAAAAAGAAATGAAAATAACGAGATCGTATGCTACAAAGCACGGCTTGTAGCACAGGGATTCTCCCAATGACCGGAGATAGATTATGAATAAACATATCCCCCTGTTATGGATGCGATCACGTTCCGATTTTTATTAAGCCTGTCTGTCACGGTCGCTTTTCGATCGTGTGTTTTCGTGCGCGTACTTTCTTTTCTGTACGCGTATTTTTCATTGCCTCTTCTTGTATCCCGAACACACAAAGTTATATATCCTTCTGACCCTCAAAAAGAGTAGTTATTTGTGGAATTTTTTATGAACGTCATTTCACGGGTCGTTCTCCCACAAATCAGCTTTGGTTGAAGGGGTACCGTAACTTTAGACTTCGACGTTTGACCTCTTTATTTTTAGTTCCGTCTTCCGTTAACCTAGCTCGTGACCGATCATTGTAGTCTCGATCCCCCTGTCGACACGGTCGTCCCGATATTTTTCTTGTATTTATCGGACATCGTTAGACTGATCTTTCACCCTAATTATCTTTTAATATCTATTTAGCCATATCTAATCCTAATTAAAAATCTAAATCAAATCCTAGGGAAATCATACGTATCACATGTTGAAATGTTTCCTAGCTATCTACACCCTAAATTTACCCTCCCCTCACACACACACTCTATCCAATCAATCTTAAGTGCACCCCTTTTCTAACCCATTTAGCATCCCCTCATTAACTTACGCATCTCTTACCCTAGAGTTTCTATCTTACGCATAGCCAGCTGCCAACATCATCAACCCACACATCAGGCCCCCCTCTCTCTCTCTCCCCCCATGCCATTGCCGGCCTCCTCCACATGGCCGCCGGCCACCACCTAGGCCGAACAACCGCCAGGAGCTCCCCCTTTACCCTAAAAACTACCGAATCCAAGCTTAGCTGCACCTTGCCTCACAAAAACGGCATTCCCCCTTGCCTTGCACCACCGACCACCACGCACGAACCCCATCTCCCCTCAAATCTGGCCGGACCTCCCTCTCTCTTCTCCTCCACAAACAAACTGCCACCCGACCTAGCTGCGGCCAACTCCGGCCATTCCCCAAGACTGCCGAAACCCAACACCCTTGCCCTCTTACCGGCCTGCACATCCCCATTGCCGGCCTCCCGTTGCCGGCAACCGGCAGCCTTCCCTCCTAGCCCTGCAACACCAAGCAGCACAACCTGCGCCCTCTCCCATTGCCGAGCCTCCACAAAACAGCCCCTAAGCTGCATAAACTGCCCCTATCCACCTAAAGACGGCAGAACTTCCCATCTCCTAGTTGTATCTGGCCATCTCTTCTCCCCAAACTGTCGTCTCTCCCCTACCCTATTACCGGCCATCGTTCTCACCCAACAGCATGCAGAGATCTCCCTTGCTCGCTGTCGTTCATGCGTCGTGCTACCGTTGTCTCTAATTGTCACCGTCTTCACCGTAGTTCACCGTACCTCGCTCGCTACCGGATCCAACCCCTGACGTCGCTACTCGATGTCAGTGTAGCTCTCGCGTCATGTTCACGTATATCCCCGATCCGTAGGAAACCCAAACACCGCATGTTTAAACAAGATAAAAATCGTACTTTTATTGTTTTGGTTAAATCACTAATTGAAGATTAATGAATACGGGATTGTAGGTTGGATGTTGATTGAGCACGTAGGAAGATCTGGACCCTTGATCTGAGACTTGCAGCACGATATTTCAGGCAAGTGAAGCTTGCACAGTAAATTGTTAAGCCATGTTTTAGGCTATTCTGAATATTTGTGTAAAAGAGACTAGGCGGTGAAATGATAGTCGCCTAGACACCATACTTAATCTAGCTTGACAACGAAGCTAGATCCGACACCATGCTAGATCTAGCTTGACAACGAAGCTAGATCTGACACCCTTGCCATGTCATTTCATGCACATTACATGTCACGTTTACTTTTGATATAACTGTACGCTTTCAATAACTGCTATCATACTATCGTGTTGCATATCGCATGTCATTTCATGCATTGGAATGTTTTATCGTGAATCTTTAGCACACGCTACTATTGAAATGTAAGCTACGGGGAGTAGGATTTTGACTCCTACAACATGAATGAGGCTAGGTGCACCCCGATGCCAAATAAAGAACAATTCCTGGCTCGTGTTCCAGAAGCATGAAATGTAAGATGCGGCGAGTAGGATTTTGACTCCCACATCATGAATGAGGCTAAGTCAACCCTATGCCATAAACGCTTCCTGGTTCGTGATCTAGAAGATGGGCGTCAGTCCATACACATGTGGAGGGATAGGGTTAAGCGATCACTCAGCGTAGAAGTGTTCCCGTACAGGAACTTCAGCTGAATGGCGTAAACCCTGTGCACATCGTGAATGCATGTTTTTCGTGAAAATCGTGAAATCATGAATATTGTTTAGTAGCTCTTGCTACGACGTGTCATGCATTGCTAAATATCATGTTCATGTTTAAACTGCTGCATTCATTAAAATATCATGCCATGTCATCATCATTTTAAACTGCTAAGTTGCATTCATCATATAACTGCTATACTTTATGTTTCCTTGCACAAAAGTCTCCCTTTTTCATTTTGGAGATTTTTGCTGACATGCGCCCTTTTCTCTTTGGGTGTCGCATGTTAAGTTTTGAGCCCGAGTTAGTTGCTGAGGACGACCTCTTGCTGATGTTCAGTTTGATGATACCAAAGATCTGTCCTAGCCTCAGCTGGAGGCTATTTTCCTAGTTGGTATTTGTTTTTCCTAGTAGCCGCTGTTAGGTTGTGTATCACTTTTTCTATGATGTAGTTTCGGCCATTCTTGAGCCTTTCATTTTCAGACTCTTGTACCTTATTTTATGACTTTATCTCTGAATGTTGGAATAAGATTGGATGTTTCTTTGAATGTTGGTTATTTATTTCCTGCGTTCAATATTTATTGTTGTTGCTGTTTCTTTTGCAATGCAAGAATCTACGAATGGATGAACATACAGGCGCTTATCAGACTGCAGCTTCACAGCTTCAGTCTGAGCGGACCTCTTCGCGTCTCGCCTTCCGTACTTGGGAAGCGGGGCGTGACAGGTTTTTGTGGTAGCCCATGCAGGTCGTTGCACCTGCGAAATATCGAAACAACGATAATAATAAAAACATCCATTAAAACATGCGCAACATTCGAGTCATAAAATTCGAGTCTAATGTGAACGTTTTCCCTTGTCTTAGATGGTAGGAAGACTTAGATAGACGTCCTAGTTTGATAGTCATGTACCTTCATTAATATTTAGTTGTACTCGTCTTAGGACCATCTCCCTGAGATCTCTATTATAGTTTAGTTCATTAGAAAGTCTTAGTGCTAAGTTTCTCCTAATCTTTAGTTGGCCCAGTAATTGAAACCTTGATTTCTATCATTTTCCTAATCATTACCCTTTTGAGCTAATGACCATAGAATCCCATCGTAGCAGATTCACTAAGTTATTTTCCAGTTGTAACTACGTTTTGAATATTTGATTCACTTCATTGCTTTCGATCCACGTGATTCCTGCATGTCGTTCATCATAAATCGTTGAGTCTTCCCCATTACCATCTTGATCATTCGAAAAATATTTTCAATATTATTTATTTTGATTTCCTCTCCCAGTTTAAAGTCTTTGAAAACATTTAGCATGAACTTAGACTTCCTACCCTTCAGTTGACTTAAATTCATTCTTTGAATGTCGAAACTTTTTCGTCGAAAATTTTAAATTACTACCTTATAATATTTTCTAGCCTATGTCTTTCATACTCATGTAAATATCTTACTTCCTTCATATAATGACTTTTCGAAAATCCAATATACCATTTCTTCTATTACTATATATATACTACCCAACCTTATTTCAAACAACTCAATGTACCGACCTCTAAATACTTTTCTATGCGAAAGAGAACTTCAACTTTTCAAGTATGTCCGTTTTTTTATTCTTCGTATTTTAACTTATATCATCTACACACTATTCTCCTGTATTTTATAAGGATATTATTATATCTTTCTTTCCCTTGCTTAAATATTCATATAATATCTCTGTTTCACCTAACCAAGCTATCTCTTTATCCATGCCTTATCTGAACACGTTCATCTCGATCTTGTTTCGTTACGCTCTTTGATTTCGGTTCCCTTACTATTGCTTAGTCATCCTACTAGTGCTTGCCGTTGCCTATGTCAACCTTAGTATAGTATGGTGGGCCATTAGTTTTATTGTGATGTCGTCGTGGTGCATGTATATAGGTAGAGTGTGTGGACCCGTGTGTGAACCCCTGCATACCACTCATGTTTGAGTGTGATACCCTTAGTATATTAATGATTGTTTCTTGTGTTATATATGCATACGAAGTGTTATTCATGATATATATGAAGTTGTATGAATGATAGTATTTATGAATATATGGGTGGACAGCTACGCCACTTTAGGGATGTCTGTGATATTAGAATTGGTGTTGGAATATCTACTAGTGGTGTATGTATTTTGAAGGTACTTGTAAATACTTGAAATAGCATACTAGTAAAGTCATGTGCATGATAGGTGTAATGATAATAGGTGAACTTATAGTTAAGTGTGTAGGCCTATTATATGATCTATATGTTAGTACGTATGAGCGTGTGCTCGTACGTAGATATGTGGGTGCTTAGTCATCGGTAGATATTTACATACTATATGAATATGTGTGATATACGTATGGTAATAGGGTTATAATTTCGTTTAGTATTGCTTGCTTTTACATGATGTTGTGTGTGTACGTGTATACCACGAGGTATACACGATTATTGTATGCTGTAACTATGTATGGATAAGTATATGTAGTAGTATACTAATTAAATGTAAATTGCTATGGTGTGAATATATTATATATATGTGACTATACGATGTATGCATGTATGGGATAGTGTATTATGATTGTATACGTGTACTGATATTTGTAATATTATTATAGTATGTAAAGTGATTGCATTATAGGGATGTTACTTGACTAAATATAAAGTGTGGTTGATATTATTGTGTGTATATGATTACATTGGTTTATATATATAAGAGTGGTGTGTTGGTATAAGTATAAATATCGTGTTATGAATATAAAGTATTCTGGTTCTTGTATGGGTCTTTGAGTCTCACTCTTGCTTGGGTGGGTATACTCTAAGTATATTGTTGTATTTGTCTGTGGTTTGTGTATAGTGCTATGAACATAGTAATGAATGATGTGTGTATAGTGATATGTTTGGTTGTGCATGGTTACGTTACGCACATGGTTGTGAGTGGCTATACCATTATATAGATATAGGTGTTGGTTTAGTAGTATAGTTCTTTACGAGGGTTTTGCATGTTTGAATGTATATGTGCTAGCTAAACTAGGTGTGTAGAATGTGCTAAGTATATAGTGGTATGAGTGGCATGTATGAAGAGTATATTAGCGTGTGTGTGTGCACCATGCACGGGTAAGTATGTGCTTAGCCATATGTGCTTGCGACTATGGTGTGTGTGTTATGTCTTGAATAAAGTTATAGGATTGTATGTGATGTGTATATATGATGAAGTATCTGCGTGTATTTGAATAACTATATGTTTGTGTATTTATAGTAGGGGTGAATGTATATTAGATATAGCAAACATGATTTAATATTGTATGGTGTGATTATATGTGTTGATATGTTTGGTGTTGAATGTACACTAGGAGACATAAGGGAGTAGTATATCCATGTTTGTTTGATGCATAGGAAGTTATCTATACGTGAAGTACTACGATTGTATTTGCTAGTGTGAAACTATTTTTATGTAGGTATCTGTAGCATGATTACGTGATAAGTGAGTGATAGCTATATAAGGGGTGTACGTGACTATATTAATGATTGAAGTACGTGTATGAATTTGACTGTCTATGATAGGTGTGAGTATAGAATGTGCATATATATACATGTTTGTAGTATTAATGTTTGACTACCTAGTGACTTTATAAGCACTTGTAGTAACTATACATGGTTTGAATTATAGTGTGATATGATTGGGGTAGTCACTAGAATGGTTAGATATATTTCTAGTTAGAAAGTCCGAGGACGGACTTTGCTCTAAGGTGGGTAGGATGTCACGATCGCTTTTCGATCGTGTGTTTTCGTGCGCGTACTTTCTTTTCCGTAAGCGTATTTTTCGTTGCCTCTTCTTGTATCCCAAACGTGCGAAGTTATATATCGTTCTGACCCTAGGAAAGAGTATTTATTTGTGGAATTTTTTATGAACGTCATTTCACGGGTCGTTCTCCCACAAATCAGCTTTGATTGAAGGGGTGTCGTAACTTTAGACTTCGACGTTTGACCTCTTTATTTTTATTTCCATCTTCCGTTAACCTAGCTCATGACCGATCATTGTAATCTCGATCATCCCGTCGACACGGTCATCCCGATATTTTTCTTGTATTTATCGGACATTGTTAGACTGATCTTTCACCTTAATTATCTTTTAATATCTATTTAGCCCTAGCTAATCCTAATTAAATATCTAAATCAAATCCTAGGGAAATCATACGTATCACATGTTGAAATATTTCCTAGCTATCTACACCCTAAATCTACCCTCCCCTCTCACACACACACTCTCCAATCAAGCTTAAGTGCACCCCTTTTCTAACCCCTTTAGCATCCCCTCATTAACTTACGCATCTCTTACCCTAGGGTTTCTATCTCACGCGTAGCCAGCCGCCAACATCATCAACCCACGCATCAGGCCCCCCTCTCTCCCCTTGCCGTTGCCGGCCTCCTCCACATGGCCGCCGGCCACCACCTAGGCCCCGCCTGGAGCTCCCCCTTTACCCTAAAAACTACCAAACCCAAGCTTAGCCGCACCCTTGCCTCACAAAAACGGCAGTCCCCCTTGCCTTGCACCACCGACCACCACACACGAACCACATCTCCCCTTAAATCTGGCCGGACCTCCCTCTCTCTCCTCCTCCACAAACAAACTGCCACCCGACCTAGCAGCGGCCAACTCCGCCATTCCCCAAGACTACCGGAACCCAACACTATTGCCCTCTTGCCGGCCTACACATCCCCATTACCGGCCTCCCGTTGCCGGTAACCGGCAGCCTTCCCTCCTAGCCCTGCAACACCAAGCTGCACAACCTGCGCACTCTCCCATTGCCAAGCCTCCACAAAACAGCCCCCAAGCCGCATAAACTTCCCCTCTCCACCTAAAGACTGCCGAACTTCTCCTCTCCTAGTTGTATCCGGCCATCTCTTCTCCCCAAACTGCCATCTCTCCCCTACCCTATTACTGGCCATCCTTCTCACCCAAAAGCAGGCAGAGATCTCCCTTGCTCGCTGCCGTTACGCGTCGTGCTACCGCTGTCTCTAGTTGTCGTTGTCTTCGCCGTAGTTCACTGTACCTCGCTCGCTACCGGATCCAACCCCTGACGTCGCTACCCGATGTCAGTGTAGCTCCCGCATCGTGTTCAGGTATATCCCCGATCCGTAGGAAACCCAAACACCGCCTGTTTAAACAAGATAATTATCGTAATTTTATTGTTTTGGTTAAATCACTAATTGAAGATTAATGAATACGGGATTGTAGGTTGGATGTTGATTGAGCACGTAGGAAGATCTGGACCCTTGACCTCAGACTTGCAGCACGATATTTCAGGCAAGTGAAGCTTGCACAGTAAATTGTTAAGCCATGTTTTAGGCTATTCTGAATATTTGTGTAAAAGAAACTAGGCGGTGAAATGATAGTCGCCTAGACACCGTACTTGATCTAGCTTGACAACGAAGTTAGATCCGACACCATGCTAGATCTAGCTTGACAACGAAGCTAGATCCGACACCCTTGCCATGTCATTTCATGCATATCACATGTCACGTTTATTTTTGATATAACTGTACGCTTTCAATAACTACTATCATACTATCATGTTGCATATCGCATGTCATTTCATGCATTGGAATGTTTTGTCGTGAATGCGTGACACACGCTACTATTGAAATGTAAGCTGAGGCGAGTAGGATTTTGACTCATACAACATGAATAAGGCTAGGTGCACCCCTATGCCAAATAAAGAACAATTCCTGGCTCGTGTTCCATAAGCATGAAATGTAAACTGCGTCGAGTAGGATTTTGACTCCTACATCATGAATGAGGCTAGGTCAACCCTATGCCATAAACGCTTCCTGGTTCGTGATCCAGAAGATGGGCGTAAGTCCATACACACGTGGAGGGTTTGGGTTAAGTGATCACTCAGCGTAGAAGTGTGCCCGTACAGGAACTTCAGCTGAATGGCGTAAACCCTGTGCACATCGTGAATGCATGTTTTTCGTGAAAATCGTGAAATCATGAATATTGTTTAGTAGCTCTTGCTACGACGTGTCATGCATTGCTAAATATCATGTTCATATTTAAACTACTGCATTCATTAAAATATCATGCCATGTCATCATCATTTTAAACTGCTAGGTTGCATTCATCTTATAACTGCTATACTTTATGTTTCCTTGTACAAAAGTCTCTCTTTTTCCTTTTAGAGATTTTTGCTGACATGCGCCCTTTTCTCTTCGAGTGTCGCATGTTAGGTTTTGAGCCTGAGTTAGTTGCTGAGGATGACCTGTTGCTGACGTTCAGTTTGATGATACCAGAGATCTGTCCTAGCCTCAGCTGGTGGCTATTTTCTTAGTTGGTACTAGTTTTTCCTAGTAGCTGCTGTTAGGTTGTTCGGTGATGTGTCCATATTTTACACTATTTTCATATCATTATTCCATTGCATCTCATGCCATTTTCGCATCCAAATCCCTCACGTTACTACGATATTGCATTTCTGACGATATTTCCGAGTTTCCTAGTGTTTTGTAAGTTTTCAGGGATTTTGGAGCGATTTGGGACCCCACTTGGGTATGGACACATCCGACGTGCTCGTGAGCTTAGTGGCGGGGCTCTGGAGGAGTTCGCCACACTTCTGGAGCCATCAGAGGAAGATAGAGAGAGAGAGAGAGAGAGAGAGAGAGAGAGAGAGAGAGAGAGAGAGAGAGAGAGAGAGAGAGAGAGAGAGAGAGAGAGAGAGAGAGAGAGAGAGACAGCCTCCCAAGAGCTTTTGCAGCATTTTCCCAGAAAATGCTCGGTCCGAGCAGCTCAGCTGCTCGACCGAGTCATATCAGATTTTTGAGGGAGCTGATACGAGCTGACTCGGACCGAGCAGTTCAGCTACTCGGTCGAGCAGCCCCAATTTCCACAGCTGAAGCCATCAAGCGACGCGCCTCGAGCAGCTGACCGAGTCTATGCCTACTCGGACCGAGCAACAAGCTGCTCGGTCGAGTTGGCTGAGCAACAACTTTAATTTTTCGTAGTGCTCGTTCGAGCAGCTTGTCGACGTGCCCCGAGCTACTGAACGAGCAGCCTGTTGCTCGACTGAGTAGCCTACTCAGTCGGCAACCCCAATGTCATTTTTGGAAAGTTTTGAAAGATCACGATGTGCGCGATCTCGGGGCACTGAAGGCTGGCAGAGCTGAGCGACTGAAGGAGGGCTTCCATTAGGGAATTTTTTTAGAAGAAGTTTTTGAGAGAGCTAAGTCGATTTTTGTTGAGAATTCTGAGATTTAATTTTGTCAGAAACTTTTGAATCGATCGAGATTTATTGGGAATATTATTGGTTCTTCTTGCGTTTGGAATTCTTTGATAAATCGCAATTCTTTTCCACTGCCTACTGTAAGTTTTCCTCTTAAGTTATTTCGATTTTTATAATGTCTCTCTTCTTGGGATCAATGATTTCATTTGTTATTATTGCGATGTGTGAGTAGATTCTTTCTAGGGTTGATGGGTTAGCCCTAGGACTCTAGGGGGAAAATGTAGATCTGGATCCCTACGTTGAATTGGGGATTTAGGGTTGTATTTCGGTTGATCCTACCGAATCCGTAGATGACCCGTACTGAGATCATGCCCACGGTCTGTGGAATTGATGTGCTTAAGGGGTATCTAAGGATTCGAATAGGGAAATCGGTGGATCCAACCAAGGCACGTGACCATGCCCGGCTCGCGCCTTGAGGGGACCCATCGACGAACTATACCGCTACGTTGATGACTACCGCCATTGCATCAACGAGAGCCATCGAAATACCCCGCAATTCTAACCCACGAGAGTGGTACGAATCGGGGGATTAATTCCCTAGCCCTAATGCAATGCAAGGATCCTATCTTACATCGACCCCCAACGATCCTAGTGGTGATCCCTAAAGCCCTAGTCCCTTTTATTAATATTACAACAACATCATCCCAAACAACCCTTTTACCCCGATAGCTATCCCACTTCTAGACTTAGAAATAAACTGAGAACCAATTGACACTATCACCGTCCCTGTGGGATTCGACAATCTTTTATACTATAACTCGACACCGTCTGCTTGCGGATTGAGCTCGTGATTATAGCCTAGGTGCCATACCACGCCTGGCGATCGTGACACCGCCAGGTGGAACCTAGGTGTAGGTTACGGACGTGTCAAGATTTTGGCGTCGTTGTCGGGGACGGAAATAGTGTTCCATCTCAGTTTGTTTTTATTTTGTGAAGTTTGTTAGAATTCCGATCATCTCTCACCTTTCCGCCATTTTCATTCTCTTTCTATTTTATCTGCCTTGCTACTAACATCCTCATCCAGCTAGCGATTATCTCCTTACCAATCAGGCACAATAGAGATGGTAATGCAAGTGCAGTGGACCTGTGACTCTGACAGCAACTTAGAGGAGTTCAGTCTCTCTCCTTATCATTTACAGGCTTCCAAGACTCGCGCATGGACGAGTCCATGGTTGAATGCGTAGCTAGAGAACTGATCGATGTAGTTCGATTTATTGGCTCAGGAACCTATGTTGCAGGTAACGCAAATCAGCAACTAGTCATGGATCATTTAATGAACCAGGTTTCTGATGCAGGTACAATTGAAGATGATATTCGAGTAAGCTTTGAAGAGAACGTGATGCTCCTTCAGACCATTGAGGCTCCACCTATTGATGCCTACTGGGGAGAGGCTCATCAATTGGAATCACTACACAATTCTCAGATGCTTGAGATATTAGAGAGCGTGGTAGCTGACGTATGGGTCCATGGCCCAGTTGAGTTCCCTACAGACGACCCAGCTACGCAAGAGCTCTCGGTTTTCATCGCAACCGCTTTTCATAATGCGGACGCCCTGGATGGTGTGGCCGTAGCTGATGGAAATTATGTGCGGTACGAGGGAGATACATTACGTTTCTATAACGATAGCATTCCACAATTCTCAGCATATGAAGAACATGCCTATGAGGAGTACCCAGACTCATCACCACCGCAAGACCACATTGACCAGGGACGTACTCCAGATTTTATGTTTGATAGAGAACGCATGCCTGAAAACCTTGCCTCTGTTGACTGGCGCAACACGAGATCAGAACCTGCAGACGTCTGCCCTGACGCACCATCATCCCCTTGCTCCTCCTATAACTCCATAAACGAAGAATTTCCACCTTCTGAACCCGAGATCGAGGACGCATCTTTCTCACAGGCAAGAGGTGACGGGGGTACAACGCCCCCTCAGGTAGAACTAAAACCCCTCCCCGCAAATTTGAAATACGCTTTTCTGGGAGAAAACTCCACTTACCATGTTATTGTGAATGTGGCCCTCACCGAACACCAGCTAGAGAGTCTCTTGAAAATCCTTAGGTCGCACAGAAAAGTGATAGGGTACACCATCTCTGACCTGAAGGGTATCAGCGAGACCATATGTACGCATAGGATTCACCTAGAGGATAAGGATGCCACCTCCATTGAGCCTCAAAGGCGGTTGAACCCCAACATGAAAGAGGTGGTGAAAAAAGAGGTCCTGAAGCTTTTAGAGGCTGACATCATTTATCCAATCTCTGATAGTAAATAGGTTAGTCCCATGCAGGTTGTCCATAAAAAGGGGGGGCATGACAGTCGTAAAAAATGAAAAGGATGAATTAATCTCCACTAGGACTGTCACCGGGTGGCGCATGTGTATCGGTTATAGGAAGCTGAATAAGGCCCCCCAGGAAGGACCATTACCCTTTGCCCTTCATAGATCAAATGCTCGAACGCTTAGCTAAGCACAAATATTACTGCTACTTAGACGGATACTCAGGATTTTTCCAAATCCCGTTGCATCAGGAAGACCAAGAGAAAACGACGTTCACATGCCCTTACGGTACCTTCGCTTATTGAAGAATGCCGTTTGGGCTATGTAACGCACCTGCCACATTTCAAAGGTGTATGGCGTCCATTTTCTCGGATTTCATCGAGAATATCATGGAGGTCTTTATGGACGACTTTTCTGTCTATGGCACAGAGTTTGATAATTGCATAGCTAATTTGTCCAAGGTCTTAGAACGGTGCCAAGACAATAATCTCACTTTGAATTGGGAAAAATGCCATTTCATGGTAACTAAGGAGTTGTTCTTGGGCATGTTATCACCTCTAAAGGAATTGAGGTTGATAAGGCCAAAGTAGAGGTTATCAAAAGTTTGCTGCCGCCCACCAACCTCAAGGGTATCCGTGGTTTTCTAGGGCATGTCGGGTTTTACCGATGTTTTATAAAAGATTTTTCCAATATTGCTCGCCCGCTCACGGAGCTCCTAGCAAAGGACGCTCCTTTTGTGTTTACTGACGCCTGTTTGCTAGCTTTTAACAGGTTAAAGGAAGCTCTCATCTCGGCTCCAATTATACAGCCGCCGGACTGGAATCTGCCATTTGAGCTTATGTGTGATGCTAGTGATCAGGTGGTGGGAGTCGTGCTTGGTCAAAGAAAGGAGGGGAAGCTCTATGCTATATACTATGCAAGCAAAACCTTGGATGACGCTCAGAAGAACTACACCACCACGGAGAAAGAGCTGCTAGCCGTAGTCTACTCTATCGAGAAGTTCAGATCTTACCCTTGGGGTCCAAGGTGATCATCCATACGGACCAAGCGGCGTTGAAATATTTGCTAAGCAAGAAGGATGCTAAACCACGTCTAATACGGTGGATTCTTCTGCTCCAAGAATTTGACATAGAGATCAAAGACAAGAAAGGAGAAGAAAACATGGTAGCAGACCACTTGTCGCGGCTAATTCAGAGACATGTGGACAACAGCTTGCCGATTGACGATTCCTTCACCGGCGAACAATTATTTGTGGTGAATTCCTTTGAAGCCCCCTGATACGCCGATATAGTGAATTATTTGGTAAGTGACATAATCCCACACAGGTTGGCGACCTATTCAATAGAGTAGACTACGGTGGATGTGGAGTATGGAGGGTCGTAATGGTGATGGATGTGAAGGTTGTGTCACTCAACGTCGCAAATAAGGGGTTCCACACAAAGAAAGAAAGAAATAAAATATAAAAGATTAGGGCTTTAGGACTCACCGCTAGAACCATCGGAGGTCGATGCTAGGTTGAGACTTTTACGTTGCATTGGTTTCATTGGGGGTTGTAACATCTAGGAGGTGAATTCATGCGCTGGGCAACATGAATCTAACATACCGTATTAACCCCGCTCTCGCGATAGGCGCATACGATACGTGCATTAAGGATCTACAATAATCTCACCACTCTCATGGATCGAATGCTCTCAACTCGTACCACTCTCGTGGGTTAGCGCTTCCAGGTATTTTGGTGGCTCTCATTAACACAATGGCAGTAGCCGTCAATTAGTGATATAGTTCGTCGGTGGATCCCATCAAGGCACGAGCCGGGCATGGTCACGAGCCTTGGTTGAATCCACTAACTCCCTAATTAAATCTGTAGGATACTGCTTAAGCTAATTGATTCCACCGACCGTGGGCATGATCTCAGTACGAGTTCTCCTAGGAATCTTGCTAGATCAACCAAAATACAACCCCTTTTATATCCAACGCATCATAAAAATCCAATCTTTGCATCTAAATCCTAAAATCCTAGGGCTAATCCATTAGCCCTAGATGGAATTACTCATGCATCATAGTAATAGATATAAGAACGATAGAAAACTTCATTGCATGCATCAAGAGAGATAAACAATAAGCAATCAATGAGAAGAACTAAAATAGAATTAAAGAAAACAAAAATACTTATCTTGATACAAAGGAGGGGCCTAGGGCATAGCCCAACTCCAAAAGATCGTCTCCAAAAAAACTCTAAAAACTCTCCTCTCCTCAAAATGACGGCTATCCTCCTAATATATATCCCTCACTAAAACCCAAGCAAACAAACCAAAAACCTCTCTCAAATTCGTGCCCAACCCCAATCTGGACGCAACTTAAGTTCTGGACCTGCGGCAACTAGGGTCGAGTAGGCAGCTGCTCGGTCGAGTCGTCAGAAAGTCTAAAATCTTAGCCCAAAACCGTGCTCTGCCTGCTCGGTCGAGTAGGTAGCTGCTCGGTCGAGTAGGCGGCTGCTCGGTCGAGCTGTCAGAAGCCTGGATTCATTGCCTAAAACATCGCTCCACCTGCTCGGACCGAGAAGGGTCATGCTCGGTCGAGTAGATATCTGCTCGGTCGAGTAGGTGGTTGCTCGGTCAAGTAGGTGGTCAAGAACAGATTTCAGCACGATTTGTCACTCTGCTCGGTCGAATAGGTGGCTGCTCGGTCGAGGAGGTGGTCGAAAACAGATTCAGCACTGCAGCATCAGATTGCATAAATTCCCCAGAGCTCATCCAACCTCCGATTGACGCATTCTTGGTGGCGTTGGAACCGTCGTGAAGTCTACTATCTGGGAAAAATATCAGAAAAATACTAAAAACCCCTAGATTATAGCAGATTTGAAAAAATTGCACGGATTTCCTATTTCCAGCACTTTGGATCGCTCGATTCCTTCGCCGCATCATAGCTCGATCGAGTGACCTGGAATCCATAAGTTATGGTATTATAGATCCATGAATAAAAACCATGCTTTCTTCATTCTCCTCTTGTTCGTCCCTTCTCTCTTGCCCCTTCCTTGCTCCCTAGCAGCTTTGAGTCACCGAACACGGCGCCTCAGGAGCTCCGGTGTCGAAGCGTGCACTCTCTCCTCCAATATATTCCAAATCGCTCGATATTCCCTGAAATGCAACCAAACGCTCTTATAGTACAATAGTTCCAATTATGAGCGTAAAAGCGTATGAAATGTGTAATTGAGCAATCATTTTGACGTGTAATCATATAGATAAAACGTGGAATATAATGACACATCAGTAGCTTACAGCTACTCGGTCGAGCTGACACGCGGATACAGCACAGGAAACGGATGAGGCCACTCGACAGAGTAGCTAGGCGACTCGACCCGAGTTGATGCCCCCTGTTACTCGACCGATTAGGGGGCTACTTGACCGAGTATCCCGCATCAGAAACAAGCAAGCAGAAGCAGCGAACCGCAGCCAACGAGTTGACTCGACCGAGCAGTCACCTGCTCGGTCGAGTAGCCGATGCGCCCAAGCAACTTGCGGGCCCAACCTTCTAGATTTCTGAGAATTATTTATGGGGTCCCTACCCCTTGTATATAAGCGATTTTCCTTTGATATTTTGGATATGGAAAGTTACATTTAGAGTTATATAGATTTTTTGTGTAAGTTGAGATTTAATTAGGAATTTTAGATCTAGGTTTTTGGAGAAGACAAAGACTTGATTTTTATTATGCTTTTTTGCTTAGAATCTATTGGATCTTATTTCTCTGTGACTTGCTATCGATCCACATCGCTTTTGGTATGTATTCTAATCTTTTATATGTTTTTGATTGCTATGATGAATTCCATGGTTAAAAATCCAAACTTTCTTTGCATTCTCTACCATGCGTGAGTAGTTTTATCTAGGGCTAATGGATTAGCCCTAGGATCTTAGGAAAAAGATGCGAAGCTAGGATTTTTAGGTTGCAGTGGACATAAAAAGGGGAGTATTTTAGTTGATCTATCAAAATCCCTAGGAGAACTCGTACTGAGATCGTGCCCATGGCCGGTGGAATCGATGAGCTTAAGGAGTATCTTATGGATTTAATTAGGAAGTTAGTGGATTCAACCAAGTCTCGTGACTATGCCCGGCTTGTGTCTTGATGGGATCCACCGATGAACTATGTCACTAATTGACAGCTACCGACATTGCGTCGATAAGAGCCATCAAAATACCTCGAAGCTCTAACCCACGAGAGCGGTACGAGTTGAGAGCATTCGAATTAACCACGAGAGTGGTGAGATTATTGTAGATCCTTAATGCACATATCGTATGCATCTATCGTGAGAGTGGGTTGAATACGGTATGTTAGATTCATGATGCTTAGACGCATGAATTCACTTCCTAGATGCTACAATCCCCAATAAAACCAAAGCAACGTAGAAGTCCTAACCTAGCATCGACCTCCGATGATCCAAGCGGTGAGTCCCAATGCCCTAGTCTCTTTATATTGATCAAACATCACCAAACAACCAACCGTTCAAACCGACTGCTACCTCTTTCTAAGACTTAGAAATAACCTGAGATCATTACACCGCTACTTTCCATGTGGGATCGATATCTTTTATACTATAACTTGACACAGGCTGCTTGCGTTTGTGAGCCCGGAACCGATACTTAGGAACCATTCAGCGCCTGGCATTAGTGACACTGCCAGGTGGCTTTTAGGTGTCAGTTCCAGGTGCATCAAGCTTTTGGTGCCATTGCCGGGGATTGTACAATGTTACTTAGGCTATTTTTATTTTGAAGAAATTGTTAGCCAAGCTTAACATCTCTTGTCTTTCCATCATTTTATTTTCTTTTATTACTTTGCTACTCACGGTATTCTTCTGTTTTTTTGTTGTTGTGCATGATTACTCGCCTTAGAAGCATTGACAAGGAATTAATATTTGATCTCAAGATCGAAAGAACCGCATGAACACTCAGAGACAAGGGGTCAGACATCTTCTGATCCGATGGTAGAGCATACCACCACTCCGCCTCATACTGGGTCCATCCGGGATCATATGAAACCAAGCTATGGGAGCACTTCTTCTATTTTGAGGCCGCAACTGGCGGTATGTAGCTTTGAACTGAAGATTGGGTTAATTAATCTGATGCAGCATGATCCCTTCCACATGCATCCACACGAGAACCCGAATCATCATATTGATAGTTTCTTGGCAAAGTGCGACACGTTCAAGGTCAAAGATGTAAGCGACGATTCTATTAAGCTTAGGCTCTTTCCTTTTACTTTGAGGGACAAGGCCTCAACTGGTTGCACGCTCATCCTTCCAACCACTTCACCACTTGGGAGCAACTGGCTCTAACATTCGTGGATAAATTTTATCCACCGTCCAAAACGGTGAGAATTCGAGGAGCCATCTTCAACTTTAAGCAATTGCCTCACGAGTCCCTTTATGAAGCTTAGAAGAGGTTTAAAGATCTTCAACACCAATGTCCACATCACGGAATCCTGGCTTGGGATCTAGTTCAGAGTTTCTACAACAGGCTCCAATCGAGCACAAAAATGATCATAGATGCCGCCGTACAAGGCGACCCTTCGGAAAAATTGCCTGAAGAAGCAATATCTCAACACACGGCTGCAAACAACCAACAGTGGAGCGAGGAGCGCTCCATCATTAAGAATCCCGAGGTAAAAGTTGCTAGTCATCTTGATACTCACATTGAAACTCTTTGCAGGTAGCAAGAATTGAACAATGGTTAGATGCTGTTCCAACCACCTCTAGCGCTCCAGCCTACTCTACCCATGAAGAATACTCAGAATAAGGCTATGCCCTTAATGAGGGATCATATGATGGGGTAGACATGCCACTTGAGCAGGTATATTTTGTGCAAGGCAATGGACGGAACCAATGGCAACATCCGGGGGCGAGAAATCACCCAGGATTATCTTACGGGAATCCAAATGGAGGGCTGCAACATCCATAGTTTCAAAGGCCGCCTCAACTACCTCCTCAACAACAAGGGCCGCAACAACACAATGGGTTTAGGCCATCTGGGCCCTACCGATCGCCAGGATACTTCAATCGCCCCCTCCACAACAATATGCACCGGCGCCACCAAGACCCAACTTAGAGGCCACGTTGGATGCATTCATGAGCGGACAAACCAAGTTCAACAATGACACCACCGCTCAATTCAAGAATATTAATACCTCCCTTGATGAGTTTAAAGGTCAGATGTCTCAACTCTTGAAGACACAAGGAAGATTTCCCTTACAATCGGAGCACAATCCTAGGGCTCAAGCAAATGCAGTGGTTGGCATCACCACACGAGATGTGAAGAAAACCGACACTGTAATGGTGCCAGTTTCTAGAAAGGCAAGCCAAGAACCGACAGTTCAAGCTCAAAATAAAGATGTTCCTATTGGCTACGACAAGGAAAAGGCTATTGACGAGCCTACTATTATTGGAGTGAGGGAGGCTTTGCCCTCTACATTTCCCACCACCACCATGGCGTCGGAGTATAGTATCACTACTTCCAACAATTGTAATCCGAAGGATGCCGCTAAAGAAAGGGCAAGTCAGCCTCCTCCACCGTATCTCCAAAGATTAGCATTGGCGAAGATGGAAAAGAAGTATGCTAAGTTCATGGTGCTCCTTAAAGGTATTCAACTAAATTGTCCTTTCATGGATGCTATAACAGAGATTCCAACGTATTCAAATTTTTTGAAAGAACTTATTACGGGGAAGCGAAAACAAGAGGAGGTAAAGCTTTTATATGACTCCACATCAATTATCAAGAATAATCTTCCAAAGAAGTTGCCGGGTCCCAGGAGCTTCACGGTGCCATGCTCCATCGACGTCACCCCTATTAACCGGGCTTTGATAAACTTGGGAGCAAGCATTAGCTTGATGCCGCTTTCCATTTTCAAGAGGCTACATACCGGAACAGAGCTTGAGCCAACCGACATGCCCATTCAATTGGTGGACCACTACATCACGTATCCGATGGGCATAGCGCAGGACATTATTTTGCAAATACCGCCTGGGCTTTGCGGACCAATGGATTTCATCATCATGGATATGTCGAAAAAAGGGAGCTCTCAACTCATATTGGGTCGTCCGTTCATGGCGACGGTCGGAGTACTAATAGATGTTCGTGAGGGAACACTTTCTATGAATGTGGGCAATATAGAAGTGGAATTTCATTTACAAAAGCTATCAGGGAACGTGCCCCTCAAGAAGATGCGAGCTACCTAGATCTCATAGAGGATGATGCCACAAATGACTATGCCATGGAAGAGTTCACCAAAGACCCGGTGAGGATAAGCATTGATGACGACGGCGACTCGTACATAACAAAGTGGTAGCCACCTTTCTACGAGTACTTTATGGGGAGCCTCTGGACGCACACATGCACCACAAAGATCCGGGAGCTCCTATCCATACGGCCGAGGAGAGCCACCTTGAAGATGCGCGCCAAATACCGCCTCATGGGATCGTCGGCAAACATGACGGGTGTATCTCATACGCGCCCAATATTCATTGAAAATCTTGAGGGAGTCGAGCTTATGGCTTAAAACACGCGCTTATCGGGAGGCAACCCCATCCTCTATCATTTAACTTTTGTTTTACTTTTTCTCTTGCTTTCTTTATTCATCAAAAACCAAATAAATACGCATTTTCTTTTATAAAACACAAAACATAAAAAGCTGACGAGTTCTTCCTTTTTTAGGTTGAACGATGAGGAGAACGCGTTACACGATGAACCAAAGGCTAAAGAACCAAAGGGAGAGAGCCATAGAGAATCACAAGCTTGGGGGAGAAAAAGTTACAGGCAACTCGGCCGAGTAGCCCCCAACTCGGCCGAGCTGCAGGAAATTGGAGAAAAGAGGCCAAAATCAGCTTCTGGAAATTTATTGTGACTCGACCGAGTAGCACCCTACTCGGTCGAGCTACAGTACAAGCTGCAGGAAGCTGGAGATGAAGGCAAAAAGTGGCTCTGGAAATTAATTACGACTCGACCGAGTAGCCCCCTACTCGGTTGAGCTACATACATCGCCCAAAGAGGTCGAAAAAGAGCACTCTGTTTCTAATTTGACTCGAACGAGTAGCTATCCTATTAGGCCGAGCTACAGGGAGAGTCCCAAAAGTGCTAAAAGGGTGATCTGGAAAGCTTAATGGACTCGACCGAGTAGCACCCTACTCGGTCGAGCTACAGTACGAGCTGCAGGAAGCTGGAGATGAAGACAAAAAATGGCTCTGGAAATTAATTGCAACTCGACTGAGTAGCCCCTACTCAGTCGAGCTACAGACAGAGCCCAAAGAGGTCAAAAAAGAGCACTCTGTTTCTAATTTGACTCGACCGAGTAGCTATCCTACTAGGCCGAGCTGCAGGGAGAGTCCCAAAAGTGCTAAAAAGGGTGCTCTGGAAAGCTTAATGGACTCGACCGACTAGCTACCCAACTTGGTCGAGCTACAGGGAGAGCAAAAGAGGGATGAAAACATCATTCTGTTTTAATTCAGCTCGACCGAGCTGAGTAAGCAGCTCGGTGTAGTACTAGGGCACAATTTTTGAGCTTAATTTCAAATTTTTTTATCTTATTCTACTCGACCGAGCAGCTATCGCTGCTCAGCCCGAGCAGTCACTTACTCTGCTGGGCCCCACCCCGGACTCGACTCGGCTTTTGCCCTAATCAAACCCTCACTCGACTTCCTCTCACCCTAATCCTATTCGAGCAGCCCCCCCTAATCAATCCCCGGAGTCTCCCTGCCTTAGCACCTACTCGACTCCGCTCCGGCCATCGTCGTCGCCAGCTCTGCCACCCGTGCCACCTACCGCGCCACCTACTCGGTCTGCCCACCGCCCCTCTCTCCCCTCATCTCCCTTTCCCTCTCTATCTCTCTCCCTCTCTCTCTATCTGCCCTCAATCCCCTAGCTCCAGCGACCGTTGAAGCAGCACCGCCGACGTCGCCCAACGCCGGCTACGTCGCCGTCCTCTACCACCCCTCCCCCATTCCCCCTCTATCCATCTCCCCCTCTCCCTATCTTTCGCCCAAACCCCCCTCCCCCAAACCCTTGCTCCAGCAATTTGCCGAAGCATCGCCGTCGATGCCGCCCAGCGCCGACGGTGAATCAACCCATCCCCTCTCTCTCTTTCACACCCTCTCTACCCCCTCTCTTCCCCCCTATCGCCCCGTCGTCTTCACCGCCCGAGCTGACGCGCATCCGTCTTCACCGCCCGAGCACCCCTGTGCTCGGGCGGCGTCCGAGCACACCCATTCCCCCCATCCTTCCCCCCATCATCCCCATCATCATCATCCCCCTCCCAATCATCCCCCCACCCCCCTGTTTTTGTTAAAATTTCAAATTTTAGAGCTCAGATTCGCTTTACATATGAAATTGCCTCCCGATATATTTGTTTTCTTCTTATTGCATGTGCTTTGACGCGCTCCGAGGAGTCGTCCAGATCGGAGCAGCTTGGGGGATTGATCTGCTTTTGCATTGTGCCCGTGCTTCCAGATTGATTTTGCAGCGACTCTCGGCTGGGGTATACTACTTCCTCTCATATTTATTTTACCATAATAAGTCGTTTGCACCCACCGCACGATGTCGCCTTGCCTTATGCCGAGGCCACCACCCCGTCCCAGGAAGAGGAAGGCCGACACAAGCGCTTCCTCTTCCCAGCGATCACACTGCCCCCACCGCACACGTACCCACACACACAAGGAGGAGGAGTAGATGGGACTCTGTATGTCCTCGTCTGACTCCTCTTGATCCCCCTCACCCGTGCCTCTAGCCATAGAGGCACCACTCCATCCACACCCCGGCCACAATGCCACTCCTCCCATCCCCACGACTGCTCCCCCACCACGTCACGTACCTCCACCCCCACCCTTAGGACCTATGGCATCATCTTCCACGACGACGCTCACCGAGAGAGCTTCCTAGCCATGTCCTACCGTACCATTGTCCCCACCCACTTCACACACATCCCCACCCTCCAGCACCTTGGACTCCTGCAGGCGGTCCATAGGCTTTACCAGGTCATTGGTTTTGACCGACTCCTCGCAGTCCACGCTCGCACCTACACACACCTCACACTAGAGGCGTTGAGTTCTATTGTCATCGCCCCGGTGGGTGATGGCATTAGCTTCCGGCTACTTGACCATGACATAGTGGTCACACATGCCACGATCCGCCCACACTTCCACTTCCCTGCCATCCCCGACTGTAGACTTGCTTTCTCCCCCGACTTCAAGCCCACCGAGTTCGATGCCGAGAAGTGTTGGCATCGCATCACGGGTCTGCGAGGATATCGCCCTAGCAGGGCGAAATCCTCTTGTATCGTCCACCCCTGCCTCCGCTACGCACAGCTCCACCTCGCCACCACTCTCTTTTCCAGGCCAGAGGTTTGGACACTCTCCCTTCCTGAGCTTTCCCATCTTATGGGGATGACTCGCCCTCTGTGCTTTCACCCTGACGGCACCCTCCACCCCTTCCTACTGTCTGACGTAGCACACTGGCTGTGTCACCGCCTTCTTTAGACCACCCACGCCTCCACAGATATCTGTTGCGGTGGATTTTTCACAATTTTTGCCCAGATGCTCGGCTTAGAGCTTCCTACTCGTCTAATGACTCCCATCGGGCCTACACGCCTGACGATGGATGTGCTCACCCGCATGTCCATCATTAGGCCGCACAGTGTGCATCACTGGATTTATCTTTTAGGTGTCCACCACGAGCCGTACCTCTTCCTACACCGCCCCGTCCTCACCCATATCACCCCAGTCATGCTTGACTGGATCATCCCCTGCATTTTTCCCATCCCCCATCCACGTCCTGGAGCCACCTGGAGCGTCGGTCGTCGACGACGTCGATGACTGGGTGCTTAGTTCTAACGAGGATGAGCCCGACCTTGCTGACCTTGTGGCAGCCCAGCCACCCCACCCTACACCCCCACCCCTACCTGGGAGCACTTCTGTTTCCACCTCTGTCAGTGCTCCCACCACCACCACCGTAGAGACCCCAGGGACTGTCCTCACCTCCACCCCGGAGGTCGCTACCTCTGTCTCCATCGTGCCTGGACCTGAGGGCACGGTTGACTCTATTGCTCTCGATCTAACTTCATCCACCCTCTTGGAGCCAGCCAGTTCTTCCGCACATGTGGACCTCCTCGTTTCACTTCCCACCTCCATAGGGTCCATAGTCCCTCTACCTGGCACCACCACCACACCGGCTGTAGCAGTATTCACTGAGAGCACCGTGACTTCGGTCTACACTTCTGTGTCTACGGTGACTCCTTTTTCTAATGCCGATGTTGCCTCTGCTTTCGCACGGGATCTTGGTTCGATACCACTCTTTAACGCCCCGCTTCCCAAAAGACACCGAAAGCGAGAAAGTTACGAGGTCCGCATGAACTGGATCGGTGAAGCTCAAGTTCAATGAGCATCTGTGATTATAACAACAAGGCAGGTCATTGCATGCATCTCAGAACAAAAGAAAACATTCATAAAATTTAAAGCCACATCCAGAAAGGAAGTCCATACACGAAATTAAGCATCAAAGCCACAGCTGGGCCAAAATAACAACAAAAGGGAACGTACACTAAACGAAACAGAAAGTAAAACTAAAGGAAGGCAGCAACGGTGATGGTCCCCAGTCCTCCGTAGGTAGAGACTCGGTGTCAACGGCGAACTCCTGGCTCTCTAAGTCAGGTGTCAAAAAAGATCCTCCTGGTACTCTAGCTCGGAATCTGACATACATCCAAAAATATGAATGTATGTCAGCAAGGGTCTACAAGAAGAGGTTAGAAAACCCAAGGCAAGATATACAAAATAATATTGAATTTAAGAGGCATTAATAATTTATACGAGATATCAACAACAAGTTTAACAAGCCAGTTATGAATGAAGTAAGACATTCCTAATATGCAGTTCTAAATAGTATAAGAAGTAAAGTAATGCATTTCTTTGTTTCATTAGCATGACAATTAACTGAGACAACAATTGTAATTGTAAGTTCCGTGTCAATTTTTCATATCTCTCATAGGGTTCTCGCCTTTAGGTCGTGATGAGTGGATCGTTCTTCTCATGGGGGGTTTACCGTGATTGACGCTACCCCACCACATGCGGGTGGTGCTCTTGAAGAGAGGACCCCTTCATATGCCTAGTGGCCGCTCAACCCTAACCCCACCCCAGATTTGTGCTGGAACACGAGCGAGCCTCGTCAACTCACATGACATCAAGAAGTCACGATTTCGCCTTCGAGGCACACGATTTCACGATGTCACACATTTGTTAAATATTCCAAGAATGACCAAGCAAGACATGTACCAGTTTAACAATGTCATCCTTTCTTTTTATATAACATTTCAATGGTTAAAAACAGGTGTCGAACAATATTTGCAATAATTTAAAGAGTGTCGAACATGTGGATTTAATGAACATGTTACGTAAACTAATTTTATTCGTCAATGTTTAAAATTAAAGCATAGCAAATTATATGTCGATGGGTCATATTTTTGGTTCAGAACATCATGGTATTAATTTCATGCGTCATTTCACGTGTAGATTTTGAGTTATACAGCTTTACAAGCAAATGACTAAATGAGCATCCAACTTCAAAAATTCATTATAAATTACACTTGCTTGATTTCAGCGTTCTTAGGGTCGTTGGATTCGTCTTGACGGGTACTACGCTACGGTGAGATCGGTTCGCTGGTTTGATTAGACATACAATCAGATCAGGTCGTTTTCAATCATAACAAACGTTAAAATGATTCCTACGACGTCTAATAATATGATTTTAGTAAGTTTTCTATATTGCGGTGTGGGTTATAGTATACTAATGTATAGATCCACTAACCGATGAAACGCAGCGAAGGATCGGGACGTGTACGGTGTTTGACGACGGCTACGGTGGCGGATCTGAACGGCGGTGACTGAGGGAAGAAGGGGCAGTAGCACGGAGGGGTAGCGACTTCGTTGAGCAGGAGGGGATGGCAGCGGGGGTCCTGGTGGTCGGAGGAGGGCCCGGCGGCCTGGAGAAGGCGGATGTGTGCGCTGGAGATGGCGACGCTGATCTGCAGTTGGTCGGAGATGGGGGTGAATGGCAGCCTCGTACGTGGAGGAGATGAATGAGGCTGGGCATAGAGGATGGACGCTTTTGTGCGGCAGTTTGGAGGGTGATGGGCATGAGCTTTGAGAGGGGAGGGGGAGATCTGGGCGCCGGGCTATAGGTGAAGGCCGAAGGGCGTTTACGGCAGCGAGCTGGAGTCACCGGCGTTCTGAGGCAGCGGCCGTGCGTCGAGTTGAATGAGGAAGGGGACTACGGACGTGAGGGAGGCTGGAGGCCGAGGCTGTCGGCGGGCAGCAGTAGGGTGCGCGGCCTCTTGATGGTTTTCGCACGGTAGAGGCTGTCGAAATGGCCTGGGGAGTGTTGGGACGAGGCGCTGGATCTGGGTCGTTGTCTGCATGCTGTTGCGGGGGTCTGGTGATGGCCGAAGGTGGGCTTCAATGGCGAGGAGATGGGTTGGAGGGCTGGGGAACTCGCGTGGAGGGTTCGTTGTGAGCTGGGTTTCCTCATACTGTCAGCTAGGTTATATGTAGGGTGGCTGTGTAGTGTTGAATATTGGACTCCCCGGATTTGGTTTTGATGATGAGCAAACATAAATAATCCATGTACTAACAATTTGTGAGCGCAGTATTGGAGATCGTCGCCAAATTCACGAGAACATTCAAAGCGACATCTCAACACTTCACAAAACTCGTATTCATGCCTAAAGCTTCGTTGAAGCTCTTGCGCCGTTTTGGAAGTTATGAAGAATTAATCGAAGCTCTCGAAGACCGTTTATTAAGGTTTTATTTATAGTCTTTTTAGCTTCGATATATAGAATGTTAAGCCTTGAGTATATCTTACCATTCTAACTTCATAACGCTCATATCGTAGCTCTAGGATCTTAGTACAAGTTCATTCTAACTTCCTCGAAGCGTCGCGCTTCGATTCGGACTTGTTTGTGCATGTTAGTTGGTACAAGAAGAAGTACTGACCGACTAGATGGTGATCTAGTCGGTCAGCAACTCTTCTTGGACCGACTAGTTTGATTCCTTAATTTCTTGGATTTTACTGTTTACAGTTAGTCGGTCTACGTTGACTCACCGACCGACTAGTTTGTGAACTAGTCGGTCAGTGATGCTTCTTTGACCGACTAGTTGTGACTTACTGTTCATGCTAAATTTCTCCTAAGCTACTGTTTATCGTTAGTCGGTCTAAGAACGTTTGGTGACCGACTAGTTGACAATCTAGTCGGTCAACTTTTGTTCTTGGACCGACTAAGTCAACTTGTGTTCAGACTATTTCATTTTGCCTCTTAGTCGGTCTACGTTCACTGACTGACCGACTAGTTGTGAAACTAGTCGGTCAGAAAGTCTTCTTGGACCGACTAGATTTCTAGGTCTGAAATTCTCTTTCTTCTCAGTTCCTCTCTTAGTCGGTCCATGCTGTTTGACTGACCGACTAGTTGATGAACTAGTCGGTCAGTGATTGTTCTTTGACCGACTAATTCTCCCAGATTTCTATCCGTTGGAGAATGACCTAAGTTGTTTTTATGGGACCCTATAAATACGAACCTAGGTCATTTCTATCTAGGTGAGAGCTTCCATTCAGAGATTCATTGAGATCAAAAGAGATAGCTATTCTCACTCAAATCAAAAGCTCTCTTCCTCATAAGAAACCCATTCTCTCTCATTTCTAGATCTAGAATCCATCTAGATAGAAGCTTGTTCTTGGTGAGCTCTTCAAGCTATTGCTTGATCCAAGTCTCCACATCATCCCTAGGCACCGATTGCTGGTCATTTCCTTGGTGCTAGGTCTTGGTGACTTCATCTTCCTCAAATCCTTCATTTCACCTATTGGGTAAGAAAAACTCAAGGTATAGGATTTTGTGGTAAGTTTGCTTATTTCAATATAACTCATTTATATTGCTTGTTGATTCTCTCGGTTGTGAGAGAAGGTTGTGATCCCGGGTTGTGGGATTCACTATTGCCGTTGTTGTATGATTTGATCTTGTGAAGGTTTTTCACAAGATATTCATAGTGGAAATCTTGAGTTAGGGTTTCTAACTCAAGTATCCGGAGGGGATCCGGGTGGTTGGGACGTAGGATCACCGGGAACAAGTCGGGGAGACTTGGGTGGATCCGAACCCATTAACATCATTTGTTTGCATTGTTAATTTTGTTGTTGTCATTCAATTTAAGCTTCCGCAAATTGATTTGGTAGTTGTTTGCAATTTAATTTGGAATTATACTCCTTATTATTTTAAAGTACTATTCACCCCCCCTCTAGTACTTGTGCAGTAGCTTGTAGGGCATTACATTTGGTATCAGAGCCAGATACTTAGCTATGTCTGCCAACGACAACAAGACCGTGCGTCCACCTTCCAACTATGACACCTTCAGGAACCGAGAAGGAGCATCTTCGGTGATGGAAGGACATTCCTCTACGAGGCCTCCATTCTTCAACGGTACCAACTACGGGTACTGGAAATGCCGGATGGAAACCTTCCTCCGGAGTGCATCCTTATGGAGGACTACAATGAAGGAATACATTGAGCCCAAAGAAGAAGACTTTGAGAAATGGACTACCGCGGAGGTCGCCGCGGAGGTAAGCAATGCCAAGGCAATGAACGCCTTGCAATGCGCATTGGAGCCCGAGGACTTCAATAAGATATGCACATGTAAGAGTGCATATCAAATTTGGAACTCCCTCCTCATTCTTCATGAAGGGACGAGTAGGGTAAGAGACTCTAAACTCGTAGTCGTAAACAAAGATTACGAAATGTTTCATATGCAACAGGGCGAGAAGATGAAAGAATATTACGCTCGCTTTGTTGACATAATAAACAAGTTAGAGGCCCTCGGCAAGTCCTACACTCAAAAGGAGAAGTGCTCAAATCTTATTGAAGGACTTCCCTCCTCTTGGGAAAAACGTACCTTCGCCATCGAGGAAGGTAATGACATGAACAAATATACCGTAGTTCAACTAATGGGTACTTTGATGTCATACGAGGTACTCAAAGATAGTAAGGTGAAGTTACAAGAAAAGATGAAGTCCTATTTGAACCAAGACGCGCCTAAGAAAAAGGCGATTGCATTCAAGGCGGCTTCATCCACCTCTACCGATGATGAGGACTCGGAAGAAGAAATGGACATGGAATCCATTGCACTCATGGCAAAGAAGTTCAATCGCTTCTTCCGAAAGGGTAACTTCAAACAAAAATCTAAATTTCCTTCTACTAACGCCTCTCCACCTTTGTGCTTTAAATGCAATAAGCCAGGACACATCAAAGCGGATTGTCCTCAAAACAAGCAAAAGGAGAAGTGGAAGGCGCCGAAGTTCGACAAGTCAAAGAAGTACAAAAAGGGGTACAAAAAGGGACTTGTCAGAGCTACATTCACCGACTCCGAGGATTCCTCAAGCGGAGAGTCGGACGATGAGAAAGTGGAGCAAGCGCACATGTGCTTCATGGCAAGAGAGGAGCATGATAGTGGATCTTCCTCCTCCGATGATAGTGACGACGAAGGCGATGAGGTAACTATGGATGATCTTAGGGATGCTAACTCTCATTTATGGTCTAAATACACTAAATTAGTAAATCGATATACTAAAGTAAAAGATGACCTAGCTAGCATTCAAACCTCGCCTAAGACTATCATCACCAACAACGACACCGTTGTTGAAGAGTTAAGAAATGAGATTGTTAATCTCAAATCTAAACTTGAACATGTTAGCATTGATGATCCGGAAGAACATAGGATAGCGGATTTAACTTCTCAAAACTCGACTTTGAGTATTGAGAACGAGAATCTTAAATCTCGTGTTTATGTGCTCACATCGCAAGTATCCACATTAGATACTTCTATGCGTTCTCTCAAAGAGAAATATGAGAACACATTAGGCCGAATCAATAGATTCAATAAGGGTAAGGACCATTTGGATAAGATCCTAAGTGACTTACTTCCGGCCAATCACCACATTGGTTTGGGGTATACGATGGGATGTCCATCCAAAGCGGCCACTACTTTTGTTAGGACAACTTCCGGTGACTCTACGAGTGGTAGCAAACACTCTATTGGTAGTTTATCTACCAATGGTGCTTCCACCTCGTCCACACCCTCTTTTGGAAAGAAACCCACTTTGGGTGGACCTCCAAAGAAGGGGCATGCTTATATGTACACAAATACCATGTCACGTAGGAACACACGTCCTACTCCACCATCTCACACATATGATGATTTCTATGCTACACGTTCACGGGCACGTGCACACCATGTGAGACACCCTCACGCACATGTTCCCACACATGCATATGTTCACCCACCTCATCATATGAATAATTCTCGTCGTGCACCATTTCATCAAGTTCCGTATGCCTATCCACGACATGCATCACGTAGAAACCAACAACGCATGCATGCACCCAATAGGATGATGGCTCCCAAAATTTTCACTATTTGGAGCCCAAAGGACACAAGCATGGATGAAAAACAAGTATATATGAATGCTTATTTTTCGGATGTTGTGCATAGTAGAAATTATGTGGGGAAGTCTAAGTCCAATTGGACTTGGCTTCCAAAGGTCTAACTTTTGAGGACCCAATGACTTGGGTACCATGATATGAATGTTTCTATCTTTAGGTACTCAAGGAAAAGAAAAAGAAAAGGAGCAACAAATTTAAATTTAGCTCCAAAGGGAATTGGATACTCGATAGCGGGTGTTCAAAACACATGACGGGTGACGCTCAATTGCTCTCCGGAGTGGTTCCCATTGCAAATGGAAATCGTGTCGTATTTGGAGGCAACGAGAGCGGAACCATCGTCGGTGTTGGTAAAGTGGGTAACCCTTCTAAACCCTTAATTAGTGATGTCTATCTAGTTAATGGGTTAAATCATAATCTTATTTCAATAAGCCAACTTTGTGACAAAGGTTACAAAGTTACCTTTGCGAAAGGATTGTGTCATATTTCAAATGATAATAATAAATTATTATTTTCCGGCACACGCCATAAAGATATCTATATTTTGGATCTTCCTAAGTCATATGAACAATGTCTCGTTGCCAACACAAGTGAACAACACTTATGGCATCGACGCTTTAGACATGTGAACTTTGGAACACTTTATAAGCTTTCGAAATTAAATTCCATTAAAGGTTTTCCGAAGCTCGTTTTTGAAAAGAAAGGTTTTTGTGATTCTTGTCAACGTGGCAAGCTTCCTAAATCTTCATTTAAACCTAAGAAAAGCATTTCTACTAAACGGCCACTAGAGCTATTGCATCTAGATTTATTTGGGCCAACTAGAGTTGCTTCCTTAGGAAATGCAAGATATGGTCTTGTCATCGTCGATGATTATTCTAGATTTACATGGGTATTTTTCTTATGTAATAAAAATGAAGCTTTTAAAAATTCACAATATTTGTGAAGAAAGTACAAAATCTCATCGGAACCACCATTGTCACTATTCGTAGTGATCATGGGGGTGAATTTGAGATTGAGTCTTTCTCAAATTTTTGTGATGATCTTGGAATTACTCACACGTTTTCTTTCCCTCGCGCACCTCCTCAAAATGGTGTTGTTGAGAGGAAGAATAGAACGCTTGTGGAGTGTGCTCGCACTATGCTCGAAGATAGTCAACTTGGTTATCAATTTTGGGCGGAAGCGGTACACACCGCTTGTTATGTGTTTAATAGAATACTTTTGAGGCCCGGCACCAAACAAACTTGCTATGAATTGTTGTTTGGTAGATTGCCTCAAGTTAAACATTTTCGTGTTTTCGGCGCAAAATGTTTTATTAAAAACACATATGATAATTTGGACAAGTTTGATCCGAGATCGGATGAGGGGATATTTGTTGGGTATTCCTCACGTAGCAAAGCCTACCGGATATACAACAAAAGATCCTCTACGATCGAGGAATCACTTCATGTCTCTTTTAATGAGAATTTTACTACTTCTAGAATTTCAAATGATAATGATTCTATGGATGTTTTATGTGATTCGTTTGAAAATTCTAAGTCTATTAATTCAATTGATTCTATTGAGACTAACCCGACTAATGAAGTTGTTGAGAATGTGCCTAGTGATCAAGGTATTCCCAAGCGGCTTCATACCGTTCGCGACCATCCCCATGAGCAAGTCATTGGCAATATTAATGATAGTGTCAAGACGAGATCTCAAGTCCACCACTTCGCCAATTGTGCCTTTGCCTCATCGTTAGAGCCAAAGAATATCGTTGAAGCGTGCGAAGATAGTGCTTGGATCCTTGCCATGGAGGAGGAACTCATTCAATTCGAGAGGAATGAGGTATGAGAGCTTGTTCCTTTGCCATCGAAGAACCACACCGTTATAGGGACAAAGTGGATCTTCAAGAACAAAACCGACGAAAATCAAGTCGTCGTCCGGAACAAAGCTCGGTTAGTTGCTCAAGGCTATCGCCAAGAGGAAGGTATCGATTTCGAAGAATCCTTCGCTCCGGTAGCTAGATTAGAATCAATTAGACTTTTATTGTCGTATGCATGCCATAAAAATTTTAAGTTATTTCAAATGGACGTTAAAAGTGCATTTTTAAACGGAGATGTTGTTGAGGAAGTTTACATTTCTCAACCTCCGGGCTTCATAAATGAAAAATTTCCAAATCATGTTTTTAAACTAAAGAAAGCTCTTTATGGTTTGAGACAAGCTCCTCGAGCTTGGTATGATCGCCTAAAGAATTTTCTTTTGGATTTGAATTTTAAAATGGGCGAAGCCGATTCTACACTTTTTGTTAAGCATGCGAATAATGATATTTTATTAGTTCAAATTTATGTTGATGATATCATTTTCGGTGCTACTAACTTCACTCTTTGCGAAGAGTTTTCTAATGTTATGAAGGACCAATTTGAGATGAGCCACATGGGCGAACTCAAATATTTCTTAGGTCTCCAAATTCGCCAATTGAACGATGCAATCTTCATCCACCAAACAAAGTATACGGTGGAGTTGCTTAAGCGATTTGGAATGGAAAGTGCTTCCGGGAAAAAGACTCCAATGAGCACGACTACGCATCTTGACAAGGATACGTGCGGTAAGGATGTAGACATTCGTCTATATCGAGGTATGATAGGTAGTTTACTTTATCTTACCGCAAGTAGGCCCGATATTATGTTTACCGTATGCATATGTGCTCGTTATCAGTCTCAACCTAAGGAGTCTCACTTAGTAGCGGTAAAGCGTATTTTCCGTTATCTAAGTTACACTTTAGATTTTGGATTACTTTATCCGAAATCTAGCATGTATGAGTTAGTCTCATACAGTGATGCCGATTATGCGGGATGCAAATCCGACAGGAAAAGTACTAGTGGCACTTGCCATTTTCTAGGAAATTCTCTTGTCTCTTGGTTTTCCAAGAAGCAAAATTCCGTATCACTTTCAACCACCGAGGCGGAATATATTGCCGCCGGTGCCGCTTGTGCCCAGGTTCTTTGGATGAGACACACTTTGAAGGATTTTGGTATTCACAGTGATACTAGCCCTATCATGGTGGATAACCAAAGTGCTATCTGTCTTTCAAAGAATCCGGTGCACCATTCCCGATCTAAACACATAGATGTCCGACACCACTTTTTAGATGATCATGTTGCTAAAAAGGACATCATTTTAGTGTACGTTGAAACCCAAAAGCAAATCGCCGATATTTTCACGAAACCCCTAAAGGAGGACTCCTTTGTGCGGTTGCGTCGAGAATTGGGGATTATGGGTGAATCCGAGATATAGGATTCATATTTCATTCAATTATCTTGCATGCTATTATATTTTGCGATATTTCGTTCATGCTAGATTTATTGAATTTTTGGGAATTTTATGTGATATGTTTGAATTTATGATCGAATTCGTATTTCAATGTCGTATTTAAGATTTCGACGTTTTATGGGGTAATTTAGATGACTAATGAGAGTGTTAAGATGTTTCATCCAAGTGGTTTGTGAAGAGAAATCAATTATCAATTTTTGGACTCTTCTAGTCGGTTTCAGTTCATTTGTCAACCGACTAGATGCTCATCTAGTCGGTCAGCAAGTGAACTCAGACCGACTAGATCAAGCTTTTATCTTACTCTTATCATTTTCTTTCTTTAGTCGGTCTCAGTACACTTACCGACCGACTAGATTGAAAACTAGTCGGTCGGTGTGTATACTGCGACCGACTAATTCTAGCCCTAAAAATCCCTGTTTGCCTCTGTTTCGACTTAGTCGGTTCAAGCTCATTGACCGACCGACTAGATCGTAATCTAGTCGGTCAGTGCTTGAACTGTGACCGACTAAGTATGTTAGGGCATTTGTGTATTTTCGCTTCCAGACCGACTTATCTTCATTTTCATCCGACTAATCTTAGTTTTAGTCGGTATTCCCCTCAGCTCCAGCCCGAAAAATCCCAAACCCCTCTCGAGCCCCTTCGTATTCCCGTTGACTCCGGCCAGATCTCCGGCCATCCCAGCCGTCCGCCGCCGTCGCCCCCTCCTCCTAGGTATATCTTCCCCTCCTAAGTGTCGATTTCCTTCCCTAGGGTTCGATTTCATCATCTAGGGTTCTAGGTTGTTGCAGTTCTTGTGTTAGGGCTTGTGCTTCTAGGGTTTGTGTTTTCCGATTTCTTTTGATCTCTAGGGTTTGTGTAGCTTGTAGTCTGTAGCTAGTAGTTTCAGTTGCTTGTGCTCGTCGTGCCACGACCATGGCAAAGACGAGGATTCCTATCGCCTCATCTGGGGCTTCTCCTATGTCTATAGAGCCTTCAGACCCTAGGAATCCACCTAAGCCTAAGCGTCGTGCCAAATCAACCCAAGCTTCTCCGTCTTCGCCTCCTCTGAAGAAGCAGAGGACGGCGACTGTCAAACCCAGAAAATCTAAGACCAAAAAGCCCATACTCCACTCACCCTCTACTCCTCCCGATTCCGACACTGAGTTTGTGCCTGAGGATGTGCCTAGCCATAGGGAACCCACTCCTCCACTTCGTCCTAGGACTCGTCAGCCAAAGGGAAAGGGCCCAATGCCAGCGGGTGGTGTTGACATATCGTTGTGTCGCGACGACCCTATGTGTCTCGCGGCCTACAACCGTATTGAACACTGCCCGATGCTATTGGAGCACTATGTTCAGTTTTCAGATTTCCTTGGCTTAGCTGACCTCCTCTCCTATAGTGGTCTCCTTGATTATCTCCGCTATGATCTTAAGGCCAATCCTAAACCATATCCTCGCCTTGTGAAATTGTTCTATGCCAATCGTGTCCGAGGCCAGTACGACGCGAGTCACTCCATCGAGACTACTGTCTTGGGAACTCCTATAGTTCTCACGGCAGAAATCTTGGGGGAGATACTAGGTTGTTCGTCTTCTGGTCTCCTGCCTTCTGACATTTCCGTCGACGATATATCTTCCTTGGATCAGTCCGTTCTTTTTGACATCTTCCATGTGATCCCTCCTGCCTTTATTGGAGTTCCTTCAAAGTCATTCAAGCCAAATGCATGGGTTTTGAATCTTATTCTGAAGTCGTGCTTGCTTCCCAAGTACGGCTCATCTTCACTTCCATCCCAGCCATTTTTGAAGCTCATCTACGCTCTATTCTTGGGTTACGAGATTAATTGGGCTCGCGTTATACTCGATAAGATGGACTCTTTCGAGTGTATACGCAAGACCAGTAAATCTGCGCATATTCCATATCCGTGTCTGCTGACCCTTGTCTTTCGTCATTTCCGAGTCCCTCTCCCTCCTGACGATGAGCGTCCCTTGGGTACTCCTCTGAACGCGACGGCCGTTAAGAAATCTCTAGCGGCGCTTCGTCACGTGCAGAGGTCTACCGCATCTGCTTCCCAGTCTACTCCCTCAGCTGCTGCTGCCCCCGCTCCTCCTGCCACATTAGACGATGTCGTACGCCTTCTTCGTCAGCACGACTCACGTTTGGCTCGTACTGAGGAGGTCGTCTGTCGTATGGCTCGTATGATGGGGATTGATCTTCCTCCTTCAGTTTCTGAGGCCGAGGAGATGGACGATGAGGAGCTTGACGAGCTTGTCACTTCCTTAGCCCGTGGCGATGAGGCCACTGCTGCTGCTGCTGCTACCACTTCAGCTCCTGGAGATGGCACCTCTTCCGGTGTTCCAGAGACTTCTGCCGCAGTAGTTCAGACTTCTGAGGCTGCTGTTACTCCTGCTGTCCCTGTTGACGAGCCTGCTGCTGTTGTGACCCCTGCTGTTGAGCCAGTCGTTTCCACTCCTACCCCGACGATCCCGTCTGATGAGACGCCTCTTCTCCATACAGAGCCTGAGTCCACTCCGTCGACTGGACCCACGGACACTGCAGATCCAGCCACATCCTCGTGATCGTTTGTTCCGAGGACTCTCCACTACTCTTTGGATGACATATCTTTTTGAGAGTATTTTGGGTTAGGATGGAGTATGAGGGTTGATTTGATGTATTTCTGAGTTTTCTGGATGTCGGTGTTGGATATTTTGATGTGTTGTATTTTTTGTTGTTGGACGTTGATGATGTTGATGATGATGTTCTCATGATGATGTTGTATCAATGCTATATGATGTATTTCTTTTTGATGGGTATGTTGCATTTGTTGTATCGATCTCTTTTTGGGATGTACTCTTGATGTTTCTATCTATATATACATCGTTGTTCATGTTGTGATAATTACTTCCTCGTGCACATTAATTCTCATTCAATGTCCATGCTATGTAAAATCGTCGCTCGACGATTGAAAAACTTGGTTAAATAGATTTAATTTCTATATTTGTATAGAATTGTTTTCCATGCACAAATTTAACCAAGAATATTGAATATTGGAGAGTATGTTTCATTATTCAATAAATGAAAAATTACCAAATATTTTTGATGATTTTGATTATCGTTTTTTTTGATAATGGACAATTTGGCACACCTTGATTTGATTTCATCATTTTTCCCTTGGTGTCAATTAGTTCCATCGTCATTGTCTACGACTCCCGATGTTGGATTTTCCATTTCCTAGTTGTTGTCGTTGTATGCCCCCCATTTTTGGGATAATGCCAAAGGGGGAGAGATAATGATAATAAATAGCGCAAATGAAAATTTAACTCAATTTCCAAGAATCTAGTTTGATATGTTAGATTCAGGGGGAGTTAAGATATATATAAGGATTTTCAAAATCCGATATTTCGAAAATCGATTCTCTTTATTAATCTTACTCGTCTGCTTGATGAAATTCATATATATTCATTTTGGAATTAACGTGTCATCAATGCAGGGGGAGTAAGTATTTTGCATTTGAATCATTATTTTTGATTATTATTTATGTTGGTTTGTCATCACCAAAAAGGGGGAGAATGTTGAATATTGGACTCCCCGGATTTGGTTTTGATGATAAGCAAACATAAATAATCCATGTACTAACAATTTGTGAGCGCAGTATTGGAGATCGTCGCCAAATTCACGAGAACATTCAAAGCGACATCTCAACACTTCACAAAACTCGTATTCATGCCTAAAGCTTCGTTGAAGCTCTTGCGCCGTTTTGGAAGTTATGAAGAATCAATCGAAGCTCTCGAAGACCGTTTATTAAGGTTTTATTTATAGTCTTTTTAGCTTCGATATATAGAATGTTAAGCCTTGAGTATATCTTACCATTCTAACTTCATAACGCTCATATCGTAGCTCTAGGATCTTAGTACAAGTTCATTCTAACTTCCTCGAAGCGTCGCGCTTCGATTCGGACTTGTTTGTGCATGTTAGTTGGTACAAGAAGAAGTACTGACCGACTAGATGGTGATCTAGTCGGTCAGCAACTCTTCTTGGACCGACTAGTTTGATTCCTTAATTTCTTGGACTTTACTGTTTACAGTTAGTCGGTCTACGTTGACTCACCGACCGACTAGTTTGTGAACTAGTCGGTCAGTGATGCTTCTTTGACCGACTAGTTGTGACTTACTGTTCATGCTAAATTTCTCCTAAGCTACTGTTTATCGTTAGTCGGTCTAAGAACGTTTGGTGACCGACTAGTTGACAATCTAGTCGGTCAACTTTTGTTCTTGGACCGACTAAGTCAACTTGTGTTCAGACTATTTCATTTTGCCTATTAGTCGGTCTACGTTCACTGACTGACCGACTAGTTGTGAAACTAGTCGGTCAGAAAGTCTTCTTGGACCGACTAGATTTCTAGGTCTGAAATTCTCTTTCTTCTCAGTTCCTCTCTTAGTCGGTCCATGCTGTTTGACTGACCGACTAGTTGATGAACTAGTCGGTCAGTGATTGTTCTTTGACCGACTAATCCTCCCAGATTTCTATCCGTTGGAGAATGACCTTAGTTGTTTTTATGGGACCCTATAAATACGAACCTAGGTCATTTCTATCTAGGTGAGAGCTTCCATTCAGAGATTCATTGAGATCAAAAGAGATAGCTATTCTCACTCAAATCAAAAGCTCTCTTCCTCACAAGAAACCCATTCTCTCTCATTTCTAGATCTAAAATCCATCTAGATAGAAGCTTGTTCTTGGTGAGCTCTTCAAGCTATTGCTTGATCCAAGTCTCCACATCATCCCTAGGCACCGATTGCTGGTCATTTCCTTGGTGCTAGGTCTTGGTGACTTCATCTTCCTCAAATCCTTCATTTCACCTATTGGGTAAGAAAAACTCAAGGTATAGGATTTTGTGGTAAGTTTGCTTATTTCAATATAACTCATTTATATTGCTTGTTGATTCTCTCGGTTGTGAGAGAAGGTTGTGATCCCGGGTTGTGGGATTCACTATTGCCGTTGTTGTATGATTTGATCTTGTGAAGGTTTTTCACAAGATATTCATAGTGGAAATCTTGAGTTAGGGTTTCTAACTCAAGTATCCGGAGGGGATCCGGGTGGTTGGGACGTAGGATCACCGGGAACAAGTCGGGGAGACTTGGGTGGATCCGAACCCATTAACATCATTTGTTTGCATTGTTAATTTTGTTGTTGTCATTCAATTTAAGCTTCCGCAAATTGATTTGGTAGTTGTTTGCAATTTAATTTGGAATTATACTCCTTATTATTTTAAAGTACTATTGTAACGGCCGCTTTCCGACCGTTCGAAATTCCTGCGTGCACGTGCTTTATCGTGCACGTAATTCTTTTTGGCTATTTCCGAGCTCCGGCATATGCGATGCGATATGCCGCTGCGATCGTTTTGAGTTGTTGAATTTTAATGTAATTTTTGGGAACGTCGTTTCGCGGCTCGTTTTCTCGCAAAACGACTTTGAACGATAGGGGCGTTTTAGTCATTTGACTCAAAACGCCGTTTCCAATTTTATGTAAATTCTCGGTAGGCGTCACGCACGATCGGGCTCCGTAGATCTGTTCGTCTCGTCTCCACGATCGCCCCGGTATTTTCGGATTATTTTTCTGACGTCCGGATTGAAAGATATCGCTCGAATAAATCTCGACCGTCGATTTTCCCAATCAATTCAAATTCGAATTTGTTAGCCAAATCTGGCTAAATCCCCCATTGATCTATTTTATATCTTTTCTAAACTGTTTATCTATTCTCCTCTAGTCTTACCCCAATCTGCACACCCTTCATCTCTATACCCCCAACATAATTAACACTAGGGTTATATCCAATTAGCAATTTCAACTTATTATAATAATTAACCCTAGCTCTATTTTTTTTATTCATTCCCGTTCAAAAACCCAGGGCAAACTTTTGCCAGCCGCCACCAAGCTTCTTCCGCTCGAGAAGAACCCCTTTCCCCTCGTTCTTCCCCCTCACCCCCCATCGTCTCTCCCTTGCACCGCCACTTCCGACCGCCGTACTCGTCCACCGACCGCCGTGCCACCGCCGAGGCCGCCTGATCGTCGGCGACCGCGCAGCAATAAGTCACAGAGCGCCGCCCCGCTCGCTGCGCTCCCTACTCAATCGCCGGAGCCCGCCATTGCCGCCGGCGACCTCCCCCGACCGCCCGCAGCCCCGTACGCCTCCACCTCGAGCCGCTGCGTTTTTCCATCGACACGCCATCAGCAAACCGCCGCGCGTCTCCAGAACGCCGCCCTCGTCGCCGTTAGAGCCATCGCCGGCGGCTCTCACCCGCAGGCGTCGCGCAGCAGCCCTGCTGCGTTCTACCGACGCCTGCCGCCGTTCAGACATCGCCGGAGCCCAGATCGGTCGCCGTCGACCGCCAGGAAACCCCGAGCGTCGCCCACCTTTTCCGACCGCGCTGCCGCCTGAGTTTTTCCCCGACGTCGGACAGTCGACGGAGATCGACGTTTCAGCCACGCGCGGCCAACTTGGGATGTGAGTTATCATACACGTAAACAACACTTCCTTATGTGATAACAGTGTTGTAACTCTAACAGGGATACATCATATAATTATAGCATATAACTCACATATCATGTGCTATGATATTAACTGCAGCCATACCTATAAGTGTAACATATATATAAGTTATATTTGAATGAGTTGGTACAGTTTTGTTATATAAATTAAATGGTGTATGTTAGTGTTTGTAGGCATCAACAGTTTATATAGGTACGTTCCTTATACGGGTACATATACACTTATAATCTTGATATACGTGAACTTTTAGTATATATGCATGACTACGGTGGTTGTACATGGTTCTGTTACCTTAGTCAACTTGTGGCTTAACGTTGAAACGGTTGACGCAGATAATTTGTACGCCTCCTTGCTGCCGTCTGGGTCCCGACGTTTCTCTCTTTGTTGCGCTACTCGCAGTCAAGGAATCAGAGCGAAGGCGACGAGATCCGTTGCCATTTCCATATCCGACGCCGTTTTCCGCTTGTTCGTCGTCAACCAGGTTGGTGTCCCGAACTCGTAGCAACCCACACCGTAGCAAACTGAAAACCTAACTAAAATCGAACAACTGTAACTAAATTTATTTTTTTCTGCACCCTTAAAACGTTGTGAAACAGTAGATTCGACGACTGGACTTTTTGACTGTGCACATAGGATAGAATCGTCGAATAGGGCTAAACATCAAAATTGTGACTTTGACAATTAGGGTAGCCCTGACAACCTAGAAATGAACCTAAATAGGATTATCGAAAATCGCGACTTGACACCGTCGCCGTGATCTCTTTTCAGACGGACTACCGCGGACGCGACGACTGGACGAGACGCCCCGGACAGACGACACACTCGATATTCCAGGCAAGTGTATCCACTTGCACTTTTTGACCGTGCTTTGGTCTTAGTTTGCTAGAACTGTTAGACTGTGAATGTATAGAACTGGACGTGAAATGATAGCGTCCGGGACGACCCTTGACGGCTCAGACTTGACGACGAAGTCTGAGCCTGACAACAACAACTTTTGATATTGTAGGGCTATCATGTGTGTGTGTGTGCGTGTGGACACCCTAGAATAACAACTCCCTACACTTGTCATGTCGTGTCCTGTTACACAAAAAGCCTTCGGGCGTTTCGGATGCTTCCCTTGCGGAAGTGATCCCCGTGATACAAAAAGCCTGCGGGCGTTTCGGATGCTTCCCTTGCGGAAGTGATCCCCGTGATACAAAAAGCCTGCGGGCGTTTCGGATGCTTCCCTTGCGGAAGTGATCCCCGTGATACAAAAAGCCTTCGGGCGTTTCGGATGCTTCCCTTGCGGAAGTGATCCCCGTGATACAAAAAGCCTGCGGGCGTTTCGGATGCTTCCCTTGCGGAAGTGATCCCTGTTATACAAAAAGCCTGCGGGCGTTTCGGATGCTTTCCCATGTGGAAGTGATCCCTGTTACACAAAAAGCCTACGGGCGTTTCGGATGCTTCTCTAGTGGAAGTGATCCCTGTACTTCTTGTCCTGAGTTCCTGGGTTGGGGTAGGGTTGAGCGTGCGCACGGCAAGAGGGTCTGATCCCCCTCGAACCGTAAGGCGTGAACCCTTCGTGTCACACTTGTCTTGTCTTGTCCCGTCCTGTTTGTCCTGTCTTGTCCCGTCACGTCCCGTCCTGTCATGACACCTGTAGGTTAGTCCCGTAGTTGGTAGCACACGCTACGACTACTACTTGTTGCACCTTACTTTCCTGCTGCGTTTATTTCTGTTGTTACTCAGTTATAACCACAGCATGTTAATCAACCAGTAAAACGTTGTCTAAAAGTTGATACACTTGCAGTTCGGTCTAACCCTTTTTGTAGACCTTACCTGACGTACAGTTCCTTTTTTTGGGTGCTGTACGTCAGGTGTTCAGCCAGAGATCGTGGACGAAGCAGACTCGCTGGAGTACGTGGAGCCGAGGACGTCGTCACCAGAGTACGTACCTGACGAGGACCAGACCTAGTGGTCATTTTTTTAGTCGTCACTTTCAGAGGTTGCTACTTTTCGGTTTGTCTTTAAACTTTTATTGCCATGCTTAGGCTTCTTTTAGATTTTGTACCAGTTGGATATTATTTCTCCATATAAATGAATGCCATTTCCTTTCTGTACTTTTGTTGTTCCTAAACTTTATAAATGCAAGAACCTAAAACTTTTAAAATGGTACCCCTACAGACGCTTATTGGGTCTGAGCTTCTAAAGCTCTGGCCTAAGCGGGCCTCGTCACGTTTCGCTTCCGTCCAATTTGGGAAGCGGGGCGTGACAACTATTCACCCCCCCTCTAGTACTTGTGCAGTAGCTTGTAGTGCATTACATGTAGGGATAGTGAAGGAGTTGTATAGGTTTTTTTTTGAAAAAAGAGGGGAGGGGTCTAGGGTTAGAGTCTAGCACGTGAGGCCTGGAGTTGGAGAGCCTGGGTTTCTCATGTGAGCTAGGGCTTAGGTTTGCTGTTGGGTTAGAAAAATAGGAGTGCTGGCCTTAAATTACAAGTTAGGTTCTTTTAGGCTTGGTTCTTCTAGGTATTAGTCCTAGGTTTGTTTGTTTTCTTATCTTTTGTGTGTGTGTTAGAGTTTTAGCTGTTAGAGGGTGCGGCTGATATTAGGTTTGGTCTAGGAGTAAAATTAGGAAGGAGAGTTTTGAAATTTAAATAGTGATTATGGGAATAAATACAGTTAATGGGGAATTAAAATCTTTTGCTAATAAGAAAAGAGTTTAAATTTGAATTAGTTATTAGGAGAGGAATTAATGGGGTTTAATAAAGCCAATTTAATTATAGATTTTAATAGGTTTCAATTTGGAAAGTTTTCAAAAATATTTGAACTCAAAAAAGCTTTGAATTGAAGTTTTAAAATAATTATTAGATGCGACTTATCATAGTAGATTTAAAAATAATAATAATAATTAATACGTGTAGAGGTTAGTAGTTGATACGGGTACGAGGTATGATTAAGCCTAACGACAAATACGTGATACGAAAACGTAATAATTACGGCTACAGAAAAGACGTACAACAATGGAGAATACGAAAAACGTATCGCTAAACCTGGTCGTTACACACTCTCTACCACCTCAGCCAAGATCGCTGCTAGCTCACCCTCTCCAGTCTTTCAGGCTAGGTCCTGTGGATCGCATTCACGGGGCCGTCCTTCGAAGTGGTGATTAGCAGCTCCGTCCTCCCCTTGGCTCTCACGTCTCTAACGCGCGCTTGACCGCCGTGGAGACTGGTTGCGAGACTTAGGCATGACTTTGACGCCTTCACTACCTCGGTCGACACGCACCACAGGAGAGTCGAGGATGACCTCACCACGATCATAGATATGCTAAGGACGAGGCACATACCCACCGTGATACTCGCTCCCGCCCCCTCTCAGGCCAGACCCTATCCCTTCCCATGCACCACTCGCTGACCCTCACTTTCAGGCTTCTGTAGGGCCTGTCACCTCTACCCCCGAGCTGGTTGCCATACTAGCAGACACTTCTGTTGCCGACACACACGTTCACACACTTGTCGACAATCCTATTGTCTCACTCTCGTCTGACACCAGCTGACCCACTGGCCGACACTCTAGTCGAGCCTTCTGCTGTCGTAGCTCCTCCTGGTCCCCAGCAGTGGGACCCATCACCACCTCCAGAGGGTGGTACCGCTGTCTAATACACATTTCACACTTTTGCCCCAGTCCCTCCCCCTATATTTAGTGCCCATCTATCTTTTCAGAGTCCTAGTCTTACACAGCTTGGGGGATGACCCATTTTACATTTTGCATCTCTCCATCATCATGCACATGCATATACCCATTTTGCACATGTCCATTTAGCATTTGCATCATATCATTCTTTGCATCATGTTGCATGCTTGTTCATATTTTGCATTTCTTGCATCACTCCATGCATCTGCATCTGTACTTTTTCTTTTATTTTATACAGTTTTATTTTCCATTTATTTTTTCTATTTCATATCCACCCACCCACCCTAGCCTCATTTCCCGCCTCATAGCGTGTTCTCAGCAGAGAGAACACTGTTGTGTTTAGCTTGGGGGATGAGCGCTATCGCTTTTTATTTTCACTTTTTATATATTTTATTTTATTTTACGCCTTTTTACTTTTATTTTCCACTCATTTTGTCCACCCTTTTCTTTTTCTCATTCAGCATCACGTTTTCCATATTTTACCATGCTCGCATGCGTGTTTTCATTTTTTTTCACTTTCTCCGCCTTTCTTTCCCCCTTTTCCTAGATATGTTCCACATGATGATATCTCTTACAGCCTTTTAGGTTGCTATTGCGATGCTTATTACCTTTGCCATGCTAGTTAGCGTATTTCGGTCTTTTGCTACATGTATGCTTGCATATATATTCTTTTGCCGATTTCTCTATATGAATGCATGAAATAAATTGAAACTAAATGTATGCAGTAGTATCTAGTATATGCTTGTTGGAAATGCACCAAGCTTCACGCATCATTAGAATATCTGAAGCATCTGCTTGTTGTCTTATTTCACTTCTTACTGCATGTCTGCTATGATTGTATGTTTTACCGCATGTCTTCATTATTTATCGAAATGAATGAAAATATCCATACTTACTTATGAGTTTAGTTAGAGTATTATCTTATTGAACCATTATACACATCTTAAGAGTGAACCGAGTGATATATTATTTCCTTCTCCACATATCTTTATAAATCTCTACATGTCATTTGGTTTCACCCCCCCACGCAGCTACTTATACAGCATCCACTTCCCAAAAAAATCTCAAAAGATAAGTTAGCCTCCAAAAAGCCAATAAAGGATCCAAAATCAATATGTATATTCTATTGCTCCCATCAAAAAAAGAGGAAAAAAAGAAAAGAAAAGAAAATGAAAAAAATCATTTCTTATATCCTATTTGCATGGAGCTATATTTATACTTAGGAAAAAGCCAAAAATTCCATATTCATATCCCTTAGATGCGATGCCTCAAGCTAAGCTTGGGGGGTAAACCATTTGACCACATGAGTGAGTATGACATTAGAGTGGAGTTGTGCACAATTGGGGATGTTTGATAATGCTTAAACTTTATGAAAACTGCTAGCTATGGAGTTTCTTCATGAGTTGAGAAGAATATATGAATGTCATGATCCTTTCTATTCTCTTTTGCATGCCTGATTTGAATCCTATATGCTTGGGTTATGTCTATTGATTGAAAAGTTTCTCGCCAATATTTTTTATACTAGACTATATGAATTGCATGATGTTGATATGAATTGACTGCATGAATATTGAGATTTCCCTTTCTTTGATCTTAAAATGCTTGCAAGTATTATATTAAGTGAAAGATAAGAAATTCATGTTAGCATGAGATTCATTCGAAGCATCATGATATGTAGCTAAGGCTTGAGATCTGACCGAATAAACTAGTGCTCCCCTCCATCTTCTATTCCTTTTTCTATTTCTTATTTTTATCGCTCGATGAGCCAAGTATTCATCTTCCTCGAGAACGAGTAAGAGGTAAGCTTAGGGGATTTTGATGTGTCCATATTTTCCATGTTTTTACAGCATCATTTCATCTTATTTCATCTCATATTCTCCTCCGAAATCCATATTTTTATATATTAATGCGCTTCTAACACCATATTCTAGTTTTGCAAAGATTTGTGGATTTTCAGGGATTTTGGACCGAATTGGAGCTGATTCGGGACATGGACACATCCAGCGCGTCCAGGACGTCATTGTCAAGGCTCAATGGGAGTTTGCCGCAGTTTAGAAGAAGATCGGAGGAGGGAAGGAGAAGCGAGCGAGAGAAATCATAAAAATCCCTTAGCCCATTCAATTTCCCAGGTGACTCGGGCCGAGTAGCTTACAGCTACTCGGTCGAGCTGACACGCGGATACAACATAGGAAACGGATGAGGCCACTCAACCGAGCAGCTAGTCGACTCGACCCGAGTTGATATTCCCTGTTACTCGACCGATTAGGGGTTACTCGACCGAGTATCCCGCATCAGGAACAAGCAAGCAGAATGATTGAACTGGAAAATGCGCAAAGGAACGCCTTCCACTCCCAAGCGTAAGAGCGTCAATGCAATAAATTTATAAATAACTGGTGAGTATCGGGTCGGATCACGGAGACAAGTTGTTCTACACTCGCAAAATTGATCGATAAAAAGACTAAATAGCGTGAGACAACCACCTCAACTACGGTGGAAAAGTGTGGGAAAAACATGAGGTGAAACTACAATCCTATACTAAGTAGGTAGGGTTAGAGAGACAAATGGGGATTTAGGATAGCAAGGCGAGGAGCATGGGTTGTAGGTTCATTAATTTTTGGTGTTAATTAAGCTCAAATTACCCACATATAACTCAATTGATCATCCAGCTAAGGAAACTCAATCGGAAAATTTAGCATTCAAGAACACAATAATTAGCAATAGGGATGGATGTATCATCATCGCACTACTCAAATTTAAACATGGTCTCTTCTCAAAGAGTGCCCACTTGGGTCTTAGCCAATTAAAATGTGTCCTAATAGTTCATCCAACATCAACATGAAATTAGGCAAGAGGTAATTAAAGCTATAATTAACAACCAACATCCATGAATTACAACCCAAGCCATTTAACACTACTCAATCAGCATGAAACAAAAGATGGAATTTTCATTCAAAATTAAACCAAGTTCATTACAAAATGAGAGATATCAAAATACAAAGGGGAAGAGGAAAGATATCACCAAGATCTCCCCAAATGAGCCTTAGCTGTTGAATATTGGACTCCCCGGATTTGGTTTTGGATGATGAGCAAACATAAATAATTCATGAACTAACAATTTGTGAGCGCAGTATTGGAGATCGTCGCAAAAATCACGAGAACATTCAAAGCGACATCTCAAGACTTCTCAAAGCTCGTATTCATTGCCTAAAGCTTCGTTGAAGCTCTTGGACCGTTTTGGAAGTCATGAAGAATTGATCGAAGCTTTCGAAGACCGTTCCTTAAGGTTTTATTTATAGTCTTTTAGCTTTGATCTATAGAATGTTTAGCCTTGAGTATATCTTACGATTCTATCTTCTTAACGCTCATATCGTAGCTCTAGGATCTTAGTACAAGTTCATTCTAACTTCCTCGAAGCGTCGCGCTTCGATTCGGACTTGTTTGTGCATGTTAGTTGGTACAAGAAGAAGTACTGACCGACTAGATGGTGATCTAGTCGGTCAGCAACGCTTCTTGGACCGACTAGTTTGCTTCCTTAATATCTTGCACCTTACTGTTTACAGTTAGTCGGTCTACGTTGACTCACCGACCGACTAGTTTGTGAACTAGTCGGTCAGTGATGCTTCTTTGACCGACTAGTTGTGATTTACTGTACATGCTAAATCTCTCCTAAGCTACTGTTTATCGTTAGTCAGTCTAAGAACGTTTGGTGACAGACTAGTTGACAATCTAGTCGGTCAACTTTTGTTCTTGGACCGACTAAGTCAATTTGTATTCAGACTATTTCATTTTGCCTCTTAGTCGGTCTACGTTCACTGACTGACCGACTAGTTGTGAAACTAGTCGGTCAGAATGTCTTCTTGGACCGACTAGATTTCTAGGTCTGAATTTCTATCTCTTCTCAGTTCCTCACTTATTCGGTCCATGTTGTTTGACTGACCGACTAGTTGATGAACTAGTCGGTCAGTGGTTGTTCTTTGACCGACTAGTTGCCTCAGATTTCTATCCGTTGGGAATTGACCTAACTTGTTTTTATAGGACCCTATAAATACGAACCTAGGTCATTTCTCTCTAGGTAAGAGCTGCCATTAAGAGATTCATTGAGATTAAAAGAGATAGCCATTCTCACTCATTTCCAAAGCTCTCTTCCTCACAAGAAACCCATTCTCTCACTTTCTAGATCTAGAATCCATATTGAGAGAAGCTTGTTCTTGGTGAGATCTTCAAGCTCTAGCTTGATTCAAGTCTCCAAATCACTCCTAGGCACCTATTGCTGGTCATTTCCTTGGTGCTAGGTCTTTGTGACTTCATCTTCCTCAAATCCTTCCTTTCACCTATTGGGTAAGAAAAACTCAAGGTATAGGATTTTGTGGTAAGATTGTTTATTTCATTATAAACTTGTTTATATTGCTTATTGATTCTCTCGGTTGTGAGAGAAGGTTGTGATCCCGGGTTGTGGGATTCACTATTGCCATTGCATGTATGATTTGATCTTGTGAAGGTTTTTCACAAGATATTCATAGTGGAAATCTTGGGTTAGGGTTTCTAACCTAAGTATCCGGAGGGGATCCGGGTGGTTGGGACGTAGGATCATCGGGAACAAGTCGGGGAGACTTGGGTGGATCCGAACCCAGTAACATCTTTTGTTAGCATTGTTAAATTTGTTGTTGTCATTCAATTTAAGCTTCCGCAAATTGATTTGGTAGTTGTTTGCACTATAATTAGGAATTATACTCCTTGTTATTTTTAAAGTACTATTCACCCCCCTCTAGTACTTGTGCAGTAGCTTGTAGGGCATTACATTTGGTATCAGAGCCAGATACTTAGTTATGTCTGCCAACGACAACAAGACCGTGCGTCCACCTTCCAACTATGACACCTTCAGGAACCGTGAAGGAGCATCTTCGGTGATGGAAGGACATTCCTCTACGAGGTCTCCGTTCTTCAACGGTACCAACTACGGGTACTGGAAATACCGGATGGAAACCTTCCTCCGGAGTGCATCTCTATGGAGGACCACAATGAAGGAATACATCGAGCCCGAAGAAGAAGACTTTGAGAAATGGACTACCGCGGAGATCGCCGCGGAGGTAAGCAATGCCAAGGCAATGAACGCCTTGCAATGCGCATTGGAGCCCGAGGACTTCAATAAGATATGCACATGTAAAAGTGCATATCAAATTTGGAACTCCCTCCTCATTCTACATGAAGGGACGAGTAGGGTAAGAGACTCTAAACTCGTAGTTGTAAACAAAGATTACGAAATGTTTCATATGCAACAAGGCGAGAAGATGAAGGAATATTACGCTCGCTTCGTTGACATAATAAATGAGTTAGAGGCCCTCGGCAAATCCTACACCCAAAAGGAGAAGTGCTCGAAGCTTATCGAAGGACTTCCTTCTTCTTGGGAGAAACGTACCTTCGCCATCGAGGAAGGTAATGACATGAATAAGTATACCGTAGTTCAATTGATGGGTACTTTGATGTCATACGAGGTACGCAAAGATAGCAAGGTGGAGTTACAAGAAAAGATGAAGTCCTATTTGAACCAAGACGTGCCTAAGAAAAAGGCAATTGCATTCAAGGCGGCTTCATCCACCTCTACCGATGATGAGGACTCGGAAGAAGAAATGGACATGGAATCCATTGCACTCATGGCAAAGAAGTTCAATCGCTTCTTCCGAAAGGGTAACTTCAAACAAAAATCTAAATTTACTTCTATTAACGCCTCTCCACCTTTGTGCTTTAAATGCAATAAGCCAGGAAACATCAAAGCGGATTGTCCTCAAAACAAGCAAAAGGAGAAGTGGAAGGCGCCGAAATTCGACAAGTCGAAGAAGTACAAAAAGGGGTACAAAAAGGGACTTGTCGGAGCAACATTCACCGACTCCGAGGATTCCTCAAGCGGAGAGTCGGACGATGAGAAAGTGGAGCAAGCGCACATGTGCTTCATGGCAAGAGAGGAGCATGATCAAGGATCTTCCTCCTCCGATGATAGCGACGACGAAGGCGATGAGGTAACTATGGATGATCTTAGGGATGCTAACTCTCATTTATGGTCTAAATACACTAAATTAGTAAATAGATATACTAAAGTAAAAGATGACCTAGCTAGCATTCAAACCTTGCCTAAGACTATCATCACCAACAACGACACCGTTGTTGAAGGGTTAAGAAATGAGATTGTCAATCTCAAATCTAAACTTGAACATGTTAGCATTGAAGATCCGGAAGAACATAGGATAGCGGATTTGACTTCTCAAAACTCGACTTTGAGTATTGAGAATGAGAATCTTAAATCTCGTGTCTATGTGCTCACATCGCAAGTATCTACTTTGGATACTTCTTTGCATTCTCTCAAAGAGAAATATGAGAACACATTAGGCCGAATTAATAAATTCAATAAGGGTAAGGACCATTTGGATAAAATCCTAAGTGACTTACTTCCGGCCAATCACCACATTGGTTTGGGGTATACGATGGGATGTCCATCCAAAGCGGCCACTACTTTTGTTAGGCCAACTTCCGATGACTCTACGAGTGGTAGCAAACACTCTATTGGTAGTTCATCTACCAATGGTGCTTCCACATCGTCCACACCCTCTTTCGGAAAGAAACCCACTTTGGGTGGACCTCCAAAGAAGGGGCATGCTTATATGTACACCAATACCATGCCACGTAGGAACACACGTCCTACTCCACCGTCTCACACATATGATGATTTTTATGCAACACATTCTCGGGCACGTGCACACCATGTGAGACACCCTCACACACGTGTTCCCACACATGCATATGTTCACCCACCTCATCATATGAATAATTCTCGTCGTGCACCATTCCATCATGTTCCGTATGCCTATCCACAACATGCATCACGTAGAAATCAACGTCGCATACATGCACCCAATAGGATGAGGGCTCCCAAGATTTTCACTATTTGGAGCCCAAAGGACACAAGCATGGATGAAAAACAAGTGTATATGAATGCTTATTTTTCGGATGTTGTGCATAGTATAAATTATGTGGGGAAGTCTAAGTCCAATTGGACTTGGCTTCCAAAGGTCTAACCTTTGAGGACCCAATGACCTTGGATACCGTGATATGAAATTCTCTATCTTTAGGTACCCAAGGAAAAGAAAAAGAAAAGGAGCAAAAAATTTAAATTTAGCTCCAAAGGGAATTGGATACTCGATAGCGGGTGTTCAAAACACATGACGGGTGACGCTCAATTGCTCTCCGGAGTAGTTCCCATTGCAAATGGAAACCGCGTCGTATTTGGAGGCAACGAGAGCGGAACCATCGTCGGTGTTGGTAAAGTGGGTAACCCATCTAAACCCTTAATTAGTGATGTCTATCTAGTTAATGGTTTAAATCATAATCTTATTTCAATAAGCCAACTTTGTGACAAAGGTTACAAAGTTAGCTTTGCGAAAGGATTGTGTCATATTTCAAATGATAATAATAAATTATTATTTTCCGGCACACGCCATAAAGATATCTATATTTTGGATCTTCCTAAGTCATATGAACAATGTCTCGTTGCCAACACAAGTGAACAACACTTATGGCATCGACGCTTTGGACATGTGAACTTTGGAACACTTTATAAGCTTTCAAAATTAAATTCCATTAAAGGTTTTCCGAAGCTCGTTTTTGAAAAGAAAAGTTTTTGTGATTCTTGTCAACTTGGCAAGCTTCCTAAATCTTCATTTAAACCTAAGAAAAGCATTTCTACTAAACGGCCACTAGAGCTATTGCATCTAGATTTATTTGGGCCAACTAGAGTTGCTTCCTTAGGAAATGCAAGATATGGTCTTGTCATCGTCGATGATTATTCTAGATTTACATGGGTATTTTTCTTATGTAATAAAAATGAAGCTTTTGAAAACTTCACAATATTTGTGAAGAAAGTACAAAATCTCATCGGAACCACCATTGTCACTATTCGTAGTGATCATGGGGGTGAATTTGAGAATGAGTCTTTCTCAAATTTTTGTGATGATCTTGGAATTACTCACACGTTTTCTTTCCCTCGCGCACCTCCTCAAAATGGTGTTGTTGAGAGGAAGAATAGAACGCTTGTGGAGTGTGCTCGTACTATGCTCGAAGATAGTCAACTTGGTTATCAATTTTGGGCGGAAGCGGTACACACCGCTTGCTATGTGTTTAATAGAATACTTTTGAGGCCCGGCACCAAACAAACTTGCTATGAATTGTTGTTTGGTAGATTGCCTCAAGTTAAACATTTTTCTTGTTTTCGGCGCAAAATGTTTTATTAAAAACACATATGATAATTTGGACAAGTTTGATCCGAGATCGGATGAGGGGATATTTGTTGGGTATTCCTCACGTAGCAAAGCCTACCGGATATACAACAAAAGATCCTCTACGATCGAGGAATCACTTCATGTCTCTTTTAATGAGAATTTTACTACTCCTAGAATTTCAAATGATGATGACTCTATGGATGTTTTATGTGATTCATTTGAAAATTCTAAGTCAATTGATTCTATTGATACTAACCCGACTAATGAAGTTGTTGAGAATGTTCCTAGTGATCAAGGTATTCCCAAGCGGCTTCATACCGTTCGCGACCATCCCCATGAGCAAGTCATTGGCAATATTCATGATAGAGTCAAGACGAGATCGCAAGTCCACAACTTCGCCAATTGTGCCTTTGCCTCATCGATAGAGCCAAAGAATATAGTTGAAGCGTGCGAAGATAGTGCTTGGATCCTTGCCATGGAGGTGGAACTCATTCAATTCGAGAGGAATGAGGTATGGGAGCTTGTTCCTTTGCCATCGAAGAACCACACCGTCATAGGGACAAAGTGGATCTTCAAGAACAAAACCGACGAAAACCAAGTCGTCGTTCGGAACAAAGCTCGGTTAGTAGCTCAAGGCTATCGACAAGAGGAAGGTATCGATTTCGAAGAATCCTTCGCTCCGGTAGCTAGATTAGAATCAATTAGACTATTATTGTCTTTTGCATGCCATAAAAACTTTAAATTATTTCAAATGGATGTTAAAAGTGCATTTGTAAATGGAGATGTCGTTGAGGAAGTTTACGTTTCTCAACCTCCGGGCTTCATAAATGAAAAATTTCCAAATCACGTTTTTAAACTAAAGAAAGCTCTTTATGGTTTGAGACAAGCTCCTCGAGCTTGGTATGATCGCCTAAAGAATTTTCTTTTGGATTTGAATTTTAAAATGGGCGAAGCCGATTCTACAATTTTTGTTAAGCATGCGAATAATGATATTTTATTAGTTCAAATTTATGTTGATGATATCATTTTCGGTGCTACTAACTTCACTCTTTGCGAAGAGTTTTCTAATGTTATGAAGGAACAATTTGAGATGAGCCACATGGGCGAACTCAAATATTTCTTAGGTCTCCAAATTCGCCAATTGAACGATGCAATCTTCATCCACCAAACGAAATACACGGTGGAGTTGCTAAAGCGATTTGGAATGGAGAATGCCTCCGGGAAAAAGACTCCTATGAGCACTACAACGCATCTTGATAAAGATACGGGCGGAAAAGATGTAGACATTCGTCTATATCGAGGTATGATAGGTAGTTTACTTTATCTTACCGCAAGTAGGCCCGATATTATGTTTGCCGTTTGTATTTGTGCTCGTTATCAGTCTCAACCTAAGGATTCTCACTTAGTAGCGGTTAAACGTATTTTTCGCTATCTAAGTTACACTTTAGATTTTGGATTACTTTATCCGAAATCTAGCACATATGAGTTAGTCTCATATAGTGACGCTGATTATGCGGGATGCAAATCCGACATGAAAAGTACTAGTGGCACTTGCCATTTTCTAGGAAATTCCCTTGTCTCTTTGTTTTCCAAGAAGCAAAATTCGGTATCACTTTCAACCACCGAGGCGGAATATATTGCCGCCGGTGCCGCTTGTGCCCAGGTTCTTTGGATGAGACACACACTGAAGGATTTTGGTATTCATTGTGATACTAGCCCTATCATGGTGGATAACCAAAGTGCTATTTGTCTTTCAAAGAATCCGATGCACCATTCCCGATCTAAACACATAGATGTCCGACACCACTTTTTAGATGATCATGTTGCTAAAAAGGACATCATATTAGTGTACGTTGAAACCCAAAAGCAAATCGTCGATATTTTCACGAAACCCCTAAAGGAGGACTCCTTTGTGCGGTTGCGTCGAGAATTGGGGATTATGGGTGAATCCGAGATATATGATTCATGTTTCATTCAATTATCTTGCATGCTATTATATTTCGCGATATTTCGTTCATGCTAGATTTATTGAATTTTTGGGGATTTTATGTGATTTGTTTGAATTTTTGCTCGAATTCTTATTTGAATATCGTATATGTGATTTCGATGTTTTATGGGGTAGTTTAGATGACTAATGAGAGAGTTAAGATGTTTCATCCAAGTGGTTTTTGAAGAGAACTCATTTATCAACTTTTGGACTCTTCTAGTCGGTTTCAGTTCATTAGTCAACCGACTAGATGCGCATCTAGTCGGTCAGCTAATGAACTCAGACCGACTAGTTCAAGCTTTAAACTTTCTATTGTCATTTACTTCTTTTAGTCGGTCATAGTACACTTACCGACCGACTAGATTGAAAACTAGTCGGTCAATGAGTATACTGTGGCCGACTAACTCTAGCCCTAGAAATTTCTGTTTGCCTCTGTTTCGACTTAGTCGGTTCAAGCTCATTGACCGACCGACTAGATCGTAATCTAGTCGGTCAGTGCTTGAACTGTGACCGACTAAGTGCGTTAGGGCAAACGCGTCTTTTCGCATTCTAAACCGACTAATACCCATTCATTCCGATTGTTTTGCTTTTTAGTCGGTCTATTTCGTTCCCCAACTCGAAAACTCCCTCTCCCCGTTCGAGACCCTTCATCTTCCCGTCGATCTCCGGCGCTTTTCCCGTCCATCCGTCGCCGCCGATCACCCTCCCCTAGGTATATCTCCTCCTCCTAGGTCGTTTTCCTACTCTAGGGTTTGATCTTGGCCGATTTCATCCTCTAGGGTTCTAGGGTTTCGAATTTCATTCTTAGGTTTTTGAGCTTGTTTGTTTTCAGTTCTAGGGTTTGAGTTAGGTTGCTTGATCTTATCCCGTCGCTTGTTTGATCTCGTTGTGCCGCGATCATGGCAAAGACGAGAATCCCTATCGCGTCTTCTGGGCCATCCCCCATTTCCGTCGAGCCTAACCCTAGGAATCCGTCTAAGCCCAAACGCCGTGCTAAATCTACCCAAGCTTCTCCGTCTTCGCCTCCTCTGAAGAAACAGAGGACGGCGACGGTCAAACCCGGTAAACTGTCTAAGTCTAGAAAGCCTGTTCTCCACAGTCCCTCTACTCCTCCTGATTCTGATACTGAGTTTAGACCTGAGGATGAGCCTGGCCATAGGGAACCTACTCCTCCACTTCGTCCTAGGACTCGCTAGCCTAAGGGAAGGGCCCAATGCCAGCGGGTGGTGTTGACATATCGTTGTGTCGCGACGACCCTATGTGTCTAGCGGCCTACAACCGTATTGAACACTGCCCGATGCTATTGGAGCACTATGTTCAGTTTTCAGATTTCCTTGGCTTAGCTGACCTCCTCTCCTATAGTGGGCTCCTTGACTACCTTCGCTTCGACCCTAAGGCGAACCCTAGACCATATCCTCGCCTGGTCAAATTATTCTACGCCAATCGTGTCTGAGGCCACTACGATGAGAGTCACTCCATCGAGACTACTGTCTTGGGAACTCCTATAGTTCTCATGGCAGAAATCTTGGGGGAGGTACTTGGTTGTTCGTCGTCTGGTCTCCTTCCGTCGGATATTTCTGTTGATGATATCTCTTCCTTGGATCAGTCCGTTCTTTCTGATATCTTCCATGTGATCCCTCCTGCCTTCATTGGTGTTCCTTCGAAGTCGTTCAAGCCAAATGCATGGGTGCTAAATCTCATTCTGAAGTCGTGCTTGCTTCCCAAGTACGGCTCATCTTCTCTGCCATCCCAGCCATTTCTCAAGCTGATTTATGCTCTTTTCTTGGGTTGCGAGATTAATTGGGCTCGCGTTATACTCGATAAGATGGACTCTTTCGAGTGTATTCGTAAGACCAATAAATCTGCGCATATCCCTTACCCGTGTCTGTTGACCCTGGTTTTCCGTCATTTCCGTGTCCCTCTCCCTCCTGACGATGAGCGTCCCTTGGGTCCTCCTCTGAACGCGACGGCCGTTAAGAAATCTCTTACGGCGCTTCGTCACGTGCAGAGGTCGACCACATCTGCTTCCCAGGCCACTCCCTCAGCTGCTGCTGCCCCCACTCCTTCTGCCACATTAGATGATGTCGTACGCTTACTTCGTCGGCACGAGTCGCGTTTGGCTCGTACCGAGGAGGTCATCTGCCGTATGGCTAGCTTGATGGGCGTCCAGCTTCCTCCTCCTGTTTCTGAGGACGAGGAGATGGACGATGAGGAGTTTGATGAGCTTGTCACCTCCTTGGCTCGTGGCGATGAGGCCACTGCTGCTGCTGCTACCACATCTGCTCCTGGAGATGGCACCACTTCCGGTGCTCCAGAGACTTCTGCACCAGTAGTTCAGACTTCTGAGGCTGCTGCTGCTCCTGTTGACGACCCTGCTCCTGTCTTGCCTGCTGATACTCCTGTTGAGACCCCAGCCGTTGAGCCCGTCGTCGTTTCCACACCTGCCCCGACGATCTCGTCTGTTGACACGCCTCTCCTCCCTGCAGAGCCTGAGTCCACTCCGTCGACTGGACCCACGGAGACTGCAGATCCAGCCACTTCCTCGTGATCGTCTGTATCGAGGACTCTCCACTGCTCATTGGATGATGCATCATATTGAGAGTATTTTGGGTTAGGATGGAGTTTGAGTGTTATTTTGATGTATTTTGATTTTTATGGATGTCGGTGTTGTATTTTGATGTACTTTGGATGATGCTGATGGTTAGTTGATGTATGATGTATTTACATTTTTGGTTGATATCCATGGTCGTTTGTATTTTGATGTACTCGATGTGATATCTTTTTGGATGTACTCATGATGTTTATATATATATATACATCGATGTTCTCCTTATTTTATTCGTCGTGCACTTTTACTATTCGTTCAACGCATATGATATGTGAATTCGTCGCTCGACGCTTGGAAGCTTGGTTAAATAGATTATATTTCTATGATTGTGAAGAATATTTTTCCATGCACAAATTTAACCAAGAATATTGAATATTGGAGAGTATGTTCCTTTACTCAATAAATGAATTAATATTTGGTATTTTTGATGATTTTAATTTTCGCTTTTAAAATGATGGACAATTTTGGCACACCTTGATTTGATTTCAACACTTTTCCCTTGGTGTCATTTAGGTCCATCATCATTGTCTATGACTCCCGATGTTGGATTCTCCATTTCCTAGTTGTTGTCGTTGTATGCCCCCCACTTTTGGGATAATGCCAAAGGGGGAGAGATAATGACAATAAATAGGTCAAATAAAAATTTAACTCAATTTCCAAGAATCTAATTTGATGTGTTAGATTCAGGGGGAGTTAAGATATATATAAGGATTTTCAAAATCCGATATTTCAAAAATCGATTCTCTTTATTTATCTTACTCGTCTCATTGATGCAATTCATATATATTCATTTTGGAATTAACGTGTCATCAATGCAGGGGGAGTAAGTATTTTTCATTTGAATCATTATTTTTGATTATTATTTATGTTGGTTTGTCATCACCAAAAAGGGGGAGAATGTTGAATATTGGACTCCCCGGATTTGGTTTTGTATGATGAGCAAACATAAATAATTCATGAACTAACAATTTGTGAGCGCAGTATTGGAGATCGTCGCAAAAATCACGAGAACATTCAAAGCGACATCTCAAGACTTCTCAAAGCTCGTATTCATTGCCTAAAGCTTCGTTGAAGCTCTTGGACCGTTTTGGAAGTCATGAAGAATTGATCGAAGCTTTCGAAAACCGTTCCTTAAGGTTTTATTTATAGTCTTTTAGCTTTGATCTATAGAATGTTTAGCCTTGAGTATATCTTACGATTCTATCTTCTTAACGCTCATATCGTAGCTCTAGGATCTTAGTACAAGTTCATTCTAACTTCCTCGAAGCGTCGCGCTTTGATTCGGACTTGTTTGTGCATGTTAGTTGGTACAAGAAGAAGTACTGACCGACTAGATGGTGATCTAGTCGGTCAACAACGCTTCTTGGACCGACTAGTTTGCTTCCTTAATATCTTGCACCTTACTGTTTACAGTTAGTCGGTCTACGTTGACTCACCGACCGACTAGTTTGTGAACTAGTCGGTCAGTGATGCTTCTTTGACCGACTAGTTGTGATTTACTGTACATGCTAAATCTCTCCTAAGCTACTGTTTATCGTTAGTCGGTCTAAGAACGTTTGGTGACCGACTAGTTGACAATCTAGTCGGTCAACTTTTGTTCTTGGACCGACTAAGTCAATTTGTATTCAGACTATTTCATTTTGCCTCTTAGTCAGTCTACGTTCACTGACTGACCGACTAGTTGTGAAACTAGTCGGTCAGAATGTCTTCTTGGACCGACTAGATTTCTAGGTCTGAATTTCTATCTCTTCTCAGTTCCTCACTTAGTCGGTCCATGTTGTTTGACTGACCGACTAGTTGATGAACTAGTCGGTCAGTGGTTGTTCTTTGACCGACTAGTTGCCTCAGATTTCTATCCGTTGGGAATTGACCTAACTTGTTCTTATAGGACCCTATAAATACGAACCTAGGTCATTTCTCTCTAGGTAAGAGCTGCCATTAAGAGATTCATTGAGATTAAAAGAGATAGCCATTCTCACTCATTTCCAAAGCTCTCTTCCTCACAAGAAACCCATTCTCTCACTTTCTAGATCTAGAATCCATATTGAGAGAAGCTTGTTCTTGGTGAGATCTTCAAGCTCTAGCTTGATTCAAGTCTCCAAATCACTCCTAGGCACCTATTGCTGGTCATTTCCTTGGTGCTAGGTCTTGGTGACTTCATCTTCCTCAAATCCTTCCTTTCACCTATTGGGTAAGAAAAACTCAAGGTATAGGATTTTGTGGTAAGATTGTTTATTTCATTATAAACTTGTTTATATTGCTTATTGATTCTCTCGGTTGTGAGAGAAGGTTGTGATCCCGGGTTGTGGGATTCACTATTACCATTGCATGTATGATTTGATCTTGTGAAGGTTTTTCACAAGATATTCATAGTGGAAATCTTGGGTTAGGGTTTCTAACCTAAGTATCCGGAGGGGATCCGGGTGGTTGGGACGTATGATCACCGGGAACAAGTCGGGGAGACTTGGGTGGATCCGAACCCAGTAACATCTTTTGTTAGCATTGTTAAATTTGTTGTTGTCATTCAATTTAAGCTTCCGCAAATTGATTTGGTAGTTGTTTGCACTATAATTAGGAATTATACTCCTTGTTATTTTTAAAGTACTATTCACCCCCCCTCTAGTACTTGTGCAGTAGCTTGTAGGGCATTACATTAGCCTCCTCCAATTTGCTCCTCCACCAAGCTTTCTAGCCTCCCATGGCATCCAAGCCCTAACCCTAGCCTCTTAGGGAAAAAGAGGGCTCCAGAACCCCCAAAAACTCTCTAAAAACCAAAGAAACCTAACTGCCTTTTCTGGATTTCGAACAGGCCAAAAAAATCCCCTTATTGGCTAATCGGGTCTACCCAAGCGCCTTGCGGGTCGGGCGACAGCCGCCCGACCCGCCCGCTTCAAACGCGCGCGCCTGCGCATGAGCGGGCCGGCCGGTGGGCCGGCCCGCGAATTAGCTGCTTGCGTTTTTTCTTTTTCTTTTTTAATTACGCATTACGGCGGCCCGCTCAGCGAGGGGCCGCAGGCCGGCCTTTGTTTTTTTTTTGTTTTTTAAATTCGAAACGCGTCCCGCTCTGGTTTCAAATGAAGGGCGCAGATGGCACCACGTGGCGCCACCAGATCGCGCCACATGGCGCCCCTTTAAATTCCTTTTTTCTGCTTTAAAACCCCATATTCTCCTCCAAAAATCCACCAAAAATACCCAGAAATCTCGGAAAATTCCCAGAAAAATCTGAAAAATCCCCAAGACCCTCAGGAGTACCTGAAAAATATGAGAAGGAGAAATTAGTTCATTTGATTATGAAATGAATATAATTACTATTAAACACAATATTGACTTCCAATAATCATATAAAATAATACATTGCTCAAATAATTCTCAAAAATTGACAATATGATCACAATAATACCAGGAGCATATGAAAAATATCAGGAAGCCAATAAAGACGATAAAATCCATATTTTGTGCCAAGAATGAGAGTAAGCCCTAAAATGAAACATAAAATGAAAATTCACTCAAAAGAACAATATTAAATATAATTCTTAGCAAAAAATGGGGGTAACTATTGGGTATAAATATACACTTTTCACTCTGAATCACACCTGCAACTAGCTTTTGCTAGTCCCTAGCAAAATATGCGATAAATTCGGATTTAAATGAAAACATGCACCAAACTCACAATATCCTCATGGCATACCCAAAATGGTATTTCCAATTGATTTCAAAGCCAATATATCCAATGTATGAAAGTAAACAACACATGACATTTTCCTCAATCCAATTCAAAGAAAAGTGAAGTAATAAGCACCGTATCGCATTTATCGGGATATATCACAAATGACAAAGTTTCTAATTTTCATAGAAATGGCCAAACAAAATAAATTTCCTCTAAGTTGTGGGAGATGAGATTGCATCACTCATGTTGCTTCTTCTTTCATTTATTCATTCATTTTTTTCCTTTTCTTTTTCTTTTTCTCTCTTTTTTTGTATGTTTTTAGTATGTTTTTGTTTTTGTTTTGCATTCACGCAATCATGCTATGAAATGCAAACACCGCCACCTTTACATACACGTGAAAACACTATATAGACAAAGGGATGGAATGATCCCCTAAATCTCTTTTTTGGCGTCCTCCCCAATGTTTCGTGGGGGCACCGGCTACTCAATTTGATTAGAAAGAAACATTCACTTATATAACTCTCTTTCTCATTCTAAACATGAATTATCAATTCATCCACCCACTCCTTAAGAGGAAAACAAAACATGCACCATATGGCCACACCCAATCCAATTAAAAACTAAGCCATTCATCCCAAATCATACAATCACTTACACCAAACTATTCCCAAATTATTTCAAAGAGATATCACGATGTATAAAATTGTTTCATACATGGCATATTAGCATTTGACTCCAAATTGGAAAATAAATGAAACATGTCAATCAAACATCTAGAAAGTTGATACCAAAATAATAATCCGAAAAAATTGCATGGCATTAAGCATGTAGGGACTAAACATGAAGCTCGCGGCATAGGGACAATGAGAACAAATATGATATGCAATAAAGAGCAATGGGTGATGGCGAAATGGAGGTATCTCACACAAAAAAAATTTTAACATCAAAATCCTAACAACCCTAAAGATTCTAATACTATCCCCCCAACTTAAAATAAACATTGCCCTCAATGTTGGGAGAGTATTAGATCTCGGCAAAAGATCCTAGAAAAGAAAAGAAAGCATACGAAAGCACTAAAATAAAACATTTATTTATTTACACTATTGGAAAGAACACACCGTGGCAAAAGGTGGATCTCGAATGTATAACGGTGGTGGCAACTGCTCGATCATATCCTTACGCTCCTCCGTAAGCGTCGCCACGTCCAATGCCCTACCTCCATTGCGAGCATTAGCGGCAAGCGACACAACCCCGAGCATCTCCTTATGATGGGTTCCTGCCAAATGGGGGAGATAGGTCGTGTCAAAAATAATTGGGCGAGAGCGCCCGTCCAAGTGAAAAGCTTGCCAAAACGGGTCGTCGAAATGAATAAATGAATTTACGATCAAATGACGACAATCCGAATCATTATGATATGGAATTAAATAATTTGATTCAGGGGTGGAGGGAAAAGAAAGATGGGAACTTTTCTGAAATGTGATGCTAGGCTCGAGATGATGCATGGCCTCAAGAGGAGGTGGAAGTGGCTGCAGAGAGAAAACTGGAGTAGGAGGGATCTCGGGCTCAATATATACCATGTCGCAATCCCCGTCACTATCCTCTTCCTCGACGTCAACATCAACGATCTCTGCGGCACTCCCCATAATTGGTAACTGCTCCTGACAAATCTCCTCGATGACTGGCAAGTGTGCATCCTGAGGCGAGGGAAGTGACATCTGTGACATGACTGGAGGTAGATTTGTCTCGGGAAAATCCAAGCACGCATCATCCTCGTCATCCCAGAAATAGTTCATCTCAGTCGTCCTCCCTAAGTACTCAAACTCTTCGACCTGTGAAGTTAACTCTGAAGTGGATTGTGGCTCAGGCTCCATGGTGTTCTCAATCTGCTCTTGGCCATCATGCACATCTGCTTCATCCTCAACCTCAAAGTGAAAATGCATCGTGTCACTGTCGTGGTCGACACACACTCCATCATCCATCTCCTCTGAATCCCCAAAATATGGACATTCAGCTTCCTCTACTTGGCTCCAATGTGCCCCATCATCATGTTCTGCTTGTTCCTCCGTAGGGCCGTAATGGAATGAGCCCTCAGCTGGCTCCTCAGGCTGGTCCTGGACCTGCTAGACTGTCTCCTCATACTCTGCAAGGTCCCTCGGGTAACACCATGAATCCTCGGTCGAATAATCAAAGAACTCCCCACCGCAGCTCATCTGCACGAAGTCACGTCCAGATGGAGATAATCCCGTATAAAAGATCTGCAGGAGATGATCCTCGTGAAAGCTCTGGTGTGGGCACGCAAGCACCAAATCATTGAATCTCTGCCAAGCTTGATGGTAGGCCTCCCACTCAGCTTGGGTAAAGCTCGCTATATGCTGCTCCATGGCTTGCCGCCCCTGTACATGCTCCAAGAAAGTAGGCAAAAATATTCGGAGAAATTCAGCCTGAAATGACAGCCAAGTAAAATGTGAGTCGAGAGACAATGAATCAAACCAAAGTCAAGCATCATCTTGTAAAGAAGAGGGAAAAAATCTAAAGTATATGCAATCATCAAAAATTTTCCCACCAAGACAAGAAAATATCCAATCTTCAAACTTTTTCAAATGTAAATGAGGGTTCTCCCACTCCGAATTATGAAAGTATGGCGGGAGTGAGATATCCTCAAAATCAATGTCGGAAAAATTTGAAGATGATGCCATTTTGTTTTTTTAAAATTTTTTTAAAGAAAATGAAAATAAACAACCAAAAGACTCAATAAGTGGAAAATAAATAAAATGGAAAGACGCAACACTAAGAGATAGAAGTATCACACTAAAACTTTCAAAATCAATCAAAAAATGCAAATAATAGAAACCGTTGTCCCCGGCAACGGTGCCAATTGATTGAACCAGAAAACGCGCAAAGGCACGCCTTCCACTCCCAAGTGTAGGAGCGTCAATGCAATAATTTATAAATAGCCGGTGAGTACCGGGTCGGATCACGGAGACAAGTCGTTCTACACTCGCAAAATTGATCGATAAAGAGAGAAAATAGCGTGAGACAACCGCCTCAACTACGGTGGAAAAGTGTAGGAAAACGTGAGGAGAAACTATAATCCTATCCTAAGTGTGTAGGGTTAGAGAGCCAAACGGGGATTTAAGATAGCAAGGCGAGGAGCATGGGTTGTAGGTTCATTAATTTTTGGTGTTAATTAAGCTCAAATTACCCGCATATAACTCAATTAATCATCCAGCTAAAGAAACTCAATCGGAAAATTTAGCATTCAAGAACATAATAATTAGCAATAGGGATGGATGTATCATCATAGCACTACTCAAATTTAAACATGGTCTCTTCTCAAAGAGTACCCACTTGGGTCTTAGCCAATTAAAATGTGCCATAATAGTTCATCCAACTTTAACATGAAATTAGGCAAGAGGTAATTAAAGCTATAATTAACAACCAACATCCATGAATCACAACCCAAGCCATTCAACACTACTCAATCATCATGAAACAAAAGATGGAATTTTCATTTAAAATTAAACTAAGTTCATTATAAAATGAGAGATATCAAAATACAAAGGGGAAGAGGAAGGATTTCACCAAGATCTCCCCAAATGAGCCTTAGCCTCCTCCAATTTGCTCCTTCACCAAGCATTCTATCCTCCCATGGCCTCCAAGCCCTAACCCTAGCCTCTTGGGAAAGAAAAGGGCTCCAAAATCCCCAAGAACTCTCTAAAAACCCAAAGAAACCCAACTGCCTTTTTTGGATTTCGAACAGGCCAAAAAAATCCCCTCATTCGGCTAATCGGGTCTACCCAAGCGCCTTGCGAGTCAGGCGACGACCGCCCGACCCGCTTGCTTCAAACGCGCGCGCCTGCGCATGAGCGGGCCGGCCGCTGTGCCGCCCCACGAATTAGCTGCTTGCATTTTTTCTTTTCTTTTTTTAATTACACATTATAGCGGCCCGCTCAGTGAGGGGCCGCAGGCCGGCCTTTGTTTTTTTATTTTTTTTTTAAAAATTCGAAACGCGGCCCGCTCTGGTTTCAAATGAAGGGCGCAGATGGAGCCACGTGACGTCTCCAGATCACGCCACGTGGAACCCCTTTAAATTCCTTTTTTCTGCTTTTAAACCCCATATTCTCCTCCAAAAATCCACAAAAAATCCACAGAAATCTCGAAAAATACCCAGAAAATCTGAAAAATCCCCAAAACCGTCAGGAGTTCCTGAAAAATATGAGAAGGAGAAATTAGTCTAGTTGATTATGAAATGAATATAATGACTATTAAACACAATATTGACTTCCAATAATCATATAAAATAATACATTGCTCAAATAATTCTCAAAAATTGACAATATGATCACAATAAAACCAGGAGCATATGAAAAATATCAGGAAGCCAATAAAGACGATAAAATCCATATTTTGTGCCAAGAATGAGAGTAAGCCCTAAAATGAAACATAAAGTGAAAATTCACTCAAAAGAGCAATATTAAGTATAACTCTTAGCACAAAATGGGGGTAGCTAGGGGGGTATAAATAAACACTTTTCACTCTGAATCACAGAAGCAGTGAACTGCAGCCAACGAGTTGACTCGACTGAGCAGCCACCTGCTCGGTTGAGTAGCCGACGCGCCCAAGCAACATGCGGGCCCAATCTTCTAGTTTCTAAGAATTATTTGTGGGGTCCCTACCCCTTGTATATAAGTGATTTTCCTTTAATATTTTGGACATGGAAAGTTACATCGAGAGTTATATAGAGTTTTAGTGTAAGTTGAGATTTAATTAAGAATTTTAGATCTATGTTTTTGGAGAAGACAAAGACTTGATTTTTATTGTGCTTTCTTACTTGGAATCTTTTGGATCTTATTTATCTATGACTTGCTATCGATCCACATCGCTTTTGGTACGTATTCTAATCTTTTATATGTTTTTGATTGCTATGATGAATTCCATGGTTAAAAATCCAAACTTTCTTTGCATTCTCTACCATGCGTGAGTAGTTTTATCTAGGGCTAATGGATTAGCCCTAGGATCTTAGGAAAAAGATGCGAAGCTAGGATTTTTAGGTTGCAGTGGACATAAAAAGTGGAGTATTTTAGTTGATCTATCAAAATCCCTAGAAGAACTCGTACTAAGATCGTGACCATGTCCGGTGGAATCGATGAGCTTAAGGAGTATCTTATGGATTTAATTAGGAAGTTAGTGGATTCAACCAAGTCTCGTGACTATGCCCAGCTTGTGTCTTGATGGGATCCACCGATGAACTATGTCACTAATTGACGGCTACCGCCATTGCGTCGATAAGAGCCATCAAAATACCTCGAAGCTCTAACCCACGAGAGTGGTACGAGTTGAGAGCATTCGAATTAACCACGAGAGTGGTGATATTATTGTAGATCCTTAATGCACATATCGTATGCATCTATCGTGAGAGTGGGTTGAATACGGTATGTTAGATTCATGATGCTTAGACGCATGAATTCACTTCCTAGGTGCTACAATCCCCAATAAAACCAAAGCAACGTAGAAGTCCTAACCTAGCATCGACCTCCGATGATCCAAGCGGTGAGTCCCAATGCCCTAGTCTCTTTATATTGATCAAACATCACCAAACAACCATTCGTTCAAACCGACTGCTACCTCTTTTTGAGACTTAGAAATAACCCGAGATCATTACACCGCTACTTTCCCTGTGGGATCGATATCTTTTATACTATAACTTGACACCGTCCGCTTGCGTTCGTGAGCCCGAAACCGATACTTAGGAACCATTCAGCGCCTGGCATTAGTGACACTGCCAGGTGGCTTTTAGGTGTTAGTTCCGGGTGCATCGGTAACTCTGCTTAGAGACTTATGCAAAGTAAAAGAAGGGATTTATATATCGAAAAAAAATTATTTCTTAACTCACAACCCTATACAACCCCCCTTCTAGTGTTGTCTACCATATACAGGATCCCACACAGCCGACCTTGCTGGTCTTTCCTTGACCAACACTCTTTCAAGCTCTGCCACCTAAGATGTGAGCTCGGTGACCGTACGTGCAGACACCTCCAGTTGGGCCATTGCTTGTTCTGTGGCCTCCTTTGCAACAACCATCTTTACATGCTTCAAAGTAAGGCTTGCCTCTGCATTGGCAATCTCTACCACTCGGTGACACAACTCAACGGCCACCGAGGACATCTACATTAGAAGAAAACAAAAGATCAAGCCTAACACTTGGCAAAATCAATGGAAGAAAGAGAAAGGAGGAGAATCGACCTGCTGACTATACCACAACATTGTGCTGGCCAGTCGCTCTGAATCAACCTTTTGTAGAATGGCATGGTCCCATTGAAGGAGAGAATTATCGTCTACCCAGGCGGTAGCACTTCCATCAAAGAAGATTGACTCCTTCACTCCTACTTCGAAGATAGGCTTGTGAAAATGGTCATTCAGGATTTGCAAGTCGGCCAAAGTTGACATATATGTCAGCAAAGAGCAGTCATGCTCAGGAGGGAGTATGGATGGTCTTGTAGGAATGAGGCTGAAGGGATTTAAGCATGCATCTATAGGTCTTTTTCCCATCGGCTAGCCCTAGGCTTAACAGACGTGGAAAAGTAGCTGAAGAAGAAAAACCATAAAATTACATTTTATGAAAAACCCTATGGAAATACATTAACATGTGCATGATCTATACTATCTAAGGAGAGGGGTGAACCTATCTCGCAAATATATATCCAAAATTTAACTACTAAAATAAAGTTTGTACCTTATGTTTTTGTGGTTGCAAAAATAATTTCCGCATGGCAATGAAGCGATTGCAACGCCTCGTCTTTGAGCTGACCACTTACCCCAGAAAGTTTCACCTTAGCTGAATCCATGCCTCAAGCTCCGGATCAAATCCGAACTCCCTTCAAGTTTTGCTAGAACCTGAAAAGGGAATACAGAGGAAAAGAGGGAAAAATATTTGGTTGCCTTTTAATCAAGGTTGCTTAAATAATTTAAGAAGAGCTCCTTTGATTAAGGCTTGCTGTGTTTCATATGAAGAAGATGGGCTCCCTATTTATAGGAGAGATGAGCCTTCAACAAATCTCACATCCAATAAGGGACTAAAAACTAGAATCAAGTTGATTCAAGTTTTTCCTCTTTTGAGGGCTTAAATTTGGGCAATTGTATCTCCCTCTTCAGTACTCCTTAGAAGCCAAATGATATATCATTTCGAAGGCCTTCTTATGAGGAACGCATAGAAACTCATGGTGCACAATTCCGAGTTCATTTGACCACTCAAAGTTGTGCACACAGTTGGATTAAAACTGTAATTTGCACAGTTTTTCCAGTCGCCCCTGCAGAGGATGAACTTCGGGCAATTACTTTTCCTTCTCGGGTGATCCTCCTGAAGTGATATAATGTACCAAATCGAAGAGCACTGAACAGATAATGCATAGAAACAAACGGTGCACAATTTCGAGTTTGTTTGACCACTCAAACGTTTGCACTAAGTTGGACCAAAACTGCAATCTGCACAGTTTTTCCAGCCGCTCCTTGCAGCGGCTAAACTTTGGACAATTGTTTATCCTTCTCTGGTGATCCTCCTGAAGTGATATAATAAATCAAATTGAAGAACACTGAATGAAGAATGGATAGAAACAAACAACGCACAATTTCGTGTTCGTTTGAACCTCAAAATTCGACGTCAAAGTCGACCCAAAAAATCTGTCCCAAAAGGTGATGTGCCGCTCTTTGGATTTGCACCCGAGTCTGCACTCGAGTCGCTCTCGAGACGGCTCTGGTGTAGCCTGAGCTGTGCTCGGGCTACAGCTAGGTCTAGGACATTCCCGAATACTGGTTGGGGTTTTCTATGCTCTTTAGAGGGCTCGATATTCGTGTTAGATCCTATATGAACGAAATCCTCTTCACAATAGTTTGCGACCATATTAATTCATATTCATCAAATGCAGTTTCCTTTTATCACTTAGACGAGGATCTCAGCTTGTGTGAGACCCTACAACCTGACCATTCTACAGGTGGGACTCATAACCCCAGACGATAGTGACCGCGAGCAGCAACAGCCACCCCTGATTTGGTATCATCCTTACATGGTGTCACGCCCCGCTTCCCTAAAATGGAGGCGAGACGTGAAAAGGCCCGCACGAGAGTGGAGCTGTGAAGCCCCAAACCCGATAAGCGTCAATAAAACGTAAGCATGTCCATGTAACCACAAACGGAACAACAATAATAACACAAAGGGAGACAGAAACAAAATCTCAATCTCAGAAAATGTCCAACATTAAAATTAAGTTCAACATCCAGAAAAGCCACCGGGCTAAAAGAAAGACTCTAAAGGCCCAGAACAAGGCCAAACAAAGACAAACGTAAACAGAGTGTAGGTGCTGCGCACCGACAACTACAGCAGTCTAAAACAAAAAGGGGAAAGCTCAACGAAGACACTAGGATTGGTCCCCAGTGTCCACGTACTCCTCGCCAAACACAGACTTGGGCACGGCGTCTGTAAACACCTCGTCCTCAACAACGGATTCAGGCTCGGGACCTAACATGTGTCACCCAAAAGAGTAAAGGGGCACATGTCAGCAAGTCTAAAAGACTTGGGCAAGGAAACTGAAGGTAAGGTAAACTAGCAACCTAGCAATTATAGTATGATGCATGGCATGGTAAGTACAGTATGGAAGTGACTAGTAAGGGAAGTACAAGTAGCAAGTATGTCATGGATAACAAGTAAAACATGGACATGTACAAGTCAAGTGGTTCACGTCAAGTGAACAAGTCAAGTAAACAAGTTGTGCACAGAGATTCCGCCTGTTGGCTAGAGTGGCTGATCGGGCCAACTCCTAAGCTCAAGTGACCGTTTATCTCTACCCCTCCACGTGTATCGAGCCAGGGAATTACCCCGAACACAGAATGCTCGCTTCTGGAACACGAGCCAGGAAGTGTATTTAACAAGTATGGCGTATGGTTATGCCTGCAACGCAGGTGCCTAGCCGGTAAACAAGTAGATCGGGCATTGGCTATCAACCAACTCACGTAGCCCGCTTCTGGAACACGGGCCAGGAAACACAAGTATTGTAGCGTGTGCTACGAATGCGACATACAACATGGATAGCATGGATGACAATTAATTCGCGTACCGTTAATCAAAATTAAACATGACATGATAGTTATGCAACATGATAAATGACGGTCATAGCTTCGTTGTCAAGCTAGTTCCTGAAATTATGCCTAGGCGAGTATCATTTCGTCGCCTAGTCTCTTTTACGCCTACAACAAGCAAATGGCCTAAGACATGGCCCAAACCCTAAGTGGCAAGTTTCACTTGCCTAGCACTGAGGATGACGATCAACGTGGCCGTCACTCAAATGCTAACTACGGAGATGAGATCGCTGCCATGGCAAAACAATATTAGAACAACATCCAACCTAGTTTTATTAGGGTTTCACAAAAACACAAATGGGCTATGAGGATATTAAGAGATCGAGTTATTACCGTATAGGAGGCGGAAGAACGATGCCGAGCAAGCACGGCAACGGAAGAAACGCTCCGGGAAACCTAGGGTTCAGATCTGGAATGGATGGGGAAAATCTGGAGAAATGGGGTTTTGGGGATTTTTGGGGGTTGGAGATGACCTAGGGCATTGTGGTAGATCAAAATAGAGAGGGAAACTCCAAGGGAGGAAGGAATGGCTTGGAGAAATGTTGGAGAGTGATTTGGGGAAGAAAGGGGCTCAGAAAAATGAAAGAGGGATGAAAGAAATCGTGGGTGGGGTTTAAATAGGGAGTGCTAGCGGCTGCCCAGAAATTAGGGTTTCGACACTAGTTAGTCGGTCAAAGAACAACCACTGACCGACTAGTTTGGGAACTAGTCGGTCGGTTGACCAACGCAGACCGACTAAGTCCAAACAGTAACTCCTGTACAAAAATAGGATTTAGATTTAGTCGGTCAAAGAACAACTACTGACCGACTAGTTTGTCATCTAGTCGGTCGATGAACGTTCTTAGACCGACTAAGAATGAATAGTACTTGGCATCAAAATGAACATAGAGTTAGTCGGTTAAAGAACGATTGCTGACCGACTAGTTTGCAACCTAGTCGGTCGACAAATGTTCTTAGACCGACTAACAAGAAACAGTAACTCCTGAATAATTTACAAATCCCACTAGTCGGTCCAAGAAGGTTTACCGACCGACTAAATCGTCATCTAGTCGGTCGGTTCCCCTTCTTGTACCGGCTAACGTGCACCGAAAGTTCCGAAATGGAGTGCGAAGCTCCGGGATCGATTCCTAAGACTCCTAGGCTTGATCTAACAATAAGATATGACCGATATGAAGCTCGCCACGAATGACTTACTCCGAAATCGACGATTCTAAAGAAGAAGCTAGAAAAACGCGACGAAACGATCGAAAATGAAGCTACGGAAACAAAAACCACACATGAGGAGAAAATCCACCAAAACATATAATATAATATAATAAATCCAGATACATGAAAACCAGTCGTTACATCCTCCCCAACTTAAGAAAAATTCCGTCCTCGGAATTTCCCAACACTCACGTGTCCAGAAACAAAAGTGGGAAACGCTCTCGCATCTCATCCTCATTCTCCCAAGTAGATTCTCCTGGCGAGCCGTGTCGCCACATCACCTTCACAAGATTGACAACCTTGTTCCGAAGTGACTTCTGACGCCTGTCCAGAATCTGCACTGGCTGCTGGTCATACGTCATATCGGGGTGAACGGTAATCTCCGAAAAATCCACAGCATGAGATGGATCGCTAATGTATCGACGAAGCTGCGACACATGGAAAACATTGTGAACTCCCTCCAAAGATGGCGGCAAGGCTAAGCGGTAGGCTACCTCGCCAACTCTCTCCAGAACGTCAAACGGTCCAATGTATCGTGGGCTCAACTTCCCTCGCTTCCCAAAGCGAATCACACCACGATTCGGGGAAATCCTCAGAAACACATGGTTGCCCGGCTGAAACTCCAAAGGACGGCGTTTCGCATCCGCCCAATGCTTAAAACGGTCCTGAGCAATTCTCAACCTCTCCCGAATGTTCCTGACAACATCCACGGCCTCCACAATCATCTCAGGTCCCAACAGCTCCCGATCACCAACGTCATCCCAACTCAATGGCGATCGACATTTCCTCCCATAAAGAGCGACGAAAGGCGCCATGCCAATACTCGCTTGGAAGCTGTTGTTGTAAGAGAACTCTACCAGATGTAGATGGTCCTCCCACGAACCCTTGAAATCCAACATGCACGCCCTCAGCATGTCCTCCAAGATCTGAATCGTCCTCTCGGACTGACCATCCGTCTGTGGATGGTACGCCGTGCTGAAACTCAGACGCGTACCCAAACTCTTCTGCAAACTCTGCCAGAACTGAGATGTGAACCTCGTGTCTCTGTCCGACACGATACTCACAGGGACTCCGTGAAGTCATACGACCTCCTGCACGATTCACGTTACATCACTATCTAAACTAGGAAAAGGAAATAAAAACGGAGAGTAAAAGAATTTATCTCCATATATCTCCTCGCTAGCGCCTCAGTGGACTGTCCAACTCGGAAAGGAATAAAGTGCGCGGATTTGGTCAATCGGTCTACGATCACCCAAATCACGTCATTCTGCTTCGGACTCCGAGGTAGTCCAGTCACGAAATCCATAGTGATGTGTTGCCATTTCCACTCCGGAATCGGAAGCGGTTGTAGCAACCCTGCCGTACGCTGATGCTCCGCCTTCACTTGTTGGCAAACCAAACACTTGGCTACACTCCGAGCCACACTCCTCTTCATACCATGCCACCAATAGTTCAGACGAAGATCCTTGTACATCTTGGTCCCACCAGGATGCACAGAATACGGTGAACTATGTGCCTCCACCATCAACTCCTCTCTAATATCCCCAGCTGGCACACACAACCTGGCTCCAAACCTCAGCGAGCCATCCTCATGAATCAAAAAGTCAGTCCGCAGACCGGCTTCTACCTGCTCCCGAATCTTCACCAGCTTCAGATCTCCAGCCTGGCCAGCCTTGATCCGATCCACGATCGTCGACTGAATCTGCATACTCATCAACGAAGAAGCCTCCCCAGGAAGAACAATCTCAACACCAGACTCGCAAAAATCCTACTGCAATCTCCACTGCGAAGTCAACAACATCACCGCTGGAAGCTTACTCAGCGCATCAGGAACCACATTCACCTTGCCAGGGTGATACTGCAAATCAATCTCATAATCCGCCATGACCTCCAACCATCGACGCTGTCGCATGTTGAGCTCCTTCTGAGTAAAAATATACTTCAAGCTTTTGTGATCGGTGAAGATCTTCACTTTCTCACTCAGCAGGAAGTGCCTCCAAATCTTGAGCGCAAACACAACAGCAGCCAACTCCAAATCATGCGTCGGGTAATTCTTCTCATGAGTCTTGAGCTGACGCGAAGCATACGCCACAACATGCCCGTGATGATGCAACACACAACCGAGACCCTTGCTAGAAGCATCGCAAAAGATCTCAAATCCGCCGCTGCGATCAGGCACAACAAGAATGGGGGCAGTCGTCAATCTCTCCCTCAGAACACGAAAGGCATTCTCACAATCACCCGACCAAACAAAAGGTACATCCTTCTGCGTCAACCTGGTCATCGGCTCGGTAATACGGGAAAAGTCCTTAATGAAACGTCGATAGTAACCAGCAAGTCCAAGGAAACTCCGAATCTCAAACGCTGACTGCGGAACAGGCCACTCTCTGATGGCCCTGATCTTCTCGGGATCCACTGAAATACCATCTCCAGTCACCACATGCTCGAGAAAAGCAACCATGTCCAGCCAAAACTCGCACTTCGAAAACTTAGCATACAACCGATGCTTCCTCAAAATCTCCAATACTGTCCTCAATTGCGATGCATGCTCCTCCTCCGACTTTGAATAGATCAGAATGTCGTCAATAAAGATAACGACAAACTTATCTAAAAATTAGTAGAAAATCAGGTTCATCAGATTCATGAAAACTGCGGGTGCGTTGGTTACACCGAAAGGCATAACCACAAACTCGTAGTGTCCATACTTCGTCCTGAACGATGTCTTCGGAACATCTCCCTTCTTCACCTTCAACTGATGATAACCACTCCTCAGATCCAACTTCGAAAACACCCTCGAACCTCCAAGCTGATCAAAAATATCATCGATGCGAGGCAACGGGTATTTATTCTTGATGGTCACCGCATTCAACTCCCGATAGTCCACGCACATGCGACGCGAACCATCCTTCTTCTTCACCAGCAGCACCGGTGCCCCCCACGGAGACACACTAGGGTTGATATAACCCTTCCACAAAATCTCATCCAGCTGCTTCCGCAATTCCTCCAACTCGACGGGTGCCATACGATATGGCGCCTTCGAGATCGGCTGCGCTCCCGGAACCAGATCAATAGAAAATTCTAAAGCTCGATCAGGTGGCAAACCAGACATCTCCTCGGGGAAGACGTCATCAAAATCCCGCACAACCGCTGGCCTCTCCAACTCCATCTGCATAGCCACAACCTCCACCGGCCTGGCCCGAAATCTGACAGGACCAAGCGAACTGCTACCTCGGCTGAACTCAAACACTACGTGCCGTGAATCTCGAACACCACCTTCTTCCTTCGACAGTCGATCGTAGCATAGAAGCTCACAAGCCAATCCATCCCAAGGACCGAATCATAGTTGATGATGTCGTGGACAATGAAATCAGCGTAAAGCTCATGTCCACAAACCACCAACGAGCAAGAATTGCAACCAAGATGCACCGTGACCACGCTATTCCCTGTAACGATATTCCAACTCTTGGAAAGAGGGGACGTCGACAAGGAATGCTTCTCCACGAAGCTCCGAGAAATAATGCACATCGATGCACCAGAGTCAAAGAGGACTCGTGCAGGAAACGTGCACACCAAAATCACACCTACAAACAGTCTAACAATCAAGCCCTAGTCTAGCAAACAATCATATTCAAGCAAACAACATAGTCTAACAAACAAAGCCAAATAAGAAAGGAACAGCTAGAAGAGGATTACCTGCGATAACCTCATCCACAGCCCCGTTCTCCACAGCAGTCATCAGAAAAGCCTGCCGCCTCGGCGGAAAAGCCTGCTGAAAAGCCTGCCTCTGTGGAACAAGAGCTGCCCCACGTCCAGCAGGAACAGACGCTCTCTGCTGCAACGGCTGAGCTGCAACAGGTTCCCTCCAAGGCTGCTTCGACCTCGGACAATCCTTCATGGCATGGGTAGGATCTCCACAGACAACACACTGGCCCAGGAATCTCCTACACTGATCCTTGACGTGCCCGGTCCTGCCGTAGAAATGGCAAGTCTTCAGAATAGGCCCTCCTGGCCTCTTGAACTGAGCTGGCTGATTAGGCTTGAAACCAGGCCTAACCACCGCTCTGGCCTACTCCATAGGCCTCTTCCCAGCACCAGAAACATGTCCCCTCCTCTGGCTCAGGTTCAGCTCCTGCCTCCTTGCATCGACCAGAACCTTCTGATAAGAGTCCAGATCAGAGGAAGACATAAAACTCTGGAGCTCCAAAGCAAGTCCCTGCAGGAACCTCTGAGCCCTCTCATCAGCATCCTGCACCATCTTCGGTGCGAACCGACTCAGCCTAGTGAACTCTTGGTGGTACTGGTCCACCGTCAAGCTCCCTTGCTTCAGATCAATGAAGCGCTGCAGCATCTCCTTCTTAGCAGCCTTCGGAAAGAACTCCTCATCAAACCTAGACTTAAAGGTAGCCCAAGCTATCGGCTCCACCAACATCTTCTCTTCCGCATCCCACCAGTTCCGAGCGTTATCCTTGAGTTGCCGCTTCGCCAAATCAACCCATCCAGCCGGGGTGATCTTGGCCATCTTCAAGTTATCCTCAATGTTCCGAATCCACTCATCGGCAGCCAGAGGACCCTCAGACCCATCAAAATATGCGGGACCCAGCTCCCAAAATTGCTTCGCTCCCGGCTCGGAGCGAAGGGCCTCCGGAGCCGCCCGAGGAGCTCGACCAGCCGGAGCATTCTGGACTTGCAGGAGCACGCCTTGCTGCACCTGCATCATCTGAAGCATCATCCGCATCATCTCCCCATTGGTGGGTTCCCGCTCAGGCTCCTCGTCATGAGGGGGCGCACCACTACCACCACCACGGGTGATTCGCCTTCCTGCCATCTAATGACACAGAAAACGAAACAATTAGACTCATAGCTTATGACTCGGACGTCGAACTTAGTTTATTGGACATTCTAATATTATTATCGCTATTCCGACAATTCGCAGGTACAGAGGGACCTGCATGGGCCACCAACAAAACCTGTCACGCCCCGCTTCCCTAAAATGGAGGCGAGACGTGAAAAGGCCCGCACGAGAGTGGAGCTGTGAAGCCCCAAACCCGATAAGCGTCAATAAAACGTAAGCAGGTCCCTGTAACCACAAACGGAACAACAATAATAACACAAGGGGAGACAGAAACAAAATCTCAATCTCAGAAAATGTCCAACATTAAAATTAAGTTCAACATCCAAAAAAGCTACCAGGCTAAAAGAAAGAGTCTAAAGGCCCAGAACAAGGCCAAACAAAGACAAACGTAAACAGAGTATAGGTGCTGCGTACCGACAACTACAACAGTCTAAAACAAAAAGGGGAAAGCTCAACGAAGACACTAGGACTGGTCCCCAGTGTCCACGTACTCCTCGCCAAACACAGACTCGGGCACGGCGTCCGCAAACACCTCGTCCTCAACAACGGACTCAGGCTCGGGATCTAACATGTGTCACCCAAAAGAGTAAAGGGGCATATGTCAGCAAGTCTAAAAGACTTGGGCAAGGAAACTGAAGGTAAGGTAAACTAGCAACCTAACAGTTATAGTATGATGCATGGCATGGCAAGTACAGTATGGAAGTGACTAGTAAGGGAAGTACAAGTAGCAAGTATGTCATGGATAACAAGTAAAACACAGACAGGTACAAGTCAAGTGGTTCACGTCAAGTGAACAAGTCAAGTAAACAAGTTGTGCACAGAGATTCCGCCTGTTGGCTAGAGTGGCTGATCGGGCCAACTCCTAAGCTCAAGTGACCGTTTATCTCTACCCCTCCACGTGTATCGAGCCAGGGAATTACCCCGAACACGGAATGCTCGCTTCTGGAACACGAGCCAGGAAGTGTATTTAACAAGTATGGCGTAGGGTTATGCCTGCAACGCAGGTGCCTAGCCGGTAAACAAGTAGATTGGGCATTGGCTATCAACCAACTCACGTAGCCCGCTTCTGGAACACGGGCCAGGAAACACAAGTATTGTAGCGTGTGCTACGAATGCGACATACAACATGGATAGCATGGATGACAATTAATTCGCGTACCGTTAATCAAAATTAAACATGACATGATAGTTATGCAACATGATAAATGACGGTCATAGCTTCGTTGTCAAGCTAGTTCCTGAAATTATGCCTAGGCGAGTATCATTTCGTCGCCTAGTCTCTTTTACGCCTACAACAAGCAAATGGCCTAAGACATGGCCCAAACCCTAAGTGGCAAGTTTCACTTGCCTAGCACCGAGGATGACAATCAACGTGGCCGTCACTCAAATGCTAACTACGGAGATGAGATCGCTGCCATGGCAAAACAATATTAGAACAACATCCAACCTAGTTTTATTAGGGTTTCACAAAAACACAAATGGGCTATGAGGATATTAAGAGATCGAGTTATTACCGTATCGGAGGCGGAAGAACGATGCCGAGCAAGCACGGCAACGGAAGAAACGCTCCGGGAAACCTAGGGTTCAGATCTGGAATGGATGGGGAAAATCTGGAGAAATGGGGTTTTGGGGATTTTTGGGGGTTGGAGATGACCTAGGGCATTGTGGTAGATCAAAATAGAGAGGGAAACTCCAAGGGAGGAAGGAATGGCTTGGAGAAATGTTGGAGAGTGATTTGGGGAAGAAAGGGGCTCAGAAAAATGAAAGAGGGATGAAAGAAATCGTGGGTGGGGTTTAAATAGGGAGTGCTGGCGGCTGCCCAGAAATTAGGGTTTCGACACTAGTTAGTCGGTCAAAGAACAACCACTGACCGACTAGTTTGGGAACTAGTCGGTCGGTTGACCAACACAGACCGACTAAGTCCAAACAGTAACTCCTGTACAAAAATAGGATTTAGATTTAGTCGGTCAAAGAACAACTACTGACCGACTAGTTTGTCATCTAGTCGGTCGATGAACGTTCTTAGACCGACTAAGAATGAATAGTACTTGGCATCAAAATGAACATAGAGTTAGTCGGTTAAAGAACGATTGCTGACCGACTAGTTTGCAACCTAGTCGATCGACAAATGTTCTTAGACCGACTAACGAGAAACATTAACTCCTGAATAATTTACAAATCCCACTAGTCGGTCCAAGAAGGTTTGCCGACCGACTAAATCGTCATCTAGTCGGTCGGTTCCCCTTCTTGTACCGGCTAACGTGCACCAAAAGTTCCGAAATGGAGCGCGAAGCTCCGGGATCGATTCCTAAGACTCCTAGGCTTGATCTAACAATAAGATATGACCGATATGAAGCTCGCTACGAATGACTTACTCCGAAATCGACGATTCTAAAGAAGAAGCTAGAAAAACGCGACGAAACGATCGAAAATGAAGCTACGGAAACGAAAACCACACATGAGGAGAAAATCCACCAAAACATATAATATAATATAATAAATCCAGATACATGAAAACCAGTCGTTACACATGGTCTGCCTCTGGACATAAACTTTGTCGGGACTATCCTTGGCTATGTTGGTGATGAATTCTACGGTTTTAATCCCTTCGTCAACACTATGTCACTACAAAGCATAGGGTATGGTTGACTGTCAAACACTGACAGCTTTGCGATCGATCAGTATCGTTTGGTTTTAGCTTATCTTTGTTGGATCATATCCAACACACCTCAACCAAGGATTTCTGCTAAGAACCATATTGATTCTGTGACACTAACTCTCCACAATGAGAGAGACAAATTCTTTCTTGGCCATTACTCTCCTCGTATGCTTCAAGTGCCACCTAACCAGAAAAATTTCAACTGGCCCTATCTCGAAGCTAAGTTAGAGATTAAAGTGACACCGTTCATGCACAGGTTCATACAATGGCCTGAAGTCAAAGGACCATCTTATCTATCATCACTTGAGAACTGACATTGATAGTTCAATTTGTGCAATCCAAGGTGCAGTTCTCATTGGGTCGTTCAGTGAACTCATTCTCTAATGAGTACATGTGTCTCATCTCTGCTTTCGCTAAATCAAATGATCATGCGATCATTGCCACCAACACTTGGTGAAGACAGATGACACAATATTCTATCTGATGCATTGATGTCCTTTCTCAATGCATCTACGACTACGAACTATTTTAGACTTATGCTCCTGACGGTCAATCCATTTCACATGATCGAGATCCTCATCCTGATATATGTCTGCCATTGCATTAAGTCTCGGGACTTTATCTAAGTATTTATTGAAGACACAACAAATGTAAATATACTCAGATAAATTTGTACTAAATAGCATATTATTATTTTGAACAACATGTTCCAATTACAAAATACTTGGCCTCGAGGGCATACATTTACCAATAGAGGCCTCCCCAAAGCCACATATCTGTATAGCCCATTGGGTTAGGGAGCATTACCGATGTCCTTGAGGTCATAGCTTTAGCAGGTGTGAATTCCTTATAGGTGGAACAAGGAGGGATGACATCATCCCTCTTCTTTTTCTTCTAGGCTTCATCAGTTGTAGCTTGAGGAGGGTCTCTCTTCTTCGAACATCCAGTGGCCTTGTCTGAACTCCCAGCAGCCTCGGTCGAGCTCCCAGTAGCCTTAGCCAGACTCCTAGTAGTCTTAGCCAAGCTTGCCACCGCTATGATCGAGCTCCCATCGGCACTGGCCAAACTCCCATCGGCTTGGGCTAAGCTCTGCACCCCTTTCGTCGCTGGAAGGGTAAGTGGTTAGGTAGATGTGCTACCTACGAACTTCATGAGCCTAATGCAGAGGAGTTCATGCATCTCAGGGTCTATCGTAAACTCTTGTCCGATCACATCTATAAAAAGAAAGAAGATTAGGGTGAGCCAACATAAATGCAATATCTGAAGGTTGGTCATATCTTTTACCCACACAGTATTCCTCAGCACCAGGTCTATCATTAGAGAAGAGATAGACCTCTCACAGGTCGGCAGAGCTAATAAACGATCGGCCACCTTAATTTCAACGTCTGTGATGGCCATTTATTTTTAGGCCAGGGAGCTAAGGTGACCCCAATGGGTGAGGAGGATCGCCTCGTGGGGGGAAGATAATAAAAACAAAATTTCCTTCCAATCACGAATAGAGCTCGAAAGGTTTTCAATAAGGTGACTCTTTCTCATGGCAGTGATGTAATACCACACACCGGAGACATGAAGCATAACCTGGAAGAAATAATTGAAAAGAACTAAGGTCGGCTTCACTTCGTTCAACAAACAGAGCGCAATGAAGTCGAGCAAAGCTCCAATCTAGTTCGGCCCAACGGTCCAAAGACCCGCACGTGAGGGCAACCGACTCTTCATTTAAGACAACAGCCGAGCTGACCATTGAGCTTCGTCATCAATACTGACCATTCAGCTCGTCATCAATGCGTGCATTCAATGACCGATCGATCAGCTCGTCATCAATGGCGACAGTTCATATCCAGAGACAATAAAGCTCCATAAAGGCTCAGACATTACCCTCTAATGTCTATTGCTTATAAGTAGCCTCTCAGACAACGAAGAAACGAGATTTTTAGGCTCATTCCACGTTCTCATTCTCTGACAACCACCAAAGTCAGGTACTCAACTCTTGGTATATGCTCCACCCTACACATTTCCTCCATAGCTTGGTGTGAGAACTAGAAGATGACCGCAAATAGGTCGGACATAGTTAACACAAGCCCTCCTTAAGTCATCTACTGACTTGGTCATCAAATGGAATTAGGTTAGACCCCAGATCCCACCCGGCTGACGAGTCACTTGGGTTGCACTCAGTCTGAAAACAGCTCAGACCCAACTCTAATAGATCAAATCAAGGCCTATTTAGGCAGTGGTCAGCTCGCTTGGTGCCTAGTTAGCTACCCACGTTATACCACGTCATTTGCTACTACTGAACCATCTTCCAACAACTTCAGTGGTGAGAAAACACCCAAAAACCGTCCTTGTTTTCTAGCTAACAGCAATGGTAGTCTGTACCACCAACGATATTCTCCTCAAATCTATGAAGCTTCATTTAGGAATGCATGTCATTTTCACACGACTCCTCGGCCATGCCCGCAACTTTTTTAACTCTGAAGCTCCACACATTTTAACCGACTTCATCCCATAACCATTAGAACTCCGATGTAGAATCATTTCATACTCATGATCTTTCTTTTCCTAGCATGATGCCACTGTTCTATGAACCAAGCTAGTGTCCTAGTGCTAGAAGCTACATGATGTTTATGTGGACTACTACCAACTGGGATAATATCCAATATTTCCCAGAGAATTATGTTCTTGATCATCTTCACATTATCCCTGTGATATTTGTTGGATCATTGATGAGTCTTTATTTTGCATAATTCCAGTACAGATTGTCCATGAATTTCATTCTATAAAATCCAATTTTCTATATCTTTTCGTCCACTTTTGTTCCTTTTCACCTTGTGGATATTTATGTGCATTTCTGGTTGATATCAAGCTATTTGGAGTCAAGAAATGATGATGCAAAGCGAGGGATGAAGCATGTAGGAAGAAAGACGAAGAATAAGGGAGAAAACAGTACAACACAGCTGTGCAACGATATAAATGGCCGTGCGATATCTTAGCATCAGCCACAGTTGTGCCAAAGTGACACAACCGTGTAGCCATCTGCACGGCCGTGCAAATGAAACAGTAACCTTGGAAATTTTGTTACAGGAGCCAACACTGCTATGCAGGAGCTAGCACGGCCATGCAACACAAATATGTTTCTGTGGTAATAATCTATGAATGCAGAAATAGAAGAAGATCAAAGTTTAAGTGAAGGTGATCAATGCTAAAGAATAAATCATTCAAATAATCAAAACAAGGCTTGAAGATTTCAACACTACATCACTGAAGAATCAAACTAAAATCATATATGTTGATTTATTTATTCTCTTGATGTTGATTAGAAGTTAAAGCCTTGTTGAAGCACTTCACACAGTTAGGATTTCATATAAAAAGTTTTGAAAAGTTTTGAAAATATTTCATATATTTTTTCTAAGTTTTAAAACTGAAACAATGTATTTTTAAGGTTAGTAGACGACACATACTTGACCTATAACCGACTAGTCAAACCTGGATAATAATGGCTATCAGTATGTTTGATTAGTCGACCAACGTTCTACTACAAGTCGACTAATAGTATGATTAGTCGACTAATAGAAGACCACTACTCAACAAAGTTAAAACATAGACTTGTGCAGCTTTCTAACATGTCTAATTAGTTAACTAGATGCAAGTTAACTAATGATATTACCATTGCCCAAATTAGAATGTTATCAACTAGTCGTTACTACCAGTTTAAGGGCATTCTGGGAATTCTATTTTATATGTTTTTATCAATAAATAGAGGACAAGTTACATGGGTTTAATAATCAAGAAAGATTATTATTTTGAAGAGAAATAGTTTTTGTGCTAAAAATCTTTCAAAAAAAAAGACTTTGCTCGGCCTTAATACTCAAAGTTTTCAAACTTGTTTTATTGGCTATTCGTAGATCTCTACAATCAGATTTCTACATCTTAATAGAGATCCCAATTTTATTTCCTCACATTTACACTTGTGCAGCAATGCAAGGATATAGGTAAATTGTACTTTGATGAAATGTTGTGTTTCTCTCTTTGGTTGTAAGTGGGAAGGGTTACTCTTAGGTTTAAAAGAGGGTTAAAATCGGATCTATTCGGTTGGGCTCTCCGTGAACCAGGTTGTGGTGTATAGAGAATTTGTACTGAAGTGTATATAGAATTTGTACTATTCAGTTTGGAAAGTTATAGTTGAAATCTCAAGTGGAAATTGCTTGGGGATTGGAATAGACCAGTGTTAATCGAACCCTAATAACGCTTTGTGATTCTGATTGCTTCTGTATCCTCTAATAATGCAAACTTGTGTTTTTATTTCTGATGCTTATTTATTTGTAAGAACCTATTTGTTAATTAAGAATCACTTTGGTGAAACAAATTGATTTCTTAGGTTGAATATACTAAGAATTATTAAACTATTCACCCACCGTCTAGTCTAGTGTATTCATTTCTACTTGCCAATCAATATGAGCCCCCAACAAAATGAATTTTACTTGGGTGATGCATAAATTGAGATAGTTTACTCAACATAAATGAAATATCTGGCCAGTGAGAGACATGTACTGTAAAACACCGATGATGAAGTAGTATCGGATGATGAAGTAGTATTTGTGGCATCCACGGAGGCCGTGCCATCATTAATATCTTTAGTTGCATCCATGTGAGCTATTAAGGAAACATACCTAATGTATTTATGTTGGGATAGAAACTGTCCAATATGTTGGAACGACTTCAATTTCTAAGAATAAATGCATCTCACAGAGATCCTTAAGAGAGAACTAGAGACCAAGTTTTGTAATGATAGATTAAACAAAAGTATATCGACTGCCTATGAGAATTAAGTCATCACAAAAAAGAAAGTCATGAAAGACCCATGGAAATAAATAACCAATAATTTATCGTCAACAATTTTTTGAAAAAAACAAGAGGTACATGTTTGAGAGATGTGTACCATGCTCGAATAGCATGTTTGAGTGTATAGACAGATCAGTTGAGCTTGCTGACATAATAAAGCTTGGTAGAGTCAATGAACCAAGAGGTTGACATATATAAACAGGTTTCAAAAGTTCACCAAGAAAAAAAGATGTTGTTGACATCCATTTGTCTTAAAGACCAACCCAGCACGTAGGGGTGTGCATGGGTATAGGGTACCCAGATACCCGATTGGAACCTATCCGAATGGGTAGGTTCTGGGTAGATAGTTATCGGTTCCGGGTAGGAAAATTAGGAACCGACGGGTATCGGGTCCGGTTCCGGTTCCCGTTTATAGGGAGCGGGTACCCAGAACCGGAACCGATATTTTATATATTTAATATATATATATATTATAATATTAATGATCAACATATATAAGAGTGATCCACCCTGGATGTATCTAATTTGAACTTATAATATTAGGGAGTACAACTTGCATCCTGAAGTTCTGAGCAACGCGTAAGTACATCAAACAATGCATTTGAATCAAAGATCATATTGCTCTCTTATGCGTTCAAAAGAGCAGTATAGGTAAACGTGAATCATTCTTCTATATGTCTAGCTTTATCTAGTAGAAATGACTGATCAGTATATCTTTATCACTGAAGAAAGAGACTAGAGACAATATTTTACTTCCAGATTGGTCTTTAGTCATATGTATTTGAGGCAATTGTCAAGCACAGATCATTTGGAAATCATTGTTCGTAATGCATCACAAAATAGATTTTTTTACAGGGTACCCGGAACCTACCCGGAACCATAGGGTCCGGGTAGGGTCCGGGTATAGGGTCCAACTGGGTAGGTTCCGGGTCCAAATTTTAGGAACCGGTCCCTTACCGGGTAGGGTCCGGGTAACATCAAAAAAACAGGGTACCCGGACCCGCACACCCCTACCAGCATGATAGCATTGTATAATACATGGAAACCGTTGCAGGTTTTACAACAGAACTGAAGGTCCCCTTATGGTCTAACTAGGAGATTGACTGAAACCTATTGGAAAATACTGTTATGGGTTTAAACAATTTAGAAACATGCAGAAGACAAAAAAATCATTTTTTTTCTAAGCATAGCAATAAAAAAACTCACCTATGCATGGATATACATTAGTGATACACATGGATCCAAAACTCTTCCATTGAATACCCCTAGATTACTTACCAACCAGACACGATAGACATTTCACCTTGATGATGAAGCCCCTTCACGATCCATGAGCCCTCCAAGAGCTGAAACCCGGCCCCTTATGCTTTCCAAGTGCACGGGAGGAGAAGAAGGAAATTTTTTATTTAGAGTAAATAGTTCTCTCTCAAAAATGGTTTGAATTTTGCCTCTCAAGAGGTCTCAGATGCTAGCTCTTTGATCTCTTATTTGTGGGAATTAATGATGCATTGAGATGATATGATATGATCCCTTTATATAATGCTAGGGATCATCCAAATCGAAGTCTTTTGGAATTCAAGTTGATACCCAATTTATATGTAAACACATAATTACAAGAAGGCTTGTTCATGAACAATTATAATCATAATTGGATTCAAAATTTTAATCCAATTCTTATCCTAAAATAAGGTGTGATTTTAAACTAAAACTCTTAGAAATCCAACAAAACTTAGGATTTCATGTTAGAGTCAAACTCTAAGAATTTGCGTTGGTTTTGGATCCAACTTTTTAGATTAAACACGCATCCAAACAATAAACCAAACTCTAATATGTAAATGACATCCATTAGTCAACTAAAAAATTAATGTAGTCAACTAATAGAGAAAACAGAACCAGTTTGCCTTTACTGCTATCATTTTAGTCGACTAATGTATGACCATTAGTTGACTAACATGACTCAGTCAACTTATGAGCATTCATTAGTCGACTAATGGCTACCAGAAATCCATTAGTCGACCAATGAATTGACTAATCCACTGTAAGAGTTTTGTTTGGAGTTTTTGCTTTTATACTTTAGTTGAAATATTCGTAACTCCTTACGAACATTTCTTATGTGCACTCAGAACTCCTTGTGACGCACTTTGTCCTCTCAAATAAATTGATCACAACTCCTTTTAATAGTTCCAGTATATCTTACATACATTGAGTTTTCTTCCTTAAATTTTCATGAAGAGCCATCATCGATGTGAGACTACAAAAGCCCGATTTCTACTCTGATAGTGACTCGATCATAGTCTATGATCGTGTCATAGGTACGACAGTGAAGCTAGTTATGTGTGAAAACCACTCGTTTTGGAATCGTTATTATCTGGTTGGTGTGAGAATGGAATCTCCTCCGACCTAATGTGGGCATGTCGGTGACAGCTACGTTGTAGTTTAGTCCCTTCATCAAAACTATGTCGCTAAGGTGTCTAGTAGTATGAGAAACAGTCAAACCCCAATAACACCTTAAGGCATGAGTCATATATACAATCCCATAGTCTGAGGTTGGATGAACCTTGTTACTCTTAACAATTTTATCCATTCCACCATGGCCATGGATTTTCCATGGATCCATTGACTCTCTATGACACTAAAATCTCATGAGTTAAATCCTGTCTTGACCGCCACTCCCTTCACATGCTTAGACTATCCCCAGCAAGTACATACGCAATGGTCACTTTCGCTGTTGGTCAGTAAAAACCAAAGTGTAGACTCCCACGTACAAGGTTCTTTAGCACATCTCAGGTCAAAGGACCGAGTTGCACCAACTACCACAAAAGAACATTCAATTAAATAAAAAGTATAATTACCATTTAGACGCATCTCGATGAGTCATTCTGTGAACATATTCTCTATAAAGCACATGTGTCGGGTCACACGATGTCCCCATATCAAGTGTCTATTTGACCAGACATTACCTTCATTACGGTAGAGATAAGCACATACTGATCTATCTAGAATATTAAAGCATTGTCTATAAATTCCTATTATAAGGGGACATGATAGGTACGCTAAACTATATAGACAATGCATTGATATTTGATGTGTCTGTATTTTACATGTTTTATACCCCCACAACCATATCATATTTGACTGCTTAAATCCCGATTATATATGCTTTTATGTTGATAATTGGACCTATTTGACTTTGAGAGCATTTAGTTGCATTTTCAGGTAATATCGAGCAATTTGGAGCATATTTGAGATGAAGGCGTGATCATGAATTTTGGAGCAGCTAGAATCCTCATGGAAACAAGCTTGAAGGGACAGAAGAAGAGGAGAAACAAGATAAAGAAGAAGATCTGCAAAGAAGAGAGCAAAAGAGGCCAAAGAGTTGAGCTACATAGATCCACTCGACCGAGTGCATTAGCCACTCGGTCGAGTGGATGTCACAACCGCATTCGAGCAAGAAGAAGAAAAGGGGACAACTGAAGCCAATGGCGCTCGGTCAAGCGGCACTTACACTCGGGCCGAGCGACCCCCTCAACTCTACACTAGAACTTCAAGGTTAAATTAACTCGGTCGAGCGCTAGGGCGCGCTCGACCGAGCGACCAAGGCCTCTCAACCGAGCGGAGTAGAAAGTGCTGAAAACTGGATAGCTCTTCACTCTTTGAAGATCAGCTATCATCCGAGATTTTACCCCATTTTTCTCATATATTTTTCTAGGTAGTAGACTTCATACTGGTTCCAACACCGTCAAGAACGTGCAAAACGGATGTTGGATGAGTCCTAGGAAATTCTACAAGTTGACGAAGCTGTGTTGGAAATTGTGCTCGGTCAGAACTGTTCAATAGGCCCGGCAAAGCTAAGGAGACAGAGAATTCCGAACTGTCTGAGGCCTTCCACTTAAGTTGCAGCCCTTATTGGCTTTGTGCATGAATTTGGAGGATTTCCTTGGGTTTTTCTAGGGTTTTGGGATGTACTATATAAGAAACTTTGTAGCCGTCGTGGGGGGATCCCCTAACTTGTTCTAAAACTATTTTTTGGAGGCTAAGCCCCTCTGGAGATCTGGATTGTAACGCAAGGATTGCTCAGAACTTCAATCTGGTTAGCTTTTAATATTAATTTGTTTTAGTTCTTCGTAGATTGATTGCATGTTATTGATTGATTATATGTTGGAACTTTTGAATTTTTTTCAAATGAATTTGGATTCTCTCTTGGTTTTCCCTCCTAAAGGTTTAGTCCCACATTGCTTGGAAATAAAACTTTGGAGGAGTGTATAAGGCTTTTCTTTATCCATGGGGGTGTGCCCCAAGGGGTACGACTCTTTTGTGAAGGGGATAGGACTTACATGAACATGGTTCAACACGCGCGCACTGCTGTCGCCTGCCCGCCGGCCGTGCGCGCGTATATTAATTTTGGATAAAATAATTATTTTCTATTTCGAAATTCATACTTTGAAACTGAATTCAAACATTTTCATTATTAACGTTTCAAATTCAAACATTTTCATTAACGTTCAGATCCAGAATTTATTCCCCATTATTCTCTCAGATCCACAATTTACTCCCCTGTTTTAATTCCACGTTTTGCCTTTACAGCTTCTTCCCATTTTGCTTTCCTTATAAAAACTGGAGCGTGGTTTCCATTTGGGATATGCGAAAATCTCTTCTGCTTCTGAAAATTCTATTCTCTCTTTAATTTTCCACGCACAAATTCTTTTCTCCAACATTATTTTGTTCCCGAGCAATAGTACCTTGTTGGTGTGGTGTTTGTTCTTGTCGATCATCTTCCAGTGTAGAGGTGATCGTATACAGAGGAGATTCTGGGCTGTTATATCCTGAGAACAGCGTGGTTGTACACTGCTTGCACAACCTTGGGCAGAGCCGTGAAACGTCTTAAAGAGAGCGACATGGTCCGCGACTCAACCCACCCTAATTTGTAACTTCGTTCCTGTCTTTATTCGGTTTCTGCAACAACAATTTTAAGACGTTTCTCTGTCATGACTACCGAAACCGATGCAGTCATTGTTACTTCTAATCTTAACAACCCTTCCGTTTTGAAGGCTCACATTTTAAACGTTGTAGGCAGAAATTGTTGTTTTTTCTAACTATGAAAAAGGTTGTATCTGCATGTACTTCTAATAAACCAATTTTCGTTCTCCCCGAAAATCCAACTGAAGCTCAAATCAAGGAATCTCAAACCAGGGATGAAACTGATTTCCTTTGTAAGAATTACATACTCAATGGACTGTCTGATGATCTTTATGATTATTTCAGTTCTCAAAAAACAGCTAAGGAAATTTGGGAGCACTTGAGAAGAAATATGACACTGAGGAAGCTGGATCCAAGAAGTATGCAATCAGTTGCTCTCTGAAATTCTAGATGACCAACGACAAATATGTGGAAGTTCAATCTCACGAGCTACAGAAAATAGCTCATGCAATTGTTTCTGAAGGTATGTCTCTGGATGAACAAATCCAAGTTGTTTTGATAGACAAACTGCCCCTAGTTGGAAAGATTTTAAGGATACCCTTAGACACAAAACTAAGGAATTCTCATTAGAAATTTTGATAACTCGTCTTCGTATTAAGGAGGAGGCCCGTAAACAGGATAAGAAATATGAAATTAATACTGTTTCAAACAGTAAGAAATCTGCTTTGTAATTTTGAAACCTAAAGGAAAACCTATGAAGAATCAGAATCAGAATCAGAATCGCAATCGCTATAACCAGACTAAAAATGGTTCTCAAAATCAGAAAGGACCGAAACCCCCTTCAAGAAATGATATTGTACAGTTTGTTTGTTACAACTGTAACAAGCCTGGCCATTTGGCTCGAAACTGTCGAAATAAGCATCGTCCTGCTCCGCAGGCGAATCTTATCGAAGAAGAACTGGTTGCAATGATTTCTGAAATCAATGTAATCAGTGGATCCGAAGGGTGGTGGGTAGACACTGGTGCGTCACGCCACGTCTGCTATGATCGTGGCTTATTTAAGTCATATTCTGAAACTAAGGACAAGAAAGTGTTTTTAGGATATTCCCACTCCACTATAGTAGCTGGTGTTGGTGATGTGTAATTAAAGTTTACCTCTAGAACGACTGTTACTCTCAAAGAAGTTCTGCATACTCTAGAGATGAGGAAGAATCGTGTTTCGTGCTATCTTCTCAACAAAGCTGGGTTCACTCAAACTATTGGGGCTGATTTGTATACTATTTATAAAAACAATGTATTTGTTGGGAAAGGATATGCCACTGATGGGATATTTAAATTGAATGTTGATGCTCATAAAGTTTCATCTTCTGCTTATATGCTGTGTTCTTTTAATATTTGGCATGCTAGACTCTGTCATGTTAACAAACGTATTATTAACAATATGAGCAACTTAGGCCTAATCCCTAAAATATCATTAAATGGTTGTAATAAATTTGAATTCTGTAGTCAAGCCAAAATCACCAAAACCCCACATAAATCAGTAGTTAGAGAATCTGAACCTCTTGATTTAATTCATTTTGATATATGTGAATTTGATGGTGTTTTAACTAGAATGGTAAACGTTACTTTATAACATTTATTGATGATTGCTCTGATTATACTTTTGTTTATCTCATGAAAAATAAAGTTATGATTTTGATATGTTTAAGTTATTTGTGACTGAAATTGAAAATCAATGTAATAAGAAAATAAAGAGATTTCGAACTGATAGAGGAAATGAATATGACTCTGATATTTTCATTGATTTTAATAATTAACATTGCATAATTCATTAGAAAATTGCTCCATATTCTGACGAAATGAATGGTAAAGCTGAAAGAAAAAATAATACTTTTGTTGAATCTGTAGTTGTTATTTTACTTAATTCTGGGGCTGCTTCTCATTTTTGGGGAGAAATTTTATTAAATGTTTCTAATGTGCTCAATATAGTTACTAAGTCTAAAAGCAAGATTTCTCCATATGAAGTTTTTAAGAATAAAAAACCTAATTTGTCTTACTTTAAGACTTGGGGTTGTTTAGCCTATGTTAGGATTCATGACCCCAAGAGGAAGAAACTTGGTAGTAGGGCATATGAATGTGTGTTTATTGGTTATGCTATTAATAGCAAAGCATATAGATTCTATCATTTGAAAGATCATATTGTTATTGAATCTAACGATGCTGATTTTTATGAAGATAGATAGCCTTTTAAATTGAAGAATAGTGGAGGCTCAAGTTCTAGTAATTTGCTTATTAGTAGTATTGATGAGTCTGATAAGGAATTAGAAATTGAACCTAGGTGGAGTAAACGTGCTAGATTATCTAAAGATTTTGGTTCTGATTTCTATACATATACTTTAGAAGAAGATCCTAGCACTCTTAAAGAGGCTTTGTCCTCTGTAGATGCCAACTTGTGTCAAGAGGCTATTAATGATGAGATGGACTCTCTTGAGTCAAATAGAACTTGGCACCTAATAGATCTACCACCTAATTATAAATCAATAGGATGTAAGTGGATATTTAAGAAGAAGTTGAAACCTGATTGAACTATTGATAAGTATAAAGCTCGTCTGGTAGCCAAAGGCTTTAGATAAAAAGAATTTGTAGATTTCTTTGATACTTTTCACTTATATCTAGAATTACGTTCATACGTATACTATTAGCTCTTGCTGCTATACATGATTTAGTAGTACACCAAATGGACGTTAAACAGTGTTTTTAAATGGTGAATTAGAAGAAGAAATCTACATGGATCAACCTGAAGGTTTTGTAGTTCCTAGTCAAGAAGACAAAGAGTGCAAATTAGATAAGTCACTTTATGGATTGAAACAAGCTCCTAAGCATTGGTATGAAAAATTTGATAACCTTGTTATCTCTGATGGTTTCAAAGTTAACGAAAGTGACAAACGCATATATTATAAATCTGAAAATGGTATTTGCACCATTATATGTCTTTATGCTGATGATATACTGATATTTGGTTCAAACATTCATGTTGCGAACAAAGTGAAATCCATGTTAAGTGCAAACTTTGACATGAAAGATATTAGTGAAGCTAATGTAATCCTTGGAATTAAAATAACTAGGTCTGAACATGGAATTTCTTTGAATCAATCTCACTACATTGATAAGATTCTAAAGAAATATAATCATTTTGATTGTAAACCAACATGTAATCCATATGATCCTAGTGTTAAGTTGTTCAAAACCACCAGCGACTGTGTTAAAGAATCTGAGTATGCGAGCATTATTGGCAGTCTTCGATATGATGTTGATTGCACTCGGCTTAATATAGCTTATGTTGTAGGGTTACTATGCAGGTTTACAAACAGACCTAGTATTGAGCATTGGCATGCTATTGAGAGAGTCATGAGGTACCTTAAAAGGACCATGAATCTCAGATTGCATTATCAGAAGTTTCCTGCTATCATTGAAGGATATAGCGATGCTAATTGGAATACCCTTTCAGACGACTCCAAGGCAACAAGTGGCTATATTTTTAGCATAGCTGGTGGAGCTGTTTCTTAGAAATCCAAGAAACAGACTATCTTAGCTAATCCACTATAGAGTCTTAGATGATTGCACTAGCTTCAGCTAGTGAAGAAGCGGGTTGGCTAAGAAACCTGTTATGAAATCATCCTCTATGGGAAAGACCATTCCAGCCGTCTTGATCCATGTAGCTATTGCAAAAATTTAGAACCGTTATTATAACAGAAAAGGCGACAAATACGTCGCAAGCACAACACTGTTGGAGAGTATAAGACCTCTGGAGCTGTGAGAGTGGATCATGTATGTACTGATGATAATTTAGCTGATCCTTTGACGAAAGGATTAGCTCGAGAAAAGGTTTTTAAAACCTCGAAAGGAATGGGACTGATGCCCTTAGAATGATGAGTCACTTGTGGGAAACCCAACATATAGACCGGAGATCCCGAGGAATAGGTTCAAAGGGTACAACAAATAATGAAGTGATAGGTGAAGAATCATGCTATTATAATTATTGGTCCTATTCCATAGAAATTGAATTTGAGCATGATATCCTGAAGCAATAGAAGGATGATTTATTTTTAACTCTTAATGAGATCTATACTCTAGTGAAGTGGGGTACCTAGCTACAAGAGTACCCTTGATAGACTCACATATATGAACGTGGAAGTGTGGCCGCTTCCTATGTAATTTTGGTCAAATTCTCTAGAGCGTTCACTGTACTGGGATACATGTGCATGGCCGTAAAGCATGGGCTTATGAACATCACCTTGATAAGGTTGTGTGTGATGATGTTTGAGGTAGAGTTCAAAGCTACGAGTTGCTCTATTAAAATCTAAATCATCGACACTATGTAAAGGTTCAAGTCGATAGATACCTTTGCTTATGCACAATCTTATATTAAAATATACTGCTTGATGAAAAATGGATTTTGTTTTATTTTAAAAAAAAATCAAGTGGGGGATGAATAAAATTTGAGAAAGCAAAATAATTATTTTTATTTTCAAATAATCATGAAGTGACGTGTCGTGCACACGTATATTATTTTTGGATAAAATAATTATTTTCTATTTCGAAATTCATATTTTGAAACTAAATTCAAACGTTTTCATTATTAACGTTTCAAATTCAAACGTTTTCATTAACGTTCAGATCCAGAATTTATTCGCTATTATTCTCTCAGATCCACAATTTACTCCACTGTTTTAATTCCACGTTTTGCCTTTACAGCTTCTTCCTGTTTTGCTTTCCTTATAAAAACTGGAGCGTAGTTTCCATTGGGATATGCGAAAATATCTACTGCTTCCAAAAAATTTGTTCTCTCTGTAATTTTCCACGCACAAATTCTTCTTGTTAGGATTTATTCTGTGGTCATTCTAGTATGCGTCTTGTCATATGTGGCACTGGAGAATGTTGGATAGGCTGATATCCCTGCCATATGTAGAAGAGAATGTTGGACATTTTGTTGAACAGATTGTTGGACCAGGATGTTCAACAAAATATGCTTACTTGCATATCTGGTGCTGTGGTGCTCAATAGTATGCGTAACTGGAGCCAGCGTATTCCGCTATTTTCTATCTAGTTGTTTCTGCTCCTATGGTGGTTATTAAATGATTTATTGTTGATTGTGCGTTATCTCTTGCAAATCGGTTGAAGAGAGATTTTCGGCAAATCAATACTCTTGCCGCTGCCACGTTCGGATCTATCGGGATCTCGTAACCGCCACTTTAGGATCTTTCGGGATCTCCTTCGTGTTGAAGATGGTGCAGTTGTTGCTGAAGATGGAGCCGAATCTAGGTTTGATTGCCTGCGTAGAAATTGAACCAAAGATGGCAGGGCCGTTGCTTTTTAAGCAATGGGTTGATTGGCGGCTAGGGCTGACGCTGGAGTTTAAGAAGTTTAAGGATATTCTCCGGGAGGGAGGCCGACGGCTGCGACACGCAGGATCAAGGGAGTTGATCGAGTCGGTGGTGCAAGGGGAGCTTGCAGGCAAGGGGAGCTTGCCAAGAATACTTCACGGGGTTGATTGCGATCATCCCCTCACGGTTTGTTTTTTTAAGGATGAGAGTGTTCTTCCTTATTAAAGCGTGAATTGTAGAATTTGTATTCTCCAATCTTTTTAGTGAAGTATTCAGTTTTCTGGGCGTGGCCCCGCAGATGTAGGTGTGCGCACCGAACTGCGATACCAATTCTTGTGTGTCCTTGCATGTTGTGTGCTTTTACGCTGTTCGCTATATTCTTTACTGCGTACTGAATTTCATTTGGTATCAGAGCCTGTCGTCTACAATACTTTGACCTTCTTTCAAAGTGGATGTGATCCTGTAGGTCAGTACGCTGATCATGAACACAAAAGAAGGTGCTTCGGTCACTCGTCCCCCTTTGCTTACTGGATCGAACTACACCTATTGGAAGTCTCGTATGCGAGCTTTTATCAAGTCCTTGGATGAAAAAGCTTGGGTTGCTACAGTTGAAGGATGGAATCCTCCGGTTGAAGTCAACAAAGAAGGTAAGGAGAGTTTCAAACCTGTGAGAGACTGGAATTCTGATGAAGAACGTGCTGCCTTAGGAAACTCTAAGGCGGTTAACGCCATCTTTACTACCGTTGATGAAGAGCAGTTCAAGCTTATATCAACTTGTGAGCATGCTAAAGAAGCTTGGGACATTCTTCAAAATGTGCATGAAGGAACCAGCACTGTTAAGGCCTCAAAATTACAGATGCTCGCCAGCCAGTTTGAAAATCTAAGGATGAACGAAAACGAGACGGTTGCAGAGTTCAATGGAAGATTGAGAGATATTGCTAACCAGGCATTTCAACTGGGTAAGAAGTATTCACAAAAGAAGCTTGTTGAAAAAACTCTGAGGTCCCTGCCAGATAAATTTTCAGCAAAGATTGCAGCCATAGAGGAGGTAAGGAACACTTCGACCATGAGATTGGACGAACTCATGGGATCCTTACAGACCTATGAGATGAATCTCAAACAAAACAAAAAGGAGAAGGGTGTTGCCTTGAAGATTGAAGCCAGTGAACCATCAAAATCTGATGATGAGACAGAACTCGAAGATGATATCGCGCTTCTCACCAAAAACTTTAGCAAGATGATGAGAAAGATCAGCAATAAAGGTCAGAATTTTAAAGCTACCAATAAAAAGGTGCGGACAGGACCTCCTGCAGGTGAAAGGAATATTGGTCGTCCTATACAAAGGTATGAGTCTAAAAACAAAGGAAAGGGAATACAGTGTAGAGAATGTGAAGGTTTCGGACATATACAGGCAGAGTGTGCAAACACTCTAAAGAAGCTAAAAGGGAAATCTCTTGCCAGCACTTGGAGCGATGAAGACTCTGGAGGTAGCGAGGAAGATGAAGACATAACCAGTAATTATGTGGCGTTCACAGCTATTCTGAATGACAAATCTGAAGGCAAGTTCGCCAGCCTTGTTGAACATAATGTTGCAACATGTACTGCTACAACGAAGCACAAGGGAGAACATGTTGTACAAAATGTTACAACAAACAAAGATGATTCTGACAGTGAAGCTGAATCAGAAGTCGGGAGTGAAGAAGATATTGATGATGAGGAAATCCGCGTAGCCTATCAAACTATGTTCTATAAATGGATGGAAATTTGTGAAACCAACAAGAAACTGAAAGATGAATGCTCTAAGTTGAGGAGTGAGAAGAATACATATCAAATCAAACTTCTGAAGACTGAAGCAAGTCTCCGAAACTGTGAGAGAGACATGAAGAGAGCCATAATGAGAGCTGAGAAGGCTGAAAGCACTGTTAACAGATGGAACTCTGGGAAAACCAAACTCAATGACATCCTCAACATGGGAAAAGTCACTGGAGATCGAACTGGAGTTGGGTACAACAGAGGAAGCAATTTTCACACACCCAAGACTAGGAGTAGTCTCAACGCTAAGGAACATGTTAAATGGAGTCCACATGATGAGGTCAAGCCACGAGGAAAGAACAGAAGAGGTGCTACTCCTAGACAGCTTATATGCAGTTACTGCAAACAAATAGGACATAATGATTGGAGGTGTTTCAGGCGCATGAAGCATGTGAGTGAAGGAAGAAATATTGTTCATCTACAGAAACAGACAAGTATGAAATGGATTAAGAAGTCGGAACTGGTCAGTATGGTCGCATACACCTCTTTAGCTACCTTTGCAGAAAATCAGTGGTACTTTGACAGTGGGTGCTCTCGGCACATGACAGGGAACAAGGGACTTCTGTCTGAGTACATTGCTGGAAATAAAGGTCATGTCACCTTTGGGGATGGACAGAGAAGCAAAGTTATTGGAAAAGGTAATCTCAATATGACAGAAACTCTGAAATTGAAAGATGTGATGCATGTTGAAAATCTAAAGGCTAATCTTATCAGTATAAGTCAGCTGTGCGATCAAGGGCTGCTGGTTCGGTTCAACAAAAATGAATGTCGTGTGTTTAATAGTGATAAAGTATGTATTCTTTCTGGAAAAAGATCCAGTGACAACTGTTACCTATTGCAAGAACCGGACAGATGTCTGAGTATCACCACTGATGCTTCTGAACAATGGCATCAGAAATTAGGCCATGTTAACTTCAAGACCTTAATGAAAATCTCCAAAGCAAGAGCTGTCCGAGGAATGCCTACGTTAATCAAGAAGAAGGAAGGAGTGTGCGAAGCTTGCCAACTGGGGAAGCAGAAGAAAATTAGTCACAAACAAATTCAGAATATCTCAACATCAAAAACTCTGGAGCTACTGCATATGGATCTGATTGGACCCACTTCAGAAACAAGTGTCGGAGGTAAGAAGTACATTTTTGTTTGTGTTGATGATTTTTCACGCTTCACCTGGGTGGATTTTCTGAAGGAAAAATCAGACACTTTTAATGCTTTCAAAAACCTGTGTACTCGTCTTCAAGTAGAAAGAGGAGACAACATAGGGAAAGTTATTCAAATCCGTAGTGATCACGGAAAAGAGTTTGAGAATCACTCATTCTCTGAATTCTGTGAGGCACAAGGTATAGGACATGAATTCTCAGCTCCTAAGACTCCTCAGCAAAACGGAGTTGTCGAAAGGAAGAATCGAACTCTTCAGGAAATGGCTCGTGTTATACTGAATGCTCGAAAAGTGAATACTAAGTGGTGGGCTGAAGCGATTAATACTGCATGTTACACCATCAACAGGGTTTATCTTCGACCAATGACTGAGAAAACTCCATATGAAATATGGAAAGGTCGAAAGCCTGATGTCTCATACTTTCATATTTTTGGAAGCAAGTGCTACATCCTGCAAGATCGAACACCAAGACGGAAATTCGACACCAAGAGTGACAAAGGAATTTTCTTGGGGTATTCTACACGGAGTCGTGCGTTCCGAGTGCTGAATGAACGAACAGATGTCATGATGGAATCCATTAACGTTGTGGTTGATGATTTTGATCAGGGAGAATCTATTCTGACCGGTGAGAAAGGAGTCCAAGAAGACATAAATGAAGATGATGTTCGTGTTGAAAGTGATGTTGCAACAAACAAGACCAAACAGAACCATGTTGAACAAATTGTTGCAACACAGGATACTGCCAACATGGAGTCAACCCAAGTAAAAGCTGAAAATGCTCAAGATGCTGAGGGAATTACAAAGATCATACGAGATCATCCGCCGGAGCTAATCATTGGTGACGTTCACGACAGTCGTCGCACCAGAGGTACTAGTCGTGTTAATTACAGAGATCTGGCTGGGTATGCTTGCTTTCTATCTACTATCGAACCCAAAAATGTGAAGGAAGCAATTGGTGATGATTTCTGGGTCTCGGCTATGCAAGAGGAACTAAACCAATTCCAACGAAATGACGTTTGGAGTCTTGTGGAGAGACCAAAAGGAACTAATGTCATCGGGACAAAGTGGATATTCAAAAATAAGACAGATGAGAAGGGAAATGTCACCCGGAATAAAGCCCGGCTTGTTGCTCAAGGGTATACCCAAGTGGAAGGCATTGACTTCGATGAGACATTCGCCCCTGTAGCACGGTTGGAATCTGTTAGACTGTTACTTGCGGTTGCCTGTAGCTTAAACTTCAAACTACATCAAATGGACGTGAAAAGTGCCTTTCTAAACGGGTTGTTGAATGAAGAAGTGTATGTTGAACAACCCAAAGGCTTTGCTGATCCGTTTCTTCCGAATCATGTGTACAAGCTGAAGAAGGCTTTGTATGGGCTGAAGCAAGCTCCAAGGGCATGGTATGAGAGATTGACCATGTATCTTCTCAAAAAGGGATATGAAAGAGGAGGAGCTGATAAGACCTTATTTGTTCAAAGGACAAGATCAAGTGTGATGATTGCCCAGATCTATGTTGACGACATAGTCTTCGGCTCAACATCACAACAACTTGTGCATGAGTTTATCAACCTCATGCAAAGGGAGTTTGAAATGAGCATGGTAGGTGAGTTGAATGTATTTCTTGGGCTCCAGGTTAAACAGTGTCAGGATGGACTATTCATCTCGCAGAGCAAGTATGCTAGAAATCTTGTCAAGAGATTTGGTTTAGAAAGTGCCAGACATGTTAGGACTCCCATGAGCACATCTGAAAAACTCTCTAAGGATGAAGGAGGAAGAGATGTTGAAGTTACTCTTTACAGAAGCATGATAGGTAGCCTGTTATATCTAACAACTAGCCGACCAGATATCAGCTTTAGTGTTGGAGTCTGTGCTCGTTATCAAGCAAGCCCTAAGGAATCTCATATTGTTGCCGTAAAAAGGATTATCAGGTATATCAGCGGAACTGCAGACTATGGTATATGGTATACAAAGGATACGAATACTCTTGTCTCAGGATATAGTGATACTGACTGGGCAGGAAATACAGATGATCGGAAAAGCACCACTGGAGGGTGTTTTTATGTGGGGAACAATCTGGTGTCGTGGTATAGTAAAAAACAGAACTCCATATCGTTATCTACATCAGAGGCTGAGTATATTGCTGCAGGAAGTTGTTGTACACAATTGCTTTGGTTAAAGCAAATGTTGATAGACTATGGTCTGGAACAAGGAGCCATGACTATTTTATGCGACAATCAGAGTGCTATAAATATCTCCAAGAATCCTGTTCAGCATTCTAGAACGAAACACATTGACATCCGACATCACTTTATTAGAGAGCTGGTTGAGAAGAAATCCCTAGTTATGGAGTATGTTGCTACAGTTAATCAACTAGCAGACATTTTTACAAAGCCTCTTGATTCAGCCAGATTTGAGGAATTGCGGCAAGCCCTAGGGCTGTGTCGTATCTAATGTTGCCCCCTGTGTTGTGCATTTTGTTGCAACAGTTTGTTGCAACACTATGAGGGTCTTTCAATCTCTGCTGACGGGTCGGTTTTTGTTCTCGTTTATTTTATTACCCGTTATTATTACCCTCTACCTCTTTTCATTCCCAAGGCGCATTTTTGCTTTTTCCTCAACTCAAATCTTTCTCCAAGATTCTCCTTCACCCGCTTCTAGGGTTCTTGAAATTGGCTTGGTTGATGCTTCTCTCAGTTTGTCTACCATGACTAGAAATCAGTCGGGAGAATCATCTCTGCCCCCTCGTCAGTCTTCTCGACGAACTTCTGCTCGGAAAAGTGCTTCGCCGTCCTCGTCTTCTTCGGTTAAACGTAAAGGGGTGTTTCCTCGTCCTGTGCAAAGAACCTCCAGTGGTAATCCCTCTCCATCTCTCTCTTCTTCCTCGTTTGGGAGCATGCATCCTTCCAAAGTCTCGAATTTTGAGTTGGTGAACTTTTCCCCAATTCTTGAATTCCCCCTTCCCAAAATTCCCGAGGATGATGATGTGTATGATGATGATGAATGCTATTCTGATCCGGTTACTATCCAAGACTGGTTCTGGTATTTGAGAAGAACAGGAAAAGAATTGGATCTCTCTTATGTGGATGTATCTCATATTCATTTTAAAGGTCTGATGCGTAAGAAGATTTTGGGAAAAGTTATGAGCATGAGAGTTCCTCGAGATAGAAAAGTTGTCATTCGCACCTGGAATCCGACATCTTTTGTTAAAATCTCTGAAATTGATGTGATAGACATCTCTGATTCTGAAGATTCCCCTGTGTTTGCTGATTTGCCTAAGTCGAGAGGGACTTCAGGAGCGTCATCGGCTAATATGTTCTCTGAGAACTCTTTTGTGCAAAGTGATGAAAAGATGAACAAGGATGTTGAAATGGAAGCTGATGTTGATGCTGATACTGTGCCTACTATTCCATCTCAGGAAGAGGTCCCTGTCCCTCTGTCTCCCAGATGTGAAGATGATGTGACCGCTCAAAATGTGGCTAATGTCAATAATCTTGATTCAAATGAAGGTGCTCAGCCTGTATCTTCTGTCTTCTCTCAGCAAGTGCCTGAGTCTGAAAGAGAACCCAAGGATGATGTCTGTGTCCAAGGAGCATGCCTTGACTACTCTTCTGTGGGTCAAACTGTGTCGAGTGGAGTTGCGGAGCCTGCCGGTGGTGTTTCTGAAAATAGGCAGTCTCCCAAAGATGCTGTGGGGTTGGTCCCTGGTCCTATGAATCTAGACATTTCAGGAGAACCTCTGTCTGGCCAAGATGTGGATCTTCCCTCAGTGCTGCCAGAAACTGATGCTGTGCAAGTTGGTCAAGATGATGTTGTTGTTGCTGCTGAGACTCTGACAGGTTCTGCTGATCGTTGTGGCGTGACTCAAGACTCTTCTGTTGCTGATGGTGACATTTCTGGGTCAATTACTGATGCTATTCCCCGTATGGAGGATGGTGATGAAGATTTTGTTGCACAAAATGTTGCAACAAATCCTTCAACATGTGAGTTACCTGATGAAAATGATCCTCCTCTGTCCTCTTATATGCGCAAGAGTAGATCTGTGTCCAAGAAGCGCCCTATTCCTCCACCATCCAGGAGTGCTGAGTCCTCTCCTTCCAAGCGACCTAAACTTTCAGCTTCTGCTCCTTGTCGCCCTCCCTCGTTTACATCTTCAGATGCTCTGAGCAAAACTTTTTTTGACAAATCTCGTAAGAACAGATGGCCAGCTTACTCCGAGAAACCTCTTATATCTGAAAAAATCCTCAATCTATCGTCCTTTGACAAAACTCAGTTGGAATCTATTCTGAAAGATCTTGGTCTTATCCATGCTGCCACATGCTTCAGCGTCTATTATCCTACCTTGGTGCGAGAGTTTTACTGTAATCTCTCCAAATCTGCTAGTGATGGATCCTCTCGTTGGAATTTCAGAAACTATGTCCGAGGAAAGATTGTCACATTCTCTCCTGCATCTCTGAACAAATTGTTAGAATGGAAATGTTCTCAATCTGTTCCTGCGTTTGGTGACCTCTGGAGTGAGTTTTGATTGTCTGATTGAAGTCGTGACTGCTGGAAAGTTGTCACGCTGGCCTACTAAGTCTTCTGTGTTTCCCTCTTCTGCACTGACTGCAAAGTATTTTATTCTATTCAGAGTTGCTACTCGAAACTGGTTGCCCACCTCCAATGTTTCAGTAGTCACTAGGGACATGTGCAAACTATTGTTTTCTGCTGTCACGTCTCAGGTGTTCAATTTGGGAAGAATCATCTTCGATTCTATCATATCTTATGCTGAACTCTCTTCCTCCGGGACCTCTTTACCTCATGGAGCTCTCATCTCCATGTTGCTATTGGCTCAAAAGGTGCCCTTGTCTCCTTCGGATCTTCCCTCTACCTGTGACAGTATCTCATATACAGTTAAGTCAGTGGCTGGTAAACTCAATGATATCTCTGAGGTGGTGCCCTCTTTTCCTGATAGTCTGTCTCCACCTCCAAATGCTGAACCTTCTGGCTCTGTGCCTCCTGCATCTCAGTCTCCTCCACTCGGTTCTGCTAATGCTACTACTTCCTCCGCAAGTACGGTTGACATTCAGTTTCTCGAAACTGCCCTTCAAAATATTGATGATCAAATTCTGGTTCTTGAAAGCCAGCGAGTTCTTCTGAATCGCCACAAGGAGCTACTGCAGAGCAAGCTGTCTTCTCTCCGGGGTGGTCCCTCCGCAGGTATCTGAAGTATTTGTCCTTTGGTGGCGCAAAAGGGGAGAATTTATGTGGTATGGCTTTGTTTTTTCTCTCTCTCTGATATTTTGCTGAGTGGTTTGTTGGAAGTTTTGTTGGATACTATGTTGCAAGTTTTGTTGGACATAGTTGGATATTATGTTGGAAGTCTATACTGGAAGTCTTGTTGGACCTCGTTGGTCGTTTTGTTGAACATATTGTTGAATGTCGTTGTGCTGGGTGTTGAGCGTCTACTGATTAAATGTGGCTTCAGGAGTTTGAAAAGTTATCAATGACCTTCTCTTCTATCATACCGTATGTTGTGCCACCAATTGACAAAAGGGGAGATTGTTAGGATTTATTCTGTGGTCATTCTAGTATGCGTCTTGTCATATGTGGCACTGGAGAATGTTGGATAGGCTGATATCCCTGCCATATGTAGAAGAGAATGTTGGACATTTTATTGAACAGATTGTTGGACCAGGATGTTCAACAAAATATGCTTACTTGCATATCTGGTGCTGTGGTGCTCAATAGTATGCGTAACTGGAGCCAGCGTATTCCGCTATTTTCTATCTTGTTGTTTCTGCTCCTATGGTGGTTATTAAATGATTTATTGTTGATTGTGCGTTATCTCTTGCAAATCGGTTGAAGAGAGATTTTCGGCAAATCAATACTCTTGCCGCTGCCACGTTCGGATCTATCGGGATCTCGTAACCGCCACTTTAGGATCTTTCGGGATCTCCTTCGTGTTGAAGATGGTGCAGTTGTTGCTGAAGATGGAGCCGAATCTAGGTTTGATTGCCTGCGTAGAAATTGAACCAAAGATGGCAGGGCCGTTGCTTTTTAAGCAATGGGTTGATTGGCGGCTAGGGCTGACGCTGGAGTTTAAGAAGTTTAAGGATATTCTCTGGGAGGGAGGCCGACGGCTGCGACACGCAGGATCAAGGGAGTTGATCGAGTCGGTGGTGCAAGGGGAGCTTGCAGGCAAGGGGAGCTTGCCAAGAATACTTCACGGGGTTGATTGCGATCATCCCCTCACGGTTTGTTTTTTTAAGGATGAGAGTGTTCTTCCTTATTAAAGCGTGAATTGTAGAATTTGTATTCTCCAATCTTTTTAGTGAAGTATTCAGTTTTCTGGGCGTGGCCCCGCAGATGTAGGTGTGCGCACCGAACTGCGATACCAATTCTTGTGTGTCCTTGCATGTTGTGTGCTTTTACGTTGTTCGCTATATTCTTTACTGCGTACTGAATTTCACTTCTCTCCAACATTATTTTGTTCCCGAGCAGTAGTACCTTGTTTGTGTGGTGTTTGTTCTTGCCAATCATTTTCCAGTGCAGAGATGATCGTATACAGAGGAGATTCTGGGCTGTTTTATCCTGGGGACGACGTGGCTATACACTTCTTACACAACCTTGGAGGGAAACGTCTTAAAGAGAGCGACCAAGTTCGCGACTCAGCCCACCCTAATTGGTAACTTCGTTCCTGTCTATATTCGGTTTCTGCAACAACATTATCTTTTGATGCTTACTTTGATTATTTCTACGATGTTTTCTATTGTTATTGATTGGCTATCCATGATCATGACTGAGTAATCATATTTCTAGGATATAAGGATGAACCCTAGAGTTATAGGATTGATGTGATTAATTGCTTGCTATTGAGTCTAGATTAGGTTTCCATTATGGTCGTTTGAACCAAGATTTTAGGGAATTAGCTCTAGAATTGGAGGATTGTGAGAACGACTCCTGATTTAGGAAAAATCCACACGAATCTTATTAGGATTTAGTGGTCGCTTTTTAGGGCGTGTGATCACGATAGTGACTCATGCACTTGGGGTCATTACTAACCCCCAATCTGCTAGACGATGACTACAAGAGTAGCCCGACTGCTAGAACCAATCATAGTGTAGTATCCCAACCATAGATCATGAGAATGGATACGGATTGTAATAAGGGAATCATGTCTAGCTTAATGTGCAGATCACTTGTGATGCCAACCACGAGAGTGTGGGCTAACTTGAGGTTCGTTAAACGAGTAGGACAACGAGAGTTGACTACGAGTTTCCATCTATGGATGTGACATTCTCACCCTAGCATAAACTCAATAGTAAGATCAACAATTGAACACTGAAAACCTGAATGACCCTAGCGGGAATTCCCACGTCCTAGATACTTATTATCCTTGTGGCAGACTTCTTAGGTGGAGTAGATAGGTTATGCCTTGTAGATTCTGACACCCTCACATTTCACTTCCATCACCATTACGACCCCCTTCGTAATCCATCTCCACAATAAAATCGAAGTCTAATCAACCTAGAAATCGATAGGTAGTAGCACCGCCTCCCTGTGGATTCGACCCCGAACTCATCGGAAATATATTGCTCTGACACCCGTGCACTTAGGGGTGAGGATGTGCATACCTTTTTAGGGGGGTGTATCCTCGTGTGGTAATGGATGTCGGTGTCGGTGACAAAGATGTTGGATAAATATCGATTCAAATTTAATATAATAAAAGTGACTAAGGCTAGGGAATCCCCACTACGGATCATCATGCATCTCTGTGAATCGCAAATCTCAATGTTGCAAGACTTGGATTGAGGTGAACTAGTTGTAACTAAATAGAGAACCAAGCTCACGCTCTGGCGCTATTGCCGGTCTATAGCAACCTAGATTAGGACACACTCTCGTGCAAACCCTAACCTAAGCCACTAGCATTAAGATCGACATCATCGTTCAATCGCCCCCCGAGCCCACTCTCGTGTAAACTCGAGTTATGATCTAGATTGTGATAGCTCGTATTCGTCCAATCTCTTGCAAACGAATATGGGTATAGACTTATAATAAAAATGCTAGCTTTGGTCCAATCTCTTGTAAACCAAACCTAGTGAATCTCGACTATAAATCTAAATCGAATATCTAGGCCTTCCTATTGATCAGAGCACAATCTCTTGCAAACCCTAGATCAATGGATATTCCTAGCTAACCGTAATAAATCAATCATAATCTAACCTTCTAGCAATTCTAGCAACAAAGAAATCCATTCATAAAAAATCTGAAATTAGATCTATAGGGTTCATCCCTTTGCCCTAGAACAACAATCAACCAAGCATAGCAATAACGATATGGGAATCAATAAAAAACATTGCTTGCATATAAAAAGATATCAAATAAAAGATTCAAATAACAATAACAGAGATACTTATCTTTGATGAAGAACTTCAATCCAATTATAAGCTTTTAGATCTAAGAGGGGGCCTATGGCATGGCCTAACCTCTAAAATAATCTCCAAGAAAATAAAATAGAACCCCCCCTCTAATGACGGCTACAAAATCTATATATAGTCCCTCCAAAACCCTAGCAAATAACCCTAGAAACCCTCTCAAATTCGTGAAAAAAGTCAGCTCTGGCCGCAACTTAAGTTCTGGGCCCGCGCTCACTCAGTTGAGTGAGATTCTCACTCTGGCCGAATAGAAATTCCAGCACTGCTGCATCAACTTGCACAAATTCTCCAGATTCCATCCGACATCCGATTTGCGCGTTCTTAGCGACGTTGGAACCGTGATGAAGTCTACTATTGATAAAAAAATATGAGAAAAATACTTTGCCTGATGAAATGATAGAAGATTTCAAAAGAATGAGAGGCTGTCTGAAAATCTGGGCGCTCGTGTCCCTCGACCGAGTAGAATTCCTCACTCAGGCGAGTGGACTTCCTACTTGGCCGAGTAAGATCTTCTGTTGTTCTTCCAAAATTCCAGAGAGTCTGCTTCGAAGTTGGGGTTTGGGTACTCTGGCACTCTGCGTCACTCGGGCGAGTGGGATTTCCACTCGGGCAAGTAGGATTTCCACTCAGCCGAGTGGGTCTTCTGTTGTGATCCCCAGAATTCTAGAGAGTTCGCTTTGTTTTCCTTCAGAAATTCCGACTCACTCGGGCGAGTGGGGTTCTCTACTCGGTCGAGTGGAATTATCCACTCGGTCGAGTACATTGCGACACCTAATGTTCTTCGTATCAGTCGTACTCGGCCGAGTACTCTGCTTCACTCGGGCGAGTGACTAGCGTGACTCGGCCGAGTGGCCTGTTTCTGGAATCAAATCTTCTCCTCCTCGCCTCCTCGTAGATTCTATCGATCTTCTTCTTCTTATCCTGCTCATCATCTAGCACTGTTAGCTCCTCGATAGGGCCATGTGCGATGCTCTGATATGCGTGCAAGTCCCTTAAGCTCATTTTTGCTCCCGATCGCTCCAGATTTCCTGAAATCAGACGAAAACGAGAAATAGTGCAAAGTGAATATCGTCAAATAATCATGAAAATCACAATATGAGCAATCGAAATGGCATGTAACTAAGCAGAAAAAATGTGTAAAATATGGACCGATCAATCCTCGTGTTCAACAAAATGGCGATGTTGCTGAGTATGCGTTCCGCTATATATCTATTTATCACAATTAGGTTCTTTGACTTCGAAAAATAAAAAGAAAAAAATAAAACACTTGAAAAATAAATAAATAAAAAGAAACAAAAAGAGATTATTTTCCCCGCCACCTACTTTATCATTATTTCTATCTTCTTGTACCACTGATATCTTTTCCAGGTTGTTTGTTTTTGACTATTCAGGTATAATGGAGTATTTTGGGATTATTCAGGTGATGATTATTCAGCACAGTATGAGGCTCCAATGGAAAATTACGGATATTATTCATAGGATCCATACTATCAGATGGAAGGATATGATCACTATTCAGGGTGTTCAGGTGCAATGGACCCTGAATATTGGGATAGGATGCTCGAACAACAGAGGGAATTGCAAGCTGGTTTAAATGAGGAAAACCTTCAGATTCAACAGATTGCATTCAAAGTTGGAATGATCGGGATCAATCTTCAACTTCAACAAATTTCCCGAGACATCAGCTTGCATTCCTCACCTTATGAGCACCCTACATCACAGGCACATGAAGAACTCATATTGGCTATGGAGGGCGATGATGACGTTCAGCTTGGGGGAGAAGATTCGCCCAATACATCGAGGATAAGAGCTGTAAGGGCAAAAATAACGCTGCTTCAGATGTCGTGCCCGAGCCGTCTCTCATTCTTGAAACCTTCCCTCAGGTTGAGCAAAATAAGGACAGATATTTAAACCTATTGTGAAGCATCGTGGATGTAGTTCAATCCACCGGTCCAATGACAATAATGGCATGTGATCCTTTTGATCTTGCATTTCAAAATTTTATTACTCATCGCATCTCTCCTGCAGGCAGCATCGGTGGTGAAGTCCACGCTCTAGTTGAGGGATGGAAGAGATACCTAAGCCCACAGAGCAGCCTGTAGCACCAGAGGTGCCCGAGGAGGAGGCCGAGGCAGTGCGTTATGAAGAGATGGACGATGTCACCTCTGACGAGACAGTGATGCCTGGCGCGATTGCAGTTATTCTGATGAGACAACCGAGATAAGACACTCGGGAAGTATCACTGCAGAACCGAAAGTTACAGTTCAGGAGGAGGCCACAGAGAATATTGCACCGCCTTTGTCTTCCATCACCATAGTTGAGCATCCATCAGAGGACCATCCTTCAGAGCTCATTGCTCCCATTAAAGGAGAATCTTTCACCCACTCTTTTCATTTATTCGAATCAACCCCTATTTATTATAATTATTGTGATTCGAATACTGATGACATGTTGCATCTTTTACAGGATATGTTTGCGCACAAGAAGGAAGTAATTTGGGACGTATACCCTAATAAGCAGGATGTATTATGGGACGTGTCTGACGAGGAGAGTGAGGAGCCACCTACCATGGACCCTATTGAATTTGATCAGGAGGTGCACTGGGATGAGTTTGACGATGATGAGGTGTCGCATGATGGGACCCATGCTTATATGCCAGAGTTACCTAAAAGTCCTGAGACGAACAATGAGGAGTTGCCTGTCGTGGTGCACGAGAGCGGAGATACATTTTCAGGGAAGAGTCGTCAACCGATCTTTATCTTACATATTTCTTTTGATGACCTTCTTTGGAAAACTTTTATTATGGGGAGACATTATCCACATCAGTTTTATACGGCTTATCTCTTGCAAAGTACAGATGGATTCCTTGGGGAGATGCTGGGAGCCGCATTTCTGGGATCGTATGGTGTCCGTGGAGATACGTAGCTTGCGTAGCCACGGAAGGTACTGATAGAATAGTTGGATGCACCGCTAACAATCCTAGATCCACCATTTGAACCAGGTGTATTCTAATCTAGTAGTATAGTTTTATGCTATCAATAAACATAAATCCTCCAGACAGCAAGAGGACCGTATAGATTTGCTTGATTAGTTAGTTTAAATAAATTTATCACCTCATATGATGGCACAATTATCTTTTACACCCAACCATCTATATGTTATCGTTGCCTACCCTTTCTTGATGCTTGTTTTCACCTCCCCAATTTTTGTGCCCATATGTCCACACCGGGCACCTTCTGAAATATCTTGGCGGAGAGGGAAGAATTTTGATGGTTATCTTTTACACCCAACTCTGTTTTTCTTATAGGCTAATTAGTCGCCTACTGAAGCATTATTACTATGTCACTAAGGTGTCTAGGGTAAGGCTTTCTGTCAACCCCACTACACCTAATAGACATAGTGAAATGTGATACCATAGTTAGAGGTTAGATATAACTTGTTACTCTAACAAATTTATCTGTCTGCCTTGGCCAAGAACGTACTATGAATCGCATTTGAGTCTGTGTGACATTAACCTCACATATCGTAGGAGACGAATCCAATCTTGATGGGCACTCCCTTCGCATGCTTCTAACTATACCCAGCGAGTACCTACGTATCGGGTAATACTGATGTTTGATAAAAGCATTATTATAGCCTTCCACATGCAATGTCCTTTAGAACATCTCAGGTAATAAGGACTATGTAGCACCTACTGTCACCTGAGAGCTTTCTTTTGACACTAAAAATAAGAATACTATACAAAAGCATCTCAGTTTGTCGTTCCTATGAACTTGTCTTATAAGCACATGGCATTGTCTCACAATGTCTCCACATCAAGTAGCTATGAAGCCAGCCATTGCCATCCAATGGTTGAGCTCAACACACAATGGTCTATCTGGAATATCGATATCCCTTTTTCGATATTCCAATGACCATGAAAATTTTAGGAGATACCATTAGGCCACATTATATTGATCTCATCATCATCTTAATGTATGTCACACGCGTCTCTAAGGACTTTATCCATGTAATCATATTATAAACTCATATGTGCGCACACACAGAGACACACACACACACACACACACACAGAGAGAGAGAGAGAGAGAGAGAGAGAGAGAGAGAGAGAGAGAGAGAGAGAGAGAGATATATATATATATATATATATATATATATATATATATATATATATATATATATATATATATAACAGGGATGTTATCAAGGGTTATTGGATAAGAGTTGTTGGATAAGAGATTTTGGTTAAGAGAATTTGGATAAGAGAATTTGGATAAGGGATAAGAGAATTTGGGTATTGGGTATGTTGGTTAATACATTTTGTATGCGAGAATTTGAATATGAGAAATTGGGAGATGAGAAATTGATTAAGTGATGAGGGCCCACCTTAGATTTTTGAGGGATGGTTGAGATGTAATCTTGAAAAATCAAGGGTTGAGATGAAAGTTGATGAAAATTTTGGGGGGAAGCTTTTCATTTTGGCAATGAAATACTAAGTTCAAAAATTGAAAATTTGAAATTTTGGATTGGAAACCAAAAATTAGGAGGGAACCAGTTGAGGGATGTCCTTCTTGCTCCTGCTTCTCCTGATCAACCCATACAACTCTCTCCCTCTCTCCTCTCTTTCTCACTCACCCAAACCCCCTCCCTCTTCCATACGCCCCTCAGCCCCCCTGCGCAGCACCTCAGCCCGTGGCCTCCCTCCACCCAAATCATGAAGAGGCAGCGAAGATAAATCCTTTGAAGATGCCCTTACCCAGGATCAATTGAATGATTATTTCAATTGAATGATTATTTCAAGAAATCCTTTGAAGATGCCCTTACCGAGGTTAGATTCATAAGAATCAATGATTATTTCAAGAAATTTCCAGATTTTTTGCTGCTTATTTTTCACTTTTGTTAATCTCAAAGCAGTGACATCGGCTTGGTGATTCGATGCCCAGATCCAGCAGCGACATCGGCTTCTCTGATCGGGCAGCGGAGGCAATTTGTCGAGCCTCTGGCGACTTGGTGATCATGTGGCAGTCGCATATCCAGCGGCAAACTCTGATCAGGTATTTTGTGAGACTTTTATCTGTTTATTTTTTTAGTTTTTTCGTTTTCATGATTTCTTCTTCTTCAAGGTTGTAAGTATCAATTCTTGAAAAATGCTTCAAGTATCAACCTATCTTAGCATCCGACTCTATGCCCCCAGGTCAAAAAAGGATTCTGCTATCATATTTTGAATATATTTATGTAAAGATTGTGGTTATTCCTGTAGTTTTAAGCATGCAGCTTTAAGTATCTGAATGCATCCCATGGCATGCCAATATCCATCCCCTTGAAAAATGATCGCGGTTATTTTCTTTGACGTTTCAAGTTTAGCATCTGAATCCTACAGTTGAAGATATGTTGATGCACCTGTAGATTTTTGATTACCACCTCATAATTGTTAATTATTGACACCGATGACATTGAATTTAATCCTCTTCTGAGAGAAGTGAATTGAACTACATTTAATTAAATGCTAATAATTAACATGTCTTCTGTTCTTAATCTTTGAATTCTGCAGGTTCAGACTCCTCCTGGTTCACTGTCTTTCCCAGCTGATGGGTAAGCAAGTTCATAATTTTTTTTTAATTTAGGCCCATTGAAAATGATAAGGTTGCATTTGATGATTTTGCAATATTGAGAATGAATTCATATCATCATTTCTGTTATTCAATTTTCTTCATGCAGAGCCACAATTTTTATATAATTGTGTTAATTCATTAATTAGTAAAAAAGTTGTGGTTATATTAATTTTAGGAGTCGTTTGCATCTAATTCATTAGTTAGTAAAAAAATGTGTCATCCCAACAAAATGGACGACCAAAATAAAATATCGGCATCCCATAGACTTTACTATAACACTAATGATTGTTATGAATATCTTAAAATATCTTTAGGCTGATGCTTTTCTTTATGCACGCTACCTAATAAATTGTATGTTTTCTGTTGCACATTATTACTCATGTTTGTATCTTGATATGCCTTTTTTAATCACTACAATGATTATTGGTTGTGTTTTGTTCATAGCCTATAACCTGATTTGGATAAAACATCCCATAGATCTATTAAATGTGTTTAGGTGATAGCCTGCAACCATTGCTTTGATTTACATAACCTGGTGTTTGTTACATATTTGAGTTCATGCCTTAAGTTTTAACTAACCAGCCATCCTAATCAAGTATGCCCCCTTTGATCCCATATTGACTCATCTAGATAATAGAATTGGTATTAAACCCTTCAAATTTTATGTTAAACATACAAAAATGACAGTATCTACCTTAGCCCAGGTTGATACATTTATCCCTACTGCAGATTCTAATCAACAATCTTTATCTGAGCCATCCTCCTTTGTTGTTACATCAGCTCTGGTGTTCTCAAATCTTGCTATACATGCTCATGCAAATGGTTGATATACATATTGCTCATATAAATGGTAAATGATCTAATACGATTCATTCCATTTTAAATTATCATGTTGATAGACTTACTCCTTATTGTCAATGTTCTCTATCAGTCATATCAGAAACTTATGGTGGTAAGGGAAAAGTGGGGGTTTTTTTTATTTAAAGTGGAACTACAAAAGATAATTGACCCCTTTAAGAGTGGGGGCAACTCTCCAAGCTTTATATTAGAAATCAAAGCCTAAATCTCCTATACAGAATCTGCTATCCTGAACATGATATAAGCTGCTATCCATTCTTCTTTGTAGCTTTCTTCCTGTGTAAAATGTGAAAATGGCATTTTAAATACAAATTTTAAATACATATTCACTTTGACTTCTGATCCTAATTTCTGTTTTTTAATCAAACATATTCCAAATTTTTTGGCACCATGATATCATATCTCAGATTAGCATATATTGATTTTATTTTTTATGAATCTCGGCACACATGTTACTGTGCTTCTTTGTGAAATTGAAGAGGCTGAATATAATGTCAAGCAGTTTAGGACAGAACTGGGAAAAAAGAAAAATTCAATGTAGATGCTTCTCTCCCATATGAGTTAAATGGTTAGTATTGATACTAAATCCTGGTATAGGTTTGTTTTAAATCACAAATATATGGATGCTACATTTTTTGCTGCTGGTCATTTGTTTTTGGTTGGTAAATTATTGAAAGATGCGAGGAGGCATTGGGGTTCTGCTGTCAACTTTCCAATGCCCTCAAATACCAAAACACTCAAGGCCCGGGAATGGGAACTCGATTTCATGTTTTAAAGTTGTCTCTCAAAAAAATAATTCTACGTTGTATGCAAATCAAATTTTTTCACTTGCTAAACTCTTCCTCAGAAAATGGACATATGCCATACTCCAAGAATAACATACTTGATCGGGAATGCTGATTTTTGTATATCCGAATCACTCTTTGAATCAGTGCCTATAGAAAGGTATGATTGTCATTAATTTGACAGGAAAAATGACACTTAATAGAGTTGAGTAAAGAAAAATGATCAATGTTGCCGAGTACAAAAATTTTATAATCATTGTTTAGTGTGCGAAGATAGACATGGTAGGAATTGGATAAAGTTCTAATGGTATTACTATATTTGTAGCTTTCTTCCTGTGTAAAATGTGAAAATGGCAGTAAATGCATTATGATTGTAAAATGTGTAACAAGGTCTTTCAGTGTGAAATCTGAAAGAAAACATTATGAATGGAATTTCTTATTCTATATATTGTAGTAAATGCATTATGATGCTATTTGTAGAAACATGTTTTCCCATCCTTTTTTAGTTTTATTTCATTTCATATGTTTTACGAGTGAGTGGTTCCCCCTTTGCTCATTTATCTTGGGACGTCTTCTATTTATCAGTTAGCAGTCCTGGATTTGTCGTTTTTGAAGAAGATCCACTTCAATGCATGAACTTGAAATAATCTCATATATGGAAAATGTCAAGAGGAATATCAACCTACAAAGCATATGTGCATGAATTTTCATGAGCTCATGCAAAATACAGCATATTGTGTTCATGTTTATTCCGATGTTACTATGTGCTAAATCAAGTTTCAAATGAACAAAATGAATAATGATATCATTCTTACATCATACTCCAATGGAAATCCCTCTTTCATTGTGACATATTTTCTTCAGATCCTCGGAAAAAACAATAGCAGCAACCTCTTAAATATAAAATGTCGAAGATCATAATGAAGTGGTTAAATAAGAACTGTTCCTATCCAAGATGTGCAAATGTCCTTCATTAGAAAGCTAAACATGCATAAATATTTAAAAAAATGAAAGTGCATGCATGTACATGTATGTTGGGTTATTCGATGCCGAAATAGAAGCTGTAATGTGTCATACAAGAAATTTAGATTTGTTTAGTTGTTGCGGTGAATTTTTTTAAAAGAAACTTGGTTTAATCAAAAGAACCTACTTGAAACTCATACCAAATAGTTTTCTGCAAAAGAACCTACTTGAATGCCAAATATTTCCTGAAACTCAATATGATCATCACTAGCAAAATTATACCAAGCTTGAAAGCACTTACTGCAAATTGGCAAAATCATACCAATCTTTCAATAATAAAATGCCAAATATGATCTTGGCAAAATCATACCAAATAGTACCACTGCAATAAAATGCAATCAGGTTTCACTATTAATAGTAACTACGCATTGAGAACTTGGTATAGAGTCATACATGTTTCACAGAATTGCTAATAGTAACTACATTAGGTTTCACATTAAGAACTTGGTATAGAGTAATACAGGTAGTATGTACCCGATATACTATATCCTGCCAAAAGTACCAAAAAATCAACATTGAGAACACATTGAGACCTTTCAAAATGAACTTGGTGTAGCTTCACATTGAGAACAATATTAACTTAATTGATTAGGTTTGTTAATAAGAGAACTGATTTGGTAATAAGGAAACTTAATTGATTAGCAGGAGTGTATTATACAAATGTTGATATATTAACAAGAAGAATTAAACAGGAAGATGATTTGTTCTGTTTTCATCAAATTCAGTTGGTTAATTATAGGGTTTAGGGTAGTGATATAAATTAACTAATGTAAATGCGATATTTTGTTGATTGCAACATAAAATTATAAAATATGGTAATAATAAGAAGAAACGAAGCTTGAAAATTTGATTATTTTTAGATTCTGATTAACATGTAATTTGAAATGTTGCTGTAATGAGATTGATATATTGAGCTCACAATTATGTTTTGTTATTTTATCATTCTAAATTTGATGGCTTACATTTCATTTTTAATATTAGTAGCTTTTACTTACACTTACAGACTTTTCTTTTTCCCTCTTTTCTTTTCTCTGGCTTCAAATAAATTTCCAGCTTCATGTAACCATTAATATTAATACACTTCTAATTCTAGCCTGCATCAAATATAGGAGGTTCTATATTTTACTTGCAATTTGAATGTGCACATTTCCGCATATATTATCTAACATTCTATTTCTACTTTATCTTTTCACAAGATAGTAATTGGGGGGTATGGTTTGTTGTTTTATATTTAAAGCAATTTTCAGGTGTTTTGATGAAATTTGCTTCCAGTTGTTTAGTTCATATCAGCGATTTTGTTTGCTTGAAAATCGCTAAAATTTTGGGGTTTTGATAAAAATCGCTGAAATTCCAGGTGTGAGCAAACAATTTTCATCAAATTCTCATCGCCGATGCATACATTCTAGGTGTTTTGATGCAAATAAGAAATTTGTTTGCTTGAAAATCGCCGATAAGAATTTGGGAGTCAACAATTTGAAATTTGCTTGACTGGATTAGAAAAGGAAAGAGATGTTTGCTCTTATCAGTGATTTGATTGATTTCGTTTGGTGTTAGTGCATTCCTTATGTAATTTCTTTCCTTTGTGACTGGCAACCAAACTGAAGTGGGGAGCTCAAAGAGGGAAGAAGAATGGCTTAGACTACTCATCAGAAGACTGTGTTAGTGTAACTCTACATCCCGAACATAATTGGTATGATTTTGGCCACTTAGGGGTTCCTTTTAATATATGTTACCTTATGAATTTTATGGGTAATATCACAAAATAATTAGGATTCATCGAGGATTTTTATAGTTGATTAGTGGTATATGCATACTTATTGAGGAAGGTCATGTAGTAAAAAGGTTTGGATTGAGATAGAATTATATGAAATGTATATGTTTGATATATATGTCTTTGTTTTTGTGCTGGGACTTTGTTTGCTTTTGTACAGAGCTCTACATTCAAAAAAGATCTTTGAACAGACACCATCTCCTCACAAAAAAGCCAGATCAATTAACAATATAATCTGGTTGGTCATGTGGATTCAGTTAGCAAGGTAACCCTTCACTGATGATTGCCTTACACTTCACCATTTACAACTGTATATTGCTTTAGATCAAATTCTGTTACTTCAGTTTCAGAAGAGAAATAGCATGAAATTTTTTTCTTGGACATTGGCTAAATAAAAATACACAAGTATGTGTGTGTACAAACTTAATATCTTTAAATGCATAAAAACATCAAACCCAAGAAAGTTCAAAGTTATTACAATTGGTAATCCTAAAACCTTGAGGTCATCATCATTCGTATGCCTCAGTGCACAGATATCCACTTGGTTCCTGTCAAGATACACACATTTGAAAGTAGATCAGGTGATAAACTACTGGAATCTCAAGATATAAGAGGAAAAAGACATCAGTCTAACCTCTTTTGCCTTGAAGCAAACAAGGTACTTTCTTAACACTAGCTTTTGCAATAACGTATCTAGAGTCAGTTGGTACTTGATTAACCCCAGGTTTTGCAATAACGTATCTAGAGTCAGCTGCACAGACAGCAAATTAGAAATTGTAACATATAATCAATCAAATATAGTCTATTAACACATATATGAAAAAAGATTGCATGTGACATGATAAATCTGCAAAATGTCATGAAGGAACTTTAACTTAAGCCTTCACTTGCAACATCAAACTACATTAGCTATACAATTAACAACCTGTTGCCTTTTCAATTTCTACCATGTAACACATGTCCTGCAGGAGCTATGGATCAAAAGAAGTGCCAAAATTATATGACAATCTAGATCAAAATTTGCAATGACTTTCCATATATAATTATTTTTCCTAAACAAATTGAGATTACAAATATGTTCCCAAGACAACTCTTTTAAAAGCTTTTGTAAGTCACCAGTGTATCATCTCAACAAATGAATGAGAACATGTAACTAATTAGCAAGGGCAAAAGAATGAACTATGAAGAAAAATCGCTTCCAGATATTACCAGAATGTATTTCTTCTAGCCATAGGTAGCTACTTCCAGTTCCTTTGTTGCTGACATTTGTGATGTTGACATACCATTATGGCAGAAGCAACTTTTAAACATTGGGCACTCCCTGTTGCAATATTCTGATCGTTTTGTTATAGTTTTCTGCACATTTTGTTATGTTTATTGTTATTTTTGATTCAATATTCTTCTATGTTCATGCATCTTGCCATAGTCCTAACAACAGTCAAAATTCTATTAGGCTTAGTTCTAGCATTTTTTGTTCTTCTCCGTAAGACTCACAGTATTGCAGAGTTGTAAGCACAAAATATGAAGATGACAAAGAAGCTCATGTCTCTCTCTGTAAACTCACAGTATTGACCATGTGCATGTGCTCGATATTTTGAAGAAGAAAGAGAAGGTCATGATGAGGGCATCTTTGTCATGGGTGTTTGATGTCCGAACTTCGTACACACAAAAACCCATGAACTGCATCCTTTTCTTACAAAAATCTTACTTTTTATAGAGAGTTATATTAGTCCAGTAAAACAACCCAATTGCTCTAATTGCAAAGCAATGGAGACAACGGTCTCAACTGCTAACAACTACCTATCTCGGCTAACGAATCAGGTTGAATGTTTTTGAGGTTGTAGATGACTTCGATGCGGCATTGAGGAAGATGAACAGTTCATTCTGTTGTGAAGTTTACAGCTGCGAGCCCAACTTTTTAAGTCGAGTTCAACGGTGGAAAAGCGATGCGATTCGCTATCGACGGCTCGGACTTAACTTACAGGATGAGTGGTTGTGAGAGTTCCCTTGGCATCCGGTGGTCCATATTCAAATTAGCCAGTATGCTTTGTCCCTTTTTTGCAAGAACAGGTTCAATATAAACTTTGCAATTCAATATGAGCTCTGCAAGTCAAGGCATCCCTGTTTTTTTGTAAGTAGATTATGCAATATGTGACAGCTTTCTAGATTAATGAGTTACCATGAATATTAATACTGCAAGATATTTGGGCTTGCATTTTTGACAACACTGTCAAACGAATCTTGGGCAAATGCAATGAATCTCCACAACACTATTAACATGAGTTTGTTGTAGATGGTTAATATGTTGCCATTTCACGAACACATAACTACACCCAGTTTGACAGTGTTCCGTCAGTTGTCCAACATAAGTTTGACAAATGCACGAACACAAAACTGTCCAACATAAATTTGACAACACTGTCCAACTGATGCAATGAATCTTTACCGAATATGAAAAAAACACTGTCATTGCACTTTCCATAATTATCACATGAATATGTAAAAAACAATATCAAACTAATCCATCATAATTCTTCTCAAGTAACTGACATTCTATATGGTTCTTATTTTGCTTTACATGTTGCCATTGAATTCATTTGCTTATTATTTGGTTCTAGCATCTGTCAACGATTATTTGTTAATTAGTTTACTGTTATAAACTATTATCGTATTCAATTTTCATTTCTTTACATTTCTGTACTGACTAGCATCTTCTGTAATATGTACTAATGTAACATGCCTTATCTAGAAATAGTTAAGGTCTAATTATATGGATGCCCAATTTCGTGCAATTTGACGCATTGGATATTGGTTTTATAACCACAGCTGACATCACACATGCAGACATTTGTGAAGCAACTTACCATATCTTTATTGCTCCAAAGAAATTGCAATGTGATAGCTTATGAGTTGGAATTCTAGAATCATGTGGTTTAGTCGTTTATTCATTGTTAGTTTATTTTTGTATGGCTAAGCTAGAAGATTGATTTTTTATGAAGATGAGCCTGGGTGGACCCATGTTTCCCTTGCCCCCTCAATATTTTTAAGTTTTCCTTGGAATGAATTGTTGTGTTTTCTTTTGTTTGTTTTTCCCGATGCAGACCATCACACTCCAGGTGAGCATACACTATGATGGATGCAAGCTTAAAGTCATTAAGCTCCTCGAAAAAATTGAAGGTAAATTTAAGCTTTATTAGTAGTTTGTACTACTCTGTTCTCTATGTCATGAATAAAAACTAAAACAACTGAATTTTTGCCAAAACAATACAGGAGTATGCTCACTATACCCAGTGAGCATAGACAAAGAACCAGAAGGTGAAAGTTTCAGGGACTATGGGCTCCTCCATTTTCTTTAAGAAGATGACAAGATCAGGCAAGCATGCAGTGTTCCTCCTCACAAATTGAACAACCGGCATGCCCAAACGAAGCCCATCTACCAGAACCAAAAGCAGCGGCAAAAAAATAATGGAAAGCTACACAAAATAATTCCGCAAAAGACACCAACAAGAACTGCGGAGTTGCTATCCAGGAATTGCAGCGGTTGATGGGAGACCTGACCCTGCTATCCATTCTCCTGGTGCCATAACTGACATGCGATGTTGCAGAGGAGTTGTGTTTTTGCTATTCTTCCATCTTTATTTCAGTCTGATTTGTGGCGTTGATTGTCGGTTGTTCAATAATTGCCCTAAAATTTAGTTAAAACATATATTGTAATTTTATTGTATGAATTGGCATAGAAATTTTATTTATAAATATTATTGCTGGATGAATTTGCAACTTATGATAGCACCTTTTGACTCTTCCGCAATATTTTTTCCTTTGTTTGAATATTTGATAACGTGTAAATTTGTAACATGTTTTCATCTTCTGTTTTTCATATAGCAGAAAAATCTTTGCATTACTTGATGTGTGTTTAGGGCTACCTGCATGATGAAATTGATCAAAACTAGGATTTTGATTGCATTCCTTGCATGATTTTGATTTCATTCTTTGCGTCTCTGTTATAGTATTGTGTCTATCCATTAATTGTGTAATCCAACCTGTGTGCATGATTGTAGGATCTCAGTCTGAGGTGGCAAAGTTTGCCCTATGGCTGAAATTAGTTCTTATTGAATTACACCATGCATTAAGAGAAGGCATGCCAAGGCTCTGAACTAAGATTCTCGGTTATGTAAACTGAGATATGTTTTGACCTGATACTAATGCTAACTAATTAACAACAGGCATATATGGAGTCGTAGAAAGGTCACCATTATGATATGGCAGTATAAGCGGACACAAGAATGCTGATATTCTGCCAGTGTCGGAGTTAGAGTCGCCTTAGATTGAAGATGGCATGGAATTTGGAAGGCCAGGATGAGACTGATGGTAATAATGATGATCACATCGAAAGGAAATGTCAGTAAAAGAAGAAGGAAGATGTGTACTAGAGAACTTAGGAGCTGATGCTCATTGGTTTCAGACTTTCAGGAAAATGAGATTAGTTTAGTGTGCACGAAATTAGTTTAGTAAGTGTTGAATGGTTTCATGATGGTATATTTGTTTGTGTATTACGTATCTATTCTAATATATAGTTACACAAAAATTTTAGACCACCAGAAGAAAGGAAAAACCATAAGCAAATCTCTTTGTTCGTTGTTTACTTAGACGTTGTCGATCGCCCAAATGGATATATTGAACTTATAATGTCACTTAAGCAAATCTCTTTGTTCTCTACGCATTAATTATTGTCGTTCGTTTAAAATTAGGGGATCCAAGATTTTTAAGGGGGGATATTTTAAATGAACCGTGCCCATAGGGCGCGTGTTAAATTTGGAGGGAACTAAATTTTGGGGGACCTAAAATTTTTAGGGAAACTAAATTCTTTTGGGGGAACAAAATTTTAAGTGAACTAAAATAAGGGGATACAAGATATTGAGAGAGAATATTTTTGGGGGACACAAGATATTCCAGTCCATTAGTAGAGTTAGGTTACACAATCCATTATTATCATAATCATAGAAAATTTCTTTAAATAATAGGGGGAAGAGGAAATAAATTTGTATAAAATTTTTTGGTGGAACTAAATACAGGGGGGCTAAAAATTTTTTGTGGAACTAAATAAACAAGAGGTGAAAAAAATTTCTATGGGAAACTAAAGTTTGAGGGGAACTAAATTTTTTAAATATTTGAGGGGAACAAAATTCTCTGAGCAGAACAAAATTTTGTGGTATTTAAAATTTTGAGGGGGACCTAATAATTTTTGTGGTTTAAATATTGTTATTCGTTTAAAATTGGGGGGTCCAAGATTTTGAGGGGAGAAATTTTAAATGAACCGTGCCCTTGGGGCACGGGTATATACTAGTATCTCTCTCTATATATATATATATATATATATATATATATATATATATATATATATATATATATCTATATATATCCTAACCTGAAAAATGTCTACTGTATTTCCCGGAGAGCTTCCCTTAGATGACCCTGGCAGTGCAGCCATTCCCGGAGGGCTGGCGGCAGATTTCATCCCAAAACCAATTGCCGACAAACGTAAGAAGATCATTGTGGAGCCCTCTACATCTGGTAACAGATCTTCTCTTGAAGCAGGCTGGAAGAAGGTGGTGTATGCGAAGAAGAGAGCGGCCATTGCATCGGTCCTCCCAAAGGCATCTGCTGGATGGGAGAAACGAGGAGGAGGGCGGTCTGTTGTTGGGCCACCTCAACATCGTAATCTTGCTACTCAGCATTGATTTGGTGGTTCTAAACCCCGTGCTGAAGCAAGTAATGTTGCTGCCAACCAGGTGTATGGAAAAATGCATTTTCGACCCAATGCTCATATCCACATCAACCCTGATGCTGGGAAGCGATCTTGGATTGACGTTTGCTCCTCGAGGCGCAAGTATGCTGATCCCCTTATTATGTCTCTTGTCCCACCTTTGGTTGATGGTGACGGCGCGACCAAAGTTTGGGTCCCAAGTTCACTTCTGGAGACAGGGACAGCAAAATGGAGAGATACATTGGTGGGTTATGTCCTGGGTGACATCCCTTATATGGACAGATTAAGGCTTGGACGGAACGTCTATGGAAATTGAAGGGGGGCTTCAAATCTTTAGCAAAGAGAATAGGTTTTTCTATTTTCGTTTTGGAAAAGGCGATGACTGTGAATCTATTCTTCATGGGGGGGCCATGGCGTTTTGATGGACGTCTTGTTGTCCTCCAGCGATGGAGTCCATCTCTTAAGCATGATAGGGATTTCCTAACCGCCGTCCCTGTATGGATTCAACTCCACAATCTTCCACTTCATATATGGTCTTTGGGGATATTAAATATCGTAGCAAGCAGCGTTGGTACACCATTGTGCATGGATCGTGCCACGACAAATTTAGACCGAATCAAGTATGCAAGATGCCTTGTTAAGGTTGATGCTAAGAAGCCGCTGGCAAGGACTGTTTTGATAGAGTTGGAGAATGGATCTTTCCTTTCGGTGGATGTTATGTATGAGGGGGAGCCCCATGTATTGCTTGTTCTAGCTTTGGGCATCCTGTCTCCCGTTGCTCAGTTAAGGTGGCTGACATAGAGCCCACTTCAATCCAAAATGATGGTGCCATTGACATATCATCTTTGGTAACAAAAGTTTCAGAGACAAGGGGTGCTAGTTCCTGCCAGACTGAGACTAATGTTCAAGCTGATGGATCTGAAGATGGAGAAATAGTCGAAGAGGTTCTGTATATGGAGGAGGGAATCAACATGGCCAACATTGTTGTTGGATCTCTGGCTGACATGATAGGGGATGGAAATGTGGCTGGTGAGGGCAATGATGTGTCGCTGCATGAGGGCAACGCTGTGTCAGATGAGGGTAAATCCGTGGCTGCGGTCTCTGATGTTCGCAAAGGGTATGATGTTATGACTCCAGGGTTTGTGTTGCATCATGCCAGGTCTAATCATGTGGCACCAGGGGATGTTATGCTGGCTGTAGGAGGTAATGTGGCTGATGAGATACCACATTCGATGTATTTTTCCAAGAGGGCCAATGCTCAGTCTCTGTGTAAGAGCAGCGGGAATGCTAAGCCATTGGGTGATTGCGAAAGTTCATGCCCTTTGGCTACTTCTCTAGAAGAAGGATCTGCCCCAGGAGATCATGTTGCAAGCAAGTTTGGTTTTGGCAATACTTCTTTTTTGACTTCTGGCATTCAGTTTGAACCAGGTGCTGCCGAACCTTCTCTATTGCAATCAGGTTCTTGCATCCAGATTGAATCAGAATCTTCCCTACTACAAGACGTAGTTGGGTCTGATAAGCCTGATGAAATCTCCTTCCAAAATCAAGCTTGGATTGAGGATATTACGAACCTAAAGTTGGAGGTTTCGAAGAATAAAGCGAAGGATCCAAAGCTGAAACAAAGCCCCCCCCCAACTCGTCAGAGCTTACGACTAGCTGGTACTAGCAGAGTTCTCCCTACCCTTTGTTAATGTCTATGTTCATCTGGAACACGAGGGGTCTCAATAATTCTGTGAGGCAGGGAGACCTCAAGCAAAGAATTCGTATATTACGGCCTTCAATCGTGTGTTTGCTTGAAACTAAAGTGGATGAGTCTAATGCAGGGAGGATAGCTAAGTGCTTCCCCAAGAGCTGGAAGTCTATTGACTACAGGAATCACCATGTTGGTGGTCGTATCATCCTATTTGTGGACGATAAAATTTGGAGTATCAACCCCATTTCAACTTCGGCCCAACATTTATCTCTGACTCTTACTAATGAAGCTGGGCTTGCTGTGGCCTTGACCATGGTCTATGCTCTCAACCTGCCCTCTCTTTGTCACCCCTTGTGGAGGGATCTCATCTCTGACGCCTTCAAGTTAAGGAATCTTCCCTGGCTCATGGGAGGAGACTTTAATTGTGTGCGATTCTCCAACAAGAAGGTGGGTGGCAGGCCCTTGAATTCTAAAGTTGTGGATGATTTCAACCAATGTCTAGGAAGCTGTGGGCTTATGGAATTAAAAACAATCAGGGTGTGCAATAGTTGGAGTATTGGCGTTTTGGCCTAGGCCGCATCTCAGCTAGATTGGACAGGTCCCTTTGCAACTATGAATGGTTTCCGTCTTCTCACCAATTCATATTATGAGTACGCCTACTCTGGAACTAGCGACCATTCCCCAATGATTATTTATCTGCACCCCAAGGTACATTCTTACCCCAATCCCTTTAAATATTACAATGCTTGGAGCTCTTATGTGGGTTATCGAGATTTGATTCAATCTGCCTGCACTGGTTGTAATATGAGTCATCTAACTCACTTTTGGTGGAAGCTGGGTATCCTCCCCATGAAATGTTTTGTAGACAAGCTAAAATGTATTAAGGGGAAGCTTAAGTCATTTTCGGCTGGCAACAGGGATTTAGTTGATTCCGAAAAGTGTAGGCAGATACTGGAAGCTATCCAGTCCCGTAAAGATATTGATTGCAATATTTAAGTGCAAAGTCAAGAGCAGGCTGCGACTTTTGCTCTTGCCCATTCGCTTGATGTGGAGGAATGTGACTATAGGCAGAAAAGCAGACAGGAGTGGCTACTGTTGGGAGATCGGAATACAAAGTTCTTCTATAATGTGACAAAGGCAAGAAACAGTCATAACAGCCTATGTCACCTCGTTAATGCTGATGGGTCTTTGCACATGAAAATTGAGAAACTTAGAGATGAGGCAACCTCATATTATAAGAAACTGTACAATCAGGACCACTATTGGACAGTGTTCCCAAATGTTATTCCTAAACGGAAACTCACTAATGATGCTGCAGGGTGGATTGAGAGGAATGTCACAGATACTGAGATTAAGGAGGCGCTCTTCCAGATTGGCAAAGATAAGGCTCCTAGCCCTGATGGATTTAACACTTACTTTTATCAGCATGATTGGGACATCATTGGTAAGGATGTAAGTATGGCAGTCTCTTCTTTCTTTACGTCGGGGAATATGCTTCGACAAATTAATCACACTTTCCTTACTTTAGTCCCTAAAAATTCCAAGGCTTCTGAATTGGGGGATTATAGACCTATTGCCTGCTGCAATGTTATGTATAAGATTATCAATAAAATTATATGCAATAGGCTGAAACAGGTTATTAATGAGTTGGTTTCAGCAACCCAAGCTGCTTTCCTTTCGAGGCGCCTTCTTTATGATTGTACTCTCCTTGATCACGAGCAAATTCGTGACTTTAGTAACCCAATGGTATCCCAAGCTTGTCTAAAGCTGGACCTTCGGAAAGCATTTGACAGTGTTAACAGAGAGTTTGTACTATTTATTCTTCATCAAATGGGGTTTCCAGGGCGATTTATAAAGTGGATTTCTGAATGCTTATCTACCTCCTCTTTCCCTGCGTTGGTTGAGGGATCTCCTGCAGGATTTTTTACATCGAATAGAGGGCTGAGGCAAGGTGACCCTCTTTCCCCTTATCTCTTCGTGCTTGTAATGGAAGTTTTTTCCTTGCTGATGGCTAGAGCAGAGGCCTCATGCTCCATCCATCCTATGAGAAGATCAGGTTCTATCTCGCACTTGCTGTTTGCAGATGATCTTTTCATTTTCTGCCGTGCAAATCAGCATTCTTTTAAAGGCCTTAGAGATTTATTGAACACTTTCCATCTTCTTACTGGGCTTCAGGTTAATTGGGATAAAAGCTCTTCAATATTTAGCAAAGGTACTCGGGACCCTGGCAGTCTTGCTACTTTTCTTGGAGTCAAGAAGGTATCATCTCTCTCTGTTTATCTTGGTTTGTCGTTATCCTCTAAGTATCCTAAGGCATCCATGTATGCACGTTTGGTTGATAAGTGCAAGAAGAGACTTCAAGGGTGGTCCTCGTCTCTTCTTTCTACATTTGGTAGGATTGAATTGGTGCGTACCATTATTTATGGCATGGTGGGTTTTTGGATGTATGCTTTTTGCCTTCCACCTTATATTCTTTGCACCATCACCTCTGCCTGCAGGAGGTTTATTTGGGGTAATCAACATATCTGGGCCTGGAGAGACTTATGTAAGCACAAGGAAGAGGGAGGAGTTGGTCTTAGATTGCTTTCAGAACTAAATGTGGCTTTAGGGGTGCGGCTAACCTGGAGGCTCTTATCTTCTGATGGCCCCTGGGCACGATATATGAGGAGGCAATACATTACAACGACAGAAGACTTTTACAATGCTAAAGCTTAGCCTACACATTCTGGCACCTGGAAATTCTTGCTCAAAAATCGTAGCTCCTCACAGAGATTTATTAAGCGGATTGTTAGAGATGGTGCCTCTACTTCCTTCTGGTTCGATAACTGGTTACCTTGTGGTCCTCTTGCCCTTCTACATGATGTCCCCCCTGGTGAAAGAAAAGAGATTGGTCAGTCATTATTGGTCTTTGAATGGTTGGTCGTTATTCAACATCTTCTTCCGCACATTGGGCACTTCCGCATTTCCCCAGGCGTTGATACCTGGTAATGGACTTCTGGCAACAGCGGCTCCTTTAGTGACGCTTGGGATAATACCCGAATCCGAGGTACTATTTTCCCTTATTACAGTGTCGTCTGGTATAGCAAGCATGTCCCTAAATGGTCTCTTACCCTACTACAAGCCTTTCATGGGAAACTCTTAACTAAAGAAATTTTACATAAATAGGGGGTGGCACCTAGTCAGAGCTGTGCACTTTGTGATGAAGGTACTGTTGAGAGTATCGATCATTTATTTTTTGAATGCAACTACAGTCGCTATATTCTATGCTGGAGCCTCCTAAAACTCAACATCGCAGGCCATGTCCATACCTCTCTTGCTGAGGTGGGAGATCTCCTCTCTCTTTATAACAAAAAGGATTGTGTGGGTATTCTAGCGAAATCAGCTCTTGCGTCCATGGTATGGCATATTTGGAAGCAACGAAACAGTAGGATCTTTGAAGGAAAGGGTGTGTCCAAAACCAATCTCTTTGAGGCTATTTCAACTGATGTTCTTATAGCATTGCGGGACCTTGACCATGACCAGCCAGCGGCAACAATCATGTTTGCTAACTGGGGGTTCGAGGATGATTGATACATTGTAATATAGTTGTACATAATTGGCCAAAGGGTTAACCTAGGAGGATGTTAGTTTGTAGTGAGTGACGGCGCTTGTGCCCATCGCCACTCTCCCTACCACCTTTCCAGGCCCCTTGTGGAAGTTTTATATTGTTTTGTATTTAATAATGTTACTCTCTTACTCGTCAAAAAAACTCATATGTGCACGCTCAAATGCATAAGGATTACATAGATAAAGAGGACCAAACAACTTATTATCATTTTGAACAAGATGATTCAATTCCACTAATTGAAATAAGAGCATATATTCCCCAACATCTTCCACTTACACGTATGGCCAATTATGGTATCTCATATTGGTCTTATCCACTTCTAGTGGAAATGACTTCGTGAGAGGATCTGCTACATATTAACTCTTTGTGTTAATTTCATGACTCACATAAAATCTATTCAATATGTACTTTGGATCTCTCCAAATATTTTATTATGCACCATCATGTTTAATTATGTAACTCGATACATTTGTGTACTTAGCCTTCTACTACGGTTGGAACTCTTCCATGCTAATGTCCTTCTACTATGGTTGAAAACTTTTCCTCCCACTGATCAGTTGTCATCCATGTCACCTTTAGAAAACTTGGACTCAGTAAATCTTTTTATCGAAAGATAACTACTCCCATTATAAACCATGAATATATTTTTTATACTACTTAAGTACTTAAAATATATCTTTTACAGTAATCTAAGATTCTCCTCAGCTCTTTACAGAGAAATTTAGTGACATCCATTCTCCTCAGCTCTTTATAGAGAAATTTAGTGACATCCATTCTTTAATCGATGAGAAATTTAGTAACATCCATGCTTTAATTGATTTCAACATCTTTATGATGTTATCAATCAGAAGCACATAATCTATATTACAAAAGAGGGGGACTTGCCACGGCTTTGTCCTATGTGGCAATATCCCCCTCACCCATGGGGGAAGCCAAAAAAGGAAAAAAAATTCACTCACACCCACACACACACACATCCCACTTACTGTTTTGTGTTTTAGTCCTTTTGCATGTGAATTTGCATGTTCGCTCCCCTTTCCCCCCCCCCTCCAAAAAAAACGCTGCCAACAAGCACACACATGCTTTCCGCTCCTTCCCGGTTTCACGCGTGCACCTCTTCCGTGTTTGTTTGGGGTTGTTTTTGCTCCGTGCACTAAGTGCACAGGCAATTTCTAGTCCTTATACACTACAAGGATTAAAACAGTGCTCCCACTAACCTTGTGCATGGTCCATCCTTATTTTGATGAAGTCAAACTGTTTGACTATATCATCAATTGGATGTTCCATCTTCTTGACACTTGCTCTAATCCATAAATGGATTTTTAAGAGGTCTGCAAGCTCTCATGCTGCTCCCACTGACTTCAAGCTCTGTTGCTCTAGTCATGGAAAGCTGCTCTAGCAAGCATTATCCGAATGGTCTAAAGCATGGTTATTAGTGGTAAAATATCCTCAAACATTTTGACGCTATCCTATTACCACACCAATCTTGCCTTGCAGATCTCAACCTTTTTCACTTCGGATTTCATTGCATCAAGTCATTTTTGTACAGTCCACACTCTGCATGTATCCTCAGAAAATAGTATGGTCACTATCAAACATGATGCCCACTAGTTTTCCTAAATGGCTGAGTATAGTTAAGCACAACATTGATTTTGGTTCTGTCTCTTTAATTTTTTGTAGTTTTGGGTTTTGGAACTCTTTCAGTTCTATCATATTGCACGCTACCTCTTTACCAATAGATTTCTTCTTTAAGAAGGTGGCATACTGAGTATCAAAACTCTTTTATTCCTTAGATTGATAGAACATGTCCTCACAAAAATTCTTTTGATATCTTACAAACTAAGAATATCAAGTAGCATGCCTTAATCCCATTTCTTAACCAACTTAAGATTAGATCCTTTCCATATCTCCGAACAAATTTTAGGCAGAACCATATCCAACATATGCACTTCATTCTCTAGGGCATAACCCTTAAAGAAAAGAGAAAACTCAACATTACTCATCATGGATCTCATCTTATCTAATAAGGAGCGATTCCATTTCCTTGACATTCAAGGAGGACTAGCCTGAGAGAGAATCCTATTATCTTTTAAATATGCAAGGAGTTTCAGATATAAGTGTTTTCTCTTTGATCTCACCTAAAAATCTTAACACTACCTCTAGCACTTTACTTCGTGAAGTACAAGTGTCTACTTCTAGCTTTTGTAGACATTGAACCACATACATCACCATGTACAAGTCCTTAGAGTTCACTAACTCTTTTCCCCTTATCTTATAAAAGTATTTTAGTAATTAAGTCTACGAGACAAGATTTGCAGGTTGCACATGATTCGTAATCACAAATGATTCAAAATATTTTCTTATGCAACCATCAAGTCTTTCTCACTTTTATGGCTTTGTCTACAATCTTGTAAGAAATTTTGCCTGCACTGGGAGTCTTTCTTATATCCATCTTATGAATATTTTATAAGGTATTCATATTCAAATCATATACACATTTATTTAATGTACCAAAATTAATCCTTTGGAAAATGTTCACAACATTTCCCAATATGTATCCTTCTTTATCCACAAAGAAACGGATACAATGTCATATTTGGTACAAAAAATAAATAGCGTTAAATGGAACCAATGACATAAGGAAATCCTTGGTGTGAATATACTAAATGGAAATGGTCGCAACACTTGCTCTAATTTCCAACTAGTATATTTATCCCACCAAATGCCACCCTTCTACTTATTCACATACCCAAGTTATGTTAGAATAAGGGAGTTCATGTTGAATTATGAATACACCTTAAATATGAGGAATCATATGCCCCTTCTTTCCTTGAGTTCCAAGTCATCCTTACAATTTCTTTTTGTGTGTGCTCATATTAATGACAAAAGAAAGCATAAAGCTTTTGCATTTTTATCCTTTTTCACTTTCACCTTCATGACACCAATCTTACGTTTGATAGTTTGCTTATGTCCATTATATATAGCCTTGAGACGTAGAGAAGAACCAGCAAGCATAACTGTTGTCTTTTCCTTTCAAAAAGGAAATTATTATGAAGTTATAATAACTGCAAGTGTACGGTGGTTGTAGCAAACGGGTCGAACATAGGGAGGCAGTGGTTGAAAATTGATTAATTAAGTATTATGATTAGCTACACAAGATCGTATCAGCAAGGAGGAGTTTATACTAAGATTTATCAAATATGGGAAATTCTAGGGCTAAGTATCACTGCTATTGTAAATTAATCGTGGGATTGATCTAACTTCTCAATTTATAAAATTAAGGCCATAGGTGAGAACCAAGTCCCAATCCTCGTTCTCGCCATGTCTCGTGGGAGAACTTGGATCAAAGTTTGGATCTCTAAACTAAACTCTAATGTCTCATCGCTAATCCTAATTGAGTAGCACTAACTAATCTGGTTCTGATGTCTGATCATAACCCTAATTAATAAAAATCAATTCAACATTAATATGTGTCAAACCAAATCATCGATTTCTCATCGATGATTAGGGTTATGTAGCAGTTCAATGAATAAATCGATAATATGCACATCCAAGACTAAACCCTAGCAATAATTCAATAAATTAATATTTGGGGCGATCAACCTATACGAATAATCTGCAATATGGTTCTACTATGCCCTAGACAAGAAGACTACTTGCTAAACATGATAATAACGATCAAAAAATCCATAGAAAAATGCATCACAAAATAAAAGAGAGAGTTGAGAGAATATTACTAAATAGAAGGTCCAAAAACTCAAGCTTTGCACAAAAAGAAAAGCAATAAAAGAAGTCGTACAAATCTCCATAGTAGCCACCCAAAATACAATTAAAACCTAAAGAAAAGTCGTCCAAACTAATTATAAGATTTAACTTTTATACCCCCCCCCCACCCTTGGCAAAGTTGGGTCAAAACCCAGCTTAACAGGTGCACAGTCATGTCGCTCAGTCGCATGGCCATGCAAGCACTGTGCAAGAAGAGGCCTAATATTCTTTCATAGCCGTGTTGACTGGTGCACGGCCATATTGGCTTATGTAGCAGAAATACTCAAGTTACGCAGCACGACTGCGGAGATGGATACACGGACGTACCACTTTGGCTTTTCTTTGGCTGGAGGGCTGATACGCTCGTACGGCCGTGCATATCACTGCATGGGCGGTGTTGTCTTGTCTTGGCCCCATATCTTCTTCATTTCTTCTCTAAACCCTGTCGCTTCTTCTCCTTTATTTCCCACATCTCTTCCACGCATCGTTTTGTGCACTTTATCTCTGAAATATACAAAATGCTCCCCAAGAGTGAAATGAACTAAAATAAACGAAAAATGCATAGAGAATGAGAATAAAGTATAAAAATCATTTTGAAGAAACAATATGAAAATTGTGTAAAGTATGCACTTAATAAAATCCTCCAAGCTAGACGCTTGCTTGTCCTCAAGCAAGATAAGAGATGTACATGAGGGACATGGAGAAATTGTTAGAAGCGACCGAAGATCACCCTCTCATATTAACCACGAATGCATAATATATACGACAAATTTAGAATTTAATTCAAGCATGCATCACCCTATTGATTGTTCATGTCATGTAAATTAAAAATACATTTCCAATATGACTTTGAATCCAACGTACATGCCCATGAAAAAGAACAATTCCCGGGAAAGATGCTTCTACTTGGCTTAGATTGATAAAGTCACAATCAATGTTTTGCACGCATCTAAGGTTAAAACTCGATAGTGCATCATATAATTTCAATTCTCAATGGTTTGGCCACATCAAAGTTTGGTCATTCCTAAATTGTGAAGGATAGACATGTTTAATATTTTTTTCAACACACATTTTTTTCCCCAAAAACTTGTTATGAAGTTACAATAACTGTAAGCATATGGTCGTCGAAGCGAACGGATCGAACACATGGAGACAGTGGTTGAGGAGTGGTTAAGGATTGATTAATCAAGGATTATCTTTGCTAGTGGATAAGGAAAGGGGAGAACCTATCTCGCAAAGATATATCTAAGTAACCTATTTTGGCAAGGTGGGATATGGAAAACTTAGGAAAATATCGCATCAATTTGAGAAGAAGCCGATGTCAGTTCAGGCCCCTCTGCCAGAGGTGGAGAGGGAGAGAGTGTTGAGAATGGTGGCATAGGCTCGTATGAAGAAGGATATTCCTAAGTGGGAGCCGCTGGTGAAGAGGAACTAAATTTTGAGGGGAATTCAAATTTTTTTTGGAAACTAAAGTCTTTACGGGAAACTAAATCTAGATAGAAATTTTTTTTAGGGTGAACTAAAAATTTTGAAATTTTTGGAGGAAATTAAATCTGAAGGGAACAAAATTTTGGAGGTGAACTAAGTGACAATGATTATGCTTTAATTATTACTATTCTTTTAAAACTAAGGAATCCAAGATTTTGAGGGGGGATTTTTAAATGAACCGTGTCCATATGGCATGTGTTAAATCTAGAGTAAACTAAATTTTTCGGGGAACTAATTTTGTGTGTGGAAAACTATATTTTCTTGAGAGAACAAAATTTTTGAGGGAACTTAAATTTTTAGGGGAACCATATTCTCTGAGGGGAACTACATTTTTTTTTGGGGGGGGGCCTAATTTTTTTTAGTGAACTAAATAACAATTATTACGCTAAATTATTGTTGTTTGTTTTAAATAAAGGGATCCAAGATTTTTTAAGGGATAATATTTTAAATTAAACGTGCTCTTTGGGCACAATTTATGACTGGTACACACACACACTACATTTGAGGAGGTTGCCCAATGTGGCATGTTTGTCCCATGTGGCAATGTCACCTCGCCACATGGGACAACCTCCTCCACATCACTCTCCACATCACCACCAAATAACCAAAAAGCACCAAAACACACCCATGTTCAAACAACACCCAAAAACTTGGTGGGTCACATTGGGGGTAGAGGTTTGGGCTTTGTTTTGTGATCATTTTACCCCCGACGATATCGAGACACACACCAACAGTTCTCACTCCTTTTCAGTTGTGCGCGTGCCCCGCACCCTATTCGTGGGGGTTTTTTTTGCATCGTGCCCTGTGTGCACGGGTTATTTCTAGTTTATATACATACATACATACTTATATAACGAACAATGTGTATCAGCTACCAAAGGAGGAAATTTCCTCCTTGGTCGGTGTCAAACCCCACCCTCAATTTTTTTTGATCTAAACCATTCATTTTGATCTTCATGCTCTGAAACCGAAAACACCAATTTTCAAGTAAATCCAATGAGTTTTGCTCATTTCTCTACTCGTCACAAGTTTAATAGTTTTGCGATAATAGAACTTTTTGCAACGGTGAGATAAATGATCAAAACACCTAGGATTCAAACAAAAATGGTTAGATTGGGATTTTAGAACATGAACAACAAACTAAACGGAACCAATTGGTGAAAAAAAATTGGGTGGAAGGGTGGTTGTGTAAGCTAGCCAATGAGGAAATTTTCTTTTTAGCTAGCTGATAGACATATTGCGCGCGCACGCACGCACACCCAAAGAAAATGCATATGAAAGGAAATATCCGATGCAAGCGATAGTGCTCTTCTCCATGGGCTGATGTACCTTTGGGCTGAGGTGGGTTATAGGCCGGGTAAGGTTTTGGGGTCAATTATTTTATAACCAAAGCAATGAACTTACTTGTGAGAAATTAAAAATGGGCGAAGCTTTTAAGACGACGATCATTGGAAGCTCTAATTTGAGAAATACGATTGCTTGAGAAGTTTGAAGATGATTCAAATAAACGGTAAAGAGAAAATTGAAATTTTCCTTTCAAATTTAAGGAGAAAATGATAGGCTGAACCAGTGGGAACTTTCCCTCTCCAACACGACTCATGAAGCGTCCACGAGGGACCAATAATTTCCTGATTCGTGACAAAAGTTTTGGGAACACCCGTAGATGACATCATCACCTCATAATAAGCTAGTTGTGTGTCATTTACGAGGCACAACATGCAATGTGTATCTAGGCATATCTCTTAGAGTGATGCTTTATACACCCCTATTCATAGGGGTGTATGTAACCTTCTATCCCTAATTTGGAAATACCATGATTGCATTTGTCATTGGAGTTCTTTTTTTTTCTATTTTAAGGGAAAATGGGCACTAACATCTATATACACCCCTACTTGTAGGGGTGTATTTAGCACATACCATCTCTTAACTGCATTCCTTCTTAAATGCACCGCGTGAGATGACATCAGACGGATGGTAGGTGTAATCGCTAGATTCTTCTGGAAGAAAGCAGTGGCAAAGTGATTAACGAGTTTTTGCCCACTTTAGAGAATTTGGTGATGAAAGGTAAAGTATCTACAGCATCCGGGCATCATTCAGGAAACTAGTTTGTACATGTAACATCTTCATTGGGTATCTACTTCATCAATGTGTTGGCTTCATTCGTATATCAGCATCGATTATACATGAAACGAGTGGAGCATCTTCACTTCATAGCCCACCAGTGATGGGTAGCGAAGTGAAGTGCAATTACTATGTATAGAACATCCAAATGGGCCCAAAACTTGTAAATCTGTTCTCAACAGTATAAAGGGTTTCAGCCCATGTTTGGTGAGCTTCGACCTAAATAGTGGGCTTCGACCCAACGTCGGAGAATCATGGGCACTTGTGGAGATTCGACCTATGGTTGGAAGGCTTCGGCATGTTGGCTTCGGCACGTATTTGGCGGTAGCAAAGGCCGACTTGAGCGCCAGAGGGGTTTAGGTCTGACCTCTATCGATTAGTTCTTATCTTTAGTGTGCAAATCTAAATAAGAGCTACTACCATCATTAAAAATGATCCAAGACCAACAATGCAAGGGTTACCATTGTTCTTATCCCCATAAATATTTGTTGTTTGTAATATTGATTGCTCGTAAGTCATGTTGCAATAAGTTGATTAAAATCAAAAAAGTTTATGATAGTTTACTTTATCTTTCAAAATATATGTTACTGTTGTTTAGAAAATCCGGTGAAAGTACATGATCAATTTCTAAATTCTAGCCTGAGGGCCATCAAATTGGCAAGATGTGTCAGCGAGTTTTGCATGAAGGTTCTGGAGGTGAAATTTGAAACAAAATGACGAGTTCAATAGTATACTTTGTTAGCTCGTAAGTGGAAAATCGCAAGGGGTGAGTGTAATTGCAACAACGATTACACTGTAAAATGTGTTGCAATATATACTCAAATCACCTGTTTAATAAACTTCGACAAGTTGTAGATGAGTTTTGCTTGAACACAACTGCATTCCAATCATTTTACAAGTTTTAACTGCAATTAGATTAAGCAATTACAACGGTACCAAACACACGTGCTTAAAAAAATTTCAACTGCGATTGCAAGTTTAATTGATGGCTAATCTATGTAGTGTTGTTACTCGATCGTTCATCTCTGCTTGCTAAAAGGAGGAGGATCCAACGCAAATCAGACATTTTACTCATGAAATGCAGCGAGAGACACGCAAGATACCGATTCTTCAGAAATTGAACAGCTGAGGAGACCAGGGAAAGGACAGCAGCAATCAACGGGCTTAGCAGAGAACTACAAAACATAGATTACCCCCATTCAGTAATCTACAGAAGCGCTTACCCACTCAATGATCCACATAAACAAATACATTCTACTTCTGAGATGCATCCTTTGAAGCTCGAGATTCTGCAAGCATAAATTAAGCGATGGATTAAAACAGCAAGTTAAAAGATGGGGTTTTACATGACAAGCTCTCCTGCAATTATCGATGCATCGGGCAGCCCTGGCCCCTCACTGCACACACTCTCAGCAGAAGCCCATCAAACACAATTACACTTGCATAATTCGAAGACCCTAACGTCCTAATTTTTCACATAAACAGAGCAAAGCAGCAATAAGTTAATGCCAGGATACATAATCAGCAATAAGCAGCAATAAGTTGATACCAGCAATAAGTTGTTAGTGTGAAGCGGGAACCGAGGTCTCCGTATCCGAATCTGATTTTGAATCTACTATTTGACTCTGATCAGATATTTCATATGCTATCTGAATCCGATACTATTTAGCTTTGGATATTATTTGAATCGGCTTCTTATGGTATCTTTTTGGAATGTAAAGTATCAAAATTGATAGAAGCAAAATAAATAAGAGTTTTTTTAAGAAATTAGTCCCTCTAAAATGTCAAATTTGAAAGTAGTCCCTCAAATCATATAATTTGCAATTTGGTTCCATAATTTTATAAAGCTATTTGTAAAGAACCAATGTAGTTAACTTACATCTAAAATTGAATGATATTCCGTTAGAAATAATGGAATATTCCTAATCTTATCCCTACCTCCACTTCTCCCTCCTCTTCATCCTTCCCCCTCTCCCCCAAACCCTATCTCAACCATAACCCAATCCCATTCTAGTCCCTGCATCCCCCGAGAAATTCATCTCCCAAAATCTAACCGACTCCCTCTCATCTCTCAAGAATTTTTTTTTCCAAATCCCAACTCCAACGCCATCTCTCAAGAATTTCTTCCAAATCCCAACTCCAACGCCATAAGAAATCCATCCATAAAACCAAAGCCCAAATACAAACCACATTCATATGCTCCTTCAAGAAATCTCTCCTCTAAATCCAAACCCAGCCTTAACCACATCCTCTTTTCTCTCCTCTCATCCTTCAACCCCCCTCTTAAACCCAAGTCTACCTCCATTCCTTTCTCCCTAATCTCATCCCTCAATACATCATCTAAACCCCTGAGCACCGACAAAAAAAGCAATCCAAAATCATAATGCTTTGCAACGTGAAACCCAAAACCACCATCTTTTGGAACCTGAAACCCAAAATGAAAGGGTTAACTTGGCTCGATTAGATACTAATAGATCCAAGTTAAATTTTAAATGAAAACCATCAATAAAGACTCTTTTCAAAAAAGTAATAAAATTATTGGACCAAATTATAAATCACATGATTTGGGCGACTCTTATCAAATTTAGAAATTTTTAGAGAGCCTAATATCTTCAAGGATTTAATATAGAAAAGCTGACACCTGATCCAATGGATCAGGTGGCAAAACACAAAAAAGGTGGGAAGTACAAGCCCCCACTGGGCTTGTACTCGTGGGGCCCCACCTTTTTGTGTCTTGCACCTGATCCATTAGATCAGGTGCCACCTGTTCTACATTAATCCCTACCTTCAAACCCCAATATATAAATATCGAGAGGATTTAACGTAGAAAAGGTGTCACCTGGTCTATTAGATCAAGTGCCAAGACGCAAAAAAGTGGAAAGTACAAGCCCCACATGGGCTTGTACTCGTTGTGGGGCCCACCTTTTTGTGCCTTGCACCTGATCTATTAGATCAGGTGCCACCTGATCTACATGAATCCCATATAAAGAAAGACTTTCTTTATAATTAACGAGTGTGTTAATTTAGAAACAACTATCACACACATGTCAATACTTCAATTTTTTACAATTATGATTGCACGACATATTTATTACTCTTTATTTATATTTGTATATAGACTACACATATTCGGAGTGGATAATTAACGGAGCAGAGACACCGTACTATTTGAACTACATTCCGTTTTCTACCAGATATTAGTTTAAATATCTAATTCATATACGAATCATATATACCAAGGCCGAATCCTCTTAATGAATGCGGGCTGATATGGAGCGGATTCTCCTATTTAAGATATCCATTTACACCCCAAGCTGGTGGTTATTCCTTTTACATCGCTCTTCATCTCATGCTCATTGTATTGTGATTGGGAAAAAAATCCATCGAAAAATCAGGATTTGTACTTCCATAGACTATTGTGGTCACGGTATGCATGTCCGCACCCACATTCACACAACAATTATTAAAAAAAGAAAAAATCTTCGTTCCATGTAAAGATAAAAACACTTTAAACTTGTTGTGTATCGATATTCCTGGAATAACCTGGGATATGAGTTATGAAGGTGCATGCCAGATAATCACAAGAATAGTGAACATATTAGTTCCGAAATCTCTCTCTGCTGGAGAGGATTTTACAAACATAATATATAAGTTGAGAATCATGTGGAGTTACTTGATATGGTAGCTCCTGTAAAAAATGAATAATAAATGACTAATCTACCGAGCAACTTAATCAACCCAACACCCTAAACTTGTTGAATATCACAGAACCATCAGTCTAGTCCTTGAGAGATATAACTGGCTAGATCGATAACCAAAAGTCCAAATTTCATTTATTCTAGTTAATTGTGTCACCATCCCCAATGATGTGTGCAATATAAACAGACACTAAATGTCATCAAACACATTTTCAGTTCATTGCTAATCATATTTCGATGCAAGAAATCAAACAGCTGAATTACTTAAAATGACAAATTAAAACTATAGCTACACACATTATGAATAAATAAATCTATATGCCGCTACATGAAAGACAGCTTAGCATATGCCTAAATAAAGTTTTATATTGCTACACGAATCCAAATTATCTATTATACAATTGACAACGTTTTTTGAATTTTGTCCTATGAATCTATTATACAATTGACGACATTTTTTGAACGTTGTCCTACGTGGCACCAAAAGTGTGACTAGGACAAAAAATGATGACTGTGCTTTGACAAAAAAACAAAAACCAAAAAACAAAATTATGCCATTTTCATTTTTTAAAACCCAATAAATGAATCTATTATACAATTGACGACATTTTTTGAACTTTGTCCTACGTGGCACCAAAAGTGTGACTAGGACAAAAAATGATGACTGTGCTTTGACAAAAAACAAAAACCAAAAAACAAAATTATGCCATTTTCATTTTTTAAAACCCAATAAATGAATATTTCTATATTGTTTAACATGAAAACAAACGTATACCAGTAACATGAATACAAATGCATATTTCTATATTGGTTAACCCACGTTGGGATATTACAAACATTAATCATTTTTAAAACCAAAAAACAAATGAATTTTCATTTTTTATAACCCACAAAAAACAACCTGTAAACCACGTCGGGATAGTAATATTATCCACGTTTGTCTTTTTCAAACAAATCTTTATTACAATTGAGTGCTGTTTTTGAATTTGTCCCATGTGGCAATGTCACATCGCCACATGGGACACCCTCCTTAAACCCAAAACCCAAAAACCCCAAAATCACACTCAACGCCCCAAAACACTCCCAAACCCAAAACACCCAAAATCACATCCCAATAAAAAAACCAAAACCCCCAAGGCAATATACACACTCAAACCCATTCTTCTCATTTTCACTGGTTTTTGAACTCATCGAAACACCCGTGTGAGTCCCGTGTCCAGATAGTGTGGGTTGGTTTTTGGGGGTGTCCGTGCACTTTGTGCATGGGTTATTTGAATTGTCCCATGTGTCAATGTCACATCGCCACATGAGACAACCTCCTTAAACCCAAAATCCAAAAAACCCCAAAATCCCACCCAAAACCAAAACACACAAAATCACACCCTAATAAAAAAAACCAAAAACCACAAGACAATACACACACTCAAACCCACTGTTCTCATTTTCACCCGTTTTGGCCCTCATCGAAACACCTGTGTGGGTCCCGAGTCCTGATTGTGTGGGTTGATTTTTGGGGTGTTCGTGCACTTTGTGCACGGGTTATTTCTAGTGATATGTTAAAACGTTGGGATAACCCACGTTTGTTTTTTAAAAAAATAATTACTATCCCATGTTAGGATAACCCTCATGGATGTTTGAGTGCTCTATGATTTTCAGAGGTTGAGCTCATGTGGGAGAGATTCTCAAAGCTCCTGCTCGACGAGGACATGTCAGGAAGCGGGAAGAGTGTGTGCGCTGCTGTCACGATATCGAATGCCATCACGAACCTCTACGGTGCACACATACTGCGATCTTGAATTCAGTTGCTTGCTTTTTGGGCAATTGATGATGGAGTCCTAACTATTATCTGCTCTTTTTGCTTGCAACCACCGTTTTCAGCCAGTGCTGGAAGTTGGAGCCTTTGTCACCGGAGAAGAAGACGATGTGGAGAAGAGAGATGGATTGCCTTCTATCGGTTTGTGATTACATCGTTGAACTCTACCCGTCTATCCAAACTCTGCCCGATGGGACTACTCTCAAGGTAATGGAGAGCAAACACAGATCAGACATCTACGTCAACCTCCCTGTACTGGAAAAGCTCGACGCCATGCTCCTTGTAAGCACTTTGGCATGCACAAAATGCACAGATGAGAGCAATAACGGGCTCATTCATTTTTTATGCCTTGATGATTTTTGCAGGACATATTGGACAGCTTTCAGAACACGGAATTCTGGTATGAAGATTAAGGTAGCCAGTCCCCGAGCTCCAACATATCGAGCTCAACCTCCGAACTTCTCCTTTCCTACACATCCAATCTGCAAGCCCGCGCCGAAGGCGCACGCGCCATTTTTATTCTTTTAAATTGTGAAGTGGAATATTTTTATTCTTTTAAATTGTGAAATATTATATGTTTTATACTTTTGGAGGGGGAAATAATTTTTGGAAAAATAGATTTTAAATGAACCGTGCCCTCGGGCACGGGTTATGACTAGTATATAACTAAATAGCAAAATCCACATCCATCTCACATAAAGGCAGTCCCCCCAATGGATATTGATGTGGAACGGAAGGGGGAAACCTGTAGTAGGAATATTAGGGAAGAACAAACTACAGATTTAATATTGTTTTAAGCTTCTCATCACGTGAATATGACGATTACCGATTTCAATGCCTCACATACACAGATTTTTCAGACCTCACATGCACAACGAAGCTCACTCACGTACCTCTCACGCTCAAGATTTCAATTGGCAAACAAAAGTGTATACAACTCTAATTTTTTATTAAATCTCATATTCGTAATTAAAAGTCAAATTACAAAGCCATATATATATATATATATATATATATATATATATATATATATATATATATATATGTAAAACAAAAACTAAGTTGACTAGTATTCAAATTCCTAAATAAACTCAAATAAAGACTCCTAAATAAAATAAAAGAATTATTTAGAACATGAAATTCAAAAGGACACAATTTCTTTTGAAAAGAAAACATTAAAAAGAATAAAATATTAGAATTCTATAACTCAAAATTATTAAATTAAACTGATTTAAATACTAAAATAGTAATCTAACTCCAATCTGAATTTACATCATTCTTCCCAACTTTGAAAAATTCACCACCTAATGAATGGCATTAAGGGAGTGCGGCCCAACAAAAGTCAGCAATCTTTTGTTGGAAAATACTCATCCTCAAACTTTGAAATGCAACAATATATAAACTGACAGATGATCATATTCTAAAGAATGCATCAAAATCGCAAACAAAAGACATTCAAAACCTCCGTACTGATCGGTTGTGCATGATCGAGGATGAAATCGATGTGCTCAACTAGCTCTAGTGTGATCTCTAAGCTAAATTCTAAAGTAAGATCATCTAAATTCTGGTGTAAGATCATCGTATAACTTAAGCGTCAATTCGAACTCAATCACATGTTCAAATTTTATCATAGTATTGATATGGTCTTGATCTCAGACATTGTTCTAAAAGACGGTTTCATTATGCGTGTGATCTAGAAACACAGCGCACATAGCACATATATACAGATTATGTGGCCAATTATGTAGATTACATGAAAATAAATATTTTAATATATAAATAAAATTTAATATAAATATAAATGTATGTGTATGTGTATGTGTATCGTACATGTAAAAATCTCTAAAAAGAATGGGAACAAGAAAAAATCTAATCAACTTTTCAAAACATGAATTAATGTTTCATGTGTGTGTGTATACTATACAGATACAATAAGTAATGTAAAATATTGGATTCCCAACATAAGTAATGTAAATAATCTCTAAATATTGGATTCACGAATAAAGAAAGCACAATTCTTCAACATTAAATTTACGACATAGTACCAAAATTAAATTTTACTAGAATTTATAGTAGCTTTAACTTCATTATATTATCCTTATTATAATAAGAATTGTACTTGTGATTCTGTAATAACTGAGTCTTATTCTCTTACCAATTAATTTCTTAAAAAATCTAATTGCTTTCAACAGGTATTTAGATAAATAATAAAAATTTCTCCGCAATGCATAATTTAAAAATAGTTAAAATAGAACTATTGAAAAATTTCAATTAATTCTGAAGGATGATAATTTAAGTAACTAAAACGAATAAATTTTAATAACTCAAATTACAAAAAACTAAAACAAACCAACACTAATCAATGTGTTTTATTTTTTTTAAATCAATGAGTTTTCTTTCGCACTTGCATTGCATAATGAGTATGTGAACCGCATATGCGGGTGCATACTCATTATGCATGCGTATATACGGGTGACTGCATAATCGAATTAAGAGAGGCTAGGGATTGCATCCGCATAGGCGGTCAGATATGCGGCCGCATATTCAACACTGATCTCAGATTAGAAACCAGGCATGGATGCAGACTCAAGATCAAACTCTGACTTTGCTCAACTTAAGACTTGATTTGTGGCTTTATCTTAAGTTCAACAACAGCATCGATTGTTGACTTTCGGTGGGGAAGTTTATCACAACTCTTGAAAACGCATCTTTATTTCTAATAAAAGTTTGTCAAATATATCATTAATTTTTTTATTGTGTTCAGTCCTTATATTTTATAGTGGTGGTGTTAAATGAGGCTTAAACTCTTGAAAACGCATCTTTATTGCTTATAAAAGTTTGTCAAATATATCATTAATTTTTTGATTGTGTCCAGTCCTTGTATTTTATAGTGGTGGTGTTAAATGATGCTTAGGAAAAGCCAAAGCAAATATAAGATGAAATGGACAAACTGCTAAATACTCACCAAGATGGCCTTAAACCTGATTATAGCTCAAACTAGTTTGCTTCTGGCTTAAATGGTTCTGCAATTGAGCTTGAAACGGCTTTAGAATCATCAAAATGCAAAATGTGCACATAAATTAGCTGAAATTCACAAACATCTCTAAAATGGAAAAGTCTACTGTAGCAGGATATCATAGTATGCAAGTTAGGCTTGAGCTGCTATTGGGTCGAATTTGAGCTGCTGAGAATGGTAGGAATTAGAATAGGTCTTAAACTTGTAGAAGATCTGCAGCAGTTTACTCAAGTTGGGTTTGGATTTGGGTCGATATGTGACGAGTCAAAATCTAGATTCCGAATTAAAACCTAAGTTTTGCAGGAAGGATGGAGATCTTCAATCGATGGCAGCATGCTTTGACAACAATTGAGAAACAATAACACCCGACAGCAATTACGAGGGCGACTTCCACGACGTTGATGAGGACTTGGAGGCTTTCGATGACGATGAAGTAAACAAACGAAGAAAGGAATATTTGGGGGATTGCTGGTGACAGTGTTAACTGACGAATATGAAGAAGGTGGTGGAACTTTCCGATGAAAGTGAAGGTGGTCAGGGCTTTTGATACGGTTTGTTGGATCGATCAATCAAATCAGATTTAAAAGTGGAAAATTATGAAAAAGTTGGAATTTTTATAAGATTTATAATGAAGAACAAGATAGTTGGATCTCTTTGAAGAGGAGATCCTCTCTCCTAGCTTTTAATTGAACGGAATAAAAGCCTAAATCACCTTCACAAGATACCTAGTTGTTCTTCACAAATAAGCATAGAAAAGAGAAGACGGCTAGCCCTAAATTAAATAGAAAAGGAGGGGAATTACTAATCTAGTCTGAAAAGACTAGAATGGTGGTGGTGTGTCCGTATCAATACGCCCCTAAAAGAGCCACATTGTCCTCAAGGTGGAAGTCTGGGAACTGCTTCTGGATCGCGGCGTAGGCTTTCCATGTAGCATCGCAGTCTGGCAATCCCGCCCAATGTATCAGCACCTCCTTGCGTCTGCCCTGATCCTGTCGAACCGCCCGTATCTCTAATGGTTCCAACATCACCTCCATGTCCTCAGTCAATGTGGGTGGTAGCGTGGGTGTTGCTGCATGCTCTCCAATGGCTCTTCGTAACTGTGACACATAGAACACCGGGTGGATCGTCGATGTAGGTGGCAGTATCAACCTGTATGCGACCTGACCAATCTTGGCTTCTATCTCATAGGGTCCGTAGTACCGGGGCGCCAGCTTCTAATTCCTTCTCCTGGCTAATGACTTCTGCCAGTAGGGTCTCAGCTTCAAATACACCATATCCCCCTCCTGGAAGTGTACATCCCGACGGTGTCCATCAGCTCTAGACTTCATCACTTGCTGCGCCTTCAGTAGGTGATTCTTCAGCTCCTCCAACAGACTATCCATCTCCTCCATGTAATCCTCCACATGTGACACCAGAGTCTAGCTGTCCCCAAAACGAAGCAAGGAGTGTGGGTCACGCCCGTACAGAACCCGAAATGACGTCGTACCTGCTGCTTAATGGTACGAATTGTTGTACCAATACTCAGCCCATGCTAACCACATGTGCCACTGCCGAGGCGTCTCTGAAGCAAAACACCGCAGATAGGTCTCTAGGCTACGATTCACCACCTCTGTCTGGTCGTTCGTCTGATGGTGGTAGACCGTACTCTTCTTCAACTGATGCGGACGCACCCCTAACCGCCGCACCACATGCCGCATGCCGCACCCGGGTCCCACTTGGATGATTTATTGCCGACGCAGGAGACGTGTAAACGTGGTTTGGTGATCCAGTTATCTAGGGGTATTGTAGTCTTTTCAGACTAGATTAGTAATTTCCTTCCGTTTCTATTTAATCTAGGGCTAGCCGTCTTTTCATTTTTATGCTTATTTGTGAAGAACAACTGGGTGTCTTTGTGAAGGAGACTTAGGCTTTTATTCCGTTCAATTAAAAGCTAGGAGAGAGGGTCTCCTCTACAAAGAGATTCATTGTTCTTCGTTCTTCATGAAATTTCTATAAAAATTCCTCTTTTTCATATTTTCCACTTTTAAATTACTGAATTGATTGATCGATCAACCGGATCGTATCAAATTGGTATCAAAGTGGTGAGATCCAATGGCGACGAACACGAGATTGAAGGCGGATGTCGTGGATGAGAAGGTTCAAGGGCTTCGAGAAGAATTCAACCGGGAGATCGAGGGGTTGAAGAAAACCCTAGGAGATTCAATCAAAGATCACGCTCATTCACAAGAAGACATCCAGATAGAACTCCGGGCCATGAGGAGGGAGGCCGTGCAGACAAGTCGTGATATCAAAGGGTTGAAGGAAGCGACGTCATATCTGAAATTTTTGAGAGAAACCACGGCGTCAATTTCGGCAATGATGGCAATGTTGCAAACCCTAACGGCCAGGCAAGGAGGAGATCGGGGCAATAGGATCCAAGATGCAAAGAATCAGGACGATTCAACGCTTGAATCAGAACCAAGGCCAATCGGGGGCTGCGACGGCTGCGACAAGCCCCCTAGGATTTGCCGCAGCCGCAACAAGCCCTCCTGGGCCTGTCCAACCAACGACAGGCCCAATCGGGCCATTCTTCAAGACGGCAGGCCCATCCGGACCTGCAGAAGCTTCGACAGGCCCATCTGGGCCTGCGCCAGCACCGGCAGGCCCACCTGGGCCTGCGGCAAGCCCTCAGAGGCCTGCGGTAGGCCACGACAGGCCCCTTGGGGCCCGCGACAGCAGCGGCAGACCCCTAGGGGCCTACGACAGCAGCGGCACCCCCTTGTGGGGGGCTGGGGGATCGGCGCCCCCTGTCGGGGGTGCGACGATATGGACGAACCACTCTAGGGCGCGGCGAACATGGCAGAGGGCTCCGGGGGATTTGCAGGGTTCGCCCCCTTTCCGAGAGGGGCGTCGGGGCATAGCGGAGAAGGATGGGCCCGGGCCGCCACCATCGAGGCCCCTGCATGCCAATTCTGGAGACCTGAGACTTTTCCACAGGGGCCGAGGTCAGCGGTTGACCCCAGACAGGCCTTTGAGAGCTTCCCGGGACGTGGACAAGGTCCGGGGGGGTATTTGGGAGGCCGGACAGCGCCTACCCAGCAGTACGGAGGGGCCAGAGGGCCTACTTTTACGTGACCACCAGAGTTTCCAGAATACTACTACCAGACTGAGGCTCTAGAGAGGCCTAGGTGGCCTGAGGAGCTGTACGGAAGGGGCGATGGAAGACCAACGGAGGCACTGGGTGGAGATATGGTCTGGGGTGGTGCTCGTGGCGGAGATGGGGGACAGCAGAGTAACATCAATGCGGATCGCCGGCTGATGAAGATACATATGCCAATATTTGATGGCACAGATCCCGATGGATGGATCTACCGGGCGGAGCGCTACTTCCAGGTGATGAGGTTGACAGATGATGAGGTCTTGAGGGTCATCGGAATCTATTTCGAGGGCAAGGCCCTGACATGGTACCAATGGAAGGTGGCGCGAACCCCTTTTTGCACTTGGGAGGTGCTGTCAGTACAGATCGTTGATCGATTTCAGGAGACCACGGGGGAGACTTCTATGAGCAGCTGTCAGCTCTGAGGCAGGAAGGGACGGTGAGAGACTTCGTGGAGAAGTTTGAGATGCTGAATAGCATGGTAAAGGGGGTGACAAATGAGGTCATGATTGGGAATTTCATGAGGCGGCTGAAGCCCTCTATACGAGCAGAGTTGCGGATGCAGAGCCCGGGGACATTGGAGGATGTCCTTCGCCTGGCCCACAAGGCGAAGGAGAAGCATGCAGAGGAGAGACGCAGTCGGGGGACTTGGGGAGCCAATGACCAGCGCAGCCAGACAGTACCGGTCCCACCTCCCGGGGTTACAGTAGCACCAGAGGACGCTGGAATAAAGAGAGGGGAGACCCGACCAATGATACCTGGTAGGCGGCTGACTAAGGCCGATATGAGGGCGAGGCGTGCTCCAGGCCTCTGTTTCAGATGCGATGAGAAGTTCAGTCCCGGTCATCGATGTGCGAGCAGGCTGATGCAAATTGTGATAGTGCCGGACGAGGGGAGTATGCAGATGAGGGGGAGCCCGTGATGACGGAAGAGAGTGAGGTTGAGCACGCACATCTGTATGTATCAGAGGTGTCCCTGAACTCCTTGGTAGGGTTAACCCCGAACCATACCATGAAGTTGTCAGGACGATTGGACGACACGACGGTGACGGTACTCATAGACAGCGGGGCCACCTACAACTTCATCTCTCGACAGTTGGTGGATCGTCATAAGTTGCAGATGAGCACCTTGGAGACGTTTACGGTCCTCTCAGGGACAAGTAGGAGGGAGGAGAGCAGTGGGATGTGCAAGGGTCTGGGTCTGACCTTGCAGGGGTGCAGATCGTGGAGGATTTCTTGCCCCTAGCGTTGGACAATATCGATGTGATTTTAGGCGTGCAGTGGATGAGGGGGTTGGGCAAGGTGAAGGTGAATTAGAAGCAGCTTAGGATGGAATTCCAGGAGGGGGGTCGCACGGTGGTTCTGATAGGTGATCCTAGCCTCTGTTTTTCCTTGGAGGCTTTCAAAGCCAGATTTCCACCTTGAGGACAATGTGGCTCTTCTAGGGGGAGGTATTGATGCGGACGCACCCCTAGCCGCCGCACCGCATGCCGAACGCGGCACCCGGGTCCCACTTGGATGACTTATTACCGGCGCAGGAGACGTGGAGACGTGGAGACGTGGTTTGGTGATCCAGTTATCTCGAGGTATTCTAGTCTTTTCAGACTAGATTAGTAATTTCCCTCATTTTCTATTTAATCTAGGGCTAGCCGTCTTTTCATTTTTATGCTTATTTGTGAAGAACAACTAGGTATCTTTGTGAAGGAGATTTAGGCTTTTATTCCGTTCAATTAAAAGCTAGGAGAGATGGTCTCCTCTACAAAGAGATCCAAATTATCTATCATTGTTTTCGTTCTTCGTGAAACTTCTATAAAAATTCCACTTTTTCATATTTTCCACTTTTAAATTACTGATTTGATTGATCGATCGACCGGATCGTATCATCAACACTGTTCCCTGGATCCTGAACAGATCCTTCCAGAATCCACTCAGGAATTCCTTATCTCTGTCAGACACTATATACTTAGGCATTCCATGCAGTCGTATCACTTCCCGAGTGAACGAGTTTACCACCGTAACTGCTATGCTTCAAAGGGATGAAATGAGCATACTTACTCGCCCTATCCTCCACCACGAATATCACCGTAAACCCATCTGATCTCAGCAGCCCATCGATGAAATCCATCGGACCTCCCATACCTGCTCAGGCAGGGCCAGTGGCTGCAACAACCCCGTGGGTGCCATGGCCATGCACTTATGATGCTAGCAGACGTCACAAGCCGCTACCAATCGAACTATCATCTTCCTCATCCCTGGCCAGTACACCTCCCGAGCCATCCTCATGTAAGTCTGATGCACCCCTGAGTGGCCACCCACCCCGGAACTATGAAACTCCTGAAATAAGAGTGGTATGAATGTGGACGTCTGCGGTAACACCAACCTACCATGGTATAGTAGCCTCCTTCCCTTCATTGAGTACCCCTTCGGTCCTCCTGCTCCGCTCTGTAATGACTCTCGGATCTTCCTCAACTCGGGGTCATCCTCCGCCTCATGTATCATCGGCTCCCACCCTAACCATATAGGTAAAGACAGATCTCTCACACTAATATCCTCCCCTCTGCGTGACAAGGCATCTGCCGCCTTATTCTCCAACCCTGGTATGTACTCAATAGTAAACTGATACCCCACTAACTTGGACAGCCACCTCTGGTGCTCCTCCGTGACCAACCGCTGCTCCAATAAATACTTGAGACTATGCTGGTCCGTCCTGCCCACGAAGTCCCTCCCCAGCAGATACGGCTGCCACTTCTGCACCGCCAAGACAATCACCATAAGTTCATGCTCATACACAGACTTCAATCGTGCTCTGGCTGATAACACCTGACTGAAATAAGTTACCGGCCGTCCCTCCTGCATCAATAGTGCCCCCAAGCCATACCTCGACGCATCTGTCTCCACCACAAATGGTACACTGAAATCCAGTAGAGCCAGAACCGGTGTTGTGGTCATTGCTACCTTCAAGGCCTCAAACGCCTTGGTCGCTTCCTCCCCCCAACTGAACACATCTTTCTTCAACTATTCGGTAAGGGGGCCAAGCTATGGTGCTATACCCCTTCACGAACTTTCTATAATATCATGTTAGCCCAAGGAAGCCCCGCAACGCCCTCAACGTCGTAGGCAGCGGCCAGTCTAACATCGCATCTATATTCGATCTATCAGCTGCCACTCCTGCCTCAGAAACTACGTGCCCCAGATACTCGATCTGCCTCTGTCCAAACTGGTACTTCTTCTTGTTCGCATACAGCTGATGCGCCATCAACTCCTGGAAGACCAACTCCAAGTGCCCAAGGTGCTCTGTCATAGTCCTGCTGGAGATGAGTATGTCGTCGAAGAACACCAATATGAACCTTCTCAGGAATGGCTGGAACACCTTGTTCATCAAGGCCTGAAAGGTAGAGGGAGCATTAGTCAAGCCGAAAGGCATGATCAAGAACTCGTAATGCCCCTCGTGTGTGCGAAACGCCGTCTTCGACACATCCTCTGGCCTCATCAGTATCTGGTGGTACCCCGATCTCAGATCGATCTTCGAAAAGACTGATGCCCCGTGAAGCTTATCCAACAACTCATCGATCACTGGAATAGGAAACTTGTCGGAAACAGTTTCCTTATTCAGTGCTCGGTAGTCAATACAGAAACACCAGCTCACGTCCTTCTTCTTCACTAGTAACACAGGGCTAATGAATGGGCTAACACTTGGCTGGATCACCCCCACCTGCATCATCTCCCGCACCATCCGCTCTATCTCGTCCTTCTGCACAAGCGGATACCGATAGGGACGTACACTCACTGGTGCTGCTCCCTCACGCAACACTATCACGTGCACGTGTCCCCGTACTGGCGGTAGTCCCTGTGGATCCTGAAAGACCTACTGATACCGCTCTATCAGCTGCTCCACCTTGGCTGGGGTCTCCTCCTGTGGTGCCTCACCCTCAGTCACCGTACCTCAGCTCTCCACCAGGAACCCTTCTCCTGATCTCTGCAGGGCGCGTGATATGGCTTTAAAAGCCACTAGGAAAAAAACAGAGGCTAGGGTCTCCTGTCAAAACCACAGTGCGGTCCCCCTCCTGGAACTCCATCCTGAGCTGTTTCCAATTCACCTTGACCTCTCCCAACCCCTTTAGCCACTGCACACCCAAAATCACATCAACATTGCCCAACTCTAGGGGCAAGAAATCCTCCACGATCTGCATGCTCTGCAAGGTCAAACATAGTCCCTTGCACATCCCACTGCTCTCCTCCATCCACCCTGTACCTAGCAGGACCGTGAACTTCTCCAGGGTGCTCAGCCGCAACCCATGAGGATCCACCAACTGTCTAGAAATGAAGTTGTGGGTGGCCCCACTGTCTATGAGTACAGTCACTGCAGTGTCGTCCAACCGTCCCGACAACTTCATGGTATGGTTCGGTGTGAACCCTACCACGGAGTTCAGGGATACCCCCGCTACATCCAAATGGGACTTCTCCTACACGGCCTCCTCGGTCTCATACTCCTCACCAACATAACCCTCCTCATCCGGCACGATAGTGATCTGCAACAGCCGGCTCGTGCAACGGTGACCGAGGGTAAACCGCTCATCACAGCAAAAACACGGTCCCTTCGCTCTCTTCTCACGTACCTCTGTCTCCGTCAGTCGTTACCCTAATGTCGCTGGATGTGCCTCTCCTCTAGGCTCAGGTGCTCCTGTAGGGGCCCTCGGTGCTACTGCTGGTGCTGGACAAGAAATTTTGGGTCCCCCAATCTTCCCGTATCCTCCTCTCCTCCGCATGCTTCTCCTCTGCCTTGTGGGCCATACGAAGGACATCCTCCAAGGTCCACGGGCTCTACATCTGTAACTCTGTCCATATAGAGGGCTTCAACCCCCTCATGAAATTCCCAATCATGACCTCATCCATCACCCCCTTCACCCTGCTGTTCAGCATCTCAAACTTCTCCACATAGTCTTTCACCGTCCCCTCCTGCCTCAGAGCTGACGGCTGCTCATAAAAGCCTCCCCCCGTGGGCTCCTGAAATCGATCAATGATCTGTGCTGATAGCTCCTCCCAAGTGCGAAGAGGGGTCTGCGCCACCTTCCATCGGTACCATGCCAGGGCCTTGCCCTCGAAATAGATCCAGATGGCTCTCAAGACCTCATCCTCTGTCAACCTCATCACCTCAAAATAGTGCTCCGCCCGGTAGATCCAACCATCAGGATCTGTGCCATCAAATATTGGCATCTGTAGCTTCATCAGTCGGCGATCCGCATTGATGTCAGCCTACTGGCCCCCATCTCTGCCACGACCACCACCCCAGACCACATCTCCACCCCGCGCCTCCATTGGTCCTCCATCACCCCCTCCGTACAGCTCCTCAGGCCACCTAGGCCTTTCTAGAGCCTCAGTCTGGTAGTAGTACCCTGGAAACTCCGGTGGACGCGCAAAAGTAGGCCCTCTGACATATCCGTACTGCTGGGTAGGCGCTGTTCGACCTCTCAAATAGCCCTCTGGACCTTGTCCACGTCTCGGGAAGCCCTCAAAAGCCTGTCTGGGGTCAACCGCTGGCCTCGGCCCCTGTGGAAAAGCCTCTGGTCTCCAGAATTGGCCCGCAGGGGCCCCGATGGTGGCTCCCCGGGCCTATCCTTCTCCGTCGTGCCCTGACGCTCCTCTCGGAAAGGGGGCGAACCCTGCAACTCCACCGGAGCCCCCTGCCATGTTCGTCGCGCCCCAGGTGGGCCGCCCATGCCGCCGTACCCCCGACAGGGGGCACCGATCCCCCAGCACCCCCAAAGGGCCTGTCGAGGCTGTTGCAGGCCCCGAAGGGCCTGCCGAGGCTGGCGCAGGCCCGAATGGGCCTGCCAATGCTTCTGCAGGCCCGGCTGGGCCTGCCGCCTGGAAAACAAGCCCGGTTGGGCCTGTCAATGGCCGGACAGGCCCGGGAGGGCTTGCCGAGGCTGCGGCAACCCCTAGGGGGCCTGTCGCAGCCGTCGCAGCCCCCAACTGGCCTTGGTTTGCTGATTCGAGCGTGGAGCTCTGATACCAATTTGATACGATCCGATGGATCGATCAATCAAATCAGATTTAAAAGTGGAAAAATATGAAAAAAGGTGGAATTTTTATAAGATTTATAATGAAGAACAAGATAGTTGGATCTCTTTGAAGAGGAGATCCGCTCTCCTAGCTTTTAATTGAATGGAATAAAAGCCTAAATCACCTTCACAAGATAGCTAGTTGTTCTTCACAAATAAGCATAGAAAGGAGAAGACGGCTAGCCCTAGATTAAATAGAAAAGGAGGGAAATTACTAATCTAGTCTGAAAAGACTAGAATACCCCTGAGCTCACTAAGCGGTGTCCCCACGTCTTCTGCGCCGGAAGTAAGTCACCAAGGGGGTGTGGTTGGTGCGGGTGGTGGTGCGTCTGTATCAGCTTTCCGATAAAGGTGAAGGTGATGGGGTTTTCCAATGAAGGTGGAAATGATGGCGGTGCATTCGGATGAAAGCTGAGATGGTTGTAAGGCTATCGGATGACGACAACGATGATGGTTGACGTAAACAAAGGCAATGGCGGTGATTGATGTGGTAGTGATGGGAAATTAGGGCTACATTTTTAATTTTAGATGTGGGGTTTTGATTTGGATATGAACTTGATGTTGAAAATGATGACGATGGAGAAGAAGATAATCAGTGCTCTTTTGTATATATTTTTTCTTTTTTTAGATTTCTCCCTCTCACATTTTTTTGAATTTTTTTATTTTAATTTATTTATAAACTGATTTTCAGTGTCTTTTTAAAGAAAAACTAACTAAAAGAAAAAAATAGGATGAAGAGGAAGACAGATGCTCGGCTGAAAATAGGGTTCTTTAGTTTTGATACCAACTTGATACGGAACAGAAAAGAAAAAATGTGTGAAATTGGGGGTAAACTAATTACGAATTTAATATTGTTTTAGGACCCTCATCATAGGAATATGATGATTACAGACTACAATGCCTCACTCGTAGAGATTTTTCAGCTCGCACGCCCAGTCAACCAAGCCCACTTTCACGCCTCTTGCGCTGAAGATATTAATTGGCAAACAAAAATTAATACAACTCTATTTTTTTAAACCTTTCATTCAAATCATGAATGTAAGACTACAAAACCATGTATATATGCACAATAAGGATTAATTTCACTCATATTCAAATTCCTAAGTAAAATCATTTAATAACTTCTAAATATAATAAAAGAGTTTCATAGAAGTTGGAACACTGCATGCAAAAAGATTCGATATTCAAAAGAAAACTATAAAAAATACTAAAATATTAAAATTCTAAAAGGATTCAAAAATTATAAGATTAAACCAACTCATATACTAAAAGAGTTATCTAAATCCAATCTAATCTAAATTCCCATCAGATTTGTTCTTCTTTGCCACTTACATTCCATATATGCAAATATAAATTTGGAAAAGTACAATAATACAAAAAAAAATTAGAACAAAAAGATTGTAACTGAAGCCTAACCTGGCACAAATCAACTGGGCTTTCTAATCGAACGTGAGTAAACATAATTTTAAGATTGCTGAAAGTTACATAAACCAACTTGAACGGAGCATCAGTGCCGAAGTGTGGTCTCTCCCATCCATTGCATATACAAGCCCCGGTTGCAAGTTGAATTTCTTACCGAAATTGAAATTAAGAAAACCTTCCAACTGAAGCTGAGTGAAATGCCCTTCAGCCTTTCCGCCCATTCTTACACCCCATCCGAGGTCTTCCTCTGGTATATCATATAGAAAGGCGCCCCACTGCAGTAAACTGCTTGATTTTTGCAACTGGATCCAACCACCAAGGGTGGTACTTTCATCTAATTCTGCATCTAACATCAGAGCAATGGATTCTGATGAGATTCCATCTGACTTCCTGCTAGGGGATGAGGAAGATGCTTGCCCCTGTACCCCAGAGCTTTTCACTCGTTTCAACCGGCCAATTGGTATGGCAAGCATACCAAATTTGAAAAGATAGGACGATGGCCTAGGCATTTGCCATAAACATGAAAATGTGACTCTTGTTTCATCAAATGGTTGATAGGTAACCTGCCCAAAAGTGCTCAAACTCCTACTACCAGCAGCATTAGGTTGTAGTTGCATTAGAGAAACTAACTCGGCTAGAGTAGCTGCAATATTTGCTCCTTTAACCATGGCACCGGCTCCACAGGAATAAAGTTGATTGAATAATGGGGGCACAAATAAAGAAACATTACCCAGGCGCCGCCCCTGTCAAAAACTATAAAATTGGTAGCTTAGCAGGAAGATATTTTAATAGAATGTCACTTGGTTTGCTCAAAACAAAATGAACACATTGAAAGGCTTTACCTGTTCAAAGTTTGAAGCAACCCCATAATCAGTGCATTGAGCCCCCAAGGGAGACATAATCAGAGTCAGCCAGTCATTGACATTTGCCAAATACATAACCTTTTCCAGTGCCAGAGGACTTCCTGAGACATTATCATGGTTGGCCAGACTATTCTGACCAGCAGCAAATTGCGCTACAAGTATATCTTTCTCTCTTACAGCTGTCTTAAAAATAAACCTCAAATCAATGCCTGTTCGTACTCCTGTGGCATCAAAAGCATTACAAGCCAATTGATCATCATTTCCAACAAATAGTAAAGCCCCGACTAAATCAATTATTCCCTTCATGTGGGTGCTAGCTTCTTGGAATGGACCTTGTTTGCTAGTTTTATATAAGGAAAGAATCTGTTCAGTTTTCTCTTGTCGTTCCCTTAGTTTCATCAGATCAGAAAATGCTTCTCGCTGTAAGCGCTTCAATATCTCAATCTGTGCCAAAAAAAAAAAAAACTTAAACTCAACTGTGGTGGCAGGACAAGAAATGTACAAACAATTAAAATGTTAATGCTAGAAAGCTTGATTCCATGGACTTGAAATGTATTTGGAATGAGTCAACGATTCCGAAATATTCTATTCAAGTAACTTGAATCCTTGCCCATTATGTGCTTAGAAATGTTGTTTCAAGTGAATTATCAGATTATGAAGTGACGAACATGCGCACAGTATATGGTAGATGCTCATTATTCAATATTTTATTTGTTTAAGCAATGTTCCAAAGGACAGAGAAGTGGAGAAAATCAGAGGGTTGAAAATCACAACAAGAAATCCAAAATTCAAAACAATTTAAAAAATAAGGATATCAGATCTTTAGTATACATGAATGGCCAAAATGAATCATGATAAGTGGCTAGCGTGTTAGTGGACAGCCTCCAAAAACAGGGTTTGAGGTATCGGCCAATACCATTAGGTATCGGCCGTATCGTATCGGTATCGACAGTTGACGATACCGAAACCAATGGTTAGTTTCAGTATCGGCCGATACTGAACGGTATCGGTCAGTTTCGGCTGATATTAGCCGAAACTGACCGATATCGTTCAATACTGGTCGAAGACGGTGGAAGAAGAATGTGTAATTAAATAAAAAGTCTCTAAAAACCCGAGGGTTTCGGCTTGAAAATGATGAAGAATTAGACGAAGAAGAGGCAGAACTAAAAAAAATTGCTGAAGAAAAGAAGAAAAAGGACAAAAGGAAGATGATGGAAAAATTGAACTCACCTCATCGCGGCGTCGCCTTGCCAAACATACCTTCTGCCTCGCCAAACCCGCCTCGACCATCTAGCGTGAGAGTGAAAGTGAGCAGAGAGAGAGAAAGATGCCCGAGTTGCCTTTCAGGAAATGTTGTGTTCTTTAAAAAGGCAAACTTGTAAATAAGTGGTATGTGCGTAAAGTAAAACAGTCGGTGTGCATATCAAACAGATATTTTGTAGCAACCCTGTAAATAAGTGGTATGTGCGCAAAGCAAAACGGTGGGTGCGCAAAGCAACGCCCAGCGATTTTTTGGCAAACTTGTAAATAAGTGGTATGTGCGCAAGGTAAACGGTGGGTGCGCAAGGCAAGCTTTAGGTCTATTAATTTATCTAATATTTAATATTTAAGTACCAAACTTTAGGTATTTAGTATTTGATATGATTATGAACTCAAATTTAGTTTATCTATTTAGTATTTAGTATTTGATAGTATATAATTAATATTTTAGTTTGTTAAGTATTTAATAGTATTTGATAGGTTTAGATTTAAGAACCTCCGAACACATCACTGTGTATATAGTATATACATATTTAAAGTATCTCCGAAACCAAAACCGATACTCGAAACGAAACTGCCGAGACTAGCGATACAGACGAAACCGAAACTTGCTTCCGAAACCATCAAAACGGACAATACCGATACCGAAACCCAAATTTTGGAAAGAACAATATCCAGACCGAAACCAAGACCTAAAACTTGGTCCAAAAGATAAAAAGAAAATCATACTCGTATTGATACATGAATAGTGTACAGAAAATTATTCTTGAGTGACATCATAATATCTTACTATTTTCAAAGGTACCAAATTTGTGATCTGCATGTTTCAGTGGCAATTGATCAGGTATCTTAATCAGTAGGAAATTTTAATAAATTACATGAATTCAGGCTTGATTTGGTAATTAGCAACTCAGATCATGCAAGTATCATCGTCCACCATCGCCATCCACCCGTCAAAACTGTCTTGGGTACTTGACCTTTAGTTCGTGAGGACATTACAAAACTGTCAAACCTTTCCACAATTTTCGCTTTCCCCTCCACATCTAGGCTGTGTTTGGCACTAGAGGTTAAGGTAATGATGGAGATGAGGATAATGATGAGAGCATAATCTTGGCATTTTTCAAAAAGTATTTATGCATTTTGTTCTAGCTTTTTAGAGCAAAGTGTTTAACTCTAACTCAAAGGTGGGCCGCATTTGGCAACCGGAGGTGGACTTCTTTTGGGATAGTAGTCAAAGGAGTTGAGCTAAAAGCTTGTCATATCAATAGTTGCTCAAACTCTAACTTTGAGTTGGAACACATGACACTTTGCCCCCACAAAAAAGGGACAAACCACATAAATATTTTCCTAAAATACCAACATTGCCCGGTCAGCTATTGCCCCCACAAAAAGGGACAAACCACATAAATATTTTCTTAAAATACCAACATTGCCCTATCAGCTATATCTTATACGCCAACACCATTCTTTTGTGATTGGTTGTGATTAGTGGGGGTTAGCCCTAAATCGTATGCCAATGACCAGAATGTGAGAAACTTCAAACCCAACTCCCTCTCCTACTCCTTTAAATAACTCCAACACCTCACCTCCAACTACCAAACAACACCTCACCTCCATCCTAGTATGAAAGGATTTTGGGTTTTTCTTCATAGTCGTCGGAACTTAAATTGCATGATCCATAAGGAGAGTCTCTCTACCTGCCAAATGGCCTTATCAATTTTCGAATGATGCTATCTCAATCATGTAGATTTGATTAAGATAATAACACCCCCTTAAACAGAAAAAATGTTGTGTTGCCAACATGTTTATAAAGCTTCTTAGTTCTTTTTGCAGAGCATTCTAATTCAAGTCCATCCTCCATAGTGAACTGTTTTCAATATAAAAGGCTTTGAAGATGCAATTGAGGCACCAAAGAAAGGTTATGCATGTAAAATTAGAATAATATGTATGGAGGTTAAACAGAATCATAATTACTATAGAACTTAGACAAGTAGAACCCCGATTAAATGCTAAGACAAGTGCAATCAACTCGTTGGCCACTGGTCTAGCAAGGAGAATAATGGAACCACTTCACAGTTCACACGTTCTTTCTCAGCATATGTGATAGAGATATATCAAGCTTTGCAGACCCAATGTAGTATACAATAGTTTTCCCTTCCTACCTATATTAATCGGATCCAAGTATATTTAATGGGATGCAAAAATACATACGGAAGTATATCACATTACTAGTCGAAACAATTAATCATAGAGAATTCAAGTCATATGTGGCCTGGAAGCTTCAGTTCCGAGCTTTCATCACGCTCCAATTCTGCCGGTTTGCATGGTTGCAAGTGGGCAGGTGTCTACGCATTCTATCACTATCCCCTCATGCGTCCCTCTGCGCTCCCTCTCATAGTGCCTCTCATAGTGAATTGTTTTTTTTTTTTTTTTGCTTCGGGGCCTTCTCCGCTGACAAATTTAACAAGAATTGTATATTCGCCTAAAATGATAGTTTGTTATCTTTGATCCACGGTAGAGATAAGTGCATGTTTGCTTTCTAAGCTTCACATCCAATTTCAAACAAGTAAAATACAGCATTATGGTATTCAAAAGAATGCGCATAATGCGATTCCAACTCCTAAGAATGATTACATTCCTTCGCAACTTTAAATACAACGATGTGCAAAACCTTTGCATCCAAAATATAATACTATACGCCGAAATTCGAGACAGAGTGAGCATCGAAAACCCTAAAACCCAAATTTTAAAAGAAAATAAGCGTGGAGGGATTGGGCTTACTGGGTCGTGGTTGGAGGAGATGGCGCACTTTCGAGTAGCGCCATTGACGAAGAAGCGCTCGCTCGATTTCTTGGCGAAGGCTTTGATCCTCTCGATCACTGACGTTACAGGCTCCATTTTAAAAATGACAACCTGAAATCCCTTCGAGAATACAAGAAACAACCGCTGCGAAAGAAGAAAGAGAATCTTCTGGAGGTTAGTTTGGTGTTTCTTTTTAATAATTTCAAATTGGGAAAAATAATTAGGGTTTTTGGGCCGAACGCGGTGTAGACCGGCCTCTTTCTTACCCTTTTTCTTTCTTTCTTTCTTTTCCTTTTCCATTTCCGGCCTTTCTTTATCCGGTATGTTTGTCTTTATATGTCCCCCCTGAATTATATTATTTGCTAGGTTCACAATATGACAATTGTCCATCTGTTATGAATGAGAGGCCTTTGGCCTCCCCTTCTTGATTACACACTTCATTGGTCTCCATTACTATGAGTAATGGGGACCATTGATCTCCTTGAAGCCCTCCATCTCCCCTCTCTACATGAATATATAGAGAACCATGGCCTAGTGCCATGGTGACTCATTTCTTTTGCTAAGAAAGTTTGCCCCTCTCTCTCTTGAGTCCTATCACTTTCCAACACGTTATCAGCACGATAGCTCTCAATTCTTTGAGCTTTTTCTCCAGTATCCCGTCAAATTTTACCCCCTACGCGCTAAGGAATCTAATTGTTGCGGCGATCCGGCTTGCGACGAACCGTTGCGGAGAACCATTGCGGCGATCTTTTAGGTGTATCGGGAGCGGGATTTCAATCTACGGCTTTTTCTTATTACGATCGTCCCTAGATCTTTGATCTAGAGGTAATTTTTTCGATCACGTAGATAATTACAAAATAGAGTTTGATATGATTTTACAATGCTTTTCTATATGCTTGTATAAATCTGCAACATTTTGCTAAACATCAAAATAAAAAATAAAAAAAATAAAAAACCCCCCTAAATAACCCATCCCCCCGCGCCCCCGATTGAGAATGGCTGCAACCCCCCAAAGGAGGGTTCTCTATCTTCAAAACTGATTACAACTTATCGTGGACGCAATCAGTTGAACAGGGAGGACCAAAGGGCCATAATATCTGTTGATTACAAAAAGCACAGTGTGCTTTTTGTATTCCTTACGCCAATATTATGTAAAATTATCTGTATTAGCAACAGATAATAACGTCTCTCTGTTGATTACAAAAGGCACAGATAATAACGTCTTACACACAAATTGATAATACAAAATATAATTATTTAACAGATGGATACTACAAAAAGGACAGAGAGACGTTATTACAAAAATTATTATATTTTTTTGGGGTACATCGGAAATTAAATTATTATATTCATTGTATAAGAGAGATGAATATTATCAATTGTTGCGGCTAATAAGGACAGAGAGACGTTCCATAATATTATCTGTGTTTTTGGTTTTCCGTAGGAGAGATGGGGGGCACGATCTGGAACATGAGGGGTTTGGGGCTTTTTGTATTCATTAACCCTAAATTTTGTTATTTAGGGCTCATGTAAAATTAAATCTTGAATATTGCAGCCCAAATCTTATTAGTAAATTAGTTTGGCTGTTTATTGGGCCTGAAGCCCAGTTCATAACAATGAAAATTAAAATTAGTTTTATTTTGCTTATGTGTCTGTTGCCCCAATCAGAATAATAATTTATTTTGCCTTCTTATTTGGGCTAGAAGCCCAGTTAATCATATCAAACATTCACATGATTATTATTTTTGCTATCGTGCCTGCTGCCAGCCTCTAGCCCACATGACTTGCGGATTATGATATTTTATCTGCTACTTTTAAATAAATATCTTAAGCATTGAATAAAACATTTATTTAAGTTAAATTGATTATACGGATCCTGAGACCGCTCTATCTTTAGTAAACTAACCTAAAGATGGATGACGTTTCCCCGTGGTCCAACTAATCCTTTAACTAAAATTAAATTATTTTATCCAATATTTGGGCTTGATGATTTTTTGTAATGTCTGTGATGTTGCGCTATTATTATTATGCCTGTAGCATATTTAGAACTGCGTGGATGTTTAAATAAGTAAAAATGTGTCTTTCGGGATTGGCCATTGTATACCTATTTACATTCCTTGCACTTTTATTTTCTTTTGAGAGAATTTGTAAGTGAGGAAATTTGTATAAAAATCCAAAGATCGGTTCAACAGCATATGAAGACGAAGGATCAAAATGCAGATATAGGGACCCACCTTGGGTTTCCGAAGTTGTATTTTTCTTTTCTTTTATGGACTGTAAACGAACTTTGGACTGTGTACTTTTTTTGGGTATCTGGCCGATCCCCGCATTTTTACTTGTTTATTTCTTTATGCGTGAATTTTAATTTATATTAATTCATGCTTATTTTAAATTGCGTAGATAAATGGCTAAATTAGCAAGCGTCGATTTCGAAGTCCTTGACTCTGCAGGGAAGAATTACCTGAGTTGGCGAGTGGACCTGAAGTTCCACTTGCGTTTGATGGCCCTCCTTGGGTCCATTTTGGCTCCTTCCTCTGCCCCAGTAGCGGCCGAAGCTTCTACTACATCTAGCAGCAGCTCTCCAACCACTGTATCCGATGTAGATAACGCGAAAACCATAATCTACATTAGGATGTTGAATATTGGACTTCTCCCTACTTGGTGTTAATGATGATCAAACATAAATACTTGTGACTAATACCCTATTTTGCAGTTAATCCATTGTCTAAGCTTACTATGAAGATCAACTAGCAATGGATGACTCAGAAACGTGATTGAAGGCAAATGATATGAATTGGATGATCGTAGATTGTTGATTGAAGCTCCGTAAAGACTTCAAGCTCATACGATGGAAAGAAGAGATTATTCGTCAATGTAATTTTTCTTTTATCTCTTCTAGTATGTAGCTTAGAAGTAGAACTATGATGGAGCACTCACACACATCTACTTTCGGTCATAGGACATCTCTAGACCTTTGTCCTTTGATCGCAATTCAATTCTCTTTTGTTTGTGCTAGGATTGTTTATAACAGCCGACTGCTTAACAGTTTGCAGTCGCCTGTCTCAAAAACAGTCGACTGTGTTTTGTTCTACAGTCGCCTGTTATGCACAGACTATTACAATGCAGTTTTTGGGTCCTCTCTGATTATCTCGCACAGGCCATTGTTGAACGTTTATCAGATGCCTGTCTTAGCGACAGTCGACTGTGAATGGTTCATCAGTGGCATGTCTCTCCTTGCCCAAACTCTGTTTGATCCGATTTCTACGGCCAGTCGACTTATGCTGTATATACAGTCGACTGTATATTAGATCAGTCGACTGTCTATGCTGCAACAGTCGCCTGTCTGTAAGTCTAATCTTTGACTTAGCTCTCTGGAAATTTCTCCTGTCTGTGACAGTCATCTGTTTAAGGTTATACAGTCGCCTGTTCTGATTAACAGTCGACTGTGTTCCTTGCATCAGTCGTCTGTCCTGTATCTTGTGAGATTTCCAGTATTTCTTCTAACTTACTCTTCTCTCGGTCAGTCGCCTGTCGAAGAATGTACAGTCGCCTGTTGGTTTTACAGCCGACTGTCTTGACTTCATCTGTCGACTGTCCACGTGGTAAGTTACCGTTATGAATTCTCACCTACCCTTGCTGACTGTGTGCAATAGTCGACTGTGGTTTGTTCATCAGTCGACTGTCGCGAGTTCAGATTATATCCGTTGAGATTTTTCTCACGGATTTCAATTGGGTTTTTGCCTAAACTGTTTTGTGGATTTGAGAAAGCTATAAATAGAGCTTCTACTGTTTCATTGGAAGGTTACTCATTCATTGCAAAATCCTTCAAGCTTTCTTTTCCAAAGATCAAAGCTTTCAAATCCAAAGCCCTTAGCATTTCTAAATCTGATTCTCTTGCTCTCCAACCTAGAACCAAAGATTGATCCTCTAGGCATTTGGTGCAGTTAAGAGAAATGGCTTTCCTCCTCTCTTCCAAGAGAGTTCATCAACACACATCACACTTCTCCTTCAAGTTCTACTTCAAGGCATAGGTGATTGTAAGTGTTGCTTTCAGATTTCATAACTTCATTATTTGAATTGTGCTCTCGGTTGTGAGAGTGGTTTTTGCTTGCTCCCTGGTTGTGGGAGTCAAGGACATCGATTGTATTCGATTGCACTTGTAGGGTTGCTACAAGTGGGGTTTTAAGGAAACCTCAAGTTAGGGTTCTAACTTGAGTATCCGGTGGTATCCGGGTGGTAGGGACGTAGGATTACCGGGAACAAGTCGGGAGTTGACTTGGGTAATCCGAACCCTTGAAACATATCTGCGTTTGCGTGTGTTTCTCTTTGGGTTGTTTTCTATTCCGCACTATTTGTTGGATTGCATTTTATTTGGCGTAAATTCCTATTAAATTTGCATAAACACTATTCAACCCCCCTTCTAGTGTTTTCCCCATAGACAGGATCCTTACAATTGGTATCAGAGCGCAAGGTTTTATCTATGGTATCCAACAACAACGTTCCTCCTCCGCCTACGTACAACAATCACGACCGTGATGGAGCGTCCACACTTTTCGAAGGTCAATCTACGGTTCGTCCTCCACGTTTCAATGGTACTAACTTTGGTTATTGGAAGTGTAGGATGGAGACATTCCTTAGGAGTGCTTCTCTTTGGAGAACTCTCCACAAGGAGTATGTCGAGCCCTCCGAAGATGATTTCGAGAAATGGACGACTTCCGAAAAGTCCGCCGAAGTCAACAACGCTAAAGCAATGAACGCTCTTCATTGTGCGTTGGACCCGAATGAGTTCAACAAGATATGCACATGTAAGAGTGCATATCAAATTTGGAACCATCTCATCGTTACTCACGAGGGAACGAATAAGGTAAAGCTTTCAAAGTTATATGTTGCCGTGCAAAACTTCGACTTGTTCCACATGCAGGAAAATGAGAGCATTGCGTCGATGTACGGACGCTTTACCGACATCACAAACGAATTGGAAGCCCTTGGCCAAATCTACACCGAACCTGAAAAGGTAAGGAAGATTATCATGTGGATGACCTCCAAATGGGAAAGACGAGCAATCGCCATTGAAGAGGTCAATGATTTGAAGAACTACACCGTGGTGAATCTCATCGGGACTCTTATGTCTTACGAAGTAAGACGTGATAACCGATTGAAGATTCGAGCCATGATGAATCCCTCGGAGGCCAAGAAGAAAGCTTTGGAGTTCAACGCCAATTCGTCATCCTCCGAAAGTGATGAATCTGAGAACGAGATGGATTTGGGTGAAATGGCCCAAATGGCGAAGAAGTTCCAACGCTTCTTCCGCAAAGGTAAATTTCCCTCCAACAAACGTTTTGAATCTACTAATGCTACTTCCTCTCTTTGTTATAAGTGTAATAAGCCAGGGCACATCAAGAGGGATTGCCCAATGCTAAACAACAAAGAAAAGTGGAAGGCACCAACGTACCACAAGTTCAACAAGAACAAGAAAGACAAGAAGAAAGGACTCGTCGGTACCTTTGATGACTCAAGTGATGACTCATCAAGCGATTCCGATGATGAGAAGGGTGAGAGCGTCCACATGTGCTTCATGGCACTAGAAGACCCACTCTCGGATGAGAGTGATTCCGATACGGATAACACCGAGGTAACAATGGATGAACTTCGCATAGCTAATGAAGGACTATTTGCTAAATACCAATATTTAATGCTTAGATATTCTAGCTTAAAGAAATCAAAAGTTAGCAAGTCATCCATTCCATGCATTATCAACAATGACACCATTGTTGATACTTTAACCCTTGAGAAAGCAAACTTAGCTTCTCAAAATGTCACAATGAGAAATGAGGTGAATTCCCTCAAATCTCAACTAGATCAAACACATCCCATAGATAATAGTGATCTAGTTACACGCCACACATAATTGGTGTCACGCCCCGCTTCCCAAAAATGTGGAGGCGAAGCGTGAGAAGGTCCGCTCAGACTTGAAGCTACAAAGCTGCAAGTCCGATAAGCGTCAATCACATTAAAACTGCAGGTCCTTGCAACGCGAAACGAAACAAAGATAATGATAACGAAAGAGACAAAAGAAACATCTCAGAATATCCATAATAATAAATCTCAACATCACAGAAAAAGCCACCAGGCTAAAATAAAAGAGTCTAAAAGAGGCCCCAGCATGGCCAACAAGGTACAAAATACAGAAACAAAGTAATGGTGCAAGCACCGACATCTAACAGCAACCTAAAGCAAAAGCAACGCCCACAGTCTCTAAAACTGGTCTCCGGTGTCTACGAACTCCTCGACGAACGTAGGCTCAGACTCAACGTCAGCAACACCTCGACCTCAACAACTATCTCTGGCTCAGGGTCTAACATGTGACACCCAAAGAGAAAGGGGCACATGTCAGCAAGTCTGGAAGACTTGTGCAAGGAAACTGAAAAGTAGGTAAAAGTAAAGCAACCTAGCAGTTCTAGCATGATGCAATGACATGGCAGTTTAAAGTAATGAGTGCAACAAGTAGGGTAAAGTAAAGTAAAGTACGAGCATGGAATGACATTCACAAGACAAGTACAAGACAAGAAAAGTAAGCACCTCGTGCACAGAGATTCCGCCTTTTGGCTAGAGTGGCTGCGCGGGCCAACTCCTAAGCTCAAGTGATCGTTTATCCCTACCCCTCCACGTGTGTCGAGCCAGGGCCTTACCCCCGAACGGGAATGCTCGCTTCTGGAACACGAGCCAGGAAGTGTTTTACCTTGTTGGTCTAGGGGTGCACCTAGCCAGACAAGGGAGTACAAGTACAAGTATTGTAGCGTGTGCTACCAATGCGACATTCAATGCATGGATGACATGGCATGACAAGTAGTAAGGCGTACAGGTAAGGAAAGTAAACGTGACAGTTTAGTATGCATGAACAACAAGTTTTAAGGGTTGGATCTAGCTTCGTTGTCAAGCTAGATCAATTAGGTGACTGATCTAGTTTCGTTGTCAAACTAGATCAAGTAGGCGTCTAGCCAGCTATCATTTCACTGACTAGTCTCTTTTACGCTAAAAACAAGTAAGTGGCCTAAAAACATGGCCCTAAGAAAGATTTGGCAAGTTTCACTTGCCTGTAACTATCACGTCAAGAAAACACCGTCCAACGAGTCCAAAGTCACGATTCCCACGTGCACAAGTCCACCGGCCTACATCCGTTTTATTAATCTTGATTAGTGATTGCTAAAACATTTAAAATACTTTAAAATACTGATTTTTAGTCTTGGTTAGCATGCAATTGGGTTGGGGGTCCTAGGGGTGCAAAACGTTACCTCAACACGACGCGAAAGCTACACCGGCGTCGGGTAGCGGCACCGGGGGTTGGAATAATAAGATCGCGCTCCAAGTCCAGATTCCAATTAGCTTCCTCGCTGGAAATTTCAGAGCATCCAATCGGGGCGACGATTCCAGATTCCAAAGCTCGCACGTGCGACGACGGGCTACGACGTGCGACGACGTCGTACGCGGCAAGTCGTCGAAGAGAACGCACCTAGGTGGGGCCCACAGTAGTCCTAGGGACCTTTGGGGGACCCACAATACCTCTGGAGAACTTGGGGGGCCCACGGAGGCAAGTGGTGCGACGGATGCGGGGTTGCGACGAGTGACTCTCGGTCGTACCCCTCCAATGCGGGAGAATCTCTCGGTCGCTGCGGGGGGACGGGGCTGTGCGGCGCTTGGGGGTGTGCAGCAGCGTGGGTGCGGGGGCCTCCGTCGGTCAGAGCGGGAGATCGGGTCGGTCTGTGCGGGCGATAACGCGTTGCAACGTTTGCAACGTTGCAACGAAGCGGCAAGCGCACGGTGCGGGCGGGCGCCTCGGTCAGACGCTGTGCGGAGCGGGGCGACAAGGCGGGTCGGTGCGGAGCGCTGTGCGGAGCGGATGCGGAGCCAAGCCCTCGGTCAGACCGAGGGAACGGAGCGGTCGAAGCGGGCGAACGGGGCAGCTGCGATGCGAGCGGCTTGGATGCGGGGGCGGCTACCGGTCGGAGCGGGGGAACGGCGAGATTTCTTCGGTCGGTGCGGGGGCTGAACGTCGCAACGTTGCGACGAATCGTCGCAACGTCCAATTTTGGTTTTGGAAGAGGCTAGGGCTAATTTCTTGCGAAAATAGGTCTTCCTAGGGGTTGTTTATATAGTGTAGATAGGTTGACTTGGTCTAGGGCTAAATCTAATAGGATTAGAAGTTTAAAATAATTTAAAATTTGAAATTCAACTTCTCCAACTCACCCAAGGATTTGACTTGGTCCAAATGAGCTGGAAATTGGCTCAAAAATTCTTTAAAACATTTAAAACTCAAATAAATTTTATTTGGCCGAAAATAATTTATAAATTAATTATTAAAAATAATATAAAACTTGTTAAAAATATAAAAGTGGTCAAATAAACTCCAAAAATTATAAAATAAATATCGGGGTGATCGTGATGACGAATGTGAGCTAACTAAGAAGACGGATCTCAAATTCGACATCGGACGACGAAACTAAAAATAGAAACGTCTCCCGTCAAGAGTGAGAATCGTCACGTCTCATCGAGTAAGATTAAATTGTGGGGAAACGACTCGAGAAACGTCGTTCCAAATTAGTGCCACTATTTAATACTCTCAGAGACGTTCACAACGGCATCTCACACGAACGTGTTCACAAATAAACAAAGTATAAAACAAACACGTGCACGGCCAAAAGCACGTGCACGAACAACGTACGACGAAAAGTGGTCGTTACATCCTCCCCACATTAGAATAAAGTCCGTCCTCGGACTTTCTAATATATCTAGTCGCTCTAATAACTACCCCAATCAAGTCACATTATATTTCAAACCAGGTATAGTCATTACATGTGCTTATATATGCACTAGGTAGTCAAACATTAACACTACCAACACGTATATGTATACATTCACATTCGTCATATACTTATACCTATTATAGTCAGTCAAATTCATACATGTATTTCAATCCTATATATAAACATACATCCCTCATATAACTACTACTTACCTACACACAAAACAATATTTCAGATACTCATATAAGGATAGTGTCACACTTAGAAAATACAATCATTGCTCTACATATAGATAGCTACATATGCACAAACATCAAGGTATACTACCCTCTAATATTCCTCCAATACCAAACATTTCAACACATATAGTCACACCATACCATTATTAAATCAAGTTCACTATATCCAATATACATTCGCCACTACTATAATTTCACAACATATAGTCATACAGTGCATGCAAATAGTTCCCCATATATTCTCATCACACACGGTCCTATAACTGTATTTACGACACGCCACATATATCGTAGTCATCAATTCCTATAACTAAGCACATACTTACCCGTGCATGGTGCACACCCATACACGCTAACATTTCATTTACGCATACCAATCATACCATTATATTACTAGCACATCAATGCACCTAGTTTAGCTAGCACACAAGCAAGTCCTTAGTAAATAACTATACCACAAGACCAACACCTATAACTATATACTGGTGTAGCGACCCACAGTCATGTGCGTAACTCCACCAGGCACAAACACTCCTATCACTATACATACATCAAACATCGCTATATTCAAACTTCAGACATACATTCAATATACTTAGAGTATACCCACTCAAGCTTGAGTGAGACTCAATACACATATCAGAATATTCTATATACGCAACACGACATTTATACATATACCGATACCATTCCAATATATATATATATATATATCTACCAATACAACCGTATGCATACCATAAGTCATTCACACCTAATATTTAGTCAGGTAATACTCACATAGTTCACTTACTCTATATACCATAATATTAATAATACAGACATCAGTACACACATATAATTATAATACACTCCCTAATACATGCACACGTATTTATCGTATAATCACTCACATGGAACATACATATTCACACCATAGCCTACTACTTATAACTGGTGTACCACCACCTATTATTATTATCACACCTAGCATACATATGGTTTCACCAGCATATTGCTTCAATCATTATCAGTATCCCCTAATTACCTACACCCTATTAGGTACTCCTACCCTAAATCTCATATACACAGGCATCCCTAGTATGGTATAGCTACCCACACACCCAACTATAACTACTATCATGCAAACAACTTCACACATCATGAATCACTCCGAATATATATATAACACACAATAAGCAACCATTAATATACCATGGGGGAGTACACTCATTCAAGCCAACACATGCGGAATTTGAAAACCGTCGTACTTCAAAAGTTGAAATCCTCGTCTGGAAAGAAATATTTGGAGATCGATAAAACGTGTTGTTTCAAAATAAGTTTGAGTCGAATATTCATAATAAGAGAAAACGGTCTATTGGTTTTAAAAAAAGTCATTAAAAGGGGAAGTAAAATCATTCACACGAATAGTGAAGACGTAGTTTAGAAAATATTATACGGCGGTAATTTAATATAATGTTTGTGAAAGTCAAAGAAGGAAATCAAGTAACGGAAGGATTCAAACTCATGTTAAATGCTTTCAAAACTTTTTGGTGATGGAAAATTTTAAAATAATCAATATTGAAGCTGCTTTTCAAAGGAACCAGGATTTGCAAAAATGAAAAACTGATTTACACAAGGTCCTCAACATACGAGCACAACGAACCTGATACAGTTATATAAAAATAATTGAAATTCTATTTAGTCTCGAAATTTTCCTAAAAGCACGTAGGGGAAGTGGAAAGATAATATTAATAACTTAGCATAAGAATTATCAAGATCGAATAGCCAATCTTTAAAATCAAATCAGGGAGGGCCTAAAGCAGGAAGAGGTTATAAAAATAGTAATTTTGCAAAAATCTGAAGTAGCGAGAACGACGAGCAAAAACCAACTTGCTGAAAGCTGAAACTTCATGTGTCTTGAAAAGTATATTAAAGTAAACACGGCGTATCATTCGTATAACACAATAAGAAGGGAAATTATAAATCGAGTTGGGCAAAGCAAAAGTACGGTTCAGAATAAAATTAATATATGAAAGGAAAATGTATTTTCATAGGTACAAAAGCATATGCTGGAAAAATATAATAAGCTAGTATTCAAAAAATTTCGCCAAAAGTTTTAAGAATTCAAGTCAACGAAGGAGTATGAAATATAAGGTATATATATATGAAAAAAATTGATCAAATTTAAACTTAGGAAAAGAGGAAATCGAAAAATACTTTCAGAAGATTCAAGGTTTGTAATGGAGAGGTTCGAAAATTGACGACGATCGTCATGAGGCGATCTCGTGAATCGAGGCAAGGAAATTGGTCGGATGATCAAAACATACACACGCCTAGGATATGAATCAGGAGAATCTACGGGGAAACTCCTACGGTCGACCAACTAAGTATTAAGAACTAAGCGCTAAGACCTCCTAAGGAGCTAGACGGTAATGAAATGCGCTTAACTTGGCCCGAAATCGATGGACCCAAACGAACGACTGAAGGAAATTCTAGAAGTCTAATATGGTCAGAGGTAGACAAGGACCACTAAGGTAACTCCTACAACGATTAAATCAATTGCTGACAGGGAGTCTAACTAACAGTCAGGGCCTCTATCTAGCAAGCACAGACGTCTAACTAAGTTTTCTTATCACCTAGTGACATAGGAGAACGACTAAACTCAGGACTTATGACTCAGATGTTGCAATTTATTTAATGGACATTCCGTTATTATCGTTGTTCCGTTAATTTGCAATTGCAAGACTGGACCTGCATGGGCCACCAACAAAACCTGTCACGCACCGCTTCCCAAAAACGTGGAGGCGAAGCGTGAGAAGGTCCGCTCAGACTTGAAGCTACAAAGCTGCAAGTCCGATAAGCATCAATCACATTAAAACTGCAGGTCCTTGCAACGCGAAACGAAACAAAGATAATGATAACGAAAGAGACAAAAGAAACATCTCAGAATATCCATAATAATAAATCTCAACATCACAGAAAAAGCCACCAGGCTAAAATAAAAGAGTCTAAAAGAGGCCCCAGCATGGCCAACAAGGTACAAAATACAGAAACAAAGTAATGGTGCAAGCACCGACATCTAACAGCAACCTAAAGCAAAAGCAACGCCCACAGTCTCTAAAACTGGTCTCCGGTGTCTACGAACTCCTCGACGAACGTAGGCTCAGACTCAACGTCAGCAACACCTCGACCTCAACAACTATCTCTGGCTCAGGGTCTAACATGTGACACCCAAAGAGAAAGGGGCACATGTCAGCAAGTCTGGAAGACTTGTGCAAGGAAACTGAAAAGTAGGTAAAAGTAAAGCAACCTAGCAGTTCTAGCATGATGCAATGACATGGCAGTTTAAAGTAATGAGTGCAACAAGTAGGGTAAAGTAAAGTAAAGTACGAGCATGGAATGACATTCACAAGACAAGTACAAGACAAGAAAAGTAAGCACCTCGTGCACAGAGATTCCGCCTTTTGGCTAGAGTGGCTGCGCGGGCCAACTCCTAAGCTCAAGTGATCGTTTATCCCTACCCCTCTACGTGTGTCGAGCCAGGGCCTTACCCCCGAACGGGAATGCTCGCTTCTGGAACACGAGCCAGGAAGTGTTTTACCTTGTTGGTCTAGGGGTGCACCTAGCCAGACAAGGGAGTACAAGTACAAGTATTGTAGCGTGTGCTACCAATGCGACATTCAATGCATGGATGACATGACATGACAAGTAGTAAGGCGTACAGGTAAGGAAAGTAAACGTGACAGTTTAGTATGCATGAACAACAAGTTTTAAGGGTTGGATCTAGCTTCGTTGTCAAGCTAGATCAATTAGGTGACTGATCTAGTTTCGTTGTCAAACTAGATCAAGTAGGCGTCTAGCCAGCTATCATTTCACTGACTAGTCTCTTTTACGCTAAAAACAAGTAAGTGGCCTAAAAACATGGCCCTAAGAAAGATTTGGCAAGTTTCACTTGCCTGCAACTATCACGTCAAGAAAACACCGTCCAACGAGTCCAAAGTCACGATTCCCACGTGCACAAGTCCACCGGCCTACATCCGTTTTATTAATCTTGATTAGTGATTGCTAAAACATTTAAAATACTTTAAAATACTGATTTTTAGTCTTGGTTAGCATGCAATTGGGTTGGGGGTCCTAGGGGTGCAAAACGTTACCTCAACACGACGCGAAAGCTACACCGGCGTCGGGTAGCGGCACCGGGGGTTGGAATAATAAGATCGCGCTCCAAGTCCAGATTCCAATTAGCTTCCTCGCTGGAAATTTCAGAGCATCCAACCGGGGCGACGATTCCAGATTCCAAAGCTCGCACGTGCGACGACGGGCTACGACGTGCGACGACGTCGTACGCGGCAAGTCGTCGAAGAGAACGCACCTAGGTGGGGCCCACAGTAGTCCTAGGGACCTTTGGGGGACCCACAATACCTCTGGAGAACTTGGGGGGCCCACGGAGGCAAGTGGTGCGACGGATGCGGGGTTGCGACGAGTGACTCTCGGTCGTACCCCTCCAATGCGGGAGAATCTCTCGGTCGCTGCGGGGGGACGGGGCTGTGCGGCGCTTGGGGGTGTGCAGCAGCGCGGGTGCGGGGGCCTCCGTCGGTCAGAGCGGGAGATCGGGTCGGTCTATGCGGGCGACAACGCGTTGCAACGTTTGCAACGTTGCAACGAAGTGGCAAGCGCACGGTGCGGGCGGGCGCCTCGGTCAGACGCTGTGCGGAGCGGGGCGACAAGGCGGGTCGGTGCGGAGCGCTGTGCGGAGCGGATGCGGAGCCAAGCCCTCGGTCAGACCGAGGGAACGGAGCGGTCGAAGCGGGCGAACGGGGCAGCTGCGATGCGAGCGGCTTGGATGCGGGGGCGGCTACCGGTCGGAGCGGGGGAACGGCGAGATTTCTTCGGTCGGTGCGGGGGCTGAACGTCGCAACGTTGCGACGAATCGTCGCAACGTCCAATTTTGGTTTTGGAAGAGGCTAGGGCTAATTTCTTGCGAAAATAGGTCTTCCTAGGGGTTGTTTATATAGTGTAGATAGGTTGACTTGGTCTAGGGCTAAATCTAATAGGATTAGAAGTTTAAAATAATTTAAAATTTGAAATTCAACTTCTCCAACTCACCCAAGGATTTGACTTGGTCCAAATGAGCTGGAAATTGGCTCAAAAATTCTTTAAAACGTTTAAAACTCAAATAAATTTTATTTGGCCGAAAATAATTTATAAATTAATTATTAAAAATAATATAAAACTTGTTAAAAATATAAAAGTGGTCAAATAAACTCCAAAAATTATAAAATAAATATCGAGGTGATCGTGATGACGAATGTGAGCTAACTAAGAAGACGGATCTCAAATTCGACGTCGGACGACGAAACTAAAAATAGAAACGTCTCCCGTCAAGAGTGAGAATCGTCACGTCTCATCGAGTAAGATTAAATTGTGGGGAAACGACTCGAGAAACGTCGTTCCAAATTAGTGCCACTATTTAATACTCTCAGAGACGTTCACAACGGCATCTCACACGAACGTGTTCACAAATAAACAAAGTATAAAACAAACACGTGCACGGCCAAAAGCACGTGCACGAACAACGTACGACGAAAAGTGGTCGTTACAATTGGGATTAGAGAATGATTCTCTTAAAACCCAAGTGCACAAGCTCAAAGCACGGGTGTCCACCTTGGATACCAACATTTCTTCTTTAAAGGAGAAATATGAGCTCATGTCCTCCCGTATTGTGAGATTCAATAAGGGACAAGGACAATTGGATGATTTGCTTGCAAATCAATTTCCGGCCACACATCGTGTTGGCCTTGGATTTGTTAAAGCAAATGCATCTAATGATCGCACCTCCTATAGTGGTGTCACTATAGATTTTGTGAGGCCTTCCTCCGGTGCATCCACAAGTGGTGTCAAAGACACTATAGGTAGCAATCCTACCAAGAATGTCACCACATCACTTTCTCTTCCTTTTGGCAAGAAACCCACTAAGGGTGGAAACCAAAAGCAAGGCCATGCTTATATGTACACTAATACTCATCCACGTAGGAAACATCCTACTTCACAAGTGGATAATCATGACACATTTTATGCTCCGCACCCACGAACACGTACACAACCACACATGAGAAATACTCATGTACGTGCTCCCACACACCCATATGCTCATACGCATCATTCTTTCATATATGCTAATTCTCCACATGTCATGCATGATCAATATACTATGCATGCTCCCAAGAATTCATATCATTCAAGAATGTACAATGCATATCCTCCACCTCATATATATGCTAGAAATCATGTTCCTAAGAAGCATGCACCACATAGAAATCCAACTCATATGCATGCAACTAGGAATAGGACTCCCAAGATGTACACTATTTGGGGTCCAAAGAACACTAGTCTAAATGTTAGGAATGCTTATGTTGATTCCTACTTTCATGATGTAATTAGAAATAGTAACTATGTTGGGAAGCAGAAGTCCACTTGGACTTGGCTTCCAAAGGGCTAATCCCCTTGGACCCAACAAACATTGGGTACCATAAGCTAATGGTATATTATATAGGTACCCAAGAGAAAGAAGAAGAGCAATAAATGCCTTATTAGCTTTAAAGGGAAATGATGGATTCTTGATAGCGGTTGCTCCAAACACATGACGGGAGATCCCTCATTGCTCTCCGAAGTGATTAGCATCAAAGATGGTGCAACGGTCACTTTTGGAGGTAATCAAAAGGGAACCATCATTGGAGTAGGTATCGTTGGTAATCCTTCCAAACCCCTAATTACTAATGTTTATCTTGTTAGTGGTTTATGTCACAACCTCATTTCCATAAGTCAACTTTGTGACAAAGGTTACAAGGTTAACTTCGGAGAAGGATTGTGTACTATTGTTGATTGTGATTCAAATGTTTTATTTTCCGGTATTAGGCGTAAAAATATTTATTATTTAAGCTTGCCTAAAACCGTAGAACATTGCTTAGTTGCTAACACAAGTGAACAACTATTATGGCATCGCCGTTTTGGTCATGTTCACTTCAAGCACTTATATAAGTTAGCTAAGCATGATCTAGTCAAAGGTTTTCCTAAGATTGCTTTTAATAAGAAAAACTTTTGTGATTCATGTCAAAGAGATAAACTAAGTAAATCTTCATTTAAGCTTAAAGAAGGGATTACTTCTAAGAGGCCCCTAGAACTTCTACATTTAGATTTGTTTGGGCCAACTAGAACCGCTTCTTTAGGTAATGCTCATTATGGACTAGTTGTCGTTGACGACTTTTCTAGATTTACTTGGGTTTCATTCTTAACTAATAAGAATGAAGCTCATGAAGAGTTTACCAAATTTGCAAAGAAGATTCAGAATCTTTTAGTATCCACCATTATCACTATTCGTAGTGATCATGGAGGAGAATTTGAGAATGAGTCTTTTACTAAGTGTTGTGATGACTCCGGGATAACTCATAACTTTTCCTTTCCTCGTGCACCACCACAGAATGGTGTTGTAGAAAGAAAGAATAGGACTCTTATTGAGTGTGCTCGCACTATGCTACATGATAGTCATTTAGGACTACAATTTTGGGCAGAAGCGGTGCACACGGCATGTTATGTGCTCAATAGAATCCTAGTGAGACCCCGAACAAACAAAACTTGTTTTGAGTTGTTTTACGATAAAAAGCCTCAAGTGAAATATTTTCGTGTCTTTGGTTCAAAATGTTTTATAAAGAACACCTTTGGTAATTTAGACAAATTTGAGCCAAGATCCGATGAAGGAATCTTTGTTGGATATTCCACACGTAGCAAAGCCTACCAGATATACAACAAAACTTCCTCAACGATTGAGGAATCACTTCACGTATCGTTTTATGAAGATTTTGATTTTCCTCATATTGATGATGATAATGTAGACATTCTTTGTGATTCTCTTAATAATGTCAAGATTAATGATAATATTGTTGAGACTAACACTTCTAACGAAGTTGTTGAAGTTGTTCCTAGTGATCCAGGTTTACCCAAAGCTTATCCAACCGTTCGCAACCATCCCCATAACCAAATCATTGGAGATATTGGTGTGGGTGTTCGAACGAGATCAAGAATTGACGAATTCTGCCATTGCGCATTCGTCTCTACCATTGAGCCAAAGAACATTCAAGAAGCTTGTGAGGATAGTTCTTGGATAGCGGCTATGGAAGAAGAACTAGCGCAATTCGAGAGAAATGAAGTTTGGGAACTTGTACCTCTTCCAAGTGGTCACCAAGCTATTGGGACCAAATGGATCTTCAAGAACAAGACGGATGAAAACGAGGTAATCACACGGAACAAAGCAAGGTTAGTAGCTCAAGGCTATCGGCAAGAGGAAGGTATTGATTTCGACGAATCCTTTGCCCCCGTAGCTAGATTAGAAGCTATTAGGTTGCTTTTATCTTTTGCATCCCATAAGAATTTTAAATTATTTCAAATGGATGTTAAAAGTGCATTTTTAAATGGATTTGTAAATGAAGAAGTCTATGTTTCTCAACCTCCCGGTTTTATTCATGAGAAATTTCCAAACCATGTTTTCAAACTTAAGAAAGCGTTGTATGGATTGAGACAAGCTCCTAGAGCTTGGTATGATCGCCTTAAGACCTTTCTTTTGAATTTAGGTTTTAAAATGAGAGAAGTTGATTCTACACTTTTCATTAAAGATTATGAAAATGACATTCTTTTGATTCAAGTTTATGTAGATGACATTATTTTCGGTTCTACTAACTTTCATCTTTGTCAAGAATTTTCCAAGTCTATGAAGGATGAGTTTGAGATGAGCCACATGGGAGAGCTCACCTACTTCCTTGGATTGCAAATTCGACAAATGGAGAATGGCACTTTCATACATCAGACAAAGTACACAGGGGAGCTTATTAAGCGATTCGGGATGGAATCGTCTTCAAGAAAACGGACTCCCATGAGTACTACTACACATCTACACAAGGATGAAAGCGGAAAAGATGTAGACGTTCGTCTATATCGAGGTATGATCGGTAGCTTACTTTACTTAACCGCTAGTAGGCCCGATATCATGTTTTACGTATGTATTTGTGCTAGATATCAAGCAAGACCTAAGGAGTCACACTTGATTGCGGTTAAACGAATATTTCGTTATCTCAATCAATCCCTAGGGTTACTTTACCCTAAGTCTAGCACATATGAGTTAATCTCATATAGTGATGCCGACTTTGCCGGATGCAAGTCCGATAGGAAAAGTACTAGTGGCACATGGCATTTCTTAGGAAATTCCTTAGTTTCTTGGTTCTCTAAGAAACAGAATTCGGTGTCATTGTCCACGACTGAAGCGGAATATATTGCCGCGGGTCTTGCATGTGCACAAGTTCTTTGGATGAGACACACTCTTAGTGACTATGGTGTCAATTGTGATACTTGCCATATCTTGGTTGATAATCAAAGTGCTATTTGTCTTTCCAAGAATCCGGTACACCACTCCCGTACCAAACACATAGACGTGAGACACCATTTTATAAATGATCATGTAGCTAAGAAGGACATCATCCTAGAGTACATTGAAACCCAAAAACAAATTGCCGATATCTTCACTAAACCTATTAAAGAAGATTCATTTGTGAGGTTGCGTGGAGAATTGGGAATTATGGGTGAATCTGAAATCTAGAAGCTCAATTTTCATGCTATAACTCCTTATTGAGCTCATATATATTTGATTGTCTTTCTTCATGTGCTTTATTGTTTTATGAGATTAAGAAAGGCAATTGTGACTTATTTGATTTCATGAGTTTTCAAAGTTGATTGGAATAATTTGTGTTTCAATAGATTTACTGTTTTCATAATGATTGTAAGATGTATTTGTGATTAGAGTATAGGTCCTTGGGTGAGTGTTCTTATTCTCTGGAATTCTATCTCACTGTGCATTTTTGGACCAGGACAGACGACTGTGTTTCTTTTGATAGTCGACTGCCCTACTCTATATCCTTCATATGAAAATTGATATCTTTCGCTCAGCTGACTGTTGACTGTTTTACAGTCGACTGTTAATGTAACAGGCGACTGTAATTTAGTCATCAGGCGTCTGTACTCTCTGTCGAACTTTTTACAGTATTCTCTGTTTTTCTTGTGATCTGTATTAATTCTCGGCCAGCCAACTGTTGAGTATATGTCAGTCGACTGTCCATCGGACAGGCGACTGCATTTTACCTGCCAGTCGACTGCCCATCTCTCTGAGACTTAATTTTATCACTTCTTACAGTCGACTGACTTTTGTTCTCCAGTCGACTGTCTCCTGCTGTGTCGGTTCATTTGATTTGATCCGAGCCGTCGATTCGTTGATCCAACGGCTCAGATTGATTTTCCCTAATTTATATTCAATCGACGCGATCATTTCCCCTCGACGATTCTCTCTCCTCCGCATCGACCGTTCAACTTCCCGCTCGATTCTCTCTACAAAATCAGTCGATTTCGTGTCTTCAACCGTCGATCTCCTCCCAATCGTCGCTGTCAGTCGTGCTCTTCCGTCGTATTTGATCTTCATCTTCGCAATCGTCTGACTTTACTCGGTTGGTGTGCTTTCTCTCTCTTAACCTCCGTTGTTTCCGTTTGTTGCGTTTGTTTTTCCTCTCTTGTTCACATGGCTCCTAAACCTAAAGGAAAAGAGAAGATCATTGCTTCTAAACAACCTAGGGCACCTAAGAAACTCATAGCCAAAAGAAAGAAACCCTACAAAGCTTGAACCAAGCATGCCCGGTCACCCTTACGTTCATCGTCGCCGGGTTATTCTCTTTCTTCTTCGTCAAGCGATGCTCAGCCTTTGATTCGTCATCAGCGCAAGCCTACTGGTGTTCACATCAATGAGCCTGCTGCTGAGATTCCTCATGTGTCTCCTTCTGCATCCAGTTCGTCTGAAGAAACTCCTGCTGTACCCCCCTCTGATCCCCTGGTTCCCGTTTACAGAGACGACCTTTGTCTGGCAAAGTTCCATTCTCTTCTTGGGATCAATCTGCTTAGGGAGCGGTATATTGCTTTCCCCGCATTCACTGCTGAGCGACTGTCTGACATTCTGTCCGCTACTCATCTGGCCGATCTTTTTCGCTTCTCTCAGAGCGAGTCACCCAGAGCCTACCCATTTCTGGTGAAGCTCTTCTATGCGAACCGCGTTCGCGGTGAGTATTCGACTACTGGCATCCTCGATACTGTCGTCCAGGGCACCCACATTCAGCTCACTCCCTCTCTTTTAGGGACTATCCTTAGGATTCCTTCTGTCGGTTCCCTCCCCACTGATATCAGCTTCTCTGAGATTGACGATCTTGATCAGTCTGTTCTTCGGGATATGTTTCGAGAGGTTCCTTTAGCTTTTGATTCGGGTGTCAGATCATCCATGTTTTCTGCACGGGGTTGGGCTGTTCACCTAGTGGTGAAGTCCAACATTCTGCCGAGATATGGATCATCCGATCAGCCGTCTCAGGATATACTAAAGTGTATGTATGCTATTCTCTCTGACATGCCCGTGAACTGGGCCGGTGTCCTCCTTGACAGGATGGACAAGGTTGAGTTCACGTCCTCCTCGTCTCACATTCCATTTGGTGGTCTTTTGACTCGTGTCTTCTGTCACTTTGGTATTGACCTGACCCATTACGAGCCCATGCCCTTTGGCCCTCTCCTCGATGCTTCTGCGAAGTCGAAGTCCTCTTCGGCTCTGCAGACTGCCTCGAAGAAGAGGAAGACTATTTCAGCTCCATCCTCATCCACTGTGCCTCCAGCCGATTTGCCTTCGTCATCATCTGCTCCACCGCCTCAGGATACTATTTTGTCGATGATCTCTGGTATTTATCGGCTGCTGTCTCTCTCTCTCCTCCATCAGGGAATTCCCTTCCCTGAGGATTTGAGACAGTATCTTCCTCTGACCCTTGTGCCCTCTCAGCCTCCTGGTGTTGCCTCTACACAGGATGCTGCTGCTGCTGTTGCTTCATCTGTTCCTTCCCCAGAGGACACTCCTGCTGAGTCAGAGCTTGCCCCCTCGTCCGCAGACCCTAGAGACACTCACCCTTAGATCGATATTTCTGATTTAAAATATATGTTTTGTCGTTGTATGATGGATGATGATGTATGTGATACTTTTATATATGTGTATTGATACAGTCTTTGATGTCGTCATGATGTAGCTATTTTTTTGTTGCTCATGATGTATCTTTTTGGGATGGCCATGTTGATGACCATCCGTTGATGTACTCAGCTGTTTTATATTATATATATGTTGTTGCATCTCTCTTTTATGTCACACTATGCTATATTGATTAACGTCTGTGTGATATATGATATTTTTGTCTCTATGAATGTTTCACTCTTCTTGCTATGTTTTTGAGACTATACAAGAATTTGATATTGGATAATTCATGCTATTTCCTTGATGTGATGAATATGTGAAAATTATTTTCATTTCGAATATCTAAAATGTTGATATTGGATTTCAATTCCTTTACTCACACATGTATATGATGAGACTTTATGAGTTTTTTTTATTATTTGATATATCTTTATGCTCCTTGATTGTTGTTAGTTCGTATTTTAGCACTATTATTGTTGTTGTTATTTGCTCCCACCTTTTTGGATAATGCCATAGGGGGGAGAAATAAATATACAAGATTCATAATGGATGTTCTAAGTATGTTCTAACGCTTGAATCTAAGATTTTCGATGCCTTAGATTCAGGGGGAGTAAGATTACAATGAATAGGGATTTTACTTCCTAGATTCCTTGAATTAAATTCATTTCTTATCTCACTCATTTGCTTCAATTACTATATAGATGCTCTAATATTTGTTGACTAACTTGATTGGCATCTATGTAGGGGGAGTAAGTTTTCATTACGCACAACTATTTATCTTTTTGTTTATGTTTGTTTGTCATCATCAAAAAGGGGGAGAATGTTGAGTATTGGACTTCTCCCTACTTGGTGTTAATGATGAGCAAACATAAATACTTGTGACTAATCCCCTATTTTGCAGTTAATCCATTGTCTAAGCTTACTATGAAGATCAACTAGCAATGGATGACTCACAAACGTGATTGAAGGCAAATGATATGAATTGGATGATCGTAGATTGTTGATTGAAGCTCCGTAAAGACTTCAAGCTCATACGATGGAAAGAAGAGATTATTCGTCAATGTAATTTTTCTTTTATCTCTTCTAGTATGTAGCTTAGAAGTAGAACTATGATGGAGCACTCACACACATCTACTTTCGGTCATAGGACATCTCTAGACCTTTGTCCTTTGATCGCAATTCAATTCTCTTTTGTTTGTGCTAGGATTGTTTATAACAGCCGACTGCTTAACAGTTTGCAGTCGCCTGTCTCAAAAACAGTCGACTGTGTTTTGTTCTACAGTCGCCTGTTATGCACAGACTATTACAATGCAGTTTTTGGGTCCTCTCTGATTATCTCGCACAGGCCACTGTTGAACGTTTATCAGGTGCCTGTCTTAGCGACAGTAGACTGTGAATGGTTCATCAGTCGCATGTCTCTCCTTGCCCAAACTCTGTTTGATCCGATTTCTACGGCCCGTCGACTTATGCTGTATATACAGTCGACTGTATATTAGATCAGTCGACTGTCTATGCTGCAACAGTCGCCTGTCTGTAAGTCTAATCTTTGACTTAGCTCTCTGGAAATTTCTCCTGTCTGTGACAGTCGTCTGTTTAAGGTTATACAGTCGCCTGTTCTGATTAACAGTCGACTGTGTTCCTTGCATCAGTCGTCTGTCCTGTATCTTGTGAGATTTCCAGTATTTCTTCTAACTTACTCTTCTCTCGGCCAGTCGCCTGTCGAAGAATGTACAGTCGCCTGTTGGTTTTACAGCCGACTGTCTTGACTTCATCTGTCGACTGTCCACGTGGTAAGTTACCGTTATGAATTCTCACCTACCCTTGCTGACTGTGCAACAGTCGACTGTGGTTTGTTCATCAGTCGACTGTCGCGAGTTCAGATTATATCCGTTGAGATTTTTCTCACGAATTTCGATTGGGTTTTTGCCTAAACTGTTTTGTGGATTTGAGAAAGCTATAAATAGAGCTTCTACTGTTTCATTGGAAGGTTACTCATTCATTGCAAAATCCTTCAAGCTTTCTTTTCCAAAGATCAAAGCTTTCAAATCCAAAGCCCTTAGCATTTCTAAATCTGATTCTCTTGCTCTCCAACCTAGAACCAAAGATTGATCCTCTAGGCATTTGGTGCAGTCAAGAGAAATGGCTTTCCTCCTCTCTTCCAAGAGAGTTCATCAACACACATCACACTTCTCCTTCAAGTTCTACTTCAAGGCATAGGTGATTGTAAGTGTTGCTTTCAGATTTCATAACTTCATTATTTGAATTGTGCTCTCGGTTGTGAGAGTGGTTTTTGCTTGCTCCTTGGTTGTGGGAGTCAAGGACATCGATTGTATTCGATTGCACTTGTAGGGTTGCTACAAGTGGGGTTTTAAGGAAACCTCAAGTTAGGGTTCTAACTTGAGTATCCGGTGGTATCCGGGTGGTAGGGACGTAGGATTACCGGGAACAAGTCGGGAGTTGACTTGGGTAATCCGAACCCTTGAAACATATCTGCGTTTGCGTGTGTTTCTCTTTGGGTTGTTTTCTATTCCGCACTATTTGTTGGATTGCATTTTATTTGGCGTAAATTCCTATTAAATTTGCATAAACACTATTCAACCCCCCTTCTAGTGTTTTCCCCATAGACAGGATCCTTACATAGGAAACATATAGATCGGACCTTAAAGGCCGAATACTTAACGGTTGAGGACCCAAAGGACCTGTGGACAACGCTGGAAGCACGGTATAAACATCAAATTGATGTTATATTACCCCGTGCCAGTTATGAGTGGGAAAACCTCAGACTTCAGGACTATAAGTCCGTCGCTGAGTATAATTCTGCACTTCATAACATCACCTCACGCCTGAAGTTGTGTGGTGAAGAAGTGACAGAACAGCGTATGTTGAAAAAGACATTTACCTCGTTTCACGAGAAAGATGCAATCCTCATGCAGCAGTATTGTGAACGCAATTTCACGAAATTCTCCGATCTGATCTCATGCCTACTTAGGGCAGAGCAGAATCGAGACTTACTGCTTGCAACTCATAACTTACGTCCAGCAGGCACTGCCCCTATCCCTGAAGCCCACCACGTTCTCCCCAGAAGTGGAAAAACAAGAGGAAGGCTAAAAACACCAAAGGGAAAGCTGTAATGAAGCAACCAAGAGGTGTAGCTCCCCAGACAAACAAAAACAATAAGGGAAAGCGAAACTTCACTTGGAAGCGAAAGAACACCGAGCAAGTGTCACTTCCTAAGAAGAACTGGGAGGATAAATGACATAGATGCGGCATGACTGGGCATTGGTCCAGAAACTGCCGCACTCCTCGCCACCTACAGGATCTTGTAATGCCCTACAAGCTACTGCACAAGTACTAGAGGGGGGGTGAATAGTACTTTAAAAATAACAAGGAGTATTGTTACGAGGTGGAACTCGCGCACAATGAATTTGTATTAATGGGAACCAAGGGCACGGTGGTTATGTGGAAAAAGGGGGTTAAGGTGGGCTGTTTAACAAGCAACTGGTGGAGTGAAGAGGTCGATCCCGTCGCCAGTGATGGTCACGGGGTTGAATCTCGCCGGATGCAGCTGAATCAGGTTGAAGGGCAGGGGGGTGACACCGACTTGTGTTGATGGGCGAGCTCTCCTGCAACACGAACAACTCGTCAGAAGGGCTGGGTTGGGGTTCAACCCTTAGCCCCTCCGATGCCTAAGTCAGTGATAGGGCTTCGAATGGGGGGCTAGTCACGCCGGTCGGACTAACGGTGTGTCGACCGCGCGTGGCGAGCTATAGGTGGGAGAACAAAGATATGGAAGACCTTTGCACTCGTGTGTGAATAATAGAATGAGAGAGGATTCTGCAGCTAACCCCTTCTCCGTAAGAGGAGAAGGGGTATTTATACCTGACGGGTGATGACTAGGCGTGCTGAGCTGGCTCGGGTGTCAGCGGAAGCTTCGGACAAGGACATCGGGAACAGGAGTTTCTGACCTGCCTCTGTCAGGCGGCGCAACGGCCCAGGGGTGCTTTTGTCGGGATGTCAGGGCCGAAAGCACTAACCGTCGGATAGGCCAGCCGCCTGGGGGTGCTTTGTCAGGCGGCCGGGTGACGTATGTGTCAGTCGTGTCCTTATCCTAAGCTGTTTGTCGTTAGCGGCGGACTAAGAGTCGGGCGGCTGCGGTGGTCCGCCTCGGCCGGCTGCGGTTGTCCGCCCCGGCTGGCTGCGGTGGTTCACCTCGGCCGGTTCGTGGAGCGCTGCAAGGCGCGCCCGCTTGGCTGGTCGCCCGGCATTTTTGGGGCGGCGGCCCTTTTGTGAAAAGGTGAGTCAATGGGGTATGTTAGCGGATCTGGACGGGAATCGGGCTACTACGATCTTTAGGTCGTAACAATTGCCCCCGGCATTCGAGTCTGAGGCGGTAGCCCGACTCGGCTCGGATGGCGTAACATTACCCTTTAACCTGACTCGGGCTTGGGTCCAAGCTCAGGGTTGGCGACGCTGCTCCCGCGGGGTATTGCCCGCTGTTGCAGGATCGCGAGGTCTCATCCCGAGTGGGAACCAATTGGGGCGTTGCCTCGTAACGGCGCGCCGCTTTATGTGGCGGCTGGGTCGGATTTTGGGGGAGCCCGACTTTTTGAGAAGGTTGTGGTTTTTGCTGAGATGTGTTTATCGGACATGTTTGTGATTTTCGCGGGACTTCCACCGCACTGTGCCCGGTGGACCTCCCAGCTGTTGTGCTCTTGGGCTCAGGGAAGGAGTCCATAAGGAGGAATATTATTCATCAATCTTTACCGGAGATTTAGATGATATTTACAGTGATAGAGCAGGTGTGACCCAACCTATGGTCGGGACGGGCGGTGGTTTATACTCGTCGCCCGCTATATCGGGGTGGGTAGATCCCTGTTGCCGGGCGGTCTTCCCTTTTACTGACCGCCTAGTTCCTTCTGCTTCGTTGTCCGGGGAGGAGCCGACGTGCCGTGAACCACCATTTGGTTTAATCAGGGACGAAGTCCCGTGGTGGTTCCCCCTTCCGGGGGGCTGACCCTCGTTTGTCGGGTGGAGCTTCTTCCTTTCCCTTTCCTCGCTTCCTCGCGATCTGCCTTGCCGCCGCTGCGCTGGAGAGTTCCTCGCTAGGAATCCTGCGCACCGTGGGGGAACCCCAGGGAGGTTGAGGACGAGGTGGCGGTGGCGGCGCCGAGGGGGACGGCGTTAATTGGGGTGTTGCGGCACGCGGACGGCCGTCTGAACCTGCCTTTTGATACAGTAACAAGCAGGAGGCAAGCTGGCGGGCGGGGCTGTCCGCGTGTAAGGGGAATATCCAGTTGGAGGTGGCAGGGTTGTGACGCCCATCGTCGGGGGAAGTGAGGTCCGTCGGTGGCTGTCGGCTTTTTTCGTAGCTCGGTGGGGCGCTTAGGGCCGTTTTATGCCCGGAGTGAGGGGAGGGGAGTCCCGTCTCTCTTTCTCCTTTACCCTGACCTCTGGAGGGGGGTATTTATAGCGAGGTGCTGCGGGCTGGTTTCTCTTGGGTGATGCCGTGGATTAGCGTCGCTAATGGGCTCTGCGGAATCACGCGCGTCGGGAATCGCTTTTCCCTGGCGGTATCCGGCACTCTGGCCTCTCGGGGGGCGTGTTGCTGCTGCTGGCGTGTTGAACAAGCGTCCTTTCGTCATGTTGTGTCGCATCGTGGCGCTGTTCTGACGGGACATGGCCGCTGTCTTTTCAGGACGGGGCGTATATTTTGGGGTTTCTGCCTTGCGACCGGTCCGATCCGGGTCACGTGTCTTGGCTTCTTGCGGGAGCTACACAATTACCCATTATGCCCCCAACATTCCCGTGTCCGAGAGCACTAGGTCTTGGGGAAGGGGATGTTGTCATCTCGTGTTGCCTTTGGGAGGGGGTCGGCGAAGGGGCTCCGGATGAGACGCAATGTTTTATCATGATTTGGTCTCGGGCCGAGCTGGTTACACAGGGCGAGCCCCAGGGAACCTCAGTACTCTTTGGGGAAAGCTGTTGGTGGCTTTCAGGGAGCGGGGGGGAGCGGGGCAGTGCGCCCTAGACTTCGTAAACGCCCTGGGTCAGTTAGGCGGGGTAGCGCGTTGCTTCGCCCGGTGCTTGGCGGGGGGGGGGGGGGGGGGGGGGGGGGGGGGTGTAGACACATGTTATGATATTTAAAGAAGAATTTTTTCGTTTAAATTTATAAGTGCTGAGCTACAGCTTGTACATGAGTTTTTAGTTTATCGCTGGAGGGGGGCTTTAGAGCTGTCCTCGCCCGGTGGCCTGGGACTAATGACCTCCGGCTCTTGGAGCCTTCGCGGGTCGTGTGGGCACGTTTTATCTTGAGCCGATCTTGGCGTGGAGGCGGTTGGCCGCCTTCTGTGCTGAAGTCTTGCGAGGTCTCTTTGGGCCGGGAGGGTTGGGGGGTGAACCTTGCCGATTGGGTCGCCTTCCCTCCGCGGCTTTGTCATCTCCTTCCGCGGAAAGGGTTTTCCTCTGTCCGACGGAGGCGCTGAGAAGGGAAGCCGTCTTACCGAGGCTTGCGCCCTCGGGATGTTCTTGAGCATCGGCCGTTCCCTGCAGCCCCGCGTCTCGCTGCTTCGGTTTGAGAGTGGGGTTCCTTGCCCGGCTGTGCGCGGGCGAGCTGACATGCCATGACTTGCCGTTTGGGCTTGTCGGGGATGCAGCCTTTCCGGGGTCCTCGGCCGGAGGTCGAGGGCGGGGAGGTACTGGCCGGCCAGCGCTGGGGGCTCTCGCCTGCCCAGATTACTTTGAACGGATGCCATTCTTTCTCCGCCTCGTCCCCGTTTATGGGACGGAGGCGTGACAGGCGGATTTCCCGTGTATAAGTGGAATATCCAGATGGCGATCCGTTTGTAAGCGGAATATCCAGTTGGTGGTGCCGGAGATGCAGGGACCGCCGCGTCGGGCGGCGGGAACCATTGATGGCCGGTGACCTCTCTTTTGTTAGGGCGGTGTATCTCAGCCCTTTTCCCGGAGGGTGGGGGGATCAAGTGGCGGTTTTTCATGTCTGTCGATTTTTTCTCTTCGGGGGGAGGGGTGGGAATGGCCTCATTATAGGTAGATCTTGTTAACGGTTTCTCCCCTATTTATTGCGCTGAGCTGGTATTATTAATGGGCTCCTCGAATTCGCGCCTGGGGGAAACCGCCTTTGCCAGGTGGCTCTTGCGTGTCCTCTTTTGGAGCGCATTATTAAAGGTGGCGTGTTTCTCGAGCGTCCTTTCGTTTCGCTTAGTTCCATCAGGGCCGTCGACTCGGGAACTGATCTCATTTTGTCCCGATTCGTGTGCCCCCCCCTTCGGGTTGCCCCAGAGGTCTGGAGGGGGGGAGCGGGCGCGTAGCCCGGCCCGTGCCCTTCTCTGGTTTGGGTGGCTAGGGTTGGCCCTGCCCCAGAGGTCTGGAGGGGGGGAGCGGGCGCGTAGCCCGGCCCGTGCCCTTCTCTGGTTTGGGTGGCTAGGGTTGGCCCTGCCCCAGAGGTCTGGAGGGGGGGAGCGGGCGCGTAGCCCGGCCCATGCCCTTCTCTGGTTTGGGTGTCTAGGGTTGGCCCTGCCCCAGAGGTCTGGAGGGGGGGAGCGGGCGCGTAGCCCGGCCCGTGCCCTTCTCTGGTTTGGGTGGCTAGGGTTGGCCCTGCCCCAGAGGTCTGGAGGGGGGGAGCGGGCGCGTAGCCCGGCCCGTGCCCTTCTCTGGTTTGGGTGGCTAGGGTTGGCCCTGCCCCAGAGGTCTGGAGGGGGGGGAGCGGGCGCGTAGCCCGGCCCATGCCCTTCTCTGGTTTGGGTGGCTAGGGTTGGCCCTGCCCCAGAGGTCTGGAGGGGGGGAGCGGGCGCGTAGCCCGGCCCGTGCCCTTCTCTAGTTTGGGTGGCTAGGGTTGGCCCTGCCCCAGAGGTCTAGAGGGGGGGAGCGGGCGCGTAGCCCGGCCCGTGCCCTTCTCTGGTTTGGGTGGCTAGGGTTGGCCCTGCCCCAGAGGTCTGGAGGGGGGGAGCGGGTGCGTAGCCCGGCCCGTGCCCTTCTCTGGTTTGGGTGGCTAGGGTTGGCCCTGCCCCAGAGGTTCGGAGGGGGGAGCGGGCGCGTAGCCTGGCCCGCGCCCTTCTCTGGTTTGGGTGGCTAGGGTTGGCCCTGCCCCAGAGGTCTGGAGGGGGGGAGCGGGCGCGTAGCCCGGCCCGTGCCCTTCTCTGGTTTGGGTGGCTAGGGTTGGCCCTGCCCCAGAGGTTCGGAGGGGGGGAGCGGGCGCGTAGCCCGGCCCGTGCCCTTCTCTGGTTTGGGTGGCTAGGGTTGGCCCTGCCCCAGAGGTTCGGAGGGGGGGAACGGGCGTGTAGCCCGGCCCGTGCCCTTCTCTGGTTTGGGTGGCTAGGGTTGGCCCTGCCCCAGAGGTTCGGAGGGGGGGAGCGGGCGCGTAGCCCGGCCCGTGCCCTTCTCTGGTTTGGGTGGCTAGGGTTGGCCCTGCCCCAGAGGTTCGGAGGGGGGGAGCGGGCGCGTAGCCCGGCCCGTGCCCACCTCTGGTTTGGGTGGCTAGGGTTGGCCCTGCCCCAGAGGTCTTGAGGGGGGAAGCGGGCGCGTAGCCCGGCCCGTGCCCTGCTCTGGTTTGGGTGGCTAGGGTTGGCCCTGCCCCAGAGGTTCGGAGTTTTAGCGAACTGCAAAACTTGTGTAGGAACAACAAGGTTGGAAAAAATGTGTAGATGTGTATATTGCGCGAAGAAAGAGAAACTCACAACTATTGGTAGAATTTCAGCAGATGTTTCGCGTTCCAAGGGTGGGCCAGCTCGCTCCCTTCGGGGGTAGCAAGGATGTAGGTGGCCGGTCCGACGATATCAACGACCGTGTAGGGCCCTTCCCATTTGGCGGCCAGCTTTCCCCGCTGCGCAGTCTCGGGGCGGAAGGTGGCGTCCCGAAGGACCAAATCGCCGATCCTGAAAGTCCGCGGTTTCACCCGGGAGTCGTAGTATCGGGCCATCCTCTGGCTGTGTTTGACGAGGCTGGTTAGGGCCCTGTCCCGGACCTCGTCTATCAACTCAAGACTGAGGCCGAGCCCTTCTCCGTTGATTTCTTCGTCGAAGAGTTTTAACCGGAGCGTCTCTTCGCCGATTTCCACAGGTACAACCGTCTCCGATCCGTATGCTAGCATGAAGGGACTTTCTCCGGTCGAGGCCTTGTGGGTGGTGCGATAGGACCATAGGATCCCTGGTAGCTCATCGACCCATACCTCCAGGGCGGCGTCCACCTTCTTCTTCATCGAGTTCAAGATACATTTATTCGCGGCCTCCGCCATTCCGTTGCACTGTGGGTGGGCGACTGACGCGAATTGGAGTTTAATCCCCCAACCCGAGCAGAAGTCGCGGAAGCCCTCGCAGTCGAACTGCTTTCCGTTATCCGTGACTATGGAACGGGGAATCCCGAAGCGGCATATGACGGATTGCCAGATGAAGCCCTTCATGTCCGCCCATGTGATTCGCGCCAGCGGCTCTGCTTCGACCCATTTCGTGAAATAGTCCACGGCGACGACCAGATACTTCCTTCCCCCGGAGGCCTTTGGGAAGGGCCCCAGGATGTCGAGTCCCCACTTGGCGAAGGGGACCGGGCTCAAGATGGGCATCAGGTTGGCCGGAGGCGCAGTCGTCCGTCGGCAGAATTTCTGGCAAGCCTCACACCTTTTGACGTATAGTACCGCATCCCGGATCATCGTCGGCCAGTAGTACCCTTGGCGCATTATCTTGTGGGCGAAGGTGCGCCCGCCATGGTGGTTTCCGCAGAAGCCTTCGTGCACCTCGCGGACGACTTGCTCGGCCTGCTCCGGTCCCAAGCACTTCAGGTAGGGCAGGACGTCGAAATTGGCGCGGTGGCGGCGGTACAGCACTCCGTCGAGGAGCACAAATGTCAGAGCCCGTCTCTCCACCTGCTTAGCCAGCAACCGCTCCTCAGGTAGTTCACCCGTCTCTAAATACTTCATAATGGGGGTCATCCAGGACGTCATCGTGCCCGTGCACATCAGTTCCCCTTCGTTGATGGAGGGTGTCGACAGGCTTTCGACGTAGATTGCTTTCCCGATCTCGGCCGCTGAGGAGGAAGCCAGCTTAGACAGGGCATCTGCCCGGAGGTTGTTGGAGCGAGGCAGGTGTTGCACGTCCGCTTTCTTGAACTTGCGGAGTTCGATCTGGATGCGATTCAGGTACCGCTTCATGGTTTCCTCTCGGGCCTCGAAGCCCCCCAGGATCTGTTGGACGACGAGACGAGAGTCACTCAGGAGCAACACGTTCGTCGCCCCGACCGCCCTAGCGAGTTTTAACCCGTTAACCGCGGCTTCATACTCCGCGACATTGTTGGTGTCCGGGAAGTCGAAGCGTAAGGCGTATTCCAACGAACATCCGTCTGGAGTTTGAATGACGATTCCCGCTCCTGTTCCGGAGCCCGTCGCGGAGCCGTCGACGTGGATGGTCCATAATTCGCCTGCCGTCGTCGGGGAGGGCGCGGAGGGTTCGCCCGCCTCGGTCCTCTGGGGGGACGTGGGCGCCGACGGTTGCTCTATCCGGTCCCCCGGCGGGGTTTCCGTGGTGCATTCCACCACGAAGTCGGCCAGTGCCTGACCCTTGATCGCCGTCCGGGCTCTGTACGTTATGTCGAACTCGCTGAGCTCGACGCTCCAGTTGAGCATCCTCCCTGACCGTTCCAGTCTTTTCAGGTTCTTTTCGAGGGGCATGCTGGTGTGGACGGTTATGGGGTGGGCCTGGAAATAGGGTCGGAGCTTCCGAGCGGTGGTGATTAGGCAGTAGGCGGCTTTTTCGATGGGGCTGTAACGAGTCTCCGCATCCCGGAGGATCCGACTGGCATAGTAAACAGGGCGTTCCACCCCTCCTTCCTCCTTGACCAGGACGGAGCTAACAGCCTCCTCGGTGGTCGCCAGGTACAACCCCAGGGGTTCACCTTCCTCCGGTCGTGCGAGGAGCGGTGGGCCTTGTAGGTATGCTTTCAGCTCCGCGAACGCCCGCGTGCAGTCGTCGTCCCACGGGATCACCTTCCTCTTGTCTTTAGCTTCGCCAAAGGCCGTGCGTAAGACCCTGAAGAAGGGGAGCGACTTCTCCGCCGATTTCGACAGGAATCGTCCCAGAGCAGCAATCCGGCCGTTCAGTCGCTGCAGGTCCCGGATCGTCCGGGGCTCCGTCATACTGGTGAGGGCCGTCACCTTGTCGGGGTTCGCCTCGATCCCCCACTTTGTTATCATGAAGCCCAGGAATTTTCCCGACTGCACGCCAAAGATGCATTTTGCGGGGTTTAGTCTCAGGTTGTATCGGCGGACCCTCTGGAAGGTCTCCTGCAAGTCGGTGAGGTGGTCGAGGGCCCTTCCACTCTTCACCAGCATGTCGTCGATGTAGACCTCCAAGTTTCGCCCCACCTGAGGGCCGAAAATTCGGTCAACCATCCGTTGATAAGTCGCCCCGGCGTTCTTCAGCCCAAAGGGCATCTTGGTGTAATAGAAGGTGCCCTTATCGGTGACGAAGGACGTCTTCTCCTCATCCTCCTCCGCCATCGGTATTTGGTTGTACCCCGAGAAGGCGTCCATAAAGCTCAACAACTCATAACCGGACGCCTGGTCCACCAAGTGGTCGATCCTGGGCAGAGGGAAGCTGTCCTTCGGGCAGGCCTTGTTGAGGTCGGTGAAGTCAACGCACATGCGCCACTTCCCGCTGGGCTTCTTCACTAGAACGACGTTGGCGAGCCAGTCGGGGTAGTCCACCGGCCGAACAAACTTGGCTTCGAGGAGCCGCTCTACTTCTTCCTCGGCTGCCCTCTTCTTCTGTCGAACAGGCCGGGCCTCTGGGTCCGCATTCAACCTGTGGGAGATTACCGCCGGGTCCACCCCGGGCATGTCGGCCGGTGACCATGCGAAAATGTCCGCGTTCTCCCGGAGCAAGGTGATGAGGGCCGTCCTCAAGGCGGAGGGGAGTTTCGTCCCGATGGAGACGGCTCTCCCCTCGTCCGAGGTTATTGGGACCTCCTCTACTTCCTCGGCCGGGGTCGGCCGCTGGTCGCAGAAGTCCTCCCTTTCGTCGGGGACGAGAGGCGTCAGGGCCCGCCTGGGGCCCCCAGGCGGGGACGGCACACGGTTGAAGTCTGTGGGCACCCCTCGACCTCCCCGCACTTGTCCCACCCCCCGCGGGGTCCGGAACTTCATCGTCTGATGTTGCAGGCTGGGGAGCGCCTCGATGGCCGTCATATATGGGCGCCCTATGATTCCGTTATACACCGACGCGATGTCGACGATGACGAAAAGCGTTTCCTTGGTGACGATCCTCAGCTCCTCCCCCAGAGTCATGGGCAAGGTGATCGTTCCTTCGGTAGGGATCTCATGGCCGGTGAAGCTGGCCACAGGGCCCCCGCAGGGCTCTAGGTCTGCACGCCCCCATCCCATCCTTTCAACCGTTGACAGGAACAGGATGACGCAGGAACTCCCGGTGTCAATCAGGAGCCGGCCGACGTCAACCGCCCCGATCCGAGCCTCGATGACGAGGGCGTCGTCGCTCTGGCTCCGCGCCTCCCGCCAGTCTTCCTCGGTAAAGGTGATCGGGGGTCGGTGTGTCCTTCTTCGCTTCGGCCGGTGGTCGGCGGCCGCCGTCATCGCCTGTCGGGCCCCGGCCTTCGGGATGGCGGGCGCCCGCCCCGCCGAGGAGGGGCCTCCAGTTATCATCTCAATTCGCATGACCGCCCTTGGGGGGCGTGGCTCCTCCTTATCGCGGTCCGCCGGTGGTTCCCGTCCCCCTTCCTCCGGGGGGGCTCTCTCTTCCGCCATCTCCCGCCTCCCCGCGACAAAGTTTCCCAGGTGGCCCGCTTGGATCAGTCGCTCGATCTCTCTCTTAAGGGAGTAACAATGGTCGGTGTCGTGACCGTGGTCCCGGTGGTATCGGCAGTATCTCCGGGGGTCCCGCCTCGCCGGGTCCGTCCTCATCTCCCGGGGAGGCTCCGGCAGTAACCCGGCCCTCGTCGCCGCGGCCAGCACCTCCATCATGGGGGCATTGAGTCGCGTGTAATGCACCGGCGGGGGGTCTTCTGGTCTTGGGATGACTCCGGGGGGCCTCCGTGCCGGAGCGAACTCGCGAGCCGGGCCAAGGCGATCTAGCGGGCGGGGCTCGGGTGGCTCCCGCCGCGGTAGGGCCATCTGATCGCGGCCTCGCCCCCTCTCCTCCTGCCTCGGTCGAGGGTGCGACCGGGGCCCATCTGCGGGTGGTTTCGCCTGGGGGAATACAACCTTTGCACCCAAAGTCTCCTCCGCCAACGCGTGCCTCTCCGCCATTGCTACCAACGCTTCGTAGTCGGTCGGCGGATCCCGGAGCAGGGATTTGTGGAGGCTCCGAGTCCGCAGCCCCGTCTTGAAGGCCAGCATAAGCACTTCATCGCCACACGTCACCACCGCCCGTCTCTCCTCCTGAAAGCGGCGGAGGTATCTTCCCGTTCCTTCCCCCTCCCTTTGGACTATCGTGCTGAGATAGTCTAAGGGCTTCTTTTTTGTTCGCCCGGCCCGGAACTCTTGGCAGAACTTATGGGATAGTTCGCCAAAGCTCCCTACGGACCTCGCGGGCAAGCCAAAGTACCAGTCCAGCGCGGTGTCCCTCAGGCGTTGGGAGAAATGTCGGCAAAGGAACGCCTCATCCATGTCCTGGGCTTCCATCGCCCCCCGGTATTGTTGCACGTGCGTGAGGGGGTCGCCTCTCCCATTGTACGTGGCCAAGTGAGGTGGTTTGAACCTTATGGGCCTGGGGGCGGAAGTGATCCACCGTGCGAGTGGCGTGGCCTCCTCTGGGTAGGTTGGGCGGCTCGGCGGGTCCCCTCTCCGCCATTCGGGGGTCTGGCTTCGGTCGAGTCTCGGCCGTCGACGGTCCTCCGTCCCCGGGGAGTAGCCCGACGGTCGCCCAGCGGGGCTTCTTCCCCGGGTCGAGGACTCGACGGGTTGCGGGCTACGGTTATCCCAGCGCCAGCTTCTCCCAGCCAGCTCTCCCCGGGCCTCCATCCGTTCTTGATTCTCCCGAAGGAGCCTCTCACGCTCGGCGGTGAGGAAGCGTAGTTGTCGACACACGGCTTCCTCGTGCAGGGTATCGGAGGGGTGGTGCTGGTGACACGGGCCGCCTCCTCCAGGCGGGGACCTGTTCCGCAACGGGTCCCGCCCGTCCCCGGGCTGCCAGCCCGTCGCCGTCTCTTCTAGGGCTTCTTGGTTGCTCCTGTTTTCCCTCCTCAGCCTCTCGCGTTCTGCGACAATGAAGCGGAGTTGGCGGCGGGTGGCCTCCTCTTCCTGGTAGGCCTTCCGGGCGGTCTCGGCCGCCTCGTCCAGTCGCCTTTGCGCGGCGGCCGCCTCCCCCAGGCGCCTCCACCGCTGCACAACTTCTACCTCCTCTTCCAGGAGCCTTTGCTGGGCCGCAATCTCCTCAGCGAGCCCCCTATGCTCCCCCTCCTCCTCGAACTGAGGGTGGAGGTTTCGCCACACGTTCAGGGGCTCTGAGGGGCCGGGCGGAAGTTCCGTTCCAGCCGTCTGACAGCCTCCCCTGGCCTGAGCAACGGCCTCGAAGCTCTTCAGGACGGCGGGGACTGAAGTGTGTTCGACCTCGGAGCCCATCCCCAGAAGGGGGTCGGACGCCGGGGTGATTTGTAGGGAGAGCGGTTCCTGTCCCACGGGATCTTTGCCGTGGTCCGGGTTCCGCGAGATCGGTATGGAATCTAACATGGGTGTGACCCTTCGATCCCACAGACGGCGCCAATTGTTACGAGGTGGAACTCGCGCACAATGAATTTGTATTAATGGGAACCAAGGGCACGGTGGTTATGTGGAAAAAGGGGGTTAAGGTGGGCTGTTTAACAAGCAACTGGTGGAGTGAAGAGGTCGATCCCGTCGCCAGTGATGGTCACGGGGTTGAATCTCGCCGGATGCAGCTGAATCAGGTTGAAGGGCAGGGGGGTGACACCGACTTGTGTTGATGGGCGAGCTCTCCTGCAACACGAACAACTCGTCAGAAGGGCTGGGTTGGGGTTCAACCCTTAGCCCCTCCGATGCCTAAGTCAGTGATAGGGCTTCGAATGGGGGGCTAGTCACGCCGGTCGGACTAACGGTGTGTCGACCGCGCGTGGTGAGCTATAGGTGGGAGAACAAAGATATGGAAGACCTTTGCACTCGTGTGTGAATAATAGAATGAGAGAGGATTCTGCAGCTAACCCCTTCTCCGTAAGAGGAGAAGGGGTATTTATACCTGACGGGTGATGACTAGGCGTGCTGAGCTGGCTCGGGTGTCAGCGGAAGCTTCGGACAAGGACATCGGGAATAGGAGTTTCTGACCTGCCTCTGTCAGGCGGTGCAAGCACTAACCGTCGGATAGGCCAGCCGCCTGGGGGTGCTTTGTCAGGCGGCCGGGTGACGTATGTGTCAGTCGTGTCCTTATCCTAAGCTGTTTGTCATTAGCGGCGGACTAAGAGTCGGGCGGCTGTGGTGGTCCGCCCCGGCTGGCTGCGGTGGTCCGCCCCGGCTGGCTGCGGTGGTTCACCTCGGCCAGTTCGTGGAGCGCTGCAAGGCGCGCCCGCTTGGCTGGTCGCCCGGCATTTTCGGGGCGGCGGCCCTTTTGTGAAAAGGTGAGTCAATGGGGTATGTTAGCGGATCTGGACGGGAATCGGGCTACTACGATCTTTAGGTCGTAACAAGTATAATTCCAAATTATAGTGCAAACAACTACCAAATCAATTTGCGGAAGCTTAAATTGAATGACAACAACAAAATTAACAATGCAAACAAATGATGTTAATGGGTTCGGATCCACCCAAGTCTCCCCGACTTGTTCCCGGTGATCCTACGTCCCAACCACCCGGATCCCCTCCGGATACTTAGGTTAGAAACCCTAACCCAAGATTTCCACTATGAATATCTTGTGAAAAACCTTCACAAGATCAAATCATACATGCAATGGCAATAATGAATCCCACAACCCGGGATCATAACCTTCTCTCACAACCGAGAGAATCAACAAGCAATATAAATGAGTTTATATTGAAATAAACAATCTTACCACAAAATCCTATACCTTGAGTTTTTCTTACCCAAATGGTGAAAGGAAGGATTTGAGGAAGATGAAGTCACCAAGACCTAGCACCAAGGAAATGACCAGCAATAGGTGCCTAGGGATGATTTGGAGACTTGAATCAAGCTAGAGCTTGAAGGGCTCACCAAGAACAAGCTTCTCTCAATATGGATTCTAGATCTAGAATGTGAGAGAATGGGTTTCTTGTGAGGAAGAGAGCTTTGGAAATAATTGAGAATGGCTATCTCTTTTGATCTCAATGAATCTCTTAATGGCAGCTCTAACCTAGAGAGAAATGATCTAGGTTCGTATTTATAGGGTCCCATAAAAACAAATTAGGTCAAATCCCAACGGATAGAAATCTGAGGAAACTAGTCGGTCAAAGAACAACCACTGACCGACTAGTTCATCAACTAGTCGGTCAGTCAAACAGTATGGACCGACTAAGTGAGGAACTGAGAAGAAAGAGAAATTCAGACCTAGAAATCTAGTCGGTCCAAGAAGACATTCTGACCGACTAGTTTCACAACTAGTCGGTCAGTCAGTGAACGTAGACCGACTAAGAGGCAAAATGAAATAGTCTGAATACAAGTTGACTTAGTCGGTCCAAGAACAAAAGTTGACCGACTAGATTGTCAACTAGTCGGTCACCGAACGTTCTTAGACCGACTAACGATAAACAGTAGCTTAGGAGAAATTTAGCATGTACAGTAAATCACAACTAGTCGGTCAAAGAAGCATCACTGACCGACTAGTTCACAAACTAGTCGGTCGGTGAGTCAACGTAGACTGACTAACTGTAAACAGTACTGAACAAGAAATTAAGGAAGTAAACTAGTCGGTCCAAGAAGCTTTGCTGACCGACTAGATCACCATCTAGTCGGTCAGTACTCCTTCTTGTACCAACTAACATGCACAAACAAGTCCGAATCGAAGCGCGACGCTTCGAGGAAGTTAGAGTGAACTTGTACTAAGATCTTAGAGCTACGATATGAGCGTTATGAAGATAGAAACGTAAGATATACTCAAGGCTTAACATTCTATAGATCGAAGCTAAAAGACTATAAATAAAACCTTAAATAACGGTCTTCGAAAGCTTCGATTAATTCTTCATGACTTCCAAAACGGCGCAAGAGCTTCAACGAAGCTTTAGGCATGAATACGTGCTTTGAGAAGTCTTGAGATGTCGCTTTGAATGTTCTCGTGATTTTTGCGACGATCTCCAATACTGCGCTCACAAATTGTTAGTTCATGAATTATTTATGTTTGCTCATCATCCAAAACCAAATCCGGGGAGTCCAATATTCAACATTCTCCCCCTTTTTGGTGATGACAAACCAACATAAATAATAATCAAAAATAATGATTCAAATGTAAAATACTTACTCCCCCTGCATTGATGACACGTTAATTCCAAAATGAATATATATGAATTGCATCAAGCAGACGAGTAAGATAAATAAAGAGAATCGATTTTTGAAATATCGGATTTTGAAAATCCTTATATATATCTTAACTCCCCCTGAATCTAACACATCAAATTAGATTCTTGGAAATTGAGTTAAATTTTCATTTGACCTATTTATTATCATTATCTCTCCCCCTTTGGCATTATCCCACAAATGGGGGGCATACAACGACAACAACTAGGACATGGAAAATCCAACACCGGGAGTCGTAGACAATGACGATGGAACTAATTGACACCAAGGGAAAAGTGATGAAATCAAATCAAGGTGTGCCAAATTGTCCATTATCAAAAAGCGATAATTAAAATCATCAAAAATACCAAATTATTATTCATTTCTTGAATAAAGAAACATACTCTTCAATATTCAATATTCTTGGTTAAATATGTGCATGGAAAACAATTCTATACAATTATAGAAATATAATCTATTTAACCAAGTTTTTCAATCGTCGAGCGACGATTTCACATAGCATGGACATTGAATGAGAATTAATGTGCACGACGAAGAAAATATCACAACATGAACATCGATGTATATATAGATAGGAACATCATGAGTACATCCAAGAAGATATCGACTACATCAAATGCAACATACCCATCAAAAAGAAATACATCATACATCATCGATACAACATCATCATCAGAACACCAACATCAACATCCAACAACAAAAAAAATACAACAAATCAACACCCAAACTCCATCCCATCCTAACCCAAAATACTCTCAATAAGATATATCATCCAAAGAGTAGTGGAGAGTCCTCGAAACTGACGATCACGAGGAAGTGGCTGGATCTGCAGTCTCCGTGGGTCCAGTCGACGGAGTGGACTCAGGCTCTGTAGGGAGGAGAGGAGTGTCAACAGACGGGATCGTCGGGGCAGGTGTGGAGACATCAACGGTAGGCTCAACGGCAGGGGTCTCAACAGCAGGGGTGTCAACAGCAGCAGGTGATAGAGGAGCAGGCTCGTCAGCAGGTGCAGCAGCAGCCTCAGAAGTCTGAACTACTGGTGCAGAAGTCTCTGGGGCACCGGAAGTGGTGCCATCTCCAGGAGCAGAAGTGGTAGCAGCAGCAGCAGCAGTGGCAACATCGCCACGAGCCAAGGAAGTGACAAGATCGTCAATATCCTCATCGTCCATCTCCTCAGCCTCAGAAACGGAGGGAGGAAGCTCAATGCCCATCGTACTCGCCATACGGCAAACTACCTCCTCGGTACGAGCCAAGCGCGACTCGTGCCGACGAAGTATCCGTACGACATCATCTAATGTGGCAGAAGGAGTGGGGGCTGCAGCAGCTGAGGGAGTGGCCTGGGAAGCAGATGTGGTCGACCTCTGCACGTGACGAAGCGCCGCTAGAGATTTCTTAACGGCCGTCGCGTTCAGAGGAGGACCCAAGGGATGCTCATCGTCAGGAGGGAGAGGGACTCGGAAATGACGAAAAACAAGGGTCAACAGACACGGGTATGGAATATGCGCAGATTTATTGGTCTTGCGAATACACTCGAAAGAGTCCATCTTATCGAGTATAACGCGAGCCCAATTAATCTCGCAACCTAAGAAAAGAGCGTAGATCAGCTTCAAAAACGGCTGGGATGGAAGTGAAGAGGAGCCGTACTTGGGAAGCAAGCACGACTTCAAAATGAGATTCAGAACCCAGGCATTTGGCTTGAACGACTTCGAAGGAACTCCAATAAAGGCAGGGGGGATCACATGGAAGATATCAGAAAGTACGGACTGATCCAAGGAGGCGATATCATCGACGGAAATGTCAGAAGGAAGGAGACCAGACGACGAACAGCCAAGTATCTCCCCCAAGATTTCTGCCGTGAGAACTATAGGAGTTCCCAAGACAGTAGTCTCGATGGAGTGACTCGCATCGTACTGGCCTCGGACACGATTGGCATAGAACAATTTTACCAGGCGAGGATATGGTTTAGGGTTGGCCTTAAGATCGTAGCGTAGGTAGTCAAGGAGCCCACTATAGGAGAGGAGGTCAGCTAAGCCAAGGAAATCTGAAAACTGAACATAGTGCTCCAATAGCATCGGGCAGTGTTCAATACGGTTGTAGGCCGCTAGACACATAGGGTCGTCACGACACAACGATATGTCAACACCACCCGCTGGCATTGGGCCCTTTCCCTTAGGCTGGCGAGTCCTAGGACGAAGTGGAGGAGTAGGTTCCCTATGGCCAGGCTCATCCTCAGGTACAAACTCAGTATCGGAATCAGGAGGAGTAGAGGGTGTGTGGAGAATGGGCTTTCTAGACTTAGATTGTTTTCCAGGTTTGACAGTCGCCGTCCTCTGCTTCTTCAGAGGAGGCAAAGACGGAGAAGCTTGGGTTGATTTAGCACGACGCTTGGGCTTAGACGGATTCCTAGGGTTGGAAGGCCCTACAGTCATGGGGGATGCCCCAGAGGAAGTGATAGGAATCCTTGTCTTTGCCATGATCGTGGCACGACGAGTACAAGCAAACGAAGCTACGAGCTACACAAACCCTAGAGATCAAACCCTAGAAGCACAATCAACAAACCCTAACACACTTCGAAAAAAATCCGAAACCCTAGATCACCTAGGAGAGAAATCGAGCTAGATCAACCCTAGAAAAGGAAACGAGACCTAGAAGGAGGAGAAAGCTACCTAGGAGAGCGATCGGCGGCGGCGGATGGACGGAAAGATGGCCGGAATCGACGGGAGTAACGTCGGAAGTCGAAGGGGCTCAGAGGGGTTTGGGAAATTTCGGGTTGGGGATGGAAAGAGACCGACTAAAATGAACTTTAGTCGGATAGAATCGATTTAAGTCGGTCGAGATTTTGAAAAGACACATTTGCCCTAACACACTTAGTCGGTCACAGTTCAAGCACTGACCGACTAGATTACGATCTAGTCGGTCGGTCAAAGAGCTTGAACCGACTAAGTCGAAACAGAGGCAAACAGGAAATTCTTAGGGCTAGAATTAGTCGGTCGCAGTATACTTACTGACCGACTAGTTTTCAATCTAGTCGGTCGGTAAGTGTACTATGACCGACTAAAAGAAGTAAATGACACAAGATAGTTAAAAGCTTGAACTAGTCGGTCTGAGTTCATTAGCTGACCGACTAGATGAGCATCTAGTCGGTTGACTAATGAACTGAAACCGACTAGAAGAGTCCAAAAATTGATAAATGAGTTCTCTACATAAACCACTTGGATGAAACATCATAACACTCTCATTAGTCATCTAAATTACCCCATAAAACGTCGAAATCTTAAATACGACATTCAAATAAGAATTCGAGCAAAAATTCAAACAAATCACATAAAATCCCCAAAAATTCAATAAATCTAGCATGAACGAAATATCGCGAAATATAATAGCATGCAAGATAATTGAATGAAATATGAATCCTATATCTCAGATTCACCCATAATCCCCAATTCTCGACGCAACCGCACAAAGGAGTCCTCCTTTAGGGGTTTCGTGAAAATATCGGCGATTTGCTTTTGGGTTTCAACGTACACTAATATGATGTCCTTTTTAGCAACATGATCATCTAAAAAGTGGTGTCGGACATCTATGTGTTTTGATCGGGAATGGTGCACCGGATTCTTCGAAAGACAAATAGCACTTTGGTTATCCACCATGATAGGGCTAGTATCACAATGAATACCAAAATCCTTCAGTGTGTGTCTCATCCAAAGAACCTGGGCACAAGCGGCACCGGCGGCAATATATTCCGCCTCGGTGGTTGAAAGTGATACCGAATTTTGCTTCTTGGAAAACCAAGAGACAAGAGAATTTCCTAGAAAATGGCAAGTGCCACTAGTACTTTTCCTGTCGGATTTGCATCCCGCATAATCAGCGTCACTATATGAGACTAACTCATATGTGCTAGATTTCGGATAAAGTAATCCAAAATCTAAAGTGTAACTTAGATAGCGAAAAATACGTTTAACCGCTACTAAGTGAGACTCCTTAGGTTGAGACTGATAACGAGCACATATGCATACGGCAAACATAATATCAGGCCTACTTGCGGTAAGATAAAGTAAACTACCTATCATACCTCGATATAGACGAATGTCTACATCCTTACCGCCCGTATCCTTGTCAAGATGCGTAGTCGTGCTCATTGGAGTCTTTTTCCCGGAAGCACTCTCCATTCCAAATCGCTTAAGCAACTCCACCGTATACTTCGTTTGGTGGATGAAGATTGCATCGTTCAATTGGCGAATTTGGAGACCTAAGAAATATTTGAGTTCGCCCATGTGGCTCATCTCAAATTGTTCCTTCATAACATTAGAAAGCTCTTCGCAAAGAGTGAAGTTAGTAGCACCGAAAATGATATCATCAACATAAATTTGAACTAATAAAATATCATTATTCGCATGCTTAACAAAAAGTGTAGAATCGGCTTCGCCCATTTTAAAATTCAAATCCAAAAGAAAATTCTTTAGGCGATCATACCAAGCTCGAGGAGCTTGTCTCAAACCATAAAGAGCTTTCTTTAGTTTAAAAACATGATTTGGAAATTTTTCATTTATGAAGCCAGGAGGTTGAGAAACGTAAACTTCCTCAACGACATCTCCGTTTAAAAATGCACTTTTAACATCCATTTGAAATAATTTAAAATTTTTATGGCATGCAAAAGACAATAATAATCTAATTGATTCTAATCTAGCTACCGGAGCGAAGGATTCTTCGAAATCGATACCTTCCTCTTGTCGATAGCCTTGAGCTACTAACCGAGCTTTGTTCCGAATGACGACTTGGTTTTCGTCGGTTTTGTTCTTGAAGATCCACTTTGTCCCTATGACAGTGTGGTTCTTCGATGGCAAAGGAACGAGCTCCCATACCTCATTCCTCTCGAATTGAATGAGTTCCTCCTCCATGGCAAGGATCCAAGCACTATCTTCGCAAGCTTCAACTATATTCTTTGGCTCTATCGATGAGGCAAAGGCACAATTGGCGAAGTGGTGGACTTGAGATCTTGTCTTGACACTATCATGAATATTGCCAATGACTTGCTCATGGGGATGGTCGCGAACGGTATGAAGCCGCTTGGGAATACCTTGATCACTAGGCACATTCTCAACAACTTCATTAGTCGGGTTAGTATCAATAGAATCAATTGAATCAATAGACTTAGAATTTTCAAATGAATCACATAAAACATCCATAGAGTCATCATCATTTGAAATTCTAGGAGTAGAAAAATTCTCATTAAAAGAGACATGAAGTGATTCCTCGATCGTAGAGGATCTTTTGTTGTATATCCGGTAGGCTTTGCTACGTGAGGAATACCCAACAAATATCCCCTCATCCGATCTCAGATCAAACTTGTCCAAATTATCATATGTGTTTTTAATAAAACATTTTGCGCCGAAAACACGAAAATGTTTAACTTGAGGCAATCTACCAAACAACAATTCATAACAAGTTTGTTTGGTGCCGGGCCTCAAAAGTATTCTATTAAACACATAACAAGCGGTGTGTACCGCTTCCGCCCAAAATTGATAACCAAGTTGACTATCTTCGAGCATAGTGCGAGCACACTCCACAAGCGTTCTATTCTTCCTCTCAACAACACCATTTTGAGGAGGTGCGCGAGGGAAAGAAAACGTGTGAGTAATTCCAAGATCATCACAAAAATTTGAGAAAGACTCATTCTCAAATTCACCCCCATGATCACTACGAATAGTGACAATGGTGGTTCCGATGAGATTTTGTACTTTCTTCACAAATATTGTGAAGTTTTCAAAAGCTTCATTTTTATTACATAAGAAAAATACCCATGTAAATCTTGAATAATCATCAACGATGACTAGTCCATATCTTGCATTTCCTAAGGAAGCAACTCTAGTTGGCCCAAATAAATCTAGATGTAATAGCTCTAGTGGCCGTTTCGTAGAAATGCTTTTCTTAGGTTTAAATGAAGATTTAGGAAGCTTGCCACGTTGACAAGAATCGCAAAAACTTTTCTTTTCAAAAACGAGCTTCGGAAAACCTTTAATGGAATTTAATTTTGAAAGCTTATAAAGTGTTCCAAAGTTCACATGTCCAAAGCGTCGATGCCATAAGTGTTGTTCACTTGTGTTGGCAACGAGACATTGTTCATATGACTTAGGAAGATCCAAAATATAAATATCTTTATGGCGTGTGCCGGAAAATAATAATTTATTATTATCATTTGAAATATGACACAATCCTTTCGCAAAGCTAACTTTGTAAGCTTTGTCACAAAGTTGGCTTATTGAAATAAGATTATGATTTAAACCATCAACTAGATAAACATCACTAATTAAGGGTTTAGATGGGTTACCCACTTTACCAACACCGACGATGGTTCCGCTCTCATTGCCTCCAAATACGACGCGGTTTCCATTTGCAATGGGAACTACTCCGGAGAGCAATTGAGCGTCACCCGTCATGTGTTTTGAACACCCGCTATCGAGTATCCAATTCCCTTTGGAGCTAAATTTAAATTTGTTGCTCCTTTTCTTTTTCTTTTCCTTGAGTACCTAAAGATAGAAAATTTCATATCATGGTACCCAAGGTCATTGGGTCCTCAAAGGTTAGACCTTTGGAAGCCAAGTCCAATTGGACTTAGACTTCCCCACATAATTTTTGCTATGCACAACATCCGAAAAATAAGCATTCATATACACTTGTTTTTCATCCATGCTTGTGTCCTTTGGGCTCCAAATAGTGAAAATTTTGGGAGCCATCATCCTATTGGGTGCATGCATGCGACGTTGATTTCTACGTGATGCATGTTGTGGATAGGCATAAGGAACATGATGGAATGGTGCACGACGAGAATTATTCATATGATGAGGTGAGTGAGCATATGCATGTGTGGGAACACGTGCGTGAGGGTGTCTCACATGGTGTGCACGTGCCCGTGAACGTGTAGCATAGAAATCATCATATGTGTGAGACGGTGGAGTAGGACGTGTGTTCCTACGTGGCATGGTATTGGTGTACATATAAGCATGCCCCTTCTTTGGAGGTCCACCCAAAGTGTGTTTCTTTCCAAAAGAGGGTGTGGACGAGGTGGAAGCACCATTGGTAGATGAACTACCAATAGAGTGTTTGCTACCACTCGTAGAGTCACCGGAAGTTGGCCTAACAAAAGTAGTGGCCGCTTTGGATGGACATCCCATCGTATACCCCAAACCAATGTGGTGATTGGCCGGAAGTAAGTCACTTAGGATTTTATCCAAATGGTCCTTACCCTTATTGAATTTATTAATTCGGCCTAATGTGTTCTCATATTTCTCTTTGAGAGAACGCATAGAAGTATCCAAAGTGGATACTTGCGATGTGAGCACATAAACACGAGATTTGAGATTCTCGTTCTCAATACTCAACGTCGAGTTTTGAGAAGTTAAATCCGCTATCCTATGTTCTTCCGGATCATCAATGCTAACATGTTCAAGTTTAGATTTGAGATTAACAATCTCATTTCTTAACTCTTCAACAACGGTGTCGTTGTTGGTGATGATAGTCTTAGGCGAGGTTTGAATGCTAGCTAGGTCATCTTTTACTTTAGTATATCTATTTACTAATTTAGTGTATTTAGACCATAAATGAGAGTTAGCATCCCTAAGTTCATCCATAGTTACCTCATCGCCTTCGTCGTCGCTATCATCGGAGGAGGAAGATTCTTGATCATGCTCCTCTCTTGCCATGAAGCACATGTGCGCTTACTCCACTTTCTCATCGTCCGACTCTCCGCTTGAGGAATCCTCGGAGTCGGTGAATGTTGCTCCGACAAGTCCCTTTTTGTACCCCTTTTTGTACTTCTTCGACTTGTCGAACTTCGGCGCCTTCCACTTCTCCTTTTGCTTGTTTTGAGGACAATCCGCTTTGATGTGTCCTGGCTTATTGCATTTAAAGCACAAAGGTGGAGAGGCGTTAGTAGAAGTAAATTTAGATTTTTGTTTGAAGTTACCCTTTCGGAAAAAGCGATTGAACTTCTTGGCCATGAGTGCGATGGATTCCATGTCCATTTCTTCTTCCGATTCCTCATCATCGGTAGAGGTGGATGAAGCCGCCTTGAATGCAATCGCCTTTTTCTTAGGCGCGTCTTGGTTCAAATAGGACTTCATCTTTTCTTGTAACTTCACCTTGCTATCTTTGCGTACCTCGTATGACATCAAAGTACCCATCAATTGAACTACGGTATACTTATTCATGTCATTACCTTCCTCGATGGCGAAGGTACGTTTCTCCCAAGAAGAAGGAAGTCCTTCGATAAGCTTTGAGCACTTCTCCTTTTGAGTGTAGGACTTGCCGAGGGCCTCTAACTCGTTTATTATGTCAACGAAGCGAGCGTAATATTCCTTCATCTTCTCGCCCTGTTGCATATGAAACATTTCGTAATCTTTGTTTACGACTACGAGTTTAGAGTCTCTTACCCTACTCGTCCCTTCATGAAGAATGAGGAGGGAGTTCCAAATTTGATATGCACTCTTACATGTGCATATCTTATTGAAGTCCTCGGGCTCCAATGCGCATTGCAAGGCGTTCATTGCCTTGGCATTGCTTACCTCCGCGGCGATCTCCGCGGTAGTCCATTTCTCAAAGTCTTCTTCTTCGGGCTCGATGTATTCCTTCATTGTGGTCCTCCATAGAGATGCACTCCGGAGGAAGGTTTCCATCCGGCATTTCCAGTACCCGTAGTTGGTACCGTTGAAGAATGGAGGCCTCGTAGAGGAATGTCCTTCAATCACCGAAGATGCTCCTTCACGGTTCCTGAAGGTGTCATAGTTGGAAGGTGGACGCACGGTTTTGTTGTCGTTGGCAGACATAGCTAAGTATCTGGCTTTGATACCAAATGTAATGCCCTACAAGCTACTGCACAAGTACTAGAAGGGGGGTGAATAGTACTTTAAAAATAACAAGGAGTATAATTCCAAATTATAGTGCAAACAACTACCAAATCAATTTGCGGAAGCTTAAATTGAATGACAACAACAAAATTAACAATGCAAACAAATGATGTTAATGGGTTCGGATCCACCCAAGTCTCCCCGACTTGTTCCCGGTGATCCTACGTCCCAACCACCCGGATCCCCTCCGGATACTTAGGTTAGAAACCCTAACCCAAGATTTCTACTATGAATATCTTGTGAAAAACCTTCACAAGATCAAATCATACATGCAATGGCAATAATGAATCCCACAACCCGGGATCACAACCTTCTCTCACAACCGAGAGAATCAACAAGCAATATAAATGAGTTTATATTGAAATAAACAATCTTACCACAAAATCCTATACCTTGAGTTTTTCTTACCCAAATGGTGAAAGGAAGGATTTGAGGAAGATGAAGTCACCAAGACCTAGCACCAAGGAAATGACCAGCAATAGGTGCCTAGGGATGATTTGGAGACTTGAATCAAGCTAGAGCTTGAAGGGCTCACCAAGAACAAGCTTCTCTCAATATGGATTCTAGATCTAGAATGTGAGAGAATGGGTTTCTTGTGAGGAAGAGAGCTTTGGGAATGATTGAGAATGGCTATCTCTTTTGATCTCAATGAATCTCTTAATGGCAGCTCTAACCTAGAGAGAAATGACCTAGGTTCGTATTTATAGGGTCCCATAAAAACAAATTAGGTCAAATCCCAACGGATAGAAATCTGAGGAAACTAGTCGGTCAAAGAACAACCACTGACCGACTAGTTCATCAACTAGTCGGTCAGTCAAACAGCATGGACCGACTAAGTGAGGAACTGAGAAGAAAGAGAAATTCAGACCTAGAAATCTAGTCGGTCCAAGAAGACATTCTGACCGACTAGTTTCACAACTAGTCGGTCAGTCAGTGAACGTAGACCGACTAAGAGGCAAAATGAAATAGTCTGAATACAAGTTGACTTAGTCGGTCCAAGAACAAAAGTTGACCGACTAGATTGTCAACTAGTCGGTCACCGAACGTTCTTAGACCGACTAACGATAAACAGTAGCTTAGGAGAAATTTAGCATGTACAGTAAATCACAACTAGTCGGTCAAAGAAGCATCACTGACCGACTAGTTCACAAACTAGTCGGTCGGTGAGTCAACGTAGACCGACTAACTGTAAACAGTACTGAACAAGAAATTAAGGAAGTAAACTAGTCGGTCCAAGAAGCTTTGCTGACCGACTAGATCACCATCTAGTCGGTCAGTACTCCTTCTTGTACCAACTAACATGCACAAACAAGTCCGAATCGAAGCGCGACGCTTCGAGGAAGTTAGAGTGAACTTGTACTAAGATCCTAGAGCTACGATATGAGCGTTATGAAGATAGAAACGTAAGATATACTCAAGGCTTAACATTCTATAGATCGAAGCTAAAAGACTATAAATAAAACCTTAAAGAACGGTCTTCGAAAGCTTCGATTAATTCTTCATGACTTCCAAAACGGCGCAAGAGCTTCAACGAAGCTTTAGGCATGAATACGTGCTTTGAGAAGTCTTGAGATGTCGCTTTGAATGTTCTCGTGATTTTTGCGACGATCTCCAATACTGCGCTCACAAATTGTTAGTTCATGAATTATTTATGTTTGCTCATCATCCAAAACCAAATCCGGGGAGTCCAATATTCAACAGATCTATACCAGGCGAACCAGAAGTCTCTACCTGAAACAAACTTGGCGGCTGTTCAGCTGCCAACAATGTTTACTGCAAAAGACTTCGAGAACGACGACCTGCTCGATTGAGCATCATCTTTTATCTATGCATTTAAGATTCGATGTATCTTCATCTTTTATTTGCTTTAGTACGAACTTTTATTTTTGAATGTTGTCTACATTTCGCTCAAATAAAATTTAATTTTTGTTTATATAGATGAAGTATGAGTGCCTAGTGGACAGTGCCTCGACGCACACAATCCTTCACGATCATTGCTATTTTAATAGCGTAAATAAATATGACGGTCCTGGTATCACAATTTCAGGACTGTCCCAAATAATCGAAGGATCTGGTGAAGCAATTATATTGCTCCCAAATAACACAAGACTTTAAATAAATAATGCATTATTCTCTCCTAAATCAAATAGGAATCTCGTAAGTTTCAAGGACTTCCGTTTAAACGGATATCACTTAGAAACCAGAGATGAAAATAAGGTTGAATATCTGTATGTAACTCGTCAGAAAGATGACCAGAAGATCATCTGCGAACGATTCAAGGGACTCCCGTCGGGTCTCTACCAAACATACATTCAACCAATAGAAGCCAATATGACTGAGCACCAGACGTGCCAATCACTGCTAGAGTTCCAACTCTGGCACAATAGACTTGGTCACCCTAGAACAGCAATGATGCGACGCATCATCACTGAATCCCATGGACACAAATTGAAGAACATGAAGATTCTTCAAAAGGGTGAATTTCCTTGTCTCCCTTGTTTCAAGGGAAAACTTATAACGAGACCATCCCTCCTGAAAGTGGGATTAGAGTCTCCTGGCTTCCTTGAGAGAATTCATGGTGACATTTGCGGGCCTATTCACCCCGCAAGTGGCCCATTTCGGTACTTCATGGTACTGATTGATGCATCAACCAAATGGTCTTATGTGTGCCTCTTGTCCACCCGCAACCTAACTTTTCCAAAGCTATTGGCACAAATAATAAGGTTGCATGCTCATTTCCCCAATAACCATATCAAGAAACTACGTCTTGATAATGAGGGAGAATTTACTTCACAAGTCTTCGAAGACTATTGCCGGGCAACGGGTATTGAAGTTGAACATCTTGTAGCACATGTTCACACCCAGAACGGATTAGCTGAGTCCCTTATAAAGAGACTCCAATGGATTGCACATCCATTACTTATGCAATCCCAGTTGCCGGTGGATGCTTGGGGGCATGCTATTTTACATGCCGCATCACTTATTAGGATAAGACCCTCTGGAGGTCATACTTTATCCCCGATGCAACTAGCATATGGCGCACCTCCAGATATCTCTCATTTGAGAGTGTTTGGTTGTGCGGTATATGTCCCAATAGCACCACCTCAGAGGACCAAAATGGGTCATCAGCATCGTCTAGGTATATATATTGGGTTTGATTCGCCCTCTATTATCAGATACCTTGAACTCCTGACGGGTGACGCATTCAAGGCATGTTTTGCTGACTGTGAATTTGATGAGAAAATTTTTCCTAAACTGGGCACACAGTCTAAGAAGCCAGAAGCTACTGAGACCATTAGTTGGGACCAGAAGTCTTTGTCCCTATATGATCCGCGTACTAATCTGTGTGAAGATGAGATCCTGAAGATCCTTCACATCCAGAATACAGTACATCTTTTGCCGGATAAGTTCACGGACAACCAGAAGATTGTCTGTTCACACGTCCCTACTGCCAATACGCCAGCTAGGATTGACATCCCCATAGATGGATGCAATCCACCGGCAGCAGAATTGGCTGTACCTCAAATGAAAAGGGGACGCCCACCAGGTTCAAAAGATAAAGTTCCTCGAAAGAGGAAGACTCCTGGAGATACTAAGATTATCCCTCCACAGGATGCTGAGCTTAGACCAGCTACTTCTCCCCTCCTGATTTCCCCGGCAGAGAAAACAATAGGAGAAACATCATTAAATTTTGTACGTACTGGAGAAGTACTGGACAGAAATAGCATAGTCGTCGACGACGATTTTGCGTTCGATATTGCCATTCACGTCACTGAATATGACGATGACGTCGAACCACGATCTCTAGCGGAATGTAAACGCAAAGATGATTGCCCAAAGTGGGAAGAGGCAATAAGAGTAGAGCTGGACTCACTCTTGAAACACAAAGTCTTTGGACCAGTAGTCCAAACACCAGTAGGTGTAAAGCCTGTGGGATATAAGTGGGTTTTCATAAGAAAAAGAGATGAAAATAATGTGATCGTTCGCTATAAGGCACGCCTTGTAGCCCAGGGATTTTCCCAAAGACCGGGGATTGATTACGAAGATACGTATTCCCCGGTCATGGATTCGATCACATTCCGATTTTTAATAAGCCTAACTTCTCTGGAAAGCCTAGAAATGCAGCTCATGGACGTTGTGACTGCATATCTATATGGCGATATAGATAAAAATATCTATATGAGACTTCCTGATGGGTTTAATCTACCCCCAGAGATGAAAGAGATACCTCGGGACGTATTCTCTGTAAGGCTACATAGATCATTATATGGTCTAAAATAATCGGGCAAGATGTGGTATAACAGACTTAGTGATTTCCTTGCACAGCAAAGATTCACGAATAATGAAGTCTGCCCGTGTATCTTTATCAAAAGAACGGGAACAAGATTCATCATCATAGCTGTATATGTAGATGACTTAAATCTCATAGGATCTCCTGCAGAGATCAATGAGATATCTGAAAGCATAAAACATACTTTTGAAATGAACGACCTAGGCAAAACAAAGTATTGTCTTGGCTTACAGATAGAACACCTAAGAGGTGGAATCCTATTACACCAATCTAATTATACAAAGAAACTTCTACGCAAGTTTCATATGGATAAATGTCATCCTTTAGGTACTCCTATGGTCGTAAGATCACTAGATGTACATAAGGACCCCTTCCGGCCACTGGAAGAGGGGGAGGAGATACTGGGTCCTGAAGTACCCTACCTCAGTGCCATTGGAGCACTTCTATATCTGGCTAACTGTACGCGTCCCGATATAGCGTTTACAGTTAATCTTCTAGCCAGACACAGTGCAGCGCCCACAAAGCGCCACTGGAACGGAGTAAAGCATCTTCTGCGATACCTCCATGGTTCCATTGATCTTGGACTTTACTACCAGAGAGGTGCCTCCCCCAAATTATTTGGTTATGCTGATGCAGGTTATCTCTCAGATCCGCACACGGCAAAATCCCAAACAGGTTTTGTTTTTACCTACGGAGGTACTGCTATCTCCTGGAGATCGGTAAAGCAAACCACAACAGCTACATCATCCAACCATTCAGAGCTCATTGCGATCCATGAAGCAAGCAGAGAGTGTTATTGGCTACGATCCGTCGTCCAATACATTCTTCAATCTACTGGCCTGAAGACCGGTGATTTGGAGCCTATCGTCCTGTTTGAAGACAACGCTGCGTGCATTGCTCAACTTCAAAAGGGCTACATCAAGGGCGACAGGACGAAGCACATGTCTCCCAAGTTTTTTTGGACACATGAGCTGAAGGAGGACAAGCAGATTGAAGTTCAGCAGATCTAGTCTTGCAACAACTTAGCTGATCTTTTTACTAAGTCTTTGCCCAAATGTACTTTTGTAAAGCTTGTAAAGAACATTGGTATGCGACAATTGAAAGACCTGCAAGCCTGAAGCTTGTACGGATCAGGGGGAGTAACCTGTGGGTTGCACTCTTTTTCCTTAAGCTGTTGGGTTTTCCCACCGGGTTTCCACAGCTAAGGTTTTAACGAGGCAAACACACTTACTCTGGATCCAGAAGTATCCACCCCTCTTTGCCTCAGATGCTGAGACCAAAGTGATGAATGGGTAAGGGGGAGTGTTATGAATGAGGGAGGCCTTTGGCCTCCCCTCCTTCATTACCCACTTCATTGGTCCCCATTACTATGAGTAATGGGGACCCTTGGTCTCCTTGAGGCCCTCCATCTCCCCTCTCTACATGAATATATAGAGAACCATGGCCTAGTGCCATGGTGACTCATTTCTTTTGCTAAGAAAGTTTGCCTCTCTCTCTCTCTTGAGTCCTATCACTTTCCAACACATCAATTTATTCTTCTACTGATAAATGCTTTGAACAAGTAACCGCACATCGTCGTGTCTAAGCATCCAACCTTTTTCGACATACTAGTTCGATTACATAACTGATCAGTTATACCGTGTATTTTGTTAAGAGGAAACTAATCTTTCCCCTCTTTAAAAATAAAAAATTGGTAAAAAGAAGGTTAGTCTCAGTAGATGATACTCAAGCAGAGGTCTATCAGGGTCAGGGCCCGACTGAGCTGGGCATATGGGACCCACAAGACGCCATGTGTTCCTTCGAGTATAACATGCCCTTCTAGGTCGAGTCTGACCAGACCCTGACGGCAACTAGCAAGTTTTCCCAATAGCTCGAATTGGCCAAGACGACCCGCACGAAGTCACCTCGGTCGGGCCAGCCCACTTAGTAGTAAATCTGATGATCCTCTGAGGATGACCCTCCGAGGTTGGCCTGCTTGGCTCTACTGCCAAGGCACTCACCCACCTGGCAGGATCGACCCCTACAACCAGGGCTGCACGATCTCAGTCAGGTGAGTCCCTCCTTATTCTCCAAGACGTTACTATTGGATTCTGTGGATGGCAAACAACACTAGAAGGGGGGGTTGAATAGTGTTGTGCAAATAATAAATCTTTTTCGATCATTGATACAAGTCCTTCTAATGTTGCCTAAGAAACCAAGTAGAGCGATCTACGCTTGGTTCTTAATCAACAAGTTAATCTTATAAAAGATAAACAATTATAATTACAACCAGATAAGAGATCTTTACACACAGATAGATCTTTACACATCGGAATTAAAAGTATGATCTTTGTAATACGCAAATGAAGAAGGAATTACAAAGATATAAAGTAAATAAAAAATTGCTCGCAGAGATAAATAATAAGACACAGAAAAGCAATCGCAGACACAAGGATTTTTATCCTGGTTCCCCACAACTGTTGGGTACGTCCAGTCCCCGACCAATCCGGTACGAGATTTTCACTATCTGCCTTGGCAAATACAAGTACCTAACTCCACTCGTTAGGATTTTCAACAACCTAGTCTTGACCAGGATTTCCAATGGCAACACCTAGACTTGTCTAGGGTTCCAACAATAACACAATCAAAATCGTTATCCAATTCACCACAATAAATTGGGGGAATTTGGTTTTACACCCAGATTCTATAGCCAAATAGTAATAGACAAAATTACGTGTAGTGGCTTGATAGAATAAGATTCTAGATCACACAAAGATACGAATGAAGTCTTTGTGATCTAGATCTAATGTTTTTCAAAAATCCTTTAAATAAAAAATAAAGAGAGAGTAATACGGATTTGAAAACCAGTTAGCCAATAAAACGAGATTATGATCTTCAGAAAATAATAACAAAATTGCAAGATCAAAAATAAAACAGAATTGGCTAAAGAGAGAATAAGAGCTTTAGAACTTTAGAGCGTTTGCACGAGAGAATTTGAATTCAATAGTTGTTGTGTTTTTCTCAATGAAAATGATCCACTATTTATAGGAGAAATCTGAGAATTTGAAATTCAAATTGCTTTGACTTTTGTCCCGAAAATCATGGGAGAAAATCACTCAAAGATATTTCAAAATCAAGTCAAAAACGTCAAACTTCGACAGCTGGTAGTCGACTCCCTAGGAGTGGTAGTCGACTCCCAGTGTGTTTCAGGAAATCTCGATTCTCAGCTGGTAGTCGACTCCCTACCTTTGGTAGTCGACTCCCAGAGGAGTTTTTCCTGCGACACAACTAGTCAAACAAGTAGCTAACTCCAGGGTGTAGTGGAGTTTCACTACGGAATTGCAAACGACTAGCGAAAGCTCTCAAAATCCTTTTTGAAGATGATTTAAAAGATATTCAAAAATGTTTTAAAATCATTCGTGTGTGTGTGATTTGTCTTTACGATTTGGCTTTTAACAATACCCTAAAAAAAGACACAACACACTCACTATAGACTAGGACACATCTTCGGAAGCTTGATCAATTGATGGAGTAGATGTGAGCTTCACTTGAGCTTCTTGTTTTATTTGAGCTTTGAGCTTCATCATTGATCTTTAGCAACGTTCGTCCTTGTCTTTGAGCGTAGATTGTGCTTCTTTGAGTATGAATAAAGCTTTTCATTTGTCGCATATTCTGCACACTTAATTGTAGTGTAGTTAGTACACTAAATTTCATTTGGTGTGCTCATCATCAAAATTACTTGGGGTGGAATTCAATTTCCATCACACTCCCCCTTTTTGATGATGACACCCAAATGAAAAATGAAGTAAGTTAAAATATGAAAGTACACTTACTCCCCCTGCTTTGATGCGGTTCTCCCCCTGCATCGAAGCCGTTAACAAAACAATGCATTCATATGATATATTCATTTTGCATTTCATATTTTTCTCCCCCTGTCATCAACAAAAAATAAATGACAAAGTATTATAATATATGAATCATAATGTAATTCTTAGGATGGGAATTCAATTTTCTATTCCTGCAAGAGAAATGTTAGTATAAGAGCAACTAATATATTGCATAATAGATAAGTTCATAATAGCAAGCATCACACGATTAAAGTTATTACAGACCATAAGTTTTAAAGACATAGTTTTAAGAACCATTTATTGAAAACCATTGTTTTAAAAAAACTCAAGGATGACCGCTGTTCTTCTACAACTCCTTGATCTCATCAAGGATCGTGACAAGCGTGTCCTCCATCATTTTGTTGCTTTTCACAACGAGCTCTTTGAGGTCGTCCACCTTTTTGTTAAGGTCTTCAAAGCCTTTCTCTTGTGATATCTTCAATTTCCCAATTTTCTTCAGAAGCATCTCTTGAAGTTCAAAGATATATACCGGTGCTTCTTCTTCTTCTTCCTCGCTTCCTTTTTCCTCTTCTCCTTCTTCTTCTTCCTCAGAATCTGAAACAACAATTTTCTTACCTCTCCTGGAGGATGATGATCCTCCTTCAGCTGCAAGTTTTTCTTTGGGAATGTTCTCATCAAGATCATGATGTAGGTTCATTCTTCCAAGAGCATGAACATCAAAAACTCGAGCCGGTTCTAGAATTGTGGTTTCATGATCCAAAGGCATATTATAGCTAATAAACAAGATTGTGAGGTAATGTCCATGAGCTAAGGTGGATGAGGGTCTATCTGAAGAGGCTGAAGCAAGAATGGCGTCCATGATGACTTTGGCCCAATTGATGCGGATGTTCCCTAACATAGCATAGATACATTTGGCCTGCTTCTTAGATAGGATAGAATGACTTCCGGATTTTTGAGTAATATTATAGGATAATATATTTGCCAGAATTCTTGCCGGATAGCGAAGATCACTACATGGAAGTTTAGTCTGAAAATGCCTTCCTGGCAAATACATTCTCTCTAAAATACTTCCTTCAGTCATTTCTATTTTATCAAGAATCATGCCAGTATATGGAATGCCTAGGGCTTCTCCAAGAGATTTAACGGTAATGGCAAGTTTCGTATCAAGAACTTTGGTGATAAATCGGCTTTTAGCAAGATCGTAATCCATATTAGCATAAATAAGCACACAAGTCTGGGATAGCAGAGATAAGTGTTTTCAGAGGAAAATAGGTTGGCCAAGTTCTGAAATTCTAGTATGCTATCAATCTCATAGTTTACTACATCATCAAGTTTGACAAATCTTTCATGTAGAATGGGTTTCTTAGAGATTTTGACAAAGTGTTCATATGTGGTGCTCCTAAACAGATAGGGTAGGATAGTTTCTTTCTCAGAAGCAGATTCAGTTGAGGTTTTTCTCTTCTTGGAAAATATTCCCTTGATAAGCATCTAGATAGAGTAAAAACGAGAATTTTACAATACTAGATAAGCAAGGAAATCATGAAGTAAAAAAATGAGAAAAGTTTTTACCTTGAGTAAACTTGAGAAAGAGATGAAGTTAAAAGAGCTCCAAGCAACCCAAAGCACCAAGAGAAATTTTCAAGAGAGGAGGGGAATGGGGTAGTCGGCTACCCTAGGGTTTCTCTTGGGGGTTTTTAACTTAGGATGAAAGATGGTGAATAATAAGGGCCTTAGGATCAAGGTATGGATGGTTAGGATAGAGTTTTAGCTTATTAGGTATAAGTTGCCTTTGTGGATATGAACCCATTAACTCTATAGAACCCAATATGAGTTAGTCAAAAACCAAACCCAAAAATCCTCACACACGCTGGTAGTCGACTCCCTCATGTAGGTAGTCGACTCCATACTGGGTTGAGTCGTTTTCTCATACCGAGGGGTTTTTGATCCAAGTTTGAGTGCATTTTCTGAACACGAAAATGTTTTAAGAGTATAGCGTAAACATATAAAAGTCATATAAAGAGATAAAAAATATTTATTTAAATAAATTTAATCATTTATATTTAGCAAAGAAAAATTGAGTCGCACAAGAAAGCTTTTGATGTTGATCCTTTACGAAGCGTTGGATCTAGTTTTCTTCTTTTCATTTCTTAGAGTACCTAAAAAAAATAAACGTTTATGGTACTCTTTGGCTTTTGAGTCCGAGGAGTTAGTCTTTAGGAAGCCAAACCCAGTATGGTTTAGTTCCTTCATGAACGACATATTTATAATTTTTGTTTAAATGAATTTGTTGAACAAAGTCTGTAGCGTACCTTTTCTTTCGTTGATCGAAAAATTTCTTTGGTATCCAGATGCTCAAAAAATTATCGTTAGAATGATGCATCCTAGTATGCTTAACCCGTTTCTTGGTATGATGTGAATTATAACCGCGTCCAATTTTGCTAGATGAGGCTTTTTGATCATTTATTATACTATCTAGCTTCCCTTTTCCTTTGTTGAAATTCTCAATAATTTTCATCGTAGCGTCGTATTTATCTTTGGCAGATACGAGAAGATTATTCAGATTCTCAACCTTTTCATTTACCAATGAAATATCTTTTTGCAAAGAATCATTCTTTTCTTTAAGGAGACTATTTTCTTTAATGATTTCGTCTTTTTCTTTAGTATCTTTTTTAATATTTCTAAGTGTTTTTCTATGTTCTTTTATGAGCTTTTCATGCATTTTGCATAGCTCCTTATATGCTCCCATATAATCCATGTCTTCATCATCACTTGATGATGAATCATTGTCACTAGATGAATCATGATGCGAGCTTACCTTAGAGGATGTGGATGCCATGAAGCACATGTGTGCTGTTTCTCTTCTTTCATCGTTATCTTCTGCCGAGGATTCATCGGACGAGGAATCGTTGCTCTGGTCGAAGGCTGCGTAAGCTTCCTTCTTTGGTCGTCGGAATTTGTTTCTTCCATTGTTTCTCTTTTCATTGGTGCCTCTGTTCTTCCCACGATCTCTGAAATCACGATTATTTCTTTCCAATGGACAGTCTCTCTTGACGTGCCCTGGTTTATTGCAACCAAAACAGATGATACCGTTAGTGGGTCTAAAAGAGCGTTTACCATACTTACTAGTGATGAACTCTTTAAAGTTCTTTGAGATGAAGGCGATATGGCCTTCTTTGTCCGTGTAATCGGAATCTTCTTCTTGGGCTTTAAACGCGAGAGTTTTCTTCTTCGGTTTTTCTTCGATCTTCTTATCTTCTTCAAGCTCAATCTCATATGCCATGAGATTTTCCATTAGCTCTTCGATGGTGAGGTCTTTTACGTTATGAGCTTCTCGAATGGCAGTTGTCTTTCCCTTCCACTCGGGTCGGAGGGATCTTAGTATCTTCATTACATGTTCGTATTCGGAAAGTTTCTTTCCTAATCCTGCAAGCTCATTTGTAATATTAGTAAAACGAGTATTCACATCGGTGATACTCTCTCCTTCTTCCATTTTAAAAGATTCGAATTTTGAATGTAAAAAATTTATGCGGGATTCCTTTACCTTTTCAGTTCCTTCGTGACTTACCTGAAGACTGTGCCATATTTGGTGTGATGTCTCACATTGGGAGACTCGATTGAACTCATTTCCTGTTACGGCGCAAAATAGTGCATTCATTGCTTTTGCATTGAGATTAGCTCTCTTCTTGTCGTCGGCAAACTATTTCCTAAATTCAACATCGGTAGGTGCGATGTATGGGACTTTTGTAACTGTCCAAGCTTCAATGTCCAAAGACTCTAGATGAGTCTTCATTCGGATCTTCCAGCTAGCATAGTTGGTTCTGTTGAACAGTGGTGGTCGCATGGTATTTAGTCCTTCAGAATGGAAGGATGTTGACGCCATCACTTTTGTAGCCTTGCTCTGATACCAAGTGTTGGATCCTATGGATGGCAAACAACACTAGAAGGGGGGTTGAATATTATTGTGCAAATAATAAATCTTTTTCAATCGTTAATACAAGTCCTTCTAATGTTGCCTAAGAAACCAAGTAGAGAGATCTACGCTTGGTTCTTAATCAACAAGTTAATCTTATAAAAGATAAACAATTATAATTACAATCAGATAAGAGATCTTTACACACAGATAGATCTTTACACAGATAGATCTTTACACAGGGGAATTAAAAGTATGATCTTTGTAATACGCAAATGAACAAGGAATTACAAAGATATAAAGTAAATAAAAAATTGCTCGCAGAGATAAATAATAAGACACAGAAAAGCAATCGCAGACACAAGGATTTTTATCCTGTTTCCTCACAACTTTTGGGTACGTCCAGTCCCCGACCAATCCGGTACGAAATTTTCACTATCTGCCTTGGCAAATACAAGTACCTAACTCCACTCGTTAGGATTTTCAACAACCTAGTCTTGACCAGGATTTCCAATGGCAACACCTAGACTTGTCTAGGGTTCCAACAACAACATAATAAAAATCGATATCCAATTCACCACAATAAATTGGTGGAGATTGGTTTTACACCCAGATTCTATAGCCAAATAGTAATAGACAAAATTACGTGTAGTGGCTTGATAGAATAAGATTCTAGATCACACAAAGATACGAATGAAGTCTTTGTGATCTAGATCTAATGTTTTTCAAAAATCCTTTAAATAAAAAATAAAGAGAGAGTAATACGGATTTGAAAAACAGTTAGCCAATAAAACGAGATTATGATCTTCAGAAAATAATAACAAAATTGCAAGATCAAGAATAAAACAGAATTGGCTAAAGAGAGAATGAGAGCTTTAGAACTTTAGAGCGTTTGCACAAGAGAATTTGAATTCAATAGTTGTTGTGTTTTTCTCAATGAAAATGATCCACTATTTATAGGAGAAATCTGAGAATATGAAATTCAAATTGCTTTAACTTTTGTCCCGAAAATCATGGGAGAAAAACACTCAAAGATATTTCAAAATCAAGTCAAAAACGTCAAACTTCGACAGCTGGTAGTCGACTTCCTAGGAGTGGTAGTCGACTCCCAGTGTGTTTCAGGAAATCTCGATTCTCAGCTGGTAGTCGACTCCCTACCTTTAGTAGTCGACTCCCAGAGGAGTTTTTCCTGCGACACAACTAGTCAAACAAGTAGCTAACTCCAGTGTGTAGTGGAGTTTCACTACGGAATTGCAAAACAGCTAGCAAATGCTCTCAAAATACTTTTTGAAGATGATTTAAATGATATTCAAAAATGTTTTAAAATCATTCGTGTGTGTGTGTGATTTGTCTATACGATTTGGCTTTTAATAATACCCTAAAAAAAGACACAACACACTCACTATAGACTAGGACACATCTTCGAAAGCTTGATAAATTGATGGAGTAGATGTGAGCTTCACTTGAGCTTCTTGTTCTATTTGAGCTTTGAGCTTCATCATTGATCTTTAGCAACGTTCGTCCTTGTCTTTGAGCGTAGATTGTGCTTCTTTGAGTATGAATAATGTTTTTCATTTGTCGCATATCCTACACACTTAATTGTAGTGTAGTTAGTACACTAAGTTTCATTTGGTGTGCTCATCATCAAAATTACTTGGGGTGGAATTCAATTTCCATCAGTTACTAGCGGTGATCAGCTTTCTCAGAGGGCCGTGTGGCCCATCGCAATCAGATGAGGCGCGATCAGCTTTTAAGAAGTGATGTGCGCCACTTTGTTGGGCGGCGCACAGCTGATTGAGGAGAAATATTACATATCCCCCACAATATTCTTGCATTTTTGTGCATACTTCTATACACTTTGCACCTAATATATATGTTTTTAGAATATCTTGTGAAATTAGTGCTTATTACTTGTTAATGCATAAAATCACCATTTGTGTAGATTATTTCTGCATTCTTTAGTATCCAATGTGAATATTATGATTTTTTTGAACGCAACATATATTTTTACATAGTTTTCGGAGACTTAGCCCAATTTATGTGGATTTTACAGGACAAGCTGTCTAGTCCATTAACACCAGACGTCTGTCGTGTCAGGTTAAAGATGGAGAAGATTTTGTGACTTATCAACCGTCTGGAGAACTCCAACCAAACGTCTGAACAGTGCTTCAAACATTTATGAGATGTACTCCAGTCGACTTAACATTCGGAGAAAAATGTGAAACAGAAAACTTAAAGTTGAGGATTTGGTGATGACATGCCACCAGACGCCCAAAGAAGACCGACCAGACGTCTGGTCTTCTGATGTGTGTTTATTTTGTATATATTTTGTACTTAGTTCATGTGCATATCATATCATTTCGTCGTCGATTCCACTCTATTTTCCTCATTTTTTGTTCCTTTTTACTTTTGGATATCTCACGTGTATTGCAGGAGAAAACACGAAGTCTTGGACCCTAAAGTGTGAGAAAAAGTGATAGAACGAAACGAGAAGCAACGTGAACCAAAATAATGGGGAAAGAAGAAAAAAATGACACACGTGACCGCGTGGTTTATACACGCGGCCGCGTCATCGGGACATCTGAAGAGCAGCAGAAACCCATTCGACGCGGTCGCGTGAGCAGATGAAAAGACCGCGTTGTTGTAGAGCCGAGATGAAGACAAACTGACATTGTTGGGCTTTAATTTAGCGCAAGCACACGGATCGGTTGTAGCTCACGAGTCAAACACAGAGAGGCAGTGGTATAAGTACCGACTAAATTGTGTATCTAATTAGCTAAGCGAAAGGAAATGGAGAAAGGGTAATTACACTATGTTGCGGGATAGAATCCGCTAACAGTGAATTTGTATTAAAATGGGAATCATGGTTACAATGATTACAAGTGTTTAGGGGGTAGACGAGGCTAAGCATGCATTTGAGAGCACTTTGAGGAGAAAGATCTCAAGGTCGCCCTTCGTTTGGTGAAGGTCGCACGTCGATTGGAGAAGGTCGCCACGGGTCACTTCGACCGCTGGTAGCTGAGGCGAGCTTCCTGCAAGAAGAACAGCTCGTCAGAAAGGCTCAGTTGACTGTCAACTGAGAGCCTCTCCGATGCTTAAGTCAATTGATGACTATTTAGAGAATGTCAGACACGCTGGACGATCTCAAAGGTAGATCGGCACTCGCGTGACGGACTAGAGTGGAAGGCATGAATATATAGAGGATATTCGACCTTAAATGTAAATAGAAGTATTAGGGTTTCTTACTGGTTAGCCAACCCCTTTGTCGTTGGAGGAGAGGGGGTATTTATAGGCTGTTAGAGTCGGTTGCTTTAGCTGAGCTGGCGGTATCAGGGTGTCAGGAGGGTTGTTGGAGTCGGTTGCTTTAGCTGAGCTGACGGTGTCAGGGTGTTAGAAGATCAGGTCGTCAATGTCAGAGTCGAAACTGTCAGAGCCGAAACTGTCAGGCGTGAAAATGTCATGTGCATAGTTGTCATGCAAGAAACTGTCAGGCGGTAAAACTGTCAGTGATATTTATGGCAGGTCGCCTCCCTCCTAGGCCGATCTCGTCGCCCGAGCCCGACGTCTCATGCTCTTCCTTGGGTGGACTTCCTTAGGCGGAGAGTTAGGCGAGCTACCCTTGATGTGAGCTGGCGTGGATCATGCGATATCAGCCGGATGGCTCTTCTCTTTGGTTCGGTTGACAAGTTTGTCGCTCTGCTAGTGCGGGCTGCTCCGAGCCTCGATGAGCTTCTCTAAGCCTCGACGAGCTAGTTTTCATTAAGGAGATGCGGCGGGCTATTTACTTGGGCCTTGATCATACGGGCCTTGATCGACTGGGCCGATCTTAAGGTCGTAACAATTACCCACGTCACTCGAGTTCGAAACAAGAAGTCCGGCTCGGCTCGGATGATGCACTTCACTTTCTATTGGGCGACAGCTGTGGCATTAAATGCGATATGACTGCCGAATCTATAAAGTAATTATGACGATTCGACAGCGGGGATAAATCGAGGCGCCCTACCACTCGGAGCACGACACGTGTCATATACGGTTCTCGGAAGAAGTTGAGGCAACAGCTTTGCTTCGGATCTTGCCACGTGGCCCATCTTCAACGGACGGGATCGCCCAACTTCCTCTACAAAATAGAAAGAAGGGGCAGCGGTTGAGGGCTTCTGCATTTGAATTTCAAAAATCCTAATCTTTCGTTCTTCGTTTTCGAGAGTTCTCGCCGTCGGTCGTTGCTTCGTCGGGGTCTACTATCCGACCTTCGAACTTGGACTTCGGTTTTCGCTTCATCCCTTCCTCCTACACATGCTGAATTTCCTCAATCTTCCCCTCTTCCAGTTGATGTCGAACTCTATCAGCGCCATGGTCGGCTTCCTTGTTCTCTACTTCGATAGCGACATAAGTCCGACCCTGCCGTGTTTCGGTACTTCTTCAAGGCAAAGCGGAGATGGTAATACTACTATGTTAGTGCGAGGAGGGATCGGCATCCCGTCCCCGATCTACCGAGTAAAGTGAGGGCTTGGAAGGAGATGTTAGTCTTCATTTCGATGCCGGCTGACTTGACTTTGCGGTCGAACTGGGGGAGGTTGAATCTCGAAGTGAATAAGGAGGTGACTTTGCATGGCCAGGATCTGGAGAACTCCAAGATCTTAGTGGAAATCACCCAAGAACTCCGAAAACATGCGAAGTTGGTTAAGGACGACCAGATCACCCTACATATCTGGCCCGAAGGTATTGAGACCTCAGCGACCATCTTCATATATGCTCACCCTGATCTCTTTTCTCTTTGTAGGTGTAAACATGAGTCTGTCAAGAGACGAGCTGATGAGGATGGCTATGGGGGACCCTCGACTGAGAGCCAATGGCCAAGGTCAAAGGCAAGGAGGCAGCACCGAGCTTGCCGAAGAAGGCTAGGCAGAAATAGAGCCTGGAGTTGGAGCTGAGGAGGAGCAGAGCAAGAGAACGAAGAAGAAGACGTTTGCAGCTGCCTTTCCTACCCATCGAGTGAGCGAGCTCACGCGGGGTGGTATTGTCGACCTTGACCTCGTCGAGGAGCCGGTGGTCGATCTGACAGCCGCCACGCCCTAGGGACTGCCGTCCCAGATCGCCATTGCAGCCCCCCTTCGCTCGGCCCTCCCTCCAAAGTCTCCAGCCGGGGTGCAGATCAGCAAGGCTATAAGGGTCGAGCGTTGGCCTTTTGGATGCCCCTCTTGGGAGCAGGGGGAGCCGGATCGGAGGAAACCGGGCACCCAAGCTGCGAGGCAACGCTCACAAGCTTCAAGGCGAAGAAAGCCGAGGTCCAGGCTATTCCAAAGATGGAGCTTGTCACGCCGTGCTTCCTGGTGGGCGACAAGGAATCGTTGTTCGAGGACGTCGGGGTTGCGGCCAGTCTGGCAGAGAACAGTCTGTTGCCGAGGGACCGAGAGTTCATGTGGTATGTCTATGTCGAGTGCCTTTGTGACACTACAATTTGGCACATCATGCAGGTTCGTTGCTCTCTCTACTCATACTGTCGGTCTTCGTTCTTTCATACGGCTCATGTACTTTGTTCCTTTTATAGGTTGTGGCATGCCACATGATGTCCCTGCATCGCCACACTAATGTGGCCAAACTCAAGGCGAATCTTGGGAAGAAGAAGGCAGAGCTCAAGGCGGTCACCGATAAGCTGCAGCAGAAAGAGGCCGAACTCAAGGAGGTCGTCAAGAAGCTGTAGGACAGGGACAAGAAGCTTGAGCAAGTCCGCGGGTACTATGCGACCCAGAAGGGGAGACCGTGAGGCTGGGGAAGATGGCGGATGAGTTGGAACGGTGGCTTCGGGACGAGGAGGCCGGAAGGGTCGCTGCAATAAATGACCATGCCGAGGAGGTGGAAGCAAAGGTGAAGGAGATCATCGAGCTCAAGCATGAAGTGGCAGAGCTAAAGAATGTCAATTCAGAAGCCATGAAGGCGGAGGCTGTCTGCAAATATCAGCTAGACGAGCTCCATCCCATAATGAAGGATGTGAGGGCCAAAATCATGGAGGAGGGCCGGCAAGTGGGCCTGCAGGCGGGCCTCGGGAGGACTGAGAAGAGATTGAAGAGGCTGCATCCCGAGTTGGAGATCGACTTCTCCCCGTTGTTGATTGCCTCGGATGGCGAGTAAGAAGAGAACGTAGGAGAAGTAGGAGGTCCATCGGCCGGTGATCAAGCAGGTGGCGATGTGGGCAGTTAGGGGGAGGCCGCAGCGACGGGTCCGGCAGAGACCGAGGTGGATACACTTACGGAGGTGCAGGATGAGGAGGTCGGCGACTGAGTAGAGGCGCCATAGCTGACTGGGGGCATATGTAGGGTCGATCTTGGGACCAGGTGATTCGTGGTGAAAAGTGTATATTTATACCCCCTAAGCTAAAGGCGTTGAACCATCTTAAGCACCGGGACACCAAGAGGGTTCACGCCTTCATCTTAGAAAGTGGCCAAACTCTCTAAGCTGGTGGCCCCTGTAATGCCCTGCTAAGCTACTGCACAAGTACTAGGGGGGGGGGGGGTGAATAGTACTTTAAAATAATTAAGAGGCTAATTCCTAATTACTTGCAAACTCTACCAAACAATGCGGAAAATGTAAATGTTAGACAACAAATAAACAATCGCAAACAACGATATTACTGGGTTCGGATCCACCCAAGTCTCCCCGACTTGTTCCAGGTGATCCTACGTCCCAACCACCCGGATCCCCTCCGGATACTTGAGTTAGAAACCCTAACTCAAGATTTCCACTATGAAGCACTTGTGAAAAACCTCCACAAGTCAAATCATACACAAAGTAATTTGTGACTCCCACAACCCGGGATCACAACCACACTCTCACAACCGAGAGTGTAACTTACAATATGAAATTGAAATGAAATAAGAAACTTCTTACGGACAAAATACCTATGCCTTGAGTAAAGCTTACGAATTAGGGCAAGGATGATTTTGAGGAAGAAGAAGTGGCACCAAACCCTAGCTCCAAGATGTAGATCAGCGATGGAGAGCTATGGGGATGTTGGTGACCTAGAATCAAGCACTTGGCTTGGAAGGCTTCACACTCAATGAATCTCTCTTTGGAAGTAAGAGTGAGGAGAGATTATTGAATGGAATGAAAGAGCTTTGAATGAGCTTGGAATGATTTCTCTTGATCTCTAAACTTGCAATAATATCAGCCTTGACTGCAATGAATGCAGCCCATCAAGTATATATAGGTTAGAGGAGAGAGAGAAAGAAAAATGTTTCAATTAATGCTCCAACGGCTCTTTTCTGAACCCAACTAGTCGGTCAAAGAACAACTACCGACCGACTAGTTCATCAACTAGTCGGTCGGTCAATTAACGTATACCGACTAATGGAAGAACAGCCAAAAGGTTGAAGCACAGACAAAAGGAACTAGTCGGTCCAAGAAGTGTAGCTGACCGACTAGTTTCACAACTAGTCGGTCGGTTACTCAACTGAGACCGACTAACAGATAAAACTGAAGTCTGAGCACAAATTGACTTAGTCGGTCCAAGAACAAATGTTGACCGACTAATTCACCAACTAGTCGGTCGCCAAATGAGCATAGACCGACTAACGATAAACAGTAAGTTAGGTGAAAATTGGCATGTACAGTAAAACTAAACTAGTCGGTCCAAGAAGGAAAGTTGACCGACTAGTTCATCAACTAGTCGGTCGATCAAAGAACACAGACCGACTAAAGATAAACAGTAGCTCAGGCTCAAAAGTGCATGTACAGGGAAAGCTCAACTAGTCGGTCACAGAAGCATCACTGACCGACTAGTTCACAAACTAGTCGGTCGGTGAGTCAACTTAGACCGACTAACTGTAAACAGTAAAGAGCTTAGAATTGACTGACAAAAACTAGTCGGTTCAAGAAGCTTTGCCGACCGACTAGATCACCATCTAGTCGGTCAGTTCTTCTTCTTGAACCAACTAACATGCACAAGAAGTCGCGAATCGAAGCGCGATGCTTCGAGGAAGATTGTATGGACTTCAACTAAGATCCTAGAGCTAAGATATGAGCGTTATGAAGATTTAAACCGTAAGACCTACTCAAGGCTTAACATTCTACGAAAGAAGCTTAAAGACAATAAATAAAACTTGACGATACCGTCTTTAATAGCTTCAATCGAATCTTCATGACTTCTAAAATGGTCCATAAGCTTCAACGAAGCTTTAGGCATACGATCACGTGCTTTGAGAAGTCTTGAGACGTCGTAATTGATATTCATATGAATTTGGCGACGATCTCTATAACTGCGCTCACAAAGTGTTAGTTCACGATATATTTATGTTTGTTCATCATCCAAAACCAAATCCGGGGAGTCCAATATCCAACATTCTCCCCCTTTTTGGTGATGATAAACCAACATAAATAATAATCAAAAATAATGATTCAAATGTAATTTACTTACTCCCCCTGCATTGATGACACGTTAATTCCAAATTAAACAATAATAATACGCATCAAGAAGACGAGTAAAGTATATAAATGAGAATCGATTATTGAAATTTCGAATACCAAAAGTTGGTTATTGAAATATCGGATTTGAAAATCCATTTATATATCTTAACTCCCCCTGAATCTAACATATCAAATTAGATTCTTGGAATAGTGCTTTAAATTATCATTTAGCACATCGTTATTATTATATCTCTCCCCCTTTGGCATAAGCAAAAAGAGCGGGATGAGATCAACGACAACAACAATGGCTTCAAATAAAAGCACGGGAGTCGTAGAAAATGATGACGGTTCAAGTGACACCAAAGAAAAATACGAATAAAATCAAGGCGTGTCAATGAAACCATAGTCGATAGTCATAAAACGAAATCATCAAAACTCAAATCAGTTTTACGAAGTGAGGTATGGAATATACTCTCCAATATCAACATTCTTGGGTAATTTAGTGCATGGAAAACAATTCTATGTTTCCATAAAACAAAGTTCTATTAAACCAAGTTAATATCGTCGAGAAACGAAATCAAACATCAGAGACATACAAGAAATTATAAATTGTGCACAATAGAATGAAATGTCAACGTCGATGTATATATATAATAAGTATGAACCAGAGTACATCAAAAATACACATCACTGACATACAAAACAGCGATCCAACGATCGGTGCACAAAATACATCATCATATCAAACAGATATCAGTGTGTCATATAACATACACCATCACCAGAGTACATCAAAATACAGCCAAAAGTATCAAAAAAATACATCAAAACGATCCAGAACCCCACTCTATCCTACCCAATCTCTCTCACAACTAGATATGTCATCCAAAGAGTATCGAGAGAGTCCTCAAAGAAGCTCAAGAGGAAGCGGCAGGATCTGCAGCAGCAGCAGGCTCTGCAGGAGAAGTGGAGGTCACAGGAACATCTGGAAAGTCAACGAGAGCGACGGCAGAAGTGGCAATCTCTGGAGCAGCAACAGTAGTGGCCTCAGGAGCACCAGTCGGAGCATCCACCGCAGGAGCAGTGGCAACAGGTGTGCTCTCGGGGGCACCAGCAGACGAAGCAGCAACAGCATCACCAGAAGTGCCCTCGGGGGCACGAGTGGAAACACGACAAAGCTCCTCAATGACCTCCTCATCCAACTCATCCTCGTCAGAAAAAGATGGAGGGACCTCAATATCAAGACGTCGAGCGATACGGCAGAGAATCTCCTCAGAACGAGCCTGACGAGACTCCAAACGACGGATCGAACGAACGACATCGGCAAGAGTGGTAGAGGAAGCATCAGAGGCAGAGGCAGAGGCAGGCGCTGAAGGTGTCGTCCTCTGAATGTGACAGAGCGCCGCAAGAGACTTCTTGACGGCTGTCGCGTTCAGGGGAGGACCAAGTGAACGCTCATCGTCACGAGGAAGTGTGACACGGAAGTGACGAAAAACAAGGGTCAACAAGCACGGGAAGGGGATGTCAACAAGCACGTGGTCGGGAGCTAGACTCAGGATGTGTAGGAGGAGTGGGTTCCCTATGAGTCTCAGGCTCGGCTCTATACTCGGAATCGGAATCGGTGGGAGTATGGAAAGAGGAGGGAGATGCAAGTTGCTTGGGCTTGGGCTTAGGCTTGGGTTGTGCTCTAGGCTTGGCGGTCGTCGTCCTCTTCTTCTTGAGAGGAGGCGAAGACGACGAGGGTTGGGTGGTCTTAGCACGGCGTTTCGGAGGGGTTCTCGAAGGTTGAACGGGATCCGTAGGGGTAGGTTCTACGGTCATCGGCGAGGGGCTAGATGGAGTGATCGGGATACGTGTACGAGCCATAATTGAGGCACGACACGACGCAAGAAAGATCAAATCTAAGAAACCCTAGATGGCCGGAACCCTAGCAAACCCTAGGCCGAAATCAATAGAAACCCTAATCCTAGAAGTTGAAAGCTAGCCCTAGAATGGAGAGAGATACCTAGGAGGAGGAGGGCGATGGTCGGCGACGGAGGAGATGGCCGGAATCAGGCCGGAGATCGACGGACACGAAGGTGGAAGTCAAAGGGTCGGCGGAAATTTGGCTGAGAGAGGTATTTTCGATCGACTTGAATGAGAGATAGTCGGTCGAGATGAGTAAATAAACCGATTAGAAGCCAAAAGACGAATCAGTCCCTGGCACAACTAGTCGGTCACAGTTCAAGCACTGACCGACTAGATCACTATCTAGTCGGTCGGTCAATGAGCTTGAACCGACTAGTTGTAAACAGTGGCTGAACCCAAGTGTACAGACAGGAATTAGTCGGTCTGTGTTCATTTACTGACTGACTAGATCTCAATCTAGTCGGTCGGTCACTGAACATGAACCGACTAAAGAGGTCCAAAAATTGATAATCTATGAAATTTGATTTCTCTTCTAATCACACTTGGATGAAACATCAAAATACTCTCATTAATCATTAGACTACCCCATTAAACATCGAAAATCTGAAATTTGACGATTACGCACAAATCGAGCGAAAATTCCAAAAATTCAACAAAAATCCAGAAAATTTCAATACTTCAAGCATGAGCAAATATAACGAATAGTATAACATGCAAGAATATTGAATAAAAATGAATCCTATATCTCGGATTCACCCATAATCCCCAATTCTCGACGTAACCGCACAAAGGAGTCCTCCTTTAGGGGTTTCGTGAAAATATCGGCGATTTGCTTCTGGGTTTCAACGTACACAAATATGATGTCCTTTTTAGCAACATGATCATCTAAGAGATGGTGTCGGACATCTATGTGTTTCGAACGGGAATGGTGTACCGGGTTCTTGGAAAGACATATTGCACTTTGGTTGTCCACCATGATAGGGCAAGTATCACAGTTTATACCAAAGTCTTTAAGTGTGTGTCTCATCCAAAGAACTTGAGCACACGCGGCACCGGCGGCAATGTATTCTGCCTCGGTGGTTGAAAGTGATACGGAATTTTGCTTCTTGGAAAACCAAGAGACAAGGGAATTTCCTATAAAATGGCAAGTGCCACTAGTACTCTTCCTGTCGGATTTGCATCCCGCATAATCGGCATCACTATATGAGATTAACTCATATGTGCTAGATTTCGGATAAAGTAATCCAAAATCTAAAGTGTAACTTAGATAGCGAAAAATACGTTTTACCGCTACTAAGTGCGACTCCTTAGGTTGAGACTGATAACGAGCACATACGCATACGGCAAACATAATATCGGGCCTACTTGCGGTAAGATAAAGTAAACTACCTATCATACCTCGATATAGACAAATGTCTACATCCTTACCGCCCGTATCCTTATCAAGATGCGTAGTCGTGCTCATTGGAGTCTTTTTCCTGGAGGCATTCTCCATTCCAAATCGCTTAAGCAACTCCACCGTATACTTCGTTTGGTGGATGAAGATTGCATTGTCCATTTGGCGAATTTGGAGACCTAAGAAATATTTGAGCTCACCCATGTGGCTCATCTCAAATTGATCCTTCATCACATTAGAAAACTCTTCGCAAAGAGCAAAGTTAGTAGCACCGAAAATGATATCATCAACATATATTTGAACTAAAATTATATCATTATTCGAATGCTTAACAAAAAGTGTAGAATCGGCTTCTCCCATTTTAAAATTCAAATCCAAAAGAAAATTCTTTAGGCGATCATACCAAGCTCGAGGAGCTTGTCTCAAACCGTAAAGCGCTTTCTTTAGGTTAAAAACATGATTTGGAAATTTTTCATTAATAAAGCCCGGAGGTTGAGAAACATAAACTTCCTCAACAACATCTCCATTTAAAAATGCACTTTTAACATCCATTTGAAATAATTTAAAATCCTTATGGCATGCAAAAGACAATAATAATCTAATTGATTCTAATCTAGCTACCGGAGCGAAGGATTCTTCGAAATCAATACCTTCCTCTTGACGGTAGCCTTGAGCAACTAACCGAGCTTTGTTCCGGACGACGACTTGGTTTTCGTCGGTTTTGTTCTTGAAGATCCACTTTGTCCCTATGACGGTGTGGTTCTTCGATGGTAATGGAATAAGCTCCCAAACTTCATTCCTCTCGAATTGAATGAGTTCCTCCTCCATGGCTAAGATCCAAGCGCTATCTTCGCATGCTTCATTAACATTCTTTGGCTCTATCGAGGAGGCAAAGGCACAATGAGCGAAGTAGTTCACTTGCGATCTCGTCTTGACACTATCATGGATATTGCCAATGACTTGCTCATGAGGATGGTCACGAACGGTATGAAGCCGTTTGGGAATACCTTGATCACTAGGAACATTCTCAACAACTTCATTAGACGGGTTAGTCTCAATAGAATCAATAGAATCATTAGAATTAGAATTACCAATTGAATCACATAAGACATCCATAGAGTCATCATCATTAGTAATTCTAGTTGGAACAAATCCTTCATTAAATGACACATGAAGTGACTCCTCGATCGTTGAGGTTCGTTTGTTGTATATCCGGTAGGCTTTGCTACGCGAAGAATATCCAACAAAAATCCCCTCATCGGATCTTGGATCGAATTTGTCCAAACTACCATACGTGTTCTTAATAAAACATTTCAAACCAAAAACACGAAAATGTTTAACTTGAGGCAACCTACCAAACAACAATTCATAACAAGTTTGTTTAGTGCCGGGCCTCAAAAGTATTCTATTAAACACATAGCAAGCGGTATGTATCGCTTCCGCCCAAAATTGATGGCCAAGTTGGCTATCATCAAGCATAGTGCGAGCACACTCCACTAGCGTCCTATTCTTTCTCTCAACTACACCATTTTGAGGAGGTGCACGAGGGAAAGAGAAGGTGTGTGTAATACCAACTTCATCACAAAATGTCTCAAAAGACTCATTCTCAAATTCACCTCCATGATCACTACGAATAGTGGCAATGGTGGTTCCTAAGAGATTTTGTACTTTCTTAACAAAAATTGTGAAGTTTTCAAAAGCTTCATTTTTATTACACAATGAAAATACCCAAGTAAACCTAGAAAAGTCATCAACGATGACAAGTCCATATCTAGCATTACCTAATGAAGAAACTCTAGTTGGCCCAAATAAATCTAGATGTAATAGCTCTAGAGGCCGCTTAGAGGAAATGCTTTTCTTAGGTTTAAATGAAGATTTTGGAAGCTTGCCTCGTTGACACGAGTCACAAAAGCTTTTCTTTTGAAAGACAAGCTTAGGGAAGCCTCTAATAGAATTTAACTTGGAAAGCTTAAATAGTGTTCCAAAGTTCACATGACCAAAACGTCGATGCCATAAGTGTTGTTCACTTGTGTTTGCAATAAGACATTGTTCATGTGATCTTGGAAGATCTAGGATATATATATCCTTATGACGTGTGCCGGAAAATAATACATCATTAGTATTCTTATTTAAAATATGGCACATTCCTTTCGCAAAGCTAACTTTGTAACCTTTGTCACAAAGTTGACTTATTGAAATGAGATTGTGGTTTAATCCTTTAACAAGGTAAACATCACATATAAGGGGTTTAGAAGGATTACCCACTTTACCAACACCTATGAGGGTTCCGCTCTCGTTGCCTCCAAATACGACGCGGTTTCCATTTGCAATGGGAACCACTCCGGAGAGCAATTGAGCGTCACCCGTCATGTGTTTTGAACACCCGCTATCGAGTATCCAATTCCCCTTGGAGCTAAATTTAAATTTGTTTCTCCTTTTCGTTTTCTTTTCCTTGAGTACCTAAAGATAGAAAATTTCATATCATGGTACCCAAGGTCATTGGGTCCAAAAGATTAGACCTTTGGAAGCCAAGTCCAATTGGACTTAGACTTACCCACATAATTTCTACTATGCACAACATCCGAAAAATAAGCATTCATGTAAACTTGTTTTTCATCCATGCTTGTGTCCTTTGGGCTCCAAATTGTGAATATTTTGGGAGCCCTCATCCTATTGGGTGCATGCATGCGTTGTTGGTTTCTACGTGATGCATGTCGTGGATAGGCATAAGGAACATGATGGAATGGTGCATGTGGATAGTTATTCATACGATGATGTGGGTGAACATATGCATGTGGAGGAACACGTGCGTGAGGGTGTCTCACATGGTGTGCACGTGCCCGTGAACGTGTAGCATAGAAATCATCATATGTGTGAGCCGGTGGAGTAGGACGTGTGTTCCTACGTGGCATGGTATTGGTGTACATATAAGCATGCCCCTTCTTTGGAGGTCCACCCAAAGTGGGTTTCTTTCCGAAAGAGGGTGTGAACGAGGTGGAAGCACCATTGGTAGAAGAACTACCAATAGAGTGTTTGCTACCACTCGTTGAGTCACCGGAAGTTGGCCTAACAAAAGTAGTGGCCGATTTGGATGAACTTCCCATCGTATACCCCAAACCAATGTGGTGATTGGCCGGAAGTAAGTCACTTAGGATTTTATCCAAATGGTCCTTACCCTTATTGAATTTATTAATTCGGCCTAATGTGTTCTCATATTTCTCGGTGAGAGAACGCAAAGAAGTATCCAAATTGGATACTTGCGATGTGAGCACATAAACACGAGATTTAAGATTCTCATTCTCAATACTCAAAGTCGAGTTAGTCGGTCCAAGAACAAATGTTGACCGACTAATTCACCAACTAGTCGGTCGCAAAATGAGCATAGACCGACTAACGATAAATAGTAAGTTAGGTGAAAATTGGCATGTACAGTAAAGCTAAACTAGTCGGTCCAAGAAGGAACGTTGACCGACTAGTTCATCAACTAGTCGGTCGATCAATGAACACATACCGACTAATGATAAACAGTAGCTCAGGCTCAAATGTGCATGTACAGGGAAAGCTCAACTAGTCGGTCACAGAAGCATCACTGACCGACTAGTTTACGAACTAGTCGGTTGGTGAGTCAACTTAGACCGACTAACTGTAAACAGTAAAGAGCTTAGAATTGACTGACAGAAACTAGTCGGTCCAAGAAGCTTTGCCGACCGACTAGATCACCATCTAGTCGGTCAGTTCTTCTTCTTGAACCAACTAACATGCACAAGAAGTCCCGAATCGAAGCGTGATGCTTCAGGGAAGATTGTATGGACTTCAACTAAGATCCTAGAGCTAAGATATGAGCGTTATGAAGATTTAAACCGTAAGACCTACTCAAGGCTTAACATTCTACGAAAGAAGCTTACAGACAATAAATAAAACTTGACGATACCGTCTTCAATAGCTTCAATCGAATCTTCATGACTTCTAAAATGGTCCATAAGCTTCAACGAAGCTTTAGGCATACGATCACGTGCTTTGAGAAGTCTTGAGACGTCGTAATTGATATTCATATGAATTTGGCGACGATCTCCATAACTGCGCTCACAAAGTGTTAGTTCACGATATATTTATGTTTGTTCATCATCCAAAACCAAATCCGGGGAGTCCAATATCCAACAGCCCCTTCGCATCAGGCTGCCACCGGCCACTCTCACAGGCCGCAGCTGCCACCCCCTATCACCCTGCCGCGCATCTCCCTAGTCCTTGGGGTTGGGTGGGGTTGAGCGGCCACCAGGTTAGAGAGTTTGGCCACTTTCTAAGCCGAAGGCGTGAACCCTCTTGGTGTCGAGTCGCTTGGTGTCACACGGTCTTGGTGTCGAGTCGCTTGGTGTTACATGATCTCGTCTAGTCTTGACACGTCTTATAGTCGGTAGCACACGCTGTGGCCATTGCCTACCACGTTTACTTTCTGCACAGCCTTTAATTTCTATATAACTGCCATGCTGCTGCATCATATCATGTAATCAACCTTAAAATGTTGTCTTTAAATTTCTTTACACTTGCAGTAGAGTCTTCTCACCTTTCCTTGTAGACTTTACCTAACGTACAGCTCCTTTTCTCTTGGGTGTTGTACGTTAGGTACTGAGACGGAGTACGCAGACGAGCGGCTTTACCTGAGGACTTGGAGTCAGAGGACGTTGACCCGGAGTACTTTCCAGATGAGGACCAGACTTAGAGGTTCCTCACCGTTGCTGTCTTTCGGAGGTTACTGCTTTCTAGTTTGGGTGTGTAGCACCGTTTTTACTTATTATCTAGGTTGGGTGCGTTGCATCATTAGTTTCCTTTTCCGCAGTTGTAGCCATGCTTGGGCTTATTTTATTAGACTTGTTATATGCTGGATATTACATCTCTTAAAATGAATGCATGTTTCCCTTTCGAGTACTCTTATCTTATTGTTATGAACTTCTATATGCAAGAACCTGTATTTTTCATGGTATCTCTACAGACGCTTATTGGGTCTAAGCCTCACAGCTCTGGCCCATGTAGACATTCGTCTCGTCCTCGCACCCGTTTTGGGAAGCGGGGCGTGACAGGGTCGCTGCGATCAACGACCATGCCGAGGAGGTGGAAGCAAAGGCGAAGGAGATCGCCCAGCTCAAACATCAAGTGGCAGAGTTGAAGAAGGTCGATCTGGAAGCCATGAAGGCGGAGGCTGTCCGTAAATCTCAGCTCGACGAGCTCCATCCCATAATGAAGGATGTGAGGAACAAAAGCATGGAGGAGGGCCGACAGGTGATTTGGGTTCAATATTACGTATTTGACCCCCCATTTAGCCCTATTTTGTGCTCATGAGATGCTATATTGGTCTCTAGTGCAAACGTATTTTCTACACATTTATTTATTAGAGAAAACACACTATTTGAGCACAAAACAGCATTTAACGACGTAATTCTGCACTTTTTACATTTTTCCTAGCTTCGTCTCAATCTCACGATTCCAACGACTATTTATTTGTATTTTTCTGAGATCTGTGCTAATTACTGTGATTTATTGAATGCAGAATACCTATTAATTGGAGAAATACACAAGAAATGCGGTGGAAAATACGGTATACGGCGGTGTATGCGTATCAGATCAGATGCGGGCTACGTGGCGCAATATAGGCCACCCGATCTTCATCCGACGATCCGCAGCCGAGCGGAACGTAGCGGAGACGTGGCCGCTTGCGAGCCATCGGATGGATATCCGACGATCGAAAGTGAAGCGACGAGGATCAGCGCTTGCACCGTTAGATTGAGCTTTGACGGTCCAGATCGACTTCGCATCGTATTCGGATGGAGCGCAATCCTGACCGTTGGATCTCGATCCAACGGGTTTCATCATCCCTCAAGCGCAGCGAAGGCGGGCGATCCCAGCGGCGACGTGGCTGTACGAGGGGCGTTGGATGATGATCCAACGGAGAGAAACACCAGCAAGCGAAGCGAATGACGCGACGAAGCACTGGCTGTCCGATCAAGATCGCACGGTCGCCATTTACCCCGACGCGTATTCGGATCGTGCGAGCGGAGCGGGTTTCGCACGAAGTTTAAAGCGCCACGCGGTGCACTGAGGTTGAATCCCGCAAGATCGGACGGTCCACGTTTGCTCTGACTATTGGATCGGGTTTTGAGCGCTATTGAGTGCGGTTTTAGACCCGTTAAGCCCAATAAACCCGCAATGCCTATTATATAAGCGTATTCTAGGGTTTTTGGGCGTATTCTGGACGTATTGGAGCATCTAGGAGCCGTATTTTCTTTTGCAAAAATTCTGTAAAATTCCAGAGCCTATTTTCTTATTTCCAGAGAGTTTGGAAGTCTTTTCAAGGAGAATTGGTGATATTTTCTTCAACTCTAGCTCGTATTTGGGTGTTTTAGCTTGTATTTTGCCCTTAAACCTCCGTATTTTGCTAATAAACTTATGAATTCTGATCTAAAATTTGTGTATTTCTGCACCATGAGTAGCTAAATATTTTATGTGCATGGTATGGAGTAATTAGGTGATGTGAATCGTATTCATTGGTTGTATTATTGCGCTTAATCGCTATATTTGCTAAAGTTTAATCGTCGCTCTTAAATCTACTTTTTCATACTCCAAAAGAATTGATCTAGTTGATGATCACCCCACAAGGGTGAGATTTGATCTCTCCAAAAGAGAGTTTCATACTTCATATGTACGTTTACAACTTTAGCGATATACTATTAGAATTGATGCGTTAACTCCCAAAAGGACATCTTCCGACGATTCGCTCCCAAAAGGAGGTTTCGTTGTGGTATACTTGATCAACCAAAGCTTACGATTCGCTGATCCTAATGAACCCATGCCATGTACATGCCTTTTATATCTATTTTTCACAAACTAGAGTTCGTTGTTTGCATTGATTGCACGTAACAATCCCATCATCACACACTTTTCATACCACCTTCACCATCACTATTAAAGTGCTTAGATTTTATTCGTAGTTACTCTATTTGATTTAAGCTTGTGGTTTCAACAGATTTCTTCCGAGGATTCGACATCTGGACTCCTAGATTTTACTACTTGAACGGACTCTTGCGCTTGAGAGAAGCACCTTTCCGGTCCCACCAAGTTTTTGGCGCCGTTGCCGGGGAGAACGGTTTATTACTACGGTTTATCTCATTCAGAAGACCTTCGGTGAGATCTTTCCACTTTATTGTATATAAACTTTTGTTTGCTTTCATATAAAAAAAAATATATTTGTGCTAGTTTATGTGGCATAGGACTCCTAGGACACATAGGTTGACTCGACGTTTTGATATGGCTAATAATAATATGGATGAAAATTTTAGCAACAACAACGAAAATAATGTGCAACCTGGAGTGCCTAGGACTTTAAAAGATTTACTTCGACCCACTAGGACTAGCACTGCTTCATGCTTTGTTTTACCTGCCGATGCAAATTCTTTCAATTTTAAACCTGGGGTGATCCAACTCTTACCCACCTTTCATGGGTTAGACAAGGAAAATCCATATCTTCATATTAAAGGATTTGAGGAGGTTTTCTTGACATGCTTTGATGGGAAAACTAGCGAGGACACGATATATCTTAAACTGTTCCCATTTTCATTAAAAGACAAAGCTAAAAATTGGTTGAATGCATTGCCATCACGCTCTATTACTACATGGATTGATTTGCAGGCTGAGTTTCTAAAGAAGTTTTTTCCTATTCACAGGACACAGGGACTGAAGCGGCAGATTATGAACTTTGCCCAGAAAAGCGAGGAAACATTCTACCAGGCATTTGAAAGGTTCAATGAGTTACTGCTCGCATGTCCGCACAATGGCTTCGACAAAAGCAGGATTATTGGCTTCTTCTACGATGGACTGCAGCCGCAAATGAAGCAATTTGTAGAGATGATGTGCAATGGAGGATTCTTTGATAAAGAGCCAGATGAAGCTTGGACGTACCTGGAGGAGATATCAGAAAATGCGCAGACATGGGACACTACTTCAGACTACGAGAGAGGAGGCCACTCTGCACCATCCCAGCCCACACGAGGAGTGGTATTCAATTTGAAGCAAGAGGACGCGTTGGAGGCAAAGATGGAGGCCATGATCTCAAACAAGCTTCATGCCATGAATTTGAAAGAGGCCAAGGCGGTTGAGATAGAGCAGACTTGCGCACTTTGCGACGTCAGTGGCCATGACACCAGTGCATGCCCCACACTTCCAGCCTTGAAGAGCATGCTGGGGAATCCTACTGGGGGGAATCAAGTGTCTTCGAATTACCAGAACTTCAATTCCAACAAGGGGTGGCGCAATAATCCAAACTTGAACTGGGGCCCCAATCAGCAGACTCAACAGCAGCAGGCTCCCCCTCAGTTCCGACAACCTCAATACAACAACAACAACTATCAAGGTGGGAACCAGAGGAGGGACCATGAGCCGATGCAACAACAGCAGATGCAACCATTTGGCGATGCACTTCAGTAGCTCATTCAGTTGCAACAAGCTCAGATGCAGCAGCAGCAGGCTCAATTTCAGGCTCAACAGACTCAGAATCAGCAGATGAGCGAGAGCTTGGCGAGGCTTACAGCGACATTGGAGAAAGGTAAGCTTCCATCTCAGTCAATTCCAAATCCTAATATGGGCTCATCTTCTTCTGCAGGTAACAATATGAAGACATGCCAAGCTGTGTCCACTTTGAGGAGTGGAAAAGAGATTCAGAAGCCTGATCCACCGAGCACACAAGCTGAGCAGGAAGAGGGAATTCAGATCCAAGAAGAGGGAATTAAAGAACAAGAGGAGGTGCAGGAAGAGAGCACGGACGTGGGTGTGAGCAAAAGCGTCATTAAAGAGAAGGAACCCGTAGCATATGTACCTGCAGCACCCTACCCTCATCGGCTACTTCAGAAAAGCAAAGATAAGTATCAAACTGAGATTCGAGAAATTTTTCAGAAGTGCCAGATCAATATTCCATTGCTTGATGCTATTAATCAAATACCTGCCTATGCTAAATTTCTGAAAGATTTGTGCACTGTTAAAAGAAAATTAAATGTGAAAAAGAAAGCATTCTTGACTGAACAGGTTAGCTCTATTATGCAACAAAATACACCACCTAAATTTAGAGATCCTGGATCACCCACCATCACTTGCACCATTGGCACTAAGAAAATTGGAAATGCTTTATTGGATTTAGGTTCTAGTGTCAGTATATTGCCATATCCTATTTTTGTGCAGCTTGGGTTAGGACAGCTAAAGCCTACATCTGTTATATTGCAACTAGCTGATAGATCTATTAAAGTTCCAAAGGGATGCATTGAGGATGTCCTCGTTCAGGTGGACAAATTTACTACCACGCGGACTTTATAGTTCTAGACATCCAGGGACCCCAAACTGCCAATGCCACTCCCATCATTCTAGGTAGACCATTCCTAGCGACATGCAATGCTTTAATAAATTGTAGGGATGGTCAACTGAAAATAACTTTTGGCAACATGACTTTGGACTTGAATATTTTTAATACTTGCAAGTTGCCACATGTGGATGATGAGATTGAGAGGGTGCATATGATTGATTCGTTGGTGGATGATTATATTTGTTCTGAATTTTGTGATGATGCTTCTATTGTTGAGACTTTTATTGGTGATTCTGATGACATATCTTTTGTGCAGGAGAACGTGAAGGAGCTTAACGCGGTATGGGAGCCTAGGTTTGAGGCCTTGCCACCTAATGCATCAATTCAAATTCCATCAGAGGTGGAGGATCCAAAGCCCGAATTAAAGCCACTTCCTGAATATCTCAAGTATGCCTTCCTAGGAAATGAAAACAGCTTCCCTGTGGTAATATCTTCCAAACTCTCTTTAGAACAGGAAAGCTCTTTACTTGATGTGCTGAGGAAACATACAGGTGCTATTGGTTGGTCCATTGCTGACATAAAAGGTATAAGCCCTATTGTATGCATGCATCACATTTATTTAGAGGATGACGCCAAACCCACTAGAGAAATGCAACGTAGGCTAAATCCAACATTAAAAGAAGTGGTGAAAGGCGAGGTACTAAAATTATTAGATGCAGGCATTATTTATCCTATTTCTGACAGCAAGTGGGTTAGCCCTACACAGGTTGTTCCTAAAAAGTCTGGCCTCACCGTGGTTAAAAATGAGAATAATGAGCTTATCCCAGTTAGAGCCACCACAGGTTGGAGGATGTGTATAGACTATAGGAAGTTGAATTCTAGAACTAGAAAAGACCATTTTCCTCTTCCATTTCTTGACCAAATTTTAGAGAGGGTGGCTGGACATGAATATTATTGCTTTCTAGACGGTTATTCAGGTTATTACCAGATTGAGATTGCACCTGAGGACCAGAAAAAGACCACTTTTACCTGTCCCTTTGGTACCTTTGCATTTAAAAGAATGCCGTTTGGTTTATGTAATGCTCCAGCTACTTTTCAGCGATGCATGCTCAGTATTTTTGATGATATGGTTGAGAAAATCGTTGAGATATTTATGGATGATTTTTCAGTATATGGTAGCTCTTTTCATGATTGTTTAGCTAACTTGGCTCTTGTTCTTGACATGTGCATTGAAAAGAATCTCCTATTGAATTGGGAGAAGTGTCATTTTATGACCACAGAGGGACTTGTCCTAGGTCACCTGGTTTCTAAAGATGGTATACAGGTAGACAGAGCCATGGTAGCAGTAATTGAGAAGCGACCAAGTCCTAAATGCGTGAAGGACATCAGATCATTTTTGGGACATGCAGGATTTTACAGGCGGTTCATCAAAGATTTTAGCGTTATATCTCGCCCTCTTTGCAACTTACTTACTTTAAATGTGGATTTTATGTGGACACCTGAGTGTCAAATTTCTTTTGAAACTTTAAAGAAGTTGCTGATTTCTGCTCCCATTTTGTAGGTGCCAGACTGGTCCCTACCATTTGAAATAATGTGTGACGCAAGCAATTACGCAGTTGGTGCAGTCCTAGGCCAAATAAAAGACAAAGTTCCAGTGATGATTTACTACGCTAGCAAGACACTAAATGATGCTCAGAGGAATTATACAACCACAGAGAAGGAGTTGCTGGCTGTAGTATTCGCGTTGGAAAAATTCAGGAGCTATATTTTGGGATCACCAATTTTGATATATACTGATCACTCTGCCTTAAAATATTTATTGTCTAAAAAAGATGCTAAGCCTCGATTGATACGATGGATTTTATTATTGCAGGAGTTCAATGTCACAATCAAGGACAAGAAAGGCGTGGAGAATCTAGTAGCTGACCACTTATCACGATTGACAGTAGGCCTTGATTCAGCGGATGTGCCTTTGAAGGACTCCTTTCCCGACGAGCATCTTTTTAGCGTTTCCACCTCTCCATGGTATGCTGATATCGTTAATTATCTGGTAACTGGTAAGACCCCTGACACTTGGTCTCTTCAAGACTTTAAACGGTTCAAGTACGAGGTAAAATATTTCTTCTTTGATGATCCGTACTTATATAAATATTGTAGTGACCAAATTGTTAGGAGATGCATTCCTGATCATGAAATAACCAATGTGATACAATTTTGCCATGATGGAGTATGTGGTGGACATTTTTCAGCGAATAAAACTGTGGCAAAAATCTCGCAATGTGGCTTTTATTGGCCAACTATGTTTAAAGATACATTTCATTATTGCAAGACTTGTGCTGCATGCCAATAATTAGGGGGTATTACTAAACGTAACATGATGCCTTTAAACCCTATTTTAGAAATTGAAATATTTGATTGTTGGGGCATAGACTTCATGGGACCTTTCCCACCTTCATTTGGATATGCTTATATTTTGGTTTGTATTGATTATGTTTCTAAATGGGTGGAAGCTATTCCTTGCAGGTCGAACGACACTTCCGTTGTGCTTAAGTTCCTCAAAGAGAACATTTTCTCTAGGTTTGGAGTGCCAAAGGCCTTGATCAGTGATGGAGGGTCTCATTTTTGCAACCGTATGTTCGCTACTTTAATGAAGAGGTTTGGGGTCACGCACAAAGTTTCTACTCCTTATCACCCACAAACCAATGGTCAAGCAGAGTTGGCAAATAGAGAGACTAAAGGAATTCTACAGAAAATGGTGAATCCATCAAGAAAAGATTGGAATTTGCGCTTACCTGATGCGTTGTGGGCCTACAGGACGGCATACAAAACAATTTTGGGGATGTCACCTTACCGCCTTGTATTTGGGAAGTCTTGTCACTTACCTGTTGAGATAGAGCATAGATCTTATTGGGCTATAAAGAAAATGAATTTTGATACTGATGTCTCTTTTTCTTCTCGCAGGTTACAATTGTTGGAGCTGGAGGAGTTGAGGAGAAATGCGTACGACAACGCCAAAATATCAAAAGAGAGGATGAAATCCATCCACGACATGATGATCTTGAGGAGGGAGTTCACCCCAGGCCAAAAAGTACTCCTATACAATTCCAGGCTACACATCTTTCCTGGGAAGCTTCGCTCTAGGTGGTATGGACCGTTCGTCGTCAAAGAAGTTTTCCCACATGGCGCTGTGCTCTACTTAATGAAAAAGACGGAAGTGAGTTCAAGGTGAATGGCCAACGATTGAAGCATTTTCACGAGCCGTGGACCAAGGAAGCGAGCACCATGAATCTCACAGACCCACCTTCGGGTGGGAACTAATCAGGTGTGTTCTTTCCATGATTCCCTCTTCCTAACATTGAGGACAATGTCTATTTTTAGTTGGGGGAGGGAAATAACTTTTAGGATTTTTATTTTATTTTCTTTTTCTTTTAATTTTATGGTTTTCTTTTTTTAGTTCCCTTTTTTGCATTGAAAAAAAATTTTTTTTTTTTGAGTTAAGAAATATCACCAAAGTCTATCTTTACCTAGAAATGACCCCCATGTGATGAAATTTCTCGATATTTATTCACCACCGTACACATATGATTTATTTTTCCCCCACCACTATTGTTCAACATTTCAGTCTCATTTTACATGAATTTGAGTGCTTGTGGTGAATTTCCTTTTATACATCTCAATGGCAAGATTAATCGATGACTCAATGAATCTAGAAATTATGGATGGGCAAGTGGTATGCTTTCATTGGAACACACCAAAGTTCATGCACCAATAATTCATAAATTAACTGGAGCATTGTTCTTTATCTCGTATTCATTGCTATTTGCATGCTTGGTGTGATTTTGGGTAGAAACACGTACCACGTCATTTGAAATGATTAGGATACCCATTCTTGTGAAGAATTAAAGAAGAGGAAGTTATCTTGCCATGTTGTTTATGCACACACAAAAGAAGAAAAAATGAGATGAATGAGGAAGAAAAAAATGAATAAATGTGCTATTAAAGAAATAACTTGGTTGGCTCGAGTAGTACAGTCCGAGGGGTCCTTCTTGGCCTAATGCCCTATAATCGTCTGATTTGGGAGCCATTGACCGGAACCTCAATTATTTGATGGAGCGATCCAAGTTATATACTTTTCCGCGAATGTTGCTTGATGCGCGTTACGCGGAACTATGGAAAAAAAAAGAAAGCGAAAGAAAATAGAGAATAAGTGTGCATGATTAGCGAGACAAGAGAACTTCCAAAGCTTAAAGAAAACACAAGATGTGGTGTGAGTTCCTATGAATAGAGATTGACGTGTGTACGCTTTAATACCATCTTATTTTTAATGCTTGCTTTGCATGAAAAATTCACGCTCCAAGTTAAAATATGTGATTGAACGGTGAGTACCATTGCTTTAGTATACTATGTGCCATGAAATAATTGATAGTGAATTTGAGTCTATTTTATAACCATTTGAGATGCTTGACATTCATTTTTGAAAACCCACAAGTACCATTACTTGATGAGCTTGAAATTTTGATATTAGTGTGCGGTTATCTCTTTTGTCGTAGTAATATGATGGTGAGTAATTTGAGAGCTGATAAGGTGATCTAGGCATATTTTTAATCGCTCTTTTTGCTAGAGACTAGCAAAACGCTAGTTGGGGGGTGTGATTTGGGTTCAATATTACGTATTTGACCCCCCATTTAGCCCTATTTTGTGCTCATGAGATGCTATATTGGTCTCTAGTGCATACGTATTTTCTACACATTTATTTATTAGAGAAAACACACTATTTGAGCACAAAATATCATTTAACGACGTAATTCTACACTTTTTACATTTTTCCTAGCTTCGTCTCAATCTCACGATTCCAACGACTATTTATTTGTATTTTTCTGAGATCTGTGCTAATTACTGTGATTTATTGAATGCAGAATACCTATTAATTGGAGAAATACACAAGAAATGCGGTGGAAAATACGGTATACGGCGGTGTATGCGTATCAGATCAGATGCGGGCTACGTGGCGCAATATAGGCCGCCCGATCTTCATCCGACGATCCGCAGCCGAGCGGAACGTAGCGGAGACGTGGCCGCTTGCGAGCCATCGGATGGATATCCGACGATCGAAAGTGAAGCGACGAGGATCAGCGCTTGCACTGTTAGATTGAGCTTTGACGGTCCAGATCGACTTCGCATCATATTCGGATGGAGCGCAATCCTGACCGTTGGATCTCGATCCAACGGGTTTCATCATCCCTCAAGCGCAGCGAAGGCGGGCGATCCCAGCGGCGACGTGGCTGTACGAGGGGCGTTGGATGATGATCCAACGGAGAGAAACGCCAGCAAGTGAAGAGAATGACGCGGCGAAGCACTGGCCGTCCGATCAAGATCACACGGTCGCCATTTACCCCGACGCGTATTCGGATCGTGCGAGCGGAGCGGGTTTCGCACGAAGTTTAAAGCGCCACGCGGCGCGCTGAGGTTGAATCCCGCAAGATCGGACGGTCCACGTTTGCTCCGACTATTGGATCGGGTTTTGAGCGCTATTGGGTGCGGTTTTAGACCCGTTAAGCCCAATAAACCCGCAATGCCTATTATATAAGCGTATTCTAGGGTTTTTGGGCGTATTCTGGACGTATTGGAGCATCTAAGAGCCGTATTTTCTTCTGCAAAAATTCTGTAAAATTCCAGAGCCTATTTTCTTATTTCCAAAGAGTTTGGAAGTCTTTTCAAGGAGAATTGGTGATATTTTCTTCAACTCTAGCTCGTATTTGGGTGTTTTAGCTTGTATTTTGCCCTTAAACCTCCGTATTTTGCTAATAAACATATGAATTCTGATCTGAAATTTGTGTATTTCTGCACCATGAGTAGCTAAATATTTTATGTGCATGGTATGGAGTAATTAGGTGATGTGAATCGTATTCATTGGTTGTATTATTGCGCTTAATCGCTATATTTGCTAAAGTTTAATCGTCGCTCTTAAATCTACTTTTTCATACTCCAAAAGAATTGATCTAGTTGATGATCACCCCACAAGGGTGAGATTTGATCTCTCCAAAAGAGAGTTTCATACTTCATATGTACGTTTACAACTTTAGCGATATACTATTAGAATTGATGCGTTAACTCCCAAAAGGACATCTTCCGACGATTCGCTCCCAAAAGGAGGTTTCGTTGTGTTATACTTGATCAACCAAAGCTTACGATTCGCTGATCCTAATGAACCCATGCCATATACATGCCTTTTATATCTATTTTTCACAAACTAGAGTTCGTTGTTTGCATTGATCGCACGTAACAATCCCATCATCACACACTTTTCATACCACCTTCACCATCACTATTAAAGTGCTTAGATTTTATTCGTAGTTACTCTATTTGATTTAAGCTTGTGGTTTCAACAGATTTCTCCCGAGGATTCGACATCTGGACTCCCAGATTTTACTACTTGAACGGATTCTTGCGCTTGAGAGAAGCACCTTTCTGGTCCCACCAGCAGGCGGGCCTCGGGAGGGCGGAGAAGAGATTGAAGAGGCTGCATCCCGAGTTGGAGGTCGACTTCTCCCCATTGTTGGTGGCCTCAGATGGCGAGGAAGAAGAGAACGTCGAAAAAGTTGGAGGTCCATCGGCCAGCGATCAAGTAGGTGGCGATGTGGGCGGTCAGGGGAAGGCCGCAGCGGCGGATCCGGCGAAGACCGAGGTGGATACACATACAGAGGTGCAGGATGAGGAGGTCGACGACTGAGTAGAAGCGCCATAGCTGACTGAGGGGCATATGTAGGGCCGATCTTAGGGCCGGGTGATTCGCAGTGAAAAGTGTATATTTATGCCCCCTAACTACCCCCATTTTGTGCTAAAGATTAGACTTATTATCACTTTATGTTTCAAATTAGAGCTTATTTGCATTCTATGCACAAAACAGCATTATATGGACTAATTTCTCCTTCTCCTATTTTTCAGGTACTCCTGGGAGTCTTGGAGATTTTCCAGAATTTTCTGGGATTTTTCTGGGATTTCTGGGTATTTTTGGTGAATTATTTGGGGGAGAAATGCAATTAAAAACATGGAAAAGGATTTATTTGGGGCGCCACGTAGGGCGATCCTACGACGCCACGTGGCGCCGATCCGGAGGCTCAGCTGCAGCAAAGCGGGGCACGCGCCCCGCACGTGCCCCGCTTGAATTTTTGCAGGCTTCTCTCGCAATTAAAGCGGGCAGAGATTTGGTCGGGTCTTCGACCCGGCCTGCTCCGCTTTGAGGCAGACTAGGTGCACGCACTTGCTTTCGTGCGGGTCAGGTGCCCAAAAACCCGACCCGCAAGCCCGCAACCAGACCCGTAATGCGAATTAGCCCTATTTTTGCATCGGTTCGATTTCCAGCGGGGGATCTTCGGCCAGTTACTGTTCTATTGGGTTTCGAGAGCCCCTCTTCTTCCTCAAGGGCTAAGACAAGGGCTTGGAGGCCATTGGAGGCTAGGAGAGCTTTGAGAAGGAGCAAGGAAGGGGAAAGCTTGGGGTTTTAGGGGTTTATTGGGTGATATCTTCCCCCTCTCTTATAGCTATTGGTTTCTCTTGATTTGTATGAATATTTGAATGATTATTGAATGAATGTGAGAGTCATTAAATAGTTATTTGATTGTTGGTTTGTAATGAATGCTATTTGCTCTTCATTTATGATTATCAAGTTGCTTTTCATTATGAAGGCCTAGAGCCAATAGTGTGTGGAATTGGGATTAGCTAGGGTTTGTGAGCTTGATTAGTAATAATTCATATCTTGTATTTAATTGGATTAGCATACCTTGAAATGGATGCTAGTAATGTTGATTGATGGGTTGTGCCCTAGATTTCATTGAATCGTGCGCTACCCTTGGTGAGGCCGTAGAATGGTGGTGTGCCTTAAGGGTCACACCTACGTGCACGTTCCGTGCATCCTATTGACACAGATGCAAGGATTGATTCACGAGCTATTGTTAGGGATTCCAGCCCACTAATCAACACACGAATGAATCGTGCATTACCCTTAGATGGGCCGTAGAATGGCGGTATGCCTTAAGGCATTATCTAAGTGCACAACCTCGCATACCTTGAAATGGATGCGAGGGTTAATTCAATTGGAGTGAACCTATTGCTAATCAACTCACAACCCTAATGACATCCCACTCTGCACACTATTCCTCGCTTGACTAGCTCCACACTTTGGTTTCCACCCTTCCTACCTTGGGTTTGGCTCGATTGTCTCACCCCACGCTCCATCACACTACACTTGTTAGTTTAGTTGGTTGTAACAACACTTTTAGCCTTTCCTTTACCAATTGAGATTATGATTGTGAAACGAGTTGTGTCTGTGGATTCGACCACTTATGGGTTTATATTGCTTTGACACTCCTTCTTTTGGGAGGCGAGCGTGTGCATCTTATTTGGATTGTGCACGCCCAGTGGTCAATCATTTTGGCGCCGTTGCCGGGGACAACTGTTTTCACACTCACATTTTTGGTTGGTTTTGGACACTTTAGGTGTAGTACTTCCAGCTTAGTGTTGAGTCTTTTTGGTTGTTTGTTTTATACTTTTTTGAGTCATTTTTCTTTCTTTCTTTCTTTTATTTTAAAAATCTTTTGTAAATACAAATTTTTTTATGGATTCATTTTCAAACTTTAGCGATGCTTATGTGGAGGACTTCCAACTCCCACCGTTCTTTCACGGTATGGGGTTGGAAAATCCTAGTTTATTTATGCAAAAGTTTGAAAAATGGTGTTAAAAAGAGTTTGAGGATTTGTTTGATGAGAACATTTGTGCAAATTTTATTTATTTTAAAGTGTTCCCACATACTTTGTGAGATGATGCTAAGATTTGGTTTGATGCTTTTCCTCGAGATTCTTTTTCTACATGGCTTTCTTTTCAAACCGATTTCCTTCGAGCTTTCTTTTTTATTTATTGCAGGAATCGGATACAGATGCGCCAGGCATTTGAGGAATAAATGGCGAGCTTTATCCAGGTTGACGGTGAGACTTACTGTCAGGTTTTGGAGAGGTTCGAAGGTTTAGTGCTTGGGTGTCTGATCGGTCCATATTTTACACCTTTTTTCTGCATATTTGCATGCCATTTCGATTGCTCATATTGCGATTTTCATGGTTATTCGACGATATTACGTTACTTTTCACTATTTCTTGTTTTTGTCGAATTTCAGGAAATATGGAGCGATCAGGAGAAAAAATGAGCTTAAGGGACTTATACGCGTATCAGAGCATTGCTTATGGCCTTATTGAGGAGCTAACGGTGCTGGACGATGAGCAGGAGAAGAAGAAGATCGATAGAATCGTCGAGGAGGCGAGGATGAGACGGAAGGATTCCAGAAACAGGCCACTCGGCCGAGTCACGCTAGTTACTCGCCCGAGTGAAGCAGTGTACTCGGCCGAGTACGACTGATATGAAGAACATCTGCCTCACCTGAGTGCCACAATGCACTCAGCCGAGTGGTGAATTCCACTCGACCGAGTAGAGAACTCCACTCGCCCAAGTGAGGTCAACTTCTGAAGGAAATCGAACCAGACTCTCTGGAATTCTGGGGAGCGCAACAGAAGGCCCACTCGGCCGAGTGACGCAGAGCGCCAGAGTGCCCAAACCCCGACTTCGAAGCAGACTCTCTAGAATTTTGGGAGAACATCAAAAGACCCTAATCGGTCGAGTAGAGAAGTCCACTCGCCCGAGTGAAGAATCCCACTCGGCCGAGTGACGATAATGACACGAGCCCCCAGATTTTCAGACAGCCTCCCACTCTTTTTGAAATCTGCTATCATTTCAGTGGGCAAAGTATTTTTCTCATATTTTTTATGGATAGTAGACTTCATAACGGTTCCAACACTGCTAAGAACGTGCCAATCAGAGGTCGGATGAAATCTGGAGAATTTCTGCAAGTTGATGCTACAGTGCTGGAATTTCTACTCAGCCGAATCATATTTCCACTCGGTCCGAGTGATCGCGGCCTAGAACTTAAGTTACGGCCAGAGCTGACTTTGGGCATGAATTTCAGAGGTTTTATAGGGTTATTTGCTAGGGTTTTGGGGGGCTATATAAGAGGTTGGTAGCCGTCATTAGAGGAGAGTTCCATTTTGTTTTCTTGGAGACTATTTTAGAGGTTAAGCCATGCCCTAGGCCCCCTCTTGGATCTAAAAGCTTGTATATGGATTGAAGTTCTTCATCAAAGCTAAGTATCTTTGTTCTTATTATTTGAATCTTTGATTTGATATCTTTATATATGCAAGCAATGTTGTTTATTGATCTCTATATCGTTGTTGCTATGCTTAGTTAATCATTGTTCTAGGGCATAGTGATGAACCCTATGGATCTCATGTCAGATTTGTGATGAATGAATTTCTAATTTGCTAGAATTGCTAGAAGGTTAGGTTGTGATCGATTTATCACGGATAGCTAGGAATTTCCATCGATTTGGGGTTTGCAAGAGATTGGATTCCGATCGATGGAAAGGCCTAGATATTCAATTTAGATTTATAATCGAGATTCATTAGGTTTGGTTTGCAAAAGATTGGACAAAAGCTAGCATTTTTATTATAAATCTATACACATATTCGTTTGAAAGAGATTGGACGAATACGCGCTATCACAATCTAGGTCGTAACTCGAGTTTGCACGAGAGTGGGCTCAAGGTGCGATTGGATGATGATGTCGATCTTCATGCTAGTGGTTTAGTTTAGGGTTTGCACGAGAGTGGGCCCTAATCTAGGTTGCTATAGACCGTCAATAGCGTGAGAGCGTGAGCTTGGTTCTCTATTCAGTTACGACTAGTTCACCTCAACACAAGTCTAGTAATATTGAGATTCACTATTTACAATGATGCATGATAATCAGTAGTGGGGATTCCCTAGCTCCAGACTCTTTTATTATATTGAATTTGAATCGATATTTGACCAACTTCTTTATCACCGAAACCGACATCCATCACCATTGTCATTACATCAAATCATACACATCTCCACCAATAAAACCTTCGTAGTCAAACCAATCTAGGATAGATTGGAACCAACACCACCTCATCGTGTTCGATACCGCTCACCACTACACCGTGCGCTTGCGGTAAGACTACAATCGTGTCTCCCGGGGCGTGTATCTGGGGGCCGATCAGTGTCCATGACATGCTTTCAGTGCAGAGGATCTTCTTCAGATTTTCTACACAGGGTTACAGCCGTCCACGCAAGACTTTGTGCAGATGAGCAACATTGGAGATTTCTTTGCATACACTACAAAGGATGCATGGTTGTACCTGAGGGACCTTGCAGTGTGGGAACAGACTGCGCTATCTGGAGAGCCGTCACTTGGATATGAGGATGATGGCCAGTCCCCTCTTCCACTTCAGGATGCAGAGTAGCAGGTCCAATGCCAGTCTGAGGAACCATCTTTGGGATCTTTTTCTTGTGACCCAATGGGATACCGAGCAGAGCATGAGGATAGGTTGCAGGAGATCCAGGTAGAGGACGATGAGAGATTGCGTATTGAGGATCAGGAGGAGATGGATGATGGAGTGTGTGTCACCCATGTTGGAGACACGATGCAGTTTCGTTGGGTTGGTGGTGATGATGAGATGGAGATGTGTTCAGGTGAGAGTGAGATAGATAACATCGGAGAGCCTGAATCACATTACCTGTCTGATCCTTTACCACAGCTGGAGGTGTGCGAGCCTCTTGGATGGAATGCTGAGATGGTTTACTACGGTGGTATTGAGGAGGATGAGTGCACGGGATACAACCTACAGACTACTTTGGAGCCCGAGCCCTCCTTCCCTACAGATTCAGTTCAGCAGCCATGACTTCAGACACATCAGGACACACATCAGTCCGTCATCCAGGACGACGATACTCCGGGTGGACCACAAAGTCCATGGCTAACTGCAGAGGCCATTACCTTCGATGACGAGGATGCGACAAGCGACAGTGACTACGAGATGATCTCCATTGAGCCTGCGCTGCCTTCTCCTCTACACTTGCCCCTGTAGCCATTTCACCCTCCTCCTGAGGAGTCGCATCAGCCAGGCAATAGCATCGCCATTCAGGGAAGTTCTCATCACACTTTTCTCTTCATTTCAGAATCTCAATCTTCATTTCCATATATTTTAGATTCAGATTGTCGTCATACATATTCATATCTATATTTTATTATGACGACCCTTTTTGGACTTCCTTCATTGAAAGTCAAATTTCTTTTCCTTGGATTGACACAGCTTGTCTCCCGCAGGACACGGGACCATATTCTAGGGAGATGCTGAGAGCTGTGTTGCTAGGATCCAAGGAATCTGGAGGAGCTTCGTTTCCAAGCCAGCTGGCTGAGGAACGAAAGGATATGATAGAGAAGCTGACTCCACCATTACACATTCGGGATCCGCCTTTTGCTAAGGTGTATTCTTTCCTTTCCTTTGTGTAAATAAAGAAAAAATAAAAATTTAGTTTAGTTTCTTTTTACATGTTTGCTTTAGTATGTGTGTTTTCCCTCTTGAATCGTTGAATAATATCTAGTTTCACTTCAACCATTGAGGATAATGCTCATTTCTAGTTGGGGGGAGTGAACTATGAGTTGGATACTAGTTTTGGGTAGTTATGAAAATTTTGATGTTAATAAAAAATTCTCATTCGTCATCATCATCATTCATTCATTTGAGCATATCTTTTGATGCCTCCATTCTTACCTCAATCACATTTCTTTTGCTTAGTCCCTACATGCTTAATGTCATGCAATTTTTTCGGATTATTATTTTGGTATCAATGTTATAGATGTTTGATTGGCATGTTTTAATTTCTTTTTCATTTTGGAGTCAAATGTTAATATGCCATATATGAAACTATTTTATATGTTGTGATACTCTCTTTGAAATAATTTGGAAATAGTTTGGTGTAAGTGATTGCATAAATTGGGATGAATGGCTTAGTTTTTGATTGGATAGGATGTGGCCAATGGTTTATGTTTTGTTTTCCTCCTAAGGAGTGGGTGGATGAGTAGATAATTCATGTTTAGAATGAGAAAGAGAGTTATATAAGTGAATGGTTTTTCTAATCAAATTGAGTAGCCGGTGCCTAACGAAACATTGTGGAGGACACCAAAGATGAGATTTGGGGGATCATTCCATCTCTTTGCCTATATAGCATGATCGCATGTATGCAAAGATGGCAGTGTTTGCATTTCATAGCATTATTGCGTGAAGGCAAAACATAAACATACTAAAAACAAAAAGAATACAAAAAAAGAGAGAAAATGAAAAGAAAAAGAAAAATTGAATGAATAAATGATGTACTAAGCTTCATGAGTGATGCAATCTCAACTCCCACAACTTAGAGGAAATTTCTTTTGTTTGGCCACTTCCTTGAATTTTGAAAATTTTGCCATTTGTGCGTCTTCCCAAAGAATGTGATACAGTGCTTATTACCTCACTTTTATTTGAATTGGATTGAGGAGAATGTTATTTGTTATTTCATTTCATACATTGTGTATATTGGCTTTGAAATCATTTGAAATAACATGTGGAGTATGCCATGATGATATTTTGAATTTGGTGCATGTTTTCCATTTAATTTGAATTTATCGCTTATTTTGCTAGGGACTAGCAAAATGCTAGTTGAGGGGTGTGATTCGTGGTGAAAAGTGTATATTTATACCACCTAACAACCCCATTTTGTGCTAAAGATTAGACTTAATACTTAATCTTTCTCTCTTAAGTGTTTTATCACTTTATGTTTCATATTAGAGCTTATTTGCATTCTTTGCACAAAACAACATTATATGGACTAATTTCTCATTCTCCTATTTTTCAGGTACTCCTGGGAGTCTTGGGGATTTTTCAGAATTTTCTGGGATTTTTCTGGGATTTCTGGGTATTTTTGGTGAATTATTTGCGGGAGAAATGCTATTAAAAACAGGGAAAAATGATTTATTTGGGGCGCCACGTGGCACGCTCCTACGGCACCACGTGGAGCCGATCCGGAGGCTCAGCCGCAGCAAAGCAGGTCGCGCGCCACGTGAATGCCCCCGCTTCAGCAGCGGGGCACGCGGGCAGCGCGTGCCCCCGCTTGAATTTTTGCGGGCTTCGCTCGCAATTAAAGCGGGCGGAGATTTGGTCGGGTCTTCGACCTAGCCCGCTCCACTTTGAGGCAGCCCAGGCGCGTGCACTTGCTTTCGTGTGGGTCGGGTGCCCAACAACCCGACCTGCAAGCCCGCAACCAGACCAGCAATGTGAATTAGCCCTATTTTCGCATCTGTTCGATTTACAGTGAGGGGATCTTCGTCCAGTTACAGTTCTATTGGGTTTTGAGAGCCCCTCTTCTTCTCCAAGGGCTGGGGCAAGGGCTAGGAGGCCATTGGAGGCTTGGAGAGCTTGGAGGAGGAGCAAGGAAGGGGAAGGTTTGGGGTTTTAGGGCTTTATTGGGTAATATCTTCCCCCTCTCTTGTAGCCATTTGTTTTCTTGATTTGTATGAATATTTGAATGATTATTGAATGAATGTGAGAGTCATTAAATAGTTATTTGATTGTTGGTTTGTAATGAATGCTATTTGCTCTTCATTTATAATTATCAAGTTGCTTTTCATTATGAAGGCCTAGAGTCAATAGTGTGTGGAATTGGGATTAGCTAGGGTTTGTGAGCTTGATTAGTAATGATTCATATCTTGCATTTGGTTGGATTATCATACCTTGAAATGGATGCTAGTAATGGTGATTGATGGGTTGTGCCCTACATTTCATTGAATCGTGCGCTACCCTTGGTGGGGCCGTAGAACGGTGGTGTGCCTTAAGGGTCAGACCTACATGCACGTTCCGTGCATCCATTTGATACAGATGCAACGATCAATTCACGAGCTATTGTTAGGGATTCCGGCCCACTAATCAACACATGAATGAATGGTGCATGTTGAGTATTGGTGTTTCATACCAATCTTATTTTGATGATGATCACAACATTATGTTGTTGCTAATGAATCTCATGTCTTAGTCTCTCAGTTTAAATCAAGGATATCTTTCTTGGAGACTAATCACTTGGTGTAAGGATGGACATCATGTGAAGAAGGGCCAAAGTTTGGACTCAAGGAGTGCCAAAGCTTGGAGATGATGGAGAGCATTCAAGGCATCATAGATTGAAGACTTAGACTCTTTTGAAAGCATTGTAATCCATGTAATTTACTTTATTGCTTTCTCTCTCTTTTGAGTCTAGGGTTGATGTAATGCCTTGCTAGATGGTTTACTCATTCATGCACATGCATTTAACCATCTTAGTGAACCTTAGGATTATCATAGAATCCAACCCAATAGGTTCACTCCTTCCGTCAGTCATCTGATGAGGGAAACACAGTCGACTGGGTGATTTCCAGTCCCTGTAGATCCTTCAGTCGCCTGATATGCACTGCTCAAGTCAACATTTCTATTGACTCAAACTTGAGCTTTACGCACAGTCGCCTGTCAATCTGTTCCCAGTCGCCTGTATATTTTACAGTCGCCTGAGATTTGGTCAACAGTCACCTGTCTAGCGTAAGTGCAATCTCTGCATCTCTCAGTCTTCTCTCCATACTTTACAGTAGTCGACTGATGAAGAATATACAGTCGCCTGACTATTCGATGTCGACTGTAGTATTAACATCAATCGACTGTGTGAAGAATTGGAGAAAGAGTGCAGCTCTCTGTTTCGATCCATCCCCTGCAGCAGTCGTCTGCTGAAGGATTAACAGGCGACTGTCCTATTTGTCAGTCGACTGTATTGACTTCGTCAGTCGACTGTCCTAGCCCAGATTATAGCCGTTGGATATTTTCTAGCCGTTGATCAGTCGACTGTCTTATGATCATCAGTCGACTGTTCCTGTCGTTTTCACCCAGTTTCTAGCCGTTGCAGATTTGATTATTTGGCTGTTTCTTTGGGTTTTTGGGCTTGATATAGGATTCCTATATATATGAGTGTGCTGCCATTCTTGAGGACTCTTGAAAATATTTGATATACTCTTGATTCTATAGAAAATCTCAAGAGATCAATAAGCCACTCTCAAGCTCCCTCATTTCCCTCTATTGAGCACTCATCTTTCTTCATGCATTGAAGTCCAGCTCAAGGGAAATCATCCAAGTGCTCTCAAGCATATTCCAACACTTGGAGATCCTCTTCCATGCCTTGCATTCATTCATGAGTAAGCTGTAATGCCCTACTAAGCTACTGCACAAGTACTAGAGGGGGGGTGAATAGTACTTTAAAATAATTAAGAAGCTAATTCCTAATTACTTGCAAACTCTACCAAATAATGCGGAAATGCGGAATAGTAAATAATCGACAACAAATAGAATCAATCGCAAACAAGCAATATTACTGGGTTCAGATCCACCCAAGTCTCCCCGACTTGTTCCCGGTGATCCTACGTCCCAACCACCCGGATCCCCTCCGGATACTCGAGTTAGAAACCCTAACTCAAGATTTCCACTATGAAATACTTGTGAAAACCTTCACAAGTCAAATCATACACAATGTAATTTGTGACTCCCACAACCCGGGATCACAACCACACTCTCACAACCGAGAGTGAAACTTATAATATGAAAGTAAATGAAATAGAACTTCTTACCGACAAAATACCTATGCCTTGAGTAATGCTTACGAATTAGGGCAAAGATGATTTTGAGGAAGAAGATGAGGCACCAAACCCTAGCTCCAAGATGTAGATCAGCGATGGAGAGCTATGAGGTTGATGGTGACCTAGGATCAAGCACTTGGCTTGGAAGGCTTCACACTCAATGAATCTCTCTTTGGAAGTAAGAGTGGGGAGAGATTATTGAATGGAATGAAAGAGCTTTGAATGAGCTTGGAGTGATTTCTCTTGATCTCTAAACTTGCAATAATATCAGCCTTGACTACAATGAATGTAGCCCATCAAGTATTTATAAGTTAGAGGAGAGAGAGAAAGAAAAACGTTTCAATTAATGCTCCAACGGCTCTTTTCTGAACCCAACTAGTCGGTCAAAGAACAACCACCGACCGACTAGTTCATCAACTAGTCGATCGGTCAATTAACATAGACCGACTAATGAGAGACCATGGAAAAGGTCGAAGCACAGACAAAAGGAACTAGTCGGTCCAAGAAGAGTAGCTGACCGACTAGTTTCACAACTAGTCGGTCGGTTACTCAACAGAGACCGACTAAGAGAAAAACAAATAGTCTGAGAGCAAATTGAATTAGTCGGTCCAAGAACAAATGTTGACCGACTAGTTCATCAACTAGTCGGTCACCAAATGTGCATAGACCGACTAACGATAAACAGTAAGTCAAGTGAAAATTGGCATGTACAGTAAAACTCAACTAGTCGGTCCAAGAAGGAAAGTTGACCGACTAGTTCATCAACTAGTCGGTCGATCAATGAACACAGACCGACTAGTGATAAACAGTAGCTCAGGCTCAAAGTTGCATGTACAGAGAAAGCTCAACTAGTCGGTCACAGAAGCATCACTGACCGACTAGTTCACAAACTAGTCGGTCGGTGAGTCAACGTAGACCGACTAACTGTAAACAGTAACGAGCTTGAAAAAGACTGACTGAAACTAGTCGGTCCAAGAAGCTTTGACGACCGACTAGATCACCATCTAGTCGGTCAGTTCTTCTTCTTGAACCAACTAACATGCACAAGAAGTCGCGAATCGAAGCGCGAAGCTTCGGGAAAGTTTGTATGGACTTCAACTAAGATCCTAGAGCTAAGATATGAGCGTTATGAAGATTTAAACCGTAAGACCTACTCAAGGCTTAACATTCAACGAAAGAAGATTAAAGACAATAAATAAAACTTGACGATACCGTCTACAAAAGCTTCAATCGAATCTTCATGACTTCTAAAATGGTCCATAAGCTTCAACGAAGCTTTAGGCATACGATCACGTGCTTTGAGAAGTCTTGAGACGTTTCTTTGGATGTTCATATGAATTTGGCGACGATCTCCATAACTGCGCTCACAAAGTGTTAGTTCACGATATATTTATGTTTGTTCATCATCCAAAACCAAATCCGGGGAGTCCAATATCCAACATTCTCCCCCTTTTTGATGATGACAAACCAACATAAATAATAATAAAAAATAATGATTCAAATGAAATTTACTTACTCCCCCTGCATTCATGACACGTTAATTCCAAATTAAACAATAATAGTATGCATCAAGCAGACGAGTAAAGTATATAAAATGAGAATCGATTATTGAAATATCGAAGGTTATTGAAATATCGGATTTGAAAATCCATTTATATATCTTAACTCCCCCTGAATCTAACATATCAAATTAGATTCTTGGAAAGATGCTTTAAATTATCATTTAGCACATCGTTATTATTATATCTCTCCCCCTTTGGCATTAGCAAAAATAACGGGAGGAGATCAACGACAACAACAATGGCTTCAAATAAAAGCACGTGAGTCGTAGAATTCGACCATGGTTCAAATGACACCAAAGGAAAATATGAAATAAATCAAGGCGTGTCAATGTGACCAAAGTCGAAAATCGATAAATGAAATCATCAACACTCAAATCAATTTTACGGATTGAGTTATGGAATATACTCTCCAATATCAACATTCTTGGTTAATTTAGTGCATGGAAAACAATTCTATGTTTCCATAGAAGAAATTTCTATTAAACCAAGTATTTTCGTCGAGCGACGAAATCAAGACATCAGAGGCATAGAAAGAATATATAATGTGCACAATAGAATGAAATGTCAACCTCGATGTATATATATAAAAATATGAACCAGAGTACATCAAAAATATACATCACTGAAATACAAAACATCGATCCAATGATCGAGGCACAAAATACAACATCAAAATATCACACACGACATCAGAGTGTCACAAAACATACAACATCATTAGAATACATCATCATACATCCAAAAGTATCAAAATACATCAAAATGATCCAGAGCCCCACTCTATCCTACCCAATCTCTCTCACAACTAGATATGTCATCCAAAGTGCATCGGGAGAGGCCTCAAAGAAGCTCAAGAGGCAACGGGAGGATCTGAAGCAACTGCAGGCTCTGCAGGAGCGGAGGTGGTAACTGGATCAGCTGGAATGTGAACGGGAGCGACGGAAGAAGAAGTCTCAGGCACGACAGGAGAGACGGTCTCTGGAGCAGCAACAGTAGTGGCCTCGGGAGCACCAGTCGGAGTATCCACCGTAGAAACGGTGGCAACAGGTGTGCTCTCGGGGTCACCAGTAGAAGAGGCAACGGTAGCACCAGAAGTCGTACCCTCAGGGGCACCAGTAGCAGCAACACTTGCAAGCTCCTCAAGATCCTCCTCGTCCAACTCATCCTCGTCAGAGAAAGACGGAGGGATCTCAATATCAAGACGTCGAGCGATACGGCAGAGAATCTCCTCAGAACGAGCCTGACGAGACTCCAAACGACGGATCGAACGAACGACATCGGCAAGAGAGGTAGAGGGAGCAGCAGAGGCAGACGCTGAAGCAAAGGGGGTCGACCTCTGAACGTGACGAAGTGCAGCAAGAGATTTCTTGACGACCGTCGCATTCAGGGGGGGACCGAGAGGACGCTCGTCGTCACGAGGCAACGTGACACGGAAGTGGCGAAACACGAGTGTCAGGAGGCATGGGAAAGGAATATGAGCTGACTTCGTGGACTTGCGAATACACTCGAAAGAGTCCATCTTATCAAGTATAATGCAAGCCCAGTTAATCGAGCTCCCCATGAAAATAGCATAGATCAACTTCAAGAAAGGCTGGGACGGTAGAGATGAGGAGCCGTACTTGGGAAGCAAGCACGACTTCAGAATCAAATTCAGGACCCAGGTGATAGGCTTGAAGGATTTGGAGGGCATGCCAATCATGGCGGGAGGAATCTGGTGGAAAATCTGAGAGAGAATGACCTGATCAAGAGAGGTGATATCATCAACAGAAATGTCAGAGGGGAGGACGCCAGACGAGGAGATACCCAAAATCTCTCCTAAGATTTCTGCCGTAAGGACTATAGGAGTCCCCAAAACAGTCGTCTCAACAGAGTGGGTCGCATCGTACTGACCCCGGATCCTATTGGCATAGAAAAGCTTTATTAGGTGAGGGTAGGGGTGAGGGTTCGCCTTCGGATCATATCGAAGATAATCGAGAAGACCGGAGGAAGAAAGAAGATCGGCGAGGCCTAGGAAGTCACTAAACTGGACGAAATGCTCCAGAAGCAGTGGGCAATGTTCAATACGGTTGTAAGCCGCGAGACACATAGGGTCGTCGCGACACAACAAGATATCGACACCGCCTACCGGCATCGGAGCCTTTCCCTTAGGCTTACGGGTAGATGTACGTGGTCGGGATCTAGACTCAGGATGGGTAGGAGGAGTGGGTTCCCTATGAGTCTCAGTCTCGGGTATGAACTCGGTATCGGAATCGGTAGGAGTATGAAAAGAGGAGGGAGAGGCAAGATCCTTGGTCTTGGGCTTAGGCTTGGGCTTGGGTTGAGCACGAGGCTTCGCTTTCGTCATCCTCTTACGCTTAAGAGGAGGCGAAGAAGAAGAGGGTTCGGTAGGCTTCGAACGGCGTTTCGGAGGTGGGGGGTCCGAGGGTGGCAAATCGACGGTCATGGGCGAAGGGCCAGAGGGAGTGATCGGGATATGTGTACGAGCCATAAGCGCGGCACGACACGACGCAAGAGATCGAAAAAAAAACCTAGAGAATCGAAACCCTAGCAACCGAAATGAAACCCTAGCCGTGAGAATCTAACCCTAGGAAGCTAACCCTAACCCTAGGAAGCTAAGAGAGGAGAGATGATCACCTAGGAGGAGAGGGCGACGGTCGGCAACGGAGGAGATGGCCGGAAACAGGCCGGAGATCGACGGACACGAAGGAGGAAGTCAAAGGGTCGGGGGTTTTTTCGAGTTGGAGAGTGAGAGAGACCGACTAAAAAGGAGAATAGTCGGTCGGGGTGAGGTTTTAATCGATCGGAATTCGAAAAGACAATACTGTCCCCGTCACAACTAGTCGGTCACAGTTCAAGCACTGACCGACTAGATCACGATGTAGTCGGTCGGTCAATGAGCTTGAACCGACTAGTTGCAAACAGAGGCAGAACCCAATTTACCTGACAAGAACTAATCGGTCTAAGCTCATCCACTGACCGACTAGATCTTCATCTAGTCGGTCGGCCAATGAACTTGGACCGACTAAGAGAGTCCAAAAAATTTAGAATTTGAAATTTTGATTTCTCTCCTAATCGCACGTCGACGAAACATCAAAATACTCTCATTAATCATTACACTACTCCATTAAACATCGAAAATCTAAAATTTGACGATTACGCACAAATCGAGCGAAAATTCCGAAAATTCAACAAAAATCCAGAAAATTTCAATTAATCTAGCATGAGCAAATATAAAGAATTGAATAGCATGCAAGATGATTGAAAACATATGAATCCTAAATCTCGGATTCACCCATAATCCCCAATTCTCGACGCAACCGCACAAAGGAGTCCTCCTTTAGGGGTTTCGTGAAAATATCGGCGATTTGCTTCTGGGTTTCAACGTACACTAATATGATGTCCTTTTTAGCAACATGATCATCTAAGAAATGGTGTCGGACATCTATGTGTTTCGAACGGGAATGGTGTACCGGGTTATTGGAGAGACATATTGCACTTTGGTTGTCCACCATGATAGGGCAAGTATCACAGTTTATCCCAAAGTCTTTAAGTGTGTGTCTCATCCAAAGAACTTGAGCACACGCGGCACCGGCGGCAATGTATTCTGCCTCGGTGGTTGAAAGTGATACGAAATTTTGCTTCTTGGAAAACCAAGAGACAAGAGAATTTCCTATAAAATGGCAAGTGCCACTAGTACTTTTCCTGTCGGATTTGCATCCCGCATAATCGGCATCACTATATGAGTTTAACTCATATGTGCTAGATTTTGGATAAAGTAATCCAAAATCAAGTGTGTAACTTAGATAACGGAAAATACGTTTTACCGCTACTAAGTGTGACTCCTTAGGTTGAGACTGATAACGAGCACATACGCATACGGCAAACATAATATCGGGCCTACTTGCGGTAAGATAAAGTAAACTACCTATCATACCTCGATATAGACGAATGTCTACATCCTTACCGCCCGTATCCTTATCAAGATGCGTAGTCGTGCTCATTGGAGTCTTTTTCCCGGAGGCATTCTCCATTCCAAATCGCTTAAGCAACTCCACCGTATACTTCGTTTGGTGGATGATGATTGCATCGTCCATTTGGCGAATTTGGAGACCTAAGAAATACTTGAGCTCACCCATGTGGCTCATCTCAAATTGATCCTTCATCACATTAGAAAACTCTTCGCAAAGAGCGAAGTTAGTAGCACCGAAAATGATATCATCAACATATATTTGAACTAAAATTATATCATTATTCGAATACTTAACAAATAATGTGGAATCAACTTCTCCCATTTTAAAACCCAAATCCAAAAGAAAATTCTTTAGGCGATCATACCAAGCTCGAGGAGCTTGTCTCAAACCGTAAAGTGCTTTCTTTAGTTTAAAAACATGATTTGAAAATTTTTCATTAATAAAGCCCGGAGGTTGAGAAACATAAACTTCCTCAACGACATCTCCGTTTAAAAAAGCACTTTTAACATCCATTTGAAATAGTTTGAAATTTTTATGGCATGCAAAAGACAATAATAATCTAATTGATTCTAATCTAGCTACCGGAGCAAAGGATTCTTCGAAATCAATACCTTCCTCTTGACGGTAGCCTTGAGCAACTAACCGAGCTTTGTTCCGGACGACGACATGGTTTTCGTCGGTTTTGTTCTTGAAAATCCACTTTGTCCCTATGACGGTGTGGTTCTTCGATGGCAATGGAACAAGCTCCCAAACCTCATTCCTCTTGAATTGAATGAGTTCCTCCTCCATGGCTAAGATCCAAGCGCTATCTTCGCACGCTTCATTAATATTCTTTGGCTCAATCGAGGAGGCAAAGGCACAATGCGCGAAGTAGTTCACTTGCGATCTCGTCTTGACACTATCATGGATATTACCAATGACGTGCTCATGAGGATGATCACGAACGGTATGAAGCCGTTTGAGAATACCTTGATCACTCGAAACATTCTCAAAAACTTCATTAGTAGGGTTAGTCTCAATAGAATCAATAGAATTATTAGAATTAGAATTACCAATTGAATCATATAAGACATCCATAGAGTCATCATCATTAGTAATTCTAGTTGGAACAAATCCTTCATTAAATGAAACATGAAGCGATTCCTCGATCGTTGAGGTTCGTTTGTTGTATATCCGGTAGGCTTTGCTACGCGAAGAATATCCAACAAAAATCCCCTCATCGGATCTTGGATCGAATTTGTCCAAACTACCATACGTGTTCTTAATAAAACATTTTGAACCAAAAACACGAAAATGTTTAACTTGAGGCAACCTACCAAACATCAATTCATAACAAGTTTGTTTAGTGCCGGGCCTCAAAAGTATCCTATTAAACACATAGCAAGCGGTGTGTACCGCTTCCGCCCAAAATTGATGGCCAAGTTGGCTATCATCAAGCATCGTGCGAGCACACTCCACTAGCGTCCTATTCTTTCTCTCAACTACACCATTTTGAGGAGGTGCACGAGGGAATGAAAAGGTGTGTGTAATACCAACTTCATCACAAAATGTCTCAAAAGACTCATTCTCAAATTCCCCTCCATGATCACTACGAATAGTGACAATGGTGGTTCCAATGAGATTTTGTACTTTCTTAACAAAAATTGTGAAGTTTTCAAAAGCTTCATTTTTATTACACAATGAAAATACCCAAGTAAACCTAGAAAAGTCATCAACGATGACAAGTCCATAACTAGCATTACCTAATGAAGCAACTCTAGTTGGCCCAAATAAATCTAGATGTAATAGCTCTAGTGGCCGCTTAGAAGAAATGCTTTTCTTAGGTTTAAATGAAGATTTTGGAAGCTTGCCTCATTGACACGAGTCACAAAAGCTTTTCTTTTGAAAGACAAGCTTAGGGAAGCCTCTAATAGAATTTAACTTGGAAAGCTTAAAGAGTGTTCCAAAGTTCACATGACCAAAACGTCGATGCCATAAGTGTTGTTCACTTGTGTTGGCAATGAGACATTGTTCATGTGATCTTGGAAGATCTAGGATATATATATCCTTATGGCGTGTGCCGGAAAACAATAATTCATTATTATCTTTTCTTAAAATATGGCACATTCCTTTCGCAAAGTTAACTTTGTAACCTTTGTCACAAAGTTGACTTATTGAAATAATATTGTGGTTTAATCCTGTAACAAGGTAAACATCACATATAAGGGGTTTAGAAGGATTACCCACTTTTCCAACACCTATGATGGTTCCGCTCTCGTTGCCTCCAAAGACGATGCGATTCCCATTTGCAATGGGCACCACTCCGGAGAGCAATTGAGCGTCACTTGTCATGTGTTTTGAACACCCGCTATCGAGTATCCAATTCCCATTGGAGCTAAATTTAAAATTGTTGCTCCGTTTCTTTTTCTTTTCCTTGAGTACCTAAAGATAGAAAATTTCATATCATGGTACCCAAGGTCATTGGGTCCAAAAGATTAGACCTTTGGAAGCCAAGTCCAATTGGACTTAGACTTCCCCACATAATTTCTACTATGCACAACATCCGAAAAATAAGCATTCATGTAAACTTGTTTTTCATCCATGCTTATGTCCTTTGGGCTCCAAATTGTGAATATTTTGGGAGCCCTCATCCTATTGGGTGCATGCATGCGACGTTGATTTCTACGTGATGCATGTTGTGGATAGTCATAATGAACATGATGGAATGGTGCACGACGATAATTATTCATATGATGACGTGGGTGAACATATGCATGTGGGGGAACACGTGCATGAGGTTGTCTCATATGGTGTGCACGTGCCCGTGAATGTGTAGCATAGAAATCATCATATGTGTGAGCCGGTGGAGTAGGACATGTGTTCCTACGTGGCATGGTATTGGTGTACATGTAGGCATGGCCCTTCTTTGGAGGTCCGCCCAAAGTGGGTTTCTTTCCAAAAGACGGCGTGGACGAGGTGGAAGCACCATTGGTAGATGAACTACCAATAGAGTGTTTGCTACCACTATGTTGAGTATTGGACTCCCCGTATTTGGTTTTGGATGATGAGCAAACATAAATAAATTATGAACTAACAATTTGTGAGCGCAGTTATGGAGATCGCCGCCAAATTCACGAGAACACTCAAAGCGACATCTCAAGACTTCTCAAAGATCGTATTCAATGCCTAAAGCTTCGTTGAAGCTTTTGGACCATTTTGGAAGTCATGAAGATTTGATCGAAGCTCTCGAAGACCATTCCTTAAGGTTTTATTTATAGTCTTTTAGCTTCGATCTATAGAATGTTAAGCCTTGAGTTATTCTTACATTTCTATATTCATATCGCTCCTATCTTAGCTCTAGGATCTTAGTAGAAGTCCATTCTAACTTTCCCGAAGCATCGCGCTTCGATTCGGACTTCTTGTGCATGTTAGTTGGTTCAAGAAGAAGAACTGACCGACTAGATGGTGATTTAGTCGGTCGGCAAAGCTTCTTGGACCGACTAGTTTCATTCAGTCTTTTTCTTGCTCAGTACTGTTTACAGTTAGTCGGTCTACGTTGACTCACCGACCGACTAGTTTGTGAACTAGTCGGTCAGTGATGCTTCTTTGACCGACTAGTTGAGCTTTACTGTACATGCCAATTTTCTCCTGAGCTACTGTTTATCGTTAGTCGGTCTAAGAACGTTTGGTGACCGACTAGTTGATAATCTAGTCGGTCAACATTTGTTCTTGGACCGACTAAATCAATTTGTATTCAGACTATTTGTTTTTGACTCTTAGTCGGTCTAAGTTCACTGACCGACCGACTAGTTGTGAAACTAGTCGGTCAGACAGTCTTCTTGGACCGACTAGATTTCTAGGTCTGAAATTCAATCTGTTCACTGTTCATCACTTAGTCGGTTCATGTTGTTTCACCGACCGACTAGTTGATGAACTAGTCGGTCAGTGGTTGTTCTTTGACCGACTAGTTGCTTCAGTTTTCTAACCGTTGGGATTTGACCTAACTCGTTTTTATGGGACCCTATAAATACGAAGCTTGGTCATTTCTCTCGAGGTTAGAGCTGCCATTAAGAGATTCATTGAGATTGAAAGAGTTAGAGATTCTCACTCATTTCCAAAGCTCTCTCCCTCACAAGAAATCCATTCTCTCACATTCTAGATCTAGAATCCATCTTGAGAGAAGTTTGTTCTTGGTGAGCCATTCAAGCTCTAGCTTGATTCAAGTCTCCAAATCACTCCTAGGCACCCATTGCTGCTCATATTGGTGGTGCTAGGTCTTGGTGACTTCATCTTCCTCAAATCCCTCCTTGCACCTATTTGGTAAGAAAACTCAAGGTATAGGATTTGTGGTAAGATTGTTTATTTTGTTATGAAGGGAAATATTAGGGAAATAGGTGTAGAGGGGAAGAGCCCCTACCCTCATATATATAGCTTTCAATTGTGGGCTTGGATACCCAATGGGCCTCATGGGCCTATTCATAACACTTCCCCTTATCCAACCAACATTGAATAAGAGGTGGATTCTTCAGGATCCGAGTTAGGGTAACTGTCTTGTTAAAGAAAGAACATTTAACCCATAACTTCCCCTGTTTTAGGGATGTGTCTAGGGGTGGATACTTCAGGATCCAGAGTCAACGGGGTTGCCTCGTCAAAACCTTGACTACGGAAAACCCAGTGGGAAAAAACCTGTAGCCAAGGGAAAAGAGTACAACTCTGTAGTTGACTCCCCCTTATCTGACCAAGCTTCAGGCTTGGAGATTTCCTATTAATCTATACATCAGTCTCCTATGTATCTATGAGTTCATAGTTCTCTCATCCTGACCCAGTTTACATTTTCTCACTCTCCTCATCCCAATCCCATATACAAGTTTCTCAAAGATACTAGTAGGCAGGGATTTGGTAAGCAAATACGCCAAGTTATTACATGATTGGATCTTCTGTACCTCAATCTGCTTTTGCTTCTGAAGGTCGTGTGTCCAGAAGAACTTGGGGGAGATATGCTTCGTCTTGTCACCTTTGATGTAGCCGTCCTGTAGCTGGGCTATACATGCTGCATTGTCTTCATGGAGTGTAGTAGGTGCAAGAACGCCGGTCGTCAGGCCGGTGGAGGTGAGGATGTGCTGGATCACCGAGCGTAGCCAGAAGCATTCCTTGCTTGCTTCGAAGATCACTAGGAGCTCTGAGTGAGTGGATGAGACTGTCTTCATGGTCTGCTTCACAGATCTCCAGGATATGGCAGTGCCGCCATATGTGAACATGTATCCGGTCTGAGACTTCTCTGTATGAGGATCAGACCTGTAACCTGTATCAGCATAACCAACTAAACCAGTTGATGCCCCTTTCCTGTAGAATAGACCTAAGTCTATGGACCCTTGGAGGTAGCGCAGAAGATGCTTAACTCCGGCCCAGTGCCGCTGTGTCGGTGCAGCACTATATCTGGCTAGTAAGTTTACTGCAAATGCTATGTCAGGGTGAGTGCAGTTAGCCAGGTAAAGGAGTGCACCGATAGCACTTAAATAAAGCACTTCGGGGCCTAGTACTTCCTCCCCCTCTTCCAGCAACCGGAAGGGGTCTTTGTGTACATCCAATGATCTGACGACCATCGGAGTGCTGAGGGGGTGGCACTTATCCATCTGGAACTTTTTCAATAAGTTCGATGTGTAAGTTGACTGGTGTAACAGGATCCCATCTTTAAAATGCTCTATCTGAAGACCTAAACAGAATTTTGATTTTCCGAGGTCTTTCATCTCGAAGGTTTCTGTCAGGCTTCTAGAAATCTTTGCGATCTCTTCAGGAGATCCGATGAGGTTTAAGTCGTCTACATAGACGGCTATAATTACAAATCCTGTTGCCTTTGCTCTTATAAAGATGCAAGGATAGACTGGGTCGTTATTAAATCCTTGCTGTGCAAGGAAATCGCTCAGTCTGTTATACCACATCCTTCTGGATTGTTTTAGACCATATAATGATCTTTGCAGTTTCACTGAGTAGATGTCACGTTCTCTCTCTTTTAGTGCTGCAGGCAAAGAATAACCGTCAGGCAATCTCATATAGATGTCTCGGTCTAGGTTGCCATATAGGTATGCAGTAACCACGTCCATGAGTTGCATATCTAAACCCTCTTATGCTGTTAAGCCAATGAGGAATCGGAAGGTGATCGCGTCCATGACCGGGGAGTATGTGGCTTCAAAATCCACCCCAGGACGTTGGGTAAACCCCTGCGCTACAAGCCTTGCTTTGTAGCGTACGATCTCATTCTGTTCATTTCGTTTTCTAACAAATACACATTTATAACCCACAGGTTTTACACCTTTTGGTGTCTGGACTATGGGTCCGAAGACCTTGCGTTTGGTGAGTGAATCCAACTCCACTCCTATTGCCGCTTTCCACTTTGGCCAATCATCTCTGCTTTGACATTCTGTCAGAGAGCGTGGTTCAATATCATCGTCGCAGTACGCGACGTTGATGGCAATATTACACGCAAATGTGTCATCTATTGTTGTGCTTTTTCTGTCCCAATACTCCCCAGTTCGTACATAGTGTATCGATACTTCATTTTCTCCCGGTTTTTCCTCTTCATGAGAGTTTGGGAGAGATGGGGTAGCAGGGTTTATATTAGCATCCTGTGGTGGTATTTGTTTACCATTGCCAAGGGTCCTACTCTTTCGAGGGACTTGGTCCTTGGATCCCGGTGGTCGTCCTCTCTTTTTGAGAGGTCCAACCATTTCTGCTGCAGGCGGATTGCATCCATTTTGCGGTATGTCAATCCTAGCTGGAGTGTTAGCAGCAGGGACGTGTGATTTGACAATCTTCTGGTTGTCAGTAAATTTGTCCGGCAAGAGATGGACAGTGTTTTGGATGTGGAGAATCTTCAGGACCTCCTCCTCACACTGGCTTGTTGGCGGATCAAAGTGACATAAAGTCTTTGTATCCCAAGTGATACTTTCTGAAGCTTCGGGCTTCTTTGTCTGTGAGCTATAGGATCCTGCCAAAACAGAGTTAGGATCGATAAATGAAGTTGAGACTTACGCTTGCGTATGCGGCACGGTAGTCACAGAACTTCGCCTTCGGATTCGCCACGACGGATCGAGTCTTCTCACGAACGGAGTAAGGCTACTAAATCCACAATCTAAATCTCTACTTTTAGATTAAGAACTTGGATAAAGAGAGAGGAAGGATTTCTGCAGAGCTTCGCTAGAATGAAATGCATGCAAGAATGCCATGCAAAAGTGTAAGGAAATGGCTTACCCTTGGGTCTTATTTATAGCCCCCAAGGTAGTTATTTTAGGAGTAATTGTTCCTTTGGAACAATTTAACTAAGGTGTACCATGATACATGGCACATTATAAGCTTAAGTTGTACCATATGCATGGTACAACATAAGCTTAAGATATTACCCCTTTATTAGCCATATGTCGCATGCACTTATGCATATATAATGCGACTTTCCCATCAATCTAGAGATCCTCTCCGCAAGGGAACATATTCCCTGACGTTCGAGGTCCGTATTCCCTCGTACATCCCCTACAAGGGTGTACTAACATCTTCCATATCCAACATCTCCCACTCACACTTGAGGGGATTGTAAGAGAACGTCTTTCTCTTAGTTCTTTCATCTATCATACCGAGAAATAGACCGTGCGACCGTCATGCGCGTAGAGTCTGTTGTTGTGCACTTGTTAGAGATACACAACGACCTCGAAGGTGCAAAGTTGAGTAGTTCAACGCATGCTTTACCCTAGATTATTTCTTCACATTTCTTATACTTTATATTCAACAATTGAATCCCATCTGGATCACAATTGGCTGGCCAGCTTTGAATCATTAAAGTCCAAATGTGAATATGAAATCAATCTTCCTCTTCTTGTGAACCTTCTGATCTTGACTTGATTCGCTTTTCTAACGTGCCCCGCCGAGCCGAATTATCATAGCCCATTAGCAACACGCTAAGATAGCGATCATCTCGTCAAATCTAAAGGAACCAATTGGAGTCCTTGAGGGTAAGAGTTAAGACCCATATGGCCTTTGAGTCTCACATAATAGCAAACACTATTGCTATTAACTCAGTGGTCGTAATGCATACGTGGTATGAACACGTATTACAACATCGCTCCTTTCCCAGGGAGTGTATGTCTCAATGATGTTGTAAGGATGATGATCAGACACCACAATGTCTGACTTTGAGTCCCTTATTTTACTCAAATAATCCTTTGGACTCACATCCCGCATTTAGACAGATAGGATTTCAAAAATCCTCTTAGATCTTCTGTAAGCATCCATATGATGCAGATCTTTCATGCGACCATTTTTTTTAAGTCATGACTCTAAATCATCCGTCTGATGATTTTGACTTCAAACAGGTCTCATCTCTATTCCATCCGTCTGATAGAATAAGGCGGTTGCTCATGTGAGAGAGCCAACCTCAATCTGTCCGACATACTAGAATTCGGCTGAGATTTCAAAAATGTACACAAACATTTCTTAAGAAATTCATATGCAATGTTTGAAAAAGAACTTATTCTTTTATTAATTTTGATCATTTACAGACATGTGAATTTACATTGGTACAACTTAGCTCTTACGCAATCCTTGGGATGATAAGTGTTTATAAAACACATTTCTGGGGATCGCTTTCGTAAGTGGATCCTCTATCATCTCATGCGTAGATATGTACCTTATGTCTACCTTCTTGGTTTTATCATAGTCTTTTGCAAATTTGTATCGGATATCAATGTGTTTGATCTTACAAGACACATTATCCTCTTAACCGCTTTCCAGTGTACTTGCCCTGGATTGGATTGGTAACAGCTTACCATTTCCAACGGCAAAAACAGATGTCTGGTCTCGTACACACCATAGCGTACATAAGACTATCAACTGCACTGGAATATGGAACTTTTTCCATAATTTCCTTATCCTTTTGGTGCTTTGGACACGATTCCAGATATAAATTATCGCATATGCTTATATGAATATCAATGGACTTGCAGTCCTGCATATTAAATCGTTCTAGAACCTTCTTTATATAAGTCTCCTGTGAAAGAGAAAGAAGTTTCTTCGAACGATTCCTTGAAATCTTAACTCCAAGGATATATGCGGCTTTTCCTATACCTTTCATCTCAAATACTGATGAAAGCCAAGCCTTGATACTCATCACAAAGCCCTTGTCATTTCCGGCTATTAAAATGTCATCTACATATAGAGACATGATAATATACTTGCTTTTAATCCTCTTGATATATACTTAGTTATCTTCATCAAGCATGGTAAAACCATTTGATAACTTTATGAAATCGTATATACCATTGCCTCGAGGATTGTTTAAGATCATATATGGACTTATGAAGTTTACAAACCTTATGTTCATTTCCTTCTTTTACAAACCCTGTTGGTTGTTCCATATAGATCTCCTCGTCCAATTCTCCATTGAGAAAGGTAGTCTTTACATCCATTTGATGTAATTCGAGGTCTAAGCAAGCTACCATTGCCAGAATCAGGCGAATCGAGGTAAAACACACAACATGTGAGAAGGTCTCTTTGTAGTCTATCCCTTCCTGTTGCGTAAAACCTTTCGCGACAAGGCGAGCTTTATATCTGTCAATAGAGCCATCAGCCTTATGCTTGATATTGAGAACCCATTTGTTCCCAATAGCTCTACGTCCTCTGGGTAAGTTAACTAAGTCCCAGACTTTGTTAACTTTCATGGATTCTAACTCCTCTTGTATCGCTTCCATCCATTTGTCTTTAGCAGGGCAAGCTACGGCAAGATACGGCCTGTTTGAAAGTAGCAGGCTCGTCATCTTCTCGTAGTAAAGTCATAAAGGTTTGCGGAAATTTATCCTCAAATCTTAGAGGAGCCAACCTTGTATGACTACTACGTCGTATTTGAGATTCTTCAAGTCCTTGTTGACTCGAATTTAGATCAATTCTAATATCACTCCCACTTGGAATGTCGTTAGAATTGCTCCCACTTGGATCATTATTCCCGTATGGAATAGGATAATCGTCATTCGTATAATCCATTGGTGAAGGTTGAAACGTATTTTCGTTTTCACCAAGAATTCTCCCACTCGAATGAGGTAATCCGTCTTGATCATAAATCTCAAATAGAGATAAGTCCTGACTTATCTCGCCCTGTCTTGGAAACTTGTTTTCCAAGAAAGTGACACCCCTCGACTCAAACTCAATTAGCCCACCATTGTCTTCCTGATTAACAAAAACATAACCTTTGGAGTTTTTTGCGTATCGTATAAAGATACATTTCCTTCCCCTTGGCCCAAGTTTGCCATACTTATGGGAGGAAATATGTGCGTAGGATGCACAACCCCAAGGTTTCAAAATGTTTAAGTCAGGAGACCTTTGGTTCCACAACTCATAAGGAGTGGAGCTAACTGATTTCGAGAGTACGCGGTTCAAAATGAAAGCGGCCGTCAATAATGCATCACCCCAAAAGGTGATTGACAAGTTAGCTTGCGCCATCATTGAACGGACCATTTCCATTAAAGTCCTATTTCTCCTTTCTGCAACACCGTTTTGTTGAGGAGTATAAGGCATAGTTACCTGATGTACTATGCCTTTTTCATCACAAAGTTCCTTAAAACTTGTTGATTGATATTCACCGCCCCTATCGGTTCGCAAGACCTTAATCTTGCGTTCTAATTGATTCTCCACTAAACTCATATAGTTTTTAAAGCAAGCCAAAGCTTCACTTTTGTGGGATATCAAATAGATATGTCCGAATCGGGTGAAATCATCAATAAAAGTGATGAAATAGGACTTTCCGCGTCTTGTCTTGACATTCATCGGACCACATATGTCCGAATGGATAAGCTGTAATGGAACCTCGGCCCTTGTGCCTGTTCCAAACGGCTTGCGACAAGATTTCCCCACAAGGCAATGTTCGCAGGTTGACATTTCAACCTTCGAAACATTGGATAGAAGGCCACGTTTGGCAAGTCTATCCATACGCGTTGGTCCAATATGACCAAGCCTTGTGTGCCAACAAATTATATTAGACTCATTAGTCAAAGAATTTGTCACAAGGAAATTTTCATTACATGAGGAACCATACATTGTACTTATTACAATAAATCCTTTGAAATACAAACCCAGTACCAATAAATGAATTATTACAAAATAGGTCCATATTACAATTATGAAGGAACCAACTATAACCAAGACCCATTAAATTGACCACAGTTTTAATATTCCTTTGAATATATGGAATGAAGAGAACATCATGAAGTAGGAGAGTGCGGCCGTTGTCCAAGACTAGCTTGCGAGTCCCAACGCCTTTCACTTCAACACGTGTGTTGTTTCCTACATTGATCCACTTCATTCCTTGGGGTATCCGGTGATACTCCACGAAGGACCGTCTGTCCTTTGTTATGTGGTTGGTGGCACCTGAATCAATTATCCCAAAATGGATTAGATTCCACAAGAAATATTGAACTAGAAACACATATGTAACTAGTATTACAAGTTACCTCGTCACTTCCACTCGTACACGAACGAGCATAGTGACCGAGCTTGTTGCACTTGAAGCACTTGATCCTTTTCAAGTCTTTCTTCTTGTGCCATTTCTTGTGCCCACCCTTATGTTTGGGTTCCTTGGTAGACTCAGGTTGCTTATTACGTTCATTAGAAGACTTCGAACGATCTTTACGTTTCTTTCCCCCGTGTGAGGAACTAGCAACCATGTGCACTTCTGCACTTGGCTTGGCAGCCGCAAGCCGCTCTTCCTCTAATTCGAGGTGCTTGGAAACATCGTTGAAGGTCTTGATGCTCTCATTATGAGTGAGATGCATCTTCATCTGATCCCACCCATTTGGTAGGGAACGTATGACTGCTTGGATTTGTTGCTCATCTGTGAGCACATGACCTGCATCCTTTAACTCTGAGATTAGATTCGCCATATGTCGCAGATGTTACCCCATGGAATGATCTGGACATTTCTTATATGAATCAAATCTTATAGTCAAGGCTCGAAGTTTGGACACCGATGTGCCACCAAACTTCTCCTCAAGCTTGGACCATATGTCCATGGCTAAGTCATGTTCCCGGAAGATGCGCATTATGTCATCAGCCATACTGCTTAATAACGTAATGCGTGCTATCTTATTCTTCCGAGACCAAGCATCAAAAGCTTCCTTGTCTCGTCTGTGTTGGGCCGTAGTGCCCAACTCGGGTTCAATCATTACGTTCTTTAGAGTTTCGAGCACTTCTTGCTCCTCTAAAACGTATTGTATCTTGATGGACCAAAGTTTGTAATTATCGCCGTTGAGTTTTTCACCTCTGTTTAACTCAGCGACGATATTCTTTGAAGCGGAAGACATTTTACTTTTAAAATGCTGCAAAAGACACAAAACCGAAGGTTTGATCAAAACATTGCATAAAAATTCTTAAAATATAACTCCCACTTGAAATGATAATAGAATATCCCATTTGGATAGTTCTAAAAATTCAAATCCCACTTGGAATTATATTATATTTGATAAGTTACTTTCGAAAAATATTGAAGATGTTGTTCTAGAATCAAAAAGGTCTCTTCGATTCCAATCACCATCTAGAACAACCTTCAATATTCCCCCATCACTTATCAAACAATAGTACTCTTATAGTACTAGCAGCGGAAAACGAGTTTGAAAACGTATTTTTCAGATATAATTCCCACTTGAAATGATAATAGAATATCCCATATGGATAGTTCTAAAATCAACTCCCACTTGGAATGATATTCATAATTTGATAAGTTACTTTCGAAAAATATTGAAGATGTTACTCTAGAATCGGAAAGGTCACTATGTTTCCAATCACCATGTAGAGTAACTTTCAATATTTCTCCCTCACTTTATCAAATGTTAGTACTCTTATAGTACTTTGCAGCGGAAAAGCGTTTTTGAAAACGTATTTTTCAAAACGTATGAAAATGTATTTTTCAAAAAAAATGTATATTTCAACTTAGTACCCTTATGATACTAGTGAAATATTCGGCACTTCCTGACCATTTGTCGGGAATGAGCCGTAGCCGTGCCAAGGTCGGATCCCCCTTTTGGGGATTTTTCTGCAAACTATCGTCGTTGGCTCCCGTATGGATCCAGGCGTTTCCCCCCGTATGAGAGAATTTTGGCTCAGACGACTGTCGTTTGGCCCCGTATGGGCTAGTCGGCACGTTCATGTTCGACCAATGCCTTTTGCCGAATTGGTCGACCAAAACACCCAAATTGGTCGACCAAAAAATTGGTCTGAATCACTCCCGGCCAGTGCCGATCAGTCCGGCCCCCGGCCAGGGCCGGCCATTGGCCAGGCCCTGGCCGAAGCCAGGGCGCTGCCCTGGCCTCTGCCAGGGCGGCCAGGCCCCTGGCCGGGGCCAGGGCCCCCGCCCTGGCCTCTGCCAGGGCGGCCAGGCCCCTGGCCTGAGGCCAGGGCCCCCGCCCTGGCCTCTGCCAGGGCGGCCAGGCCCTGGCCTGAGGCCAGGGCGCTGCCCTGGCCTCTGCCTGGGCGGCCAGGCCCTTGGCTGGGGCCAGGCCTTGGCCGGGGCCATGGCCCCTGTCCTGGCCGCAGCCAGGGCATTCTGGCCCTGGCCCTGGCCGGCCAGGGCCGGCCGGCCATGGCCATGGCCGGGCAAGGCCGGCCGACCATGGCCCGGCCATGGCTTATTGGCCTTGACCGGCCATGGCCCTTTGGCCATGGCCGGTCTCCCCCTTGATGGGGTGGTCGCATGCACTCCTCCCCCTTGATGGGGTGGTCGCGGTGGTTATTGGCCGTAGCCAACCCCCTCCACATGGTGAGGGGTTGTACATGGCCTCCATAGCCCATTTGGCCATGGTGCACATGCACCAAAATCCATCTTCTCCGATGGAGATAACTTCCATCATCTTCCTCGATGAAGCACCCGTTCGTCGATGAAGCACCCGTTCGTCGAGAAAGTGGTTATTTTCTAATGGCCGTGTGCCAAAAATGAAAAATAACATACTATGTGAACGGTCGGTTCTTCCCGTCACGGAGAGTTCCTACCATATCCGTAATGATAGGAGACCCTAACGTGAAAAGAACAACCGCTGCGTTCTCTCCGTCACGAAGAGTTCCTACCATATCCGTAATGGTAGGATACCCATTCGTGAAAAAGACAACGACTCGTTCATAGTTTCGACGGGGCGGCGGTTTGACCGGGGCGAACCCGTATGGCTCTGATACCAATGTAGGATCCTGCCAAAACAGAGTTAGGATCGATAAATGAAGTTGAGACTTACGCTTGCGTATGCGGCACGGTAGTCACAGAACTTCCCCTTCGGATTCGCCACGACAGATCGAGTCTTTTCACAAACGGAGTAACGCTACTAAATCCACAATCTAAATCTCTACTTTTAGATTAAGAACTTGGATAAAGAGAGAGGAAGGATTTCTGCAGAGCTTCGCTAGAATGAAATGCATGCAATAATGCCATGCAAAAGTGTAAGGAAATGGCTTACCCTTGGGTCTTATTTATAGCCCCCAAGGTAGTTATTTTAGGAGTAATTGTTCCTTTGGAACAATTTAACTAAGGTGTACCATGATACATGGCACATTATAAGCTTAAGTTGTACCATATGCATGGTACAACATAAGCTTAAGATATTACCCCTTTATTAGCCATATGTCGCATGCACTTATGCATATATAATGCGACTTTCCCATCAATCTAGAGATCCTCTCCGCAAGGGAACATATTCCCTGACGTTCGAGGTCCGTATTCCCTCGTACATCCCCTACAAGGGTGTACTAACGTCTTCCATATCCAACATGAGCCTAGTCTTGGAAACGATGTTTCATCAAATTCACAGTCTTCTAGACGTGCCTTAAAGACGTCTCCCGTAAGGGGTTCTAGGAATCTAATTATGGAGGGGGTGTCAAACCCAACATAAATGCCTAGGCGACGTTATGGACCCATCTTTGTCCTTTGTGGTGGTGCTATGGGGAGGTATACTGTACAACCAAATATTCTCAAATGTGAGACAATTGGTGGGGCTCCAAGTGCTAGTTGCATTGGAGAAGATGACTGACCTCCAGAAGGTCTTAATTTTATTAAAGATGCAGCATGCAAAATTGCATGACCCCACGCATTCACTGGCATCTGGGATTGAAGTAATAATGGACGAGCGATCCATTGCAGTCTCTTAATTAGAGATTCTGCTAACCCATTTTGGGTGTGAACATGCGCTACAGGATGTTCGAATTCAATTCCCTGAGCTTGGCAGTAGTCTAGAAAGACTTGTGACGTAAACTCCCCCGCATTGTCTAGACGAAGTTTCTTTATCTGGTGGTCGGGGAAGTGGGACCGTAACTTGATTATCTGAGCTATAAGCTTAGATAGCGCTAGGTTACGGGTGGACAGTAGGCACACATGTGACCACTTAGTAGATGCGTCTATCAGGACCATAAAGTACCTGAACGGACCACTTGATGGGTGAATCGGCCCACAAATGTCTCCGTGGATTCTTTCCAGAAAACTGGGGGACTCCATGTGTAACGACTGCTTTTCATGTATCTGGATTTACTATAATATAATATATGTTTTGGTGGATTTTCTCCTCTCGTGTGGTTTTCGTCTCTGTAGCTTTCGTTTTCGATCAATTCGTCGTATTTTCTCGTTTCTTCCTTAGGATTGTTGATTTCGAAGTATGTCATTCGTGACGGACTTTATAACGGTCGTATATTACTATTAGATCAAGCCTAGGAGTCTTAGGAATCGATCCCGGGGCCCCGCGCTCCGCATTGGAACTTTTGGTGCTCCTTAGCCGGTGTAAGAAGGGCCACCGACCGACTAGATGACGATCCAGTCGGTCGGCAATCCTTCTTGGACCGACTAGTTAGCTTTCTAAATTTCTCAGGAGTTACTGTTTATCGTTAGTCGGTCTAAGAACGTTGGTTGACCGACTAGGTTGCAAACTAGTCGGTCGGCAATGCTTCTTTAACCGACTAACACATCATCTTAATTTTAGTTGAGTTACTGTTTACTCTTAGTCGGTCTAAGAACGTTCATCGACCGACTAGATGCTAAACTAGTCGGTCAGTATTTGTTCATGGACCGACTAATTCTAAATCCTAATTTTGTACAGAAGTTACTGTTTACACTTAGTCGGTCTGCGTTGGTCGACCGACCGACTAGTTGCCAAACTAGTCGGTCATTGGTTGCTCTTTGACCGACTAGTCTGTGTTAAAACCCTAATTTCTGGGCAGCCGCCAGCCCAACCTATTTAAACCCAACCCAAACGTTTTCTTCTTCCTCAACACGACCCAAAACCCTAAAATCTTCCCCCTTGAGCCCCCATCTTCCTCCAAGCTTCATCCATTCATTCCAAGCCCTAAATCCATCATCCAAACCATCCTTTCACTCTATCTACCTCTCATCATCCCCAAAATCTCACCAAATCCATCAAAATCCCCAAATCCCCCAAAGACCCTAGTTTCCCTAAACTTCTCCATTTGCTTCCATATCTGATCCTAGGGTTCCCCGGAGTGTTTCTTCCGCCTCCTCTCGGTAAGAAATCGATCTACCGTTGTTTTCATAACCTATTTATATTTTTATGAAACCCTAATAAAATTTCTTGTTGATTGATGATTGTTTCCCCAAAATAGCGATTTCCCCCATAGATTAGCATCCGTGAGGCGAAGTGGTCGTCATCCCCGGTGCTAGGCAAGTGAAACTTGCCACTTAGGGTTTAGGCCATGTTTTAGGCCATTTGCTTGTTGTAGGCGTAAAAGAGGCTAGGCGACGAAATGATACTCGCCTAGGCGCAAATTGGGGAACTAGCTTGACAACGAAGCTAGTTCCGACATTTAGCATGTTGCACAATTACCATGTCATGTTTACTTTCAATTAACGGTACGCGAATTAAATGTCATGTCATTGCATTCTTGAGTGATCCCGTGATTGCGTAGCATCGCTACAATACTTGTGTTCCTGGCTCGTGACCAGAAGCGAGCATAATGAGTTGCTAACCCCAACGCTCGATATATTGAATTGTGAACTAAGAATGCGAGCTCATGTGCGGGGCAACCCCAGGCTCACTAGCTGAGCTCCATGTGCGGGGACCCTGGCTCCATTTCGTGTGGGTATTGGGGGTGAGGGTTAAGCGACCATTCAACTGGGGGTCTGTTTGATCAACAACTGCAGTTGTAAGGCGTAAACTCTTTGGGGTGGGGTAGTGTTTAGTGCCGATCGGTCTGAATGTTATACCATTCAGCGAAGGGCGTAAACATCTACAAACAACAATGAAACGTGATTTGTGTTTAGTGCCGATCGGTCTGAATGTAGTACCATTCAGCGAAGGGCGTAAACACCTACAAAATGCGAATTGATTGAGATTGATAGTAGCGTGGCTACTCTTGTCTTGTCTTGTCCCGATGATTGTTCTCTTGTACAAATTGTCTTGCCATGTTTTAATTGTGCACTCATGTTATAACTGTCATGTCATGCATACTATAACTGCTAGGTTGCTAGATGCCTCACTTTCAGTTTCCTTGCCCAAGTCTTTTAGACTTGCTGACATGTGCCCCTTTACTCTTTTGGGTGACACATGTTAGATCCCGAGCCTGAGTACCTTGTTGAGGATGAGGTGTTTGCTGACGCCGAGCCCGAGCTTGTGTCTGACGGGGAGTACGTGGACACTGGGGACCAGTCCTAGTGTCTTCGTGTGTTTTACTTTTGTTAGACAGTTGCTTTGTTGTCGGTGCGTAGCACCTATTAAATGTTATGTCGTTACTTTTGTTGGCCTTGTTCTGGGCCTTTAGACTCTTTCTTTTAGCCTGGTGGCTTTTCTGGATGTTGGACTTATTTTCATGTTGGACAATTTATGAGATGTGAGATTTTTATTTCATGTCTCTCCTTGTGTTATTATTGTTATTCCGTTGTGGTTACAGGGACCTGTTTATATTTTATTGACGCTTATCGGGTTTGGGGCTTCACAGCTCCACTCTTGTGCGGACCTTTTCACGTCTCGCCTCCATTTTAGGGAAGCGGGTCGTGACAGGTTTTAGTGGTGGCCCATGCAGGTCCTTCTGTAACTGCAATTTTTGGAATAGCGATAATAATATTAGAATGTCCAATAAATTAAGTTCGACGTCCGAGTCATAAGCTATGAGTCTAATCTGATTCGTTCTCTGTGTCACTAGATGGCAGGAAGACGATTCACCCGTGGTGGGGGTAGTGGTGCGCTCCCTCATGATGAGGAGCCTGAGCGGGAACCCACCAGCGGTGAGATGATGCGGATGATGCTGTAGATGATGCAAGTGCAGCAGGGCATGCTTTCTGCAAGTCCAGAATGCTCCACCTGCTCGAGCTGCCCGGGCTCTTCCGGATGCCCCTCGCTCTGAGCCAGGAGCGAAGCAATTTCGGGAGCTGGGTCCCGCATATTTTGATGGGTCTGAGGGTCCTCTGGCTGCCGATGAATGGATTCGGAACGTCGAGGACAATCTGAAGATGGCCAAGATCACCCCGGCTGGATGGGTTGATTTGGCGAAGAGGCAACTCAAGGATAATGCTCGGAATTGGTGGGATGCGGAAGAGAAGTTGTTGGTGGAGCCGATAGCTTGGGCTAGCTTCAAGGCCAGATTTGATGGTGAGTTCTTCCCGAAGGCTGCCAGGGAAGAGATGCTGCAGCGTTTTATCGATTTGAAGTAAGGGAACTCGTCGGTGGACCTATATCACCAAGAGTTCATGAGGCTGAGTCGGTTTGCACCGAAGATGGTGCAGGACGCTGAGGAGAGGGCTCAGAGGTTCCTGCAGGGGCTTGCTTCGGAGCTCCAGAGTTTTGTGACCTCTTCTGACCGGGAATCTTACTAGAAGGTTCTGGTCGCTGCCAAGAGGCAGGAGATACTCGTGAACCAGAGAAGGGGGTCTGTTGCTGGTGCTGGGAAGAGGCCTATGGAGCAGGCGAGAGCTGTGGTTAGACCTGGATTCAGGCCTAATCAGTCTGCTCAGTTTAAGAGGCCAGGAGGGCCTGTTCAGAAGTTTTGCCATTTCTGCGGCAAGCCTGGCCACATTAAGGATCAGTGTCGGAAGTTTTTGGGCCAGTGTCTGGTTTGTGGTGATGCTTCCCATGTCGCGAAGGATTGTCGACATGCGGGTTCGCTGCGGAGGGCACCTGTTGCAGCTCAGCCGTTGCAGCAGCGAGCGTCTGTTCCTGCTGGACGTGGAGCAGCTCTTGTTCCGCAGAGGCAGGCTTTTCAACAGGCGGTTCCGTCGAGGAGGCAGGCTTTTCTGATGACCGCTGCGGAGAGCGCGGCTGTGGATGAGGTTATCGCAGGTAATCCTCAATCTAGCTGTTATTTTCCTAGCTGGTTTGATTGTTAGATTATGTTGTTTGCTTGAACATGGTTGTTTGCTAGACTAGGGTTTGATTGTTAATTGTTTGTTAGGTGTGGTTTTGGTTTGCACATTTCCTGCACGAGTCCTCTTTGACTCTGGTGCATCGATGTGCATTATTTCTCGGAGCTTCGTGGAGAGGCATTCCTTGTCGACGTCCCCTCTTCCCAAGAGTTGGAATATCGTTACAGGGAATGGCGTGGTCTCGGTGCATCGTGGTTGCAATTCTTGCCCGTTGGTGGTCTGTGGACATGAGCTCTTCGCTGATTTCATTGTCCACGACATCATCAACTATGATGCAGTTCTTGAGATGGACTGGCTTGCGAGCTTCTATGCTACGATCGACTGTCGGAGAAAGAAGGTGGTGTTCGAGATTCCTGGACATCCAGTGTTTGAGTTCAGTCATGGTAGCAGTTTGCTTGGTCCTGTCAGGTTTCGGGCCAGGCCGGTGGAGGCTGTGGCTATGCAGATGGAGCTGGAGTGGCCGGCTGTGGTGCGTGATTTTGGTGACGTCTTCCCCGAGGAGATGTCTGGTTTGCCACCTGATCGAGCTCTAGAATTTTCTATCGATCTTGTTCCAGGTGCGCAGCCGATTTCGAAGGCGCCGTATCGTATGGCACCTGCAGAGTTGGAAGAGTTGCGGAAGCAGTTGGATGAGATTTTGCAGAAGGGTTATATCAACCCTAGTGTGTCTCCGTGGGGAGCACCGGTGTTGCTGGTGAAGAAGAAGGATGGTTCGCGTCGCATGTGCGTGGACTATCGGGAGTTGAATGCGGTGACCATTAAGAATAAATACCCGTTGCCTCGCATCGATGATATTTTTGATCAGCTTGGAGGTTCGAGGGTGTTTTCTAAATTGGATTTGAGGAGTGGTTACCATCAGTTGAAGGTGAAGAAGAATGATGTTCCGAAGACAGCATTCAGGACGAAGTATGGACACTATGAGTTTGTGGTTATGCCTTTTGGCGTAACTAACGCGCCCGCAGTTTTCATGAATCTGATGAACCTGATTTTCTACGACTTTTTGGATAAGTTTGTCGTTATCTTTATTGACGACATTCTGATCTATTCGAAGTCAGAGAAGGAGCTTGCCTCGCACTTAAGGACAGTGTTGGAGATTTTGAGGAAGCATCGGTTGTATGCTAAGTTTTCGAAGTGCGAGTTCTGGCTGGATAGAGTTGCTTTTCTCGGGCATGTGGTGACTGGAGATGGTATTTCTGTGGATCCCGAGAAGATTAGGGCCATCAGGGAGTGGCCTGTTCCGTCGTCTGCATCTGAGATTCGGAGTTTCCTTGGACTTGCTGGTTACTATCGGCGATTCATTAAGGACTTTTCTCGTATTGCTGAGCCGATGACCAGGTTGATGCGGAAGGATGTTGCTTTTGTTTGGTCGGGTGATTGTGAGGGTGCTTTTAGTATTCTGAAGGAGAGGTTGACGACTGCCCCTATTCTTGTTGTGCCTGATCGCAGCGGTGGATTTGAGATCTTTTGCGATGCTTCTGGCAAGGGTCTCGGTTGTGTGTTGCATCAGCACGGGCACGTTGTGGCGTATGCGTCTCGTCAGCTTAAGGTTCATGAGAAGAATTACCCGACGCATGATTTGGAGCTGACTGCCGTTGTGTTTGCTCTTAAGATTTGGAGGCACTTCCTGCTGAGTGAGAAAGTGAAGATTTTCATCGATCACAAAAGCTTGAAGTACATTTTCACTCAGAAGGAGCTCAACATGCGACAGCGTCGATGGTTGAAGCTTATGGCGGATTATGATATTGATTTGCAGTTTCACCCCGGCAAGGTGAATGTGGTTCCTGATGCTTTGAGTAGGCTTCCAGCGGTGATGATTTTGACCTCGCAGTGGAGATTACAGCAGGATTTTTGCGAGTCTGGTGTTGAGATTGTCCTTCCTGGGGAGGCTTCGTCGTTGATGTACATGCAGGTACAGTCGACGATCGTGGATTGGCTTAAGGCTGGCCAGGCTGAGGATCCGAAGCTGGTAAGGATTCGGGAGCAGGTGGAAGCCGGTCTGCGGACTGACTTTTTGATTCATGAGGATGGCTCGCTGAGGTTTGGAGCCAGGTTGTGTGTGCCAACTGGAGATATCAGAGAGGAATTGATGGTGGAGGGACACAGTTCGCCGTATTCTGTGCATCCTGCTGGCACCAAGATGTACCAGGATCTTCGTCTGAATTATTGGTGGCATGGTATGAAGAGAAGCGTGGCTCGGAGTGTAGCCAAGTGCTTGGTTTGCCAGCAAGTGAAGGCGGAGCATCAGCGTACGGCCGGGTTGCTACAACCGCTTCCGATTCCGGAGTGGAAATGGCAACACATCACCATGGATTTCGTGACTGGGCTACCTCGGAGTCCGAAGCAGAATGACGCGATTTGGGTGATCGTAGATCGATTGACCAAATCCGCGCACTTTATTCCGTTCCGAGTGGGACAGTCCACTGAGGCGCTAGCGAGGAGATATATGGAGGAGGTTGTTCGACTGCATGGAGTCCCCGTGAGTATCGTGTCGGACAGAGACACGAGGTTCACATCTCAGTTCTGGCAGAGTTTGCAGAAGAGCTTGGGTACGCGTCTGAGTTTCAGCACGGCGTACCATCCGCAGATGGCCAGTCCGAGAGGACGATTCAGATTTTGGAAGACATGCTGAGGGCGTGCATGTTCGATTTCAAGGGTTCGTGGGAGGACCATCTACACTTGGTGGAGTTCTCTTACAACAACAGCTTCCAGGCGAGTATTGGCATGGCGCCATTCGCCGCTCTTTATGGGAGGAAATGTCGATCGCCTTTGAGTTGGGATGACGTTGGTGATCGGGAGTTGTTGGGACCTGAGATGATCGTGGAGGCCGTGGGGATCGTCAGGAATATTCGGGAGAGGTTGAGAATTGCTCAGGACCGTTTTAAGCATTGGGCGGATGCTAAACGTCATCCTTTGGAATTTCAGCCGGGCGACCATGTGTTCTTGAAGATTTCCCCGAATCGCGGTGTGATTCGTTTCGGGAAGCGTGGGAAGTTGAGCCTGCGATACATTGGACCGTTTGACATTTTGGAGAGGGTTGGCGAGGTAGCTTATCGATTGGCCTTGCCGCCATCTTTAGAAGGAGTTCACAATGTTTTCCATGTGTCGCAGCTTCGTCGATACATTAGCGATCCATCTCATGCGGTGGATTTTTCGGAGATTACCGTTCGCCCCGATATGACGTATGACCAGCATCCAGTGCAGATTCTGGACAGGCGTCAGAAATTGCTTCGGAACAAGATTGTCAATCTTGTGAGGGTGATGTGGCGACACGGCTCACCTGGAGAGTCTACTTGGGAGAATGAGGATGAGATGCAAGAGCGTTTCCCACTTTTGTTTCCGGACTCGTGAGTATTCGGAAATTCCGAGGACGGAATTTTTCTTAAGTTGGGGAGGATGTAACGACTGCTTTTCATGTATCTGGATTTACTATAATATAATATATGTTTTGGTGGATTTTCTCCTCTCGTGTGGTTTTCGTCTCCGTAGCTTTCGTTTTCGATCAATTCGTCGTATTTTCTCGTTTCTTCCTTAGGATTGTTGATTTCGAAGTATGTCATTCGTGACGGACTTCATAACGGTCGTATCTTACTATTAGATCAAGCCTAGGAGTCTTAGGAATCGATCCCGGGGCCCCGCGCTCCGTATCGGAACTTTTGGTGCTCCTTAGCCGGTGTAAGAAGGGCCACCGACCGACTAGATGACGATCCAGTCGGTCGGCAATCCTTCTTGGACCGACTAGTTAGCTTTCTAAATTTCTCAGGAGTTACTGTTTATCGTTAGTCGGTCTAAGAACGTTGGTTGACCGACTAGGTTGCAAACTAGTCGGTCGGCAATGCTTCTTTAACCGACTAACACATCATCTTAATTTTAGTTGAGTTACTGTTTACTCTTAGTCGGTCTAAGAACGTTCATCGACCGACTAGATGCTAAACTAGTCGGTCAGTATTTGTTCATGGACCGACTAATTCTAAATCCTAATTTTGTACAGAAGTTACTGTTTACACTTAGTCGGTCTGCGTTGGTCGACCGACCGACTAGTTGCCAAACTAGTCGGTCATTGGTTGCTCTTTGACCGACTAGTCTGTGTTAAAACCCTAATTTCTGGGCAGCCGCCAGCCCAACCTATTTAAACCCAACCCAAACGTTTTCTTCTTCCTCAACACGACCCAAAACCCTAAAATCTTCCCCCTTGAGCCCCCATCTTCCTCCAAGCTTCATCCCTTCATTCCAAGCCCTAAATCCATCATCCAAACCATCCTTTCACTCTATCTACCTCTCATCATCCCCAAAATCTCACCAAATCCATCAAAATCCCCAAATCCCCCAAAGACCCTAGTTTCCCTAAACTTCTCCATTTGCTTCCATATCTGATCCTAGGGTTCCCCGGAGTGTTTCTTCCGCCTCCTCTCGGTAAGAAATCGATCTACCGTTGTTTTCATAACCTATTTATATTTTTATGAAACCCTAATAAAATTTCTTGTTGATTGATGATTGTTTCCCCAAAACAGCGATTTCCCCCGTAGATTAGCATCCGTGAGGCGAAGTGGTCGTCATCCCCGGTGCTAGGCAAGTGAAACTTGCCACTTAGGGTTTAGGCCATGTTTTAGGCCATTTGCTTGTTGTAGGCGTAAAAGAGGCTAGGCGACGAAATGATACTCGCCTAGGCGCAAATTGGGGAACTAGCTTGACAACGAAGCTAGTTCCGACATTTAGCATGTTGCACAATTACCATGTCATGTTTACTTTCAATTAACGGTACGCGAATTAAATGTCATGTCATTGCATTCTTGAGTGATCCCGTGATTGCGTAGCATCGCTACAATACTTGTGTTCCTGGCTCGTGACCAGAAGCGAGCATAATGAGTTGCTAACCCCAACGCTCGATATATTGAATTGTGAACTAAGAATGCGAGCTCATGTGCGGGGCAACCCCAGCTCACTAGCTGAGCTCCATGTGCGGGGACCCTGGCTCCATTTCGTGTGGGTATTGGGGGTGAGGGTTAAGCGGCCATTCAACTGGGGGTCTGTTTGATCAACAACTGCAGTTGTAAGGCGTAAACTCTTTGGGGTGGGGTAGTGTTTAGTGCCGATCGGTCTGAATGTTATACCATTCAGCGAAGGGCGTAAACATCTACAAACAACAATGAAACGTGATTTGTGTTTAGTGCCGATCGGTCTGAATGTGGTACCATTCAGCGAAGGGCGTAAACACCTACAAAATGCGAATTGATTGAGATTGATAGTAGCGTGGCTACTCTTGTCTTGTCTTGTCCCGATGATTGTTCTCTTGTACAAATTGTCTTGCCATGTTTTAATTGTGAACTCATGTTATAACTGTCATGTCATGCATACTATAACTGCTAGGTTGCTAGATGGCTCACTTTCAGTTTCCTTGCCCAAGTCTTTTAGACTTGCTGACATGTGCCCCTTTACTCTTTTGGGTGACACATGTTAGATCCCGAGCCTGAGTACCTTGTTGAGGACGAGGTGTTTGCTGACGCCGAGCTCGAGCTTGTGTCTGACGGGGAGTACGTGGACACTGGGGACCAGTCCTAGTGTCTTCGTGTGTTTTACTTTTGTTAGACAGTTGCTTTGTTTTCGGTGCGTAGCACCTATTAAATGTTATGTCGTTACTTTTGTTGGCCTTGTTCTGGGCCTTTAGACTCTTTCTTTTAGCCTGGTGGCTTTTCTGGATGTTGGACTTATTTTCATGTTGGACAATTTATGAGATGTGAGATTTTTATTTCATGTCTCTCCTTGTGTTATTATTGTTATTCCGTTGTGGTTACAGGGACCTGTTTATATTTTATTGACGCTTATCGGGTTTGGGGCTTCACAGCTCCACTCTCGTGCGGACCTTTTCACGTCTCGCCTCCATTTTAGGGAAGCGGGTCGTGACACCATGTCCACTTTCAGTGGAGAGGGTCTCGTGATCAGTTTACCCTTGTAACATGGTGGACATGGGAATTTGCCTTTTTGAAGAATCTTCAGGTTCTTCAGGTCAATGCCCCTGGAGTTCTTTATGATGCGGTACATCATAACAGAACCAGGGTGTCCCAGTCGACTGTGCCAGAGTTGAAATTCTGGTGTTTGGGGGCACTGCAGGTGCTCCACCATGGATGTTTCTGGAGTTTGTATACTTGTTTGGTAGAGTCCCGAGGGGAGTCCCTTGAAACGTTCCACAATGGTTTTTGAACCATTTGTAAGAGCCGTTACAAGCAAGTATTCCCTTTTATCTTCCTCGACCGTCTCTAAGTGATATCCGTTTAAACGGATGTCTTTAAAGCTTAGGAGATTTCGGATAGATTTGGGGGAGTATAACGCATTTTTAAGTGTTATTTGTGTGTTGCCGGGGAGCAATATAATTGCTTCCCCTGATCCTTCGATTATGTTTGCTGGTCCTGAGATTGTTCTCAGTGGGCCAGAATAGCTACTTACGCTCGTGAAGTAGTCTATGTTTTGAAGGATCGAGTGCGTCGATGCACTGTCCACTAGGCAGATAAGTTCCATATCTAAAGAAAAGGGGGAAAGACATTCAAGCAATGAAGAGAAAAGATTCACTTTCATAAATAAATGCTCAAAAATATTGTTTGACATGGAAATAAAACTAGATACGATGCATAAATTGAAGATACATTGCTAGTACATAGAAGTGGTCCAGATCTAGAGAGTGTCATCTCCCATGAAGTCTTCAGGAGTCCATGAGGTCTCTGCCAACGCTGCGCTCTCAATCAGGTTTGTCTCAGGTCGAGGCTTGAGGCTTGCCTGGTAGAGGTCCTGGAGGTGTTTTGCTGATTCTGGACCAGTGGCCCGTCATTCCGCATTTAGAGCACTTGTCCTCCCAGTCTTTCTTGGGAGTGCCACCTTTGTTGGGAATCCTCTTCTGCTTCTTGTCCACGAACTTCTGGTTCTGAGGAGGAGCTGGGGGAGTGGCCTTCTTCCGCTGCTTCTGTTCTTTCCATTTCTGGAATTTTGCCTTTTTGTCCGTCTTCTCCTTCTGGGAAGACTGGAAGTGAGCCTCTGCATGAGGTGGCAATGGAGCGGAGCCAGGAGGGCGCAGGTTGTGGGTGGCAACCAACAGGTCTCTGTTCTGTTCAGCCATAAGCAGGCATGAAAGCATGTCAGAGTACTTTGTGAACTTCCTCTCTCTATATTGTTGCATAAGGATCATGTCCTTTTCGTGGAAAGACGTGAACGTCTTTTCCAGCAACATCTTCTCCGTCACTGGTTCACCACACAACTTCAGGCGTGAGGTGATGCGGAAGAGAGCTGAGTTGTACTCCGCTACGGATTTGAAATCCTGTATGCGGAGGTGAGTCCACTCGTACTGTGCACGGGGGAGTATGACATCCCTCTGATGTCTGTACCTCTCCTCGAGTGCATCCCACAGCTCGTAAGGGTCCTCTACAGTGAGGTACTCGTCCTTTAAGGTCGAGTCTAAGTGTTTCCTGATATATATAATGGCTTTCGCCTTTAATATATCGGAAACTTCCTCTGTATGAGGTGCTTCCACTGAAGCCTCCTTGTTTGCTGGGGCAGTACTTGTTGTTGCCTTTTCAGTCTGTGTGAGACTGAAACCATGAGAGCGCAGATGGAACTTCAGGTCCAACTGCCAACTCAGGTAGTTTGACCCATCGGCCTTCAGGACCGAAAAGTCGACATTTGCGAGTCTGGCCATTTAATGATCTAGAAATGTAAAGAAAAACAGCATGTATCATTTAACTGAGTAAGGTAGACATCCATGCATGTAATGTAAACATTTTCATAGCATGAATTTAATTAATGTGATTTTAACATACATGCTTTTTTCAGATAATGTGAATAATTAATTAATAAAGATTAACATTCACGCATGCAGTTAAGAAGTTTCATTGTAACATTAAACATGGTATTTAAACTAATTAACAACCACGCAGTTAATGCATAAGCAATGAAACAGAAAGAAAATGACTTAGGACTATGGGGATCAGCCAGCCGACACCGAAAAATAAAAGAAGTACAGTTCGAAGTTACATCAAAAATAAATGCATGAAAAAATAAAGTACAACTCGGGAACTTCAGAGAGAAGCCCCTATCTTCGTTGTGCGAACGCCTTCAGCTTCTTTTTGGTGTCCTTCGGTCTTCTTTTTACATTTTCATCCTCACATACAAATTTCTCTCAAAGAAAAGAAAAATTGCAGGAATTTAAAACGGTGTCGGAAACCTGGCTGATCCCTAAAAACATAGCCTAATATTGCACATCCACGCAGATAATATATTCGAGACATACAACCACGCAGATAATCAAAACACAGGCATTTTAAAAATAATTTAAATTTGTGTGCGGCGTGCAAAAAAAACTTTTTTTTTGAAAAACTTTTACCTTTTGATCCATATTTTAATGTTTTATTTTACCGCTATAGAAACCCTTTAAAATTTCTTTTAATTATTGTGGGCTTTTTAGGGCCAAAATAAGTAAAAGAAAAATAATTTATGTGAATGGGCTAATTTTCTGGCCTTTTGGGCCATGAAAACAACCCATTAGGGTTAATATTGGGCCTCCCCCGAAGAATGGCCCGTTAGGGTTAGGGTTTCAGGAAACCCTAGGGGGGCCCACGGCGTGTCACCGCGACTGCAGGCCGCGGCCGCCGCGGCGTCAGGCCGCGGCGCATGGCCGCGGCGTCAGGCCGCGGCTGCCGCGGCCTGAGGCCGCGGCATGCGATTTCCGCCGGCGGCGCTACGGAGGCGCCGTCGTTTCGCCCTACGGGCGTGCGGATTTTTGGATCAAAGGCGGAGGTAAAAACGGATTTTTCAACTATTTAGATCGCTAAAAACAGATTTTTATTGTTTTTAGGCATGCAGATCTAATAAAAAATTGAATTTTACCGTGTTTATAAACTTTTTGATCCTAAAACATGCAGATCTAATGAGAAAAGCAAGTTTAGATCTAAAAAGTTTTGATTTTTACCTCTAGATTCGACGAGGAATCTAGTCGACGGTTGGTGAAGGATGCCCTTTTCGCTCCCCGTTGAGAAGATTACGATCTTCTTGAATCTGAGCGATTGATGGATCTCCTTCCCCGCGAGCCGCCGTCTCCTCCAACGAGCATGATCGTGCTGATAACGTGTTATGAAGGGAAATATTAGGGAAATAGGTGTAGAGGGAAAGAGCCCCCTACACTCATATATATAGCTTTCAATAGTGGGCTTGGATACCCAATGGGCCTCATGGGCCTATTCATAACATATTTCATTATAAACTCATTTATATTGCTTATTGATTCTCTCGGTTGTGAGAGAAGGTTGTGATCCCAGGTTGTGGGATTCACTATTGCCATTGCATGTATGATTTGATCTTGTGAAGGGTTTTCACAATATATTCATAGTGGAAATCTTGGGTTAGGGTTTCTAACCTAAGTATCCGGAGGGGATCCGGGTGGTTGGGACGTAGGATCACCGGGAACAAGTCGGGGAGACTTGGGTGGATCCGAACCCAGTAATATCAATTGTTTGCATTGTTAATTTTGTTGTTGTCATCAATTTAAGCTTCCGCAAATTGATTGGTAGTTGTTTGCACGATAATTAGGAATTATACTCCTTGTTATTTTTAAAGTACTATTCACCCCCCTCTAATACTTGTGCAGTAGCTTGTAGGGCATTACATTTGGTATCAGAGCCAGATACTTAGCTATGTCTGCCAACGACAACAAGACCGTTCGTCCACATGCGGATTATGGATCCTTCAGGAACCGTGAAGGAGCGTCTTCGGTCATGGAAGGACATTCCTCGACTAGGCCTCCATTCTTCAACGGCGTCAATTATGGATATTGGAAATACCGGATGGAAACGTTCCTCCGGAGCGCCTCATTGTGGAGAATTACCATGTCGGAGTACAATGTGCCTACCGAAGAAGATTTCGACAAGTGGACTACCGCGGAGGTCGCCGCGGAGATTACAAATGCCAAAGCAATGAATGCTTTACAATGTGCATTGGAACCCGAAGACTTTAATAAGATATGCACATGTAAGAGTGCATATCAAATTTGGAATTCGCTCCTCATTTTGCATGAAGGAACGAGTCGGGTAAGAGATTCTAAACTCGTAGTAGTCAATAGAGATTACGAATTGTTTCATATGGAACAGGGAGAAAAGATGAAGGAGTATTATGCTCGCTTCGTCGACATAATGAACGAGTTGGAAGCTCTCGGGAAAACCTACACCCAAAAGGAGAAGTGTTCAAAGCTTATCGAAGGACTTCCTTCTTCTTGGGAGAAACGTACCTTCGCCATCGAGGAAGGTAATGACATGAATAAGTATACCGTAGTTCAATTGATGGGTACTTTGATGTCATACGAGGTACGCAAAGATAGCAAGGTGAAGTTACAAGAAAAGATGAAGTCCTATTTGAACCAAGACGTGCCTAAGAAAAAGGCGATTGCGTTCAAGGCGGCTCCATCCACCTCTACCGATGATGAGGACTCGGAAGAAGAAATGGACATGGAATCCATTGCACTCATGGCAAAGAAGTTCAATCGCTTCTTCCGAAAGGGTAACTTCAAACAAAAATCTAAATTTACTTCTACTAACGCCTCTCCACCTTTGTGCTTTAAATGCAATAAGCCAGGACACATCAAAGCGGATTGTCCTCAAAACAAGCAAAAGGGGAAGTGGAAGGCGCCAAAGTACAACAAATCAAAGAAGTACAAGAAAGGCGATAAGAAAGGATTTGTCGGCTTCACCGACTCCGAAGAGGACTCTTCAAGCGGGGAGTCGGATGATGAGAAGGTGGAGCAAGCACACGCATGTTTCATGGCTAACGAGGAAAATGCTCAAGAACCCGCCTCCGATGATAGCGAGGATGATAGCGATGAGGTAACTATGGATGATCTTAGACTAGCTAATGAGCAAATATGGAATAGATATGCTAAATTAGTTGAACGATACACTAAGACTAAAGATGAGCTAGTTACCATTCAAACCTCACCTAAAAATATTATCACCAACAACGACACCGTTGTTGAAGGGTTAAGAAATGAGATTATTGATCTCAAATCTAAACTTGAACATGTTAGTATTGAGGATCCGGAAGAACATAAGATAGCGGATTTGACTTCTCAAAACTCGACGTTGAGTATTGAGAATGAGAATCTTAAATCTCGTGTTTATGTGCTCACATCGCAAGTATCCACTTTGGATACTTCTTTGCGTTCTATCACCGAGAAATATGAGAACACATTAGGCCGAATCAATGAATTCAATAAGAGTAAGGGCCATTTGGATAATATCCTAAAAGACTTACTTCCGGCCAAACACCACATTGGCTTGGGGTATACGATGGGAAATTCGTCCAAGTCGGTCACTACTTTTGTTAGGCCAACTTCCGGTGCTTCGACGAGTGGTAGCAAACACTCTATTGGTAGTTCATCTACCAATGGTGCTTCCACCTCGTCCACACCCTCTTTCGGAAAGAAACCCACTTTGGGTGGACCTCCAAAGAAGAGTCATGCCAACATGTACACCAATACCATGCCACGTAGGAACACACGTCCTACTCCACCGGCTCACACATATGATGATTTTTATGCTACACGTTCACGGGCACGTGCACACCATGTGAGACACCCTCACGCACGTGTTCCCTCACATGCATATGTTCACCCACAACATCATATGAATAATTATCCACATGCACCATTTCATCATGTTCCTTATGCCTATCCATGACATGCATCACATAGAAATCAACAACGCAAGCATGCTCCCAATAGGATGAAGGCTCCCAAAATATTCTCAATTTGGAGCCCAAAGGACACTTCCATGAATGAAAAACAAGTTTACATGAATGCTTATTTTTCGGATGTTGTGCATAGTAGAAATTATGTGGGGAAGTCTAAGTCCAATTGGACTTGGCTTCCAAAGGTCTAACCTTTGAGGACCAAATGATCTTGGGTACCATGAAATGATTGTAGGGGATTCGGCGGTTCCCTTAGGGCACAAAAACTCTAGTCCCGTCCTAAGTCGGACGGAACATAGACATAAAAAGAGTAGCAGCGGAAGGAAAACCAGTTACTCTAAATTAACATGCAAGTTAAAACATTTTTAACTTGGCCCTAAGGTCCAAGACCCTATGCCAAGATCTATGCCGACTTGGGATGTGTCTGACCATCCCAAGAAGGATCTAGCCTACTGCGATTAAACTAAACTAATGCTAAAAATACTTTAACCACATACCCGGAATCTCAGCCCTGGAGCAGGCGAGATGTTCCGCGCCGTCTTCCGAGCTGCTCCCGTCCCACGCCGAGCCGCTCCTTGAACCGCTCCTCGAACCGCTCCTCGAACCGCTCCGCATCCCGAGGCCATCAATCCACGTGCCGCCGAGCCAACCAACCGCCGAAGAAAGTTTCACGCGAGTGAAACCTCCGCCAAGATTTCAGATTCAGAATCCGAACTCCTTTGTAGCTTTGCTAGAGCCCGCAGGAGTAAGGCAGAAATTTAGGGAGAAGAGAAATATTTAATTTAAGCTTAGATCCGAGCGTGCTCCAACATTTACGAGAGCCGCTCAGATCTAGAGCTTGGGACGAGTTTTGAGAAAGGGGGGAGACCCCTATTTATATAGGCGGCGGACTCTCCCCTTTTCTCAAAATCCGATGTGGGACTAAAAATTAGAGTTAATTAAATCAAGTTAGTTTGCACTTCACAAATTGCAAACTTCCGTGAATTTTAACTCACTGACCGTTGAGCTTCAGGATTGATACAACCTATCAATACGACAAGCGTTCAACGGTGAACGCATAGGAAAAAACCGTTCGTCAATCGGAGGTCGTTTGACCCTCCAATTGAGTGTCGAAGTGTGCCAAAAACCCCACCCAAAAACACAAACCCAGCCGTCGCAAGAAGCACGTAGCCCTAGGCTGCGTGCAGGCCCCGCAGTGCCAGGCGCGTGCAGCGCACGCGCCCCGAGGCGCGTGCGCTGCACGCGCCTCTGCGCGCGCGTGGCGGCCCGTGCAATGCACGGGCATGCATTGCATGGGCCCGGGCAAAGCCCGGGCCCGAGAATCACCCAGGCGCCCTTGTGGGCGCCTGGTCTTCGGCCAACCGGGGGGCGCCACGTGGCGCCCCTTGGTTTCTCTTTTGCGGCTGAGACAAGCCCGGCCATTGGGCCGGGCCCACACTCTATTAAATACTGTTTATTTAAAGGTGTGGGTTTTATTGTTTGGGTCTGTTTTGGGCTCTCTACTTAAACATTTTAAATAGACTTATTGGTCTCGTTTGGACTCCGTTTTCGACGCGGTTCGAACCTGGGTCTAGACCGGGATATTCCCGTCTTACCCGTGAACTTTTCCTTGCGTTTATTTTATTAAATATTGTATTAAACAATTTAATACATATTTAATCGCTTTTGCATCAAATGCAAAATAGTCCCTATCTAAGCTTAAATTACCATATTGCATCAAATGCAATTATTTCATCCCTTGCATCAAAAATGCAATTATTCTCCCTAACTAATTTCTACCTATTACTAGACGAAGCGTTACACTCTGTGTGAGACCCTACAGCCTGACCCTTACAACAGGTTGGGCTCGAAGCCCTATACGGCAGTGACCACGAGCAGTGGTTGCCGTCCCTGCTTCAGGAATCATCATTATGTGGTTGACTCATTGACATGAGTATTGTCGGGACCACCTGACTGTTTCCGTGATGATTTCCGCAGTTATAGTCTCTTCGTCCAAATTGTGTCGTGTAGATCAAGTCTAGGGTACGGTCAAAACTGTCAACCCCAATAACTTGACTCCGGTTAGTTTCTATCGATCTTTAGTCAACTAATGTTGGACTTCTTCCAACATACTCTGCGCAGAGTTTTTACTAAAGACCGAACTAACTCTACGACACTAACTCACATTGACCGGGAGAGACGAATCCTTTCTTGGTCATTACTCGCCTCGTACGTTTCAAGTGACACCCAATCAAAAGACCTTTCGACAGGCCTTGCCTCGAAGCTAGGTCAGTTGATCTAAGTGGCACCGTTCATGCACAGGTCTGTCAAAATGACCTCAAGTCAAAAGACCAACTATCCTATCATCACTTAGAGTTATCACTGACAGATTGGTCAATATAACCATATGATAACTCTAGTGGATCGTTCAGTGAACTCATTCTAATGAGCACCTGTGTCTCGTCTTCGACTTCGCCAAGTCAAACGATCATGAGATCATCGCCACCGCTAAACGGTGAAGACTAAGACACAATGGTCTATCCGATGTTTCGATATCCCTGTCTCGAAACATCTACGACCATGAACCATTTCAGACTTATGCTACAGACGGTCAAACGTTTCTCCATGATCGAGATACTCATCTCGATACCCATTTGACCTTGCATAAAGTCTCAGGACTTTACCTAAGTTGATATCTAACGTTAGCTACATTACAATATAACTTAGATAAATTATTACCAAACAGCTTACTGTTATTTCGAACAAGATGTTTGTGCTATTCACACAGGAATAAATGGCCTCGAGGGCATCATATTCCTACATCTCCAACTTGCACTCAGGCCCATTTATCTCGATATCTAATATCGTTTTCACACATAAGTTTTCCCAACTTCATGTGATAGAGCCTTCGTGAGTGGATCTGCTAAAACCGTCTACACTATAGACTTAAGGGGTTTCTATGTTTATGTTAGACCAATCATTTGAATCTCATTCAAATAATTCATTTGGTCTATCAGAATCTATAATATTTTATTTTCCTGGATCTTATCCAGTTCATCGTACCTTACGATAATAATTTTAAATTAGTTATTGGTCATTGCAAATGGTTCATATCTATTTCTGATAAATAATCAAACTCTTTGATTACTTAATTCAAAATATATGTTCCATCTCTTTGATGTCTCGCATGTAATTTACACGCTCCCACTGATCTTGAAAACTCTCTGGCTAATTCATACAAGTTGGTTCGTCTAAATCATATTTAGAAAAACGAACTTATAAGTGAATGCTCCAATTTTCGTGGTCAACATAAGCGTTTTACATCGAGCTTGGTCCGAGTAGATCTGTACACATCTGCTGGCGAGATGATTTCAACTAATCCGTTTTAAAGAAATTAGGATGAAAACCGTTCTGGTCCAACAAGATTGTACTTCACTATTTTCCTTTCTGCACCAATCTTTTAACTTAAAGATTTACTTGCAGAAAGTGAGGAAACGTTTTCCTTGGGCACGTAAACTAAATTCTCAAATTTATTTACGCACACGGACCTGCATCAAGTTTTAAATCGGAGTTACTACTCCGAATTTCATCTTGGAAGTTTGACTAAGTCATCATCAGTTATGATGTCTAACTCGACAATCCGTCTCACGAGATTCGAGTAATTATACAACTTCCTTACGATTGATTTATTGAATATATTATTGATAATGCCCTTATAGAACATTATCAAAACCTAGGCATTACTATCTGGGACTTAACCCAGAGGGAGGACTTAACTCAGAGTCACTTATTTATGGATCGTACCAAGTCTAACTAAGTGTGATTCATACCTGTTAACACTCTGATGTGTTAACAGACTTGATCTGAGAGAAAGTCACATTTTCTTTTAATTACACAAGATTTTATGTAGCTAAGTATTTGACCATTCGATCTAATCGAATCAGTTTAAATACTTTCGTCATTTCGTTCTTTATTTTATCAGACTTGCGTTTCATCAAGAACACGTGTCTTAATAAAATATACGAATAACTTATTTTGTTAAAAGTAGACTCGGGTACATCAGTATGTACAAGACTGAGTTCGACAACTCATTCTCCCACTGTCTCACAGATGGGTTTCGGCCATTGTATCTAAGAGGCTAAGACTCACAAGTGTCCGTAGACTTCATAATACGAGAGGTCAGACCCCTCTTTATGTGACTTGTGAAGCTTAATCTCTAGATACGGCCTAGTCTAATTTTACCATATAAGTTTGCTACTATCTTGTGTATTTATATTAACATTTAATATATATTTAGTTATTTACAAATTACTTAACACAAAACATTACTTCAGAAGCAATGTGACGACATTCGTCAAAATGTGTTAAACGTCTTTTGTATAACAATTCATTCTGAAATTGTGACATCAAAATATGTCACATTTTCATTTCCTCCTACTTATGCCTTTACTAATGATAAATTAAACTAACTTTCTCAATTGACTTTCCGAAGTGCCTTCTTCCCTTTTCTAAATCACATTTAGATATCAACATAAATAAACAGCTATGCAAGCAACTTATGTATCCAAACGCTTGAGCTTTGCAATCTTGAGTGTAGCTCAAGAAGTTGCTTGTCTCAAGATCCGGTTGGGATACATAGTTTTGCACCGCTCATGCACTCGTATTCGACTCAAACGGTTTAATCGAATTTTGAACTTTGCGGATCAAAATTGTTTGTCCATACAACCTTGAGGGTAGCTCGACAAGTTGTAGGGAGAAACATACTTTGAATGTCCTATATGTTCAAGCTGCCTCATATAGAGACGAGTGACATGTAGCTTTAATTTGTTTGTTGGACCCAGAACTTAATGAAATCATATTTCTTAAGTCTGTTCTTTAGAAGGTCATTTAATATCAACGAGAATATAGTTTTAATTCTATCAATTAGAATTTAACTTGATATTCAATTTAATCAACTTATTGACCAGTTAACTAATTCCAATATTATCAATTGATTCTTTCGGTAAACATAGTCTTGCCCTAGTTTTAGCATATGTTCAATATTAAATATAGGTAGATTGGCTTTTATCTATCTATATCCTCCCACTAATTTTACGAACGTTTTAAAGCTTAATAACGAACGATTTAATCGAATTAAAATTAATGGGTAAGAGTTCCAATCACCTTGAGTCTAAACAACCTTGAGTGTAGCTCAACAAGTTGATTGACTCTGTGATCGGAAGATGACTCTTCATCGATCATATCGGATATGACTCTCTTAATCGGTTTTTGCCCCTAGCCATTTGTGATCATGAGTGTGCTCATCCAAATCACAATGTCTAGTCTAGTCGGACCCTTGTTTTCGTGTCTAGCCTGACTTGCCCCGCAGCTCGGTGTATGCACGACACGTTGGTTTGGGTCAGGTCTTAGACTACATCTAGGCAGACTACATCGTTGACTTAACTTACGCCGGCGCTCGGGGTACGAGACGACGGTTAGGGTTAGTCAAGATTTCATCTTATGTATTCAAGGAGTTGGTTTCTACAGGGTTGCCATGTCACAGCTTGAGTGTATCTCAACAACTATAACACGGGCCCTATAGTTGCTAACCCCTAAAACAAGGAGGGCTACGGCTAATCTTGAAAAAGACCATTAACGTATTTGACTTAGATATAGTCCAGGGTGTCATACAATCATGATTCGCGACATTGCGGTCCAGCGGAACTCAGCCAGGGAATTGACTAAGCCAGGATCACTACCCCTTGGACTAGCAAGGGTTGACCCAGAACTCTTAGCCAAGCACATTGACTGGATCATGGTCCATTGAATGAAGCTTGTCATTTTTGTATGTATGCCATAGACTAAACAGCTTTTATTAACAACTAATTAATCCTATCAACTAGTTGAATCCTTAAATTCAAAATTTTTAGGATTTGTTTAATAACTTTTATTAAGTCCTTATCAACTATAAGGTTCACGTGCTACCCTAATCGTTATTAGGATTTTAATAAATTTTTATTAACAACGCTAGAAGCGAAGTCCTTTAATGAAAATTAATTATAACAATTTAGAATTGAAAATTCATTTAAAAGGACTACCCTAATCAGGAATTAGGTCTTAATATTGTTGTTAATGATTTATTAAAACATAGCAGGTCATTAAAATTCAAGTAATAAATTTTAATCATTTTTAATGGCTAACCTAAAGGGTTGTCTTGTGTTATCAAATAAGGGACAAGATAAACAAGCCATTGAAATAAAGCTACACTAATTTTATCAACATAAAATGAAAGTGTATATCTATTTAACAATTAAATAAACTAAGTTTATCACATAAACAATTTTAGCATGCATAAATTTAACATTTAAATATAAAATATGATTTTAAAATATTTTATTTTTATCTCATAAAAACTTAATTTTAAAATCACAAATTGCATGCTACTTAAAAAATTTATCGCATAAACATTTAAAGCCTTAAAATCAATTTTAAAATTTATCACATAAACTTAAAATCATCATTTTAAAATTTTCATGCTTAAAAAATTTTATCATATAAAAATTTTTAGGCATCCAAAATAAATTTTAAACTTTTAAAGATTTAAAAAATTAGTTTTAAAATTATCACATAAATTTTAAAACGTCATTTTAAAAAATTTCCATGTTCAAAAATTTCAACAAAAAAAAAAAAAATTTTAGAACATCTAAAACATTTTTTAAAATTTATCTCATAATTTTAAAAACATTTTTAAAAAATATTTAAAAGCATTCTTAAGTTTAAAATTAATCGCAGTAACTAGATCGCTACGCAAACCTAGGCTCTGATACCACTGTTGGGATGTTGGGCGATTCCCTTAGGGCACAAAAACTCTAGTCCCGTCCTAAGTCAGACGGAACATAGACATAAAAAGAGTAGCAGCGGAAGGAAAACCAGTTACTCTAAATTAACATGCAAGTTAAAACATTTTTAACTTGGCCCTAAGGTCCAAGACCCTATGCCAAGATCTATGCCGACTTGGGATGTGTCTGACCATCCCAAGAAGGATCTAGCCTACTGCGATTAAACTAAACTAATGCTAAAAATACTTTAACCACATACCCGGAATCTCAGCCCTGGAGCAGGCGAGATGTTCCGCGCCGTCTTCCGAGCTGCTCCCGTCCCACGCCGAGCCGCTCCTTGAACCGCTCCTCGAACCGCTCCTCGAACCGCTCCGCATCCCGAGGCCATCAATCCACGTGCCGCCGAGCCAACCAACCGCCGAAGAAAGTTTCACGCGAGTGAAACCTCCGCCAAGATTTCAGATTCAGAATCCGAACTCCTTTGTAGCTTTGCTAGAGCCCGCAGGAGTAAGGCAGAAATTTAGGGAGAAGAGAAATATTTAATTTAAGCTTAGATCCGAGCGTGCTCCAACATTTACGAGAGCCGCTCAGATCTAGAGCTTGGGACGAGTTTTGAGAAAGGGGGGAGACCCCTATTTATATAGGCGGCGGACTCTCCCCTTTTCTCAAAATCCGATGTGGGACTAAAAATTAGAGTTAATTAAATCAAGTTAGTTTGCACTTCACAAAGTGCAAACTTCCGTGAATTTTAACTCACTCACCGTTGAGCTTCAGAATTGATACAACCTATCAATACGACAAGCGTTCAACGGTGAACGCATAGGAAAAAACCGTTCGTCAATCGGAGGTCGTTTGACCCTCCAATTGAGTGTCGAAGTGTGCCAAAAACCCCACCCAAAAACACAAACCCAGCCGTCGCAAGAAGCACGCAGCCCTAGGCTGCGTGCAGGCCCCGCAGTGCCAGGCGCGTGCAGCGCACGCGCCCCGAGGCGCGTGCGCTGCACGCGCCTCTGCGCGCGCGTGGCGGCCCGTGCAATGCACGGGCACGCATTGCATGGGCCCGGGCAAAGCCCGGGCCCGAGAATCACCCAGGCGCCCTTGTGGGCGCCTGGTCTTCGGCCAACCGGGGGGCGCCACGTGGCGCCCCCTTGGTTTCTCTTTTGCGGCTGAGACAAGCCCGGCCATTGGGCCGGGCCCACACTCTATTAAATACTGTTTATTTAAAGGTGTGGGTTTTATTGTTTGGGTCTGTTTTGGGCTCTCTACTTAAACATTTTAAATAGACTTATTGGTCTCGTTTGGACTCCGTTTTCGACGCGGTTCGAACCTGGGTCTAGACCGGGATATTCCCGTCTTACCCGTGAACTTTTCCTTGCGTTTATTTTATTAAATATTGTATTAAACAATTTAATACATATTTAATCGCTTTTGCATCAAATGCAAAATAGTCCCTATCTAAGCTTAAATTACCATATTGCATCAAATGCAATTATTTCATCCCTTGCATCAAAAATGCAATTATTCTCCCTAACTAATTTCTACCTATTACTAGACGAAGCGTTACACTCTGTGTGAGACCCTACAGCCTGACCCTTACAACAGGTTGGGCTCGAAGCCCTATACGGCAGTGACCACGAGCAGTGGTTGCCGTCCCTGCTTCAGGAATCATCATTATGTGGTTGACTCATTGACATGAGTATTGTCGGGACCACCTGACTGTTTCCGTGATGATTTCCGCAGTTATAGTCTCTTCGTCCAAATTGTGTCGTGTAGATCAAGTCTAGGGTACTGTCAAAACTGTCAACCCCAATAACTTGACTCCGGTTAGTTTCTATCGATCTTTAGTCAACTAATGTTGGACTTCTTCCAACATACTCTGCGCAGAGTTTTTACTAAAGACCGAACTAACTCTACGACACTAACTCCCATTGACCGGGAGAGACGAATCCTTTCTTGGTCATTACTCGCCTCGTACGTTTCAAGTGACACCCAATCAAAAGACCTTTCGACAGGCCTTGCCTCGAAGCTAGGTCAGTTGATCTAAGTGGCACCGTTCACGCACAGGTCTGTCAAAATGACCTCAAGTCAAAAGACCAACTATCCTATCATCACTTAGAGTTATCACTGACAGATTGGTCAATATAACCATATGATAACTCTAGTGGATCGTTCAGTGAACTCATTCTAATGAGCACCTGTGTCTCGTCTTCGACTTCGCCAAGTCAAACGATCATGAGATCATCGCCACCGCTAAACGGTGAAGACTAAGACACAATGGTCTATCCGATGTTTCGATATCCTTGTCTCGAAACATCTACGACCATGAACCATTTCAGACTTATGCTACAGACGGTCAAACGTTTCTCCATGATCGAGATACTCATCTCGATACCCATTTGACCTTGCATAAAGTCTCAGGACTTTACCTAAGTTGATATCTAACGTTAGCTACATTACAATATAACTTAGATAAATTATTACCAAACAGCTTACTGTTATTTCGAACAAGATGTTTGTGCTATTCACACAGGAATAAATGGCCTTGAGGGCATCATATTCCTACAATGATATGATCATCTTTAGGTACTCAAGAAAAATAAGCGGAGCAACAAAGTTAAATTTGGCTCCAAGGATGGGTGGATACTCGATAGCGTGTGTTCAAAACACATGACGGGCGATGCTCAATTGCTTTCCGGAGTGGTGCCCATTGCTAATGGGAACCGGGTAGTCTTTGGAGGCAACGAGAGCGGAACCATCGTCGGTGTTGGTAAAGTGGGTAACCCATCTAAACCCTTAATTAGTGATGTTTATCTAGTTAATGGTTTAAATCATAATCTTATTTCAATAAGCCAACTTTGTGACAAAGGTTACAAAGTTAGCTTTGCGAAAGGATTGTGTCATATTTTGAATGATAATAATGATTTATTATTTTCCGGCACACGCCATAAAGATATTTATATTTTGGATCTTCCTAAGTCATATGAACAATGTCTCGTTGCCAACACAAGTGAACAACACTTATGGCATCGACGCTTTGGACATGCGAACTTTGGAACACTTTATAAGCTTTCAAAATTAAATTCCATTAAAGGTTTTCCGAAGCTTGTTTTTGAAAAGAAAAGTTTTTGTGATTCTTGTCAACGTGACAAGCTTCCTAAATCTTCATTCAAACCTAAGAAAAGCATTTATACTAAACGGCCACTAGAGCTATTACATCTAGATTTATTTGGGCCAACTAGAGTTGCTTCCTTAGGAAATGCAAGATATGGACTTGTCATCGTAGATGATTATTCGAGATTTACATGGGTATTTTTCTTATGTAATAAAAATGAAGCTTTTGAAAACTTCACAATATTTGTGAAGAAAGTGCAAAATCTCATCGGAAGCACCATTGTCACTATTCGTAGTGATCATGGGGGTGAATTTGAGAATGAGTCTTTCTCAAATTTTTGTGATGATCTTGGAATTACTCACACGTTTTCTTTCCCTCGCGCACCTCCTCAAAATGGTGTTGTTGAGAGGAAGAATAGAACGCTTGTGGAGTGTGCTCGCACTATGCTCGAAGATAGCCAACTTGGTCATCAATTTTGGGCGGAAGCGGTACACACCGCTTGTTATGTGTTTAATAGAATACTTTTGAGGCCCTGCACCAAACAAACTTGTTATGAATTGTTGTTTGGTAGATTGCCTTAAGTTAAACATTTTCGTGTTTTCGGTGCAAAATGTTTTATTAAAAACACTTATGAAAATTTGGACAAGTTTGATCCGAGATCGGATGAGGGGATATTTGTTGGGTATTCCTCACGTAGCAAAGCCTACCGGATATACTACAAAAGATCCTCTACGATCGAGGAATCACTACATGTCTCTTTTAATGAGAATTTCATTCCTTCTAGAATTTCAAATGATGATGATTCTATGGATGTTTTATGTGATTCTTTTGAAAATTCTAAGTCTATTGATTCAATTGATTCTATTGATACTAACCCAACTAATGAGGTTGTTGATAATGTTCCTAGTGATCAGGGAATTCCCAAACGGCTTCATACGGTTCGTGACCATCCCCATGAGCAAGTTATTGGCAATATTCATGATAGAGTCAAGACGAGATCGCAAGTCCACCACTTCACCAATTGTGCATTTGCCTCATCGATAGAGCCAAAGAATATAGTTGAAGTGTGCGAAGATAGTGCTTGGATCCTTGCCATGGAGGAGGAACTCATTCAATTCGAGAGGAATGAGGTATGGGAGCTTGTTCCTTTGCCATCGAAGAACCACACCATCATAGGGACAAAGTGGATCTTCAAGAACAAAACCGACGAAAACCAAGTCGTCGTCCGGAACAAAGCTCGGTTAGTAGCTCAAGGCTATCGACAAGAGGAAGGTATCGATTTCGAAGAATCCTTCGCTCCGGTAGCTAGATTAGAATCAATTAGATTACTTTTGTCTTTTGCATGCCTTAAAAATTTTAAATTATTTCAAATGGATGTTAAAAGTGCATTTTTAAACGGAGATGTCGTTGAGGAAGTTTACGTTTCTCAACCTCCGGGCTTTATAAATGAAAAATTTCCAAATCATGTTTTTAAACTAAAGAAAGCTCTTTACGGTTTGAGACAAGCTTCTCGAGCTTGGTATGATCGCCTAAAGAATTTTCTTTTGGATTTGAATTTTAAAATGGGCGAAGCCGATTCTACACTTTTTGTTAAGCATGCGAATAATGATATTTTATTAGTTCAAATTTATGTTTATGATATCATTTTCGGTGCTACTAACTTCACTCTTTACGAAGAGTTTTCTAATGTGATGAAGGAACAATTTGAGATGAGCCATATGGGCGAACTCAAATATTTCTTAGGTCTCCATATTCGCCAATTGAACGATGCAATCTTCATCCACCAAACGAAATACACGGTGGAATTGCTAAAGCGATTTGGAATGGAGAATGCCTCCGGGAAAAAGACTCCTATGAGCACTACAACGCATCTTGATAAAGATACGGGCGGAAAAGATGTAGACATTCGTCTATATCGAGGTATGATAGGTAGTTTACTTTATCTTACCGCAAGTAGGCCCGATATTATGTTTGCCATTTGTATTTGTGCTCGTTATCAGTCTCAACCTAAGGATTCTCACTTAGTAGCGGTAAAACGTATTTTTCGCTATCTAAGTTACACTTTAGATTTTGGATTACTTTATCCGAAATCTAGCACATATGAGTTAGTCTCATATAGTGACGCTGATTATGCGGGATGCAAATCCGACAGGAAGAGTACTAGTGTCACTTGCCATTTTATAGGAAATTCCCTTGTCTCTTGGTTTTCCAAGAAGCAAAATTCGGTATCACTTTCAACCACCGAGGCGGAATACATTGCCGCCGGTGCCGCTTGTGCCCAGGTTCTTTGGATGAGACACACACTAAAGGATTTTGGTATTCATTGTGATACTAGCCCTATCATGGTGGATAACCAAAGTGCTATTTGTCTTTCAAAGAATCCGGTGCACCATTCCCGATCTAAACACATAGATGTCCGACACCACTTTTTAGATGATCATGTTGCTAAAAAGGACATCATTTTAGTGTACGTTGAAACCCAAAAGTAAATCGCCGATATTTTCACGAAACCCCTAAAGGAGGACTCCTTTGTGCGGTTGCGTCGAGAATTGGGGATTATGGGTGAATCCGAGATATAGGACTCATGTTTCATTCAATAATCTTGCATGCTATTATATTTCGCAATATTTCATTCATGCTAGATTTATTGGATTTTTCGGATTTTATGTGATATGTTTGAATTTTTGCTCGAATTCATATTTGAATATCGTATTTGAGATTTCGATGTTTAATGTGGTAGTTTAGATGATTTTTGAGAGGATTAAAATGTTTTGTCCAAGTGTATTGAGGAGAGAACTTAATTGTCAATTTTTGGACTCATCTAGTCGGTTTCAGTTCATCAGCCAACCGATTAGATGCACATCTAGTCGGTCAGCAAATGAACTCAGACCGACTAGTTCAAGCTTTTAACTTTCCTTTGTCATTGACTTCTTTTAGTCGGTCACAGTACACATACCGACCGACTAGAATTAAAACTAGTCGGTCAGTTCTTGAACTGTGACCGACTAACTCTAGCCCTAAAAACTTCGACTTGCCTCTGTTTCGACTTAGTCGGTTCAAGCTCATTTACCGACCGACTAGATCGTAATCTAGTCGGTCAGTGCTTGAACTGTGACCGACTAAGTGCTCAGGGACTGTTTTGTCTTTTCGTGATTTCGACCGACTTATACACAATCTATTCGACTTATCTCTCATTTAGTCGGTTGTTTTTTCTCCTCCAGCTCGAAATCCCCAAAACCCCGCTCGAGTCCCTTCGTATTCCGTCGATCTCCGGTGTTCTTCCGACCATCCTCCGCCGTCGATCGTCGTCGATCACTCCACCTAGGTATCTCTCTTCCTCCTAGGTTTCGTTTTCAGCTCTAGGGTTTGTCCTAGGTCTCGTTTTCAGCTCTAGGGTTTGTCCTAGGTCTTGATTTCATTTCGGTTTCTTTCAGCAGTTAGGGTTTCACTCTCTAGGGTTTGTGCTTAGGTTCATTTGATCTATTTCAAACATCGATTGCGTGATCTCGTTGTGCCACGATCATGGCAAAGACGAGGATTCCTATCACTTCCTCTGGGGCATCCCCCATGACCGTAGAGGCCGCGACCGCTTCGACTCCACCTAAGCGTAGGGCCAAGACCACTCGTGCCCCCTCTTCGTCTTCACCACCGTTGAAGAGGAAGATGACTTCCAAGCCCAAAGCCAAAGCCCAAGCTTCTACAGCCCAACCGAAACCTAAATCTAGAAAGACAGTCGCTTCAGCTTCCTCTTTTCAGGACACCACTTCTGATTCTGACGCTGATTTTCGTCCCGAGAAGGCACCTACTCCACCCCCTCCTCCACCTCCTCCTAAGACCCGTAAGGCTAAGGGTAAAGCCCCGATGCCAGTAGGCGGTGTAGATATATCGTTGTGTCGTGACGACCCTCAGTGTCTAGCGGCTTACAACCGTATAGAGCACTGCCCACTGCTATTGGAGCATTACGTTCAGTTCTCTGACTTTCTTGGCCTTGTGGATCTTTTATCATATAGCGGACTTTTGGACTATCTTAGATTTGACCCTAAGGCGAACCCACGACCCTATCCTCGCCTGGTCAAGCTCTTCTATGCCAATCGTACCCGGGGTCAGTACGATGAGACCCACTCCATCGAGACTTCTGTTTTGGGGACTCCGATAGTCCTCACGGCAGAGATCTTGGGGGAGTTGATAGGATGCTCATCGTCTGGCCTCCTCCCGTCTGACATTTCTGTAGACGATATCTCCACTCTCGATCAGCCGACCCTCGCTGATATCTTTCACGTGATCCCTCCTGCATTCATAGGCGTTCCTTCCAAATCACTCAAGCCGAATGCTTGGGTGATTAATCTTATCCTGAAATCCTGCCTATTGCCCAAGTATGGATCTTCCTCACTTCAGTCTCAGCCTTTTCTGAAGTTGATATACGCTCTTTTTATGGGTAGCGAGATTAATTGGGCTCGCGTTATACTCGATAAGATGGACTCTTTCGAGTGTATTCGCAAGACCACTAAATCTGCGCACATCCCATATCCTTGTCTTCTGACTTTGGTCTTCCGTCACTTTGGTGTTACTTTGCCTCCGGATGATGATCGTCCCCTTGGTCCTCCCCTGAACGCGACGGCCGTAAAGAAATCTCTTACGGCACTTCGTCACGTCCAGCGGTCGACTCCTTCTGCTTCCCAGGCCACACCTTCTGCTGCTGCTTCTCGACCTCCCACCACTCTTGAGAGTCTCGCTCGTGACGTTCGTCGTCTCGAGTCTCGGTATGCTTGTTCCGAGGAGATTCTGTGCCATATTGCTCGTACCATTGGTGTTGAGGTTCCTCCTCCTGTTTCTGAGGATGAGGAGATGGATGACGAGGAGATTGATGAGCTTGTCACCTCTTTAGCTCGTGGTGCTGTTGCCACTGCTGCTGCTGGTACTACTTCCACTGCTGGAGCTGCCACTTCTTCCAGTGCTCCAGAGTCTTTTGCTCCAGTTGTTCAGACTCCTGTTGATGCTGCTGCTGCTCCTGCTGACGTCACTGCTCCTGTTGAGCCTGCTGACGTTCCTGCTGATACACCTACCGTTGAGCCTGTCGCTGTCTCCACTCCAGCCCCGACGATCCCTTCAGTTGACACACCACTCCTTGCAGCAGAGCCTGAGTCCACTCCCTCGACTGGACCCACGGAGACTGCTGATCCTGCCACTTCCTCCTGAGCGTCAGTTTGGAGGACTCTCCGGTGATCGTTGGATGATACATCTTCTTGAGAGTGTTTTGGGTTAGGATGGAGTTTTGGTGGTGTTTTGATGTATTTTGATGTGTTGGATGTCGGTGTACTTGATGTTTCTTCATTTTGTTGGATGTTTGATGATGATGTGTCGATGATGTTGTTGTATCTTTTTGATGTTCATATAGATGTTGCACTTTATATGATGTAGTCGATGTATTTTTGGATGTACTCTTGCTTCATATATATATACATCGTTGATCTCTTTTGCTTCATTATGCACATTTAATATTCATTCAATGTCTATGATATTCGATTTCATCGCTCGACAATTATTAACTTGGTTAAATAGATTATATTTCTATGACTGCATAGAATTGTTTTCCATGCACAAATTTAACCAAGAATATTGAGTATTGAAGAGTATGTTTCTTTATTCAATAAGTGAATTTGAATTTGGTATTTTGATGATTTAATTTTCGTTTTTCGAAAATGGACAATTTGGCACACTTTGATTTGATTTCATCTCTTTTCCCTTGGTGTCAATTTGGTCCTTCATCATATTCTACGACTCCCGGTGTTGGATTTTCTATTTCCTTGTTGTTGTCGTTGTATGCCCCCCATTTTTGGGATAATGCCAAAAGGGGAGAGATAATGATAATGAATAGGGCAAATGAAAATTTAACTCAATTTCCAAGAATCTAATTTGATATGTTAGACTCAGGGGGAGTTAAGATATATATAAGGATTTTTCAAATTCGATATTTCAAAAATCGATTCTTATTTTATATCTCACTCGTCTGCTTGATGCAATATATATTTATTCAATTTGGAATTAACGTGTCATCAATGCAGGGGGAGTAAGTATTTTACATTTGAATCATTATTTTTTATTATTATTTATGTTGGTTTGTCATCACCAAAAAGGGGGAGAATGTTGAGTATTGGACTCCCCGTATTTGGTTTTGGATGATGAGCAAACATAAATAAATTATGAACTAACAATTTGTGAGCGCAGTTATGGAGATCGTCGCCAAATTCATGAGAACACTCAAAGCGACATCTCAAGACTTCTCAAAGCTCGTATTCAATGCCTAAAGCTTCGTTGAAGCTTTTGGACCATTTTGGAAGTCATGAAGATTTGATCGAAGCTCTCGAAGACCGTTCCTTAAGGTTTTATTTATAGTCTTTTAGCTTCGATCTATAGAATGTTAAGCCTTGAGTTATTCTTACATTTCTATCTTCATATCGCTCCTATCTTAGCTCTAGGATCTTAGTAGAAGTCCATTCTAACTTTCCCGAAGCATCGCGCTTCGATTCGGACTTCTTGTGCATGTTAGTTGGTTCAAGAAGAAGAACTGACCGACTAGATGGTGATCTAGTCGGTCGGCAAAGCTTCTTGGACCGACTAGTTTCATTCAGTCTTTTTCTTGCTCAGTACTGTTTACAGTTAGTCGGTCTACGTTGACTCACCGACCGACTAGTTTGTGAACTAGTCGGTCAGTGATGCTTCTTTGACCGACTAGTTGAGCTTTACTGTACATGCCAATTTTCTCCTGAGCTATTGTTTATCGTTAGTCGGTCTAAGAACGTTTGGTGACCGACTAGTTGATAATCTAGTCGGTCAACATTTGTTCTTGGACCGACTAAATCAATTTGTATTCAGACTATTTGTTTTTGACTCTTAGTCGGTCTAAGTTCACTGACCGACCGACTAGTTATGAAACTAATCGGTCAGACAGTCTTCTTGGACCGACTAGATTTCTAGGTCTAAAATTCAATCTGTTCACTGTTCATCACTTAGTCGGTTCATGTTGTTTCACCGACCGACTAGTTGATGAACTAGTCGGTCAGTGGTTGTTCTTTGACCGACTAGTTGCTTCAATTTTCTAACCGTTGGGATTTGACCTAACTCGTTTTTATGGGACCCTATAAATACGAAGCTTGGTCATTTCTCTCGAGGTTAGAGCTGCCATTAAGAGATTCATTGAGATTGAAAGAGTTAGAGATTCTCACTCATTTCCAAAGCTCTCTCCCTCACAAGAAATCCATTCTCTCACATTCTAGATCTAGAATCCATCTTGAGAGAAGTTTGTTCTTGGTGAGCCATTCAAGCTCTAGCTTGATTCAAGTCTCCAAATCACTCCTAGGCACCCATTGCTGCTCATATTGGTGGTGCTAGGTCTTGGTGACTTCATCTTCCTCAAATCCCTCCTTGCACCTATTTGGTAAGAAAACTCAAGGTATAGGATTTGTGGTAAGATTGTTTATTTCATTATAAACTCATTTATATTGCTTATTGATTCTCTCGGTTGTGAGAGAAGGTTGTGATCCCGGGTTGTGGGATTCACTATTGCCATTGCATGTATGATTTGATCTTGTGAAGGGTTTTCACAAGATATTCATAGTGAAAATCTTGGGTTAGGGTTTCTAACCTAAGTATTCGGAGGGGATCCGGGTGGTTGGGACGTAGGATCACCGGGAACAAGTCGGGGAGACTTGGGTGGATCCGAACCCAGTAATATCAATTGTTTGCATTGTTAATTTTGGTGTTGTCATCAATTTAAGCTTCCGCAAATTGATTGGTAGTTGTTTGCACGATAATTAGGAATTATACTCCTTGTTATTTTTAAAGTACTATTCACCCTCCCTCTAGTACTTGTGCAGTAGCTTGTAGGGCATTACATCGTTGAGGCACCAGAAGTTGGCCTAACAAAGGTAGTGGTCGACTTGGATGAATTTCCCATCGTATACCCCAAACCAACATGGTGATTGGCCGGAGGTAAGACACTTAGGATATTATCCAAATGACCCTTACCCTTATTGAATTCATTGATTCGGCCTAATGTGTTCTCATATTTCTCGGTGAGAGAACGCAAAGAAGTATCCAAAGTGGATACTTGCGATGTGAGCACATAAACACGAGATTTAAGATTCTCATTTTCAATACTCAAAGTCGAGTTTTGAGAAGTCAAATCCGCTATCTTATGTTCTTCCGGATCCTCGATGCTAACATGTTCAAGTTGAGTCTTGAGATTAACAATCTCATTCTTCAACTCTTCAACAACGGTGTCGTTGTTGGTGATGATAGTTTTAGGCGCGGTTTGGATGCTAGCTAAATCATCTTTTACTTTAGTATATCTTTTTACTAACTTAGAGTATTTAGACCATAATTGCTCATTAGCATTCTAAGGTCATCCATCGTTACCTCATCGCCTTCGTTGTCGCTATCATCAGAAGAGGAAGATCCTTGATCATGCTCCTCTCTCTCCATAAAGCACATGTGCGCTTGCTCCACTTGCTCATCGTCCGACTCTCCGCTTGAGGAATCCTCGGAGTCGGTGAATGTTGCTCCGACAAGTCCCTTTTTGTACCCCTTTTTGTACTTCTTGGACTTATCGAACTTCGGCGCCTTTCACTTCTCCTTTTGCTTATTTAGAGGACACTCCGCTTTCATGTGTCCGGGCTTATTGCAATTGAAACACAAAGGAGAGGAGGAGGCGTTAGAAGAATTGAACTTCGATTTGTTTTTGAAGTTACCTTTCCGGAAGAACCGGTTGAACTTCTTGGCCATGAGTGCCATGGACTCCAAGTCCAACTCGTCTTCCGAGTCTTCATCATCGGTTGAGGTGGAATTGGATGGAGCGGCCTTGAAAGCAATAGCCTTCTTCTTTGGCTCATCTTGCTTTAGATAGGACTTCATCTTGTCCTGTAACTTCAACTTGCTATCCTTGCGTACCTCGTACGACATTAAAGTACCCATTAGTTGCACGACGGTATAAGTTTTCATATCATTACCTTCCTCGATGGTGAAGGTCCGTTTCTCCCAACTAGAAGGAAGTCCATCGATGATCTTCGAGACTTTCTCCTTTTGGGTGTAGGTTTTGCCGAGAGCCTCCAACTCGTTTGTGATGTCGACGAAGCGAGCGTAGTACTCCTTCATCTTCTCACCCTGTAGCATATGAAACAACTCGTAATCTCTATTAACTACCACGAGTTTAGAGTCTCTTACCCTACTAGTCCCTTCATGTAATATGAGGAGGGAATTCCATATTTGATATGCACTCTTACATGTGCATATCTTATTGAAATCCTCGGGTTCCAAGGCGCATTGCAAGGCGTTCATTGCCTTGGCATTGCTCACCTCCGTGGCGACCTCCGCGGGAGTCCACTTCTCAAAGTCTTCTTCGGTAGGCTCAACGTATTCCTTCATCGTGGCCCTCCATAGAGATGCACTCTGGAGGAAAGTTTCCATCCGGCATTTCCAGTACCCGTAGTTGGTACCGTTGAAGAATGGAGGACTCGTCGAGGAATGTCCTTCCATCACCGAAGACGCTCCTTCACGGTTCCTGAAGGTGCCGTAGTCGGAAGGTGGACGAACGGCTTTGTTGTCGTTGGCAGACATAGCTATAGACTTGGCTCTGATACCAAATGTAATGCCCTGCTAAGCTACTGCACAAGTACTAGAGGGGGGGGGGGGTGAATAGTACTTTAAAATAATTAAGAAGCTAATTCCTAATTACTTGCAAACTCTACCAAATAATGCGGAAATGCGGAATAGTAAATAATCGACAACAAATAGAATCAATCGCAAACAAGCAATATTAATGGGTTCGGATCCACCCATGTCATGCCCCGCTTCCATAAAATGGAGGCGAGACGTGAAAAGGTCCGCACGAGAGTGGAGCTGTGAAGCCCCAAACCCGATAAGCGTCAATAAAACATAAGCAGGTCCCTGTAACCACAAACGGAACAACAATAATAACACAAGGAGAGACAGAAATAAAATCTCAAATCTCATCAATTGTCCAACATGAAAAATTAAGTTCAACTTCCAGAAAAGCCGCCAGGCTAAAAGAAAGAGTCTAAAGGCCCAGAACAAGGCCAACAAAAGGAACAACGATAACATAGTATAGGTGCCACGCACCGACAACTAAACAGCAGTCTAAAAAAAGGGAAAGCTCAACGAAGACACTAGGACTGGTCCCCAGTGTCCACGTACTCCTCGCCAAACACAAGCTCGGGCTCGGCGTCAGTAAACACCTTGTCCTCAACAATGTACTCAGGCTCAGGGTCTAACATGTGTCACCCAAAAGAGTAAAGGGGCACATGTCAGCAAGTCTAAAAGACTTGGGCAAGGAAACTGAAAGTAAGGCAAACTAACAACCTAACAGTTATAGTATGCATGACATGGAAGTTATAACATGAGTGCACAAGCAATACACGGTGAAACAATAAGTACAAGAGAACAATTTATCAGGACAAGTCAAGAGTAGCCAAGCTACTAACAATCTCAATCTTTTCACTAGTCACGTTTCACGTTGTTTGTAGATGTTTACGCCTTACAGCTGAAATGTTGGACATTCACACTGATTGGCCGCTTAACACTACCCCAGAACCCAGAGTTTACGCCTTACCACTGCAGTTGCTGATCGGGCAGACTCCCAGTTGATTGGCCGCTTAACTCTTACCCCCAATACCGACATGTAGACGAGCCAGGGTCCCTGCACACGAGCTCAGTAAATGAGCCAGGGTTGCCCCGCACAAGAGCTCGTTTCATGGATCATAACCAGGAGCGTATTCCATTTGGCATAGGGGTGCGCCTAGCCTCAATCATTTCATAAGATGTAGCGGAGCTACGCAATCACGGGAACACTTAAAGAATGCAATGACATGACAATTAGTTTGCGTACCGTTAATGGAAATTAAACATGACATGGTAGTTGTGCAACATGATAAATGTCGGATCTAGCTTCGTTGTCAAGCTAGTTCCTAAATTTGCGCCTAGGCGAGTATCATTTCATCGCCTAGTCTCTTTTACGCCTACAACAAGCAAATGGCCTAAGACATGGCCCAAAACCCTAAGTGGCAAGTTTCACTTGCCTAGCACCGAGGATGACGATCAATGAGGGTTCGTCTCACGGACGCTAATCTATGGGGAAGTCGCTGTTATGGAGAAACAATCATCAAAACAACATTCATTTCATTAGGGTTTCACAAAAACACAACGGGTTATGAAAACATTAAGAGATCGATTATTACCGTATCGGAAGCGGAAGAATGATGCCGAGCAAGCACAGCAACGGAAGAAACGCTCCAGGGAACCTAGGGTTCAGATCTGGAATGGATGGGGAAAATATGGAGAAATGGGGTTTTGGGGGATTTTGGGGGTTGGATGAAGGTTTGAGGAAGGTGGAAGGTGGAAAGTGTTAAGTAGGGGTTTGGATGATGGAGGATGAGCTTGGAATGAAGGTTTGAGGGTTTGGGGAAGATGAGAGCTCAATGGGGAAGAAATTAGGTTTAGAGTTGAAGAAGAAGAAGAAGAAACGTTTGGGAGGGGTATTTATAGGGCTTGATGTCGGCTAGGGCAAAATTCGGGTTTCCTGTACTGATTAGTCGGTCAAAGAAGGACTGTTGACCGACTAGTTTGAGAACTAGTCGGTCGGTTGACCAACGCAGACCGACTAAGTGTAAACAGTAGCTCCTGACGAAAACCTAAACTAAGAGTTAGTCGGTCAAAGAACAACTACTGACCGACTAGTTTGACATCTAGTCGGTCGATGAACTCTCTTAGACCGACTAAAAGTGAACAGTAACTGGTACCAAAATTAGTTAATGAGTTAGTCGGTTAAAGAAGCATTGCTGACCGACTAGTTTGCAACCTAGTCGATCAACCAACGTTCTTAGACCGACTAACGATAAACAGTAACTCCTGAACACTTATCAAAGCCTACTAGTCGGTTCAAGAAGGTTTTCCGATCGACTGGATCGTCATCTAGTCGGTCGGTGCCCCTTCTTACACCGGCTAATGTGCACCAAAAGTTCCGAAATGGAGCGCGAAGCTCCGGGATCGATTCCTAAGACTCCTAGGCTTGATCTAACAATAAGATATGACCGATATGAAGCCCTTCACGGATGACTTACTCCAAAATCGACGATTCTAAGGAAGAAGCTAGAAAATCACGACGAAACGATCGAAAATGAAAGCTATGGAGACGAAAACCACATATGAGGAGAAAATCCTCCAAAACATATATATATATATAATATAGATAATCCGAATACATGAAAACCAGTCGTTACATCCTCCCCAACTTAAGAAAAATTCCGTCCTCGGAATTTCCCAACACTCACGTGTCCGAAAACAAAAGTGCGAACGCTCTCGCATCTCATCCTCATTCTCCCAAGTAGACTCTCCTGGCGAGCCGTGTCGCCACATCACCCTCACAAGATTGACAACCTTGTTCCGAAGTGACTTCTGACGCCTGTCCAGAATCTGCACTGGCTGCTGGTCATACGTCATATCAGGGTGAACGGTAATCTCCGAAAAATCCACAGCATGAGATGGATCGCTGATGTATCGACGAAGCTGCGACACATGGAAAACATTGTGAACTCCTTCCAAAGATGGCGGCAAGGCTAAGCGGTAGGCTACCTCACCAACCCTCTCCAGAATATCAAACGGTCCAATGTATCGCGGGCTCAACTTCCCTCGCTTCCCAAAACGAATCACTCCACGATTTGGGGAAATCCTCAGAAACACATGGTCGCCCGGCTGAAACTCCAAAGGACGACGTTTAGCATCCGCCCAATGCTTAAAACGGTCCTGAGCAATCCTCAACCTCTCCCGAATGTTCCTAACAACATCCACGGCCTCCACGATCATCTCAGGTCCCAACAGCTCACGATCACCAACGTCATCCCAACTCAATGGCGATCGACATTTCCTCCTATAAAGAGCGGCGAAAGGCGCCATGCCAATACTCGCCTGGAAGCTGTTGTTGTAAGAGAACTCCACCAAGTGTAGATGGTCCTCCCACGAACCCTTGAAATCCAACATGCACGCCCTCAGCATGTCCTCCAAGATCTGAATCGTCCTCTCGGACTGGCCATCCGTCTGCGGATGGTACGCCGTGCTGAAACTCAGACGCGTACCCAAACTCTTCTGCAAACTCTGCCAGAACTGAGATGTGAACCTCGTGTCTCTGTCCGACACGATACTCACGGGGACTCCGTGAAGTCGCACGACCTCCTGCACGATTCACGTTACATCACTATCTAAACTAGGAAAAGGAAATAGAAACGGAGCGTAAAAGAATTTACCTCCATATATCTCCTCGCTAGCGCCTCAGTGGACTGTCCAACTCAGAAAGGAATAAAATGCGCGGATTTGGTCAATCGATCTACGATCACCCAAATCGCGTCATTCTGCTTCGGACTCCGAGGTAGTCCAGTCACGAAATCCATAGTGATGTGTTGCCATTTCCACTCCGGAATCGGAAGCGGTTGTAGCAACCCGGCCGTACGCTGATGCTCCGCCTTCACTTGCTGGCAAACCAAACACTTGGCTACACTCCGAGCCACACTCCTCTTCATGCCATGCCACCAATAGTTCAGACAAAGATCCTGGTACATCTTGGTCCAACCAGGATGTACAGAATACGGCGAACTGTGTGCCTCCACCATCAACTCCTCTCTAATATCCCCAGCTGGCACACACAACCTGGCTCCAAACCTCAGCGAGCCATCCTCATGAATCAGAATGTCAGTCCGCAGACTGGCTTCCACCTGCTCCCGAATCTTCACCAGCTTCGAATTCTCAGCCTGGCCAGCCTTGATCCGATCCACAATCGTCGACTGTATCTGCATACACATCAACGAAGAAGCCTCCCCAGGAAGAATAATCTCAACACCAGACTCGCAAAAATCCTGCTGTAATCTCCACTGCGAGGTCAAAATCATCACCGCTAGAAGCCTACTCAGCGCATCAGGAACCACATTCACCTTGCCAGGGTGATATTGCAAATCAATCTCATAATCCACCATGAGCTCCAACCATCGACACTGTCGCATGTTGAGCTCCTTCTGGGTAAAAATATACTTCAAGCTTTTGTGATCGGTGAAGATCTTCACTTTCTCACTCAGCAGGAAGTGCCTCCAAATCTTAAGAGCAAACACAACAGCAGCCAACTCCAAATCATGTGTCGGGTAATTCTTCTCATGAACCTTGAGCTGACGCGAAGCATACGCCACAACATGCCCGTGTTGATGCAACACACAACCGAGACCCTTGCCAGAAGCATCGTAAAAGATCTCAAATCCACCGCTGCGATCAGGCACAACAAGAATAGGGGCAGTCATCAATCTCTCCCTCAGAATGCCAAAAGCATTCTCACAATCACCTGACCAAACAAAAGAAACATCCTTCCGCGTCAACCTGGTCATCGGCTCCGCAATATGGGAAAAGTCCTTAATGAAACGCCGATAATATCCCGCCAAACCAAGGAAACTCCGAATCTCAGACGCAGACGACGGAACATGCCACTCTCTGATGGCCCTGATCTTCTCGGGATCTACTGAAATACCATCTCCAGTCACCACATGCCCGAGGAAAGCAACTCTGTCCAGCCAAAAATCACACTTCGAAAACTTAGCATACTGCCGATGCTTCCTCAAAATCTCCAATACTGTCCTCAAGTGCAAGGCATGCTCCTCCTCCGACTTCGAATAGATCAGAATGTCGTCAATAAAGATAACGACAAACTTATCTAAAAAGTCATAGAAAATCAGGTTCATCAGATTCATGAAAACTGCGGGTGCGTTAGTTACACCGAAAGGCATAACCACAAACTCGTAGTGTCCATACTTCGTCCTGAACACTGTCTTCGGCACATCATCCTTCTTCACCTTCAACTGATGGTAACCGCTTCTCAAATCCAACTTAGAAAACACCCTCGATCCTCCAAGCTGATCAAAAATATCATCAATGCGAGGCAACGGGTATTTATTCTTAATGGTCACCGCATTCAACTCCAGATAGTCCACGCACATGCGACGTGAACCATCCTTCTTCTTTACCAGCAAGACCGGTGCTCCCCACGGAGACACACTAGGATTGATATAACCCTTCTGCAAAAGTTCATCCAGATGCTTCCGCAATTCCTCCAACTCGGCGGGTGCCATACGATATGGCGCCTTCGAAATCGGCTGCGCTCCCGGAACAAGATCAATAGAAAATTCCAGAGCTCGATCGGCTGGCAACCCAGACATCTCCTCGGGGAAGACGTCATCAAAGTCCCGCACAACCGATGGCCTCTCCAGCTCCATCTGCATAGCCACAACCTCCACCGGCCTGGCCCGAAATCTGACAGGACCAAGCGAGCTGCTACCATGGCTGAACTCAAATACTGGATGTCCGGGAATCTCGAACACCACCTTCTTCCTTCGACAGTCGATCGTAGCATAGAAGCTCGCAAGCCAATCCATCCCAAGGACCGCATCATAGTTGATGATGTCGTGGACAATGAAATCAGCGTAAAGCTCATGTCCACAGACCACCAACGAGCAAGAATTGCAACCAAGATGCACCGAGACCACGCCATTTCCTGTAACGATATTCCAACTCTTGGGAAGAGGGGACGTCGACAAGGAATGCTTCTCCACGAAGCTCCGAGAAATAATGCACATCGATGCACCAGAGTCAAAGAGGACTCGTGCAGGAAATGTGCACACCAAAACCACACCTAACAAGCAATTAACAATCAAACCCTAGTCTAGCGATCAATCATGTTCAAGCAAACAACATAGTCTAACAAACAAATCCAAATAAGAAAAGAACAGCTAGAAGAGGATTACCTGCGATAACCTCATCCACAGCCCCGTTCTCCACAGCAGTCATCAGAAAAGCCTGTCGCCTCGGCGGAATAGCCTGCTGAAAAGCCTGCCTCTGTGGAACAAGAGCTGCTCCACGTCCAGCAGGAACAGACGCTCGCTGCTGCAACGGCTGTGCTACAACAGGTGCCCTCCGCAGCTGATTCGCATGCCGACAATCCTTCACGACATGAGAAGCATCACCATAAAACAAACACTGGCCCAGAAACTTCCTACACTGATCCTTGATGTGGCCAGGCTTGCCGCAGAAATGGCAAGTCTTCAGATTAGGCCCTCCTGGCCTCTTGAACTGCACCGGATGATTAGGCTTGAAACCAGGCCTAACCACCGCCCTGGCCTGCTCCATAGGCCTCTTCCCAGCACCAGAAACATGTCCCCTCCTCTGACTCAGGTTCAGCTCCTGCCTCCTCGCAGAGACCAGAACCTTCTGATAAGAGTCCAGATCAGAGGAAGACACAAAACTCTGAAGCTCCAAAGCAAGTCCCTGCAGGAACCTCTGAGCCCTCTCATCAGCATCCTGCACCATCTTTGGTGCGAACCGACTCAGCCTCGTGAACTCTTGGTGGTACTGGTCCACCGTCGAGCTTCCTTGCTTCAAATCAATGAAACGCTGCAGCATCTCCTTCTTGGCAGCCTTCGGAAAGAACTCCTCATCAAACCTGGACTTAAAGGTAGCCCAAGCTATCGGCTCCACCAGCATCTTCTCTTCCGCATCCCACCAATTCCGAGCATTATCCTTGAGTTGCCTCCTCGCCAAATCAACCCATCCAGCCGGGGTGATCTTGGCCATCTTCAAGTTATCCTCTATGTTCCGAATCCACTCATTGGTATCCAGAGGACCCTCAGACCCATCAAAATATGCGGGACCCAGCTCCCGAAATTGCTTCGCTCCCGGCTCGGAGCGAGGGGCATCCGGAAGTGCCCGGGCAGCTCGAGCAAGTGGAGCATTCTGGACTTGCAGGAGCACACCCTGCTGCACCTGCATCATCTGAAGCATCATCCGCATCATCTCTCCATTGGTGGGCTCCTGCTCAGGCTCCTCGTCATGAGGGGGCGCACCACTACCTCCACCACGGGTGAATCGCCTTCCTGCCATCTAATGACACAGAAAATGAAGCAGATTAGACTCATAGCTCATGACTCGGATGTCGAACTTAGTTTATTGGACATTCTAATATTATTATCGTTATTCCGATAATCGCAGTTACAGAAGGACCTGCATTGGCCACCAACAAAACCTGTCACGCCCCGCTTCCCTAAAATGGAGGCGAGACGTGAAAAGGTCCGCACGAGAGTGGAGCTGTGAAGCCCCAAACCCGATAAGCGTCAATAAAACATAAGCAGGTCCCTGTAACCACAAACGGAACAACAATAATAACACAAGGAGAGACAGAAATAAAATCTCAAATCTCATCAATTGTCCAACATGAAAAATTAAGTTCAACATCCAGAAAAGCCACCAGGCTAAAAGAAAGAGTCTAAAGGCCCAGAACAAGGCCAACAAAAGGAACAACGATAACATAGTATAGGTGCCACGCACCGACAACTAAACAGCAGTCTAAACAAAAAGGGAAAGCTCAACGAAGACACTAGGACTGGTCCCCAGTGTCCATGTACTCCTCGCCAAACACAAGCTCGGGCTCGGCGTCAGCAAACACCTCGTCCTCAACAATGTACTCAGGCTCAGGGTCTAACATGTGTCACCCAAAAGAGTAAAGGGGCACATGTCAGCAAGTCTAAAAGACTTGGGCAAGGAAACTGAAAGTAAGGCAAACTAACAACCTAACAGTTATAGTATGCATGACATGGCAGTTATAACATGAGTGCACAAGCAAGACATGGTGAAACAATAAGTACAAGAGAACAATTTATCAGGACAAGTCAAGAGTAGCCAAGCTACTAACAATCTCAATCTTTTCACTAGTCACGTTTCACGTTGTTTGTAGATGTTTACGCCTTACAGCTGAAATGTTGGACATTCACACTGATTGGCCGCTTAACACTACCCCAGAACCCAGAGTTTACGCCTTACAACTGCAGTTGCTGATCGGGCAGACTCCCAGTTGAATGGCCGCTTAACTCTTACCCCAATACCCACGTGTAAACGAGCCAGGGTCCCTGTACACGAGCTCAGTAAATGAGCCAGGGTTGCCCCGCACAAGAGCTCGTTTCCTGGATCACAACCAGGAGCGTATTTCATTTGGCATAGGGGTGCACCTAGCCTCAATCATTTCACAAGATGTAGCGGAGCTACGCAATCATGGGAACACTTAAAGAATGCAATGACATGACAATTAGTTTGCGTACCGTTAATGAAAATTAAACATGACATGGTAGTTGTGCAACATGATAAATGTCGGATCTAGCTTCGTTGTCAAGCTAGTTCCTAAATTTGCGCCTAGGCGAGTATCATTTCATCGCCTAGTCTCTTTTACGCCTACAACAAGCAAATGGCCTAAGACATGGCCCAAAACCCTAAGTGGCAAGTTTCACTTGCCTAGCACCGAGGATGACAATCAACGAGGGTTCGTCTCACGGACGCTAATCTACGGGGAAGTCGCTGTTATGGAGAAACAATCATCAAAACAACATTCATTTCATTAGGGTTTCACAAAAACACAACGGGTTATGAAAACATTAAGAGATCGATTATTACCGTATCAGAAGCGGAAGAATGATGCCGAGCAAGCACGGCAACGGAAGAAACGCTCCAGGGAACCTAGGGTTCAGATCTGGAATGGATGGGGAAAATATGGAGAAATGGGGTTTTGGGGGATTTTGGGGGTTGGATGAAGGTTTGAGGAAGGTGGAAGGTGGAAAGTGTTAAGTAGGGGTTTGGATGATGGAGGATGAGCTTGGAATGAAGGTTTGAGGGTTTGGGGAAGATGAGAGCTCAATGGGGGAGAAATTAGGTTTAGAGTTGAAGAAGAAGAAGAAAAAACGTTTGGGAGGGGTATTTATAGGGCTTGATGTCGGCTAGGGCAAAATTAGGGTTTCCTGTACTGATTAGTCGGTCAAAGAAGGACTGTTGACCGACTAGTTTGAGAACTAGTCGGTCGGTTGACCAACGCTGACCGACTAAGTGTAAACAGTAGCTCCTGACGAAAACCTGAACTAAGAGTTAGTCGGTCAAAGAACAACTACTGACCGACTAGTTTGACATCTAGCCGGTCGATGAACGCTCTTAGACCGACTAAAAGTGAACATTAACTGGTACCAAAATTAGTTAATGAGTTAGTCGGTTAAAGAAGCATTGCTGACCGACTAGTTTGCAACCTAGTCGGTCAACCAACGTTCTTAGACCGACTAACGATAAACAGTAACTCCTGAACATTTATCAAAGCCCACTAGTCGGTTCAAGAAGGTTTTCCGACCGACTGGATCGTCATCTAGTCGGTCGGTGCCCCTTCTTACACCGGCTAATATGCACCAAAAGTTCTGAAATGGAGCGCGAAGCTCCGAGATCGATTCCTAAGACTCCTAGCCTTGATCTAACAATAAGATATGACCGATATGAAGCCCGTCACGAATGACTTACTCCAAAATCGACGATTTTAAGGAAGAAGCTAGAAAATCACGACGAAACGATCGAAAATGAAAGCTACGGAGACGAAAACCACATATGAGGAGAAAATCCTCCAAAACAAATATATATATAATATAGATAATCCGGATACATGAAAACCAGTCGTTACAACCCAAGTCTCCCCGACTTGTTCCCGGTGATCCTACGTCCCAACCACCCGGATCCCCTCCGGATACTCGAGTTAGAAACCCTAACTCAAGATTTCCACTATGAAATACTTGTGAAAAACCTTCACAAATCAAATCATACACAAGGTAATTTGTGACTCCCATAACACGGGATTACAACCACACTCTCACAACCGAGAGTGAAACTTACAATATGAAAGTAAATGAAATAGAACTTCTTACCGACAAAATACCTATGCCTTGAGTAATGCTTACGAATTAGGGCAAAGATGATTTTGAGGAAGAAGATGAGGCACCAAACCCTAGCTCCAAGTTGTAGATCAGCGATGGAGAGCTATGAGGTTGATGGTGACCTAGGATCAAGCACTTGGCTTGGAAGGCTTCACACTCAATGAATCTCTCTTTGGAAGTAAGAGTGGGGAGAGATTATGGAATGGAATGAAAGAGCTTTGAATGAGCTTGGAATGATTTCTCTTGATCTCTAAACTTGCAATAATATCAGCCTTGACTGTAATGAATGCAGCCCATCAAGTATTTATAAGTTAGAGGAGAGAGAGAAAGAAAAACGTTTCAATTAATGCTCCAACGGCTCTTTTCTGAACCCAACTAGTCGGTCAAAGAACAACCACCGACCGACTAGTTCATCAACTAGTCGGTCGGTCAATTAACATAGACCGACTAATGAGAGAACAGGGAAAAGGTTGAAGCACCGACAAAAGGAACTAGTCGGTCCAAGAAGAGTAGCTGACCGACTAGTTTCACAACTAGTCGGTCGGTTACTCAACAGAGACCGACTAAGAGAAAACCAAATAGTCTGAGAGCAAATTGAATTAGTCGGTCCAAGAACAAATGTTGACCGACTAGTTCATCAACTAGTCGGTCACCAAATGTGCATAGACCGACTAACGATAAACAGTAAGTCAAGTGAAAATTGGCATGTACAGTAAAACTCAACTAGTCGGTCCAAGAAGGAAAGTTGACCGACTAGTTCATCAACTAGTCGGTCGATCAATGAACATAGACCGACTAATGATAAACAGTAGCTCAGGCTCAAAGTTGCATGTACAGAGAAAGCTCAACTAGTCGGTCACAGAAGCATCACTGACCGACTAGTTCACAAACTAGTCGGTCAGTGAGTCAACGTAGACCGACTAACTGTAAACAGTAACGAGCTTGAAAAAGACTGACTGAAACTAGTCGGTCCAAGAAGCTTTGACGACCGACTAGATCACCATCTAGTCGGTCAGTTCTTCTTCTTGAACTAACTAACATGCACAAGAAGTCGCGAATCGAAGCGTGAAGCTTCGGGAAAGTTTGTATGGACTTCAACTAAGATCCTAGAGCTAAGATATGAGCGTTATGAAGATTTAAACCGTAAGACCTACTCAAGGCTTAACATTCTACGAAAGAAGCTTAAAGACAATAAATAAAACATGACGATACCGTCTACAAAAGCTTCAATCGAATCTTCATGACTTCTAAAATGGTCCATAAGCTTCAACGAAGCTTTAGGCATACGATCACGTGCTTTGAGAAGTCTTGAGACGTCGCTTTGGATGTTCATATGAATTTGGCGACGATCTCCATAACTGCGCTCACAAAGTGTTAGTTCACGATATATTTATGTTTGTTCATCATCCAAAACCAAATCCGGGGAGTCCAATATCCAACATAAGCATCTCAAGGCATAGGTAAGAGTATTTACTTTACAGGGTGTAAATTGTTTTCCTATTTCTCTTTGTGGGATTAGGACTTTCTCTCTTTGTGGGAGTTTCTCTCTTTGTGGGAGGTTGTCTCTTTGTGGGACTAGGGAATTCTCTTAGTGGGAATTAACTCTCATTGTGGGAGTTCTAGTGTCCTAGTGTAGGACTAACCCTAATTCTCTGAGTGGGAGTTAGTGATTCTCTGTGTGGGAGTCTTGATCCTTGTGTAGGATTGGTTGGGTCCTTGTGTAGGGCATAAATCCTCTTTGTGGGGTATCTCCTTGTGAGATTTGTATTCACTTCTCTATGTGGGAATATAGTGAATATTGGTGTGGCTGGATGAACCCAAGTTTGGGGAACCAGGGTAAAACTTTGTGTTTGCGTTTGGATTGATTGTGTCATTTAATTCCTCTTGCATTTATAATTCCGCATTTGCAAGTTAAATTTTATTTGGACAATTTTATTGACATTACACTATTCACCCCCCCCCTTAGTGTGTGTTGTTAGTATTGCAAGGGTTAGACGATCCCTACAGTGCATTACCCTTAGAGGGGCCGTAGAACGGCGGTATGCCTTAAGGGCATTATCTACGTGCACAACCCCACATACCATGAAATGGATGTGAGGTTTGATTCATTTGGAGTGAACCTATTGCTAATCAACTCACAACCCTAATGACATCCCACTTCACACACTCTTCCTCGCTTGACTAGCTCCACACTTTGGTCTCCACCCTACCTACCTTGGGTTTGGCTCGATTGTCTCACCCCACACTCCCTCACACTACATTTGTTAGTTTAGTTGTTGTACCAACACTTTTAGCCTTTCCTTAACCAATTGAGATTGTGATTGTGAAATGAGTTGTCTCTGTGGATTCGACCACGTACTCACTGGTTTATATTGCTTTGACACTCCTTCTCTTGGGAGGCGAGCATGTGCATCTTACATGGATTGTGCACGCCCTGCGGTCAATCACCAGGATTAGGATTTAGTGTAAAAAACTTGGTGTAAATATTTTGAACTTAATGAAAGATATCACCTTTGAGGTAGTTCGCCTTATTTGTCTTTGTGCTTGTATGTGCTTGTATGCCCCCAACTTTCAGCTTGGAAGAGCCTAGGAGCAAGGAGAAGCGGAATGCTGTAGAGTCATTCTTTGTGAAGTTGAGTCGGCGGGGTTCCTTAGTGGGTCACCGCTGGAGAGTTTGGGAAGCCCGCCTCGGACTTTCATAGGATATGGGCACTTTGAAGGCAGTCCGCTGATCCAGGTGACCAATCGGGGGCGCAGCTACGGAGGCCTGCCCCAGACTTCCTTCGGGTGGGGGACGCTCTGGAGGCGATCCCTACACCCTTAGGGCTCTATGGCGACCTATCGGAAGCGCAGCTATGGAGGCCTGCCCTGGACTTCCTTCATGTGGGGAATGCTCCAGAGGCGATCCACAGACCCTTAGGGCTCTATGGTGACCTATTAGGGGCACAGCTTCGGAGGCCTGCCCCAGACTTTCTTCGGGTGGGGGACGCTTCGGAGGCAATCCCCTGGCCCTTAGGGCTCTAAGGAGACCTATCGGGGGCATAGCTTCGAAGGCATGCCCCGGACATCTTTGAGAGGGCGGGTATTGGGCCGTCCCCTACCTTGCATCCTCTGTAATCGGGCGGGTATTGGACCGTTGCCTACCCCGCATTTTTGCTCCGTTTTGGGTGGCAAGCTGCCCCGGAGGTCTTTGAGAGGGTGAGTATAGATGGGCCGTAGCCGACCCCGCATTTTCACTCCGGTTTGGGAGGCTAGCTGCCCCGAAGGTCTTTGAGAGGGCGGGTATAAATGGGCCGTAGCCGACCCTGCATCCTCCGTAGGCGGGCGTGTATAGATGGGCCGTAGCCGACCCCACATTTACGCTCCGGTTTGGGTGGCGAGTTGCCCCGGAGGTTTTTGAGAGGGCGGGTATAGATGGGCCGTAACCGACCCCGCATTTTTGCTCCGGTTTCGGTGGCGAGCTGCTCCGGAGGTCTTTGAGATGGTGGGTATTGGACCGTCGCCTACCCAGCATCCTCTGTAATCGGGTGGGTATTGGGCAGTCGCCTACCCTACATTTTTGCTCAGGTTTGGGTGGCGAGCTGCAATTTTAGTATGCATAATATGTATGTACAAACGAAAACACAAGAGTTTACTTGTAGCAAGGTAGCCCACTCCAGATGATTAAGACGACCTTTATGGAGGCGCTTTCTATCTTGGAGGGGATCTGAAACTTACATTCACATAACCCATTATTTGTACAAACATAAAATCACAAATTTCATTTGTAGTACTTACGTAAGTGTTGGGCATTCCACAGATGAGCTAATTCTTCGCCCTCCATGTTTGCCAAAATGTAGGTTGCTGGTCCCACAATGTCCGCTATATTGTAGTGGCCTTCCCATTTGACAGAGAGCTTTCTGCGGCGGCCAATCTCAGGTTTGAAGGTTTCGTCCCTGAGGACGAGGTCACCGACTCTGAAGCTCCGCTTCCTCACTCGAGAGTTGTAGTACCTCGACATCCTTTGGATATGTTTGATAAGACATATTAGAGTACGATCCCTTACCTCGTCGATGCGCTTAGTGTTGAGGTCGAGGCCTTCTTTATTTGCTTGTTCGTCGAAGTACTGGAGGCAGAGAGATTGTTCGTCGACTTCCACTAGGACGATGGCTTCTGCCTCATAGGCCAGCATGAAGGGGCTCTCGCCAGTTGAGGCTTTGAATGTAGTGCGGTAAGACCAAAGGATGCCGGGTAGCTCGTCAGGCCAAGATCCAGTGGCATTGCTGGCCTTCTTCTTTAAGGGTCCAATGATGCATTTGTTCGCTGCCTCGGCTATGCCATTGCACTGCGAGTGCGCCATGGAGGCGAAGTGAAGGTTGACACCCCAATCTGAGCAAAATTCTCTGAAGTTCATGGAGTCGAACTACATCCCGTTGTCTGTCGCGATGGAGCAGAGTATCCCGAAGCGGCATATGATAGACTTCCAAAACGAAGTTCTTCATGTCCTTTGAGGTAATGCATGCTAGGGGCTCCGCTTCGATCCACTTAGTGAAGTAGTCGATGACGACAACTATGAACTTCCTTCCTCCGGTTGCCATTGGGAATGGTCCAACGATGTCGTGGCCCCACAAGGAAAATGGGACCTGGATGAGAATTGGAATCAGATCGGCGGTCCAACTATGAACTTCCTTCCTCTGGTTGCCATTGGACCGGGATGAGAATAGGCCCCAATTGGCAAATGGCAAATGCGCCTCCAGCCTATCTTCTGGTATGGCTTTGTTTTTCAGGTAGATGATGATCGGGCTCATCCACGATCGCTCTCGGTCGATGCACATCAGTTCGCCCTCCTCAATGCTGGGTGTTAGTAAGTTCTCAAGGTAGATGGCTTTCCCAATCTCTGCCGGAGAAGACGAAGCCAGCTTTGAGAGGGCATCGGTGCGGAGGTTGTTTGACCTTGGTAGATGTTGGACCATCGCTTTCCTGAATTTGAGGAGTTCGGCCCGGGTGCACTTCAGGTACCGCTTCATTAGTTCTTCCATTGCCTCGAAGCTTCCTTCAATTTGTTAAACGACCAGCCTTGAGTCGCTGATCAACAACACATTTGTCGCTCCAAGCACCCGGCAGAGCTTTAGGCCGTTGAGGGTGGCCTCGTACTCAGCCACATTGTTGGTTTCTGAGAAGTTGAAGCGGATGACGTACTCCAATAAGCTCCCCTCCGGAGTCTCTATTACAATGCCGGCTCCGCTCCCTGACGCTGTGGCCGATCCATCGACGTGGATGACCCATTGCTCGCCGTCGGACTGGGTTGTCGTAGAGGGAGGACTTTCGCTAGCGAGCTGTTGCGGTTCTGCCTATAGGCGATCGTTGGGCGAAGCTTCGCCATTCTCTTCTATAGTGCACTCCGCCAGGAAGTCCACTAGTGCTTGCCCCTTGATCGCTGCCCTTAGTTTGTAGAAGATGTCGAACTCGAAGAGTTCGACACTCTAATTCAGCATTCGGCCTGATCTTTCCAGCATCCTTGTCACGACCCCATCCCTGGGATACACAGGGAGGCAGGGTACATGACGAGAACTAAAAATGTATCTGCAGGTCCACTGCGCATTGCTGGGAATAGTACATGTAGTATTCAACAAAAAGCCAACCAACAAACACAGAACGACACAAAGTCCCAGAGAAATATTGAAAGCCAAACAATGAACAATTTCATATACATATCAAACATCCCATTGCATCAATTCATATAGTATAAGCATATCTCACCTCAAAGAAAACCTAAAGTACACATAGCTCTCTCCTCACCCCTCACCACTCAATCTAAGCTCCAACTGCCAACAACAGAATTCCAACTCAACCTCCAGCTCAAACTGCCAACTCCAAGAACCACACCTGAAAAAGTCAACGAGGGCACGTCACCGCGTGACCCAGTAGGAATACCAACTCACTCTAGTATGCTATTATGAAAATGCAACTATTTTACATGCATTCATAGCAAGGTGCAAATGAAGTATGGAATGAGCTAAAGGGAACACGTGCATGACATAAAGCATTAAATGCATAACATAAATACAACAACAAAAGAGTGCAACAACATAAGTAAAATAAACGCAAGCGACTAGAACTACAATAGGCGTAGTGAATTACAAGGTTATACAACATGGAAGGGCTACAAGTAAAGAACGTACAAGTAAGCAATAATGTTACAAAAGTAATGAAAGTTATCTGAAGTGTTTTGGACCCTAAGTAGTGGATAGACCCTCTTGGGACTGGACCTCACCCCCAGTTGGGGTGGAACAGGCAAACTCCTCGAGACAAGCTCTTACTAAAGGAGCCCTGTTTTCTCCTGATTTCCCCCTCCACATTTTCTCCCATTTCCTCATTTCCGCCACTCCCCGCCACTCGGGCAAGAACAGGAGGGCCACCAACTACCACAACTGTCCAGCCTCTCATGTTTTCCTCACAACTTAGTGTCTCCCAATCCTAGTGTCACCCTCCTTTAAGAGGACTTAGTCATTCCTTAGCATTTAAGTGAGGCAACATAGCATACCACATTTAGAATTGCATTCTTTTTTACCAATTTCAAAATGACATAAGAGTGACATATTAGAAACAACAAAACTAACATATTGTATGCAATGTTAAAAGGACATAAAGGAACGAATAAGCTAGTATGCTCTAAAATTAGAGGAGGGAACATGCAACATAATGAATGACACGCAAGTTCCATGAATAAGAGGACAACCACAACCACATCTCCCTTCTTCATCACAACATGCCCTTGGCATCATTGAAATAAGCACCATCGCCCCCATCACTTAGCCAATTACCATACAACGCCATTCTCCATAAACACCCACCATTCTCCATAAACATAGCAAAACACAACACAACATCTTTCGGGAGAACTCGCAGCATGAGCCATTTTCCATACAAGACTTGAACATGGATTACAAAGAATAACATGCGTTTAAATTAACAAGGGCTAGCATACCACATGAATTATCCTCCATAACTTAAACTTACTCACAACTTCATAATAAAAATACTTGCAACATGAATCTAATAGCATTAAACCAATAGCATGAAACAAATAGCAACATGAGACTAATAGTAACATGAACAAATAGCAACATGAGACTAACTTAACATTTCCACAAACACCTGAGGGGTATTATGAACACGATTAATGACACACTATAATATCATTACCAAATAGCATCATGAAGCTCCCTTTAGTTAATGACAATATTCATTGATGATAGTAACAGAACTAACCAAACACATCGTCTAAAACACTAGAAAACACTTCAGCTTGCTGGAAATTACACAACAGTCAGGTTGAAGGGCAGTTTACTCCATATTTTTGTATGGAACATAACAATGCAATATAAATGAAAGTTGTAGGTATGGTACTTTTGGGTTCACAGATAAAAGTTCAGGCAAATATATTAAGTAAGTGATTTATGGTGAATTATTTGGTGAAGTCTGTCAAATCTGTTTTCCAGACAGATTTCAGAGTCTGTCTTGATGGCTGATTTTGGGCCTATTGCAGTCAGAATTTTGAAAATTAAGCACTGAGATGAAGTTGGAGGAAAACTTATTAACTTTCCAACAAGACCAAGAACAACAAATTCCATAGAGTGTGCAGGTGATAAACTTCGTTTTTCAAAACTGTGTCCAGTCTGCAAGAAACTCAAACATGCTGTAATAATTGAATTTTTAACCTAACTTCCAGTTTGAATTAAAAATATTGTGAACATAAAAGTTATTAAAGGACATCAATATGAACAACATATATATTTTTCAAGCAATTTCATGTAGCCAATTAAGAGAAAATCATCACTAAAGTTTCAGTTTAACAGCACAGATTTTCCAGCAACAAATTGGAGCATGAAATCAAATAGCAAGCTATAGGGAGATGGGTTCCTACCTCAAGCTGCTTCATTTTCTAATCAAAATCCAAGCTTTACCTCCATCCAGAACTCTCCTTCAAGATCCCATCAAAAAAAGCTCCAAACTTGCATGAAAAACTCCCTATTCTTAGCTCAAATCAAACCCACTCACTAACATATGGATTAGGGTTAAAAGGATGATGAAAACATGTGTTTTTCCTTGAAAAAGTGGAGCAAAATGGAGGAGAGAGGAGGGAAAACGAAAATGATGAAGATGAGAGAGAGTGATGAGGTGTATGCTTAGAGATAGGGCTAATCAATACAAGAATTCTCCAAAGAATTCTACACTCTTCTTTGACTTTTCAAACCCACCATCCATTTGTCCTCATATCCTTTTTTTCCTTTTTTTCTTTAATCCTTAAAGCCCATGTAGGAAGCCCATGTAGGAAGGTAAGAGGAGCCAACCCTACAACACTAAGCTTATCTCCTTAAGTGCCCAACACCACTTGCTAATCACACCACCTCTAAAACACAAAAATCCAATATTACAACAATGCCATTATTCACAAAACCATAATAATAAGAACAATATGATTATGAAAATATCCTCATGAAAATAATCTTCATAATCTTCTTGAAAAATAATTTTCCATAAATAGATCATAATTAAATTATATTAAAAGTACCACTACTACCATCATCATCATCACAAATCAACCACTAATACTCATTGCACCACACCATTAGCAACCATTAACATCCATTAAGCCATTCATATATGTACTTACTCATTCACATATGTAACTTACTATATACACCACATCAATTACTATACATACATCTTAGTATATACTAGAATACGAGTACTACTACTATGTACACATACATCAATAGGCATATCCTAGGTGTATATGCACTAGGGTCATTACATCCTATCCACCTTAAAATAAAGTCCGTCCTCGGACTTTCCAACTGTGGACAAAGCCTAGAGGGATCAGATATATACTGTAGGGTCACTCTATCCCAAGCACATACACACACGTCATCACATAAAGTCTCATACAACAATACCAACTCGCACGGATATTCATATAATGATATATCTATCCAAACACCGGTGTGAGCGTATCCGCTTACAACCAGACAAGCAACCATACTCATCTTCTATATGTATCAAACACACAATTCTAATACACCTAGGGCATACCCACTCATACTTGAGTGGTACACAAAGATCCGCACATGGATCTACACAATCAGCATGTACATATACACCACATATTACAAATACAGACATCATGCTATATTTATACATCGCCTAGGGCTCAATCAACCATATAGTTCTATGATACATACTACTTATAGGCTACCATACATCAACACATATACGCATGCACCTCTATACTCAGACATACAATCATGTATGTCTCATAGCATCCCAACATTCATAGATATATCATCACACTAGGTCTACCGTATTAATATCAATACACAAACAACCAAACAAAATATATTCATTCGTACGCAGGTGTAAGCGCACCAACTTACAGCCATACACGTATCATATACTCATCACAATATATCAGCTCATAACACTAATACATATCCACACATACATGGGTGGAACTCAAGGATCCACACATGCATCTGCACACTCTACATGTGCATATGTCACATATAGTATATAGCCAATACACAGTACATCTATACACCACTCGCACCTCAATCAGGTATATAACTCAATTTCATAAAGTACTCATAAGTCATCCACGTAGTAACACATATACTTCAAACACAATTATAGAGTCATATAATCATTCGGACATATATCATAGTCATATGCACGTGAGTATATCATCTCAATATACTCAGCAAGCCATATTAAACACTTATAGAACTATAGATGTATATGTACACATACCTACACACATAAATACGTACACACATTCATATTGAATCAACATTCGAATTTAAACCCTCTGGGTTCTATACCTCAAGCTTCTGATATCTTGTCCCATCCTAAGACTGGACTCTACCCACCTTAGGATTCGACTACCCACAAACACAAGAACACTACTCGTACTATTCCGTACACAACCGCAGTGAGGGGACCGGCGTGGGCCACCACCTGTCATGACCCCATCCATGGGATACGCACGGAGGCAGGGTACATGACGATAACTAAAAATGTATCTGCAGGTTCACTGCGCATTGCTGGGAATAGTACATGTAGTATTTAACAAACAGCCAACCAACAAACACAGGACGACACAAAGTCACAGAGAAATACTGAAAGCCAAACACTGAACAATTTCATATACATCTCAAACATCCCATTGTATCAATTCATATAGTACAAGTATCTCTCACCTCAAAAGAAAGTCCAAAGTACACATAGCTCTCTCATCAACCCTCACCCCTCAATCTAAGCTCCAACTGCCTACGACAGAATTCCAACTTAACCTCCAGCTCAAACTACCAACTCCAAGAACCACACCTGAAAAAGTCAACGGGGGCACGTCAACACGTGACCCAGTAGGAATGCCAACTCCCTCTAGTATGCTATTATGAAAATGCAACTATTTTACATGCATTCATAGCAAGGTGCAAATGAAGTATGTAATGAGCTAAAGGGAACACGTGCATGATATAAAGCATTGAATGCATAACATAAATACAACAACAAAAGAGTGCAACAACATAAGTAAAATAAACGCAAGCGACTAGAACTACAATAGGCGTAGTGAATTACAAGGTTATACAACATGGAAGGGCTACAAGTAAAGAACGTACAAGTAAGCAATAATGTTACAAAAGTAATGAAAGTTATCTGAAGTGTTTTGGACCCTAAGTAGTGGGTAGACCCTCTTGGGACTGGACCTCACCCCCAGTTGGGGTGGAACATGCAAACTCCCCGAGACAAGCTTTTACTAAAGGAGACTTGTTTTCTCCTTATTTCCCCTTCACATTTTCTCCCATTTCCTCATTTCCGCCACTCCTCACCACTCGGGCAAGAACAGGAGGGCCACCAACCACCACAACTGTCCAGTCCCTCATGTTTTTCCCATAACTTAGTGTCCCCCAATCCCCGTGTCACCCTCCTTTAAGAGGACTTAGTCATTCCTTAGCATTTAAGTGAGGCAACATAGCATACCACATTTAGAATTGCATTCTTTTTTACCAATTTCAAAATGACATAAGAGTGACATATTAGAAACAGCAAAACTAACATATTGCATGCAATGTTAAAAGGACATAAAGGAACGAATAGGCTAGTATGCTCTAAAATTAGAGGATGGTTGATCGCTCCGGAATGTAACCCGGAGAACGGTTGTAGTTTTACCGCAAGCGCACGGTATAGCGGCGAGCGGGTTATCGAACACAGGGAGGACGAATGACCGTGCTTGCTCCAATCAACCTGGCTATTAAGAAGAGAAAAGAGAGAAATATGCCTTTGGCGATCCTGTCACAATCGTCAGACAAAGTACAGAAATATCAAATCAAATAAAGAACGTCTAGGGAATGGGGAATCCCCGCTACTCCCCGTATCTCGTCAATGTGGTTCATTGGTATCAAAATCGCTAGAATAAAATTTCGGATGAACTAGTTGCAACTGAATGTAGAACCTAGCTCACGCTCTCGCGCTGTTGCCGGTCTATAGCTATCCTAGGTTCGGGTCCAATCTCTTGCAAACCCTAGCCTAGGGAAGCTAGCATTAGGATCAACATCATCGTTCAATCGCGCCCCGAGCCCACTCTCGTGCAAACTCGGGCCACAACCTAGGTTGGGATAGTTCCTACCCGTCCAATCTCTTGCAAACGGGTATCGGCATGGAATTGCAACCGGAAACCCTAGTATCGGTCCAATCTCTTGCAAACCGATACTACGGAAATTCGATTCCAACCCAATTCGGATTTCTAGGGTTTCCTATCGAATTGGGATCCAATCTCTTGCAAATCCCAATCGATACGAATACCTAGCCATCCGTAGTAAATTGATCCCAATCTAATCCCTAATAGCAATTCTAGCAAAATTCCTACCAATTCATCACAAATATGAAATAGGGCTCGTAGGGTTCATCCCCACGCCCCAAGACGTGGAGACTACTCACAATTCATAGCACAAACACAAAAATAATCAATTGAAATAACAAAAGAATTCATCACAATATTGAGATAAGCAATAAAAATAGTATTTTTAGAGGGGAGAGATGCAAACCAATAGAGTTCTTCCAATAATCCAACAAATATCAACTTTTTTCTCCTCTCCAATCACAAAAATCTAAAGCTAAAAGTTAATCTAAAAAGCTGTAAAAAAGTAGAGAGAAAAGCTCTCTAACCTAGGTCAAAAACAGGGGTTAAATACCCCCCAAAATCGTCCAAAAAACTGTGACCAAAATGCCCCTGCGCAGCCTGAAATCCGCAATTTTCGCTACAGGCAGCGCGTCGCACTCGGCCGAGTGACAAAGGTCGCTCGACTGAGTGAGAAACCCTGTAATTTTCCAGTAAGTCCGGGCCTTCGGGGGTCTTCACTTCGGTAGTCGCTCGGCCTAGTGAGTTGTCGTCACTCGGCCGATGGCTTCTTGGTACTCGGGCGGTCGGCATTTGCCACTCGGCCGAGTGGGTCTTCTGAAGCTCAGGCAGACGAAAAACAGTAAGTTGGCGATTTTTGATGGGCTTCGTCTGAGCGCCACTCGGGCGGACGGGATCTCGTCACTCGGCCGATGTGGCTTCCGATGCTCGGCCGAGTGCACATATGAATCGTGTCTGATCTGGTCGGCCGAGCGGTGTCTCGCTGGTCGGCCGAGTGACTCCTTCACTCGGCCGAGTGAGACACCAAAAATGCCCAAACAGCTTGTTTTGGCCTCCTCATCGCTCCTGCGACGTTCTTTCTTCTTCTGCTCCTCTCCAACAGCAAAATACCCCTCGGGGATGTCGTCGGTGACACTCTGGAGTAGGCGTATCTCGAGATCCCTCCAAATCGCTCCAAATCACCTGAAATGCGACAAAAACAACAAATCGTGAAAAGCATCGCAATATCGTCGATATATCGTGAAAAACATGATTTGGGCGATCCAAATGGCATGCAAACATGCGGGAAAAAAGTGTAAAATAAGGAGTGATCAAAATCCCCCAAGCTTACCTCTTACTCGTCCTCGAGGAAGATAAGTAAAAGGCGAACCCGGTGGATTCGGAAAACGAAAAAAAACGAAGAAGAACGAAAAACGAAATAAGAACAAAGAAGAAAGAAAGAAGCGAAGAGGGAAACTGCTAGATCATTTTCTCAGGACGTGGGTTTCACTTACTCATATAGCATGCACCGAATGAAAAACACATGTCAAAGAGTTTATTTTGATATCATAGTATAATAGTGCAAATAGAAATAGAATACCCACGAACAACGATATAATCATGAAAAACGGAATAGTTTTAGAATTAACATCGTCTGAATCATCTAAAGCGGTATACAAATCGCAGATTACACACTTTTCAATTGAACGCTTTCTATGAGGAGTATAAGAATATCACTCAATAGAATAGAAAGAATAGAAAAGTATGGATTTCATGAAATGAGTGCTAGGCATAGATTTCTGAACTTCGTAAAGCTAAAAATAATCTCACCGAGTATAGAATATTACTTAGCCTAGGTTGTCGTGCAACGTCAAGTAGTCACTCTCTAACATCAATGGATTCTCTCCCCCAAGCTTATCTATAAGCGTGGTGGCATAAAAAATATTTACATCCCCATTTCTATAAAGCTCCAAAAGTAATGAAAATAAAAACAAAAAGAGGGAAAGAAAGAGAGAACATGAGATGGGATCTTTTATTGAGGTTCTTTCCTCTTTTCTTTTTCTTTTCTGTTTTTTCTTTTTTTTTCTTTTCCTTTTTTTAGCACATATACACAATGATCCCAACTCAAAGAGAGATAATGATATACAAGAATATTTTCTCTTTTTTTTGGTTTGGGAAATTTGGAGCTAGGAATTAGTAGCGGGGGAAATGCCATATAATAGAATCGCTAAGGGGAGATTCACCAATGATTTTAAAATAGAGAAATGATGTTCAAGATTTGTGGAGAAAGAAAGAAATATATCTCTCGGTTCACTCTATAAGACATGCACGACAACTTCAGCAGGGTAATCTAATCTACTCAGTTTCGATCACAAAAAAGCTAACTAATCCAGATTTATCATAGCTAACATCATTCAATCATCCTGAAGTGAAATGTACAAATCATGCATATAGAAGTGATATAGGAAAAGAAATCGGTACTCCAGATATAAGCATTCAATGCGTGAATCTTGGTGTGTTTTCTGTGATAGCATACATATAAATATTCAGACTCAACTAATAATAAAACTTCATCCATTTCCATGTGGAAAAGTGTGGGTTACTATCTCTAAATGCAAGGCAATGTCATAGCATATGATATCAGAAATAAAATCTAAGACATGACAAATATAGAATGCATATAGAGAAAGCTAACGCCACGTAATCATCATCACAGAAAAGTCATCTCTAGCATGAGATGAAAAAGAAATAAAGATAAAGGGGAAAATAAAACTATTTACAATGCAGCACACAAAGAAAATAAGGAAAACGTGATGCATGGTAAAATAAAATAAAAAATGATGAAAATAAGTGTAAAAACGGAAAACGGCGTGAAAAAACTAAAAATAAAGGTGGCAAATCGAAAAAGAACGTGAGAACTCACTCCCCCAAGCTAAATGGCACAGTGTCCTCAATGTGCAAAGTGTGGCACACCGAGAGACAAGTAATGGGAGGGGCAAGTGAGGATGCATGCATGATGAAAAATAAGAAAATAATGAAACGGAAAATATGATGCGGACATGATGCATGCAGAAATAGGAGTGATACAGATATAAAGATGTGACACCAAAAACTCTCACTCTCTCCCAAAAAAGATATATGAAGATATATATAGAAAATGCGTATCATAGAAACAGTGAGGGGAGGGGGTGGACAAAAGTGCATCAGGACCCAGCAGAGACGAGCAGCACAACGGCAAAAAGAAGCGATGGCATCAAGAGTGCCTAAGAAGGTGGGGCTGCGCTAGCTCCGTCCTGAGGCGGAGGAGGAGGAGGAGGTGGTGGTGGTAGTGGCTGCTGAGCGGGGGTGGGTGTGGGAGTGGAAGCAGGCTGAGTGTGTGTGGGAGTGTGGGTGGGAACCTGCTGGGTGGGTGCGGGTACGCGGGGGAGACGCTCCAGGACCTGGGTAAGGCAGTAGTGAATCTGCGGGAGCAGGTCAAAGTGGCCAGCCATCGCGGAGACGGTGGAGGACATGGTCCTAAGGTCGCCTCTGAGGCCACTCACCGCCCCCTCGAGAGCACGTATGCTCTGAAGTACAGTGTCGGGGGGAGGTGGTGCAGAGGGACGCACCGGTCTGTGCTGTGCAGGTCGGGGCTGGCGTACTCGGGTCGCGTAGGTGATGGGCTCAGCAGGGAAGGGAACGAAAGGTGCTGCGCTCGCAAATGTGGGCCTGGCCTCAGTGTGAGGCCAGGGCACCGGCTGGTGAGAAGTGGAGGCAGCAGCAGCGAAAGAAGAGTACAAAAGTGGCAGTGAGGCGGCCAGAGAGGTCGGTGGCACAGAAGTGTAGACAGACGCCATGACACTCTCGGAAAATACAGCATCGGTGGAGACAGAGGCGGAGACTACGGGCTCTACGGCAGTGGTAAAAGAGGGCTCTCCGAACTCAACTATAGTCGGCTGGCGCTCGGGTGGGGAATAGGAAACGGGCTCGGCAGACAGAGGGCCAGTGGTGGTGGTGGCAGGTGTGGAGGTAGTGGAGGTGGGCTCAGCTAGGGTACTCCTGACACCGACAGAGGTGGGGACAGAGGTGTCTGGAGCAGCGGAAATATCTGGGATCGGCTGAGGGGCCACGGGGTCAACAGGTGCAGCGGGCTCGGCAGGTGCAACAGGGTCTGTGGGGGCAGCGTGGGCAGCGTGAGCCTGCTCAGCCTCCTCGGCCTCGAGCACGTATACGGCCGGGATCAGAACATCCATCACAGGGAGCCAGTCCACCTGGGCCGGTGCAATCTGAGTCCGAGCTGGGCTCGGAAGAATCATGTAATCGGCACCGTAAGGGCCGTGCAGCCAGACCCAGTGTCGCTCACCGTGCGGACGAAGCATCTTCATCCGGGCCATAACATCAATCGACAGAAAAGTGGGGCCCGGTGCTCATCGCATGTCATCAGGGAAGTCCTCGCCGGTCATAAGGGCGAGCAAGGTGATCAGACCGCCGCAGCATATCAATCACGACGGTGGGGACCAGCTCATCGCCATCCCTAGATAGAGCTCTGGGCCATGTCATCGCGTAGAGCATGTAGAGCTCTGGCGTGGACATCGTACCCGGCTCATATCTGGCCAAAAAGGTCGTCGCCATAAGGCGCTGAGCTATACGGAGGCAGGGATGGACAATGGCCGAGGCCTTGGCCCTACTAGGGTCAAAGGCAGCGTGGAGACCCGTAATCCGGGCCCAGAAGGCGCCGGCGTCGAAGGAAGGTGGGGGGATATGGGTGGGGGCGTAACCTCAGTCGGCCCCGGGGACGTCGAGCCACGAGAAGAAAGCTCTCATCATACCGAGAGTGACCTGGCACTCCCGGTCCATGAACCGAAACGAGCATCCCTCGTCGGTCCGGGCGATCGAACTAAGAACCTCAAGTGTCGGGCGGATAAACGTGTCTGCCGACACCTGAAAGAAATCTCGCCAGCCCACGTTGTCGTACAACGTGAGCATCCCCTCTAGTACCCCCGAGCGTCCTAGGTCTGCAAGGTGTGCGAACCTGGAGGGTACGATCGAGCGCTGGGAGACACGCTTGAAGACGGCGCGGTGTGCATCGTCTCGGAACGTAATCCCGAGCGGTCCGACGAGTGGAGCCGGAGGTGGTGGCTGTAGAGCGGCAGGGAGTGGCTGTGCGGGCTGTGCGGGTTGTGCGGGCGCTGCAGGCTGTGCGGGGTGTGCGGGGCCTGCAGGCTGTGCGGGGTGTATGGGGTGTGTGGGAGAAGGCGGAGGAGAGTCCTCCACCTCGTGGGAGGGGCCGGCATCATCCGACCGCTTCCGCTTGGCGGAAGCTCTCCTCGACCTCGGCCGTGTCCGGGGCGGCATATGGGCCCCGAGCGTGCACCGAAAAGCGTAAAAAGTGCGGCGTGCGTAAAATAAAGGAAAGAGTATACCACGACACACCGCGAGTGCAAAGCAATGGAAGCGTGCGAAGACGACGCCTCCACGCAGCCCAAATCAGTCCCTAGAAGCTCCCCTGGGCTCCCCTAAGCTCCCAAAAATGACCTGCGCATGAAATGGAGATATCAGCGGGTAATATTCAAAACGTATGGGGAATTAGGGGTATAATAGATAGAAATAGAAATTAATTTGGGTTTGGGGTTCGTTTAATACATGGATCCTCGAAAAACACACAAAAGAGGAGAAAAAGGCGAAAATTGGGGTTACCGGAGGTGGCCGGAGTGGTGGCCGCCAGCGGCGACTCGGACGAGGCGCGGCGGGGCTCGGCCGGCGGTGGCTGGCCGAGCGGCGGCGCGAGGGTCGACGGTCGGGCGAGTGGGGGCGCGAGCGAGGGGAGCGGGCGAGGGGAATGCGAAGGGTTGGGCGAGTTTGGGTTATTTCGTTTCGAAAAACGCGCCCCCCCTCGGCCCTTTATATAGCGAAAAGTTACGACTCGGCCGAGTGAACTCAACAAAAAAAATGTTGGGAATTTTCCCCCGCTAATGACTCGGCCGAGTGGCCTTGCCAACCTCGGCCGAGTGGAGTAAGTCCATTCGGCCGAGTGGCTCAAGCTACTCGGCAAGACTCGCCCTAGGAGTGTATCAGTTCTACTCGGCCGAGTGAATTTATATACTCGGCCGAGTGGCAATTGTACTGAAATCGGAAAAATAAACAGAGAGTTGGGTACAACAGACTTCCCTCGTTCGTGAACGGCTCGGCCGGACGAACTTGTGTACTCGGCCGAGTGGCTAGTATACTCGGCCGAGTGAGCCTTGTGTTCTGCTGTTTGTCTTCGTTTTGGCTCTAAACTCCGTCATTCTTCCTCCAGTCGATTTCATCTTCCTCCTAAGCATCGAGTGCCTTCCTGGGGCGCTCCTTATCACCTCGTTCATCCTCCTCATGATGGATTTACCTATCTCCTCTCCTGTCAAGAAAAATAGGACCCGTTATCACAAATTTTTTGGTCGAACGGCTCAAAACACTAAAAATTTCTAAAACAAAAATAAAGAAAAAGTAAAAATAAAGAAATAACCGTCGGGTTGCCTCCCGACAAGCGCTCGTTTAAGGTCGTGAGCTCGACCCCCTATGATTTTCAATTAATGCGGGATGTTTGGTGCATATGAGATGCACCCATCAAACTTTCCGGGGAGAACGCTTAGATGTTGATGTTGTGGCGGGGCGTCCTTCCGCGGTGGTCTCTCGTCTCTAATCGTGTGGGGAGGTGGCTCCCCCAAGCTAGCATTTGCTCCGGTCCTCGGCTTCACCGGTGACGCCGATTTCCGTATCGGCGGAGCTTCCTTCGGAGACTTTAATTTCGAGAGCTTGCAGAGCTCTCGAATCCTTGCGACATCAGCGTCGCCTTCATCATTTTCAGTCGAGAGGTCGGGGGAATCAATTTTCTTCTCATCTTGGACTAAATCCGGGCCTTCCTCGAAATCCTCATCGAATAGAGCGCCGATTGAGTGAGGGATCGCCTCTTCAATTACCTCATCAAGGAGGTCCATGTAGTCAAGCTCCTCGTGGTAAGGCATGTGTTTCATAGCCTTAGGAATGTGAAGCTCCACCTCGATGTTGCCGACGTTCAAAGTTAGGGTACCTTCTCGCACGTCGACAATCACACCGGCGGTGGCGAGGAACGGGCGTCCAAGTATCAATGACGTATCTCCCTCCTCCTTAACGTCCATGATCACGAATTCACATGGCAAGCATATTCCCCCCGGGACTTGTAGCTGGATGTCTTCGGCGATCCCTACCGGCCTTGTTATTCGCCCATCGGCCAATTGTATCCGCATGTCGGTAGGTTTCAACTTCGTCCCGGTGTTTAGCCTTAGGAACATGGAGAGAGGCATGAGACTTACACTAGCCCCTAAATCCACCAACGCCTTTTGTAGAGGGACGCCGCCCAAGGTGCAAGGAATTCGAAAACTCCCCGGATCTTTGAATTTGGCCGGCTCCTTCTCTCTCTTGGTGAACCAAGAGCCCTCCTCGGCTAGCATGATCTTTTCCTTCCTCTTTCTCCCCGAAATCAAATCCTTTAAAAATTTAGCATATGTGGGGATTTCCACGATGGCGTCGAGGAAGAGAATGTTGAGGCTAACTCCTCTCAGATACTCGAGAAACTTCGCTAGCCTTTTCTCCATTTTCGCTCTAGCAAGCCTTTGGGGGAATGGGACCGGTGGCATGAAGCGCCTCTCCTCAATCAATTGCTCAGCTCTAGATTTCTCCTTCTCTTGCGGCTCTTTTTCCTTCTCAACTTCAACTACCGGCTCAATTGGCTCTAAACTTTCCTCCACGGGCTCCTCGGTAGGAATCATGGCGGGGGTGGTGTCCTTCCCGCCTCTAGTAGTGACGGCAACTACGACATTGATGTGGCCGGTGTTGCCCCGTGGGTTTTGCTCGGGTTGCGCCAGTAAATGTTGAGTGTTCCGATTGAGCAACGCCAATTGTTCCGATATTTGGGCCACAACGGTTGTAAGGGAGTCTTGGCCCGCCTTCAAGGTAGCATTGACCTTCTTTTGCTCGACCATAAACGCCTCCACTCTAGCTTCGAAGTCGGATTGTTGTTGAGCTTGTGGAGGGTTTTGATTTTGATTTCTCCACCCTTGATTGTATCCGGGCGGCCTATAAGGTGGAACTTGTTGCTTCGGTTGGAAATTTTGTTGTGGAGGCCCCCTCGGCGGATAGTGTTGTTGTTGGGGTGGTGGTGGTCGAGCTTGTTGAGGTGGTTGTTGGGGCGGGTTCAAAGCTCCTTCATTGTTGGCGTAAGAGAAACCGGGATGATTTCTTGTGGCCGGGTTGGCCCAATACCCTTGGTTCCCCGCAACATATTGTACTTGCTCCAAGGATCCTTCTCCTTGCTCTCCTCCCAAGTACATGGCTCGAGATTGGTCTTGCCAATTACACATTTGGTTCGACGGCGCGGAGGTGGAAGGGGTTCCTTGGGGCTCCGTGATAAACTTCTCCAGTCTCTCCACTACCTTGTGGAGAGAATCAAACTTGCTTGTGAGTTCCGCTACGGCCTTCGCCTCATAGATACTGGTTGGCTTCAAGGAGGACGTAGAGTGTCCTCGCTCGTCGCCCCATTGTTGATTATTGGAGGCCATCTCCTCAATTAGGGCCGTAGCTTCTTCAGGAGTCTTTGATAATATAGCACCATTCGCCGCGGCATCAATAATTTGCTTGGTCCCCGGTTGGAGACCATTGTAGAAGCTATGGACTAGCTCCCAATCTTCAATGCTATGGTGCGGGCATTGATGCTGCAGATCTTTGAAACGCTCCCAAGCCTCATAGAGCGTCTCTTGGGGTCCTTGCTTGAAGGACATAAGAGCGCTCCGGATCGTCACCGTCTTGGAGGGCGGGTAGAACTTGTCAATGAATGCACTCGCCAACTCATCCCAAGTGGTAAAGACTCCATCAGCTTGCGTCCTCAACCAATAGAGTGCCTTGTCTTTTAGCGTGAAGGGGAAGAGGCGCAGTCTGATGGCATCAATGGAGACCCCCGGCATCTGAAATGTGGCGCACTTCGAGAAGAATAATTGGATGTGGTAGTGGGGATTTTCATGGGCATTCCCATGAAATGGATCCTGCTGCATCAGAACCACTAATCCAGTCTTCAGCTCAAAGTTCTTGTCAGCCGCCAACTCCGGCATGGCAATGGATGAGGTCGTAGAAGAGGTCTTAGGCCGGATCCTATCTCGAATAGAAATAATCCTCGCCATCCTTGCCGCCAATTGTTCAACAGTTTCCGGGTTGGTCATATACCTCCCTTCCGGATTTTGTCTCCTCTCCGCTCTAATTCTCCTCGCGGTACGCTCAATCTCGGGATCAAATAATATAGCTCTAGGGTCCGTCGTGGATCTCGTGTACATGCAATGAGAAAACAGAGTTTCAAAGAAATGATTAGTACCATGGAAGGGTTAGGTAAAAATAAAGAAATAAAATAATAATAATAATAATAAAGAAATAGCTAGGGTGGTAAGATCAAACGCAATCGCCTCCCCGGCAACGACGCCAAGAACTTGATCGCTCCGGAATGTAACCCGGAGAACGGTTGTAGTTTTACCGCAAGCGCACGGTATAGCGGCGAGCGGGTTATCGAACACAGGGAGGACGAATGACCGTGCTTGTTCCAATCAACCTGGCTATTAAGAAGAGAAAAGAGAGAAATATGCCTTTGGCGATCCTGTCACAATCGTCAGACAAAGTACGGAAATATCAAATCAAATAAAGAAGTCTAGGGAATGGGGAATCCCCGCTACTACCCGTATCTCGTCAATGTGGTTCATTGGTATCAAAATCGCTAGAATAAAATTTCGGATGAACTAGTTGCAACTGAATGTAGAACCTAGCTCACGCTCTCGCGCTGTTGCCGGTCTATAGCTATCCTAGGTTCGGGTCCAATCTCTTGCAAACCCTAGCCTAGGGAAGCTAGCATTAGGATCAACATCATTGTTCAATCGCGCCCCGAGCCCACTCTCGTGCAAACTCGGGCCACAACCTAGATTGGGATAGTTCCTACCCGTCCAATCTCTTGCAAACGGGTATCGGCACGGAATTGCAACCGGAAACCCTAGTATCGGTCCAATCTCTTGCAAACCGATACTACGGAAATTCGATTCCAACCCAATTCGGATTTCTAGGGTTTCCTATCGAATTGGGATCCAATCTCTTGCAAATCCCAATCGATACGAATACCTAGCCATCCGTAGTAAATTGATCCCAATCTAATCCCTAATAGCAATTCTAGCAAAATTCCTACCAATTCATCACAAATATGAAATAGGGCTCGTAGGGTTCATCCCCACGCCCCAAGACGTGGAGACTACTCACAATTCATAGCACAAACACAAAAATAATCAATTGAAATAACAAAAGAATTCATCACAATATTGAGATAAGCAATAAAAATAGTATTTTTAGAGGGGAGAGATGCAAACCAATAGAGTTCTTCCAATAATCCAACAAATATCAACTTTTTTCTCCTCTCCAATCACAAAAATCTAAAGCTAAAAGTTAATCTAAAAAGCTGCAAAAAAGTAGAGAGAAAAGCTCTCTAACCTAGGTCAAAAACAGGGGTTAAATACCCCCCAAAATCGTCCAAAAAACTGTGACCAAAATGCCCCTGCGCAGCCTGAAATCCGCAATTTTCGCTACAGGCAGCGTGTCGCACTCGGCCGAGTGACAAAGGTCGCTCGGCCGAGTGAGAAACCCTGTAATTTTCCAGTAAGTCCGGGCCTTCGGGGGTCTTCACTTCGGTAGTCGCTCGGCCTAGTGAGTTGTCGTCACTCAGCCGATGGCTTCTTGGTACTCGGGCGGTCGGCATTTGCCACTCGGCCGAGTGGGTCTTCTGAAGCTCAGGCAGACGAAAAACAGTAAGTTGGCGATTTTTGATGGGCTTCGTCTGAGCGCCACTCGGGCGGACGAGATCTCGTCACTCGGCCGATGTGGCTTCCGATGCTCGGCCGAGTGCACATATGAATCGTGTCTGATCTGGTCGGCCGAGCGGTGTCTCGCTGGTCAGCCGAGTGACTCCTTCACTCGGCCGAGTGAGACACCAAAAATGCCCAAACAGCTTGTTTTGGCCTCCTCGTCGCTCCTGCAACGTTCTTTCTTCTTCCGCTCCTCTCCAACAGCAAAATACCCCTCGGGGATGTCGTCGGTGACACTCTGGAGTAGGCGTATCTCGAGATCACTCCAAATCGCTCCAAATCACCTGAAATGCGACAAAAACAACAAATCGTGAAAAGCATCGCAATATCGTCGATATATCGTGAAAAACATGATTTGGGCGATCCAAATGGCATGCAAACATGCGGGAAAAAAGTGTAAAATAAGGAGTGATCAATGGTACATGCAACATAATGAATGACACGAAAGTTCCATGAATAAGAGGACAACCACAACCACATCTCCCTTCTTCATCACAACATGCCCTTGGCATCATTGAAATAAGCACCATCGCCCCCATCACTTAGCCAATTACCATACAACGCCATTCTCCATAAACACCCACCATTCTCCATAAACATGGCATAACACAACACAACATCATTCGGGAGAACTCGCAACATGAACCATTTCCATACAAGACTTGAACATGGATTATAAGGAATAACATGCGTTTAAATTAACAAGGGCTAGCATACCACATGAATTATCCTCCATAACTTAAACTTACTCACAACTTCATAATAAAAATATTTGCAACATGAAACCAATAGCATGAAACCAATAGCATGAAACAAATAGCAACATGAGACTAATAGCAATATGAAAAAATAGCAACATAAGACTAACTCAACATTTCCACAAACACCTGAGGGGTATTATAAACATGGTTAATGACACACTATAATATCATTACCAAATAGCATCATAAAGCTCCCTTTAGTTAATGACAGTACTCATTGATGATAGTAACAGAACTAACCATAACACATCGTCTGAAACACTAGAAAACACTTCAGCTTGCTGGAAATTGCACAACAGCCAGGTTGAAGGTCAGTTTACTCCATATTTTTGTATAGAACATAACATTGTAATATAAATGAAAGTTGTAGGTATGGTAGTGTTGGGTTCACAGATAAAATTTCATGTAAATATATTAAGTAAGTGATTTATGGTGAATTATTTGGTGAAGTCTATCAAATCTGTTTTCCAGACAGATTTCAGTGTCTGTTTTGATGGCTGATTTTGGGCCTATTGCAGTCAGAATTTCGAAAATTAAGCACTGAGATGAAGTTGGAGAAAAACTTGTTAACTTTCCAACAAGACCAAGAATAGCAAATTCCATAGAGTGTGCAGGTAATAAACTTCGTCTTTCTAAAATGTGTCCAGTCTGCAAGAGACTCATACATGCTGTAAACATTGAAATTTTAACTTAACGTCCAGTTTGAATTGGAAAAAGTTGTGAACATGAAAGTTATTAAGGATATCAATATGAACAACATATATTTTTTCAAGCAATTTCATGTAGCCAATTAAGAGAAAATCATCACTAAAGTTTCAGTTTAACAGCACAAATTTTCCAGCAACAAATAGGAACATGAAATCAAATAGCAAGCTATAAGGAGATGGATTCCTACCTCAAGCTGCTTCATTTTCTTATCAAAATCCAAACTTTACCTCCATCCAAAACTCTCCTTCAAGATCCCATCAAAAAAGCTCTAAACTTGCATGAAAAATCCTTATTCTTAGCTCAAATCAAACCCACTCACTAGCATATGGATTAGGGTTAAAAAGGATGATGAAAACATGTGTTTTTCCTTGAAAAAGTGGAGCAAAATGGAGGAGAGAGGAGGAAAAACGAAAATGATGAAGATGTGAGAGAGTGATGAGGTGTATGCTTAGAGATAGGGCTAATGAATATAAGAATTCTCCAAAGAATTCTACACTCTTCTTTGACTTTTCAAGCCCACCATCCATTTGTCCTCATCTCCATTCTTTTCCTTTTTTTCTTTAATCCTTAAAGCCCATATAGGAAGCCCATGTAGGAAGGTAAGAGGAGCCCACCCAACAACACTTAGCTTATCTCCTTAAGTGCCCAACACCACTTGCTAATCACACCACCTTTAAAACACAAAAATCCAATATTACAACAATGCCATTATTCACAAAACCATAATAATAAGAACAATATGATTATGAAAATATCCTCATGAAAATAATCTTCATAATCTTATTGAATAATAATTTTCCATAAATAGATCATAATAAAATAATATTAAAAGTACAACGTGCTAATTACACTACTACCATCATCATCATCACAAATCAACCACTAATACTCATTCCACCACACCATTAGCAACCATTAACATCCATTAAGACATTCATATAGGTACTTACTCATTCACATATGTAACTTACTATATACACCACATCAATTACTATACACACATCTCAGTATATACCGGTATACGAGTACTACTACTCTGTACACATACATCAATAGGCATACCCTAGGTGTATATGCACTAGGGTCATTACATTCCTCAAATTCTTTTCAAGTGGCGAGTTGGTGTAGACGACAATGGTGTGCACCTAGAAGTAGGGTCGGAGCTTCCTTATTGTCAGAACCAGGCAGTAGGCGATCTTCTCGATGGGGTTATAGCGGGGCTCCGCGTCTCGGAGTACCCAACTGGCATAGTAGACTGGCCTCTGGATGCCCCGTCCTCCTTCACTAGGACTGAGCTTACAGCTTCCTCAGTAGTGACGAGGTAGAGGCTGAGCTGCTCTCCTTCTTTGGGCTTCGCGAGTAGCGGCGGGCTTTATAGGTAGGCCCTCAGATCGTTGAAAGCTCTTGCGCAGGATTCGTCCCACTCCAGCACCCTTCCTCTCAACGAGGGCTTTTCGAAGAATCTTGAAGAATGTGAGAGACCTCTCCGCAGACTTCGACAGGAATCTTCCCAGCGCGGCGATCCATCCATTCAGCCTCTGTAGGTCCCGGATCGTCCTTGGCTCCGTCATGTTGATAAGGATGGTGATCTTGTCAGGGTTGGCCTCAATTCCTCGCTTGGTGAACATGAAGCCAAGGAACTTCCCAGACTTGACGTCGAATATGCATTTGGCTGGGTTGAGCCGCAGGTTATAGTGCCGCACCTTTTGGAATGTCTCCTCTAGGTCGACGAGATGACTTTCGGCCTTCTTTGATTTCACCAACATGTCGTCGATGTAGACCTCTAGATTCCTGCCGATTTGGGAATGGAAGATTTTGTCGACCATCCGTTGATAGGTCACTTCGGCGTTCTTGAGTCCGAACGACATTTTCGTGTAGCAGAATGTCCCCCGGTCTATGATGAATGACGTCTTCTCCTCATCATGGGTCGCCATCTGTATTTGGTTTTAGACTGAAAAGGCATCCATGAAAGTTAGAAGTTCATACCCTGAGGCATTGTCCACCAAGTGGTTGATCCTTGGCAGCGGGAAGCTATCCTTTGAGCAGACTTTGTTGAGGTCGGTGAAGTCCATACACATTCACCATTTGCCGCTAGGCTTCTTCACCATCACCACATTGACGAGCCAGTCAGGATAGCTCACCTCTATAAATAATCCGGCTTCAAGGAGCCACTCCACCGCTTCGATCGCTGCCTGCACTCTCTCTCCCCCAGCGCTCCGCTTCTTTTTGTCGCACAGAGCGAGCTTCAGGGTCGACGTGCAGCTCATGGGTAATCACCCCTTGTCGACTCTAGCATGTCTGAGGGCGACCATGCGAAGATATCAGCATTCGCCTTAAGGAGGTCGATCAACCCTGCCTTCAGCTCTACGATTACCTTCGTGCCAATCGACACAGTTCTGTCTGCTTCCTCCGTCAATAGCACCTCCTCTATGCCCTCCACCGTTCGATCGACAGGGCTTGCTTGGACTGCTTGTGCTTGGTGGAGTCGACGTAGCAGATTTGTGAGATCCTCTAGCTTTCTCGCACTTGTCCAACCCCATACGGAGTCTAGAACTTTATCATTTGGTGTTGCAGCGAGGGGAGAGCTTCGACGGCGATCATGTACGGCCGCCCAATGATGCCGTTGTACGATGAGGGGACATTGACGATGACGAACTACGACATTCACGTGACAATCCTAGGCCTCTCCCTCAGGATGATGGGCAGATCACCGTTCCGACAATGGGCACCGAATGGCCAGTGAAGCCGATAATCGGGCCCAAGCATGGTTTCAGGTCTGCCTCGCCTAATCCCATTTTCTGGCTCGTTTACAAAAACAGTATGTCGCACAAGCTGCCGGTGTCGACCAAAAGTCTGCTCACAATTGTCGGCCCAATGAGTGCTTCGATGACGATGGCATCATCATGTGGCAACTCGATCCCCTCCAGGTCGTCGTCAGAGAAGGAGATGGGGGGTGGAGCTACCCTTCTTCGCTTCGTCCCTGCGCCAGTGCCTGCCATCATGGCCTGATGCGCATAACCCTTTCTTTGCAACGCAGAGGTTCCGTTCGAGGCTGGCCCACCGCATATCACATCTATGCACATGACCGAACCAGTGATATGATGGGCAGCTTGTTCGGCATTCTGGGACTGGTTCGGCCGGAGAGGTTCCACAAGAGTTTGCCCTTCTAGCCTTTGGCCTCCTTGATCGACGAACCTCTGAAAATGGCCGCCCTGGATTAACCATTCTATGTCCTTCTTAAGAACTTATCACTCGTCGGTGTCGTGGCCGTGGTCACGGTGGTACCGACAGAACTTTTACGCATTGCGCGTGTTCGGATTTGTTCTCATCTCCGGGGGCGGATCTATGAGAAACCAGCCTATCTTGGCCGCTGTCATCACTTCAGCTAGGGGCATTGAGCCTTGTATAATGTGCCTTCTTTAGCGCTCTTTCAGGTCCGTTCCTCGAAGCGAGGTTCCTTGGAGCGAGTAACCCCCTCAGAGGTCCAGGGCGATCCTGCCCTCGGGGGCCTCCCTAGTCGTGCCCTCGGGGGCCTCCCTAGTCGTGCCCTCGGGGCGATTTTGATCTTGCCCTCGGGGGCATTCATCCTGCCTTGGCCTAGGTAGAGGCCGGGTTCAACTCTGGGACGCTTAGTTGGGGTGACTACCTTCTTCACCCCTAATGACTCCTCACTGAGCATGCAGAGCATGCACTTGTTCGCTTTGGAGAAGAGAGTATCAGGGTCCATTGGCGGGTCGTGGATCAAGGATTTGTGTAGACCGCGCTTAGTGAGCCCCTTCTTGAAGGCTGCCATGGCGAGCTCATCTCTGCAGCTCGTCACGCTAAAACGCTCTTCATTGAAGCGCCGCTGGAACCTCCGAAGGGTCTCCCCTTCATCCTGGACCACCGTGAACAAATTGTCAGGGGCCTTCTTCCTTCTTCGCCCTGCTCTAAATTGCAAACGAAACTTGTGGGACAAATCGCCAAAGGAGTCAATCGATCTGTTGGGCAAGTCGTTGTACCATTCCACGGTGGACTTCTTCAGAGTCGTCTAGAAGGCATGGCAGAGGAGCTCATTGTCCGCTCTTTGGATATCCATTACCCCCTGTACCGCTACACGTGTTTGAGTGGATCGCCCGAACAGTCATACTATTCAAGCTGGGGTAGCTTGAACCTACGTGGTATCGGGGTTGAGATCACCCTCTGGATCAGCAGGTTGGCTTCTTTAAGATGTTGGGGGGTGCTAGCGACCTTCGTGCGGCGTCCTGACCGTCTCGGAGCTCTTGCATGTAGTTGAAACCCCCGGATGAGCCACCTCAGCGCTCAGGAGAGTCCCTTCTATGTGCCATGGGGATCGAGCTTCTCTCGCGACTCTGCCCCCCCCCCCCCCACCCCGGCCGGTCATTGTGCCTAGGAGAGAGGCGATCAGCCCGAGGGGGGCTTCTGCCTTGATGGGGGCGTCCTTTGCGCCTAGGGCTTGGCAGTCTCCTGCGAGAGTGGTTCTCCACAGCTTGATCTCGCGGGATGCTCTCCTGTACTATCTCGATCGATGCATAGAGGACTCCCTGGCTCCTCTGCTGGATCCTCTCCCTCGCGGTGGCAATGTAACGTCGCTGTCGGGTGGCTGCTTCTTCTCCAAGCCGTCTTTGTATTGCAGCCTCCTCCTCGACGAACCGTCTCTGCCAAGCGGCTGCCTCTTCATCATTGTGACGCCTTTGCAGAACGGCTAACTCTTCTTCATCGAAGCGCCTCATTCGAGCGGCCGCTTCTTCATCAAATTCGGGGAGGAGGTGACGTGCGTTTATATTTTATATATTCATGCACGTCTTCTTTTGTGTTTTTCCGCTATTTTTCGCCGTCTTGTATTCGTTTTCTCGTGTTTTCTTGTTTTCTTTCACTTTTCTGAGTTTTTGTATGTTTGCAGGAGTTTGCCGGTGTAGGGGACATAAAACGACGATATCATGAGTCCCCAGAGCAACGGGAGGAGTCACGCATGATCCAGGGGGTCAAACGACGAAGATCGCCATCTTTCAGCCCCCACCTGATCGGTTGGATATGCCAACCGATCGGGTGATGCACGCGTGCACGACCCGGTCAGCCGCTGAAGCAACGAATGTATCAACCGACCGGGTCACCGACCGGTTCAACCCGTCTGTTCTCTCTGGAAATTGGAGCTGAAGCTCAACCGATCGGGTGATCTTCACCCGATCAGTTCACCTGTAGCCGTTTCTCCGAAGAAGATGACCCGGAGAGCCCACCCAACGGCCGGCTGACCGTGCCAAAACTTCCGAAGTCTCTGTCTTTTTAGGCAACAATTCCAACCGATCAGGTGATCTTTCAACCGATCGGTTCACCCGACGACGCTCAATATCCAAACGACCAGCAGCCTCCTCCAACCGACCGTGTCATCTGGCCGGGTGAAATTTTGAAGATTGCTGCCAAAGTTCGCAGCAGGTCACCCAATCGGTTGATTCTTCACCCGATCGGGTGATGTTTTTTCTATATATAGAAGCCTAGGTTTCCAGAAAAGGAGGAGTTGTTATTTTTGCTGTTTTTTCTCTCTCTTGATGGTTGTAATTTTCTAGATATTTGTAAGTTGTCCGATCTTTACAAAACTTTAATATAGTGTTATTTGCATTGCTCTTACTACTTATCAATCGCCTGATCATGCTTTTAACGGTCGATTTTCATTTAGATTGCTTTTTAGTAAACGTGTGTGAGTAGTTCCCAAATCTGGGATTTTGGTGGAAACCCCTTCGTGGGTTCTCCCCGATGCGTCCATAGGACTAGGAAATCGATAGGGATTAGGAATCTATCGGTTACGCAGGGTGTTTCATTGTCATCGGCGGGAAAAAGACCGCCTTTGACCGTTGGGCTAAGGGGGAATAAACTTGGCGGTTGACTCCCTAGCCATAGCTCACGCCCTTAGCGTAGACGTCGAATCCTAGCGTGCGGGAGCGGCAGGATGAGATGTTGGGAGTTATCGTTGCGAGCTTAGTGCTCCCGGTGTCGGTCAGTGTTAATGGACATAGGAATGCCCACTGACCGAACCCAGGTAGTCCGGTGTATCATCCTGGGCACCGACCAGAATATCGGGCACATGGGATGCCGGTATCACTCTTAGAGGCAACGTCTCACCATTAGACCCTAATTCCGATCGTTATCCTACCCGTAGGCTGCATTGGCGAGAATCGCATGATAAGGTGGAAACCGAAGTCCCGGGTTTCCCTTTATATTGTTTATTCCCCGCATTCTATTTTCTGTGACAAACCATCATCCGATTCGGGCTAGCTCATCCATGGGGTGAATCCGGTCCTTTCTGACACAAGCACAACCACGCCTCCCTGAGTTCGACCCCCAAGCCACACTACAACACCGTGCGCTTGCGGTTATAAATATTTAAATCTAACGCCCCCAATCATATATTGCACACATACCACACTTGCATGCCCACACAAACGCAGGGGACGTCAGGAGGTTCCGCTTCACATTGAGGGGTCTGGAGGGGTCTGGTGTTGGAGGCGACTCGCAGATTTTGCCGCAGCCAGGTTCTTCATTACTCTGTCAAAGTTCTCAAAGCTTTGATAGATGCCTCGGGATGCGGCCTCAATGGCAGCATCTGGCCCCTCAAGGGGCGCATCTCTCTGGGGGGACCTCCTAGGATATGGAGTCTCCTCAAGCAACGGCTGTTTACTGCTACGATGACTGCGGTGACTTTGTGTGGGGTCTGCCATAGATGTAACCCTTCTTCCCACAGACGATGCCAAATGTTGCGTGGTAGAATTCGCTAACAATGAATTTGTATTAAAATGAAAATCACGGTTAAAATGATTACAAGTGTTTATGGGGTAGACGAGGCTAATCATGCATTTAAGAGCACTTTGAGGAGAAAGATCTCAAGGTTGCCCTTCGTTTGGTGAAGGTCGCACGTCGATTGGAGAAGATCGCCACGGGTCGATTCGACTGCTGGTAGCTGAGGCAAGCTTCCTACGAGAAGAACAACTCGTCAAAAAGGCTCGGTTGGCTGAGAATGTCGGATACGCTGGGCGATCTCAAAAGCAGATCGACCCTCGCGTGGATCCTTCCCACTTTATTTTCTAATTTTTAAAATATGTTTTATCTGTAACCTTCCCACTTTTTGCTTCACGGGTGTTTTTGCTTTTAATGCGCAGGAACACAAGAAGTCTTGACGACTTGATTCATGTTGATCCTGAGATAAACGCCACCCTAAGGCGTCTTACCGCAGAGAAGCGAAGAAGAGAAGAGCCTGAAACCATGGGGGAGGACACCCCACCTCACAAGTCCCTGCTGGAGTACTCGATGTCGTCCATCGAGTCCACCTCCGCCATCCGTCCTCCTGCTATTACGGCGCAAAGCTTCGAGCTTAAGCCATCTTTGGTGACGTGGATCCAGCGGGGGCACCCATGGAGAGCCCCATCGAACATTTGGACTCCTTCTTGGAGAAATGTGACACCTTTCGGATAAATGGTGTCACTACTGAGGCGATCCGTCTGAAGCTATTCACCTTCTATCTGCGGGATAAGGCCAAGCTGTGGCTTAGGGGGAAGGACCCGAATACGTTCAACACTTGGGAGAAGCTTTGAAACGCTTTTCTGACGAAGTTCTTTCCTCTGGGGAAGACCATGAAGCTGAGGAGTGAGATCTCCTCCTTCTCCCAGGCCAGCCACGAGTCCTCGCATGAAGCTTGGATAAGATATAAGGAAATGCAGCGAAGATGCCCTCATCATGAGCTTCCGAACTAGTAGATAATTAATCTGTTCTACAACGGATTGAGGGATGACTTGAAATCTTCCATGGACGCCGCGGCTGGAGGGTCCTTCATGTCCAGGAGTGAAGAAGATGCTGGACAAATTCTAGAAAATATGGCATCAAACAATGAGCGGTGGTGTGACGAGAGAGCTGGTTGACTCGGAAAACGCGCACGGGGCACGCCTTCCGCTCCCAAGCGTAGGAGTGTCAATGCAATATAAAAATAACCGGTGAGTACCGGGTCGGATCACAGGGACAATTCGTTCTACGTTCACAAAATTTTGATCGATAAAGAAAATAACAGCGTGCTACAATAATCTCAATTACGATGGGTGGAAGTGTGAAAAAAACGTGTGGAGAAACTAAAAATCTAACCTAAGTGTCTAGGGTTAGAGAGCCAAAAGGAGAAATTAGGGTAGCAAGGCGAGGAGCATGGGTTGTGAATTCACTAATGTTGGTGTTAATTAAGCACGAATTACCCTCATATACTTCAATTGGTCATCCGGCTAAAGAAGCCCAATCGGAGAATTTAACAATAAAGGCCATCACAATTAGCAATAGGGATGGACGTATAATCGAACACTAATCAAATTACGAGTATGACATTTTCTCAAATTGCCCTCTCGGGACTTGGCCAATAAAATTGCGCCCTAATTATACTTCCAACATCAACAATGAAAATTGGGCAAGAGGGAAATTAGGGCTAAATTGACAACCAATCTCAATGAGTCACAACCCAAGCAATCCAATACTACTCTATCATCATGAAACAAACGATGGAATTTTCATTCACAAATTCATCCAAAATCATTACAATAAAGAGATATCAAAAATACACAAAAAAAGTGGGAAGAGATCACCAATTTCTCAAGAAATGAGGCTCCCCTCTCACTTGGGCACCTCCTCCAAGCTCCCCAAGCTCCAATGGCCTCCTTCCCTAGCCCTAATCCTAATGGGGAAGAAGAACCCCCAAGAAAACCCTAAAACTCCAAAAAAACGCCAGCCCCCGCTTCATTTCCGCACTCTGGGCGAAATAAGCCTAATTATGAGCTTGCGGGTCGGATCAGGTCGGATCCGACCCGCACAAATCCCCCACACCCGCCCGCATCAGCGGGCGGGCGCTGCCTTGCGCGCGCAACAGCGGGCCGGCCGCTGGGCCGGCCCGCTCCTTAGTTTTTTTTTATTAAATTTTTTTATTTTTTTTTATATTAAACCGGCCCAGCGGCCCGCTCCCAGAGCGGGCCGCTGCTGCCGTTTATTTTTGTTTTTAATTTTTTTTTAAATAAACGAAGCGCGCGCCTGCAGCTGCATCACGGCGCCACGTGGCGCCGTCTGATTGCGCCACGTGGCGCCCCCAGTGAATTCCATTATCCTGATTTAAAACACTCTTTTCTCCTCCATATAAATCCAAAAAAATACCTAAAAATCTCAGAAAATTCCCAAAAATTCTGGAAAATCCCCAAGACTCCTAGGGGTACCTGAAAAATATGAGAAGGAGAAATTAGTCCATTTGATGTGAAAATTAATATAATGACTATTTAAAACACAATATTGACCTCCCAATAAGCTATATAAAATATTCCAATGCTCAAATAATTCCCAAAAAATGGAGATATGATCAAAATAATGGCAGGAGTATAGGAAAAATAATGGGAAGCCAATAAAGACGATAAAAACCGTATTTTGTGCCAAGAATGAGAATAAGCCCTAAAATTGATATGAAATGAAAATATACCCAAAAAGAGCACAATTAAGCCTAATCTTTGGCACAAAATGGGGATAGTTAGGGGGAGAATATGCAATTTATATCCCGAATCACACCCCCCAACTAGCTTTTTGCTAGTCCCTAGCAAAATATGCGAAAAATTCGGATTAAATTGAAAAACATGCACCAAATCCTCGATATCTTCATGACACAACCCAAATGATATTTCCAATTGATTTCAAAACCAATATACCAAATGTATGAAAGTAAACAACAAATGATATTCTCCTCAATCCAATTCAAAGAAAAGTGAAGAAATAAGCCGCATATCACACGTATCGGGATATCACGATGCCAAAATTTCCAATTTTCATGAAAGTGGCCAAAACAAAAGAAATTTCCTCTAAGTTGTGGGAGATGAGATTGCATCACTCATGTTGCTTATTCTTTCATTTTTTTCATTAATTTTTCTTTTCTTTTCATTTTTTTTTACTTTTTGGATTTTTTTTTTGATGTTTATGTTTTGCATTCACGCGATAACGCCATAAATGCAAACACCGGCACATTTGCAAACACGCGATGACGCTATATATGCAAATGGATGGAATGATCTTCTAAATCTAATTTTTGACGTCCTCCCCAATGTTTCGTGGGGCACCGGCTACTCAATTCGATTAGAAAGAAACATTCACTTATACTAACTTTTTTTTTTCATTCCAACATGAATTAGCAACTCATCCATCCACTCCTAAGAGGAAAACAAAGCAAACACAATTTGGCCACTCCCAATCCAATTAAAAACTACACCATTCATCCCAAACATGAAATCGCTTACACCAAACTTTTCCCAAACGATCTCAAAGAGAGTATCACAACATCTAAATAGTTTCATACATGGTATATTAACATTCGACTCCAAATTGGAAAAGAAATGAAACCGTGCCAATCAAACATCGAGAAATCGATACCAAAATGATAATCCGAAAAATCACATGGCATTAAGCATGTAGGGACAAAACAAAGCTAATGGCGTAGGAACGAGGAAGCCAAAATATGATATGCAATGAATTCATGGAATGAGGCAAGACTTGGAGGAATCTCAAAAAAAAAATTAGGCCAAAATCCTAACAAACCTAAAGATTCTAACACTCTCCCCCCAACTTAAAATAAGCATTGTCCTCAATGTTGGGAGAGTACTAGATCTCGGCAAAAGATCCTAGAAAAGAAAAAGAAAAGCATACGAAAGCAAAATGCAAAAGCAAACTAACTAACTTTTTATTTATTTACACTACATGGAAAGAACACACCGTGGCAAATGGCGGATCTCGAATGTATAACGGTGGTGGTAGCTGCTCGATCATATCCTTTTGCTCCTCTGCCAGCTGCTTTGGAACTAGGCCACCACCGGCCTCCTTGGATTCCAGCAATGCAACTCCAAGCATCTCCTTTGGATAATATGGATCACGTGGGAGACGAGCTGCATTAATCCAAGTCATGTCCTCATGCCCTGTAAAAGCATTCCAAAACAGGTCGTCAAAACAAATAAAAGAATTTAAATGCAATGGACGACAATTTGAAACAAATGTATATGGAAGTGAAAATTTGGTTTCAGAAATGCAAGGCATGAGATGGTGGAAACTTCCCTGAATAACGGTGCTAGGTGTGGAATGATGCACGGCCTCAGGAGGAGGTGGAAGTGGCTGCAGAGGGAAAACTGGAGTAAGAGGGAGCTCGGGCTCAATATATACCATCTCGCAATCCCTGTCGCTATCTTCTTCCTCGAAATCAATATCAACACCAACAGTCTCTGCGGCACTCCCCACGCCTGGTAAATGCTCCTGACAAACCTCCTCGATGACTGGCAAGTGCGCATCCTGAGGCAAGGGAAGTGACATCTGTGATAGGACTGGAGGTAGACACGTCTCGGGAAAATCCAAGCACGCATCATCCTCGCCATCCCAGAAATAGCTCATCTCAGTCGTCCTCCCAAAATACTCAACCGCCTCGACCTGTGAAGCTAACTCTGAAGTGGCATGTGGCTCAGGCTCCATGGTGTACTCGATCTGCTCTCGGTCATCACGCACATCCACTTCATCATCAACCTCAAAATGAAAATGCATCGTGTCACCGTCATGGTCGACACGCACTCTGTCATCTGTCTCCTCTGACTCCTCAATATATATATGCTCAAACTCTTCTACTTGGCCCCAATGCACCCTCTTCACAGGTCTCTCTAGATAATCCATAGGGTCGCACTGGAATGAGCCCTCAGCTGGCTCCTCAGGCTGGCACTGGACCTGCAGCTCTGTATCCTGAAGTGGAAGCTGAGACTGACCATCATCCTCATATCCAAGTGACGGCTCTCCAGATGGCGCAGTCCGCTCCCACTCTGCAAGGTCCCTCAGGTAACACCAAGAATCCTCTGTCGAATACTTAAAGAACTCCCCACCGCAACTCATCTGCACCAAATCTCACCCAGATGGCGATAATCCAGTATAAAATATCTGCAGGAGGTGATCCTCGTGGAAACTCTGGTGTGGGCACGCAAGCACCAAATCAGTGAACCTCTGCCAAGCCTGATGGTAGGCCTCCCACTCAGCCTGGATAAAGCTCGCTACATGCTCCATAGCCTGCCGCCCATGTACCTGCTCCAAAAAGATAGGAAAAAACACTCGGAGAAATTCAGCCTGAAATGACAACCAAGTAAAATGTGAGTCCAGAGACAATGAATCAAACCAAAGTCTAGCATCATCCTGTAAAGAATCGGGAAAGAATCTAAAATATATGCAATCATCATCGATATTCCCACCAAGACATGAATGCATCCAATCTTCAAAATTTTTAATATGTAAGTGAGGGTTCTCCCACTCCGTGCCATGGAAATATGGCGGAAGTGGGATATCCTCCAAATCAACGTCCGAAAAATTTGAAGATGATGCCATGTTTTTTCTTTTAAAAAAATTTCTCAAAAAAATGAGAATAAACAACCAAAAGACTCAATAAGTGGAAAATAAATAAAAGAAAAGACACACACTAAGAGATAGAAGTATCACACTAAAAATTTCAAAATCGATCAAAAATTGCTACTACTAGAAACCGTTGTCCCCGTCAACGGCGCCAATTGGTTGACTCGGAAAACGCGCACGGGGCACGCCTTCCGCTCCCAAGCGTAGGAGTGTCAATGCAATATAAAAATAACCGGTGAGTATCGGGTCGGATCACAGGGACAATTCGTTCTACGTTCACAAAATTTTGATCGATAAAGAAAATAACAGCGTGCTACAATAATCTCAATTACGATGGGTGGAAGTGTGAAAAAAACGTGTGGAGAAACTAAAAATCTAACCTAAGTGTCTAGGGTTAGAGAGCCAAAAGGAGAAATTAGGGTAGCAAGGCGAGGAGCATGGGTTGTGAATTCACTAATGTTGGTGTTAATTAAGCACGAATTACCCTCATATACTTCAATTGGTCATCCGGCTAAAGAAGCCCAATCGGAGAATTTAACAATAAAGGCCATCACAATTAGCAATAGGGATGGACGTATAATCGAACACTAATCAAATTACGAGTATGACATTTTCTCAAATTGCCCTCTCGGGACTTGGCCAATAAAATTGCGCCCTAATTATACTTCTAACATCAACAATGAAAATTGGGCAAGAGGGAAATTAGGGCTAAATTGACAACCAATCTCAATGAGTCACAACCCAAGCAATCCAATACTACTCTATCATCATGAAACAAACGATGGAATTTTCATTCACAAATTCGTCCAAAATCATTACAATAAAGAGATATCAAAAATACACAAGAAAAGTGGGAAGAGATCACCAATTTCTCAAGAAATGAGGCTCCCCTCTCACTTGGGCACCTCCTCCAAGCTCCCCAAGCTCCAATGGCCTCCTTCCCTAGCCCTAATCCTAATGGGGAAGAAGAACCCTCAAGAAAACCCTAAAAACTCCAAAAAAACGCCAGCCCCCGCTTCATTTCCGCACTCTGGGCGAAATAAGCCTAATTATGGGCTTGCGGGTCGGATCAGGTCGGATCCGACCCGCACAAATCCCCCACACCCGCCCGCATCAGCGGGCGGGCGCTGCCTTGCGCGCGCAACAGCGGGCCGGCCGCTGGGCCGGCCCGCTCCTTAGTTTTTTTTATTAAATTTTTTTATTTTTTTTATATTAAACCGGCCCAGCGGCCCGCTCCCAGAGCGGGCCGCTGCTGCCGTTTATTTTTGTTTTTAATTTTTTTTTTAAAATAAACGAAGCGCGCGCATGCAGCTGCATCACGACGCCACGTGGCGCCGTCTGATTGCGCCACGTGGCGCCCCCAGTGAATTCCATTATCCTGATTTAAAACACTCTTTTCTCCTCCATATAAATCCAAAAAAATACCTAGAAATCTCAGAAAATTCCCAAAAAATTCTGGAAAATCCCCAAGACTCCTAGGGGTACCTCAAAAATATGAGAAGGAGAAATTAGTCCATTTGATGTGAAAATTAATATAATGACTATTTAAAACACAATATTGACCTCCCAATAAGCTATATAAAATATTCCAATGCTCAAATAATTCCCAAAAAATGGAGATATGATCAAAATAATGGCAGGAGTATAGGAAAAATAATGGGAAGCCAATAAAGACGATAAAAACCGAATTTTGTGCCAAGAATGAGAATAAGCCCTAAAATTGATATGAAATGAAAATATACCCAAAAAGAGCACAATTAAGCCTAATCTTTGGCACAAAATGGGGATAGTTAGGGGGAAGAATATGCAATTTATATCCCGAATCAAGAGCCACTCCTAGATCTGGGGGCATCCATAGGGTCGAGGACGTCGACAAATTATCCAGCAAGTTTGACTTGCTGTCGACCCAGATCTCCGCACTAATGGTAGGAGCCGGTGGTGCCGGTATGCAACATATTGCGACGGTGGAAACAGAAGTAATGGGGGACTTCGAGGGTGGTGACATCTCACCACCGTTGGACCAAGTGAGCGCACTATTCTACAATCCTACCAAAAATGCGTCGTACCCACCACGGACTAGCTCCAACCCGGCCTACTCTCCAAACAACCGGAATCATCCCAACCTTAGCTACCGGGCACCGTATCAGCCGCCGCCGCCTCAGCAGCAGCAACAACAGATATATCAGCAGCCGGCTAGGCCTCAGCAACAGCAGTTTCAGCAGCAACAGCCCCCACAATAGTATCAGCAATATGCTCCCAGGAATCAGCAGCCTTTTCAGCAGCAGCAATTTGGTCAGCAGAGTGCCATCTCTCCGGTTGAGTCCCTCTTGACTCAATACATAACCAACCAGGAGAAGATAAATCTGAAGCTGGAAATGGGGCAAATGGCTCTCACGAACCAAGTGACCCAGCTAGGGTTACAAGTGGTGAACCTTTCAAGGTCGTAAAATCTATTGCCGCCACAACCCGAAGTGAACCCAAGGGGAGCAAACCAGACGTTGGCACTCACGGACAAGCATGCGAATGTATCCGCTATCGTGTTGAGGAGCGGAACACAAATCCCCACAAGAGTGCCCCCAAAGGAACCGGAAGCAACGTTGGTCGTAGAGCGACCAAGTGAAATAGCCAAAGACAACGGTGCTTCGTCGCCAAAGCCAACGACTCCGGAGGGAGTCCCTAAAGAGGAGAAGGAGAAAAACGAGGAAGGGAGCATCAAGGTGTTCAAGCCCGTTGTGCCTTTTCCACAACGGCTAGCCCAAGCCAAGATAGATGAAAAGTATGGCAAATTCTTTGCCATGGTCAAGGATCTAAGCTTGCAAATCCCCTTCCTTGAAGCTATCGAGACGATTCCCTCCTACGCAAAAGTTCTAAAGGATTTGGTGACAAGAGGGTCGAGAAAGGAGAAGGTCGTATTGACGGCGAAATGCAGTGCTCTCATTTAGAGAGCAAATCCGCCTAAGCTTAAAGACCCGGGGAGCTTCTCTATGTTGGATATGGAAGACGTTTGTACACCCTTGTGGGGGATGTACGAGGGAATACGGACCTCGAACGTCGCGCACACGAAGTCATGTGCAAAGGGAATCTGTTCCCTTGCGGAGAGGATCTCTGTATGAGCAGGAAAGTCGCATTATATATGCATAAGTGCATGCGACATATGGCTAATAAAGGGGGAATATCTTAAGCTTATGTTGTACCATGCATATGGTACAACTTAAGCTTATAATGTGCCATGCATCATGGTACACCTTAATTAAGTTGTTCCAAAGGAACAACTTACCCTAAAATAACTACCTTGGGGGCTATAAATAAGACCCAAGGGTAGCCATTTTCCTTACACATTTTGCATGAAATTCATGCATGCATCTTCTTCATAGCGAAGCTCTGCAGAAATATTTCCTCTCCATCCATCCAAGTTCTTAATCTAAAATAGAGATTTAGATTGTGGGATTAGTAGCCTTACTCCGTTCGTGAGTAGACTCGATCCGTCGTGGCGAATCCGAAGGCGAAGTTCGTAGACTACCGTGCAGCGTACGCAAGCGTAAGTCTACACTTCATATTATCGATCCTAACTCTGTTTTGTACAGGATCCTACATTGGTATCAGAGCCATATGGGTTCGCCCCGGTCAAACCATCGCCCCGTCGAAACTACGAACAAGTCGTTGTCTTTTTCACGAATGGGTCTCCTACTATTACGGATATAGTAGGAACGCTTCGTGACGAAGAGAACGCAGCGGTTGTTCTTTTCACGTTAGGGTCTCCTATCATTATGGATATGGTAGGAACTCTCCGTGACGGGAAGAACCGACCGTTCACGTAGTAAGTTATTCATTTTTGGCACACGGCCATTAGAAAACAACTAAATTCTCGACGAACGGGTGCTTCATCGACGAACGGGTGCTTCATCGAGGAAGATGATGGAAGTTATTTCCATCGGGTAAGAGGAAAATTTGGTGCATGTACACCATGGCCAAATGGGCCATGAAGGCCATGCACCCCCTCTCCTCATGCGGAGGGGGTTGGCTACGGCCAATAACCACCGGCGACCACCCCATCAAGGGGGAGGAGAAAGTGCGGCAACCCCATTCAAAGGGGGTGGCCGGCCATGGCCAAAGGGGCCATGACCGGCCAATGCCGAAAGGCCTTGACCATGGCCGGCCATGGCCAAGCCATGACCGGCCATGGCCAGGCCGGCAGTGGCCGGCCAAGGCCGGGCCGGCAGTGGCCGGCCTTGGCCAAGGGCCTGCCGGCCAGGCCGGCCCTGGCAGTGGCCAGGGCCGGCCCTGGCAGAGGCCAGGGCCGGAGCCCTGGCCACTGCCAGGGCCAGGCCGGCCCTGGCAGTGGCCAGGGCCGGCGCCCTGGCCTCAGGCCAGGGCCTGGCCGAGGCCAGGGCAAGAGCCCTGGCCCCGGCCAGCGGCCAGGCCGCCCTGGCAAGAGGCCAGGGCAGGAGCCCTGGCAGAGGGCCAGGGCCTGGCCGGCCCCGGCCCTGGCCGAGGGGGGCAGGCCCCCTGGCCGGCCAAGGCAGAGGCCCTGGCCGGCCATTGGCCAAGCCCCGGCCAGGGCAGAGGCCCTGGCCGGGAGAAGTTGCAGTTCGAATATTGGTCGACCAATTTTGTGTTTTTGGTCGACCAATCCGACAGATGGTCTGGGTTGATTGCAAACTTGCCAAATGACCCATACGGGGTGACAAAAGGCATTGGTCAAACTCGAATATGTCGATTAGCCCATACGGGGCTAACCACAGTGCCGACTAGTTCATACGGGACTAACGTTTGAATGAAGTTTTTAACTTGGGCTCTACTCCTTGAAGATTAGCCATAGTGCTCTACTTCATGCGAGATTAGCCAAGTCATTGTGCTCTACTCTTCGGAGATTAGCCAATGTACTTATGAAATTGTGCTCTACTCCTTGAAGATTAGCCGTAATGCTCTACTTCATGCGAGATTAGCCATGTCATTGTGCTCTACTCTACGGAGATTAGCCAATGAACTTATGACGTTGTGCTCTACTCTACGGAGATTAGCCAATGTATTTTATATTCGTTTTGAAAAATACGTTTTCAAAAACGCTTTTCCGCTGCTAAGTACTATAAGAGTACTAACATTTGATAAAGTGAGGGAGAAATATTGAAAGTTACTCTAGATGGTGATTGGAAACATAGTGACCTTTCCGATTCTAGAATAACATCTTCAATATTTTTCGAAAGTAACTTATCAAATACTTATTTTCCGCTGCTAGTACTATAAGAGTACTATAGTTTGATAAGTGATGGGGGAATATTGAAAGTTGTTCTAGATGGTGATTGGAATCATAGAGACCTTTTCGATTCTAGAACAACACCTTCAATATTTTTCGAAAGTAACTTATCAAATATAATATAATTCCAAGTGGGATTTGAATTTTAGAACTATCCAAATGGGATATTCTATTATCATTTCAAGTGGGAGTTATATTTTAAGAATTTTTTATGCAATGTTTTTGATCGAACCTTCGGTTTTGTGTCTTTTGCAGCATTTTAAAAGTAAAATGTCTTCCGCTTCAAAGAATATCGTCGCTGAGTTAAACAAAGGTGAAAAACTCAACGGCGATAATTACAAACTTTGGTCCATTAAGATACAATACGTTTTAGAGGAGCAAGAAGTGCTCGAAACTCTAAAGAACGTAATGATTGAACCCGAGTTGGGCACTACGGCCCAACACCGAAGAGACAAGGAAGCTTTTGATGCTTGGTCTCGGAAGAATAAGATAGCGCGCATTACGTTATTAAGCAGTATGGCTGATGACATAATGTGCATCTTCCGAGAACATGACCTAGCTATGGACATATGGTCCAAGCTAGAGGAGAAGTTCGGTGGCACATCGGTGTCCAAACTTCGCGCCTTAACTATAAAGTTCGATACATATAAGAAACGTCCAGATCATTCCATAGGGAAACATCTGCGACATATGGCGAACCTTATCTCGGAGTTAAAGGACGCAGGTCATGTGCTCACAGATGAGCAACAAATCCAAGCAGTCATACGTTCCCTACCAAATGGGTGGGATCAGATGAAGATGCATCTCACTCATAATGAGAGCATCAAGACCTTCAACGATGTTTCCAAGCACCTCGAATTAGAGGAAGAGCGGCTTGCGGCTGCCAAGCCAGGTGCAGAAGTGCACATGGTTGCTAGTTCCTCACACGGGGGAAAGAAACGTAAAGATCGTTCGAAGTCTTCTAATGAATGTAATAAGCAACCTGAGTCTACCAAGGAACCCAAATATAAGGGTGGACACAAGAAATGGCACAAGAAGAAAGACTTGAAAAGAATCAAGTGCTTCAAGTGCAACAAGCTCGGTCACTATGCTCGTTCGTGTACGAGTGGAAGTGACGAGGTAACTTGTAATACTAGTTACATATGTGTTTCTAGTTCACTATTTCTTGTGGAATCTAATCCATTTTGGGATAATTGATTCAGGTGCCACCGACCACATAGCAAAGGACAGACGGTCCTTCGTGGAGTATCACCGGATACTCAAGGAATGAAGTGGATCAATGTAGGAAACAACACACGTGTTGAAGTGAAAGGCGTTGGGACTCGCAAGCTTGTCTTGGACAACGGCCGCACTATCCTACTTCATGATGTTCTCTTCATTCCATATATTCAAAGGAATATTAAAATTGTGGTCAATTTATTGGGTCTTGGTTAATGGTTGGTTCCTTCATGTTTGTAATATGGACCTATTTTTGTAATAATTCCTTTATTGGTTCTGGGTTATGTATTTAAAGGATTCATTGTAATAAGTACAATGTATGATTTCTCATTTCCTTATGACAAATTCTTTGACTAATGAGTCTAATATAATTTGTTGGGACTCAAGGCTTGGTCATATTGGACCAACGCGTATGGATAGACTTGCCAAACGTGGCCTTCTATCCAATGTTTCAAAGGTTGAAATGTCGACCTGCGAACATTGCCTTGAAAGGAAATCTTGTCGCAAGCCGTTTGGAACCGGCACAAGGGCCAAGGTTCCATTACCGCTTATCCATTCGGACATATGTGGTCCGATGAATGTCAAGACAAGACGCGGGAAGTCCTATTTCATCACTTTTAATTGATGATTTCACCCGATTCGGTAATATCTATTTGATATCCCACAAAAGTGAAAGCACTAAACCTGCTTTAAAAACTATATGAGTTTAGTGGAGAATCAATTAGATCGCAAGATTAAGGTCATATGAACCGATAGGGGCGGTGAATATCAATCAACAAGTTTAAAGGAACTTTGTGATGAAAAAGGCATAGTACATCAAGTAACTATGCCTTATACTCCTCAACAAATTGGTGTTGCAGAAAGGAGGTATAGGACTTTAATGAAAAATGGTCTGTTCAATGATGGCGCAAGCTAACTTGCCAATCACCTTCTGGGGTGATGCATTATTGACAACCGTTTTCATTTTAAACCGCGTACCCTCGAAATCAGTTAGCTCCACTCCTTATGAGTTGTGGAACCAAAGGTCTCCTAACTTAAACATTTTACCTTGAGTTTGTGCATTCAACGCACATATTTCCTCCCATAAGTATGGCAAACTTGGGCCATGGGGAAGGAAATGTATCTTTAAACGATACGCATTAAACTCCAAAGGTTATGTTTTTGTTAGTCAGGAAGACAATGGTGTGCTAATTGAGTTTGAGTCGAGAGATGTCACTTTCTTGGAAAACGAGTTTCCAAGACAGGGCGAGATAAGTCAGGACTTATCTCTATTTGAGATTTGTGATCAAGAAGGATTACCTCATTCGAGTGGGAGAATTCTTGGTGAAAACGAAAATACTTTTCAACCTTCACCAATGGATTATACGAATGACGATTATCCTATTCCATACGGGAATAATGATCCAAGTGGGAGCAATTCTAACAACATTTCAAGTGGGAGTGATATTAGAATTGATCTAAATTCGAGTCAACAAGGACTTGAAGAATCTCAAATATGCCACATCATGCCCTGCAAAAGACAAATGGATGGAAGCGATGAAGAAGGAATTGAAATCCATAAAAGTTAACCAAGTCTGGGACTTAGTTAACTCACCCAGAGGACATAGAGCAATTGGGAACAAATGGGTTCTCGAGATCAAGCATAAGGCTGATGGCTCTATAGATAGATATAAAGCTCGCCTTGTCGCGAAAGGTTTTACGCAACAGGAAGGGATAGACTACAAAGAAAACTTCTCACCTGTTGTGCGTTTTACCTTGATTCGCAATGGTAGCTTGCTTATACCTCGAATTACATCAGATGGATGTAAAGACTGCCTTTCTCAATGGAGAATTGGATGAGGAGATCTGTATGGAACAACCAACAGGGTTTGTAAAAGAAGGAAACAAACATAAGGTTTGTAAACTTCGTAAGTCCATATATGGTCTTAAATAATCCTCGAGGCAATGGTATATACGATTTCAAGAAGTTGTCTTATCAAATGGATTTTTTCCATGCTTGATGAAGATAACTGAGTATATATCAAGAGGATTAAAAGCAAGTATATTATCATGTATCTATATGTAGATAACATTTTAATAGCCAGAAATGACAAGGGCTTTGTAATGAGTATCAAGGCTTGGCTTTCATCAGTATTTGAGATGAAAGGCATAGGAAAAGCCGCATATATCCTTGGAATTAAGATTTCAAGGAATCGTTCGAAGAAACTTCTTTCTCTTTCACAGGAGACTTATATAAAGAAGGTCCTAGAACGATTTAATATGCAGGACTGCAAGTCCATTGATATTCATATAAGCATATGCGATAACTTATATCTGGAATCGTGTCCAAAGAACCAAAAGGAAAAGGAAATTATGGAAAAAGTTCCATATTCCAGTGCAGTTGATAGTCTTATGTACACTATGGTGTGTACGAGACCGGACATCTGTTTTGCCGTTGGAAATGGTAAGCTGTTACCAATCCAACCCAGGGCAAGAACACTGGAAAGCGGTTAAGAGGATAATGCAGTATCTTAAAGGAACTGCAGATTTGCAAAAGACTATGATAAAACCAAGAAGGTAGACATAAGGTACATATCTACGCATGAGACGATAGAGGATCAGCTTACGAAAGTGATCCCCAGAAATGTGTTTTATAAACACTTATCATCTCAAGGATTGCGTATGGGCTGAGTTGTACCAAATATATATTCCCATGTCTAAGAAATGATCAAAATTAATAAAAGAATAAGTTCTTTTTCCAACATTGCATATGAATTTCTTAAGAAATGTTTGTGTACATTTTTGAAATCTCAGCTGAATTGTGTGTATGTCGGACAGATTAAGGTTGGCTCTCTCACATGAGCAACCGCCTTATCTTATCAGATGGATAAGATAGAGATGAGACTAGTTTAAAGTCAAAATCATTAGACGAATGATTTAGAGTCATGACTTTAACAAGATAGTCGAATGAAAGATCTGCATCATATGGATGCTTACAAAAGATCTGAGATCTGTATCACAAGGATAAAAAGATCTCATTGGATTTTATAATCCTATCTGTCTTATGCAGGATGAGAGTCCGGGAATATTTCCTGAGTAGTAAGGGGACTCAAAAGATAGGCACTATGGTGTCTGATCTTTCATCCGTACAACATCATTAAGACATACTCTCCCTGGGAAAGGAGTGATGTTGTAATACGTGTTCATACCATGTATGCATTTCGACCACTGAGTTAGTAGCAATAGTGTTTGCTATTATGTGAGACTCAAAGGCCATATGGGTCTTAACTCTTACCCTCAAGGACTCCAATTGGTTCCTTTAGATTTGACGAGATGATCGCTATCTTAGCGTGTTACTAATGGGCTATGGTAATTCGGCTCGGTGGGGCACGTTAGAAAAGCGAATCAAGTCAAGATCAAAAGGTTCGCAAGAAGAGGAAGATTGATTTCATATTCGCATTTGGACTTTAATGATTCAAAGCTGGCTAGCCAATTGTAATCCAGATGGGATTCAATTGTTGAATATAAAGTACAAGAAAATGTGAAGAAATAATCTAGGGTAAAGCATGCGTTGAACTACTCAACTTTGCACCTTCGAGGTCGTTGTGTATCTCTAACAAGTGCACAACAACAGACTCTACGCGCATGACGGTCGCACGGTCTATTTCTCGGTATGATAGATGAAAGAACTAAGGGAAAGACGTTCTCTTACAATCCCCTCAAGTGTGAGTGGGAGATGTTGGATATGGAAGACGTTTGTACACCCTTGTGGGGGATGTACGAGGGAATACGGACCTCGAACGTCGTGCACACGAAGTCATGTGCAAAGGGAATCTGTTCCCTTGCGGAGAGGATCTCTGTATGAGCAGGAAAGTCGCATTATATATGCATAAGTGCATGCGACATATGGCTAATAAAGGGGGAATATCTTAAGCTTATGTTGTACCATGCATATGGTACAACTTAAGCTTATAATGTGCCATGCATCATGGTACACCTTAATTAAGTTGTTCCAAAGGAACAACTTACCCTAAAATAACTACCTTGGGGGCTATAAATAAGACCCAAGGGTAGCCATTTTCCTTACACATTTTGCATGAAATTCATGCATGCATCTTCTTCATAGCGAAGCTCTGCAGAAATATTTCCTCTCCCTCCATCCAAGTTCTTAATCTAAAATAGAGATTTAGATTGTGGGATTAGTAGCCTTACTCCGTTCGTGAGTAGACTCGATCCGTCGTGGCGAATCCGAAGGCGAAGTTCGTAGACTACCATGCAGCGTACGCAAGCGTAAGTCTACACTTCATATTATCGATCCTAACTCTGTTTTGTACAGGATCCTACACTCTATCCCTTGCGCGATCGGGGAAGTAAAGATCCATCGTGCGCTCGTCGATCTTGGAGTGAGCGTCAGTTTGATGCCCCTGTCGCTGTATAAGAGGATAGGGATGGGTGACTTGGAGCCCACCGAAATGACCCTACAGCTTGCAGACCGATCGGTCAAATATCCGGTGGGGGTTGTAGATGACCTCCCTGTCAACGTAAGTGGGGTGCATGTGCCAGTGGACTTCGTTGTCATGGACATGCCTGAAGATGCGCACACCCCCATCATCCTTGGATAGCCTTTCATGGCCACTGCCAGCGTATTAATCGATGTGAAGAATGGGAAACTTTCCCTTAACGTCGGCAACGAAAGAGTCGAATTTGACTTGGGGTTGTCAATGAAGCACCCCGATCCCCCGGATGATCCAAGATGCAATGTGCTGGAGCTAGAAGAAGAGAGAGCTGTGGAGGAAAGCTCTTGGGAAATTCTTTCAAGAAATCCCCCCGATAGCTTGGGGGACTTAGAAGAACCAGTCGGCCTGAAGAAAGATGATGTCTCTGGGAAAGCGGATGCGGCACATACGGTCCCTCCCGGATTTCAAAAGGCTCATCCGTCGAAGAGGAAAGGGAAAGAGCCCATAGGGCTCACCGGTGACGAGATCCGAATCCTGAAGCGAGTGGCAGTAAATGCCAATTTAAGAGAGAAGCCTCCGGATTTCGTCAATGGAGGGAGAGTCGTCGAGCAAGTTTTCTTGTCACCGACGACGACACTGATGGGTGCTAATTCTGGATTTGAAGCGATGCCGATCTTAGGGCATCACCCCCGTCCGCCTTGAATATCATCTACGGGCGTCGAGCAAACGACGTTAAACAAAAGCGCTTCATGGGAGGCAACCCATGCTCTAAAATTTTATCTTCGTTTTAAGGATTTTTATTATCTTTATTTTTTCCATTTTAATAATTAAATTCAGCCACAGGATCATCCATCGAGGAACTAAGGCCATTCGTAAATTTTTGCAGGAAACAAGGCCTCACCCGATCGGGTGGTTATTCAACCGATCGGGTGAGACGTATCAGACAATGGCCGTATCTGCTCTCCATGCGAACCGGTCGGGTGAAGCATTGCGTGACCGGGTGGCAGACCGATTGGGAACGGTCGAAGTCTCGGGAATTTTGGGAATTGATCAACCGATCGGTTGATGCAAAGCATGGTCGTGTGAATGACCGGGTGAGCTGTACTAAACTTTCGGGAAAAAATTGTGAAGCGGCCACCCGATCGGTTGAGTTCTCAACCGATCGGGTCGCCTGTAACCTCTTTTCGGCAAATTCTTCGACCTAAAAGTCAACCGATCGGGTGACATTTCACCCGATCGGTTCGACTTAAACCATATATAAACCCAGAGCCCCCACCCGTTCATCTCCCTCGCCTGATCTCGTTTCTCTCTCGCCGTTTCAACTTCCCCTCCCTCGCCCGACCTCGTTTCTCCTTCAACCGGTCACACAACCCTCTTAATCGATCCATCAACTCACTTTCTCCATCTCCCCATCGATCTCTCTCCCTCTCTCTTCGATTTCACCCGCATCAAGCCCTAATTTTCGCCCATCCCCCCCCTTTTCGAAATTTGTTGAAAGGAGTTGCCGCGGCTTCACACTTCATCCCGTTGCATTGCATTGGGACCTCTACGAGCAAGGATCTTCATCTCGCTTGGGTAACTTCACTCCTTAGCTTAATTTCATATTTTGCCCTAGAATTTTGATTTGCTCGATTGCTTGTGTTAGTGTGCATTCATCGCATTTCGCATTCACTCTCACACACTCTCTCTCACATGGCCAAGGATAAGGATAAGGGTAAGGCTATCATGCGAGAGGAGGGGTCGTCTCGCAAGAGACGCAAAACTACACGTCCACCACACACACGCCCTCCCCCCGCACAGCCTGCACAACCCCAACCCCAACCCCAACTTGTCGTCCCAGTTGAGGACCCACTGATGGGCCCGCATGGCTACCACTTTAGGAACCAGGAGCACAAAGACTTTTACCATAGGCTTGATGCTCGGGGGCATCTATCGACCAAGTTTGCCCACACCCAATCGCTTATCGATCTCGGTGTATTCACCGAGGTCGAGACCCTCTTTGCAAACTTAGGTTGGTTGGCTTTCCTAAACGCCTTGACGGTGTCCTACCCCTCCCTTACACTTGAATTCCTATCCACACTTGTCCGTGAGTAGGGGTCGATCGTCATCTTTAGGGTCCGTAATAGAACCATTCGCACCCATCTGGACACCATCACTGACATCTTTGGTTTCCCCATCCTGGGGAACGACGCTATACGCTCTTACGGGTATCCCCCCGAGTTTGACGTCGATCAGTTTTGGTTCCGCCTCACTCTGCACCCTCGCAACCCCCGAGGTAAGGCCAAAGCCTCCTCAATCATTCACCCCGTCTTCCGTCTGGCCCACCGTATCATTTCTTGCACATTTTCCCCCAGGGATGAGTCAGGTACCGTGACCATCCCTGATCTCTTCATTCTGTGGGCCATGACCTTCCCCTTTGTCCGCGGGGATGACGGGATTTTTTAGGGCCCTTACCATTCCCATCCATACCGGCGAATGGTTTATTCAAAAGCTTATTGAGATTAGCTGAGCAGGCAAGGGCAAGCTTTGTTGCGGGGGCCTTATAACGATCATAGATTCTGCTCCCAGGTATAATATTGTCATCCCTGGAGATCTTCCCGCTGCTGCAGGACCCTCACGTCTAGATCTCGACGTCTTGCGGCATATTCACATGATTAAGCCCCACCTCGATGGCCGTTTCACCTTCCACTACGGCCACCCCCAGCTCCCTACACCATTCTGCCCAACCCCGCTCGCATGACCATCCATCTTGTGGCAGACTGGACCTTCCCGCCTGATCCTGAGTTTCTTGGGGGGTTACGCCTTCCATTCATCCCGATCGCACCTAGACCACCTTCCCATGCTGCCCACTTAGGCGAGCAGGACATCCCTGTGCACTGTGATGACCCTGGGGCTGGTCCTAGTCATGTCATCCCAGCTTCCGTCCCGATCACCACTGTCGCCACCTCTCCTGTCCGCACTACCTCCTCCTCCTCCTTTCGTCGAGCCACTTCCGCTCGTCTCGCTCTCGAGACTGAGCTGGCTTCGCTTCGCGCTGTCGTTGCATCCTCCACCCTCTCGGACCCACCCCCTTTGATTTTCTCTCACCCACGTTTCCTCGCACTTGAAAGGAACGTGGCCGCCATCCTCCGTCTTCTCACTCACGTCCACGGACCACCTCCTCCCACACCACCTCCCTCACCCCCACCTTCTCCGCCTCGACGATTTTCACCTCCCCCATCACATTCTTCACCTCCACCATCACCCCCTAGGCGACCATCCCCACCTATCACTACTTCCATCCCTACTACTTCATCTACTCCCACCATTTCCATTCCCTCCACTGTCGCCCCCACAGCTCCACTACCCTCCACTTCCGTCACTCCATACGTGCGCCGCAAGAAATTACAGGTGCGTTCTCAATCACTCCCCCCACCATCCTCACCTACCCCCGTACCTCCACCACCCTCCACCACATTGGTCGCCATTTCCCTCCCACTCACCGTCATCACCTCCACACCACCCATCGTCCACACTTCCTCCACACCCACCGATCCATTACCTCGACCACTTTCTCCACTTCTCCACACACCAATCACCTCACCCACCCACACTGCATCCCCCACTTCTTCCACCGAGGAGGACGAGGATGTTTCCTCTCCTGCTTTTTGATTTCTTTTTGTTTTCCGACCTTCCCCTTGCATATCTCTGCATATTCATGATCACATCATTTCACTAGCTTTGTCACGTCTAGCTTGGGGGATGTCAAATTTTTATTTGTGCTGTCGTGTGATGTTGTCTTCGTGTGTTTGTTTTATATGTTGTGTCATGTGATTCTCTACTTTCATTTTTATTTATATGTCGTGTGGTGTTATTTTTTATTTTATTCTTCTTTTCAGTTTCGTTTGTGTGTTTTTCTTGTTTTTCATGTCTTTTTGTGTCGGTGCGCATTCCCCCCCATTTTCATTGCCCTCCCGTATTCACTTTTATTGCATTGAGGGCAATGCAAGCTTCAGCTTGGGGGAGTCGCACTTTGTGCGTCATTTGCGTCTTTTTCTTCGTTTTTGAGTCGTTTTTCTCCGTGCTTTTCTTTTTCTTTTTTTTTCTTTTCTTCCTTTTTATCTCTTTCTCCTAAAAATGAACCCTATGATGAATTGCCACAAAAATCACACACACACCTAGCACGGCTTCGTTAATCACATTCACTAACCCTAGGAAGCCGAGTCCTCTTGCATTTCATGCATCGTGGGTCCACTTAGCTTTTATGTGAGTCGTGTGTCGTGCCTAGCTGTTTGGTGTGCTTCTACTTTGTGATTTTGTGTTATATACCTGTCCAGGAATGACCCCTAGATTATCATGCTTCGATTTGAATATGCGGTATCTGCTTCTCCTATCTGTTTCTGTATGCATGAATATATATATATATCGTATGCTTCATTTCGCATGTGTCGGGATTCCACAGTTAGGACCAGGATAACCCATTTTAGCCTATGCTCTGGTTAGCGAAATATCTCCTTTGCCCAAGTGTTTAGAATCTGACTTCTTTTTTATTTTTACTTGGTGCAAATCCCCTCGTCGTGTACCGTTCTCCCACTTGGGAGAGTACACACGTGCACATACCCCAAAATCCAAAAATCAAAAAGAGAGAGAGAGAAAAGAAAAAACAAAAAGAAAAGAAAAGAGAAAAGAAAAAAAATACAAATGTATAGCCAAAAAAATCCAAAAAAATACGTATATCCAAAACCCAAAAAAATGTGTGTGAATATTTCCCTACCTATCGGGAATAAAGGGAAGGCGAGAATTTGCACCGAGTGTTCTACTCCACATCATCTCAACCCCATCGCTTTCGAAAACACTTGGAATAGGGAATTTCTAGCTATTACCTAGGCAATAGTGAGGCGATGCCCGAGTCCCTAGCTGTGGAGTCCCTGACACATGATGCGTTTCTATTCTGATACTCTTCTCATGCATGCTTGAGCTATATATTCACCGCTTATTTCGAATCGAATCGATATTTGGGTCATTACTTGGATTTGAGTATATGGAGCTTATTGCACGATGTAGATAGTGACACCGACTGCTAGCACACGACCACACTCACTCGCGCTTCACGGCATGGACCCACGGCACTTGTCTGGACTCATATTCCTCGGTTTAGTGATGTGATCTGGCGTTTGTTTGCTTGGTGTGTCGTTTTCAGTTTTGTTGGCCCTGACGGGCGATTTAGGATTTAGAGTTCTCTTCTTTCTCCCTTTCTCTCTATTTTCTCCCTCCGAGCTCCTACTCTCGCTCGTCTTCCTCGAGGATGAGGAAGGGTTAAGCTTGGGGGATTTTGACGTGCGTTTATATTTTATATATTCACGCACGTCTTATTTTGTGTTTTTCCACTAGTTTCCTCCGTCTTGTATTCGTTTTCTCGTGTTTTCTTGTTTTCTTTCACTTTTCCGTGTTTTTGTATGTTTGCAGGAGTTTGTCGGTGTAGGGGACATAAAACGACGATATCATGAGTCCCCGGAGCAACGGGAGGAGTCACGCGTGATCCAGAGGGTCAAACGACGAAGATCGCCATCTTTCAGCCCCTACCCGATCGGTTGGATAGGCCAACCGATCGGGTGATGCACGCGTGCACGACCCGGTCAGCCGCTGAAGCAACGACTGTATCAACAGACCGGGTCACCGACCGGTTCAACCCGTCTGTTCTCTCTGGAAATTGGAGCTGAAGCTCAACCGATCGGGTGATCTTCACCCTATCGGTTCACCTGTAGCCGTTTCCCGGAAGAAGATAACCAGGAGAGCTCACCCGACGGCCGGCTGACCGTACCAAAACTTCCGAAGTCTCTGTCTTTTTGGGCAACAATTCCAACCGATCGGTTCACCCGACGACGCTCAAGATCCAAACGACGAGCAGCCTCCTCCAACCGACCGTGTCATCTGGCCGGGTGAAATTTTGAAGATTGCTGCCGAAGTTCGCAGCAGGTCACCCGATCAGGTGATTCTTCACCCGATCGGGTGATGTCGTTTTCTATATATAGAAGCCTAGGTTTCCAGAAAAGGAGGAGTTGTTATTTTTGCAGTTTTTTCTCTCTCTTGACGGCTGTAATTTTCTAGATATTTGTAAGTTGTCTGATCTTTACAAAACTTTAATATAGTGTTATTTGCATTGCTCTTACTACTTATCAATCGTCTGATCATGCTTTTAACGGTCGATTTTCATTTAGATTGCTTTTTAGTAAATGTGTGTGAGTAGTTCCCAAATCTGGGATTTTGGTGGAAACCCCTTCGTGGGTTCTTCCCGATGCGTCCATAGGACTAGGAAATCGATAGGGATTAGGAATCTATCGGTTACGCAGGGTGTTTCATTGTCATCGGTAGGAAAAAGACCGCCTTTGACCGTTGGGCTAAGGGGGAATAAACTTGGCGGTTGACTCCCTAGCCATAGCTCACGCCCTTAGCGTAGACGTCGAATCCTAGCGTGCGAGAGCGGCAGGATGAGATGTTGGGAGTTATCATTGCGAGCTTAGTGCTCCCGGTGTCGGTCAGTGTTAATGGACATGGGAATGCGCACTGACCGAACCCGAGTAGTCCGGTGTATCATCCTGGGCACCGACCGGAATATCGGGCCCATGGGACGCCGGTATCACTCTTAGAGGTAACGTCTCACCATTAGACCCTAATTCCGATCGTTATCCTACCCGTAGGATGCATTGGCGAGAATCGCACGATAAGGTGGAAACCGAAGTCCCGGGTTTCCCTTTATATTGTTTATTCCCCGCATTCTATTTTCTGTGACAAACCATCATCCGATTCGGGCTAGCTCACCCATAGGGTGAATCCGGTCCTTTCTGACACAAGCACAACCACGCCTCCCTGAGTTCGACCCCCAAGCCACACTACAACACCGTGCGCTTGCAGTTATAAATATTTAAATCTAACGCCCCCAATCATATATTGCACACATGCCACACTTGCATGCCCACACAAACGCAGGGGACGTCAGGAGGTTCCGCTTCACATTGAGGGGTCTGGAGGGGTATGGTGTTGGAGGCGTCTCGTAGATTTTGCCGCAGCCAGGTTCTTCATTACTCTGTCAAAGTTCTCAAAGCTTTGATAGATGCCTCGGGATGCGGCCTCAATGGCAGCATCTGGCCCCTCAAGGGGCGCATCTCTCTGGGGGGACCTCCTAGGATATGGGGTCTCCTCAAGCAACGGCTGTTTACTGCTACGATGACTGCGGTGACTTTGTGTGGGGTCTGCCATGGATGTAACCCTTCTTCCCATAGACGATGCCAAATGTTGCGTGGTAGAATCCGCTAACAATGAATTTGTATTAAAATGAAAATCACGGTTAAAATGATTACAAGTGTTTAGGGGGTAGACGAGGCTAATCATGCATTTGAGAGCACTTTGAGGAGAAAGATCTCAAGGTCTCCCTTCGTTTGGTGAAGGTCGCACGTCGATTGGAGAAGATCGCCGCGGGTCGCTTCGACTGCTGGTAGCTGAGGCAAGCTTCCTACGAGAAGAACAACTCGTCAGAAAGGCTCGGTTGGCTGAGAATATCGGATACGCTTGGCGATCTCAAAAGCAGATCAGCCCTCGCGTGGAGGACTAGTGTGGAAGGCCTGAATATATGGAGGATATTCGACCTTGAATGTAAATAGAAGTGTTTGGGTTTCTTATTGATTAGCCAACCCCTTTGTCATTGGAGGAGAGGGGGTATCTATAGGTTGTTGGAGTCGGTTGCTTTAGCTGAGTTGATGGTATCAGTGTGTCAGGAGGGTTGTTGGAGTCGGTTGCTTTAGTTGAGCTGGCGGTGTCAGGGTGTCAGAAGATCAAGCCGACAATGTCAAAGCCGAAACTGTCAGGCATGAAAATGCCAGGTGCACAGTTGGCAGGCAAGAAACTGTCAGGTGGCGAAACTTTCAGTGATATTTATGGCAGGTCGCCTCCCTCCTAGGCCGATCTTGTCGCCTGAGCCCGACGTCTAATGATCTTCCTTGGGCAGACTTCCTTGGGCGGAGAGTTAGGCGAGCTACCCTTGGGGCGAGCTGGCGTGGATCATGTGCTATCAGCCGGAGGGCTCTTCTTTTTGGTTCGATTGAGAAGTTTTCCGCTCTGCAGGCGGGGGCTGCTCCGAGCCTCGGTGAGCTAGTTTTCATTAAGGAGATGCGGTTGGCAATTTACTTGGGCCTTGATCATACGGACCTTGATCAACTGGGCCGATATTAAGGTCGTAACACACTAAAGGGGAGAAAATAAAGAAAAAGGTGTCGAGGGCTAAGCGTCACCGCTAGTGCAAATTAAACATGCAGGTTGATCTAGCTTCGCAAGCCAACGGGTTGGAATCCTAGATGATAGCTGAATCTCAATCCTCATCCTCTCGACGTCCAACCATGAGAGAGGACTCGAAGAATAGGTTGGACCCCTTATCATGGCCCCAATGGTTAGTCGGACACTACGATAGTGGTGATTTTAGTGAGTGTGCCCGATGTTAAGTCGGCGCTTAGCACTAGATAGTCAACCCTCCTCAAAAATGGTGAGAGTAGAATTAAGCTCATCCGAACCTATTCCTATGACTACAAACCAATTGAATCAATATTTGGGGCAATCCACCCACATGGATAATCTACACTATGGTTTGGCTAAGCCCTAAGCACCAAAAATCTACTCTACTAACATCATAATGAGCAACGAATAAAGCAAGTAAATGAACAACACAAATAGCATGGAGAGAGGAATTGAGAGCAATACAATTAAAAGAGACCAAAATTCATTACAAAACAATAGGAATTAAAGGTCTTACAATCTTGGAGAGAAAGCCCCCAATGGGGGAAGAAATACCCTAGAAGAACCCCCTCCAATCGCCCACAAAAAGCCCTCTTATAACCCCTCCAACCTTTTAGCGAATCAGGCCTGGAAAATTGGAATTCGAAGCGGCACGTCCGTGCATGAAAACGGCACGGTCGTGCAGTAAATTTAGCTTCTGAAAACTGGAATCTGCGGTGCACAGCCGTGCAAAATATTCCAGCTTTACAGCCTCGACTTCCAGAAATTACAATAAATCACCCCGAACTCAGAAATTTACAAATAAATATGCGTTGGAATCATCACAACGTTCTCTATAAATTAAAAATAGTTCAGGGGGAGAAATACCTATGGGGTTAAGAGCAGAAATCCATTCTTTGCCAGCCTATGGCACATTTTGACTTAGGTTGACACGGCCGTGCAATATGCGCACGACTGTGCCGCATTTGTGACGTGGCCGTGTCATCCGTCCATGCTCAAAGAGAGATCTCTGTCTTCTGCAGTTGAATTTAACACAGCCGTGCGACGTATTCGCACGACCGTGTCGCTGATGCTGACACTTCTCCCTTGGGCTGATATACTTGCACGCCCGTGTTGCCTGCATTGTTAGACCACTTTCTCCTTCCCTTGGCTCCGATGTTCGTTATTCTTTGCCACCTTCTCCCATGTGCTCCATATATCACCAATTTGCATCGTTTTGTGCGCGAGTTCCCTGAAATACACAAGATACATCCCCTAAGCATCAAATGGATAAAGATGGATAAAATGGGCGAAATGCGAGAATGATGTAGAAAAATTGCGGAAAATAAAGGGTGAAAGTGGCAGAAAAAGTTGTGTAAAATAGGCCTAACAAAATCCCCAAAGCTAACTCTTGTTCATCTCGAGCAAAACAAGCCTTGAAGTGCGGGGAGAGAATTGCTAGGGAAATCTAAAGATCGCCCTCTCAAAACCAATCATGCATGCAAACCATATAAACAAAGAAATTAGAGTTTTCTCTTAACATGCGACTCTCTAGCTATCTAGCATGGCACGTGACTCGAAAAAATCGGTCTCCAACAAAATCTCAAGTTTAACTTGTATCCCCGTGGAGAAGACTAAATCACGGAAAATCCGCCTAATAGGCTTAAGATTGGAAGAATTCAATCGGTGTCTTACGCAAGCATGGGTAGAAACCAAAAGTGTGTCATAGGGGCTTAACTTTCTAGGATTGGCTTGAGATAAGCTAATTCCTCCTAAACCGTGGTAGTAGACATGCATATAAAGAATTCTTTTATTCGTACGGAACTTGGGTGATTCGTGTAGCGGGATTTCAGTCAACAACTCCCAATCCAAACGAGTATAGGGCGTTGGGCCAAAATGGACCCCTCGGACCTACTCTCCTGAATCGCCTAAGTTCGAATATATATTTTTAGTGCACTCCCCCAAATCTTCACCGTTCGACACGAATTCCAGTTATTCTTGAGGCACGGGGACCCTGTTACTTGGTGGGACTGGAAGAACGGTGCACTTATTCTCTCTTTTTTCTTCTTCTTTTTTTGTTTTTTTGTTTTTGTTGATTGTTTGGAACATACCAATGATTCGGGTTGAATATAACTTATTTAACCCCTCATCTAGTAATATTTTGTGCTCATATGATGCTAAATTGATCTCTAATACATTCGTATTTTGTACACCATCATTTATTAGAGAAATCACCTTATTTGAGCACAAAACAGCAATTAACTGAGTATTTCTGCACTTTTTATATTTTTCCTAGCTTGGTCTCGATCTCACGATTCCAACGACTATTTATTTGTATTTTTTTGAGATCTGTGCTAATTACTGTGAATTTTTGAATGCAGAATACCAATAAAATGAAGAAATACAGAGGAAATACGATTGAAATACGAAAATACGACTTCTGCGCTCATCGGGGCGCCACGTGGCAGCATCTCGACCATCTGTGCTTAATCCAACGGCGCTGATTCAACAAAACAAGCGGTCGACGCGGCCCTTTATCGACCGCACGATCTCAATCCAACGATCGACAACGCGCCTTCAAACGACACGGAGAGCCTAGCTTTTTTCCACGTGGCGAGATCTGCTCGTCTCCCCACCAGATCGAGTGGTTTTGAGTTGATCGGCGACACGACAGCTTTACGTCCGTTAAGATCCCATCGAACGGCTCAAACGCGAAGCAAATTCGCGCTTCGACTTCGATCCAACGGGACACGTGGAGCAATCTTGTTACGTCCCCGCTCTATCCAACGGACGAAGCGCTGCCCGCAATTTGAAAACGCAGCAGGCGACGCGGCCGCATCACTACCGCTCATCGCGAATCCAACGGCCAGTATCTCTCCCGCCCGAACTCGGAGAGCGGGGCTTCCGCATAGCGACTTGGCCGATTATCACCCGTACGATGCAGATCCGACGGTCCACGTAAACCCCGCAACGGATTCTGAGATCCGAAGAGCTGAGCGCGAATTTTAAAGGACACGGGGCGTTCCTGTATTCAATCCCGCACGGATGTGCGACTAATATTTGCTCCGATCGAAGATTACGGGGTTGGGTTTGTTTGGATGCGAATTTGAGACCCATTATTAGGGCTGTTGACGAACGAGCTTGAACGAGCTTGAACAGTGAGCTTGGTTTTGTTCACGAACAAAATCCTTGTTCAAGCTCTGTTCGTTTACTAACCGAGCTCTAACAACATGTTCAAGCTTGTTTGTTAAGCTTACCGAACGAACGTAAACGAACATTTACCGAGCTTGTTCACGAGTAGTTAATCGAACGTTCTGTTCGTTAACAAGTCTTATCGAGCTTGTTAGTGAACATGTTCAGGAACATGTTCGTGAACACAAATCAATCTTGTTCATGAACAGATTTTCAAACAAACAAACGAACGTTAATTTTTTAATCAGGAATAATAATATTTAAACATTATTGTCAATGACTAAATCAATTAAACAAAAGAATTAAATATTTGCAGGACAAAAACAAACAAATCCAGCGTAATAGCTCCATATATCCCATTACAAGCATCCATTCCAAGCATAATAAAAATATAGTATTTGTCTAAATTTACTATTTTCGATACATGTTCGTTCACGAACACTTAACGAGCTCGTTCATGAACATCACTTAACGAGCTTGTTAACGAACACTTAACGAGCTTGTTCATGAACATAAATGAACGAACACTGTTATGTTCAAGCTCTGTTCGTTTACTAGCCGAGCTCTAAAAATCTGTTCAAGCTTGTTCATTAAGCTTCCTAAACGAACGTAAACGAACATGTACCGAGCTTGTTCACGAGTAGTTCGTCGAATGTTCTGTTCATCAACAGCCCTACCCATTATCCCAATTAAACCCGCAATGTGTGTATTTAAGGTATTCTAGGGTTTTTGCTTCGTATTCTTGGCGTATTTGGACGATTTTGGAGCCGATTTTTGCAGATTTTTCCAGAGAAAACAGAGAGCAACCTGGGCTAATTTTCAGAGGCTTTTAGGAGGAAGAAGAAGGGTGTTCTTAGGCAAATAGTTAGCGTATTTGGTGATATTCTTGAACTCTTTTGTGTATTTTGAACTCTATTTGATTGTATTGATTAGAACCATGTTTATTGTGATGAAATTCTTAGTTATTCTCAGTATGTGTGGCTAAATTTTTATTGTGCATGGTATGGTGTAGTTAGGAGATATGATGCGTATTTATTTGGTTGAATCGTTGTGCTAAATTGTTAACGTTGATAAAGTTATAATCTTTATTTTAAAATCATATTTTTCATCTTCCAAAAGAACGAGATTGAGTTGATGATCGCCCCACAAGGGTGAGTTTTGATCTCTCCAAAAGGGAGTTTCATATCTATATTTAAAAGATTATAACTTTAGCAACGATCGTATTCGATATTTCGCTTTAATCCCCACAAGGGTATCCTCCGATGAATTGCTCTCAAAAAGAGAATTCATTGAGTTATATTTAATCAACCAAGTTAATACGAATCATGGATCCTAATGAACCCATACCATGTGCATACTTTTCCTAGATATTTTTATAAACGAAAGTTTCTTTTGCTCGTACTGTTCACGAATTCAAACCCACGATCAAACTCCATTCACACCACCATCATCAAAAGTGGTTAGTTTCTCTACGTTGACTTTCTATTTGATTTAAGCTTTGTGGTTGCAACAGGTTTTCTCCCGAGGATTCGACATCTGGACTCCCAGATTATATTAGTTGTACGGACTCTTTCACTTGAGAGAAGCACATTTTTGGGATGAGCAAGTTTTTGGCGCCGTTGCCGGGGAAAACGGTTTGTTACCACAGTTTATTTCATTCAGAGGACCTTCGGTGAGATCTTTCCACTTTATTGTATATAAATTTTTGTTTATTTTTATTATAAGAATATATATATTGTGCTAGTTTATGTGGCATAGGACTCCTAGGACACAGAGGTTGACTAGACGTTTTGAAATGGCTGCTAATAATATGGATGAAAATTTTAGCAACAACAATGAGAATAATGTGCAACCTGGAGCTCCTAGAACTTTAAAAGATCTTCTTAGACCCACTAGGACTAGCACAGCTTAATGCTTTATCTTGCCCACTGATGCAAATTCTTTTAATTTCAAACCAGGGGTAATCCAACTCTTACCCACCTTTCATGGGTTAGACAAGGAAAACCCTTATCTTCATATAAAAGGATTTGAGGAAGTGTGCTTGACATGCTTTGATGGAAAAACTAGCGAGGACACGGTATATCTGAAACTGTTTCCATTTTCATTGAAAGATAAAGCTAAGAACTGGTTAAATGCATTACCATCACGTTCTATTACTACATGGATTGACTTGCAGGCTGAATTTCTAAAGAAGTTTTTTCAGATTCACAGGACACAGGGATTGAAGCGACAGATCATGAACTTTGCCCAGAAAAGCGAGGAAACATTCTACCAGGCTTTTGAAAGGTTCAATGAGCTGTTGCTGGCATGTCCACACAATGGCTTCGACAAAAGCAGGATTATTGGCTTCTTCTACAATGGACTGCAGCCTCAGATGAAACAGTTCGTAGAAATGATGTGCAATGGAGGATTCTTCGATAAGGATCCAGATGAAGCATGGACGTACTTGGAGGACATAGCAGAGAACGCGCAAACGTGGGATACTACTTCAGAGTACGACAGAGGAGGCCACTCTGTACCTTCCCGGCCAACACGTGGAGTGGTATACAATTTGAAGCCAGAGGATGCATTGGAGGCAAAGATGGAGGCAATGATCACAAACAAGCTTCAAGCTCTAAATTTGAAAGAGGCCAAAGCAGTTGAGATAGAGCAGACTTGTGCACTTTACGATGTTGGTGGCCATGACACCAGTGCCTGCCCCACACTTCCAGCCTTGAAGAGCATGCTAGGCAATCCAACGGGGGTGAACCAAGTATCTACAAACTACCAGGGCTTCAATTCCAACAACAAGGGGTGGCGCAACAATCCTAACTTAAATTGGGGCCCCAATCAGCAATCTCAGCAACAAGCTCTTCCTCAGTTCAGACAAACTCAATACAACAACTACCAAGGTGGGAACCAAAGGAGGGACCAAGAGCCAATGCAACAACAGCAGATGCAACCATTTGGAGATGTTCTTCAGTAACTTATTCAGTTACAACAAGCCCAAATGCAGCAACAACAGGCTCAGTTTTAGGCTCAGCAGACTCAGAACCAACAGATGAGCGAAAGCTTGGCTAGGCTTACGACAACATTGGAGAAAGGTAAGCTTCCATCACAATCAATTCCGAATCCTAATATGGGCTCATCTTCTTTTGCAGGTAATAATATGAAGCCTTGCCAAGCCGTGTCCACTCTGAGGAATGGAAAAGAGATTCAGAAACCTGACCCACCAAGCAGAGAAGCTGAACAAGAAGAGGAAGTTCAAGTACAAGAGGAGGAAATTCAAGTGCAAGAAAAGGTGCATGAGGAGAGCACGGATGCGGGTCTGAGCAATAAAGTCATTGAAGAGAAAGAACCCGCAACCTATGTACCTGCAGCACCTTTCCCTCACCGGCTACTTCAGAAAAACAAAGATAAGTATCAATCTGAAATTCGTGAAATTTTTCAGAAGTGCCAGATAAATATCTCGCTGCTTGATGCCATTAATCAAATACCTGCATATGCTAAATTTTTGAAAAACATGTGCACCATTAAAAGAAAACTGAATGTGAAAAAGAAAGCATTTTTAACTGAACAGGTTAGCTCTATTATGCAACAAAATGCCCCACCTAAATTTAGAGACCCTGGATCACCCACCATTACTTGTACTATTGGTACTAAAAAAATTGGAAATGCGTTATTGGATTTGGGGTCTAGTGTTAATATCTTGCCATATCCTATCTTTGTGCAACTTGGATTAGGACAGCTAAAACCTACATCTGTTGTATTGCAATTAGCTGATAGATCTATTAAAGTTCCAAAGGGATGCATTGAGGATGTCCTCGTTCAAGTGGACAAATTTTACTACCCTGCAGACTTTATAGTTCTAGACATCCAAGGACCCCAAACTGCCAATTCCACTCCCATCATCCTAGGTAGACCATTCCTAGCAACATGCAATGCTTTAATAAATTGTAGTGATGGTCAACTTAAAATCACTTTTGGTAACATGACTTTGGATTTGAATATATGTAATACTTGCAAGTTGCCAAATGTGGATGATGATGTTGAAAAAGTACACATGATTGATTCATTGGTGGATGATTATATTTGCTCTGAATTTTATGGTGATGATACTATTATTGAAACAATTGTAGAAGAAACTGATGACATCTTTCTTGTGCAGGAAAATGCGAAGGAGCTCAACGCGATATGGGAGCCTATGTTCGAGGCTTTGCCACCAAATGCACCAACTCAAATATCATCTGAGGTGGAAGATCCAAAGCCTGAATTAAAGCCACTACCTGAATATCTCAAGTATGCCTTTCTTGGAAATGAAAACAGCTTCCCTGTGGTAATATCTTCTAAACTCTCTTTAGAACATGAAAGCTCTTTACTTGAAGTGTTAAAAAGGCATAGAGGGGCTATTGGTTGGTCCATTGCTGATATAAAAGGTATTAGTCCCATTGTAAGTATGCATCACATTTATTTGGAAGATGACGCCAAACCCACTAGAGAAATGCAACGTAGGTTAAACCCCACATTAAAAGAAGTGGTGAAAGGCGAGGTTCTAAAATTATTGGATGCAGATATTATATACCCAATTTCTGACAGCAAATGGATCAGTCCTACACAGGTTGTTCCTAAAAAGTCTGGCCTCACCGTGGTTAAAAATGAGAATAATGAACTTATCCCTGTAAGAGCCACCACAGGTTGGAGGATGTGTATAGACTATAGGAAGTTGAACTCCCGAACTAGAAAAGACCACTTCCCTCTTCTATTTCTTGACCAGATTTTAGATAGAGTGGCTGGACATGAGTACTATCGCTTTCTAGACGGTTATTCAGGTCACTATCAGATTGAAATTACACCAGAGGACCAGGAAAAGACTACTTTTACCTGTCCCTTTGGTACTTTTGCATTTAAGAGGATGCCATTTGGTTTATGTAATGCTCCAGATACTTTTCAGCGATGCATGCTCAGTATTTTTGATGATATGGTTGAGAAAATTGTGGAGGTATTTATGGATGATTTCTCATTATATGGTAGATCTTTCCATGATTGTTTAGCTAACTTGGCTCATGTTCTTGATAGGTGTATTGAAAAGAATCTCCTATTAAATTGGGAGAAATGTCATTTTATGACCACAGAAGGACTTGTCCTTGGTCATTTGGTTTCTAAAGATGGTATTCAGGTAGACAGAGCCAAGGTAGCAATAATTGAGAAGCTACCAAGTCCCAAATGCGTGAAGGATATCAGATCATTTCTGGGACATGCAGGATTCTATAGGCGATTCATTAAAGATTTTAGCACTATATCTAGCCCTCTTTGCAACTTGCTAACTCAGAATGTGGATTTTATTTGGACACCTGACTGTCAACATTCTTTTGAAACTTTAAAGAAGTTGCTGATTTCTGCTCCCATTTTGCAGGTACCAGACTGGTCCTTACCATTTGAAATCATGTGTGACGCTAGTAACTACGCAGTTGGTGCAGTCCTAGGCCAAAAGAAAGACAAAGCTCCAATAGTTATTTACTACGCCAGTAAAACATTGAATGATGCTCAGAGGAATTAAACAACCACAGAGAAGGAGTTGCTGTCTCTAGTATTTGCTTTGGAAAAATTTAGGAGCTATATTTTGGGATCACCAATCTTGATTTATACAGATCACTCTGCTTTGAAATATTTATTATCGAAAAAAGATGCTAAACCTCGATTGATATGATGGATTTTATTGTTGCAGGAGTTCAATGTCCAGATCAAGGAAAAGAAAGGCGTGGAGAATCTAGTAGCCGACCACTTATCACGATTGACAGTAGGCCTTGATTCAGCAGATGTACCTTTGAAGGACTCCTTTCCTGACGATCATCTTTTCAGTGTTTCCACCTCCCCATGGTATGCTGATATAGTAAATTATCTAGTAACTGGTAAGACTCCTGAAACTTGGTCACTTCAAGAATTTAAAAGGTTCAAGTACGAGGTAAAATATTTCTTCTTTGATGATCCATATCTCTATAAATATTGTAGTGACCAAATTGTTAGGAGGTGCATTCCTGACCATGAGATAACAGTGTTATACAATTTTGTCATGATGTGGTGTGTGGAGGACACTTTTCTGCGAACAAAACTGTGGCAAAAATCTCGCAATGTGGCTTTTATTGGCCAACTATGTTTAAGGATACATTTCATTATTGCAAGACTTGTGCTGCATGCCAACAGTTAGGGGGTATTACTAGACGTAACATGATGCCATTAAACCCCATTCTAGAAATTGAAATATTTGATTGTTGGGGCATAGATTTCATGGGACCTTTCCCATCTTCATTTGGATAAGTTTATATTTTGGTTTCAATTGATTATGTTTCTAAATGGGTGGAAGCTATTCCTTGCAGGTCGAACGACACCTCAGTTATGCTCAAGTTCCTCAAAGAGAACATCTTCTCTAGATTTGGAGTGCCCAAGGCCTTGATCAGTGATGGAGGGTCCCACTTTTGCAACCGCATGTTCGCTAGTTTAATGAAAAGGTTTGGGGTCACACATAAAGTTTCTACTCCATATCACCCCCAAACCAATGGTCAAGCAGAGCTGGCAAATAGAGAGATCAAAGGAATTTTACAGAAAACGGTGAATCCTTCAAGGAAAGATTGGAGCTTGCGCTTACCTGAAGCGTTGTGGGCCTACAGGACGGCCTACAAAACAATTTTGGGGATGTCACCTTACCGTATTGTTTTTGGGAAGTCTTGTCATTTACCTGTTGAATTGGAGCATAGATCATATTGGGCTATTAAGAAATTGAATTTTGATACTGATTTATCTTTTGCTTCTCGCAGGTTACAATTTTTGGAGCTAGAGGAGCTGAGGAGAAATGCCTATGACAACGCCAAAATATCAAAAGAGAGGATGAAATCCGTCTATGACATGATGATCTTAAGGGGGAGTTCACCCCAGGCCAAAAAGTTCTTCTATACAATTCCAGGCTACACATATTTCCTGGGAAGCTTCGCTCAAGGTGGTTTGGACCTTTCACAGTCAAAGAAGTTTTTCCACATGGCGCAGTGCTATTGCTTAATGAAAAAGACAGGAGTGAGTTCAAGGTGAATGGCCAAAGGTTGAAGCATTTTCACGAGTCTTGGACCAAGGAGGCGACCATGGACCTCACAGACCCACCTTCGGGTGGCAACTAATCAGGTGTGTTTGTTCCATTATTCCCTCTTCCTAACATTGAGGACAATGTTTATCTTAAGTTGGGGGGAGGGTATAAACTTTTAGTATTTTTCTTTTTCTTTTTTTTTTTTTTTCTTTTCTTTTTCTTTTAGGATTTTATTTTTTTAGTTCCCTTTTTGCATTGAAAAAAGAAATTTGAGTCAAGATATATCACCAATACCTATTTTACCTAGAAATGAACCTCATGTGATGAAAATTCTCTGAATCCATTCACCACCGCACACACATGATTTATTTTCCTCCACCACTATTGTTAAATATTTCAGTCTCATTTGACATGAATTTAGTACTCGTGGTAAATTCCTTTTGACATTTCTCAATGGTGGGATTGACTGATGACTTAATGAATCTAGAAATTATGAATTAGCAAATAGTATACTTTCAATGGAACACACCAAAGTTCATGCACCAATAGTTCACAAAATAACTGGAGCATTGCTTTTTATTTCGTATTCATTGCTATCTGCATGCTTTGTGTGATTTTGGGTAGAAAAGTCTACACTGTCTTTTGAAATGATTAGGATAACCCATTCTTGTGAAAGAATTACAAAGAGGAAGCTATCTTGCTAAGTTATTTATGCACACAAAAAATGAATGAAGAAAAAATAACTTGGTTGGCTCGAGTAGTACAGTCCGAGGGGTCCTTTTTGGCCTAATGCCCTATTACCGTCTGATTTGGGAGCCATTGACCGGAACCTCACTCATTTGATGGAGCGATCCAAGTTATACATTTTTCTGCGAATGTTGCTTGATGCGCGTTACGCGGAACTATTAAATAAGCGAAGAAAAGAGAGGATAAGTGTGCATGATTAGCAAGGCAAGAGAACTTCCAAAGCTTAAAGAAAGCACGAGTTATGGCGTGATTTCCTATGAATGAAGATTGACGTGTGTATGTCTTGATACCATTCTATTCTATATGTTTGCTTTGCATGATACATCTATGCTCCAAGTTAGAATCTTTGATTGAACGGTGTGGACCATTGATTTTGTATACTATGAGCTATGAAGTAATGAATAGTGAAATTAAGTCTGTTTTAGAACCATTTGAGATACTTGATATTCATTTTTAAACCCACAAGTACCATTATTTGATGAGCTTGAAATTTTGATATTAGTGTGTGGTTATCTCTTTTGTCATTGTAGTACGGTGGTGAGTGATTTGAGATCTGATAAGGTGATCTAGGTACATATTAGATATTATATTTCGCTCACTTTGCTAGAGACTAGCAAAACGCTAGTTGGGGGTGTGATTCGGGTTGAATATAGCTTATTTAACCCCTCATCTAGTAATATTTTGTGCTCATATGATGCTAAATTGATCTCTAATACATTCGTATTTTGTACACCATCATTTATTAGAGAAATCACCTTATTTGAGCACAAAACAGCAATTAACTGAGTATTTCTACACTTTTTATATTTTTCCTAGCTTGGTCTCGATCTCACGATTCCAACGACTATTTATTTGTATTTTTCTGAGATCTGTGCTAATTACTGTGAATTTTTGAATGCAGAATACCAATAAAATGAAGAAATACAGAGGAACTACGATTGAAATACGAAAATACGGCTTCTGTGCTCATCGGGGCGCCACGTGGCAGCATCTCGACCATTTGTGCTTAATCCAACGGCACTGATTCAATAGAACAAGCGGTCGACTCGGCCCTTTATCGACCGCACGATCTCAATCCAACGATCGACAACGCGCCTTCAAACGACACGGAGAGCCCAGCTCTTTGCCACGTGGCGAGATCTGCTCGTCTCCCCGCCAGATCGAGCGGTTTTGAGTTGATCGGTGACGCGGCATCTTTACGTCCGTTAAGATCCCATCGAACGGCTCAAAGGCGAAGCAAATTCGCGCTTTGACTTCGATCCAGCGGGACACGTGGAGCAATCTTGTTACGTCCCCGCTCTATCCAACGGACGAAGCACTGCCCGCAATTTGAAAACGCAGGAGGCGACGCGGTCGCATCACTACCGCTCATCGCGAATCCAACGGCCAGTATCTCTCCCGCCCGAACTCGGAGAGCGCGGCTTCCGCATGGCGACGTGGCCGATTATCACCCGTACGATGCAGATCCGACGGTCCATGTAAACCCCGAAGCGGATTCTGAGATCCGAAGAGCTGAGCATGAATTTTAAATGACAAGCGGTGTTCCTGTATTCAATCCCGCAGGGATGTGCGGCTAATATTTGCTCCGATCGAAGATTGCAAGTTTGGGTTTGTTTGGATGCGAATTTGAGACCCATTATCCATGGTATTTGGGCGATTTTGGAGCCGATTTTTGCAGATTTTTCCAGAGAAAACAGATAGCAACCTGGGCTAATTTTCAGAGGCTTTTAGGAGGAAGAAGAAGGGTGTTCTTAGGCAAATAGTTAGCGTATTTGGTGATATTCTTGAACTCTTTTGCGTATTTTGAACTCTATTTGATTGTATTGATTAGAACCATGTTTATTGTGATGAAATTCTTAGTTATTTTCAGTATGTGTGGCTAAATTTTCATTGTGCATGGTATATTGTAGTTAGGAGATATGATGCGTATTTATTTGGTTGAATCGTTGTGCTAAATTGTTAACGTTGATAAAGTTGTAATCTTTATTTTAAAATCATCTTTTTCATCTTCCAAAAGAACGTGATTGAGTTGATGATCTCCCCACAAAGGTGAGTTTTGATCTCTCCAAAAGGGAGTTTCATATCTATATTTAAAAGATTATAACTTTAGCAACGATCGTATTCGATATTTCGCTTTAATCCCCACAAGGGTATCCTCTGATGAATTGCTCTCAAAAAGAGAATTCATTGAGTTATATTTAATCAACCAAGTTAATACGAATCATGGATCCTAATGAACACATACCATGTGCATACTTTTCCTAGATATTTTTATAAACGAAAGTTTCTTTTGCTCGTCTTGTTCACGAATTCAAACCCACGATCAAACTCCATTCACACCACCATCATCAAAAGTGGTTAGTTTCTCTACGTTGACTTTCTATTTGATTTAAGCTTTGCGGTTGCAACAGATTTTCTCCCGAGGATTCGACATCTGGACTCCCAGATTATATTACTTGTACGAACTCTTTCGCTTGAGAGAAACACATTTTTGGGCTGAGCAACCAAACCACCACGTTTTTAGAGGGAATCGTGCTATATCTAAGGCCAATGCCCTTCAAACTAAGGCCTACTCTACTCAATTGGTGAAACCTATGTTTGTGTGAGCTAAAGATTGAATAGACAACCATTCTATCCTATTGGAGATTAAAAGGTGATCTAGTATTCACTCACGGAGAGGTGGTTAAACAATGGGATCGTGTGTGAGACAAGAAAAAGTCTCGCCATGGGGTTGCAAGATGTGTGTAGGGAGTAACTCTAGTCAAGTGCCAAGATGGAATGGCACACAAGTGTGGTCTTTCCTTAAGGGATAATTTCTTTCGATTTCTATAGTGCAAACGGAAAGAAAAGTGAAAAGGAAAAGAGAATGGGGTAAAAATAAAATAAAAAGTATGGAAGTGGTGAAAAATAATTGAAAATGTGTGGAGTCCTCCCCGAAGCTAGGAGTGAAACGTTCTTCCCCAAGCTAAAACTAAGCATTGTTCTCAATGCAAGAGGAATATAAGATATAGGGGGTAGAAATGCTAGGGGGTGGTGGGACGTAGATGCTATGTGATAGCATTAAACACATGGGAAATAAAGGAGTGCATGGGAGAGTCTTCCCAAGCTAGCACGAAGTGTCACCCTAAACAAAATAGGAAACTGTAATAAGGGCGTATATGTGGTGGGGAAGATGATATCAAGATCGGGGCAATAATTTGGTGATTTGCATATATAGGGTTTTATGGGTGTAAATGATACATGTGAGGCGATTGAGGTGAGAAATTTATTAAGAAACTATAAATCCTAATATGCTCTTCCCGCTATCGGGAGGAGATGAGATTATTAGCAAGCTAAACTAGAAAGCATAAAAATAAAATATCTACACTATTGGAGAAGGATGCACCTGATCAAAGGAAGGGCAATGATCTCCAATGAAGCATGTAGTTGTTCCTCCTCCCGCTTTCGTGGCTCAGTAAGCAGCTTCACTCCACGAATGTCACCAAACTCCAGCAATACAGCTCCCAGCATCTTTTGGAAGTGCCAACCTGCTACCTGCAAAAGACGAACTGCGTCAATTCGATGAGAAATTGTATTCCCCTTAATAAAATTACTCCAGAGATAGTCGTCAAAATGCGTAGGGAATCCTAAAGTGAGTTGACGAATACTCCCTGAGGAAATCTCGCTACTCCCGGGGGTTGGTACGATCGAGTTCTCGTTCTCCACATCTCCTGGATGGTCAGGTGCTGGCGCGACCAAGCATGCTTCTGGTGCATATGTATATACGTCATGCAAGAGACACGCCACGTCAGAAAAATCTAAATCTAAAAATGTGTGAAATAAAGTACGAGATTCAGACGAGGAGTGTTCAGGGCTTAAGAAATCTCCTGATCAATGTGGTGATGATGCTCGGGCTCTGGTGGATGGGGAGTAGCTGCGGTGCTAATGTAGGGAGTGGACATGGTTCGGGCTAACTGAAATCAATCGTCATATCTATGGTTGAACTCACGTACTCCTCAAAAGCGTGCACATGCGTCTCAGTCTCATCGATGCTCGTGCTTGGCTCCAACTCAGGCATCCGACAAAAGATAAAGGTTGGCGCAGGCTCTTCTTCTTCAGGCGTATTCTCCTTGCCCGCGCAAACCTCAGGAATTTCTACCTTGAATTGTGACAGGAGCCCCTCGATCTTGTCTAACGTCCCATCAGGTTTCTCATTCTTTATGGGGGCACAGCTTTGGGTGACGTCGCCGGCACGATGTGTGCCAATGGTATCACCTGCATAAGGTGAGGCAATAATATCAGGAAATAAAAATTTCTGCTCAAGTAAATTACCTCCCACTATACAAGTGGCCGGCGACGCGTTGAGCCAACAGACATCCTCCACTGTGGGTGTGGTTTCTCCTCTGCCAAGCCATGGAAGGATGTGGAAGAATGTGGCATGTTAAACGGCCCTTCCATGTGCCTTTCCTCCTGTGGCGTGGTACCGTAGACCTCACCCCAAGAGTGTTTCTCGAAATGCCCATGTGATTGGAAAAGTGGTTGGATAATCGGGTTAGGATGGGTGCAGGTCATAATGTTATGGAAGGAGTGGCGAGTAAGCTTTGGGTTGCCATGAAATTTTCCATTTTAGTTACAAGGATTACCTTTGCTTCTGGTGGAGTTATGTATGGTGGAGTGTCACGACCCCCTTCCCTAAAATGGAGGCGAGACGTGAAAAGGTCCGCACGAGAGTGGAGCTGTGAAGCCCCAAACCCGATAAGCGTCAATAAAACATAAGCAGGTCCCTGTAACCACAAACGGAGCAACAATAATAATAAAAGGAGAGACAGAAATAAAATTCTCATATCTCATAAATTTGCCCAACATCAAAATAAGTCCAACATCCAGAAAAGCCACCAGGCTAAAAGAAAGAGTCTAAAGGCCCAGAACAAGGCCAACAAAAGCAACGACATAACAAGGTATAGGTGCTACGCACTGACAACAAAACAGCAGTCTAAACAAAAGGAAAACACAACGAAGACACTAGGACTGGTCCCCAGTGTCCACGTACTCCCCGTCAAACACAAGCTCGGGCTCGGCGTAAGCAAACACCTCGTCCTCAACAAGGTACTCAGGCTCAGGATCTAACATGTGTCACCCAAAAGAGTAAAGGGGCACATGTCAGCAAGTCTAAAAGACTTGAGCAAGGAAACTGAAAGTAAGGCAACTAGCAACCTAGCAGTTTTAGTATGCATGACATGGCAGTTATAACATGAGTATACAAACAAGACATGGCAAGACAATTCGTACAAGAGAACAATTATCGGGACAAGACAAGAGTAGCCACGCTACTAACAATCTCAATCAATTCACTAGTCACGTTTCACGTTGGTTTGTAGATGTTTACGCCCTTCAGCTGAATGGTACATCATTCACACTGATCGACACTAACACTACCCCACCCCAGAGTTTACGCCTTACAACTGCAGTTGCTGATCGGGCAGACTCCCAGTTGAATGGCCGCCTAACCCTTACCCCATCCCACACGTAAACAAGCCAGGGTCCCTGTACATGAGCCCAGCAAGTGAGCCAGGGTTGCCCCGCACGGGAGCTTGTTTCTTAGTTCACAATTCAATATCGAGCGTTGGGGTTAGCAACTCATTATGCTCGCTTCTGGTCACGAGCCAGGAACACAAGTATTGTAGCGATGCTACGCAATCACGGGATCACTTAAAGAATGCAATGACATGACAATTAATTTGCGTACCGTTAATGGAAAGTAAACATGACATGGTAATTGTGCAACATGCTAAAAGTCGGAACTAGCTTCGTTGTCAAGCTAGTTCCCCAAATTTGCGCCTAGGCGAGTATCATTTCGTCGCCTAGCCTCTTTTACGCCTACAACAAGCAAAATGGCCTAAAACATGGCCTAAACCCTAAGTGGCAAGTTTCACTTGCCTAGCACCGGGGATGACGATCACGAAGGTTCGTCTCGCGGATGCTAATCTACGGGGGAAATCGCTGTTTTGGGGAAACAATCATCAATCAACATGAAATTTCATTAGGGTTTCATAAAAATACAAATAGGTTATGAAAACATCGAGAGATCGATTTCTTACCGAGAGGAAGCGGAAGAAACACTCCGGAGAACCCTAGGACCAGATCTGGAAACAAATGGAGAAGTTTGGAGAGTTAGGGTTTTTGGGGGGATTTTGGGGATTTGGTGAGATTTTGGGGAAGATGAGAGGTAGAATGAGTTGATGAAGGGTTTAGATGATGGATCTAGGGCTTGGGATTAAGGAATAAGGCTTGGAGGAAGATGGGGGCTTAATGGGGGAGAAACTAGGGTTTTGGGTCGAGTGGAGGAAGAAGAAAATGTTTGGGAGGGGTATTTATAGGATGGGCTGGCGGCTGCCCAGAAATTAGGGTTTTAACACAAATTAGTCGGTCAAAGAGCAACCACTGACCGACTAGTTTAGCAACTAGTCGGTCGGTCGACCAACGCAGACCGACTAAGTGCAAACAGTAACTTCTGAACGAAAATAGAATTTAGATTTAGTCGGTCGATGAACAACTACTGACCGACTAGTTTGACAACTAGTCGGTCGAAAGATGAACTTAGACCGACTAAGAATGAACTGTACTGATACTAAAATTTAGATGATGAGTTAGTCGGTTAAAGAAGCATTGCTGACCGACTAGTTTGCAACCTAGTCGGTCAACCAACGTTCTTAGACCGACTAACGATAAACAGTAACTTCTGAGAAATTTAGAAAGCTAACTAGTCGGTTCAAGAAGGATTGCCGACCGACTGGATCGTCATCTAGTCGGTCGGTGCCCCTTCTTGCACCGGCTAATCAGCACCAAAAGTTCCGATACGGAGCGCGGAGCCCCGGGATCGATTCCTAAGACTCCTAGGCTTGATCTAATAGTAAGATATGACCGTTATGAAGCCCGTCACGAATGACTTGCTCCGAAATCGATGATCCTAAAGAAGAAACGAGAAAACACGACGGAACGATCGAAAATGAAAGTTACGGAGACGAAAACCACACATGAGGAGAAAATCCACCAAAACATATATTATATTATAATAAATCGAGATACAAGAAAAGCAGTCGTTACATCCTCCCCAACTTAAGAAAAATTCCGTCCTCGGAATTTCCAAACACTCACGTGTCCGGAAACAAAAGTGGGAAACGCTCTCGCATCTCATCCTCATTCTCCCAAGTAGACTCTCCAGGTGAGCCGTGTCGCCACATCACCCTCACAAGATTCACAATCTTGTTCCGAAGCGATTTCTGACGCCTGTCCAGAATCTGCACTGGATGCTGGTCATACGTCATATCGGGGCGAACGGTAATCTCCGAAAAATCCACAGCATGAGATAGATCGCTAATGTATCGACGAAGCTGCGACACATGGAAAACATTGTGAACTCCTTCCAAAGATGGCGGCAAGGCCAAGCGATAAGCTACCTCACCAACCTTATCCAAAATGTCAAACGGTCCAATGTATCGCGGGCTCAACTTCCCTCGCTTACCAAAACGAATCACACCACGATTCGGGGAAATCTTCAGAAACACATGATCTCCAGGCTGAAACTCCAAAGGACGCCGTTTAGCATCCGCCCAATGCTTAAAACGGTCCTGAGCAATCCTCAACCTCTCCCGAATATTCCTGACGATATCCACGGCCTCCACGATCATCTCAGGTCCCAACAGCTCCCGATCACCAACGTCATCCCAACTCAATGGCGACCGACATTTCCTCCCATAAAGAGCGGCGAAAGGCGCCATGCCAATACTCGCCTGGAAGCTGTTATTGTAAGAGAACTCTACCAGATGTAGATGGTCCTCCCACGAACCCTTGAAATCCAACATGCACGCCCTCAGCATGTCTTCCAAAATCTGAATCGTCCTCTCGGACTGGCCATCCGTCTGCGGATGGTACGCCGTGCTGAAACTCAGACGCGTACCCAAGCTCTTCTGCAAACTCTGCCAGAACTGAGATGTGAACCTCATGTCTCTGTCAGACACGATACTCACGGGGACTCCATGAAGTCGCACAACCTCTTGCACGTTTAACGTTACATCACTATCCAAACTAGGAAGGAAAATAAAAACAGAGAGTAAAAGAATTTTACCTCCATATATCTCCTTGCTAGCGCCTCAGTGGACTGTCCCACTCGGAATGGAATAAAGTGCGCGGATTTGGTCAATCGATCTACGATCACCCAAATCGCGTCATTCTGCTTCGGACTCCGAGGTAGTCCAGTCACGAAATCCATAGTGATGTGTTGCCATTTCCACTCCGGAATCAGAAGCGGTTGTAGCAACCCGGCCGTACGCTGATGCTCCGCCTTCACTTGCTGGCAAACCAAGCACTTGGCTACACTCCGAGCCACGCTTCTCTTCATACCATGCCACCAATAATTCAGACGAAGATCCTGGTACATCTTGGTGCCACCAGGATGCACAGAATACGGCGAACTGTGTGCCTCCACCATCAACTCCTCTCTAATATCCCCAGCTGGCACACACAGCCTGGCTCCAAACCTTAGCGAGCCATCCTCATGAATCAAAAAGTCAGTCCGCAGACCGGCTTCCACCTGCTCCCGAATCTTCATCAGCTTCGGATCCTCAGCCTGGCCAGCCTTAATCCGATCCACGATCGTCGACTGTACCTGCATGTACATCAACGATGAAGCCTTCCCAGGAAGAACAATCTCCACGCCAGACTCGCAAAAATCCTGCTGCAATCTCCACTGCGAGGTCAAAATCATCACCGTTGGAAGCCTACTCAGCGCATCTAGAACCACATTCACCTTGCCAGGGTGAAACTGCAAATCGATCTCATAATCCGCCATAAGCTCCAACCATCGACTCTGTCGCATGTTGAGCTCCTTCTGAGTGAAAATGTACTTCAAGCTTTTGTGATCGGTGAAAATCTTCACTTTCTCACTCAGCAGGAAGTGCCTCCATATCTTAAGAGCAAACACAACGGCATCCAACTCCAAATCATGCGTCGGGTAATTCTTCTCATGAACCTTAAGCTGACGAGACGCATACGCCACAACATGCCCATGCTGATGCAACACACAACCGAGACCCTTGCCAGAAGCATCGCAAAAGATCTCAAATCCACCGCTGCGATCAGGCACAACAAGAATAGGGGCAGTCGTTAACCTCTCCTTCAGAATACCAAAAGCACTCTCACAATCACCCGACCAAACAAAAACAACATCCTTCCGCATCAACCTGGTCATCGGCTCAGCAATACGAGAAAAGTCCTTAATGAAACGCCGATAGTAACCAGCAAGTCCAAGGAAACTCCGAATCTCCGACGCAGACGACGGAACAGGCCACTCTCTGATGGCCCTAATCTTCTCGGGATCCACTGAAATACCATCTCCAGTCACCACATGCCCGAGAAAAGCAACTCGGTCCAGCCAAAACTCGCACTTCGAAAACTTAGCATACAACCGATGCTTCCTCAGAATCTCCAATACCATCCTCAAGTGCGAGGCATGCTCTTCCTCCGACTTCGAGTAGATCAGAATGTCGTCAATAAAGATAACGACAAACTTATCTAAAAAGTCGTAGAAAATCAGGTTCATCAGATTCATGAAAACTGCGGGCGCGTTAGTTACGCCGAAAGGCATAACCACAAACTCATAGTGTCCATACTTCGTCCTGAACGCTGTCTTCGGAACATCTCCCTTTTTCACCTTCAACTGATGGTAACCACTCCTCAAATCCAATTTAGAAAACACCCTCGAACCTCCAAGCTGATCAAAAATATCATCGATGCGAGGCAACGGGTATTTATTCTTAATGGTCACCGCATTCAACCCCCGATAGTCCACGCACATGCGACGCGAACCATCCTTCTTCTTCACCAGCAACACCGGTGCTCCCCACGGAGACACGCTAGGATTGATATAACCCTTCTGCAAAAGCTCATCCAACTGCTTTCGCAACTCCTCCAATTCTGCAGGTGCCATACGATACGGCTCCTTCGAAATCGGCTGCGCACCTGGAACAAGATCGATAGAAAATTCTAGGGCTCGATCAGGTGGCAAACCAGACATCTCCTCGGGGAAGACGTCGCCAAAATCCCGCACAACCGCTGGCCACTCCAGCTCCATCTGCTTAGCCACAACCTCCACCGGCCTGGCCCGAAATCTGACAGGACCAAGCGAACTGCTACCACGACTGAACTCAAACACTGGATGTCCGGGAATCTCGAACACCACCTTCTTCCTCCGACAGTCGATCGTAGCATAGAAGCTCGCAAGCCAGTCCATCCCAAGAACTGCATCATAGTTGATGATGTCGTGGACAATGAAATCAGCGAAAAGCTCATGTCCACAGACCACCAACGAGCAAGAATTGCAACCACGATGCACCGAGACCACGCCATTCCCTGTAACGATATTCCAACTCTTGGAAAGAGGGGACGTCGATAAGGAATGCCTCTCCATGAAGCTCCGAGAAATAATGCACATCGATGCACCAGAGTCAAAGAGGACTCGTGCAGGGAATGTGCAAACCAAAACCACACCTAACAAGAAATTAACAATCAAACCCTAGTCTAGCAAACAATCATGTTCAAGCAAACAACACAATCTAACAATCAAAACTAGCTAGGAAAGTAACAGCTAGATTGAGGATTACCCGCGATAACCTCATCCACAGCCCCGCTCTCCACAGCGGTCATCAGAAAAGCCTGCTTCCTCGGCGGAACAGCCTACTGAAAAGCCTGCCTCTGCGGAACAAGAGCTGCTCCACGACCAGCAGGAACAGACGCTCGCTGCTGCAACGGCTGAGCTGCAACAGGTGCCCTCCGCAGCAGACCCGCATGCCGACAATCCTTCACGACATGGGAAGCATCACCACAAACCAGACACTGGCCCAAAAACTTCCGACACTGATCCTTGATGTGGCCAGGCTTGCCGCAGAAATGGCAAGTCTTCAGAATATGCCCTCCTGGCCTCTTAAACTGAGCCGGCTGATTAGGCTTGAAACCAGGCCTAACCACCGCTCTCGCTTGTTCCACAGGCCTCTTCCCAGCACCAACAATAGACCCCCTCCTCTGGTTCACGAGCAGCTCCTGCCTCTTGGCTGCTACTAGAACCTTCTGATAAGACTCCCGGTCAGAAGAGGTCACAAAACTCTGGAGCTCCGAAGCAAGTCCCTGCAGGAACCTCTGAGCTCTCTCCACAGCGTCCTGCACCATCTTTGGTGCAAACCGACTCAGCCTCATGAACTCTTGGTGATAAAGGTCCACCGACGAGCTTCCTTGCTTCAAATCGATAAAACGCTGCAGCATCTCTTCTCTGGCAGCTTTCGGGAAGAACTCACCCTCAAATCTGGCCTTGAAGGTAGCCCAAGCTATCGGCTCCACCAACATCTTCTCTTCCGCGTCCCACCAATTCCGAGCATTATCCTTGAGTTGCCTCTTCGCCAAATCAACCCATCCAGCCGGGGTGATCTTGGCCATCTTCAGATTATCCTCAATGTTCCGAATCCACTCATCGGCAGCCAGAGGACCCTCAGACCCATCAAAATATGCGGGACCCAGCTCCCAAAATTGCTTCGCTCCTGGCTCAGAGCGAGGGGCATCCGGAAGAGCCTGGGAAGCTCGAGCAGGTGGAGCATTCTGGACTTGCAGAAGCACGCCCTGCTGCACTTGCATCATCTGGAGCATCATCCGCATCATCTCACCACTGGTGGGTTCCCGCTCAGGCTCCTCATCATGAGGGAGCGCACCACTACCCCCACCACGGGTGAATCGTCTTCCTGCCATCTAGTGACACAGAGAACGAATCAGATTAGACTCATAGCTTATGACTCGGACGTCGAACTTAGTTTATTGGACATTCTAATTTTATTATCGCTATTCCGATAATCGCAGTTACAGAAGGACCTGCATGGGCCACCAACAAAACCTGTCACGACCCGCTTCCCTAAAATGGAGGCGAGACGTGAAAAGGTCCGCACGAGAGTGGAGCTGTGAAGCCCCAAACCCGATAAGCGTCAATAAAACATAAGCAGGTCCCTGTAACCACAAACGGAGCGACAATAATAATAAAAGGAGAGACAGAAATAAAATTCTCATATCTCATAAATTTGCCCAACATCAAAATAAGTCCAACATCCAGAAAAGCCACCAGGCTAAAAGAAAGAGTCTAAAGGCCCAGAACAAGGCCAACAAAAGCAACGACATAACAAGGTATAGGTGCTACGCACTGACAACAAAACAGCAGTCTAAACAAAAGGAAAACACAACGAAGACACTAGGACTGGTCCCCAGTGTCCACGTACTCCCCGTCAAACACAAGCTCGGGCTCGGCGTCAGCAAACACCTCGTCCTCAACAAGGTACTCAGGCTCAGGATCTAACATGTGTCACCCAAAAGAGTAAAGGGGCACATGTCAGCAAGTCTAAAAGACTTGAGCAAGGAAACTGAAAGTAAGGCAACTAGCAACCTAGCAGTTTTAGTATGCATGACATGGCAGTTATAACATGAGTATACAAACAAGACATGGCAAGACAATTCGTACAAGAGAACAATTATCGGGACAAGACAAGAGTAGCCACGCTACTAACAATCTCAATCAATTCACTAGTCACGTTTCACGTTGGTTTGTAGATGTTTACGCCCTTCAGCTGAATGGTACATCATTCACACTGATCGACACTAACACTACCCCACCCCAGAGTTTACGCCTTACAACTGCAGTTGCTGATCGGGCAGACTCCCAGTTGAATGGCCGCCTAACCCTTACCCCATCCCACACGTAAACAAGCCAGGGTCCCTGTACATGAGCCCAGCAAGTGAGCCAGGGTTGCCCCGCACGGGAGCTTGTTTCTTAGTTCACAATTCAATATCGAGCGTTGGGGTTAGCAACTCATTATGCTCGCTTCTGGTCACGAGCCAGGAACACAAGTATTGTAGCGATGCTACGCAATCACGGGATCACTTAAAGAATGCAATGACATGACAATTAATTTACGTACCGTTAATGGAAAGTAAACATGACATGGTAATTGTGCAACATGCTAAAAGTCGGAACTAGCTTCGTTGTCAAGCTAGTTCCCCAAATTTGCGCCTAGGCGAGTATCATTTCGTCGCCTAGCCTCTTTTACGCCTACAACAAGCAAAATGGCCTAAAACATGGCCTAAACCCTAAGTGGCAAGTTTCACTTGCCTAGCACCGGGGATGACGATCACGAAGGTTCGTCTCGCGGATGCTAATCTACGGGGGAAATCGCTGTTTTGGGGAAACAATCATCAATCAACATGAAATTTCATTAGGGTTTCATAAAAATACAAATAGGTTATGAAAACATCGAGAGATCGATTTCTTACCGAGAGGAAGCGGAAGAAACACTCCGGAGAACCCTAGGACCAGATCTGGAAACAAATGGAGAAGTTTGGAGAGTTAGGGTTTTTGGGGGATTTTGGGGATTTGGTGAGATTTTGGGGAAGATGAGAGGTAGAATGAGTTGATGAAGGGTTTAGATGATGGATCTAGGGCTTGGGATGAAGGAATAAGGCTTGGAGGAAGATGGGGGCTTAATGGGGGAGAAACTAGGGTTTTGGGTCGAGTGGAGGAAGAAGAAAACGTTTGGGAGGGGTATTTATAGGATGGGCTGGCGGCTGCCCAGAAATTAGGGTTTTAACACAGATTAGTCGGTCAAAGAGCAACCACTGACCGACTAGTTTAGCAACTAGTCGGTCGGTCGACCAACGCAGACCGACTAAGTGCAAACAGTAACTTCTGAACGAAAATAGAATTTAGATTTAGTCGGTCGATGAACAACTACTGACCGACTAGTTTGACAACTAGTCGGTCGAAAGATGAACTTAGACCGACTAAGAATGAACTGTACTGATACTAAAATTTAGATGATGAGTTAGTCGGTTAAAGAAGCATTGTTGACCGACTAGTTTGCAACCTAGTCGGTCAACCAACGTTCTTAGACCGACTAACGATAAACAGTAACTTCTGAGAAATTTAGAAAGCTAACTAGTCGGTTCAAGAAGGATTGCCGACCGACTGGATCGTCATCTAGTCGGTCGGTGCCCCTTCTTGCACCGGCTAATCAGCACCAAAAGTTCCGATACGGAGCGCGGAGCCCCGGGATCGATTCCTAAGACTCCTAGGCTTGATCTAATAGTAAGATACGACCGTTATGAAGCCCGTCACGAATGACTTGCTCTGAAATCGATGATCCTAAAGAAGAAACGAGAAAACACGACGGAACGATCGAAAATGAAAGTTACGGAGACGAAAACCACACATGAGGAGAAAATCCACCAAAACATATATTATATTATAATAAATCCAGATACAAGAAAAGCAGTCGTTACATGGAGGGTTTAGATGAGAGTGATTTGGGTGGTGGTGGTAGGTTTGTGGGGTTGGGTCATGGGGGTTGGCGCAAAACCCGATGGTGCAAAATGCGCAGACACCGTCAGCATAGCCCGGTAGACCGCAATTCGAGCAATGTCCTACAACTTGCGAAAAATTTTGTGCTCCCATCCGAGCATCATTGTTGTCGAGCTATTAAAAAAATTTCTAATACGTACCATCTGGCATCCACATTATGACTCCGAATCACCTTGCTATAAGAAAAGTAGAAGAACTGTTAGGTATTAGTGTTTTAGACCAATATGGTTTTAATGATAATCGCAACATTATGTTGTTGCTAATGACTCTCAATGTTTTTAGTCTCATGTTTATCATTTGGAGAATAGCTTTTTGGAGACTAAATGCTTGGTGCAAGGATGGTCATCAAGAGGAGCATTGCCAAAGCTTGGAACTTGATGAAGGGAAGCTTATCAATAGGTGCCAAAGCTTAGAAGGTGATGGGGAGATCAAGGCCACTCTTGCTTGAAGACTTAGACTCCAGGAGATGCAAATTGTAATCTATGTAATTCTTTATTACTTGCATTTCCCTTTTTAAGTCTAGGATCTTGTAATGCCTTGATTAGATGATCTCTCATTCATGCATATGTATTAACCATCTTAGTGAACCTTAGGATCTTCACAGAATCCAATCCAATAGGTTCCCCATGGCAAATAACTTAATTGGAGTTTTTGGCATTCCAACAGCCGCCGGCTGAAGGCAAGACATGCGACTGGTGATCTTCAGGCGCCTGACCAGCCATCTACATGCGACTGTTATATGCAGCTCAAGTCAACAATTTCTTGACTCCTTCTTGAGATTTTGGTACATGCAACTGAAGAGCAAAATACAGGCGCCTATCAATCATCAGGCACCTGACGATTATTCAGAAATCGCATAAGTGCCAATGTGCGTAAATTGTCAAACTTGAGCACCAATCCATCTTGTGTGGCAGCCGACTGATGTAGAGTTTTCAGTCGCCTGTTTTTCTTCGGGTGCATGGACTTTGTTCATTAGTCGTCTAAATGTTGACATTTCTCAACTCCTTTCCATCCCCCTGGCAGTCGACTGCTGAAGCCTTTACAGGCACCTGCACAATGTACAGACGCTTGTGTAGTCTTCTCCAGTCGCTGTCCTGGCTCAGATTATAGTCGTTGGAAATAATCTAGCCGTTGATCAGTCCCCTGTCCGTTGACTTACATGCGCATGTCCGAGCCGTAAACTGCCAAAAACTAGTCGTTGCAGAATTGTTTCTCTTGGCTTTTTTGCTTGGTTTTTTGGGGTTTCTGGGCTTCCTTTATATAGGAGTGGGCTTAGTTCATTTAGAACTCTTGGAACACTTGATCATTATTGAAGATCATTAAGAATATCATAGCCACTCCTTTCTCTCATTTCCCTCTCATGAGCGCATGCCTCTTTATGCATTGAAGCTAGCTCAAGGGAAATCCTCCAAGTGCAATCAAACTCATCTCAACACTTGGAGATCATCTTCCATACCTTGCATTCATCTTTGAGTAAGTGCATCTCATCAAGGCATATGTAAGAGTATTTATTTTATCTTTGTGAAATGAAACCCTAACTTTCTTTGTGAGAGTTAGTTTCTCTCTTTGTTAGAGTTTAACTCTAAATTTCTTTGTGAGAGTTAGTTTCTCTCTTTGTGAGAGTTCAACCCTTGTGTAGGGTTGGTTGAGTACTCTCTTTGTAAGAGTTAGGTTCTCTCTTTGTGGGAGTTAAATCCCTTGTGTAGGGCATCCCTTGTATGGGATTGTATTCACTACCTTATGTAAGATCATAGTGTATATTTGGTGGGGCTAGATGTACCCAAGTTGGGGAACCAGGGCAAAATCTTGTGCGTTTGCGTTTGTTTGATTGTGTTGTTTAAATTCATCTTGCACTTATAATTCCTCGTTTACAAGTTTAATTTTTAATTACACGATTATTGTCATTACTCTATTCACCCCTCCACTGGAGTGTTTATTGTTAGTATTGCAAGGTACATACGGTCCTAACAAGAACTTGAAAAAGATCATCAGTACTACAAATGAATAGCAAAAAGGTGGGAGGGGTAAAAATTTTCCTTTATTCGATTTTTTTGTGAAAATGCATAGTCTAATAAACACACAATTAAATTGATATCAAGCCAATTACTTCCCCAGCAACAGCGCCAAAAGCTTGTTGGGCTTTAATTTACCGCAAGCGCATGGATCGGTTGTAGCTCACGGGTCGAATACATGGATTCAATGGTATGAGTACTGACTAAATTACGAATCTAATTAGCTACGCGATAGGAAATGGAGAAAGGGTTTATAAACCAAAAAAGGAGAAAATAACGAAAAGGGTGCAGTTACTGCAAATTAAACATGCTGGTTGATCTAGCTTCTCGAGCCAACAGATTGTAATCCTAGATAATAGTCGAATCTCAATTCTCGTCCTCTCGACATCCAACCGTGATAGAGGACTAGAAGAATAGGTTGGACCCCTTATCGTAGCCCCGATGTTTAGTCGGACGCTACGATAGTGTTGATTTTAGTCAGTGTGTCCGATGTTAAGTCGGTGCCTAGCACTAGATAGTCAACCCTCCTCAAAAAATGGAGAGAGTAGAATTAAGCTCATCCAAACATATTCATAAGACTACAATCCAATTGAATCAATATTTGAGGAAATCCACTGATGTGTCCATATTTTCAATGTTTTTTCCGCATGTTTTCATGGCATTTTCTCCATCCAAAGTTCACATATATATTATTGCGCTTTTCATGATATATTCGATTTTCGTATAGAATTGTGGATTTTCAGTAACTTTGGATCGATTTAGAGCAATTTTAGTACATATACACATCCGAGCTATCCGAAGCGCCTATGGCGAGGTTCGATAGGTGTTTGACGAGGCGGAGAAGAAGATTGGAGGAGGAGAAGAGAAGAAGAGAAGAAGAGAAGAGAAATAGAGAAAGAAGCTCAAATAAGAAGCTTATGTGCTGTTTTCCCAGACCACTCGGTCGAGCGAGCTGACCTTCAACGCAAGAGAAGAACTCTTCAGCAGATGTGCACAAGTCACTCGATCGAGTAGAAACGTCACTCGATCAGATCACCTCGACTGACTTCAATTCCAATCCCTATTGGAAGTAGGAGAGCACAGAAGTGACTCGACCGAGCATTGCAGCCACTCGGTCGAGCTGAAGCCCGATCAGAACGAAGATTTTCAAAGGCATCCTCAACTTATTGTAGCTCGACCGGGTAGACCAGTGCTCGAACGAGTACTTCAACTACTCGACCGAGCAGAATTTATTTCAGATCGACACTTTGAGCCTAAAGAAGCATCCCTGAGTGACTCACCCGAGCATGGCGATCACTCGATTGAGCTGCTCATATCTGAAGCTAAACCAAGAAAGGAGAAGCGGCTGACTGTGCCACCACTAGATCGAGCGAAGCTGAACAAAGAAAGGAGAAGAAGCTGACTGTGTCACCACTAGACCGAGTAGTGCGCCGTAGCCCAACTAAAAGGGGGCCCAAGAAGCCCTTTCTTCAGATTTTTGTGGGGTCCATCCCTATTGTATTTAAGCATAGTTTTTACCCTAGTTTAAAATAGGCTATTCAGATTTTATTTCGTAGACGTTCTTAGTTTTTCTTAGAGAGTTCTTGAGCTGTCGCTTTTGTTTGAAGACAAAGTTGATATTTTTATTATTGTAATTTGCTTGGAATCTCTTGGTCGTAATTCTCTGCGATTATTTGTTCGTCTTCAGCGCTTTGATAACGATATCTCAACTCTCTATGCTTATTTCGATGTCTTTTATAGCAATCATGCTTTCTATTGTTATTCAAAACGCTTTTGTTGATATCACTATGAATTGTGGTAGTCGTCTCTAGGGCTAATTGATTAGCCCTATGATCTTAGGATTTAGATGCAAAGTTAGGATTTTTACGTTGTTTTGGTATAAAAGGGATGTGTTTTGGTTGATCTAGCGAAGTTTGTAGGAGATCTCATATAGGGTTTGTGATCCACGGAAGTGGCATGCACCTTCGACGGGTATCTTATGAACTTAATTAGATACGTTAGTGAATTCAATTAGAGTTCGTGATCCACGGTAGTGGCATACGCTTTGATGGTTTCCACCGACGTCCTATATTACTAATTGATGACGTACGGAAGTAGTGTCAATGAGAGCCATCAAATCACAGATCGAAGTTCTAATCCACAGTGGTACTGTGAGTATAGATTGAGAATAATTGTCGTTCGTAATGCACGGATCGCTTGTGAAGATATCCATGGTGGTGGAGCTAAGCACGTGATACGTCAGACGAGTGGCACAATGGTGGTTGGCTATGAGTTCTACATTCTAAATGCGATAATCTCGCCCTAATAAAGCCAATTCAACGTAGAAATTGTAGCCTAGTATTGACATCCGACGATCCTAGTGGTGACTCCTATTGTCCTAGTTTTTATTCTATTGATAATCGAGATAGTAACCATTCGTGACAATCTTTCTGAGTGCGCCAACTAGCATTGTTCTGAGACTTTGAATAGATCCAAGACTATAAAAGCATTTTCCTCCCTGTGGGTTCAACATTTTTCTATATTACAAAGCATTGACACCGTGCACTTGCGGTATGTTTCCGGAGTTAAATTCGGAGCGCATCAAGCTTTTGGTGTCGTTGCCGGGGAGGCAAACGGTTTTTACTTGGGATATTTTCTGTGTTGAAGAACTTGTTAGTTACTCTTACCATCTCTTAGCTATCCATATTTTTATTCTTTTTACATTTGCTACTGACGTCTTCTCTGAGTTTGTTTCTTGTGCATGAACAATCGCCGTGGGGGATCCGACGATTTATTATTTAACCCCGAGAATGAAAGGATAGTGAGGCAACTCAGAGCAGAAATAAGGAATCAAACTTTACAGGATCGAATGGCAGGGACTCCTCCCCATTCTCCTCCACGTACTTGCAATGTTGAAGATTACATGAAGCCCAATCTATCCAGCATGTCTTCTATCTTGAGATCGCAACTGGTGGGGGCAACTTTGAACTGAAAACATGCTTGATTAACTTAATGCAACAGGACCCTTTCCATGGGCATCCTCATGAGAACCCAAACCATCATATAGATCTTTTCTTGGTAAAGTGTGAAACTTTCCAAGTTTAAGATGTGAGCAGAGATGCCATAAAGCTACGTCTATTTCCATTCACTCTGAGGGACAAAGCGGCTTACTGGTTGAGGGCGCACCCCACGAATACTTTCAAAACTTGGGAGCAGTTGGCCTTGGCCTTCATCAACAAGTACTATCCATCGTTTAAAACGGTGAGGATTAGGGAGTCGATCACGAACTTCAAGCAACTCCCACAAGAGTCACTTTATGAAACTTGGGAATGCCTCAAGGATTTGTAACAACAATGCCCACATCATGGCGTTCTAGATTGGGATCTCATTCAGAGCTTTTATAATGGCCTCAAGCACAATATAAAAATGATAATTGACGCCTCTGCAAATGGTGCATTAGTGGCTAAGCTACCTGAGGAGGTCACGTCACTTTTGGAGCAGATGGCCTCCAATAATCAACAATGGAGCGATGATCGCTCAACACTAGAGGCACTGGTTCAGGCCATTCTGAGATAAAGGTAGCTACACATCTTGACGGGCAACTTGAGACCCTTTACAAGCAAGTTGCAAGAATTGAGCAAAGGTTGGACGTTATTCCAACTATTTTCAAGGCTTCGGTATATGCTACTTATGAAGATTACGTCGAGCAAGTGTACGCTCCAATAGAAGGGTCCTGTGATGGAACGGGCGTATCGGCAGAGCAAGTCAATTATATAGTGGGTGAGGGGAGTAATCCTAGACCTCAGTGGTCAAATTCGGCATGGAAATCACATCCTGGATTCTCCTATAGCAACCCCAATGGAGCCCTACAACCACCGTCCCAACCAAGGTCACCTCAGCCGCCTCAACAACAAGCACCACCTCCATAACAGCATCAGTACGGATTCAGGCCATCTGGGCCCTATAGACCGCCGGGATATTCTAATCGTCAACCATATCAGCAACAACAATAACAATGCCAACAACTGGTAGCACAAAAACATGACGTGGAGGCGACATTAGATGCTTTTATGAGCGCCCAAACGAAGATCAATTCAAAATTATCAATCGTGCCAAGGCAACTTTCAGCCTCCGTCGATAACTTGTCAGCACAAATGACTCAATTTATGAAGGCTCAAGGGAGACTGCCATCTCAAGCTGAGCCAAATCCAAGGGGGCAAGTTAATGCAGTCATGTCAGTTTGACTAGAGGAAGAAAGAGTACCGATGCTGTGATGGTACCGGTCTCTAAGAAGGTGGATCAACGATCATCGACGCCTATACAAAAGGAAGATACCACAATTTCTGAACACATCATCGCAGAGAACGAGGAGAAATCTATTGATGAGCCATCTACTACTAAAGGGAAGGAGGCTTCACCTACTGAACTATCTATTCCTATCACTATGGCACCAGCGGACGTTCCATTTTCCGATAAATCTACGCCAAAGGATGTCGACAAGGACAAGGGAAGCCGTCTTCCACCTCCTTATCCGCAAAGATTAGCCATGGCAAAGCTCGAGAAGAAATACGCCAAATTTATTAAGCTTCTCAAGGGTGTTTACTTGAACATCCATTTCATGGACGCGCTTACAGAGATCCCCACATATGCAAAGTTTTTGAAAGATTTGATAGCGGGGAAGAGAAAACAAGAAGCAGTGAAATTGGCTGATAGTTGCATTTCGGTCCTAAAAACACCCTACCAAAGAAATTGCCCGATCTTGGAAGCTTCAAGGTGTCGTGCTCCATAGGCGGCATCCCCATCGATAGAGCGCTAATTGACTTGGGGGCGAGCATTAGCTTGATGCCGCTCTCCATCTTCAAGAGGTTGAATATGGGAACGGAGCTAGAGCCCATTGGTATGAGCATACAGTTGCCGAACCAGTCCGTCACTTTCCCGACTACAAATCATCTTGGGACGTCCTTTCATGGCCATAACTGGAGTTTTGATCGATGTCCGTCAAGGGACGTTATCTATGAACATTGGAAATAAAGAGATTGAATTCCATCTACAAAAGCCGATGAAGGAGCACTTTTTGCGCGAAGATGCTAGCTATCTTGAGCTATTGGAGGATGAAGCTGCCGAAGAATATACCATGGAGGAGATTGAAAGAGATCCTATGAGGAAGGACATAGACGATGACGACGACGTCATACATAATAAGGCGTTGGTCGCATACTTGAAGGTCTTGGACGAGGAGCCGCCCAGTATACCACCTCCTCATCATCAACCGGAGGCCGCGATCTTTACAATTTTTGAAGACCGACGAAAAAAGGTGAACCAACTCCCACCACATATCCTCATAGAAAAACATGATGAGCGCATCTCATATGCGTCCAACATCAAAGATCATCATTGAGGATCAAAGGGGGTCGAGCTTACGACTTTAAACAAGCGCTTATCGAGAGGCAACCCAAATTTTTCTTTATTTTTTATTTTAGTTCTCTAGTCTACCTAAAAAACCAAATAAAAATATTTTTAATTCATTAGAAAACTTTAAATTATAAAAATTATAAAACTTTCTGACGCATACTTTCATGTGCAGGTGATCGATGAAGGAAGCGCATAAAACGATGAAGAAGTGAAGAAGAACCTTAGCGGAGATGAGGAGAGGAGTTACACTTTCAATGAAATTAAAGGGAGAGCCACTCGACCGAGTAGACATGTTGCTCAGTCGAGCTCAGGGCTGCTGCAGAAGGAAGCAAAAAAAAGCATTCTGGAATCAATTCAACTCGACCGAGTAGCTACCCTACTCAGTTGAGCTCAAGAGCAGTCACAGGATAAAGCTGAAAACGTCGCTCTGGAATCAATTCGACTCGACCGAGTATCCTTAGTACTCGGTCGAGCTTAGAGCAGCAGCAGACGTAAGAAAAACAAGAGTTCTGAAAATTGATTAATTCCTAATTTTGAACCCTAAATGCAGCTCGGTCGAGTACCAGGGTCAGATTGGGAGCTTGATTTTCTTTTTTCCACTCGACCGAGCAACATGTGCTGCTCGACCGAGCAGCAACTTAAGTCGGGGGGGGCGCTCCTTTTAAATCACAGTGAAACCAATTGAGCAGCTCTAGCTCGGTCGGCCCCGTATATAACCGCCCGACCCCACCCCTAATTAATCCCCAATTCAAATCGCAAAACACAGCCAGAGTCGAGCTCCCCTCTCATAAGCCCTAATCCGCTCAACCCCTCACTCGATCGACCGCCGCCGCACGCGCCGCCTGAGCGACGCCGCACCCCACTCGGTCCGACCCCTTCTCACACTCCATTCCATCCCTTCTCTCCCCTCTCTCTCCCAACATCTCTCTCTCTCTCTCTCTCTCATTCCTAATTTGAACCCTAAAATTGATTAATTCCTAATTTTGAACCCTAAATCCTATTAATTTCTTTAATCTGCTGATAATACTTTTCTTACCATCATATGCAAGTACATTTGGAGCGTTAGGAAGCAACGCTTTGGTTTGGATTGTGTTCGCCGCTTGGGATAATCTTGGGGAAAGATTCGCTTGGAGACTTCGCATTCACATTACCGCCTACGACCGTCACACTCCCCGGGATTTGGTACACTCGTTCCTCTCTATACTTTATATCACCATATCTTGTGTTTGCACCCAGTCACACGTTACACACACGATACCGCCCCGTCAAAAAAAGAGGAAAGTCGATGACTCCGGCACTTACTCTTCTCGCCAAACACACCGTCAACCATCTTCACCACCCTCACGCTCCCCATCCCCTACACCACTCGCACTATAGGGACCATAGGCTATTGCTGCCATTCCCATTCCCACATCTGCTCCACCACCCCCACCTTAGCCACCCCAGGGGACCCTGAAGACATACGACATTGTCTTCAGGAACGATGTGCACCGCGAGAGATTCGCGATCATTTCCCGTCGTCCCGTCGTCCCCACCTAATTCGCAGACATCCCGGCCCTCCAGAGTCTAGTGTTGCTTGAGGTTGTCCAGCGCGTTTACCAGGCCATAGGTTGGGAGCACTTCTTGCATATGACCACCACCACATATGTTCGCCTCACCTACAAGGCGATGAGCTCCATAGTCTGGGTAGACCAGGGCATTAGGTTCAGACTCTTGGACCGTGACGTTGTCGTCACCTACGCCATGATCTGATCCTTCTTCAGCTTCCCACCCATCCCAAATCCTTCTCAGGCCTATGCACCCAACACAAAGCTCATATCCTTTAGCGCCGAGAGTTTTTGGAGTCGGAAAGCTGGTCTCCCACATTTCAAACCTAGCAGGGTGAAGTCCTCATTCATCATTCACCCCTATCTGCGCTTCGCTCAGCGCCACATCGCCACGACTATCTTCTCTAGGCCTGAGCTTGGCAGCATCTCGCACCCTGAGTTAGTCCACCTTAGTGGGATGACCAGACCCATCCGTCATGCTGACGACGGCACACTCCAACCCCGCCTCCTATCAGACACAGCCCATTGGTTGTGCAATCGCCTGGTTTCCACTTCCACCTCCGCCACGGAGATTTGATGTGGCGGTTTCTTCACTTTATTTGCCCTCATGCTTGTCCTTGACCTTCCTGTCGATCTCTTGGCTGCCACCGGGCCCACCACACTGACCACCGATGTGCTTGCACGCATGCACATCAGCAGGCCCCACAGTGAGCACCATTGGATCTACCTTCTAAGTGTAAGGACCCTAGCTATGGAGAAAACACTAGAAGGGGTGTTGAATAGTGTTTAAGAAATTTAAAAAGATAGTTACACCAATTTAAATACTAACCAACAATATAGTGCGGAATTAAAATTAAACCCAAAGAGAAACAAATGCAGACGCAAGGATGTTTCAAGGGTTCGGATTACCCAAGTCACTTCCCGACTTGTTCCCGGTAATCCTACGTCCCTTCCACCCGGATACCTCCGGATACTCAAGTTAGAACCCTAACTTGAGGTTCCCTTAAAACCCACTTGTAGCAACCCGACAAATGAATCGAAATACAATCGATTGACCTTGACTCCCATAACTTGGAAGCAAGCAAACCACTCTCATAACCCAAGAGCAAATTCAAATAACGAATGTTATGAAATATGAGAGCAACACTTACAATCACCTATGCCTTGAAGTAGAACTTGAAGGAGAAGTGTGTTGTGTGTTGAAGACTCTCTTGGAAGAGAGGAAAAGCCCTTTCTCTTGACTGCACCAAATGCCTAGAAGATGATTCTTTGGTTCTAGATTGGAGAGCAAGAGATCAAAGATTGGAATGCGTAAGGCTTTAGGATTTGAGAGCTTTTGATCTTGAGAATGAAAGCTTGAAAGATTTTGCAATGGAATATCTAACCTCTCAATGGAACAGTAGATGCTCCTTATATAGGTTTCTCAAATCCTCAAAACAGAATTAGCAAAAACCTTTTTGGAATCCGTGAGAAAACTCTCAATGGATAGAATCTGCGCTCGCAACAGTCGACTGTTGAAGAAACCACAGTTGACTATTGCACAGTCAGATAGGGTAGGTGAGAATTCATAACGGTAACTTACCACGTGGACAGTCGACTGATGAAGGATAGACAGTCGACTGTTAAACCAACATGCGATTGTAAATCATACTACAGGCGACTGACCGTAAGTTGGGTAAGTTAAAGAATTCTGGAAAACATCTGGGATAACAGAACAGACGACTGATGAAGAGAATACAGTCGACTGTTAATCAGAACAAACGACTGTAATTTCTTATACAGACGACTGTCAAAACCCTGAGATTTTCCAAAGAACTGAGTCAACAAATTGGCTCACAGACAGACGACTGATGCAGCATAGACAGTCGACTGATCCAATGGACAGTCGACTGTAAACACAACATTAGTCGACTGGCCATAGAAGACAGATCAATAGATTTTGGGCAAATGACAAACATGCGACTGATTTACAAAACACAGTCGACTGTCACTTGGACAGGCGCCTGTGAATCGTTCATGAGTTGCCTGTCGGAATTAAGACAGAGAAGCCCAAAACTAGATTGTAAAAGTTTGTGCATAACAGGCGACTGTAGAACATAACACAGTCGACTGTTTTTGAGACAAGCGACTGTAAAATGTTCAGCAGTCGACTGTTATAAACAATACAAGCACAATCAAATAAAGAAATGAATTGGAGTCTAAGGACAATTGATCTAATGGTGTCCTAAGACTGAAATGAAGATGTGTGTGTGCTCCAACAATGTTCTACTTCTAAGCTACATACTAGAAGAGATAAAAGAAATTTACATTCACGAATAACTCTCTTCTATCCAACGTATGAGCTTGAAGTCTTCATGGAGCTTCAATCACCATCAAAGATCATCCAATCCATTTCATTTGCTTTCAATGATCTTTGAGTGTCATCCATTGCAAGTAGATCTTCATAATTAGCTTAGGCAATGGATTAACTGTAAAATAGGGGATTAGTCACAAGTATTTATGTTTGCTCATCATTAACACCAAGTAGGGAGAAGTCCAATACTCAACATTCTCCCCCTTTTTGATGATGACAAACAAACATAAACAAAAAGATAAATAATTGTGCTTAATGAAAACTTACTCCCCCTACATAGATGCCAATTAAATTAGTCAACAAATATTAGGGCATCTATATATCAATTGAAACAAATGAGTAAGATATGAGTGAATTTAATTCAAGAAATCTAGGATTTAAAATCCATATTCATTGTATCTTACTCCCCCTGAATCTAACGCAACTTCAATCTTAGATTCAAGTGTTATTAGTACATACTTAGCACATTCATTATGAATCTGTATGTTTATTTCTCTCTCCCTATGGCATTATCCAAAAGGTGGGAGTTGATAACAACAACAATCGTGCTAACTAAGACTATAAACAATCAAGGAGCATAAAGATATATATAAAATCAAAACTCATAAAATCACACCATATTCATATGTGAGTAGAGAAATAAAAGTCCAATATCAACATTTGAGATATAGGAAGAGCATATAACAACTCAAAATACATCACATCATATATATATATAATCCAATTTTAAGTCCAATATTGTCTCAAAAACACACCAGAAGAGAATATATCATTCATGGAGACAATATCACAAACATCACACATATAAGATAAGCAATTATACTATGTGTGAAACATAAGGCGAAACTGCAATATCATATATATATATATATATATATATATAGAGAATAATGGGTATCATACGCCATATGAGAGCCTCTCTCATACGCCCTCTCACATAAAGCTATATAAGATGACATGAGTACACGTCAAATAGACATCACCATGTCCAATAAAAATTCATCATGATCAAAAAAATACTACATCATTATCTCAAAAATAATACATCATCAGATAACATCACACTAACACCACTCAAAAACCAACAAAAAAATCTATGAGTGAGTGTCTCAAGGAGCAGCAGATGAAGCATCAGGCTCGGGGTCAACAGTGGTATCCTCTGAAGGAGGAGCAGCAGGAACAGCAGGAGCAGCAGGAGCACCCTGAGTAGCTGCTACGTCAGGATGCACAACGAGATCAGTGATGATGGGTGTAGGAGGCTCACGAGGCTGGGGCGGAACAAAACGTCTCAAATGCTTAGGGAAGGTATTCCCTGATGCTGGAATGATAAGGAAACCAACTCATATAGACCAGAGACCATCTCCAAAAGAATATCAAGAGAGGGTGGAACAGAGGTGGAAGGCTGGTCTGCAGGAGGAATTGTGGAGGTAGATGGAGCTGAAGTGGATTTCCTCTTCTTTGATGCAGACTGCAGAGCCGAAGAGGATTTCGCCTTTGCAACAGCATCCAGAAGAGGACCAAAAGGCACAGGCTCGTAGGGAGACAATTCAATCCCAAAATGTCGAAAGACAAGAGTAAGAAGTCCACCGTATAGAATGTGAGCGGAGGAGGAAGTAAACTCGACCTTGTCCATCCTGTCAATGAGGACACCGGCCTAGTTTACGGCCATCCCGGAAAAGATCGCGTACCTACACCTCAATATCTCCTGGGAAGGCTGGTCAGACGATCCGTACTTCGGCAGGATGTTGGACTTCACCACGAGGTGAACAGCCCAACCCCTAGCCAAGAACATAGACGACCTAACACCAGAAGATAGAGCTGAGGGTATCTCACGGAACATGTCCCGAAGGACGGACTGATCAAGCTCATCAATGTCAGAAATGCAGATGTCTGAAAGAAGAGATCCAGTAGAGGGAATTCTAAGTATGGTCCCTAAGAGAGTGGGATCAATGCGAATGAAAGTCCCCTGGACAACAGTATCAATGAATCCCGTGGTAGAATACTCACCGCTAACGCGGTTAGCATAGAAGAGCTTAACCAGAAATGGATAAGCTCCAGGAGATTCGCTCTGAGAAAAGCGAAGAAGATCAGCCAAACAGGTAGCAGAAAGGATGTCAGACAGTCTCTCAGCAGTGAATGCGGGAAAAACAATATAATGCTCTCTAAGAAGTTTGATCACTATGAGAGAGTGAAATTTTGCCAAGCAAAGATCATCTCGACAAATCGGAACAAGGGGATTAGAAGGAGGAGCGACAAGTGTTTCTTCTGCAGAACTCGACACAGAAGGTGAAGGAGGATCCTCAGCGCTAGGCTCATTGATGCTAACACCAATGGGCTTGCGCTGACGCTTGATCAGGGGCTCGTGTCAGAAGAAGAACTCCCAAGGGGAGAATAACCCTGTGAAGTAGAGTGAGAGGGAGATTCGGCATTTTTGGTACGGGCCTTATAGGGTTTCGTGGTCTTGGCGATAGAAGGCTTACGAACCCTAGCCATGAGCTTTCCCTTTCCCATAGTCTTGGGAGCCATGGAACAGTCAATCGAAAATAGTAGAGTATTGACAGGAGATGTAATCAAACGACAATTGCACGAGAGAGAGAGAGAGAGACTCGAGAGAGAAACAGACCTAGTCGAAAGGCACGAAAGCACAACGAAGACGCAATCGACAAGCGGGGAGGAGGAGATTGACGACGGAGAGATCGACGGCTGAGGAAAAGAGCGGGAAGACGAGCGGTTTTAATCAGAGGAGAGAGAAAGACGTGGGTCGAAAAGAACCGTCTCGATGAATATAAGAAAGGAGAGAAATAATCTGGGCCGTTGGATCAAAGAATAGACGGCTCAGATCAAAACAATGAACCGTCACAATAGGAGACAGTCGACTGATGAACAAAAGTCAGTCGACTGGGTGAAGTGATAAGAAATAGACTTAGGATGATAGACAGTCGACTGTTGAGTAAAATACAGTCGCATGTCCATGGGACAGTCGACTGTAATATACGCATAATTCGACTGACTGAGAATCAATAAACTTCATCAAAAAGACAGAGAGTACTGGCAAATTTTGACAAAGATGACAGGCGCCTGATGACAAAAATGCAGTCGCCTGTTGAAACAACAGTCGACTGTAAAATTGTCATCAGTCGTCTGTGCGAAAGATACAAATTTCAGACAGAGAATATAGAGTAGGATAGTCGACTGACAAAGGAAAGATAGTCGTCTGTCCTGGTCCAAAAATACACAGTGAGATAAAAATCAGAGGATATGAACATGCACCCTAGGACCTATACTCTAAACATAAACTCATCATAAAATCAACATCAAATTATAAATCGTTGATAAAACAATTCTCTTAAAATAATCTGAAAACACATGTAATCAGAGAAAACTCCATTGCCTTTCTTAAAACAAAATATATGATATATCAAATGAAGAGAGGCAACATGATGATATGAGCTCAAAAAGTGTTATAACAAGTATGTTGAGCTCTTAAATTTCAGATTCACCCATAATTCCTAATTCTCCACGCAACCTCACAAATGAATCTTCTTTAAGAGGTTTTGTGAAGATGTCGGCAATTTGTTTTTGGGTTTCAATGTACTCTAAGATGATGTCCTTCTTAGCTACATGATCTTGATAAAATGGTGTCTCACATCTATGTGTTTGGTACGGGAATGATGTACCGGGTTCTTGGAAAGACATAGCACTTTGGTTATCAACCATGATATGGAAAGTATCACAATTGACACCATAGTCACTAAGAGTATGTCTCATCCAAAGGACTTGTGCACATGCAAGACCCGCGACAATATATTCCGCTTCAGTCGTGGACAATGATACCGAGTTCTGTTTCTTGGAAAACCAAGTGACTAAGGAATTTCCTAGAAAATGGCAAGTGCCACTAGTACTTTTCCTATCAGATTTGCATCCGATAAAGTCGGCATCACTATATAAGATTAACTCAAAAATGCTAGATTTAGGGTAAAGTAACCCATAATCTAGTGACTGATTGAGATAACGAAATATTCGTTTAACCGCAATCAAGTGTGACTCCTTAGGTCTAGCTTGATATCTCGCACACAAGCATACAGAAAACATGATATCGGGCCTACTAGCAGTTAAATAAAGTAAGCTACCAATCATATCTCGATATAGACAAACATCTACATCTTTTCCGTTCTCATCCTTGTGTAGATGGGTTGTCGTACTCATGGGAGTCCTTTTGCTTGAAGACGATTCCATCCCGAATCGCTTAATAAGCTCCCAAGTGTACTTTGTTTGATGTATGAAAGTTCCATCCTCCATTTGTCGAATTTGCAGTCCAAGGAAGTAATTGAGCTCTCTCATGTGGCTCATCTCGAATTCATCCTTCATAGACTTAGAAAATTCTTGACAAAGATTAAAGTTAGTAATAAAAAGTGTTGAATCAACTTCTCCCATTTTAAAACCTAAATCCAAAAGAAAGGTCTTGAGTCGATCATACCAAGCACTAGGAGCTTGTCTCAACCCATACAATGCTTTCTTAAGTTTGAAAACATGGTTTGAAAATTTTTCATGAATGAAACCGGGAGGTTGAGAAACATATACTTCTTCATTGACAATCCTATTTAAAAATACACTTTTAATATCCATTTGAAATAGTTTAAAATTCTTATGAGATGCAAAAGATAAAAGCAATCTAATAGCTTCTAATCTAGCTACGGGGGCAAAGGACTATTCGAAATCGATGCCTTCTTCTTGCCGGTAGCCTTGAGCTACTAACCTTGCTTTGTTCCTTGTGATTACCTCGTTCTCATCGGTCTTGTTTTTGAAGATCCATTTGGTCCCAATAACTTGATGACCACTTGGAAGAGGAACGAGTTCCCAAACTTCATTTCTCTCGAATTGCATGAGTTCTTCTTCCATTGCCACTATCCAAGAGCTATCCTCACAAGCTTCTTGTATGTTCTTTGGCTCAATGGTAGAGACAAATGCGCAATGAGACAATTCTTCAATTCTTGACCTCGTTCGAACACCCACACCAATATCTCCAATAATTTGGTTATGTGGATAGTTGCGAACGGACGGGTAAGCTTTGGGTATTCCTGCATCACTTGGAACAACTTCAACAATGTCATTAGTAGTGTTAGTCTCAATAATCGAATCATTAATCTTAACATTACTAAGAGGTTCACAAATAGCATCTACACTATCATCATCAACATGAGGAAAATCAAAATCTTCATAAAATGATATGTGTAGAGATTCCTCGATCGTTGAAGAAGTTTTGTTGTATATCCGGTAGGCTTTGCTACGTGTGGAATATCCAACAAAAATTCCTTCATCGGATCTTGGCTCAAATTTATCTAGATTACCAAAAGTGTTCTTGATAAAACATTTTGAACCAAAAACTCGAAAATACTTAACTGGAGGCTTTTTGTTATAAAATGACTCAAAAACAAGTTTTGTTCGTTCGGGGTCTCACTATGATCCTATTGAGCATATAACATGCCGTGTGTACCGCTTCTGCCCAAAATTGTAGTCCAAGATGACTATCATGGAGCATCGTGCGAGCACACTCAATAAGAGTCCTATTCTTTCTCTCTACAACACCATTTTGTGGTGGTGCCCGAGGAAAGGAAAATTTGTGAGTTATCCCGGTGTCATCACAAAACTTTGTAAAAGACTCATCCTCAAATTCTCCTCCATGATCACTACGGATAGTGATAATGGTGGATCCTAAGAGATTCTGAATCTTCTTTGCAAATATGGTAAACTCTTCATAAGCTTCATTCTTATTAATTAAGAATGAAACCCAAGTAAATCTAGAGAAGTCGTCAACGACAACTAATCTATAATAAGCATTGCCTAAAGAAGCGGTTCTAGTTGGCCCAAACAAATCTAGATGAAGAAGTTCTATGGGCCTCTTAGAAGAATGCCTTCTTTAAGCTTAAAGGATGATTTACTAAGTTTACCTCTTTGACACGAATCACAAAAGTTTTTTTACTAAAAGCAATTTTAGGAAACCTTTTGACTAGATCATGCTTAGCTAACTTATATAAGTGCTTGAAGTGAACATGACCAAAACGGCGATGCCATAATAGTTGTTCACTTGTATTAGCAACTAAGTAATGTTCTACGGTTTTAGGCAAGCTCAAATAATAAATATTTTTACGCCTAATACCGGAAAATAAAACATTCGAATTAGAATCAACAATTTTACACAATCCTTCTCCAACTTAACCTTATAACCTTTGTCACAAAGTTGACTAATGGAATGAGATTGTGACATAAACCACTAACAATAAATACATTAGTAATTAAGGGTTTTGAAGTGTTACCGACAATACCTACTCCAATGATGGTTCCCTTTTGATTACCTCCAAAAGTGACCGTTGCACCATCCTTGATGCTAATCACTTCGGAGAGTAATGAGGGATCTCCCGTCATATGTTTGGAGCAACCACTATCGAGAATCCATCCTTTCCCTTTAGAGCTAATATGACCTTTATTGCTCTTTTTCTTTCTCTTGGGTACCTACATAATATACCATAAGCTCATGGTACCCAATGTTTGTTGGGTCCAAGGGGATTAGCCCTTTGAAACCCAAGTCCAAGTGGACTTCCACTTCCCAACATAATTACGATTCTTAATAACATCATGAAAATAGGAATCAACATATGCATTCCTATCATTTAAGTTAGTGTTCTTAGGACCCCAAATGGTGTACATTTTGGGAGTCCTTTTCCTAGTTGCATGCATACTTGTTAGATTTCTATATGATGCATGCTTCTTAGGAACATTGTTTCTAGCATATACATGAGGTGGTGGATATGCATTGAACATATGTGGATTATATGTATGCTTGGGAACATGCATGTTGTATGAAACATATGGGTCATGCATGACATGTGGAGGTTGTGCATACATGTAAGAATGATGTGTATGGGCATATCGGTGTATAGGAGCACGTACATGAGTATTTCTCATGTGTGGATTTGTACGTGTCCGTGTGTGTGGAGCATAAAAAGTGTCATGAGTATCCACTTGTGAAGTAGGAGATTTCCTACGTGGATGAAGGTTGGTGTACATGTAAGCATGGCTTCTCTTTTGGTTTCCACCCTTAGTGGGTTTCTTGCCAAAAGGAAGAGATGGTGAAGCGGTGACTTTCTTGGTAGGTTTGCTACCTATAGTGTCTTTGACACCACTTGTGGATGCACCGGAGGATGGCCTCACAAAGTCTATAGTGACACCACTATAGAAGGTGTGATCATTGGATGCATTTGCTTTTACAAAACCAAGACCAACACAATGTGTGGCTGGAAATTGATTTGCAAGCAAATCGTCCAATTGTCCTTTTCCCTTATTGAATCTCACAATACGGGAGGACATGAGCCATACTTCTCCTTAAGAGAAGAAATATTGGTATCCAAGGTAGGCACCCATGCTTTGAGCTCGTGCACTTGAGTTTTAAGAGAATCATTATCTAAACCCAATTGTGTGTGACATGTAACTAGATCACTATTATCCTTAGGATGTGTTTGATCTAGTTTAGATTTGAGGTTGTTCACCTCATCTCTCAAAGTGACATTTTGAGAAGCTAAATTCGCTTTCTCAAGAGTTAAAGTATCAACAATGGTGTCATTGTTGATAATGCATGGAATGGATGAATTGCTAACATTCAATTTCTTTAAGCTAGTATATCTAAGCATTAGAGATTAATACTTAGCAAACAATTCTTCATTAGCAATACGTAATTCATCCATTGTTACCTCGGTTTCATCCATGTCGAAATCACTCTCATCGGAGAGTGGATCTTCTTGTGCCATGAAGCACATGTGGGCACTTCCACCCTTCTCATCATCGGAATCACTTGATGAGTCTCCACTTGAGTCATCGAATGTACCGACGAGTCCTTCTTCTTGTCTCTCTTGTTCTTGTCGGACTTGTGGTACTTCGGAGCCTTCCACTTCTCTTTGTTTCTTAGCATTGGGCAATCCTTCTTGATGTGCCCTGGCTTGTTACACTTAAAGCAAAGAGAGGAAGTATTATTAGTAGACTCAAATCTTTTGTTAGAGGGAAATTTACCTTTGCGAAAGAAGCGTTGGAACTTCTTCGCCATTTGGGCCATTTCACCCAAATCCATCTCATCTTCCGAATCTTCACTATCGGAGGATGATGAATTGGCGTTGAATGCCAAAGCTTTTTTCTTGGCCTCCGAAGAATTCATCATCGCTCGAATCTTTAATCGGTTCTCTCGTCTTACTTCATAAGACATGAGAGTCCCGATAAGATTCACAACTGTGTAGGTCTTCAAGTCGTTGACCTCCTCGATGGCGATAGCTCTTCTTTCCCATTTGGAGGTCATTCCCATTATGATCTTCCTTACCTTGTCTGGTTCGGAATAGACTTGACCAAGAGCTTCCAATTCATTGGTGATGTCGGTAAAACGTCCGTACATCGATGCTTCGCTTTCATTTTCCTGCATATGAAACATATCAAAGTTTTGCACTGCAACATAAAGTTTAGAAAGTTTTACCTTGTTCGTTCCCTCATGGGTAACGATGAGATGGTTCCAAATTTGATATGCACTCTTACATGTGCATATCTTGTTAAACTCATTCGGGTCCAACGCACAATGAAGAGCGTTCATTGCTTTTGCGTTGTTGACTTCGGCGGATTTCTCGGAAGTCGTCCATTTTTCGAAATCATCTTCGGTGGGCTCGACGTATTCCTTGTGGAGGGTTCTCCAAAGTGAAGCACTCCTTAGGAACGTCTCCATCCGACATTTCCAATAGCCAAAGTTCGTGTCATTGAAACGTGGAGGACGCACCGTTGATTGACCTTCGAAAAGAGTGGACGCTCCATCACGGTCGTGATTATTGTACGAAGGCGAAGGAGGAACGTTGTTGTTGGTGGATGCCATAGCTATAACCTTGCGTTCTGATACCAATTATAAGGACCCTGGCTATGGAAAAAACACTAGAAGGGGGGTTGAATAGTGTTTAAGCAATTTAAAAAGATAGTTACACCAATTTAAATGCTAACCAACAATATAGTGCGGAATTAAAATTAAACCCAAACAGAAACAAATGCAGACGCAAGAATGTTTCAAGGGTTCGGATTACCAAAGTCACTTCCCGACTTGTTCCCGGTAATCCTACGTGCCTTCCACCCAGATACGTCTGGATACTCAAGTTAGAACACTAACTTGAGGTTCTCTTAAAACCCACCTGTAGCAACCCTACAAGTGAAATCGAAATACAATCGATTGACCTTGACTCCCATAACTTGGGAGCAAGCAAACCACTCTCACAACCCGAGAGCAAATTCATATAACGAATGTTATGAAATATGAAAGCAACACTTACAATCACCTATGTCTTGAAGTAGAATTTGAAGAAGAAGTATGTTGTGTGTTGAAGACTCTCTTGGAAGAGAGAAAAAGCCCTTTCTCTTGACTGCACCAAATGCCTAGAAGATGATTCTTTGGTTCAAGGTTGGAGAGAAAGAGATCAAAGATTGGAATGCTTAGGGCTTTAGGATTTGAGAGCTTTTGATCTTGAGAATGAAAGCTTGAAAGATTTTGCAATGGAATATCTAACCTCTCAATGGAACAGTAGATGCTCCTTATATAGGTTTCTCAAATCCTCAAAACAGAATTAGCAAAAACCCTTTTGGAATCCGTGAGAAAACTCTCAACGGATAGAATCTGTGCTCGTGACAGTCGACTGTTGAAGAAACCACAGTCGACTGTTGCACAGTCAGATAGGGTAGGTGAGAATTCATAACGGTATCTTACCACGTGGACAATCGACTGATGAAGGATAGACAGTCGACCGTTAAACCAACAGGCGACTGTAAATCCTACTACAGGCGACTGGCCGTAAGTTGGGTAAGTTAAAGAATTCTGGAAAACATCTGGGATAACAGGACAGACGATTGATGAAGAGAGTACAGTCAACTGTTAATTAGAACAGACGATTGTAATTCCTTACACAGACGACTGTCAAAACCCTGAGATTTTCCAGAGAGCTGAGTCAACAAATTGGCTCACAGACAGACGACTGATGCAGCATATAGACAGTCGATTGTCCATTACATTAGTCGACTGGCCATAGAAGATAGATCTATAGATTTTGGGCAAATGACAAACATGCGACTGATTTACAAAACACAGTCGACTGTCACTTGGACATGTGCCTGTGAATCGTTCATGAGTCGCCTGTGGGAATTAAGACAGAGAAGCCCAAAACTAGATTGTAAAAGTTTGTGCATAACAGGCGACTGTAGAACATAACACAGTCGACTGTTTTTGAGCCAGGCGATTGTAAAATGTTCAGCAGTCGACTGTTATAAACAATACAAGCACAATCAAATAAAAGAAATGAATTGGAGTCTAAGGTTAATTGATCCAATGATGTCCTAAGACTGAAATGAAGATGTGTGTGTGCTCCAACAATGTTCTACTTCTAAGTTACATACTAGAAGAGATAAAAGAAATTTACATTCGCGAATAACTCTCTTCTATCCAACGTATGAGCTTGAAGTCTTCATGGAGCTTCAATCACGATCAACGATCATCCAATCCATTTCATTTGCTTTTAATGATCTTTGAGTGTCATCCATTGCAAGTAGATCTTCATAATTAGCTTAGGCAATGGATTAACTATAAAATAGGGGATTAGTCACAAGTATTTATGTTTGCTCATCATTAACACCAAGTAGGGAGAAGTCCAATACTCAACACTAGGCACCCAGCATGAGTATCACATCGTCCTCCCATGCCCCGACCTTACATGCATTGAGCTTATCCACTTAAACTAGCTTCTACCTGGCGTGCTCCCCATCCCACCCATTCACTTCTTTGAGCCCATAGAACCATCCGTTGAGCAGGGTGATGATGATTGGGAGCTTAGCTCCGAGGAGGACTATGAGAGCACTCACTCCCACCACTTCCACACCTTTAGCGCGCACTTCTGTCCCCACTTCTGTTAGTGCTCCCACCACTACCACACCTTCCACCACACCAGCTGAGAGTTCAGGGGTAGTCCACAATTTTATCCCTGAGACCACTACACCACCATCATCACTACCCATATCAGAGGGCACTTCTATATCTGTCGCTCCTGAGCCTACACTTGAGACCACCCATATTGAGCATGTCCCCACCGAGCCGGCTGACACTGATGTCCCTACCCCTACTGGCTCTACACATGTGGACTCTACCCCGATCACCCCTACCATTCTCGAGTCCACAGCTCCACTGTCCACACCAGCTTCTGGCAGCACTTCTGTCTCCACCGCTGCAATTTTTTCTAAGGGCGTTATGGTATCTATCACCACGTCTGTCGCCACGATGACTGTGCCTGCTGATACACACATTCTGACCTCTGAACCCATCTCGCATCCGTCCATGTCCCATCTTCTGTCGATATCCCCGCTAGGCCACCCTCTCCTGATTTTGCAGTTAGACCTTGTGCACCATACGCACGAGTTTAGGTAAAGAGAGGTGCCCCTAGTGGTGCACGTCAACCATCGAACTCCCACCACACTGACGCACGCTTGACAACGATAGAGTCTGAGATTGCTGGGTTGATGCGTGACTTTGTCGCCTTCAGACAGACGGTCACTACCCATCTCCAGTCACAACACAGGACACTCGAGATATTTTAGATATTCTGAGGGCACAGGGTGTAGGATCCTGCCAAAACAGAGTTAGGATCGATAAATGAAGTTGAGACTTACGCTTGCGTATGCGGCACGGTAGTCACAGAACTTCGCCTTCGGATTCGCCACGACGGATCGAGTCTTCTCACGAACGGAGTAAGGCTACTAAATCCACAATCTAAATCTCTACTTTTAGATTAAGAACTTGGATAAAGAGAGAGGAAGGATTTCGGTAGAGCTTCGCTAGAATGAAAATGCATGCAAGAATGCCATGCAAAAGTGTAAGGAAATGGCTAACCCTTGGGTCTTATTTATAGCCCCCAAGGTAGTTATTTTAGGAGTAATTGTTCCTTTGGAACAATTTAACTAAGGTGTACCATCATACATGGCACATTATAAGCTTAAGTTGTACCATATGCATGGTACAACATAAGCTTAAGATATTACCCCTTTATTAGCCATATGTCGCTTGCACTTATGCATATATAATGCGACTTTCCCATCAATCTAGAGATCCTCTCCGCAAGGGAACATATTCCCTTTGCACACGACTTCGTGTACGCGACGTTCGAGGTCCGTATTCCCTCGTACATCCCCTACAAGGGTGTACTAACGTTTTCCATATCCAACATCTCCCACTCACACTTGAGGGGATTGTAAGAGAACGTCTTTCTCTTAGTTCTTTCATCTATCATACTGAGAAATAGACCGTGCGACCGTCATGCGCGTAGAGTCTGTTGTTGTGCACTTGTTAGAGATACACAACGACCTCGAAGGTGCAAAGTTGAGTAGTTCAACGTATGCTTTACCCTAGATTATTTCTTCACATTTCTTATACTTTATATTCAACAATTGAATCCCATCTGGATCACAATTGGCTGGCCAGCTTTGAATCATTAAAGTCCAAATGTGAATATGAAATCAATCTTCCTCTTCTTGCGAACCTTCTGATCTTGACTTGATTCGCTTTTCTAACGTGCCCCGCCGAGCCGAATTATCATATCCCATTAGCAACACGCTAAGATAGCGATCATCTCGTCAAATCTAAAGGAACCAATTGGAGTCCTTGAGGGTAAGAGTTAAGGCCCATATGGCCTTTGAGTCTCACATAATAGCAAACACTATTGCTACTAACTCAGTGGTCGAAATGCATACGTGGTATGAACACGCATTACAACATCGCTCCTTTCCCAGGGAGTGTATGTCTCAATGATGTTGTAAGGATGATGATCAGACACCACAATGTCTGACTTTGAGTCCCTTATTCTACTCGAATAATCCTTTGGACTCACATCCCGCATTTAGACAGATAGGATTTCAAAAAATCCTCTTAGATCTTTTGTAAGCATCCATATGATGCAGATCTTTCATGCGACCATTTTGTTTAAGTCATGACTCTTAAATCATCCGTCTGATGATTTTGACTTCAAACAGGTCTCATCTCTATTCCATCCGTCTGATAGAATAAGGCGATTGCTCATGTGAGAGAGCCAACCTCAATCTGTCCGACATACTAGAATTCAGCTGAGATTTCAAAAAAATGTACACAAACATTTCTTAAGAAATTCATATGCAATGTTTGAAAAAGAACTTATTCTTTTATTAATTTTGATCATTTACAGACATGGGAATTTACATTGGTACAACTCAGCTCTTACGCAATCCTTGAGATGATAAGTGTTTGTAAAACACATCTCTGGGGATAGCTTTCGTAAGCCGATCCGCTATCATCTCATGCGTAGATATGTACCTTATGTCTACCTTCTTGGTCTTATCATAGTCTTTTGCAAATTTGTAGCGGATATATATGTGTTTGGTCTTACAATGGAATTTCGGATCTTTGACATAGGCTATAGATGCTTGACTGTCGCTGTGTATAGGTACAGCACCTGAGTCACTTGCATTAATTAGCCTGTCTAAGAACTTCCTAAGCCAAACAGCCTCTTGGACTGCCATGCTAAATGCTACAAACTCGGCTTCCATGGTTGAAAGTGCGATACAGGATTGTTTCTTGCTACTCCAGGATATTGCACCAGATCCGAGTAGAAAAACATATCCTGAGGTCGATCGTCGCTCATCGAGATCACCCGCCCAATCAGCATCAGTGTAGCCTGCGAGCCTCAAGGCATCTCCTTGATAGCATAAAGCAAAGTCTGCAGTTCCTTTGAGATACCGCATTATCCTCTTAACCGCTTTCCAGTGTACTTGCCCTGGGTTGGATTGGTAACGACTTACCATTCCAACGGCAAAACAGATGTCCGGTCTTGTACACATCATAGCGTACATTAGACTACCAACTGCACTGGAATATGGAAATTTTTCCATAATCTCCTTCTCTTTTTGGTTCTTCGGACATGATTTCAGACATAAATTGTCGCACTTGCTTATTGGAGTATCAATGGACTTGCAGCCTGCATATTAAAACGTTCTAGAACCTTCTTTATATAAGTCTCCTGTGAAAGAGAAAGAAGTTTCTTTGAACGATTCCTTGAAATCTTAACTCCAAGGATATATGCGGCTTCTCCCATGTCTTTCATCTCAAAAACTGATGAAAGCCAAGCCTTGATATCCATCACAAAGCCCTTGTCATTTCCGGCTATTAAAATGTCATCTACATATAGAGACATAATAACATACTTGTTCTTATTCCTCTTGATATATACACAGTTATCTTCATCAAGCATGGAAAATTCATTTGATAAGACAACCTCTTGAAATCGTATATACCATTGCCTCGAGGATTGTTTAAGACCATATATGGATTTAAGAAGTTTACAAACCTTATGTTCGTTTCCTTCTTTTACAAACCATGTTGGTTGTTCCATATAGATCTCCTCGTTCAATTCTCCATTGAGAAAGGCAGTCTTTACATCCATTTGATGTAATTCGAGGTCTAAGCAAGCTACCATTGCCAGAATCAGGCGAATTGAGGTAAAACGAACAACAGGTGAGAAGGTCTCTTCGTAGTCTATCCCTTCCTGTTGCGTAAAACCTTTTGCGACAAGGCGAGCTTTATATCTGTCAATAGAGCCATCAGCCTTATGCTTGATCTTGAGAACCCATTTGTTCCCAGTAGCTCTACGTCCTCTGGGTAAGTCAACTAAGTCCCAGACTTGGTTAACTTTCATGGATTCTAACTCCTCTTGCATCGCTTCCATCCATTTGTCTTTCGCAGGGCAAGATATGGCCTGTTTGAAAGTAGCAGGCTCGTCATCTTCTTGTAGTAAAGTCATAAAGGTTTGCGGAAATTCATCCTCAAATCTTAGAGGAGCCAGCCTTGTACGATTACTACGTCGTATTTGAGATTCTTCAAGTCCTTGTTGACTCGAATTTAGAATTGGATCAATTCTAATATCACTACCACTTGGAATGTCGTTAGAATTGCTCCCACTTGGATCATTATTCCCGTATGGAATAGGATAATCGTCATTCGTATAATCCATTGGTGAAGGTTGAAACGTATTTTCGTTTTCACCAAGAATTCTCCCACTCGAATGAGGTAATCCTTCTTGATCATAAATCTCAAATAGAGATAAGTCCTGACTTATCTCGCCCTGTCTTGGAAACTCGTTTTCCAAGAAAGTGACATCCCTCGACTCAAACTCAATTAGCCCACCATTGTCTTCCTGACTAACAAAAACATAACCTTTGGAGTTTTCTGCGTATCGTATAAAGATACATTTCCTTCCACTTGGCCCAAGTTTGCCATACTTATGGGAGGAAATATGTGCGTAGGATGCACAACCCCAAGGTTTCAAAATGTTTAAGTCAGGAGACCTTTGGTTCCACAACTCATAAGGAGTGGAGCTAACTGATTTCGAGGGTACGTGGTTTAAAATGAAAGCGGCCGTCAATAATGCATCTCCCCAAAAGGTGATTGGCAAGTTAGCTTGCGCCATCATTGAACGGACCATTTCCATTAAAGTCCTATTTCTCCTTTCTGCAACACCGTTTTGTTGAGGAGTATAAGGCATAGTTACCTGATGTACTATGCCTTTTTCATCACAAAGTTCCTTAAAACTTGTTGATTGATATTCACCGCCCCTATCGGTTCGCAAGACCTTAATCTTGCGATCTAATTGATTCTTCACTAAACTCATATAGTTTTTAAAGCAAGCCAAAGCTTCACTTTTGTGGGATATCAAATAGATATGTCCGAATCGGGTGAAATCATCAATAAAAGTGATGAAATAGGACTTTCCACGTCTTGTCTTGACATTCATCGGACCACATATGTCCGAATGGATAAGCTGTAATGGAACCTCGGCCCTTGTGCCGGTTCCAAACGGCTTACGACAAGATTTCCCCACAAGGCAATGTTCGCAGGTCGACATTTCAACCTTTGAAACATTGGATAGAAGGCCACGTTTGGCAAGTCTATCCATACGCGTTGGTCCAATATGACCAAGCCTTGCGTGCCAACAAATCACATCAGACTCATAAGTCTTAGAATTTGCAATAAGGAAATTTTCATTACATGAGGAATCATACATTGTACTCATTACAATAAATCTTTTAAATACAAACCCAGTACCAATAGGAGTATTATTACAACTTAAGTCCACATTACAATCATGAAAAAACCAGTTATAGCCAAGACCCATTAATACGACCACAGAAATTATATTCCTTCGAATATCTGGAGCGAAGAGGACATCATGAAGTAGGAGAGTGCGGCTGTTGTCCAAGACTAGCTTGCAAGTCCCAACGCCTTTCACTTCAACACGTGTGTTGTTTCCTACATAGATCCACTTCGTTCCTTGGGGTATCCGGTGATACTCCACGAAGGACCGTCTGTCCCTTGCTATGTGGTCGGTGGCACCTGAATCAATTATCCAAAATGGATTAGATTCCACAAGAAATATTGAACTAGAAACACATATGTAACTAGTATATTTACAAGTTACCTCGTCGCCTCCACTCGTACACGAACGAGCATAGTGACCGAGCTTGTTGCACTTGAAGCACTTGATCCTCTTCAAGTCTTTCTTCTTGTGCCATTTCTTGTGCCCACCCTTATGTTTGGGTTTCTTGGTAGACTCAGGTTGCTTATTACGTTCATTAGTGAACTTCGAACGATCTTTCCGTTTCTTTCCCCCGTGTGAGGAACTAGCAACCATGTGCACTTCTGCACTTGGCTTGGCAGCCGCAAGCCGCTCTTCCTCTAATTCGAGGTGCTTGGAAACATCGCTGAAGGTCTTGATGCTCTCATTGTGAGTGAGATACATCTTCATTTGGTCCCACCCATTTGGTAGGGAACGTATGACTGCTTGGATTTGTTGCTCATCAGTGAGCACATGACCTGCGTCCTTTAACTCCGAGATAAGGTTCGCCATATGTCGCAGATGTTTCCCCATGGAATGATCTGGACGTTTCTTATATGAATCGAACCTTATAGTTAAGGCGCGAAGTTTGGACACCGATGTGCCACCGAACTTCTCCTCTAGCTTGGACCATATGTCCATGGCTAGGTCATGTTCTCGGAAGATGCGCATTATGTCATCAGCCATACTGCTTAATAACGTAATGCACGCTATCTTGTTCTTCCGAGACCAAGCATCAAAAGCTTCCTTGTCTCGTCGGTGTTGGGCCGTAGTGCCCAACTCGGGTTCAATCATAACGTTCTTTAAAGTTTCGAGCACTTCTTGCTCCTCTAGAACGTATTGTATCTTGATGGACCAAAGTTTGTAATTTTCGCCGTTGAGTTTTTCACCTCTGTTTAACTCAGCGACGATATTCTTTGAAGCGGAAGACATTTTACTTTTAAAATACTGCAAAAGACATAAAACCAAAGGTTTGATCAAAAAATTGCATTGAAAATTCTTAAAATACAATTCCCATTTGAAGTGATAGTAGAATATCCCATTTGGATAGTTCTAATTTCAACTCCCACTTGGAATGATATTTATAATTTGATAAGTTACTTTCGAAAAATATTAAAGATGTTACTCTAGAATCGGAAAGGTCACTATGTTTCCAATCACCATCTAGAGTAACTTTCAATATTTCTCCCTCACTTTATCAAATGTTAGTACTCTTATAGTACTTCGCAGCGGAAAAGCGTTTTTGAAAACGTATTTTTTCAAAACGTATGAAAACGTATTTTTTATAAAAAATTGTATTTTTCAACTTAGTACCCTTATGATACTAGTGAAATATTCGGCACTTCCTGACCATTTGTCGGAAAAGAGCCGTAGCCGTGCCAAGGTCGGATCCCCCTTTTGGGAATTTTTCTGCAAACTAACGTCGTCGGCTCCCGTATGGATCCAGGCGTTTCCCCCGTATGAGAGAATTTTGACGCAGACGACTGTCGTTTGGCCCCGTATGGGCTAGTCGTCACGTTCAAGTTCAACCAAGGCCTTTTGCCGAATTGGTCTGAAACTTCTCCCGGCCAGGGCCTCTGCCCTGGCCGAGGCCGGCCTAGGGCCGGCCAGGGCCTCTGCCCTGACCGGCCAGGGGCCCTGGCCCCTCGGCCAGGGCCTCTGCCCTGGCCGAGGCCAGGGCGTCGGCCCTAGCCACTGCCAGGGCCGGCCAGGCCCTGGCCACTGCCAGGGCCGGCCGCGCCCTGGCCACTGCCAGGGCCGGCCGCGCCCTGGCCTCTGCCAGGGCCGGCCGCGCCCTGGCCTCTGCCAGGGCCGGCCGCGCCCTGGCCTCTGCCAGGGCCGGCCGCGCCCTGGCCTCTGCCAGGGCCGGCCGCGCCCTGGCCTCTGCCAGGGCCGGCCGCGCCCTGGCCTCTGCCAGGGCCGGCCGGCGCCCTGGCCTCTGCCAGGGCCGGCCGGCGCCCTGGCCTCTGCCAGGGCCGGCGCCCTGGCCTCTGCCAGGGCTGGCCAGGCCCTGGCCTCTGTCAGGGCCGGCCAGGCCGGCCCATGGCCTTGGCCGGGACCGGCCATGGCTTGGCCATGGCCGGTCATGGCCAAGGCCATTTTTGCCTTGGCCGGCCATGTCCCTTTGGCCATGGCCGGCCTCCCCTTGTGTGGGGTGGCCGCACACCCCCGCCGGAGGGGGTTGCCACGGTGGTTATTGGCCGTAGCCAACCCCCTCCGCATGGGGAGGGGGGTTCATGGCCTTCATAGCCCATTTGGCCATGGTGCACATGCACTAAAATTCATCTTCCCCGATGGGAATAACCACCACCTTCTTCTCCGGTGAAGCACCCGTTCGTCGAGGAAGTAGTTGTCCTCCAATGGCCGTGTGCCAAAAAAATGAACCCACTTCAAAAATTCGTAAACTACGCGCTCCACATGAAGAGAGCGCCCATACCCTATGAATGGAGACTCAGCATCCATGAAGAGAGCGAGTTTGACGATATGAATGGTCGGTTCTTCCCGTCACGGAGAGTTCCTGCCATATCCGTAATGACAGAAGACCCTAACGTGAAAAGAACAACCGCTGCGTTCTCTCCGTCACGAAGCGTTCCTACCATATCCGTAATGGAAGGATACCCATTCGTGAAAAAGACAACGACTCGTTCATAGTTTCGACGGGGCGGCGGTTTGACCGGGGCGAACCCGTATGGCTCCGATACCAATGTAGGATCCTGCCAAAACAGAGTTAGGATTGATAAATGAAGTTGAGACTTACGCTTGCGTATGCGGCACGGTAGTCACAGAACTTCGCCTTCGGATTCGCCACGACGGATCGAGTCTTCTCACGAACGGAGTAAGGCTACTAAATCCACAATCTAAATCTCTACTTTTAGATTAAGAACTTGGATAAAGAGAGAGGAAGGATTTCGGCAGAGCTTCGCTAGAATGAAAATGCATGCAAGAATGCCATGCAAAAGTGTAAGGAAATGGCTAACCCTTGGGTCTTATTTATAGCCCCCAAGGTAGTTATTTTAGGATTAATTGTTCCTTTGGAACAATTTAACTAAGGTGTACCATCATACATGGCACATTATAAGCTTAAGTTGTACCATATGCATGGTACAACATAAGCTTAAGATATTACCCCTTTATTAGCCATATGTCGCATGCACTTATGCATATATAATGCGACTTTCCCTTCAATCTAGAGATCCTCTCCGCAAGGGAACATATTCCCTTTGCACACGACTTCGTGTACGCGACGTTCGAGGTCCGTATTCCCTCGTACATCCCCTACAAGGGTGTACTAACGTTTTCCATATCCAACACAGGGTGCACCACCTGCTACACTTGCACCCGCATCTCCAGTCACTCCAGGGCCACATGTCGAGCCTCTTGCACCACATGTCGACCCTCCATCTTCTGGTCCGCAGCAGCGGGACCCATCACCACCTCCAGAGGGTGGTGCAGCTACTTGATTTGCATTTTGCCCATGATCTCCCCTCTCACTATTTCCTGTGCACATCTGTCCATGCGGGGCCTAGCATCACATAGCTTGGGGGAGAACCCATTTTCATCCATCTGCATATACATCATCACATCATTTGCATGCTTGTTCATATTTTCGGTATTAGGAAGATGCATTTGCCATCATTCTTTTTTTCTTCTTTTATTTTTAGCTTTCTTATTTTTAGGATTTCTCATTACCCACCCACCCCAGCCTATCATCACAAGTGTTCTCATCAGTGAGGACACTGCTGTGTTTAGCTTGGGGGATGAGCGCTGTCGCTTTTATTTATTTTTCTTTCACTTTGCATCATTTTCGCTTTATTTTTCCACCCATTTTCCACCACATTTTCTCTCTCTTTAGCATCATATTTCTCGTCTTATGGTTTGTCTGCATGCTTGTTTTATTTTATTCCGTCTTTTCTTTTCTTTCTTTTGCTAGATGAGTTCCTTATGATGACATCTCTTATTGCTTTCGTAGCCATCACGATGCTTATATTCCATGTCATGCTACTTAGAGTTATTTCATAATCTTGCTATTCATAAGTGCTTGCAAAATATATTCTTTTTGATGACTTCTCTAAGTGAATGCATGAAACTTATTGAAACAGAATGTATGGCGTAGTGTTTAATATGCTTTAATTGGAAATGCACCAAAATTCATGCATCATTAGCATATTTGAAGCACCGCTTTTAAATTCTTATTCGCATTCTTGTTGCATGCCTGATATGATTGAAAACTTCACTGCTTGACTTCTCTACTCGTTTAAATGATTAAGAATATCCATGCTTATACAAGAGTTTAGTTGATGTGTTATCTTACTAAACCGTTTGGCACACTTTTAAGTGAACCGAGTGTTACATTAATTCGTTCTCCACATATATCTTTTATTCTCTACATGTCACTTGAGTTCACCTCTCAAAGCTACTTATATCACATCCATTCCCAAAAATCTCATACAAAAGAAAAAATAGTTCCAAAAAAGTACAAAAAGCCAAAAAGAAGCTAAAAATCAAAAATACAAATCCTATTACTCCTACAAAAGTACAAAAAAAGAAAAAAAGAGACAAAAGTTCAAAAATAAAAAGAAAAGAAAAAAGAAAAATTCTCAGTTTCATTACTTGAGCCACAAAGCCACAAATATACTTGGAAAACCCGAGACAAAATTCATAATCATTTCCTTTGGATGCGACGCCTCAAGTTAAGCTTGGGGGGTGAGTTCTTTTGATCAAACGAGTGAGCATGACATTAAAGTGGAGTTGTGCACAAATGGGGAAGTTTCATAATACTGAAACTTAGCGAAATAACTTAGCTATGGAGATTTCGTATGATTTGATATGAATATGTGAATGTCTTGACTCTTATTCTATTCTCTGTTGCATGCTTGGTATGAATTCTTTATGCTTCGATTATAGCTTTTGATTGAAAAGTGTATCACCAATGTTTTGTATATTTAATACTATGAAATGCATGACGTAGATGTAAGTTGATTGTATGAGCTTTAGAGAAGTCCCTTTTGTTCATCTTGAGCCTGCAAGTACTATATTCATTTAAGATATGAAATCTCTTGCTAGCATGTAATTCATTTTCTGAGTTGTCGTGATGTGTAATGGCGTGAGATCTGAGAGAATAATCTAGCGACCCTCTCCTCTTTGCATTCTTTTTCGTTTTTCTTATTTTTACTCTCGGTGAGCTTCGTATTCGTCTTCCTCGAGGGCGAGTAAGAGGTAAGATTGGCGGATTTTGATGTGTCCATATTTTCCATGTTTTACCGCATGTTTTCATGGCATTTTCGCCATCCAAAGTTTACTTTTATATATGGATTTAATGTAGAAAAGGTGGCACCTGATTCAATGGATCAGGTACTAAGACACACAAAAAGGTGGGAAGTACAAGCCCCCACATGGGCTTGTACTCGCTGGGTCCCACCTTTTTGTGTCTTGGACCTGATCCAATGGATCAGGTGCCACCTGCTCTACATTAATCCATTTATATATATTATCTCGCTTTTCACGATATATTCAATTTTCGTATAGAGTTGTGGATTTTAAGAAACTTTGGAGCGATTTGGAGCAATTTTAGTACATGGACTCATCCAAGCTATCCGGAGCGCCTATGGCGAGGTTTGATAGGTGTTCGACGAGGTGGAGAAGAAGATTGGAGGAGGAGAAGAGAAGAAGAGAAGAGAAAGAGAGAAAGAAGCTCAAAGAAGAAGCTTATGTGCTGTTTTTCCAAACCACTCGGTCGAGTGCATCAGCACTCGACGGAGCTGACTTTCAACGCAAGAGAAGAACTCTTCAGCATATGTGCACAAGTCACTCGACCGAGTAGCAACGTCACTCGGTCAGATCAACTTGCTGCCTTTAATTCCAATCTCTACTCGAAGTAGGAGAGCACAGAAGTGACTCGACTGAGCACTGCAGCCACTTGGTCGAGCTGAAGCCCAATCAGAATGAAGATTTTCAAAGACATCCTCAACTTACTGTAGCTCGACCGAGTAGACCAACGCTCGACCGAATACTTCAACTACTCGGCCGAGCGGAATTTATTTTAGAGCGACACTTTGAGCCTAAAGAAGCATCCCTGGGTGACTCGACCGAGCACGACGATCACTCAACCGAGCTGCTCATATCTGAAGCTAAACTAAGAAAGGAAAAGCGGCTGACCGTGTCACCACTCGACCGAGCGACACCGCTACTCGATCGAGTATGGCAACGCAGCCCAACTGAAAGGGGGCCCAATAAGCCCTTTCTCCAGATTTTTATGGGCTCCATCCCCATTGTATTTAAGCATAGTTTTTACCCTAGTTTAAAAGAGAATATTCAGATTTTATCTCTTATAAGTTCTTAGTTTTTCTTAGAGAGTTCTTGAGCCGTCGCTACTGTTTGAAGACAAAGTTGATATTTTTTATTATTGTAATTTGCTTGGAATCTCTTGATTTTAATTCTCTGCGATTATTTGTTCGTTTACAGCGCTTTGGTACCGATCTCTCATCTCGATATGCTTATTTCGATGTCTTTTATTGCAATCATGATTTTTATTAGTATTCAAAATGCTTTTGCTGATATCACTATGAATTGTGAGTAGTCGTCTCTATGGCTAATGGATTAGCCCTAGGATCTTAGAATTTAGATGCAAAGTTAGGATTTTTACGTTGTTTTGGTATAAAAGGTATGTGTTTTGGTTGATCTAGCCAAGTTTGTAGGAGATCTCATATAGGGTTCGTGATCCACGGAAGTGGCATGCACCTTGGACGGGTATCATATGAACTTAATTAGACACGTTAGTGAATTCAATTAGAGTTTGTGATCCACAGTAGTGGCACGTGCTTTGATGGTTTCCACTGGCATCCTATATTACTAATTGATGACCTACAGAAGTAGCATCAATGAGAGCCATCAAATCACAGATCGAAGATCTAATCCACGGTGGTGGCGTGAGTAGAGATTGAGAATAAGTGTCGATCATAATGCACTGATCGCGTGTGAATCCATCCACGGTGGTGGAGCTAAGCACGTGATACGTTATACGAGTGGCACAACATTGGTTGGCCATGAGTTCTACATTCTAGATGCGACAATCTCGCCCTAATAAAGCCAATTCAATGTAGAAATTTTAGCCTAGCATTGACATTCGATGATCCTGGTGGTGACTCCTATTGCCCTAGTTTTTATTATATTGATAAGCGAGATAGTAACCATTCGTGACAATCTTTCTGAGTACACCAACTAGCATTGTTCTGAGACTTTGAATTGATCCAAGACCATAAAAGCATCTACCTCCCTGTGGGTTCGACATTTTTCTATATTACAAAGCATTGACACCGTGCATTTGCGGTAAGTTTCCGAGTTAAATTCGGAGCGCATCATCCACCAACATGGATAATCTACTATGATTTGGCTAATCCCTAAGCACCAAAAATCTACTCAACTAACATCATAATGAGTAATAAATAAAGCAAGTAAATGAACAACACAAATAGCATGGAGAGAGGAATTGAGCGCAATACAATTAAAAGAGACCAAAATTCATTACAAAAAATAGGAATTAAAGGTCTTACAATACTTGGAGAGAAAGCCCCCAATGGGGAAGAAAACCCCAAGAAGAACCCCCTTCAATCGCCCACAAAAAGCCCTCATATAACCCCTCCAATCATTGGGCGAATCGGACCTGGAAAACTGGAATTCGAAGCGGCACGGCCATGCATGAAAACGACACGGCCGTGCAGCAAATTCAGCTTCTGAAAACTGGAATTTGGACCGTGCAGAAAATTCCAGATTTACAGCCCCGACTTCCAGAAATTACAATAAATCACCCCCGAACTCAGAAAATTACAAATAAATATGCGTTGGACTCATCACAACGCGCTCTACAAACTAAAAATAGTTCAGGGGAGAAATACATACGAGGTTATGAGTATAAATCTATTCTATGCATGCATATGGCTCTTTTTGCTCCTTAGGTTGACACGACCGTGCAAAATGCGGCACAGCCGGGCCGTCTTTGTGACACGGCCGTGTCATCCGTCCGTGCTCAAAGAGAGCCCTCTGTCTTCTGCAGTTGAATTTAACACAGCCAAGAGATGTATTCGCATGGCCGTGTCACTGATGCTGACACTTCTCCCTTGGGCTGATATACTTACACGGCCGTTCGTATCCATGCACGGTCGTGTTGCCTGCATTTTTAGCCATCTTTCTCCTTCCCTTGGCTCCGATGTTCATTATTCTTTGCCGCCTTCTCTCTTTTGCTCCATATATTACCAATTTGCATCGTTTTGTGCGCGGGTTCTCTGAAATACACAAGATATATTCCAAAGCATCAAATAGATAAAGATGGATAAAAACGGGCGAATTGCGAGAATGATGTAGAAAAATTGCAGAAAATAAAGGGTGAAAGTGGCAGAAAAAGGTGTGTAAAACACACGTAATAGACATCAATGCGGTCTTTTGGTAGACAACGCGACCATGTCGATCCGAGTAGCTGTCGAAGCCAAACGATCGTCCAAACAACTGTTTCGATGAGGATTTTGAAGATGCTGAACGCCAAACGACGTGGTTGCGTCTATCATGAAATGGTCACGCCGTCTGAGGATTGATTCTGCCATGTTATGCAAATTGGGCGACGCGACCGCGCAGAATTGGGCCCCTTAGGTTTTTCTGGGTGCCGCCCGGGGCAGTTTTGGATTTATCTGGGTATTTTGTTAGGGTATAAAAGCCTTTCTTCCTCCTTTGAGCCAGAGGACGCTTTTCCGTATATTTTTCAGAGCTTTTTACATAGATTCTCATGTGTACTTAGTTTTTATTCCTCTGCAACTTTTGATTATTCTTTTTGTTCTTTTGGATTTTGATTCTAGTTTGTAATAGAAATTAGTTCTCCTTCATTCCTTGTTATTGTGGATTGTGTGATTGATTATTTTTGTTCATCTATCATTGCTATGGCATTTCAATCTATGATTTTTATTGCTTATCTTGTTATGGATCGTGAGTAATCGGCCGTCTAGGGCCATGGGTTGAATCCCGTTCGATTTGGCTATGGATTGATGAGAAATTGGTTAATTGTTGAATAATTGGAGATGAGGGGTATGCTAGGATGATTATTATCAATGCAAATTGATCTCTCCCCTTGTGGATAAATAGATTAGTCGACGGCAGGAGTTGTGGCTAATATAGGGTTTTCAATCCCTGCATTGATCCATACTATCCATGCGGCTGACGAGAATCAGGCATGAATTAGAGCCCTCCTAGCATAGATCCGAATCCTAATCCACGGAAGTGGCGTGGAGGAAGATTAAAGACATTCATCAGATGTAATGCACCAAACGCATATCAATGCACCAGTGGGAGTTGGCTTCGATATGGGTTAGGTAGTCCTATCATGGCATCACGAGAGTGGGGGGTAGGGATAACATAAGTGAATATCATATCATTGCATCACGGAAGTGAGGGGGATATGAGAATGCCCTTATGTTAGACGACCTCTCCTGAGTCCTATGAATTAAACAATCCGTCAATCCAATTCAATCATAACCTTAATCCAATGGTGGGGATAACTAGGTCCTATAGTTTTTCCCATATTGATATTTTCTTATTATTCACTTTCTAGCCACATATCGATCACGTAGCTAACTAACTTAGAAATAAATCGGAACTTAATAACTCCTCATAGAGGATGACCCATATAGCGCTACAACTACACCGTGCACCTGCGATACAAATTTGAGAGCTTTATTTCCACACGAAAAGTTTTCTGGCACCGTTGCTGGGGAGGCACGGCTTGATATTGGTTTTGATCTTTGTTGATAGACTACACATTTTTATCACATATTCACTTCTTCCTTTTTCTTATATTGCATGTGAAGACAGGTTTTCATGACGATGCTGGCCACCACTAGTGCCACTGCAGTTCTTGCAAGTATGATGGATAGCCTGACACAGCATATAGCCCAGCTAAGGATTGAGGCAAATCCTTTCACTCCAGTAGCGTCAGTGAGTTATGGAATGTGCAATGTGCAAGAACACATATTTAGCCAGCATCAATTCAGAAATTATCCCTGCAATCCACATCCTCAAGTATACGATTACAATTAGACGGATCATTTCACTCCTTTTTACCAAGAGGAAGACCCGCAGAACTCTCAAGGGTACATGCCTCCCGCGTTCCTACAAATGTCATCCCATGAGATGCTCCTGGCGAACAGTCTAGCTGTAGAAGGCTTCACCAACGATGGATTCTCCATTTCCTCTGAACAACCCACCACCGAATATGAATCAATTGCACACCAAGAGGAAGCATCGCAAATCATTGAGACGAGCTACTGGATAAGCATGCTTATGCCATCATTAAAGGAAGCTTCAGCTTCAGAGCTCACAGCTCACCAAGAACCCCGGACCCATTCTCATGACAAATTAATTCAAGAGGACCACAAAGATGACGTCAGATCCTTGGAAGCAGCTTATGAGACTTCGGCATGCCAAGACAACGAACCTTCGAGAGAGATGTCACAATCTGATATAATGGAGAAGGAGAGCATCAAACCTCCTGAGGTAGAACTCAAACTATTTCCTCCTAATTTAAAGTACGCATTCCTATGAAGAGACTCCACTTACCCGGTCATTGTTAACACTTCTCTAATTGACACCGAGCTTAAGAGCCTCTTGATTGTCCTTAGAAAGTATAGAAATGTCATAGGATACACCATAGATGATATAAAAGGACTTAGCCCCGATCTATGCACAAATGAATCCTTCTCGAGGATGACAATGCTACCTCCATTGAGCCTCAAAGGCGACTTAACCCTAACATGAAGGATGTATTTAAAAAGGAAGATTTGAAATTGCTTGAGTTGGGAATAATCTACCATATCATCGATAGTAAGTGGGTTAGCCTGGTTCAAATGGTTCCAAAGAAGGGAGGCATGATTGTGGTGAAAAATGACAAAGACGAATTCATACCCACTAAGACCGTTACCAAGTGGTGGATGTGTATCGATTATAGAAAACTTAATAAATCCACCCGTAAAAACCATTTCTCCCTTTCATTCATTGATCAAATGCTTGAGCGTCTAGCCAAGCATTCACACTTTTGTTTCCTAGATGTGTATTCTGGATTTTTTTTTCAAATACTCATCCATCCCGATGATCAAGAGAAGACCATCGTTACCTGTCCATACGGCACCTTCACCTATCGGAGAATATCGTTTGGATTATGTAATGCACCTGCTACATTTCAAATGTGTATGCCCGCTGTATTTTCTGAATTTGTGGAGGACATCATGGAGGTATTTATGGACGATTTCTCCGTCTATGGCACGAGCTTTGATACATGCTTAAGAAACCTGACTAGAGTGCTACAAAGATGCCAAAAGGTTAATCTGGTCTTGAACCGTGAAAAATGACATTTTATGGTGCAAGAGGGTGTAGTGCTAGGACACATCATTTCTTCATGGGCATTGAGGTTAATAAGTCCAAGATAGAGGTCATTAAGGGGCTACCACCTCGCACAAATGTGAAAGTGATTAAGAGTTTCCTTGGTCACTCGGGGTTTTATCGTCGCTCCATCAAGGACTTTCCCAAGATTGCATGACCTCTTACGAAACTATTAGCAAAAGATATACCTTTTATCTTTCCTAACGAGTGCCGTGCAGCTGTTAACAGGTTGAAAGAAGAGCTCATATCTGCACCCATCTTTCAACCCCCAGACTGGAGCCTCCCATTTGAGCTAATGTGTTATGCTAGTGACAATGCCGTTGGAGCAGTCTCGGGTCAAAGAAAATATAGCAAGCTTCATGCCATATATTACACCAGCAAGACCATAAATGAAACTCAGAGAAACTACACCACGACGGAAAAAGAATTACTAGCTGTGATCTTTGCCATTGAGAAATTCCGGTCGTACCTTGTTGGATCGAAGGTTATCATTCACACGGACCATGCCGCTCTCCAGTATTTGCTTAACAAGAAGGATGCTAAGCCACACATAATCCGATGGTTTCTCTTATTACAAGAATTCGATTTGGAGATCAAAGATAAGAAAGGAACCGAGAATGTAGTAGCGGGTCATCTATCTCGCCTCGTCTATGAGAATCCAAGCGCCCCTCTCCCCATATATGATTCATTGCCTAACGATCAACTGTTCGTCGTCACCATAGCCGAGAATCCATGGTTTGCAGACATCATGAACTTCCTTGCATGCAGCATCATGCCATACGACATTACCTCACAACAGCACAAGAAGTTCTTACATAACGTTAGGAGCTATTTTGGGATGATCCTTTCTTATACAAGACTTGCAATGACAGAATCATTAGAAGGTGCATCCCGGAAGGTGAGGTGACATCCATCATTTCACACTGTCGTGATCAATCATGTGGAGGGCACGCAAGCACGACGAAAACCACGACAAAAGTCCCCAATGTGGTTTCTACTGGCCTACCCTATTCAAGAATGCAAATGATTTTGTTAAGGGGTATGACCAATGTCAAAGAACATGTTATATCTCTATAAGGAACGAGATGCCACTGAATAGCATACTGGAAGTGGAGATATTCGACGTCTGGGGAATCGATTTCATGGGGTCATTCCTTTCCAGCCATGGCAACCAATACATATTAGTTGTGGTGGATTATGTTTCCAAATGGGTCAAAGAGATAGCCTCGCCAACTAACGACGCACGAGTGTTTGCTAAGTTCTTCAAAAGGAACATATTCTCCAGATTTGGAGTCCCGAAGTTAGTGAGAAGTGACGGAGGAAAGCAGGAGTCCCTCTTGAAGAAGTACGGAGTGTGCCACTGGATTGGACTAGCCTATCACCATCGGACAAGTGGTCAAGTGGAAATTTCCAATAGAGAGATCAAGAGCATACTAGAAAAGACAGTGACAAACTCAAGAAATGATTGGGCTTCAAAATTAGATGATGCATTATGAGCATGCCGGACCGCCTTCAAAACTCCAATAGGAACTTCCCCTTTTCGTCTAATGTATGGAAAAGCAAGCCACCTCCTAGTAGAGTTGGAGCACAGTGCATACTGGGCTATTAGACATCTGAACTATGATTGCAAGAGTGCGAAAGAGTGACGCATCCTTCAATTGAACGAGCTAGATGAATTTAGACTTAATGCATATGAGAGCTCTCGCATCTAAAAAGAGAAGACAAAGCGTAGGCATGCCAAAAACATCATGAGAATGGAATTCACCGAAGGCGACACCGTGCTCCATTTAAGTTCGAGGCTCGGGATATTTCCAGGAAAGCTACGCTCGCGATGGTCCGGGCCGTTCAAAGTTACGCGTGTATATCCATACGGATTAGTTGAGATAGTCGGAAGAGGTGAGCCCTTCAAGGTCAACGGCCAAAGGTTGAAGCATTACATCGTAGGCGAACCAATCGGAGTCAAAGCAATTTTGACGCTTTCCACCTCGGAATCACCATGAGCATATCTAATAGGGAGTCGAGCTCAAGACTATAAACGTGCATTTGTTGGAAGGCAACCCAAGTTTTAGTCTTGTTTTCGTCTTTTTTTCACTTTTTCATCTTAGTTAGATGGTATAATTTTGATTGAATAAAAACCCCAAACCCATGAATTAATTGTTGTGTATTGATTCCCCGGATTTGGTTTTGGATGATGAGCAAACATAAATAACGTATACTAACTGTTTGTGAGCGCAGTTACGGAGATCGTCGTCAAATTACTACGAACATCTAAAGCGACGTCTCAAGACTTCTCAAATACGCATGATCGTGTGCCTGGAGCTTCGTTGAAGCTCAAGGAGCAATATTGAAGTCAAGAAGAATGAAGATTGAAGCTTTGAAGACGGCTCGTAAGGTTTATTTTATAGTCTTCTAGCTTCATAGATTAGAATGTTAAGCCTTGAGTAGGACTTACATTATAAACTTCATTTCTCTCATATCTTAGAGCTAGGATAATCTTAGAAGCCAATAGAAACTTTCCCGAAGCCTATCGCTTCTTCCCTCGGCTTCGAGTGCATGTTAGTTGGTTCAAGAAGAGTCATCAACCGACTAGATGACGATCTAGTCGGTCGGCAACTCTACATGAACCGACTAGTTTGACTCTCTATATTCAGCTCTTTCTCTGTCTACAGTTAGTCGGTCAAAGAAGAGTCACCGACCGACTAGATGACGATCTAGTCGGTCAGGAGTCCTTCTCAGACCGACTAGTTGTGTTCAGTCTTTTTCAGTCTGAGCTACTGTTTCGAGTTAGTCGGCCAAAGAACGTTTGTCGACCGACTAGTTGAGAAACTAGTCGGTCAGCATTTGTTCTTAAACCGACTAAGTCATCTTGAAGTCAGCCTATTCTATTTCGACTGTTAGTCGGTCAAAGAACATTCACCGACCGACTAGTTGTGAAACTAGTCGGTCGGCAAGTCTTCTTAGACCGACTAGTTGTCATTGCCTGTACTTCGACCTTTTGGCTGTTCAACCGTTAGTCGGTCTACGTTGTATCACCGACCGACTAGTTGATGAACTAGTCGGTCAGAGATCCTTCTTTGACCGACTAGTCTGGTTCAGAATAGAGCCGTTGGGAACTTTTCCAACACGATTTTCCTTGCCTCTATAAATACAAACTTGATTCGTTTGAGGCAAGGTTAGAGATCCATTATCCAAGTTATTTCAGACCTAAGAGAAGAGTTTTCTCAAGCTAATTCTAAGCTCTCTCTTCTCACCAAGAATCTCTCCCTTCACTCTTTGAGCAAATTCCTCAAGAGAGATTCTCTCCATTGTGAGCCATTCAAGCCAAGAGCTTGATTCTAGTCACCATACTCCACCCTAGACTTCCATTGCTGGTCATTGAAGCTAGGGTTTGGATCTTCCACAACAATCCATCTTTGCCCTAATTTGGTAAGTATACTCAAGGCATAGGATTTTGTGGTAAGTATTTCATTTACTTTGTTATTGCGAATTGTTCTCTCGGTTGTGAGAGAAGTGTGTGATCCCGGGTTGTGGGAGTCACATTTGTCATTTGTATGATTTGGTCTTGTGAAGGTTTTTCACAAGAATTTCATAGTGCTAAATCTTGAGTTAGGGTTTCTAACTCAAGTATCCGGAGGGGATCCGGGTGGTTGGGACGTAGGATCACCGGGAACAAGTCGGGGAGACTTGGGTGGATCCGAACCCGTTACATATCTTGTTTGCGATTGTCTATTCTTGTTGTTCGTTGTTTATTCCGCATTGTCGTTTGTTTCTTGCACAATAATTAGGAATAACTATCTTGATTATTTTTAAGTACTATTCACCCCCCCTTTAGTATGTGTGCAGTAGCTCCACAGGGCACTACAATTGGTATCAGAGCCAAGGTTAAAGCTACAAGTTCAAAGATGACGAACAACGACTACAACGTCTTCAAGGATCGTCACGGATCGTCTTCGGTTATGGAAGGACAATCCTCTGTCAGGCCTCCTCATTTCAACGGTACCAACTATGGGTACTAGAAATGCCGAATGGAAACCTTCCTCCGGAGCGCTTCACTTTGGAGAGCCACATTGACAGAGTATGTTGAGCCCGCGGAACAAGATTTCACGAAGTGGACTACCGAGGAGGTCGCCGCGGAGGTAAGCAATGCCAAGGCAATGAATGCCTTGCAATGTGCGTTGGAGCCCGAAGACTTCAACAAGATATGCACATGTAAGAGTGCATATCAAGTATGGAACCAACTCCTCATCTTGCACGAAGGAACGAGCACGGTAAAAGATTCTAAACTCGTTGTCGCTAACAAAGAGTTTGAGTTGTTTCACATGGAACAGTGTGAAACTATGAAGGACTACTATACGCGCTTCGTGGACATTTCCAACGAATTGGAAGCTCTTGGGAAGGTCTACACCCAAAAGGAGAAAGTCGCGAAGATTATTAACAGACTTCCCTCTTCTTGGGAAAAGCGTACCTTCGCCATCGAGGAAGGTAACGATATGAATAAATATACCGTTGTTCAATTAATGGGTACCTTGTTGTCTTACGAGGTACGCAAGGAAAGTAAGATCAAGATGAAGGAGAAGATGAAAGCGTACTTGAAGCAAGACGAGCCAAAGAAAAAGGCGATTGCATACAAGGCCGCTCCATCTACCGATGATGAAGAATCGGAAGAAGTTTTGGACATGGAAGCATTGGCCGATTTGGCAAAGAAGTTCAACCGATTCTTCCGACAAGGTAAGTTGAAAAGTAAATCAAAATTTATTTCGACTAATGCTTCTACTCCCGTGTGTTATAAATGCAACAAGCCAGGACATATCAAGCCGGATTGTCCTCTCTACAAACACAAGTTGAAGTGGAAAGCATCCAAGTACGACAAATCGAGAAAGCACAAGAAAGGACTTGTCGGCACATTCACCGATTCCGAAGAGGACTCCTCAAGTGGTGAGTCAGATGATGAACGTGTGGAGAATGCACACACGTGCTTCATGGGAAAAGAGGATCGTGATCAAGACACTTCCTCCGATGGAAGCGATGAGGTAACGAACGATGAACTTAAAATAGCCAACGAACAACTTTGGAATAAGTTTTCTAATTTGGCTACTAGATTTATTAAGACTAAGAATGAACTAGATAGTCTTAAAACCTCGCCTAAACCCATCATCGTCAACAACGACACCGTTGTTGAAGGGTTGAGAAATGAGATTGATCATCTCAAATCTCAACTCGAGCATGTTCATGTCGAGGATTCGGATGAACATGTGATAGCGGATTTGACGTCTCAAATCTCAACTTTGAGTATTGAGAATGAAAATCTCAAGTCACGTGTTTGTGCACTCGCATCGCAAGTGTCCACTTTGGATGCTTCCTTGCATTCTCTCACCGAGAAGCATGAGAGCACATTAGGCCGAATTCATGAATTCAACAAAGGAAAGGGCAAGTTGGATAATATCCTAAATGACTTACCTCCGGCCAATCATCACATTGGTTTGGGGTATAAGATGGGAGATTCGTCCAAATCGTCCGCCACCTTTGTTAGGCCATCTTCCGATGCTTCTACTAGTGGAAGTAAACACTTCATGGGTAGTTCTTCTACCAATGATGCTTCCGCTAGGAACACGCCCCCATTTGGAAAGAAACCCACTTTGGGTGGACCTCCAAAGAAGGGTCATGCTTTCATGTATACCATGCCACGTAGGAACACACATCCTACTCCACATGTTAGCACATATGCCGATTTCTATGCTCCGCATCCACGAGCACGTGCACACCATGTGAGACACACTCATGCACGTGTTCCTCCACATTCATATGTTCATCCTCATTCTCATATGAATAATTATCGTCATGCACCATTGCATCACATGCCATATGCTTACCCACGACATGCATCACATAGAATCAACAACATATGCATGTTCCCAATAGGATTAGGACTCCCAAGACATCCACCATTTGGGGTCCGAAGAACACAAGCATGCATAATAAGAATTTGTATGTGAAATCGTTTATTAATGATGTTATTTTGAATGATGATTATGTTGGAAAATCAAGTTCCTCTTGGACTTGGTTTCCGAAGGGTTAGTTTCCTTTGACCCTTCATTGCTTGGTACAATAAGTTTAATTTCATTTTTATGGGTACCAAAGCAATTGTGGTACGAATGGGTTCCATTTAATTTGAATTTAGTTCGCTAAATTTATTGCCTAACCCATAGGATCCAAAGAGATTTTTGGATACCAAAATGATATTCTCTAGGTTAAATCCACCGTGGGATACCAACCCTACCAACTCCTTGATTCGTAAGGATTTTAATTCAAATGGAGTTGATGGTGCTTAAGTGATGCACCAAAGTAGGGGGAGCTTAATGTTGTAAGTATGTTCATACTTTTGATTCTCATTGGTATCCATTGGTAGAATATATTACGATTGGTATCATTTTGTTTCAATTTGAATACTAGTATGCTAGATTAGTATATGCCATATGTTCTTGCATGCTACATTTGGTATTCTCATTGGATTTATGTCTCTGATATTGATTTCGTCGTTCGACGATTTTATGGATTAAAAAGAATTCTTTCTATGGAAACATAGAATTGTTTTCCATGCATTCTATTGATTTTGGAGAGTATGTTCCAAAACTCAATACGTAAAAGTGATTTGAGTTTTGATGATTTCGGATTTCAATTTTCGCCTATGGTTTGATGATTTCATATTTCGATTTTCGCCTATGGCTTGGTGATTTCGTTTTCCGATTTTCGCCGATGGTTTTATGATTTCGGTTTTCGATTTTCGACTTTGGTCTCATTTGCACGCTTTGCTTTTATTCGGTATTTTGCATTTGATATTTTGCATTGATGTCTTTTTGACCTTGGTCGTATTCTTCGACTCCCATGCGTTATTTTTACCCATTGGTTTTGTCGTTGATCTCCTCCCGCTCTTTCTGCTAATGCCAAAGGGGGAGAGATATAATAATAATGACAATGTGCTAATTAATAATTCAAAGGAATTTACCATGAATCTAATTTGATGTGTTAGATTCAGTGGGGAGTGAAGATATAAAAATGGATTTAGATCCTATATGTCAATAATAGGATTCATATTTTATATTTCCCTCGCTGCTTGATGCATATGAATATTATTGAATATGGAACTAACGTGTCATCAATGCAGGGGGGAGTAAGTAAATTTCAATTGAATCATTATTATTGCGTATTATATATGTTGGTTTGTCATCACCAAAAAGAGGGAGAATGTTGTGTATTGATTCCCCGGATTTGGTTTTGGATGATGAGCATGTAGGAAGATATATGCCCATAAGGCAATTTATCTTGATTATACGTCTTGTTCATACCGTATATGGTACGTATTATTCTAAGTATAAAATCGTTTGTATTAATATACTTGGATAATATCCATAGACTTAGAGTTAGGTCCTTACATATCTAGATGAGATCTCGATTATGAGTAAGTAAGAGACCAAATAGAAACGTAAGTCTTAAACGGTTCGTGATCATAGATGTGTCGAGAACTGGATATCGACATATCGGATAGATCACTGTGTCTTCGTCTTGCCTTCGGGTAATGATGAACTCATAGTCATTCGACTTAGCGAAGTCGGAGACGAGACACATGTGCTCATTGGAGAATGAGTTCACTGAACGACCAAGTTAGAGTTATTAAATGGTTAACTTTAATGATCTGTCTTCAATAACTCTAGGGTGATGATAGGTTAGTTGATCCTTAAGACCTGAAGTCATCTGTATAAACCTGTGAACGGACGGTGTAGCTTAGACCCATGATCTAGCTTCGAGGACCAGTCCTGATGAAAGATCTTAGGTTGGGTTGCACCAGAAGCTCTCTAGGTGAGTAAGTGACTAAGATGGGATTCGTCACTTCCATTAAAGGGAAGTTAGTGTTATAGGCTCAGTACGGTCTCTATGTTAATCCTCGGCTGGGGTACGTTGCAAGTTGTACAACGTGTATACAATAAAGACCGCCGTATACTGACCAATGTTGTCTAATAGGGTTGACAGTAAACCATACCCTAGGCCAGCAATAACACAGTCTTGACGAAGGGATTTTAGCTAACGGAATTCATCACTGACACGGCCAATGCAAACCCTATGACACTTTTGTCAAAGGGTCGATCACGTTATGATGACTCTGAAACAGGGACGACAGCTACTGCTCGTAGTGACCGTCGTCTAGGGGTTTCGAGCCCCAACCTGTAGTAAGGTCAGGCTGTAGGGTCTCACACCGAGTAGTGCACGTGTCTTAGTAATAGGAATATAGAATAGAGAGAAATGTCATTTGATGATATTCACAAGTTAAGTTGTGAAAGTTAGTCGCAATAGCAATAGGGACATAACGTTGCATTAGATGCTAACTTTAACTAAACGTGTTGTAAATTAGTTACGACGAATTTAGTAGGAACAAACTTGTTGGAAAGGGTTACCTGGATGACGGGATCGTCCCGGTCTAAACACAGGTTCAAACCGTGTCCAAATCGGAGCTCAAACGAGCCCAGAAACGCAGAAAGAGTTCAAGGGGAAGTGGGTTAGACCCACCGGGCCAAGAGGCCCATTTGCAAGGGCAAAACGGGCGCGGCCCGCTGCAGCAGCGGGCGTGGCCCGCTGCACAGCGGGCCAGCGCCCGCTGATGCAGCGGGCACGGCCCGCTGCAGCAGCGGGCGGGCGGCCCGCCCTTGCCCCCCTTGGGCGGGCGCGCCCGCTAAGTCTAGCGGGCGCGCCCGCAACTTAAGTCAAATTAGGGTTTTTGTAAACCCTAATGACGGCTACGAATTTTGTGTAAATTGCTAAACTTTGAGCAATTGTTTGAGGGGTCAAACGAAGTCAAAATTCGTCACCGTCAGTTCCTACGCGTTCACCATTCCAAGCTTTTCTGATTGATAGCTTGTTTGGTGTCTGAAGTTTAGTATGTGATGAGAATTAATTAGTTAAAGTTTGACTTTGTGAAAGGCTAACTTTAAAGTTGAAATTAAGCCAAATGGCTTAATTGAATTTTCTCTTCATGGGAATTGTCCCACATTGCCCGCAACGAGAAGTTGAGTGCTCACTCCCTATATAAATAGGGGTGCACTCTCCTCGTTGAAAAACACACCAGTCAACGATCGGGTAGCTCCAAATTATTGAGCAAGCTCGGTCCGCGACTAAATCTCTCTCTCTCTACTTTCCTATTCTCCGGAGTAGTCCTAGCACGACTACGAAGGGGGTTTGGATCTGATCCGGACGTCTAAGACGCGGGTTTCTTCTCAAGTGAAACTTTCTACCGCGTGTGATCGGCTCGGAGGCGAAAGCGGCTCGGGCGGATCGGTGCGAGGGTGCGAGGCGGCTCAGGAAGATCGGGTCAACGCGGCTCGGCTACGAGGAGCTTCTCAAGACGGTGCGGTACATCTTGCCTGCTCCAGGGCCAAGATTCCGGGTATGTGGTTAAGCGTTTTAGCGTAAATTTTAATTAGTCGCTTAGTGTAGATCCTTCTTGGAGTGGTCAGACCCACTCCAAGTCGGCATAGATCGGGCTGGGTTCTGGTTCCCCAGAGCCTAGCTAAATTGTTTAGCTAGTGTAGAAATTAAGATTTCTGTTTTTCCGCTGCGCCTATGTGCCTCCGTGGTCCGTCCGACTTAGGACGGATACGGATCCGAGCTCTGGGGGTCCTGCAAAACCCCAACAGTGGTATCAGAGCCACGGTTATGCTATAGATCTACTATAGCGACTTTTTTAAATAGTTAAAAATGCTTAGCTTTAATACGCAAAACTTTTTTATGTTAAATTAGTTTTGAAAATAATTTTGTGTTTCAAAAATTAATTTTGCAACACGGTAATTTGTTTTAATTTTTGGGAAAATTATTTTTATGCGATAATTCTAAAGGTAGTCTCTTTTATTTTAAATACTTTATTAAATTTTTATGAGACATAAAAATTTTTAAGGGTGTTTAAAGTTTATGTAAACTTTAGAAAAGTTTTATTTTTGAAATTTAAGAATTTTTCCTTTAGTTACATAAAAGTTAGAAATCTTTAAACTTTATTTGAAAGCTTATAAAAAGGATTTCTAAAAGTTTTAAAAGAGTTTTAAAATCATTTTAATAATAGAAATGTTTTATTTTCATGAGATGAAACATAAATTAATTTCTTTTATTACATAGTTGTTTCTAAAATTTTTTTGTGATATTTTAATTTTAGAAATAAGGTTAAAATTTTTTTAAAGGCCTAGGTTTAAAATTATTAGATAATTTTGTACGACTTAGTTTTATGAGATAAAATTTTTGTGAAAGGCTTTAAAATTTTAATCTTTAATTTTAAGTGTTAAAATTTAGATTTGCATGTTTGTATTATATAGATAATTTTTTAAACTTGCAAATACCTTTTATATGTCACTTAAAATGAAACTTTCTTTTATGCGGATAAAGTTAGTTTTCATTTCATGTTGTATTTGTATAATGTATACACAAACCTTGTTAGGTTAGCCATTAAAACATGATAGTGACATGCTACGTTTGATAAAACAAAACAACATCGAACCTAATACCAGATTAGGGTAGTCCCCTTGTTTGTAAATCATTTCATTAAATCGTTTAATTAATGATTTTCATAAAAGACAAAATGTTGAATTGTTTTATAAATCCTAATTAGATTGGGGTAGTAAGTTGAACGTAGAACCTTATAGTTGATAAGGACTTAATAAAAGATGTTCAACCAATCTGAAAAATTTTGAATTTTAGGATCCACTAGTTGATAAGGATTAACTAGTTGTTTTTATTAAAAGCCATTTAGTTGTTTGGAAAACATAAGATTGATGACAACTCCTTCAATGGATCATGATGTCGGTCAATGCGCTTGGCTAAAGTTTTTGGACCAACCTAGCTAGACTGGGTAACAAGTGGTCCTGGCTTAGTCAATTCCCTGGCCGCGTCCGCTGGACCGCAAGGAGTCGATTCATGACTATGTAAGTCCATCGACTATACCTAAGTCAATACGATAATAATCTTGTTCAAGATAAATCGTAGCCCTCCTTGTTTTAGGAGTTGGCAACTGTAAGAAACATGTTCCGGTTGTTGAGCTACACTCAAGCCGTGACATGTCAATCTTATAGAAACCGATTTCTTGATTGACATCTTAACCTGACTGAAACCGTCGTCTCATCCCTCGAGCTTCGGCGTAGGTCTAACCAAGAATGTAGTCTAAGACCTGACCCAAACCGGCGCGTCGTGCATACACCGAGCAAAGGGGCAAGTCAGGCTAGACACGAAAACAAGGGTCCGACTAGGCTAGCCATTGTGATCCGGTTGAGCACACTCATGATCACAAATGACTAGGGGTTAAAAATCGATAGGGAATCATAGTAAATATGATTGACGACGAGTTCGTCTACAGACTGCAGAGTCGGACAACTTGTTGAGATACACTCAAGGTTGTCAGACTCAGGGTAGTCGGATCCCTCTCTCACAAATGTTATTTTATAATAAATTGGTTATTATTATGGCTTTAAATAAATTTAGTGGGAGAATATAGTTTTATTAAAACCATTAAAACTATACTACGAACATATACTAACTAAAGTATCTATAAAATACAGAATGGATTCGGGACTTAGATACATGGTTGAGAAGAACGTGCTGGATGGAACGAACTACAAAGACTGGCTTAGGAACATCAAGTTGGTCCTTTCCCTAGCCGGAATAGGATACGTACTGTTCGAGGACGCTCCAGATAAGCCCGATGAAGATTCGACCCACGAGGAAAAGGAAGCCTACAAATTGTACCAGAGGGATGCAGAGAAGGCCAGGTGCCTTACTCTGGCTTCGATGACCAACGAGTTGCAGAGGAAGCATGAACATATGGATGTTCAAAGCATGCTCCTCAACGCACAAGAGTTGTATGGCAAGCGATCAAGAGCTGCCAAGTTCGAGGCCACTAGCAACCTCTGGGGCACCAAGATGGGGACGTAACCCGTACAGGATCATGTTATCAAGATGATCGGGTACGTGGAGGACGCCGCCCAGTTAGGATTTATCCTGGACAATGAGATGTCCACGGACATTATCCTAAAGTCTTTGACTCCCGATTTCAAGCCTTTTATAACTGGCTTTATAATGAACAGCCTTGAGACGGATCTTCCGGGTCTCCTCAATATGCTCCGACAGTTTGAGGAGATTCATAAGAAGCCGGCTGCACTGGTTGTTGGCTCTGCTACTTCCGACCAGCCGAAAGGCAAAGGGAAGAAGAGGCAGGTCCCACAACCTGCGAAGGCTAAGAATGGGAAGAAGAAGAACAAAGGGGCCCCGTCGAAATCTGAGTGCTTCCATTGCCACAAGATTGGCCACTGGAAGAGGAACTGCAAGATCTATCTTGCAGAGAAGAAGAAGGGGCATACTGATGCCTCTACCTCAGGTACAAATTAAAATTCAATCAAATGCAATTATTTCCATTCATATAGTATGAGAAACTTATAGACATTTGTGTACTGTATACAGGTGGCTGATAAGAACTGGAGATTGGAGAAGTACGGAGATCGGTCGGCAATTAAAGCAACCGTTGCTGCTGGGACCGCTCAAAGACTTCTGGAGACGCTGATCGTGATGGAGATGATATTTTTCTTATTTGAATAAAATGTATCATCTTTAAGGATCGAAAACAATGAATGAGTGCTTTGCACTCAAGGTTTATTTTTGATAAACAAATTAAGGTTCCTTTTATGAACCCATTGTTTTGGAATGGATGTCTCGTTTGTTGCAATTGAAATTGAATTGGCTCAAATTCTGTGGATGTGGCTTTTTTGTGATGGTTGCGTATATTTTCGAATAATGGTGTATTGCTTCGATAATATTGATTTTGGAGCTGACTAAATGCTAGAAGTCAATCAGTAGTTAAGTGTAGGTTCCAGGGGACGTATAAATTGTGTGCGATCACAATAATACGCACATCAAGATTAATTCTTGATCATCTGCATTTAGTTATTAAAAGAGTTAATACTAAATGTGGTTAAAGGAATTTGTACAGTGTAGAACGTTTTGATTGAACGAGTCAATGTCAAGATTCCTTAAAATGATCTTGACTTGACTCATTCGTCAAACCGAATCTGACACTTGTACATTCCATCTAAGGCACTTACCAAATGGTTATTTTTGCTCATAAATCTAAATATGATTTAGATATTATGTTGAAGAAATTTGACCAGGTAATTCTTAAAGTCAGTGGGAGCGTATTAATATACTTAGTTCCGTTTTTCGGACTAAGTAAAAAGGATTTTTCACTTTAATGAATCTTCTATATAAATCATTAAGTCAAAATTGTTTTGATTTAATAGTATATATATAGAGACTTAGAGTGTCAAATATGTAATTGACATATTGACACAATAAAGTGAAGTGAGCTAGAACTGACTTACGGAAATGTTAGACCCCACATCTAAAACGTATAAGCCAACTGTTAGCTATACAAAGTTAGGAAAATTGATCCAGATCATTTTTCCAAAGGATCAACCCTGTGTGATCAAGAGATGTAATTTCAATCCATTAAAATTCATTGTAGATACTTATTAGTAGAACCACTCTTAGGTTTTGCCATATCAAATGTCAAAGTGACTGATATGCTATAACGGCATGAGATACCGAGATAAATAGCCTAAGTGCAAGTGGGAGATGTAGGAAGATATATGCCCATAAGGCAATTTATCTTGATTATACGTCTTGTTCATACCGTATATGGTACGTATTATTCTAAGTATAAAATCGTTTGTATTAATATACTTGGATAATATCCATAGACTTAGAGTTAGGTCCTTACATATCTAGATGAGATCTCGATTATGAGTAAGTAAGAGACCAAATAGAAACGTAAGTCTTAAACGGTTCGTGATCATAGATGTGTCGAGAACTGGATATCGACATATCGGATAGATCACTGTGTCTTCGTCTTGCCTTCGGGTAATGATGAACTCATAGTCATTCGACTTAGCGAAGTCGGAGACGAGACACAGGTGCTCATTGGAGAATGAGTTCACTGAACGACCAAGTTAGAGTTATTAAATGGTTAACTTTAATGATCTGTCTTCAATAACTCTAGGGTGATGATAGGTTAGTTGATCCTTAAGACCTGAAGTCATCTGTATAAACCTGTGAACGGACGGTGTAGCTTAGACCCATGATCTAGCTTCGAGGACCAGTCCTGATGAAAGATCTTAGGTTGGGTTGCACCAGAAGCTCTCTAGGTGAGTAAGTGACTAAGATGGGATTCGTCACTTCCATTAAAGGGAAGTTAGTGTTATAGGCTCAGTACGGTCTCTATGTTAATCCTCGGCCGGGGTACGTTGCAAGTTGTACAACGTGTATACAATAAAGACCGCCGTATACTGACCAATGTTGTCTAATAGGGTTGACAGTAAACCATACCCTAGGCCAGCAATAACACAGTCTTGACGAAGGGATTTTAGCTAACGGAATTCATCACTGACACGGCCAATGCAAACCCTATGACACTTTTGTCAAAGGGTCGATCACGTTATGATGACTCTGAAACAGGGACGACAGCTACTGCTCGTAGTGACCGTCGTCTAGGGGTTTCGAGCCCCAACCTGTAGTAAGGTCAGGCTGTAGGGTCTCACACCGAGTAGTGCTCGTGTCTTAGTAATAGGAATATAGAATAGAGAGAAATGTCATTTGATGATATTCACAAGTTAAGTTGTGAAAGTTAGTCGCAATAGCAATAGGGACATAACGTTGCATTAGATGCTAACTTTAACTAAACGTGTTGTAAATTAGTTACGACGAATTTAGTAGGAACAAACTTGTTGGAAAGGGTTACCTGGATGACGGGATCGTCCCGGTCTAAACACAGGTTCAAACCGTGTCCAAATCGGAGCTCAAACGAGCCCAGAAACGCAGAAAGAGTTCAAGGGGAAGTGGGTTAGACCCACCGGGCCAAGAGGCCCATGTGCAAGGGCAAAACGGGCGCAGCCCGCTGCAGCAGCGGGCATGGCCCGCTGTGTGCAGCGGGCGGGCGCCCGCTGCATTAGCGGGCGTGGCCCGCTGCACAGCGGGCCAGCGCCCGCTGCTTGCAGCGGGCACGGCCCGCTGCAGCAGCGGGCGGGCGGCCCGCCCTTGCCCCCCTTGGGCGGGCGCGCCCGCTAAGTCTAGCGGGCGCGCCCGCAACTTAAGTCAAATTAGGGTTTTTGTAAACCCTAATGACGGCTACGAATTTTGTGTAAATTGCTAAACTTTGAGCAATTGTTTGAGGGGTCAAACGAAGTCGAAATTCGTCACCGTCAGTTCCTACGCGTTCACCATTCCAAGCTTTTCTGATTGATAGCTTGTTTGGTGTCTGAAGTTTAGTATGTGATGAGAATTAATTAGTTAAAGTTTGACTTTGTGAAAGGCTAACTTTAAAGTTGAAATTAAGCCAAATGGCTTAATTGAATTTTCTCTTCATGGGAATTGTCCCACATTGCCCGCAACGAGAAGTTGAGTGCTCACTCCCTATATAAATAGGGGTGCACTCTCCTCGTTGAAAAACACACCAGTCAACGATCGGGTAGCTCCAAATTATTGAGCAAGCTCGGTCCGCGACTAAATCTCTCTCTCTACTTTCCTATTCTCCGGAGTAGTCCTAGCACGACTACGAAGGGGGTTTGGATCTGATCCGGACGTCTAAGACGCGGGTTTCTTCTCAAGTGAAACTTTCTACCGCGTGTGATCGGCTCGGAGGCGAAAGCGGCTCGGGCGGATCGGTGCGAGGGTGCGAGGCGGCTCAGGAAGATCGGGTCAACGCGGCTCGGCTACGAGGAGCTTCTCAAGACGGTGCGGTACATCTTGCCTGCTCCAGGGCCAAGATTCCGGGTATGTGGTTAAGCGTTTTAGCGTAAATTTTAATTAGTCGCTTAGTGTAGATCCTTCTTGGAGTGGTCAGACCCACTCCAAGTAGGCATAGATCGGGCTGGGTTCTGGTTCCCCAGAGCCTAGCTAAATTGTTTAGCTAGTGTAGAAATTAAGATTTCTGTTTTTCCGCTGCGCCTATGTGCCTCCGTGGTCCGTCCGACTTAGGACGGATACGGATCCGAGCTCTGGGGGTCCTGCAAAACCCCAACAGAGCAAACATAAATAACGTATACTAACTGTTTGTGAGCGCAGTTACGGAGATCGTCGCCAAATTACTACGAACATCTAAAGCGACTTCTCAAGACTTCTCAAATACGCATGATCGTGTGCCTGGAGCTTCGTTGAAGCTCAAGAAGAAATATTGAAGTCAAGAAGAATGAAGATTGAAGCTTTGAAGACGGCTCGTAAGGTTTATTTTATAGTCTTCTAGCTTCATAGATTAGAATGTTAAGCCTTGAGTAGGACTTACATTATAAACTTCATTTCTCTCATATCTTAGAGCTAAGATAATCTTAGAAGCCAATAGAAACTTTCCCGAAGCCTATCGCTTCTTCCCTCGGCTTCGAGTGCATGTTAGTTGGTTCAAGAAGAGTCATCAACCGACTAGATGACGATCTAGTCGGTCGGCAACTCTACATGAACCGACTAGTTTGCCTCTCTATATTCAGCTCTTTCTCTGTCTACAGTTAGTCGGTCAAAGAAGAGTCACCGACCGACTAGATGACGATCTAGTCGGTCAGGAGTCCTTCTCAGACCGACTAGTTGTGTTCAGTCTTTTTCAGCCTGCGCTACTGTTTCGAGTTAGTCGGTCAAAGAACGTTTGTCGACCGACTAGTTGTGAAACTAGTCGGTCGGCAAGTCTTCTTAGACCGACTAGTTGTCATTGCCTGTACTTCGACCTTTTGGCTGTTCAACCGTTAGTCGGTCTACGTTGTATCACCGACCGACTAGTTGATGAACTAGTCGGTCAGAGATCCTTCTTTGACCGACTAGTCTGGTTCAGAATAGAGCCGTTAGGAACTTTTCCAACACGATTTTCCTTGCCTCTATAAATACAAACTTGATTCGTTTGAGGCAAGGTTAGAGGTCCATTATCCAAGTTATTTCAGACCTAAGAGAAGAGTTTTCTCAAGCTAATTCTAAGCTCTCTCTTCTCACCAAGAATCTCTCCCTTCACTCTTTGAGCAAATTCCTCAAGAGAGATTCTCTCCATTGTGAGCCATTCAAGCCAAGAGCTTGATTCTAGTCACCATACTCCACCCTAGGCTTCCATTGCTGGTCATCTTCTTGAAGCTAGGGTTTGGTGACATCTTCCACAACAATCCATCTTTGCCCTAATTTGGTAAGTATACCAAAGGCATAGGATTTTGTGGTAAGTATTTCATTTACTTTGTTATTGCGAATTGTTCTCTCGGTTGTGAGAGAAGTGTGTGATCCCGGGTTGTGGGAGTCACATTTGTCATTTGTATGATTTGGTCTTGTGAAGGTTTTTCACAAGAATTTCATAGTGCTAAATCTTGAGTTAGGATTTCTAACTCAAGTATCCGGAGGGGATCCGGGTGGTTGGGACGTAGGATCACCGGGAACAAGTCGGGGAGACTTGGGTGGATCCGAACCCGTTACATATCTTGTTTGTGATTGTCTATTCTTGTTGTTCGTTGTTTATTCCGCATTGTCGTTTGTTTCTTGCACAATAATTAGGAATAACTATCTTGATTATTTTTAAGTACTATTCACCCCCCCCCCCCCTCTAGTACGTGTGCAGTAGCTCCACAGGGTACTACATTAATCCCAAGTCATTTTCATCATAGGAGAGAATGACGTGACCGCGTGGGGTACCACATGCGGCCGAATGGAAGGGACTGAAAAGGGAGCCCAAGCAGCAAGGCTATTCGACGCGGTCGCGTGAACGTACACAAACGCGTCATACGAATAAATGAGGAAAGAATTTTGCTAAGGATGAGCCAATTCGACGTGGTCGTTTTGCCCAAATGACGTGGTCGTTTAAGAGGGGCCAACTCTCTGGAATTTTTGGCCAAAATTGCTTCTTACACACGATCGCGTGGACCTTTTTGAAACGACCACGACAATCCCAGATTTTCAAAGCCAAATCTTTGTTCATTCTTCCACTTTTACGCAGTCGTTTGGACCAATTGACGCGACCACGTCTACCCAAAAATCGAAGGCAAAAATTCACCAAACCCCCATCAGCGACACATTCATTTGACCCAAACGACGCGACCGTTCAAGGGGTACCAACTTACTGTCTCCTCGCAGTGTATTTTTAAACGATCGTGTTATTCTTTGAAAAGATTGCGTCAACCAAGCTTCTGGCACCAAATTTTTTTCAAGCAATCCATCTTGTTGAAAGATCAAAGAGAGAGATCTTCTTCATCAATTCTCAAGCAATCCATCTTGTTGGAAGCCTTCTCTTCTTCATTGAGCAAGTCTACAACCGTCCACATCCTCAAGGAGTCCATCTAGTCGGCCATCCTTGCTTTCTCCCTAATTGTAAGAAAAGGAGAAGAAGGAGAAGATTTGCAAACGTGAAGCTAAAACGATCATAACTTTCTATACGGGTCAAATTGGAGCACAATTTGTGCATACATGATCATCACGATATGATCTACACCACGAAAATATTTTTCTGAATTTATTCTTTGTAGTTGATCAGTTTTTGGTGTGAGATTATATTTTAGAATAGCTTCAGTCAGACGCTATCATTGAGCGTTAGATTATCGAATGATATTTTGTACGGTTCGATCACCACCCGCAAGTGTGATTAAGATTTTCCTTTTTGGTTATAACAGGGATTTTAAATCCTCAGGGAGAGGTCGGAGCAAATGTGGGGAGCATAGGCAGGGAGCCACTCCGTTGAAAAATTTCTGGTCAGAGCAGAGGTGGGGAGCATAAGCAGGGAGCCACTCGTTGAAAAAAATTCTGTACTTGCTTATCTCTGATTTTGTGATAATTTTTAATTTGTGACATACATTCTATTCACCCCAGGGTTTTTTCAATTAGTATCAGAGTGAGATTTCTTTGGACTCGAAGTCTAGTGAAATTTTGATCCGATGGCACAAATTCCATACATATATCCACATGATCCACAAAACCAAAAAGAAGGACAATTATATTTACGATCACCCTTGTTTGATGGAACCGACTATATTTATTGGAAACAATGCATATCCATCCACATCAAGGGAATTAATATAGCTTTGTGGAGAATAATTAGTAAGGGCTTCACCTTAGTTGAAAAAACGACACCTGAGCAGTAGAAGGAGAATGATCGGTTAGAGAATTTAAATGCTAAGGCCATGAGCATCTTGTATTGCGACCTTAATAAAAATGAATATAACCATATTAGTTCGGGTTCCACTGTTAAGGACATTTGGACTAGGCTTGAAGTCACTCATGGGGGGGACATCTGAAATAAAGAAAACATGCATTTGTATGTTGTTGCAAAAGTATGAAAATTTTGCTATGCTTCCCAATGAAACTATTGATGCCACGTATTCTCAGTTTGCAGATATTGTCAATCCACTGAAGGCATTTGGAAAGGACATCCTAGAGGAAGACTTGATTGGTAAGGTCTTATATTTATAATCTGGAGATTGGATCCAAAAGAGAACTACAATTGAGGAAGCACACGATTTTGGCAAACATCACTTTCGAGCAACTCATGGGAAAGTTGATGGCGTACGAAGTGCAAATGAAAATGATCCATGGGGAGGCGCCAAAGAAAGAGGAAAACCCTCCAAGTATTATTGAACTCCATGTGCATGGGGGGTATATATTGGATGTTGAACCACAAGTCCTTTTGAACACAAACTATAGTATTATTTAACTTTTTGTTGCACATTAACTCAAGAGTTTGTTTTGCATAAGAACACTTGTGGTCAATCTTTGACTCTTGAAGAAGTTCCAATTGTTCATGAACTTTTGTAGCCAACATGAACTCTATGAGAAATTCCCTTGCACATGAACTCTTGAGATTGCACATGAAATCTTGAGTTTGTGTTTGATTTTAATTATCCTTTCTCCATGCTTTCATAAGTTGTTCTCTTTAATGTAATTCTTCATGAAGTATATTTCATGTTGAACTAGAACTCTTAAACCATGCTGAAATTACAAAACTGCGCATTTGACTAAGTCGGCCAGGCCAAACTGTACAAATTAGTCGACTATGCCTTGGGAGCTAATCGACTAATCGGCTTTTAGTTGACTAGCTCCATAGCACTAGTCGACTAATGCCGACTGTACAGTTTTCAGAGAGCTGCTAGTAGACTAGTAACCGTGTCTAATTGACTAACGACTCAAGTTTATCAATTTAGCCTTGTTTAGCTTCGTTTTGACCTGAAACTCACTTAACAAACATATTTGTAGCTATAATATTGGTTTGGCATCAACAAAATTAATGGTTTGACTTAGTTAGCAGGCTAACTAGTCCAACACATATCACTATTTACAAGTTTGCCACTGAAATTACTCATGCACGCAGTCCAACTACCAAATTTTCGAAAAAAACCATAGGGCTCCGTTGGGGTTTCGCTGAAAAAAAAATACGTCGTCCAATTACCTCCATGGCTGTCCGATCTCACAAGGTTCTCCTCAGCCCCCTCCCCATCCTCCGACCTCCCCAGCTCCCTCTCCCTGCCGCGGACGAGGGGAGCGACAGAGGGGGGCGGTGGTTGAGGGGGCATGGAAGTGGCGAGAGAGGTCGGAGGAGGGGGAGGGGTGCTGGGGTGGTCGGAGGAGGGGCGGTGGGGATGGGGAGGTCGGAGGCGGGGATGTGGGATAGGGACGAGGTCGGAGGGGGGAGGGCGGAGGAGGGGGCAGGAGATGGGGAGGGGGTGAGGAGGGGGAGGGGCTTGGGTCGGTCAGAGGAGGGCTGGGAATGGGGCAGAGGAGGCTAAGGAAGAGGGGACGAGTGGCGAGGGCGAGGGAGGAGGGTAGGGAGGATGGGTGGGCGGTGGAGGGGGATTAAGGACGAGGGGAGGGGTGACAATGGTAAAAGAGGATGGCCACCAACACTGCCTCCTCCTCGTCAGGGGGAAGTGGGTGGGGTGGGTGGAGGGTGGCGGAGTAAAACGGTGGGTATGTGTGCGGAGTAAAAGAGGAAAATATTTGGGTATGTGTGCTTGGCAAACTTGTAAATAAGTGGTATGTGTGCAAAGTAGAACGGTGGGTGCGCAATCAATTCCCAAAAAGTTTTCTTGATTTTTTCTTTTTATAAGGGTAAAAAACAAATCAGAAAAAGAAGAAAGCTAGAGCGTTAAATAAGATTATTTTAATAACACTTCGCCTTCTTATTCTTCCGTTTATTATATGTGTATCATCTTCCAGTCCGGCTGTGTGTTTTGATCATGCTGTACTTAGCGATAAACATGTTGTGATTCACTGATCACATAGAAAGTAAAAAACTGGAGAGAGAGAGAGAGAGAGAGAGAGAGAGAGAGAGAGAGAGAGAGAGAGAGAGAGAGAGAGAAATGTGTGCTAAAATACCAACAATATGTGTGCTCCTTAATGTCCATAAATGTGTGCTGCTTAATGTCCATAAATGGCTTAGAACTTGGCTTTCGTTTAGTTTTGGTTACATTTCCATTATTTGGATCTATAAATTTTTTTTTTTGATCTTTTTGTTAACATTTGTAATAGATATGTTAAATCCGTTATGCTTGATCTTGATGCTTTTCATAAAAAAAAATTACAAGCGTAATTTTTTCGATCTACTTTTTATTATTAAAAAGATCATTTTTTTGGTTCCCGATTTGCAATACATCCGCTTTATATCTTGTAAAATATAAGATTGTGATAGGTATATGGATTCTTTTTGCTAGTATCTTTTATGTCAATCTTGTGATCTGAATATCAATTTATTCTTTTTTGATCTAGAACTTATGATGTATAGTATTTTGTATAATTCTTGCCTATTTTAGATCCAATTTTTATACCAGATCATGAAACATATGTCCACAAATGATGGTAATGGGTAGGATTTTCAGATTTGCAGAACACATTCATACTATTTTCTACCCCTATTGGACTCTATCCGGGAATTTTCATCAGGTGCTTGCATTTTGCCAAGGACCTCACTAGACCCCCGGTTCCCAACGTTTGCATGCAAATTAGACAAGAGAACATAATACCCAACATTCTTGCCTATTCTATATCACCACTTTTTCCATACATATCAACAATGTTCCTGCCAACATATACATTATTAGAATCCAACACATATACATTATTAGAATCCAACAAGGTTCCCATTTTTACCTTCTCACAACTGAGCAACAGCCGAAGCCACATTCACAAGAGTCATCCCATCAAGTTGGTTGTTGCTTGATCTGATCAAATGGAATAACGGCTATCCACTGGGATGCAGCTTGCTCATATGCAGCAACCATCGAATTCCAAGCGACCAAATCCTTCCTTACCATTTAATCAAACCGCCGACGAGCATCCTCTAAGAAACCCAACTTGCCATACATGTCAATCAAAGCATTAGACAGAAAAACATCCGAATCCAATCAACGCTTAATAACATAAGCATGAACCAAAACCCTCATCGAAGCATCAACCCAACTTCACACAAACGAGCAGAAAGCTGGGCACCGTGATCATATCAAACTCTACTCCATCCCTCACCATCTCATCAAACACCCGCACCACTTCGACAGCCATCCCATTTGGTCAAAACCCAGAAACCATAGCATTCCAACAACCCAAGTCTCTCTAGCTGGAATTTCCACAAACACCTTTGCTGCATTACCCATCACCCCAAACTTCAAATGCATGCGAATCAACGAAGCACATACACATAAAAAATCCTTTCCAAACGCTAGTTTCAGAATCAAAGAATGCACGCTTTCAACGCACTCAACACTCAACGCAATGTCCGTATATAAGGAAACTTAATAATTTTTGACAATATAGAAAATCCAAATAATAGAAACTCCCAAACATAACACTAACCATTTTTAAGTTGAGAGTGTAAATTGTTTGCATCTTATGATTGATTGTTGAATTAATTCTTCTTAAACAGCATACAATTAAAAAAACTAAACAAAAACTCATCCTGATTTTTCATTCTTAACCTTTTTGCCCATTTATCTAATTATGTATACAAAGCATACTAATACTATACACATTAGTTGACATATTACGAGGCATTTGCATCTCACTTGTAAATTAGAGGAGCACCGTGTTATGATGTGTGATGAGCACACTATGCCAAAATTCATGTAATCCCATGCCAAAATTCATGTAACCCCAGAGATTAACAATTGGCTATATAGTTTGTATATCCTCGGTTCATAAAAGATCCAAAATCCAATATCAATGAGTTGCAATAAGCATTTGGTCAGTTCACTGTGATATATTTTGTTATCTTGAAGTTCCACAATGTAAATTGCTTGTGCATTTTTCCAGTTTGTTCTGATGTCCCCTAATAAAATTGCTTGCAGAAAGCATACTAACATGTAAGCAATGCATAATTTAAATGCAGACATATAACTGAATCATAGCTAAACATTTTCTGAATCTCTCTGTGTTATGCAATGGGCTTTTTGGATATTTTTTAGTTAAATTACGCACATATCAGCTATGTTATCACAGATTTTCTTCAGTACCAAGCCAACACAAACTACCATATTATGCACTATTTCCATCATCCTATTATTCCTATGTGCACTACAGGCGTCGAATACAAATTGGGAAATGACTAACATTGTAGCTGAACATCACATACAAGAGACCTGTTCGAAAGCGGCAGGCAAGAAATGTATCATCTATACACAAATTATATGTGTACATGCTAATATATGCAAATATCGACAATTCAAAACCAGAAATCTATACTTAAAATCGATACTTAAGTGAGCGTGTAATTTTATATGGATTTCTCCCAGAAAAGGAATGAAGAAAGAGATGTTAGTGTACAATGTAGAGCCTCCTTGTGTAGAATTTATGTATACTCATTCACGACTTCTTAACTTATTGTATGCTCTTATGAGATGCATCAATCTTGGTCTCTCTGCAATATAACATATTACGTTAGTAAAAGAATTAGTGTCCATAGAGTTGCAAACATTTCCATTTTTACGTACCAAGAGTAAACCCGTATAAATTTTATCAGCACTTTAATTCTATAAGGCAATATCATAACTAAAGTTCCACCCGACGAAAAATAGCTACATTTCGCTCGTGAATCTTATGCTAAGACTCTTTTTTCAGCTTTCTACACTATGGAAACGACAATGACTAGCGATTGTTAGTGTTGAGGCCAGTGGAAGCCTTAGCTGATATGTTTCACTGTTGCCTCTGCCCTTGAGGATGTGAATAGCAATCCTGAGCTACTTCATAGTTCTAAAAGGGCAGTTTGGCTCGCGAACAAGTAGGTTCTGAAATTTGAAAAAAAAATTAGTCAGCTATGTCCTTTGCACTAATGAGCAAGATTTTCTAAGAAATCTTCATTTAAAATGCACTCGACAAACGACAAATTCACCGTAGTTTCCAACCCTGTGTAAATCTTTTGCCATACAAGGAAAACCAGTTTTACAATGAATCTGGTTACCAAATATGAATTTCTCATAACTATGCCACCGAAACCACGGTTTCTCAATCTTGCCTCGCCCGCTGTTTTTCAGAATGCCGGTTTTCTTCATACCGACAAGTTACAACTAAATCTTACCCTAACGAGCAAATCTTATGCACAATGGAAAGCAAAGCGAATATAAGAAAAACTATAAATACAGCTTCAACATGAGGACATGCCATGGATCAAGAGCTCTGCTCATCTAGGTGAAGGTGAAGACGCCATGGTTGCCTCTTCCGCTTCTTCATCTACCACAACTGTGGCATCTGATCCACATTGTAGCAGTTGAGATTCTATCTTGCTCCTTCAATACTTATGTATCCTTAACATTCATCTCTGTTTTCTTTATAGCGCCTCAATTTTCTTTTCTCTTGCATGAACTTTGAAGCTCCGCCTCCTGCACCGTGCAACGACAACCCAGAATTGAATGGTTCCTCTCATCAGCAAGTTCCGAATCCACTCTTTGTGGACTTGCATCAGTTTATGGCAAAACTCATCGACGATCAGGAGGAAACTGTTTCTAGCAATCTTTTCTTTCAGGTATGTATGCTACTAATTGAATTCATATATGGCAACATCACATGCATGATGTTATTCATGCGATCTTCTTGTTTTTGCTAGATTGCGCAGCTAAGAACGTGCCTGCGTCAACAGAGGATCGATGACATGTCAGCCATAATGAAAAGGTTTGAAATGGCGGTCAGCGTCCTAATGAGACAGAAGGATGAGGAGCTGATGAATGCAAATGCGAGAGCCAATGAACTATGGGAGTGCTTGAAGGCATCAAGGGAGGAGACAAAGATGTGGGAAAAGATTGCAAAGGAAAATGAAGCAATGGCATCAGCTTTGAGCCGCTCGCTGAAACAAGCAACCGATCCATGTTTCTCCTCCGCAGGAGTGGTGCCAGAAGAAGACATGGCATCCGTAAAAGGGAATAAATGAGTGCTGCCTGCGGAGCATGCATGTAATCAGCTTCTTCTCTTTGAGGGCATCTATGCTTTAGTTGATTTGTAATAACTCTGCTAAAGAGAGACCAAAGTACTGTTTTATTGGTCATATATAGGTGGAAAATGAAAGGAAATAAACTTCTAGTGGACTACTGTTGTTGTTTTTGTTCAATCTCAGTACTCGCATAGGAGAAAAAACATTGCAACCATTATGCACTATGCATCGGCATGGTAAAATGATGCAGGACTGTCATGCACAATATATATAAGGAGTTTCTTGACTGAGCAAAAGAAACAGCCCAGCAGTAGATTCTAGATGATACTCCAGAAAGCTGCACAATTACATAAAGAAATCAAAGTGCACAAATCTCAGATTAAGCCCAAACAACAACATAATGGATGTGTAAATCAAAGGGAATTCTACCTTCAATTGAAAACCATCCAAACAACATATAAGTCAATAATGTGAAAATTCCACAAGCAAGCAAGCAAGGGAACAAAGGGGTATATCCTAAACAGCGATGCAAGCATTTCAAACACAAGGATCTGAAAATGGCACAACTCATTGCATCGACATGCAATCATCTGGCTCCTGCCCAATTAGCAGAGCTATAACAAAAGGTTATAATCAAACTCATCATCCTGCTTATCAGATGACAATTAGGGTCGATCCTTGTAATATAGTCTTAGCTTTATGTTTCCTCTTAGTTCTCAAGGGTTTTTGACAAGATTAACCACATGAGTTTGGGGGAGAAATTTACAATTTTATTGACAGATCAATGGAAGAGGAATAAAAAGGAAAGGACAAGTAAAAAATTAGGGCTTTGAGATAAGGGACATAATACTTGCCAATTCGGGCTTGAAATTTGTTCTCCTTCCTTCTTTTTCTTCTTCTCGCTCGCCATCTTCCCTCTAGAACTCTTGGGGATTTTGGCTCTCGTTTCAGGGCGTGTTCTTTTTTCCGAAAGTACGCGGAAAAAGAGGCGGGTTGCACTATTCGTACACTTTTCAGTGGAATCCTTCCACACTCTCTCAAAGTGTGTTCGTTTGCAACTTTGGTGAATTGGGAAATTTTGCCGACGTGGAGGTGGTAGGTGAGAATTCATCCCCTCTTTTGAAATCACCTTGACGAGCTCCGATTACGTGAGAATCTCACTCGCTGTGGGGCCCTCTCGTTGTGTGGTCACCTCTGCTGCTGCCTAGAGGCGGCATCTTCATCCTTCTCCCTATCGCTGCTCCCTTCGCTTATTCTCCCTATCGCTGCTCCCTTCGTTTGTGAAGGATGCCTTGTGCGAAAACCCTAAAAAATTGAGAGCACCGTCCCTTCTTCTACAAGCTTGAGCCTTGTTTGGGTTGCCGAAGAGACCCAAGTCTGATAGATCGTCGAGAGGTCCCAAGGCAGCTTGAAGTGGGTTTGTGCTGTTCCGTCCTTGATTGGGGTTTCGGATCTCCTCCTGAAGTAAAACCTCTGCCTTTACATGTTCATTCTTAATTTGTATACATGTTCTTGTGGTCTATGTAAGAAACCCCGAAAAATGGAATAACCTCCATGCTTCGTCGTGTATCAGGAGCCGTTTGCAGGTTGCCGAAATAGATCCACTGCTACGCGGATCGTCGGGAGTGCCCATAGCAGCTTCGTGTCGGTGAAAGGAGTTTCCTACTGAAAAAGTTGGCTTCTGATCTTCTTGGAGGTGTAATTTCTGAAATAAATTACCTCGTGTGAATGGTAGATGGAGGAAATAATCACTGAAAAGGCAAAATTTTGGTAGGATGGATGATAAATGATGCATTCGTGCAGAAGAACATGCCCGTAGATGTATGCTGCATATATGTTCACTGCATGATTTAGCACTACACACCATTTCAAGCAAGCTGAAGCCTCTAGATGCAATCAGATACAAAGTTAAAATTGCCCAATGATGAAATATACATAAGGAAAATGTGTTGGCTTTACTAATGATTAAATGAGGTGTCATTGTTATGGTATGCTTGATAGTATTCAATAAATCAACAATGATAACATGACGTGGGTGTATTCTGAGGGCAATATGACGAGGATTCATGCATGGCATGAAATGGCGTTGATGGTTGCTTTATTATGCAATGAAATGTTATTTTCTTATATGGGGTATGTTGGTATCAAATTTCATGCATGAAAAAAAAATTATGTTTTCAAATAGCCCAATGATGACACGTAATAATTGCAGACGTATGATTTCCGTATTTGTAGAATAAAGACAGGTTGGATAGTTCCTTTAGTCAACATATTAATGAACATTGAGATTATGGATCAGAGGAATTAACATTGATGGTGTTAGATTTGAAAAACGTTTTCAATAATCAAATGTCAGTTTCAATCCGGGGGTGTATAGGATGGAGAAGAATTAAAAAGTAATTTTTATATGGCTATGTTTAGATGAAGGAGCAACCGCCATGCCACAAATATGAAAAATGAAAAAATTATTACATGAGGGCTCAATAAATATTTTTACCCTCATTTTACTTGTTGGTGAGTGAGAATATGCAACATTTTTTTGATGATGTTATAAATTTATTTTTTTTTGTTTGTATGGCTCATTATATTATATACATGGATTGGGAGATGTTTGATTACGTGGTGCCATATACAAATTGTGATAGCTTGTTATCTATTTTAAACGCTCTATTATTTTTATAATTTCATAGGTATGTATCACCTTATGTATGGTATTATGTTTGTTACAAATACTGTTTAGATGGATCACGATGGAGAACAGTTGGGTTGTACAACATGTGAAGCGACCGCGTTGACGATCGTTTTAGTCTTCGTAAAGCTCGTACTATACAACGAGGGCAGGTCAAACCGATTACCTAGAGAGCCATCCGAATTGCGTGAGCATTATAGAAACTCCCACTTGAAGAGAATTCTTGATGGGAGTGAAAGTAGTTGTTTACACTACTTAAGAATGCGGAGCCATGCATTCATAAATCTAGCAAATATAATGAGACAAAGGGGTCTTCTAAACGACATTATTCATGTGTCAGTAGAGGAGCAGCTGGCCATGTTTCTTCATATCGTAGGGCACAAGTCAAAGAACAGAGTCATGCAAGTTGACTTTATCCGGTCTGGTTCTACAATTAGCAAGTACTTTAACCTAATAATGCAGGCAGTTGGCAACTTGCGTGATACATTCATGAAGTAAGCTCCTAATGAGACGCTGCCTGAGATTATCAATAATCCTATTTGGTATCCAATATTTCAAGGTAAGCGTGTATTCTTAAGTAGTAACCCCATATTAGATATATTGATTGAAGGTGTATTTATTATTTTTACCATTGTTGGGTCTTATAGGATTGCATTGGTCTCATTGATGGGACACATATCGATGACATGTTACCAACCAATCTAGTTCCCCGCTTTAGAGGTCGTAAAGGGGTGACGTAAAATGTCCTCGCAGCTGTAACGCCAAATAAAAGACTCACATACGTAATGACAGGGTGGGAAGGATCGGCAAATGATTTTACTGTCCTTAAAGATGCGCTGTCTTTACCCCCCCCTGATACGGTCTTCGAGTGTATGAAGGTAATATGCACAGTGTTAACTAAATAATACAAATTAATATTTATGTATTGTTAGGATTATATAATGACAATACTTTTCTGTATTTTGGTAAATATAACATATGAGATGCTGGATATACTACCATGCAGGGTTCATATCGTCCTACAGGAGTGTTCGCTACCACCTGAAGGACCATACTGACCGTGTTTCTAGAAATCGCAAAGAGTTATTCACCCGCAGTCATTCTTCACTACGAACAAAGATAGAGTCGACCTTTGGAATACTTAAGAACAAGTTTAAGATATTGACGGCAAAGCCCCACTATCCATTCCCAAGTCAGGTCGATACCATCCTAGTTTGCACTATATTGCATAATTATATCCAAGTAGCTGATCCACATGACCCTCGGCTAAATGAGGGTGTGGATGTGGTTGAGGAGGACGGCGATGTTATAGATGATCATGAAGACGAGATTATGGATCTTTCGCAACAGTCGCCCATACGGGAACAAACCCAACAAAGAGACCAATGTAAACTGTGAAGGGATCAAATCGCATGGGACATGTGGGTCGACTATTGTAACATACATAACAATAGTAGCACAGTTGAACATGGCATGTGAGGGATGCTTTTAATTTTGTTGTATGTGGATGCATGCGGATTCCTTATGAATTTTAATATTTAGTACAACTTGGGTGATTGTAATTGGATTATGTCATATGTATCATGTTTGATTTACACAACTTATGATATAATGGTATTTGATATACATGCAATAAATGTTAGTCACTATAGGATGACAGAAATTTGAAATTGCACTTTTAACTCTTTCATGTTGTAGGCATGGTAGGGTCTTCTTCGCAGCCCGGACAGGGGAGTGCTTATATGACCAGACTTATGTGAACCCGTGGTTTGCTGAAGGCCATGGTAATGATCCATTGCTGGGCGGCCGATGCCCCGTAGGAACCTTGAGTTGCCTTATCCTTCGACGACCTTCCAATATGGAGTGCCTGGCATGCCTTTTCAACAATTCCAACCGTTTAGCATGCCAATGCACTTGCAACCAACCCCAGGCTATATGCAACTGCTCCAGGGGGTTCAATCCATGTATTAGCCCGTCACCACAAAGTGCATTCAACAAGCCTTCGTCACAAAGTGGTAATGACCATACGGGGGGAAGTGGGTCGTCGAGGAAGTCGGGGCTGTTGGATATTAGACTCCCCGGATTTGGTTTTGGATGATGAACAAACATAAATATATTGTGAACTAACAATTTGTGAGCGCAGTTATGGAGATCGTCGCCAAATTCATATGAACATCTAAAGCGACGTCTCGAGACTTCTCAAAGCGCGTGATCGTATGCCTAAAGCTTCGTTGAAGCTTATGGACCATTTTAGAAGTCATGAAGATTCGATTGAAGCTTTTGAAGACGGTATCGTCAAGTTTTATTTTTAGTCTTTTAAGCTCCTTTCGTAGAATGTTAAGCCTTGAGTAGGTCTTACGTTTTAATCTTCATAACGCTCCTATCTTAGAGCTAGGAACTTGTAAGAAGTCCATACAAACTTTCCCGAAGCATCACACTTCGATTCGCGACTTCTTGTGCATGTTAGTTGGTTCAAGAAGAAGAACCAACCGACTAGATGGTGATCTAGTCGGTCGGCAATGCTTCTTGGACCGACTAGTTTGCCTCCTTCAATTCTAGCTCAGTTACTGTTTACAGTTAGTCGGTCAAAGAAGGTTCACCGACCGACTAGTTTGTGAACTAGTCGGTCAGTGTTTCTTCTTGGACCGACTAGTTAAGCTTCTACTGTACATGCCAACTTACTGTTTATCGTTAGTCGGTCTATGTTCATTTGGCGACCAACTAGTTGATGAACTAGTCGGTCAACTTTTGTTCTTAGACCGACTAATTCAATTTGTACTCAGACTATTTGTTTTATCTCTTAGTCGGTCTAAGTTCATGCACCGACCGACTAGTTGTGAAACTAGTCGGTTGGCAAGTGTTCTTTGATCGACTAGTTCTGTTTGTCTGAACTTCGACCTATTCTATGTTCACCACTTAGTCGGTTCATGTTGTTTGACCGACCGACTAGTTGATGAACTAGTCGATCGGTGGTTGTTCTTTGACCGACTAGTTTGGTTCAGAATAGAGCTGTTGGAGCATTTAATGACTCGAATTTCTTTTTCTCTTTCCTCTATCCTATAAATACTTGGTGAGCTGCATTCATTGCATCCAAGGCTGATTTTAAGAGAACTTTAGAGATCAAAGAGAAAGCATTCATTCCTCATTAAAGCTCATTCATTTCCAATCTTGAATCTCTTCTCACTCTTATTTCAAAAGAGAGATTCATTGATTGTGAGCCTTCCAAGCCAAGTGCTTGATCCTAGGTCACCATCAACCTCATAGCTCTCCATCACTGATCTTCATCTTGGAGCTAGGGTTTGGTGCCTCTTCATCTTCCCCAAAATCCGTTTTGCCCTAAATCATAAGTTTTACTCAAGGCATAGGATTTTGTCGGTAAGAATCTTTATTTCATTTACTTTGATATTGTAAGTTTCACTCTCGGTTGTGAGAGTGTGTTTGTGATCCCGGGTTGTGGGAGTCACAATTATCTTTTGTGTATGATTTGACTTATGAAGGTTTTTCACAAGTATTTCATAGTGGAAATCTTGAGTTAGGGTTTCTAACTCGAGTATCCGGAGGGGATCCGGGTGTTTGAAACGTAGGATCACCAGGAACAAGTCGGGGAGACTTGGGTGGATCCGAACCCAGTAATATTGCTTGTTTGCGATTATTTGTATTTGTTGTCGATTATTTACTATTCCGCATTTCCGCATTAATTGGTAGAGTTTGCAAGGTAATTAGGAAATTAGCCTCTTAATTATTTTAAAGTACTATTCACCCCCCCTCTAGTACTTGTGCAGTAGCTTAGCAGGGCATTACATTTGGTATCAGAGCCAAGTCTATAGCTATGTCTGCCAACGACAACAAAAGCGTTCGTCCACCTTCCGACTATAGCACCTTCAAGAATCGTGAAGGAGCGTCTTCGGTAATGGAAGGACACTCCTCAACGAGGCCTCCATTCTTCACCGGTACCAACTACGGGTACTAGAAATACCGGATGGAAACTTTCCTCAGGAGTGCTTCACTATGGAGGACCACAATGAAGGAGTACGTCGAGCCCGCCGAAGAAGATTTCGAGAAGTGGACTCCCGCGGAGATCGCCGTGGAGGTAAGCAATGCCAAAGCAATGAACGCCTTGCAATGTGCCTTGGAACCCGAGGATTTCAACAAGATATGCACATGTAAGAGTGCATATCAAATATGGAACTCCATCCTCATATTGCATGAAGGGACAAGTAGGGTGAGAGACTCTAAACTCGTAGTAGTTAATAAAGATTACGAGTTATTTCATATGCTACAGGGTGAGAAGATGAAGGAGTATTATGCTCGCTTCGTTGACATCACAAACGAGTTGGAGGCTCTCGGTAAAACCTACACCCAAAAGGAGAAAGTCTCGAAGATTATCGATGGACTTCCTTCTTGTTGGGAGAAACGGACCTTCGCCATCGAGGAAGGTAATGATATGAAAACTTATACCGTTGTTCAACTAATGGGTACCTTAATGTCATATGAGGTACGCAAGGATAGCAAGTTGAAGTTGCAGGACAAGATGAAGCCCTACCTAAAGCAAGATGAGCCAAAGAAGAAGGCTATTGCTTTTAAGGCCGCTCCATCAACTTCCACATCAACCGATGCTGAAAACTCGGAAGACGAGTTGGACTTGGAGTCCATGGCACTCATGGCAAAGAAGTTCAACAGGTTCTTCCGGAAAAGTAACTATAAGAACAAAGCTAAATTTGGTTCTTCTAACGCCTCCTCTCCTTTGTGTTTCAAATGCAACAAGCCAGGACACATGAAAGCAGAGTGTCCTCAAAATAAGCAAAAGGAGAAGTGGAAGGCACCGAAGTTCGACAAGTCCAAGAAGTACAAGAAAGGGTACAAAAAGGGGCTTGTCGGGACATTCACCGACTCCGAGGATTCCTCAAGCAGAGAGTCAGACGATGAGCAAGTGGAGCAAGCACACATGTGCTTCATGGCAAGAGAGGAGCATGATCAAGGATCTTCCTCCTCCGATGATAACGACAACGAAGGCGATGAGGTAACCATGGATGACCTTAGAAATGCTAATGAGCAACTATGGTCTAAATACTCTAAATTAGTAAATAGATATACTAAGGTAAAAGATGATTTAGCTAGCATCCAAACCTCGCCTAAAACTATCATCACCAACAACGACACCGTTGTTGAAGAGTTGAAAAATGAGGTTGTTAATCTCAAGACTCAACTTGAACATGTTAGCATTGAAGATTCGGAGGAACACAAGATAGCGGATTTGACTTCTCAAAACTCGACTTTGAGTATTGAGAACGAGAATCTCAAATCTCGTGTTTATGTGCTCACATCGCAAGTATCCACTTTGGATGCTTCTATGCGTTCTCTCACCGAGAAATATGAGTGCACATTGGGCCGAATCAATGAATTCAATAAGGGTAAGGGCCATTTGGATAATATCCTAAATGACTTACCTCCGGCCAATCACCACATTGGTTTGGGGTATAAGTTGGGAAATTCATCCAAGTCGGCCACTACTTTTGTTAGGCCAACTTCCGATACTTCGACGAGTGGTAGCAAACACTCTATTGGTAGTTCAACTACCAATGGTGCTTCCACCTCGTACACACCCTCTTTTGGAAAGAAACCCACTTTGGGTGGACCTCCAAAGAAGGGTCATGCTTATATGTACACAAATACCATGCCATGTAGGAACACACGTCCTACTCCACCGGCTCACACATATGATGATTTCTATGCTACACGTTCACGGGCACGTGCACACCATGTGAGACACCCTCACGCACGTGTTCCTCCACATGCATATGTTCACCCACATCATCGTATGAATAATTATCCACATGCACCATTTCATCATGTTCCTTATGCCTATCCACGACATGCATCACGTAGAAATCAACAACGCATGCATGCACCCAATAGGATTAGGGCTCCCAAAATTTTCAAGATTTGGAGCCCAAAGGACACAAGCATGGATGAAAAACAAATCTACATGAATGATTATTTTATGAATGTAGTGGATAATGATAATTATGTGGGGAAGTCTAAGTCCAATTGGACTTGGCTTCCAAAGGTCTAATCTTTTGGACCCAATGACCTTGGGTACCATGATACGATATTGTCTATCTTTAGGTACTCAAGGAAAGGAAAAAGGAACGGAGCAACAAATTTAAACTTATCTCCAAGAGGAATTGGATACTCGATAGCGGGTGTTCAAAACACATGACGGGTGACGCTCAATTGCTCTCCGGAGTGGTGCCCATCGTAAATGGGAACCAGGTAGTCTTTGGAGGCAACGAGAGCGGAACCATCATAGGTGTTGGCAAAGTGGGTAATCCTTCTAAACCACTTATATGTGATGTTTACCTTGTTAAAGGATTAAACCACAATCTTATTTCAATAAGCCAACTTTGTGACAAAGGTTACAAAGTTAGCTTTGCGAAAGGAATGTGCCATATTTTAAGAAAAGATAATAATGAATTATTGTTTTTCGGCACACGCCATAAGGATATATATATCCTAGATCTTCCAAGATCACATGAACAATGTCTCATTGCCAACACAAGTGAACAACACTTATGGCATCGACGTTTTGGTCATGTGAACTTTGGAACACTATTTAAGCTTTCCAAGTTAAATTCTATTAGAGGCTTCCCTAAGCTTGTCTTTTAAAAGAAAAGCTTTTGTGACTCGTGTCAACGAGGCAAGCTTCCAAAATCTCCATTTAAACCTAAGAAAAGCATTTCCTCTAAGCGACCTCTAGAGCTATTACATCTAGATTTATTTGGGCCAACTAGAGTTGCTTCATTAGGTAATGCTAGATATGGACTTGTCATCGTTGATGACTTTTCTAGGTTTACTTGGGTACTTTCATTATGTAATAAAAATGAAGCTTTTGAAAACTTCACAATTTTTGTTAAGAAAGTACAAAATCTCATTGGAACCACCATTGTCACTATTCGTAGTGATCATGGAGGGGAATTTGAGAATGAGTCTTTTGAGACATTTTGTGATGAAGTTGGTATTACACACACCTTCTCTTTCCCTCGCGCACCTCCTCAAAATGGTGTTGTTGAGAGAAAGAATAGGACGCTAGTGGAGTGTGCTCACACTATGCTTGATGATAGCCAACTTGGCCATCAATTTTGGGCGGAAGCGGTACACACCGCTTGCTATGTGTTTAATAGAATACTTTTGAGGCCCGGCACTAAACAAACTTGTTATGAATTGTTGTTTGGTAGGTTGCCTCAAGTTAAACATTTTCGTGTTTTTGGTTCAAAATGTTTTATTAAAAACACGTATGGTAGTTTGGACAAATTCGATCCAAGATCCGATGAGGGGATTTTTGTTAGGTATTCCTCACGTAGCAAAGCCTACCGGATATACAAAAAACGAACCTCAACGATCGAGGAATCGCTTCATGTTTCATTTAATGAAGGATTTGTTCCAACTAGAATTACTTATGATGATGACTCCATGGATGTCTTATGTGATTCAATTGGTAATTCTAATTCTAATAATTCTATTGATTCTATTGAGACTAACCCAACTAATGAAGTTTTTGAGAATGTTCCTAGTGATCAAGGTATTCCCAAACCTCTTCATACTGTTCGTGACCATCCTCATGAGCAAGTCATTGGCAATATCCATGATAGTGTCAAGACGAGATCGCAAGTGAACTACTTCGCTCATTGTGCCTTTGCCTCCTCGATAGAGCCAAAGAATGTTAATGAAGCATGCAAAGATAGCGCTTGGATCCTTGCCATGGAAGAGGAACTCATTCAATTCGAGAGGAATGAGGTTTGGGAGCTTGTTCCATTGCCATCGAAGAACCACACCGTCATAGGGACAAAGTGGATCTTCAAGAACAAGACCGACGAAAACCAAGTCGTCGTCCGGAACAAAGCTCGGTTAGTAGCTCAAGGCTATCGGCAAGAGGAAGGTATTGATTTCGAAGAATCCTTCGCTCCGGTAGCTAGATTAGAATCAATTAGATTATTATTATCTTTTGCATGCCATAAGGATTTTAAATTATTTCAAATGGATGTTAAAAGTGTGTTTTAAACGGAGATGTTGTTGAGGAAGTTTATGTTTCTCAACCTCCAGGTTTTATAAATGAAAAATTTCCAAATCATGTTTTTAAACTTAAGAAAGCACTTTACGGTTTGAGACAAGCTCCTCGAGCTTGGTATGACCGCTTAAAGAATTTTCTTTTGGATTTGGGTTTTAAAATGGGAGAAGTTGATTCCACATTATTTGTTAAGTATTCGAATAATGATATAATTTTAGTTCAAATATATGTTGATGATATCATTTTCGGTGCTACTAACTTTGCTCTTTACGAAGAGTTTTCTAATGTGATGAAGGATCAATTTGAGATGAGCTACATGGGTGAGCTCAAGTATTTCTTAGGTCTCCAAATTCGCCAAATGGACGATGCAATCTTCATCCACCAAACGAAGTATACGGTGGAGTTGCTTAAGCGATTTGGAATGGAGAATGCCTCCGGGAAAAAGACTCCAATGAGCACGACTACGCATCTTGATAAGGATACGAGCGGTAAAGATGTAGACATTCGTCTATATCGAGGTATGATAGGTAGTTTACTATATCTTACCACAAGTAGGCCTGATATTATGTTTGCCGTATGTGTATGTGCTCGTTATCAGTCTCAACCTAAGGAGTCTCACTTAGTAGCGGTAAAACGTATTTTCCGTTATTTAAGTTACACACTTGATTTTGGATTACTTTATCCAAAATCTAGCACGTATGAGTTAATCTCATATAGTGACGCAGATTATGCGGGATGCAAATCCGACAGGAAAAGTACTAGTGGCACTTGCCATTTTATAGGAAATTCTCTTGTCTCTTGGTTTTCTAAGAAGCAGAATTCCGTATCACTTTCAACCACCGAGGCGGAATATATTGCCGCCGGTGCCGCGTGTGCTCAAGTTCTTTGGATGAGACACACTCTTAAAGACTTTGGTATAAACTGTGATACTTGCCCTATCATGGTGGACAACCACAGTGCAATATGTCTCTCCAAGAACCCGGTACACCATTCCCGTTCGAAACACATAGATGTCCGACACCATTTCTTAGATGATCATATTGCTAAAAAGGACATCATATTAGTGTACGTTGAAACCCAAAAGCAAATCGCCGATATTTTCACAAAACCTCTAAAGTAAGACTCCTTTGTGAGGTTACGTCGAGAATTGGGGATTATGGGTGAATCCGAGATTTAGGATTCATTTTTATTCAATATTCTTGCATGCTATTCTATTCGTTATATTTGTTCATGCTTGAAGTATTGAAATTTTCTGGATTTTTCGTTGAATTTTCGGAATTTATGCTCGATTTATGCGTAAACGTCAAATTTCAGATTTTCGATGTTTAATGGGGTAGTATAATGATTAATGAGAGTATTACGATGTTTCGTCAAAGTGCGATTAGGAGAGAAATCAAAATTTTAAAATTTTCAATTTTTGGACTCTCTTAGTCGGTCCAAGTTCATTGGCCGATCGACTAGATTCAGTTCTAGTCGGTCAGTGAATGAGCTTAGACCGACTAATTCTTGTCAGGAAATTTGGCTTCAGTTACTGTTTACAACTAGTCGGTTCAAGCTATTGACCGACCGACTAGATCGTGATCTAGTCGGTCAGTGATTGAACTGTGACCGACTAGTTGTGACGGGGGCTGTCTTGTCTTTTCGCATTCCGATCGATTAAAGCTCCATCCCGATCGACTTCTTTCTTCTTTAGTCGGTTCAAAATCTCTCTCCAACTCAAAAACCACATGCCCCTTCGACTTCCACCCTCTCCCACCGTCGACTCCGGCCATCTCTCCGGCCATCTTGCCCTTTTCCGGCCGTCGACCTCCTCCTAGGGTAAACCCCCCTCTCTTCCATCTCCTTCTAGGGTTCTTTCTCTAGGGTTCTTTTCCTAGGGTTAGGGTTATTTCGGCTAGGGTATCTAGGGGTTGCTTAGGGTCTCTTCGATTAGATCTCTAGTGTTTCGTGCTTTGTCTCGTCGTGCTAATGGCGAAGACAAGGATTCCGATCCGTCCTACGAGCCCTTTGCCTATGACCGTAGAGCCATCCCCTACGGATCCCGATCAACCCACGCAAACCCCTCCTAAACAACTATCGAAGACTACCCAACCCTCTTCGTCTTCGCCTCCTCTTAAGTGTAAGAGGACGGCGACAGCGAAGCCCCGATCTCAGCCCAAGACCAAGCCTATGTCTTTTCGTGCTCCCACTCCACCCGGTGCTTCGGATTCCGACACCGAGTATATACCTGAGACCGAGACCCATAGGGAGCCTACACCCCCTCCTAGGGTACCTGAGTCTAGCTCCCGACCCCGTACTTCCACTCGTATGCCTAAGGGAAAGGCTCCGATGCCGGTTGGCGGTGTCGATATTTCGTTGTGTCGCGACGACCCTATGTGTCTCGCGGCTTACAACCGTATCGAACACTGCCCACTGCTTCTGGAGCATTTCGTTCAGTTTAGTGACTTCCTTGGCCTCGCAGATCTTCTTTCGTCTTCCGGTCTTCTCGATTACCTTCGATATGACCCGAAGGTGAACCCACACCCTTACCCTCGACTAGTGAAGCTTTTCTATGCTAATAGGGTTCGTGGTCAGTACGACGAGACCCACTCGATTGCGACTACTTTCTTGGGGACTCCGATAGTCCTCACGGCAGAAATCTTAGGAGAGGTGTTGGGTATCTCCTCGTCTGGCCTTCTTCCTTCAGATATTTCCGTTGATGACATATCCTCTCTTGACCAGGTCGTCCTTTCTGAGATTTTCCACGAGATTCCTCCCGCTATGATTAGCGTCCCCTCTAAGTCCTTCAAGCCTAATGCCTGGGTCCTAAACCTAATTCTGAAGTCGTGCTTACTTCCTAAGTACGGCTCCTCCTCTTTGCCGTCCCAGCCTTTCTTGAAGTTGATCTATGCCATCTTTATGGGGAGCTCGATTAACTGGGCTCGGATTATACTCGATAAGATGGATGCTTTCGAGTGTATCCGCAAGTCCACGAAATCGGCCCATATCCCATTCCCGTGCTTGTTGACTCTTGTATTCCGTCACTTCCGTGTCACCTTGCCTCGTAACGATGAGCGCCCTCTCGATCCCCCCTGAACGTGACGGCCGTCAAGAAGTCTCTTGTGGCGCTCCGTCATGTTCAGAGGACGACCCCTGCTGCTTCAGCCTCTGCCTCAGCCTCTGCTGCTCCCTCCCTTACTCTTACCGACCTCGCACGTTCGATCAAACGTGTGGAGTCTCGGTATGCTCGCACTGAGGAGATTCTTTCTCGTATCGCTTCTCATCTGGGGATTGAGATTCCTCCGTCAGTTTCTGACAAGGACGAGGAGCTGGATGATGAGGAGATTCTCGAGCTTGCTCGTGCTACTGCTGCTCGTGCCCCTGAGGGTACTCCTGTTACTGCTGGTCCTTCTGGTGCTGCTGTTGCCTCTTCTACTGGTGACCCCGAGAGCACACCTGTTGCCACCATTCCTGCGGTGGATACTCCGACTGGTGCTCCCAAGGCCACTACCGTCGCTGCTCCAGAGATCGTCTCACCTGTCGTGCCTGAGATTTCTACTTCCGTCGCTCCCGTGGACACTTCAGCTGATCCGGTGACCACCTCCACTCCTGCAGAGCCTGTTGCTGCTGCAGATCCTTCCACTGCCTCTTGAGCTTCTTTGAGGCCTCTCCCGATGCACATTGGATGATTTTTCTAGGTGTGTGTGAGTGTTGGGTAGGATAGAGTGTGGTTCTGGATGATTTTGACATGTTGATGTATTTTGATGTATCTTCATATATTTTGGTGTATTTTGATGGTGATGTATGTTTTGTGACACCGTGATATTTGTGTGATATGATGTTGTATTTTGTGCCCCGATCGTTGGATCGATATTTTGTATGTCGGCGATGTATCATTTTGATGTACTCATGCCTTATATATATATATATACATCGATGTTGACATTTCATTCTCTTGTGCACATTATATTTTTTTTATGTCTCTGATGTTTGATATCGTCGCTCGACGATAATAACTTGGTTAAATAGAAATTTCTTCTATGGAAACATAGAATTGTTTTCCATGCACTAGATTAACCAAGAATGTTGATATTGGAGAGTATATTCCATAACTCAATCCGTAAAATTGATTTGAGTTTTGATGATTTTGTTTTTCGATTTTTGACTTTGGTCTCATTGACACGCCTTGATTTCATTCGTATTTTTCTTTGGTGTTATTTGGACCGTGGTCGTGTTCTACGACTCCCGTGCTTACATTTGAAGCCATTGTTGTTGTCGTTGATCTCCTCCCGCTCTTTTTGCTAATGCCAAAGGGGGAGAGATACAATAATAACGATGCGCTAAATGATAATTTAAAGCATTTTTCCAAGAATCTAATTTGCTGTGTTAGATTCAGGGGGAGTTAAGATATATAAATGGATTTTCAAATCCGATATTTCAATAATCGATTCTCATTTTATATACTTTACTCGTCTGCTTGATGCGTATTATTATTATTCATTTTGGAATTAACGTGTCATCAATGCAGGGGGAGTAAGTAAATTACATTTGAATCATTATTTTTGATTATTATTTATGTTGGTTTGTCATCACCAAAAGGGGGGAGAATGTTGGATATTGGACTCCCCGGATTTGGTTTTGGATGATGAACAAACATAAATATATTGTGAACTAACAATTTGTGAGCGTAGTTATGGAGATCGTCGCCAAATTCATATGAACATCTAAAGCGACGTCTCGAGACTTCTCAAAGCGCGTGATCGTATGCCTAAATCTTCGTTGAAGCTTATGGACCATTTTAGAAGTTATGAAGATTCGATTGAAGCTTTTGAAGACGGTATCGTCAAGTTTTATTTTTAGTCTTTTAAGCTTCTTTCGTAGAATGTTAAGCCTTGGGTAGGTCTTACGTTTTAATCTTCATAACGCTCCTATCTTAGAGCTAGGAACTTGTAAAAAGTCCATACAAACTTTCCCGAAGCATCGCGCTTCGATTCGCAACTTCTTGTGCATGTTAGTTGGTTCAAGAAGAAGAACCAACCGACTAGATGGTGATCTAGTCGGTCGGCAATGCTTCTTGGACCGACTAGTTTGCCTCCTTCAATTCTAGCTCAGTTACTGTTTACAGTTAGTCGGTCAAAGAAGGTTCACCGACCGACTAGTTTATGAACTAGTTGGTCAATGTTTCTTCTTGGACCGACTAGTTAAGCTTCTACTGTACATGCCAACTTATTGTTTATCGTTAGTCGGTCTATGTTCATTTGGCGACCAACTAGTTGATGAACTAGTCGGTCAACTTTTGTTCTTGGACCGACTAATTCAATTTGTACTCAGACTATTTGTTTTATCTCTTAGTCGGTCTAAGTTCATGCACCGACCGACTAGTTGTGAAACTAGTCGGTTGGCAAGTGTTCTTTGACCGACTAGTTCTGTTTGTCTGAACTTCGACCTATTCTATGTTCACCACTTAGTCGGTTCATGTTGTTTGACCGACCGACTAGTTGATGAACTAGTCGGTCGGTGGTTGTTCTTTGACCGACTAGTTTGGTTCAGAATAGAGCCATTGGAGAATTTAATGACTCGAATTTCTTTTTCTCTTTCCTCTATCCTATAAATACTTGGTGAGCTACATTCATTGCATCCAAGGCTGATTTTAAGAGAACTTTAGAGATCAAAGAGAAAGCATTCATTCCTCATTAAAGCTCATTCATTTCCATTCTTGAATCTCTTCTCACTCTTATTTCAAAAGAGAGATTCATTGATTGTGAGCCTTCCAAGCCAAGTGCTTGATCCTAGGTCACCATCAACCTCATAGCTCTCCATCGCTGATCTTCATCTTGGAGCTAGGGTTTGGTGCCTCTTCATCTTCCCCAAAATCCGTTTTGCCCTAAATCGTAAGTTTTACTCAAGGCATAGGATTTTGTCGGTAAGAATCTTTATTTCATTTACTTTGATATTGTAAGTTTCACTCTCGGTTGTGAGAGTGTGTTTGTGATCCCGGGTTGTGGGAGGCACAATTATCTTTTGTGTATGATTTGACTTGTGAAGGTTTTTCACAAGTATTTCATAGTGGAAATCTTGAGTTAGGGTGTCTAACTCGAGTATCCGGAGGGGATCCGGGTGTTTGGGACGTAGGATCACCGGGAACAAGTCGGGGAGACTTGGGTGGATCCGAACCCAGTAATATTGCTTGTTTGCGATTGTTTGTATTTATTGTCGATTATTTACTATTCCGCATTTCCGCATTAATTGGTAGAGTTTGCAAGGTAATTAGGAATTAGCCTCTTAATTATTTTAAAGTACTATTCACCCCCCTCTAGTACTTGTGCAGTAGCTTAGCAGGGCATTACAGGGGCGACGTGATGATGAGGGTGAAGGTTCGGTTTCTAGTCCTAGCAAAAAGAGTAAGCTGTGAACTGCGAAGGGGTCGAAAACCCCAATTTGGCAGTGGGACCATGACATGTCCCTCATTCCTTTTCTTACTGACCAGGCAAGGCAAGGCAATAAGGCTGATAAGACATTCAAACCTACTGCCTTCAACCAAGCACCTGCCCACATAAATTTTGTTTTGGCACTTCCTACACAAGCACCAATGTCAGAAATCATATGAAAGGGTTGCAACGGTGCCTGACCGATGTGTCAACTTGCCTCTAGATAAGTGGTGCTAGATGGTGTCCAATTAAGCAGATGATAGTGTTGGATGAAGAAGTGTATGCACCATGGGCCAGTGTATTCACTTCTACTTTTAAGTGCACATGAAAATATTGATCACATTTATGAATATAAACGGCCTAATATATATGGAAATTTTCGTGCAGACTAACCCTAGGTTGAAACCATATGTTAATCAACTGTCACCTTGGCTTGATGATTTGTATATCGTCATAGGATATTACGAGGTCAAGGGGGTTTTTCGTAAGTCCACATTCCATCCATTTGACCCCCTAGCAGATGCAGTCGATGGGGAAGATTCAAGTCAGGCCCGTACCCCGCAAGCTGATATCCTCCATGACATCCCACTGGCAGGATCGACGGGGAATTTTCAGGTCGGGCCTAGCATTGCTACCCCTCCCTCTGTGGAGAGGAAGAAAACTCGTCGACGGGGTACAAACGAAGTCCAAGATAGGATGGATAGGCTGGTTGAGACAGTAGAGAAGGTTGCCATGGCAATTTCTACCTCTCATGCCCACTGGACAAAAGACCTAGCCGATACGGTGTATGCATACGTCAAGTATCCATCAACGTTGTTGGATGTAGTTTATGATTATCTTGAAGAAAATGAGCGTGAAGGACGCAAGTTTGTGGCTAAGCCCGATGAGTCACGTAGGAGAATATTGAAGCATAAAATTGTGATGATTCAAAGGGCTAGGGAGGAAGAAGGTGTAGGTGGTGATGGCGATGATGAACAATTTGACTTGGATTGATGTTCCATGTATATGGGTGAAGGAGAAGGAGTGTTATTGTTGTGGTAGGAAGATGTGGATGAAAGTGAATGAAGAAGATGCTTGCTTGGTGTATAATGCAGTGTTCTGTATCATTACTGTTGTTGTACTGAACTTGGGTAGGTGTTGAGATCATCCCCAAAACTGTTGTGGTGAGACCTATGTATCATGTATTTGTGTATCCTTATTATATAAGTCTGTGTATTTCAGTTTTTATGTTGGTGGGGTTTATATTTTTGTTTTACAGCAACATCGCATAGGCTATGGTTTTAGAAGCTTTTTATATTGAACTTGCTGGCGGAGCAGCAGAATTATTTCGAGGTTTTGCATTGGCTGGAGTAGTTTTTGATACCTGACACCATAATTTTGAGGTTTTGGCGGTGCCCTACTGCTTAATAGAAAATGGTGTATTGCATTATTTCGCTCTATATATAAGTTGTTCTTACCAAACTAAGAAGCTACAGTTTAATTTAGTTTTAGAAAAATCTGATATATTTTGAGAAGTTGCCTATCTAATATGCATAAGCAGTATATGTTTCAGTGATCTGTAATTAAATACATATGCATATGCATGGGTATCTTTGGAATAATCTAATGCTGACGAATACGTTTGGGGTAGTCTCTTTAATAGTGTAAAATGAATAATTACAAAATCTCTCAAAACATCAGTTCATATGCAATAATAAATTTCAGAACAATTTCATATCTATATTTTTTGGCATAGACTAAATGCATTAATCAAAGTAAGTTCTTAGTACACCAATACATTTATTATCCAAACATTCTTATTCCGAAGTTTACAAAAGATAACAAAGTGAATTGTTGCACACACACAAAAAAGTAAGTTCCATGTGAATTATCCAAATGAACACTATTGTTCCATGCACTTAATACTTTCAGAATACATAACAGTCATGTCCAAATTAAATGTGCCCTAACATATAATAAAAAGTTAGATTAGTAATTCAGTTTTGAGATATGTTGGGGTTAACTCCCTAACTCAGAAGGCATGATGCATATACATTGCATTGGCTGGAGTAGTTCCATTCTTGCGTTTTGCTTACTTTCTGGGAGTCAGATTAAGACATATATCTGGACTTTGAGTATACTCAGTTCAGATATAATTTCATGTTCCATTCATGCATTTTGATTCCTTTCATATTCCGTTCTTGCATTTTTTGATAACTGACATGCTTTGTTTTTCAGTATACTTCTTTTCTGTTGATAACTAACATATATCTGGGCATACTGCATTTTTTGATAACTGACATATATCTGGGCATACTGCTTTTCTTTTAGTCTATACAACTGCTGATTGTACAATGTTGAAACAATATACTTGGTTTCTATGTGCATCCTATTGGCAGTCCCTATAAACAAAATGTCTGTGTTGGTTGGGTTTTTTATTTGGATTATTTTTATATATCCCAATGATGAATACATGATGTTTACTTGCTTGAGTTTCCTTGGATGTTTTCTTCATATGTATTGGTGATGGTATTTGTTGGATTTTTTATTGGATTTTTACTTTATATGGTTTTCTTCATATGGCCCAATGATGAAAAAAAAGTAATAGAGTACATGGTTACTTTATACTCCCAAGTACGTGGAAGGCTGGCTTGAGGGTTTCTATTCCCCAAGTTGCATGATTTCCTAATTTTGGATGTTCCAACTTTTTACTGCAACTCTTACTTTGCTACCTATTTCATTTGGAATTCCATTCCATTCTAGGCCACTGTGATTCTGTGATACCTATTGCAGGCCAAGTTCTATGAAATGTCTTGAGGGTTCCTTCATTATCATTATTATTGGACTTGCATGCCAAGTAATATGCCTAAGTTGATTCTCACATTTGTTACTTCTTGCATTCTGTGATGCATTCTTCCATTTTGATATTGGGAATACATGCATACTGTGATCCATTGTGACTACTTTCAATTTTTCCTGTCATTCTTGATTGGCTTGTCATTCTTAGCTCTGTCATTCTGGATTGGGTGCTTACTCATTATCTGAATTGTGTGACTTGTGTTCCATTATGACTCTAATTTATATCATGTTAACTTGGGTAGGAAATGTGGGAGCAACTGCCAGCAACCACATTTGGAAAATGATATATCATCTTTTTCTGAGGGCTATATATATACACCAAAATGCTCTGTTTATTTTATGTTGTTCTTGCTGCAGCACTTCTTTAGGAAAGTTAATGTGATTACTCTCATTATTATGTTGGATTTTGGGTGATGACTCTCAAGCTGGATTTTCGATTTTGGATTTTGGATACCAAACATTATGAATTGGGTGCTTACTCTCATGGCAGCAATGCAAATGTGGAAATTGGAATTTGGTATTTGTGTTGGAATTTGTTACATGTTTGAAGATAGGTTTGAAACCTGACACCATAATTTATTACATGTTGGATTATATTTTTTGATACCTGACACCAACCCAAATTTTTGATACCTTACACCATAATTTTTGTTACATGCCTTCCTAATTTTTTCTGAACTTTGTTGAAACATGGTTGAAACAATTGGGTAGTATTGTGATGGGTTCTAAATTGAAAAATTATGGAAACATTTTATGATACATGTTGGTGCCTTCAGTTGGTTGTAGCTTATTGAAACACCATAATTTTTTTTGCTAGTGCTTGCAGCTTATCTTCAATCTCATTATATTGGTTCATTCAGTTGGCTTAATTGATGAATTTGAGATCACAGACCCATGCATTTGCTTTATTTGTTGTGTTGGGGTCTAAATGCAATCTCCTGACAGTTTGAATAATACATGTTGCTCTTTGAGTAATACATGTTCATAGTATTAGCAGTTCACAGTATCACATGTTGCTTTTGCTCTTTGTTGCTCTTTGAGTAATATCAGTTATGTTATTCTAGACACTACCATACATGCTATGTTATTCTGGAGTTTGTTCATTCATATCATTTCTGAAATTTGCGTATACTATGGATTAGTTCTGCACATTTCTCAACTTTGCCTATATCCCCTAGTATATAAGCTGCATCTCCTTTACTCAGAAGCAAATACCTTTGATTCAGACATTTCAGTCTATGTGTTTGTGATACCTGATATGCTTTATTTGCCTAGTCTATAGGCTACATCTCCATTTCAATTCAATGTGTTTGGATTATTTTGGCTGGAGCATTTCATGATACCATACATGATTTGTTTCTCTGGACTGTGTGCTATCAGATCACAAAATTTATATGTTCCCAGATTTCTCCTATCAGTTCCCAGAATTACTGTGTTTGTGCTCTCAGTTCCCAGAATTTATGGACTTTGAGTCAAATTTTTCTGGACTTTCTGGACTTTGATACATGTTGGATATAGTCCTATGATGAATGCATGTTGCCCTATGATGAATACATGTTCCCAGAATTTCCCTTGCTTGAAAACTCTGATGACCTCTGCAAAATGTTTTTTCTTGGCCTTTTCTTGTATATGGTTTTCTTCAAATAGTCATAGCCCAATGATGAAAACAATTAATTGAGTTCATGGTTCCTTTATATTTCCCAGTACGTGGAAGGCTGGCTTGAGGGTTCATGTATTCCCCAAGTTGCATGATTTCATAACATATGTCAGTCCAACTATTTACTGCAACTCTTACTTTGATACCTATTGCATTTGGAATTCAATTCCATTCTAGTCCACTGTGAATCTGTGATACCTAATGCATTTAATTCTCTTATTTGTTACTACTTGCTTTCTGGGATGCATTCTTCCATTTTTGATACAGTGAATACTTGAATTTTGCAAACACATTGTGAAAAAATTCGAAATTTTTTCATGTCATTCATTATTTGCAATGTCATGCTTAGCTCTGTCATTCGAGAATGGGGGCTTACTTTTTATCTGAATTGCATGACTTGTGTTCCATTGCGACTCTATTTTATATCATGTTAACTTGGGTAGGAAATGAGGGAGCTGCTGCCAGCAACCACGTTTGGAAAATGATAAATCGTCTGTTTCTGAGGGCAATTTATTGACCAATATACTGTGTTTATTTTACTATTGGGTTTTTGCGTTTTCTATGCTACGGTATTTGAATTTTTTCTGACTGCTTATTTTTCCTAGGTGATGCCACCATACATGTTTTGATATCTCTACGTAGATACGCATTTAAACCAAGTTTTCTCCATTTACATATCTTGTCTTCGAAAATTATTATTTGTTAATTGTGTTTCTTTGTTTGCTTGTCTAGGTACATATGAGTTTCGGATCGAGCGGTTCTAGTCGGTCCCGACCATGGGATGCGCCTCATGATGAGTTGGAGTCAGATGACACTGACTGCAGGCATTACCAATGTGGTCTGCTTGTGCCGAGGCAGACTTCATGGACAAGGAGCAACCTGTAGTGCCCTGTGGTAAGCTACTGCACATGTACTAGAGGGGGGGTGAATAGTACTTTAAATAATTAAGAGAGTTATTCCTAACTATTGTGCAATGAACAAACGACAATGCGGAATAAACAACAATCAACAAGAATTAAACATACGCAAACAAAACATGTAACGGGTTCGGATCCACCCAAGTCTCCCCGACTTGTTCCCGGTGATCCTACGTCCCAACCACCCGGATCCCCTCCGGATACTTCAGTTAGAAACCCTAACTCAAGATTTAGCACTATGAAATTCTTGTGAAAAACCTTCACAAGACCAAATCATACAAATGACATGTGACTCCCACAAACTGGGATCACACCCTCTCTCACAATCGAGAGACACAATTCAAATAACGATTGAAATGAAATATGAAACACTTACCACAAAATCATATGCCTTGAGTATAACTTACCAAATTAGGGCAAAGATGGATTTTGGGGAAGCAGATGTCACCAAACCCTAGCTTCAAGAAGATGACCAGCAATGGAAGCCTAGGGTGGAGTTGATAACCTAGAATCAAGCTCTTGGCTTGAGAAGCTCACAATGGAGAGAATCTCTCTTGAGGAATTAGGGCTTAAGGTGTTGAGGGAGAGATTCTTGTGAGGGAGAGATTCTTGTGAGGGAGAGAGAGCTTTGAAATAGATTGGGAGAGCACTTCTCTTAGGTCTGAAATTGCTTGGATAATGGACCTCTTGCATTGCATCAAACGAATTAGGTTTGTATTTATAGAGGCAAGAAAAATCGTGCTCAAAAGATTCCCAACGGTCATATTTATGAAGCACTTAGTCGGTCTAAGAAGGATCACTGACCGACTAGATTTCCATCTAGTCGGTCGGTGATTCTTCATGAACCGACTAACAGCAGAACAGCCAAAAGGTCGAAGGACAGGAGATGACAACTAGTCGGTCTAAGAAGACTTGCCGACCGACTAGTTTCACAACTAGTCGGTCGGTGAGTGATCTTTGACCGACTAACAGTCGAAATAGAATAGGCTGACATCAAGATGACTTAGTCGGTTTAAGAACAAATGCTGACCGACTATTTTCTCAACTAGTCGGTCGACAAACGTTCTTTGACCGACTAACTCGAAACAGTAGCTCAGGCTGTACAGATGCAATGATAACTAGTCGGTCTGAGAAGGACTCCTGACCGACTAGATCGTCATCTAGTCGGTCGGTGAACCTTCTTTGACCGATTAATTGATCAACAGGGAATGAGCTGAATTGAGCAAGGCATCTAGTCGGTTCATGTAGAGTTGCCGACCGACTAGATCGTCATCTAGTCGGTTGGTGCTTCTACTTGAACCAACTAACATGCACTAGAAGCCGAGGGAAGAAGCGATAGGCTTCGGGAAAGTTTCTAATGGCTTCTATGATAATCCTAGCTCTAAGATATGAGCGAAATGAAGATTATAAAGTAAGTCCTACTCAAGGCTTAACATTCTAATCTATGAAGCTAGAAGACAATAAATAATACATTGACGAACCGTCTTCAAAGCTTCAATCTTCATTCTTGACTTCAATCATACTCCTTGAGCTTCAACGAAGCTTCAGGCACACGATCACGTGTATTGAGAAGTCTTGAGACGTCGCTTTTGATATACGTGTTCTTTTGGCGACGATCTCCATAACTGCGCTCACAAAAAGTTAGTACACGATATTTATGTTTGCTCATCATCCAAAACCAAATCCGGGGAATCAATACTCAACATTCTCCCCCTTTTTGGTGATGACAAACCAACATAAATAATAATCAATAATAATGATTCAAAAGAAATTTACTTACTCCCCCTGCATTGATGACACGTTAGTCTCGTATTAAATATTAATCATACGCATCAAGCAGAAGAGGGAAATATGAAATATGAACCAATTATTGACATATAGGATCTAAATCCATTTTTATATCTTCACTCCCCCTGAATCTAACATATCAAATTAGATTCACGGTAAATTGCGTTGAATTATCATTAGCACATTGTCATTATTATATCTCTCCCCCTTTGGCATTATCAAAAAGAGCGGGAGGAGATCAAAGATTTCAATGGCTAAGAAATTAAAGCAAGAGAGTCTAAGAATACGACCACGGTCCAAATTGTTAGGGAATTGGCGGTCCCTTAGGGCACAAAAACTCTATGCCCGTCCTAAGTCGGACGGAACATAGACACAAAAATCATTTGCAGCGGAAGAAAAACTAGTTAATCTAAATTAACATGCAGTTAAAACTATTTTTAACTTAGCCCTAAGGGCCAAGACCCTATGCCAAGAACTATGCCGACTTGGGATGGATCTGACCATCCCAAGAAGGATCTAGCCTACTGCGATTAAACTAAACTAATGCTAATAAAATACTTTAACCACATACCCAGAATCTCAGCCCTGGAGCAGGCGAGATGTTCCGCGCCGTCTTCCGAGCTGCTCCCGTCCCACGCCGAGCCGCTCCTTGAACCGCTCCCCGAACCGCTCCTCGAACCGCTCCGCATCCCGAGGCGATCAATCCCCGTGCCGCCGAGCCAACCACGCGCCGAAGAAAGTTTCACGCGAGTGAAACCTCCGCCAAGATTTCAGATCCAGAATCCGAACTCCTTTGTGGCTTTGCTAGAGCCCGCAGGAGTAAGGCGGAAATTTAGGGAGAAGAGAAATTATTAATTTAAGCTTAGATCCGAGCGTGCTCCAACATTTACGAGAGCCGCTCAGATCTAGAGCTTGGGACGAGTTTTGAGAAAGGGGGAGACCCCTATTTATATAGGCGGCGGACTCTCCCCTTTTCTCAAAATCCGATGTGGGACTAAACAATGGGTTAATTTAAAATCAAGTTAGTTTGCACTTCACAAAGTGGAAACTTCCGTGAATTTTAACTCACTCACCGTTGAGCTTCAGGATTGATACAACCTATCAATACGACAAGCGTTCAACGGTGAACGCATAGGAAAAAACCGTTCGTCAATCGGAGTTCGTTTGACCCTCCAATTGAGTGTCCAAAGTTCAGCCAAAACCCCACCTAAAGCACAAAACCCAGCCGTCAAGAAATTCTGCCTAGGGTTCGCAACCCTAGTCGTGTGGGGCCCACCAGGGGCCCCACTGCATTGACCTGTGCGCGCAGCCCGAGCCAGGCACGTGCAGCGCACGCGCCCCGAGGCGCGTGCGCTGCACGCGCCTGTCTGGGCGCGTGCGCTGCACGCGCCCAGCTGGCGCGTGCGCCCACGCCTGGCGGGCGCCCGCGTCAGCGGGTGGGCCCGCTGACGCGGGCGTCAGCCTACGTCAGCAGGCTGACGCACGCGTCAGCGGGCCCCCCTTTGTTGGGTCTGGGTTTATTTAATCAGTCCCTTTGGGCTGATGGGCTTTGGGGTTTACACTTTTTGGCCATAACTATTATGTTTGGCGTCCGATTTGGACGCCGTTCGAACCTGGGTCTAGACCGGGACATTCCCGTCTTACCCGTGAACTTTTCCTTGCGTTTATTTTATTAAATATTGTATTAAACAATTTAATACACATTTAATCGCTTTTGCATCAAATGCAAAATAGTCCCTATCTAAGCTTAAATTATCATATTGCATCAAATGCAATTATCTCTTCTTTTGCATCAAATACAAATATTCTCCCTAACTATTTTCTACCTATTACTAGACGAAGCATTGCACTCTGTGTGAGACCCTACAGCCTGACCCTTACAACAGGTTGGGCTCGAAGCCCTATACGGCAGTGACCACGAGCAGTGGTTGCCGTCCCTGCTTCAGGAATCATCATTATGTGGTTAACTCATTGACATGAGTATTGTCGGGACCACCTGACTGTTTCCGTGATGAATTCCGCAGTTATAGTCTCTTCGTCTTAAATATGTCGTGTAGATCAAGTCTGGGGTACGGTCAAACTATCAACCCCAATAACTTGACTCCGGTTAGTTTCTATCGATCTTTAGTCAATTGATGTTGGACTTCTTCCAACATACTCTGCGCAGAGTTTTTACTAAAGACCGAACTAACTCTACGACACTAACTCCCATTGACCGGGAGAGACGAATCCTCTCTTGGTCATTACTCGCCTCGTACGTTTCAAGTGACACCCAATCAAAAGACCTTTCGACAGGCCTTGCCTCGAAGCTAGGTCAGTTGATCTAAGTGGCACCGTTCACGCACAGGTCCGTCAAAATGACCTCAAGTCAAAAGACCAACTATCCTATCATCACTCAGAGTTATCACTGACAGATTGGTCAATATAACCATATGATAACTCTAGTGGATCGTTCAGTGAACTCATTCTAATGAGCACCTGTGTCTCGTCTTCGACTTCGCCAAGTCAAGCGATCATGAGATCATCGCCACCGCTAAACGGTGAAGACTAAGACACAATGGTCTATCCGATATTTCGATATCCTTGTCTCGAAACATCTACGACCACGAACCATTTTAGACTTATGCTACAGACGGTCAAACGTTTCTCCATGATCGAGATACTCATCTCGATACCCGTTTGACCTTGCATAAAGTCTCAGGACTTTACCTAAGTTGATATCTAATGTTGACTACATTACAATGTGACTTAGATAAATTATTACCAAACAGCTTACTGTTATTTCGAACAAGATGTTTGTGCTATTCACACAGGAATAAATGCCTCGAGGGCACCATATTCCTACATCTCCCACTTGCACTCAGGCCCATTTATCTCGATATCTAATATCGTTTTTACACATAAGTTTTCCCGACTTCATGTGATAGAGCCTTCGTGAGTGGATCTGCTAAAACCGTCTACACTATAGACTTAAGGGGTTTCTATGTTTATGTTAGACCAACCATTTGAATCTCATTCAAATAATTCATTTGGTCTGTCGGAATCTATAATATTTTATTTCCCTGGATCTTATCCAGTTCATCGTACCTTACGATAATAATTTTAAATTAGTTATTGGTCATTTCAAATGGCTCATATCTATTTCTGATAAAGTATCAAGCCTTTTGATAACTTTGTCAAAATAAAGGATCCATCCCTTTGATGTCTCGCATGTAATTTATACGCTCCCACTGACCTTGAAAACTATCCGACTAATTCATATAAGTTGGTTCGTCTAAATCATATTTAGAAAAACGAACTTATAAGTGAATGCACAAATTTTCATGGTTAACTTAAGCGTTTTACATCGGCTTTGGTCCGAGTAGATCTGTACACATCTGTTGGCGAAACCGGTTTCATCATAATCCGTTTTAAAGAAATTAGGATGAAGACCGTTCCCGTCCAATATTATTGTACTTCACTATTCTCTTTTCTGCACCAATCTTTCAACTTAAAGATTTACTTGCAGAAAGTGAGGAAACATTTTCCTTGGGCACGTAAACTAAATTCTTAAATTTATTTACGCACATGGACCTGCATCAAGTTTTAAATCGGAGTTATTACTCCGAATTTCATCCTAGAAGTTGACTAAGTCATCATCAGTTATGATGTCTAACTCGACAATTCGTCTCACGAGATTCGAGTATTTTTACAACTTCCTTACAATTGATTTATTGAATATATTATTGATAATGTCCTCATAGAACATTATCAAAACCTAGGCATTACTATCTGGGACTTAACCCAGAGGGAAGAGTTAACTCAGAGTCACTTATTTATGGATCGCACCAAGTCTAACTAAGTGTGATTCATACCTTTTAACACACCGATGTGTTAACAGACTTGATCTGAGAGAAAATCACATTTTCTTTTAATTTCACAAGATTTTATTTAGCTAAGTATTTGACCATTCGATCTAATCGAATCAGTTTAATACTTTCGTCATTTCGTTCTTTATTTTATCAGACTTGTGTTTCATCAAGAACACGTGTCTTAATAAAATATACGAATAACTTATTTTGGTTAATCTAGACTCGGGTACATCAGTATGTGCAAGACTGAGTTCGACAACTCATTCTCCCACTGTCTCACAGATGGGTTTCGGCCATTGTATCTAAGAGGCTAAGACTCACAAGTGTCCGTAGACTTCATAATACGAGAGGTCAGACCCCTCTTTATGTGACTTGTGAAGCTTAATCTCTTGATACGGCCTAGTCTAATTTTACCATATAAGTTTGCTACTATCTTGTGTATTTATATATTAACATTTAATATATCTATGGTTATTACAAAATTACTTAACACAAAACATTACTTTAGAAGCAATGTGACGACATTCGTCAAAATGTGTTAAACGTCTTTTGTATAACAATTTATTCTGAAATCGTGACATCAAAATATGTCACATTTTCATTTCCTCCTACTTATGCCTTTACTAATGATAAATTAAACTATTTAACTCGATTGACTTTCCGGAGTGCCTTCTTCCTTTTCTAAATCACATTTAGATATCAACATAAATAAATAGCTATGCAAGCAACTTATGTATCCAAACGCTTGAGCTTTGCAATCTTGAGTGTAGCTCAAGAAGTTGCTTGTCTCAAGATCTGGTTGGGATACATAGTCTTGCATCGCTCATGCACTCGTATTCGACTCAAACGGTTTAATCGAATTCTCGAACTTTGCGGATCAAAATTGTTTGTCCATACAACCTTGAGGGTAGCTCGACAAGTTGTAGGGAGAAACATACTTTGAATGTCCTATATGTTCAAGCTGCCTCATATAGAGACGAGTGACATGCAGCTTTAATTTATTTGTTGGACCCAGAACTTAATGAAATCATATTTCTTAAGTCTGTTCTTTAGAAGGTCATTTAATGTCAACGAGAATATAGTTTTTATTCTATCAATTAGAATTTAACTTGATATTCAATTAATCAACTTTTGACCAATTAACTTATTAAAATATTATATACTGATTCCTTCGGTAAACATAGTCTTGCCCTAGTTTTAGCATATGTTCAATATTAAATATAGGTAGATTGGCTTTTATCTATCTATACCCTCCCACTAATTTTACGAACGTTTTAAAGCTTAATAACGAACGATTTTATCGAATTAAAATTAATGGGTAAGAGTTCCAATCACCTTGAGTCTAAACAACCTTGAGTGTAGCTCAACAAGTTGATTGACTCTGCGATCGGAAGATGACTCTTCATCGATCATATCGGATATGACTCTCTTAATCGGTTTTTTGCCCCTAGCCATTCGTGATCATGAGTGTGCTCATCCAAATCACAATGTCTAGTCTAGTCGGACCCTTATTTTCATGTCTAGCCTGACTTGCCCCTCAGCTCGGTGTATGCACGACACGTCGGTTTGGGTCAGGTCTTAGACTACATCTAGTCAGACTACATCGTTGACTTAACTTACGCCGGCGCTCGGGGTACGAGACGACGGTTAGGGTTAGTCAAGATTTCATCTTATGTATTTAAGGAGTTGGTTTCTACAGGGTTGCCATGTCACAGCTTGAGTGTATCTCAACAACTGTAACACAGGCCCTATAGTTGCTAACCCCTAAAACAAGGAGGGCTACGGCTAATCTTGAAAAAGATCATTAACGTATTTGACTTAGATATAGTCCAGGGTGTCATACAATCATGATTCGCGACATTGCGGTCCAGCGGAACTCAGCCAGGGAATTGACTAAGCCAGGATCACTACCCCTTGGACTAGCAAGGGTTGACCCAGAACTCTTAGCCAAGCACATTGACTGGATCATGGTCCATTGAATGAAGCTTGTCATTTTTGTATGTATGCCATAGACTAAACAGCTTTTATTAACAACTAATTAATCCTATCAACTAGTTGAATCCTTAAATTCAAAATTTTTAGGATTTGTTTAATAACTTTTATTAAGGTCCTTATCAACTATAAGGTTCACGTGCTACCCTAATCGTTATTAGGATTTTAATAAATTTTATTAACAACGCTAGAAGCGAAGTCCTTTAATGAAAATTAATTATAACAATTAGAATTTAAAAATCATTTAAAGGACTACCCTAATCAGGAATTAGGTCTTAATATTGTTGTTAATGATTTATTAAAACATAGCATGTCATTAAAATTTAAGTAATAAATTTTAATCATTTTTAATGGCTAACCTAAAGGGTTGTCTTGTGTTATCAAATAAGGGACAAGATAAACAAGCCATTAAAATAAAGCTACACTAATTTATCGCATAAAGATAGTGCACAACTATTTAACATTTAAATATACTAAGTTTATCGCATAAACAATTTTTGCATGCAAACATAAATTTAACAATTAAATTTAAAATATGATTTTGAAATTATTTTATTTTTATCTCATAAAAACTTAATTTTAAAATCATAAATTTGCATGCTACTTAAAAAAAAATTTATCGCATAAAAATTTTAATCTTTAAAATCAGTTTTAAAATTATCTCATAAAATTAAAACATCATTTTAAAAACTTTCAAGCTTAAAAATTTATCAAATAAAAATTTTAGGCAATTTAAACTTATCGCATAAATTTTAAAAGATTTAAAATTGGTTTTAAAAATTATCACATAAATTTTAAAATGTCATTTTAAAAAATTTCCATGTTCAAAATTTATCAAAAAGATTTTTTTGAACATCTAAAACATTTTTAAAATATTATCTCATAACTTTAAAAACTTTTGAAAGTATTTAAAAGCATTAACACGTTTAATCAAATCGCAGTACCTAGATTGCTACGCAAACCTAGGCTCTGATACCACTGTTGGGGAATTGGCGGTCCCTTAGGGCACAAAAACTCTATGCCCGTCCTAAGTCGGACGGAACATAGACACAAAAATCATTTGCAGCGGAAGAAAAACTAGTTAATCTAAATTAACATGCAGTTAAAACTATTTTTAACTTAGCCCTAAGGGCCAAGACCCTATGCCAAGATCTATGCCGACTTGGGATGGATCTGACCATCCCAAGAAGGATCTAGCCTACTGCGATTAAACTAAACTAATGCTAATAAAATACTTTAACCACATACCCGGAATCTCAGCCCTGGAGCAGGCGAGATGTTCCGCGCCGTCTTCCGAGCTGCTCCCGTCCCACGCCGAGCCGCTCCTTGAACCGCTCCCCGAACCGCTCCTCGAACCGCTCCGCATCCCGAGGCGATCAATCCCCGTGCCGCCGAGCCAACCACGCGCCGAAGAAAGTTTCACGCGAGTGAAACCTCCGCCAAGATTTCAGATCCAGAATCCGAACTCCTTTGTGGCTTTGCTAGAGCCGGCAGGAGTAAGGCAGAAATTTAGGGAGAAGAGAAATTATTAATTTAAGCTTAGATCCGAGCGTGCTCCAACATTTACGAGAGCCGCTCAGATCTAGAGCTTGGGACGAGTTTTGAGAAAGGGGGGAGACCCCTATTTATATAGGCGGCGGACTCTCCCCTTTTCTCAAAATCCGATGTGGGACTAAACAATGGGTTAATTTAAAATCAAGTTAGTTTGCACTTCACAAAGTGCAAACTTCCGTGAATTTTAACTCACTCACCGTTGAGCTTCAGGATTGATACAACCTATCAATACGACAAGCGTTCAACGGTGAACGCATAGGAAAAAACCGTTCGTCAATCGGAGTTCGTTTGACCCTCCAATTGAGTGTCCAAAGTTCAGCCAAAACCCCACCTAAAGCACAAAACCCAGCCGTCAAGAAATTCTGCCTAGGGTTCGCAACCCTAGGCGTGTGGGGCCCACCAGGGGCCCCACTGCATTGACCTGCGCGCGCAGCCCGAGCCAGGCACGTGCGCCCGCGCCTGGCGGGCGCCCGCGTCAGCGGGTGGGCCCGCTGACGCGGGCGTCAGCCTGAGTCAGCAGGCTGACGCACGCGTCAGCGGGCCCCCCTTTGTTGGGTCTGGGTTTATTTAATCAGTCCCTTTGGGCTGATGGGCTTTGGGGTTTACACTGTTTTGGCCATAACTATTATGTTTGGCGTCCGATTTGGACGCCGTTCGAACCTGGGTCTAGACCGGGACATTCCCGTCTTACCCGTGAACTTTTCCTTGCGTTTATTTTATTAAATATTGTATTAAACAATTTAATACACATTTAATCGCTTTTGCATCAAATGCAAAATAGTCCCTATCTAAGCTTAAATTATCATATTGCATCAAATGCAATTATCTCTTCTTTTGCATCAAATACAAATATTCTCCCTAACTATTTTCTACCTATTACTAGACGAAGCATTGCACTCTGTGTGAGACCCTACAGCCTGACCCTTACAACAGGTTGGGCTCGAAGCCCTATACGGCAGTGACCACGAGCAGTGGTTGCCGTCCCTGCTTCAGGAATCATCATTATGTGGTTAACTCATTGACATGAGTATTGTCGGGACCACCTGACTGTTTCCGTGATGAATTCCGCAGTTATAGTCTCTTCGTCTTAAATATGTCGTGTAGATCAAGTCTGGGGTACGGTCAAACTGTCAACCCCAATAACTTGACTCCGGTTAGTTTCTATCGATCTTTAGTCAACTGATGTTGGACTTCTTCCAACATACTCTGCGCAGAGTTTTTACTAAAGACCGAACTAACTCTACGACACTAACTCCCATTGACCGGGAGAGACGAATCCTCTCTTGGTCATTACTCGCCTCGTACGTTTCAAGTGACACCCAATCAAAAGACCTTTCGACAGGCCTTGCCTCGAAGCTAGGTCAGTTGATCTAAGTGGCACCGTTCACGCACAGGTCCGTCAAAATGACCTCAAGTCAAAAGACCAACTATCCTATCATCACTCAGAGTTATCACTGACAGATTGGTCAATATAACCATATGATAACTCTAGTGGATCGTTCAGTGAACTCATTCTAATGAGCACCTGTGTCTCGTCTTCGACTTCGCCAAGTCAAGCGATCATGAGATCATCGCCACCGCTAAACGGTGAAGACTAAGACACAATGGTCTATCCGATATTTCGATATCCTTGTCTCGAAACATCTACGACCACGAACCATTTTAGACTTATGCTACAGACGGTCAAACGTTTCTCCATGATCGAGATACTCATCTCGATACCCGTTTGACCTTGCATAAAGTCTCAGGACTTTACCTAAGTTGATATCTAATGTTGACTACATTACAATGTGACTTAGATAAATTATTACCAAACAGCTTACTGTTATTTCGAACAAGATGTTTGTGCTATTCACACAGGAATAAATGGCCTCGAGGGCACCATATTCCTACACAAATGACACCAAAGAAAAATACCAAAAGTAAAATACCGAAGAAAATCAAAGCGTGCCAACTTGACCATAGTCGAAAATCGAAATACGAAACCATCAAGCCATAGGCGAAAATCGAAATACGAAATCATCAAACCATTAGGCGAAACTCGAAATACGAAATCATCAAGCCATAGGTGAAAATTGAAATACGAAATCATCAAACCATAGGCGAAAATCAAAATACGAAATCTCCAAAACTCAAATTAATTTCACTTATTGAGTTATGGAACATACTCTCCAATATCAACATTTTTAGTTAAATAGTGCATGGAAAACAATTTTATGTTTCCAAGAAGGAATTCTATTTAACCAAAATAATCGTCGAGCGACGAAGTCAATATCAGAGACATAAATCCAATGTGCATACCAAATGCAGCAAATTGATACCAAAAGTAATATGCAAAAGTGTTATGCCAAAAATAGATAGAACATCATAGACCAATGACATAAGCAATTCTAGCATACTAATTGAAATTAATACCCATGTAGATATTCTACCAATGGATGCATTTAACACACATGGATACCAATGTGAATCAAAAGTAAGAATATACTTACAACATTAAGCTCCCCCTACTTTGGTGCATCACTTAAGCACCATCAACTCCATTTGAATGAAAAAAAAACTTTGCAAATCAATGAGTTGGTAGGGTTGGTATCCCATGATGGATTTAACCTAGAAAGCATCATTTTGGTATCCAAAAATCCTTTTGGATCCTATGGGTTAGGCAACAAACTTAATAAACTAAATTCAAATTATTGCAACCCATATTCTAACTAAATTCAAATTAACATGCACATCCATGATTAATATGCAAATAAAAAAATAAACCAATTCTTACCACAATTGCGTTGGTACCCATAAAATGAAATTAAACTTATGGTACCAAGCGATGAAGGGTCAAAGGAAATTAACCCTTCGGAAACCAAGTCCAAGAGGACCTTGATTTCCCAACATAATCATCATTCAAAATAATATCATTAATAAATGATCGCACATACAAATTCTTATTATGCATGCTTGTGTTCTTCGGACCCCAAATGGTGTATGTCTTGGGAGTCCTAATCCTATTGGGAACATGTATACGACGTTGATTTCTATGTGATGCATGTCGTGGATAGGCATAAGGAACATGATGCAAAGGTGCATGATGATAATTATTCATATGATAATGAGGATGATCATATGAATGTGGAGGAACATGTGCATGAGTGTGTCTCACATGGTGTGCACGTGCTCGTGGATGCGGAGCATAAAAATCATCATACGTGCTAACATTTGGAGTAGGATGTGTGTTCCTACGTGGCATGGTATACATGAAAGCATGACCCTTCTTTGGAGGTCCACCCAAAGTGGGTTTCTTTCCAAATGGGGGTGTGTTCCTAGCGGAAGCACCATTGGTAGAAGAACTACCCATGAAGTGTTTACTTCCACTAGTAGAAGCATCGGACGTTGGCCTAACAAAGGTACCGGACGATTTGGATGAATCTCCCATCTTATACCCCAAACCAATGTGATGATTGGCCGGAGGTAAGTCATTTAGGATATTATCCAACTTGCCCTTACCTTTATTAAATTCATGAATTCGGCCTAATGTGCACTCATACTTCTCGGTGAGAGAATGCAAAGAAGCATCCAAGGTGGACACTTGCGATGCGAGCGCACAAACACGTGACTTGAGATTTTTATTCTCAATACTCAAAGTTGAGTTTTGAGACGTCAAATCCGCTATCACATGTTCATCCGAATCCTCGACATGAACATGCTCAAGTTGAGATTTGAGATTTTCAATCTCATTTCTCAACCCTTCAACAACGGTGTCGTTGTTGACGATGATGGGTTTAGGCGAGGTTTTAAGACTATCTAGTTCATTCTTAGTCTTAATAAATCTAGTAGCCAAATTAGAAAACTTATTCCAAAGTTGTTCGTTGGCTATTTTAAGTTCTTCGTTCGTTACCTCATCGCCTTCATCCTCACTTCCATCCTCGCTTTCATCGGAGGAAGTGTCTTGATCATGATCCTCTTTTCCCATGAAGCACGTGTGTGCTTTCTCCACACGTTCATCATCCGACTCTCCACTTGAGGAGTCCTCTTCGGAATCGGTGAATGTGCCGACAAGTCCTTTCTTGTGCTTTCTCGACTTGTCGTACTTGGATGCCTTCCACTTCTCCTTGTGTTTGTAGAGAGGACAATCCGGCTTAATATGTCCTGGCTTGTTGCATTTATAACACACGAGTAGAAGCATTAGTCGAAATAAATTTTGATTTACTTTTCAACTTACCTTGTCGGAAGAATCGGTTGAACTTCTTTGCCAAATCGGCCAAAGCTTCCATGTCCAATTCTTCTTCCGATTCTTCATCATCGGTAGATGGAGCGGCCTTGTATGCAATCGCCTTTTTCTTTGGCTCGTCTTGCTTCAAGTACACTTTCATCTTCTCCTTCATCTTGATCTTACTTTCATTGCGTACCTCGTAAGACAACAAGGTACCCATTAATTGAACAACGGTATATTTATTCATATCGTTACCTTCCTCGATGGCGAAGGTACGCTTTTCCCAACAAAAGGGAAGTCCGTCAATAATCTTCGCGACTTTCTCCTTTTGGGTGTAGACTTTCCCAAGAGCTTCCAATTCGTTGGAAATGTCCACGAAGCGAGCATAGTAGTCCTTCATGGTTTCACCCTGTTCCATGTGAAACAACTCAAACTCTTTGTTAGAGACAACGAGTTTAGAATCTTTTACCGTACTCGTTCCTTCGTGCAAGATGAGGAGTTGGTTCCATACTTGATACGCACTCTTACATGTGCATATCTTGTTGAAGTCTTCGGGCTCCAACGCACATTACAAGACATTCATCGCCTTGGCATTGCTTACCTCCGCGGCGACCTCCTCGGTAGTCCACTTCGTGAAATCTTGTTCGGTGGGCTCAACATACTCCGTCAATGTGGCTCTCCAAAGTGAAGCGCTCCGGAGGAAGGTTTCCATCCTGCATTTCCAGTACCCATGGTTGGTACCGTTGAAATGAGGAGGCCTGACAGAGGATTGCCCTTCCATAACAGAAGACGATCTGTGACGATCCTTGAAGACATTGTAGTCGTTGTTTGTCATAGCTTTGACCTTGCAGCTTTAACCTTGCCTCTGATACCAATTGTAGTGCCATGTGGTAAGCTACTGCACATGTACTAGAGGGGGGGGGTGAATAGTACTTTAAATAATTAAGAGAGTTATTCCTAACTATTGTACAATGAACAAACGACAATGCGGAATAAACAACAATCAACAAGAATTAAACATAAGCAAACAAAACATGTAACGGGTTCGGATCCACCCAAGTCTCCCCGACTTGTTCCTGGTGATCCTACGTCCCAACCACCCAGATCCCCTCCGGATACTTGAGTTAGAAACCCTAACGCAAGATTTAGCACTATGAAATTCTTGTGAAAAACCTTCACAAGACCAAATCATACAAATGACATGTGACTCCCACAAACCGGGATCACACCCTCTCTCACAACCGAGAGACACAATTCAAATAACGATTGAAATGAAATATGAAACACTTACCACAAAATCCTATGCCTTGAGTATAACTTACCAAATTAGGGCAAAGATGAATTTTGGGGAAGAAGATGTCACCAAACCCTAGCTTCAAGAAGATGACCAGCAATGGAAGCCTAGGGTGGAGTTGATGACCTAGAATCAAGCTCTTGGCTTGAGAAGCTCACAATGGAGAGAATCTCTCTTGAGGAATTAGGGCTCAAGGTGTTGAGGGAGAGATTCTTGTGAGGGAGAGAGAGCTTTGAAATAGATTGGGAGAGCTCTTCTCTTAGGTCTGAAATTGCTTGGATAATGGACCTCTTGCCTTGCCTCAAACGAATTAGGTTTGTATTTATAGAGGCAAGAAAAATCGTGCTCAAAAGATTCCCAACGGTCATATTTATGAAGCACTTAGTCGGTCTAAGAAGGATCACTGACCGACTAGATTGCCATCTAGTCGGTCTGTGATTCTTCATGAACCGACTAACAGCAGAACAGCCAAAAGGTCGAAGGACAGGAGATGACAACTAGTCGGTCTAAGAAGACTTGCCGACCGACTAGTTTCACAACTAGTCGGTCGGTGAGTGATCTTTGACCGACTAATAGTCGAAATAGAATAGGCTGACATCAAGATGACTTAGTCGGTTTAAGAATAAATGCTGACCGACTAGTTTCTCAACTAGTCAGTCAACAAACGTTCTTTGACCGACTAACTCGAAACAGTAGCTCAGGCTGTACAGAGGCAATGATAACTAGTCGGTCTGAGAAGGACTCATGACCGACTAGATCGTCATCTAGTCGGTCGGTGAACCTTCTTTGACTGACTAATTGATCAACAGGGAATGAGCTGAATTGAGCAAGGCATCTAGTCGGTTCATGTAGAATTGCCGACCGACTAGATCGTCATCTAGTCGGTTGGTGCTTCTACTTGAACCAACTAACATGCACTAGAAGCCGAGGGAAGAAGAGGTAGGCTTCGGGAAAGTTTCTAATGGCTTCTATGATAATCCTAGCTCTAAGATATGAGCGAAATGAAGATTATAAAGTAAGTCCTACTCAAGGCTTAACATTCTAATCTATGAAGCTAGAAGACAATAAATAATACATTGACGAACCGTCTTCAAAGCTTCAATCTTCACTCTTGACTTCAATCATACTCCTTGAGCTTCAACGAAGCTTCAGGCACACGATCACACGTATTGAGAAGTCTTGAGACGTCGTTTTTGATATACGTGTTCTTTTGGCGACGATCTACATAACTGCGCTCACAAATAGTTATTACACGATATTTATGTTTGCTCCTCATCCAAAACCAAATCCGGGGAATCAATGCTCAACACAACCCAGGCAGACGATTCTGGAGTTGTACTTCTTCAGTGAACAGCTGCAAGTTCTTCGACTGGAAGGACCCGCCTCACAGTGAGTGGTCCACTTATGTTATCCATCATTTAATGGATGCTGCTGAAAGAGGGCCTAGCGCAGAAAGATCTTCGAGCTTGCTTTCTGAGAGTAGGTTAGTGGAGATAGTTGGGCGGTTGGAGACGGGGGTTGGCCATTTTGAGAGAAACAAGGATAAACTGGATACCATCTTATCCGTTCTTATATCAATTAAGTTTGTTTTGGGGTCTCTCTGTGTGGTACTTGTTATTACGTTACTCATGTTGTACACCAAGTTCGATTGATGTGGGTTGCGAACTTTTTGTATAATTACTACGGTTTTTTTTGATGGCGTTGTATTTTGGATATCTACAATGTATTTATTTCAGTTTGTTTACTTTTATCTCTATCTGCTCTATGTTGCATGCATGTATTGCTTTCAATTTCTATATATCAATGGCATACCGGTATACCAGTTTCAATTTTGTTATATAAACTTTCACTTTTTGTATATCATTTGCAGTTCTGTCGGGCCGTTGGTGTTCACTTTTTATGTTGTAGCTGCATGGTGGAAGGTTGGAATTTTGTACACTTGATACTGATTTTGTAGCTCTGATTCATGTCTGTCTTCCCTTTATTGCTTCCCCACTTTGGTTTTTATGATGGATATGACGGTGGGGGATTTGCGACCATCGCAATAGTCATTTTGTTTATCAAGTTCTTGCCTGTCTTGCATGTGCTGCTTGTAGTCTATGGTATTCATGATGGACCTGAATTGGGGGGGAGTTTGGGTCCTTGGGGCTTCGACATCTGTATATCTGTTTCATTCCAGTATTGCCTCGGAGGATTGCTGTATTGGGGTTTTGCATTGGAACTGCAAATGTCTAAAAAATCCCAAAATGACCACATTTTATTTAGAGTGTAATCTTACCTAGGTTACCACATCACACAATCCAACTTTCCAACTCCAACTTTCTTCAACCAAAAGAACACACTACACGGAGTGGGACCCACCTCAACTTTCTAACTCCACAATCCAATCTCATTTTCCAACAAAAGAACACACTACACACCAATTTCTCTCTCCTCAGATTCCACACATTCTCAACTTTCCCACTTATACTTTCCTACAAAAGAACATGCCCTTATTACTTTTTTCTAATGAAAATCTTTTTGTGATCCTAGTTCAGACCCAACATGACAATGTATTAGTCCAGACTTTGCCACCTTATCATGGTGGGGCCACTTGGAAGTGGGTAGGATTTTGGGCTTACTTAGGGTTGTAGCCTTGATGAGTTGAGTTAAATGACCCCCACATTCCCTTGAATTGCAAGCTTGCCATTAAGATTGTTGCACTTTGCTCCCCCAAAGATATTTATGCAATTTAACACATGCTTTTCCACCTTTCACACACCCCAATTTCCATGAATTATAAGCTTCCCATTGGGAATTTCACATATTCCCCCCCACCAAAGTTTTTTTGCAATTAACCCCATGAATTCTCCCCTTTACCCCTCCCCATGACGATCTCCACACTCCCACCCACAGTTCTCCCTCCTTTTCGATTTCGCGTGTGCCCCGCATCCTTTCCGTGAGGGGGTTTTTTTTGCTCCGTGCACTATGTGCACAATTGAGAGAGGGAGACCAAGGTGTGGGCCACAAGGTTGTCCCATGTGGCACCCTTCGTCCCATGTGGCAAGGGGAGAGATTTTCACATGGCCCTCGCAAACACAAATGCCCCCCCCCTTTTCCACGTAATTACGGATTGCCATTACCCTTTCATTTTTACCAAAACACCCCTCCCATTTTACATGTTTGCCATTGGGCTTTGTTTTTTGTGGTTTAGCCCCACATTCCCATAAATTGCAAGCTTGACATTGGGGTTTATGTGCTCTCCCCCCAAAGGATTTTTTGTGATTTACCCCCATACTTCCCCCCTTTACCCCCCGACGATACCGACACACACCCACACTTCTCACCCCTTTCGGTTGCGCATATGCACCGCATCCTGTTCGTAGGGTTTATTGTGTCGTGCACAGTGCTCAGGTTATCTACTATACAAATGAGGTATGTTTTTGAATTTTGTCCTACTAGGATAAAGGGTTGTCCCATGTGGCACCCCTTTGTCCAACTAGGACAAAGTGTTTGGGAGAGTGGGGAGGGCCCAATTGGGTGTGGATGAGGGGTTGGGCGTGGAGTTGGGTTTTGAATATTGAGGGCGCCCTAATGATGTTTTGATGGAGATCAATAAATAATTAGTTCTAATCTCTTTCATCAAGTGTGTAGAAATTACAAAGTCAAGGAAACTAAAGCCTAGAGTCAAAAGTCAACAAAAAGTCAATATTGCTCAAAAGAAATCCAATGAGCTTTGCCAAAGAAGAATTCAAGTTAAAAGCTTTGAAGAAAGATGTGGAAGCTCAAACCAAAGCCATGGAGCTAAGTTGGAGCTAAAGCATGAAGAGGAAGACATACAAAGCATCAAGAAACCAAAAATTGGGTATTTTTGATGTATTTGTTGTTCATGCTCTTAGATATTTTTAGGCATTAGGATTGGAGCCCCACACACACACAAGAGTTCTTAAATCTTAATAAATTATTTAGAAATATTTTAAAATTATTTTGAAATAATTTCATGAAGTTTTATGGCCCAAAACCCATGTATCAGTATAAAGGTCAACTACTTTTCCATAATAGTCGACTATTTTGAATGGAATGGAAACTGAGCTCACTGGACCCCAAAAAGTCGACTGCAGTTATGTTGATAGTCGATCACAGTTCATTTGGAAGTCGATGTAACTCCCCGCTCCCCAGGATACCCGGGAAGTACGAATCCGTCACAAGTATTTCCCTTAGCAGTGAATGTTACTGGGAAAGAGAATGAACGAGAGAGTATAAAAGAATGTGCAGGTCACTGTGCACATATTGGGAAGTACACATAATGCTCCAACACAGAATAACATAGAGAACAAATAATAATGTACAACTCCAACATCTCTTTATTAATACAAAAGTACATCTTTATTTACATTATCTCAACCCCAGGTACAAAAGTAAAACAAAAAGAAATCTCCCCAAAACTCTCAAAAGATAGAAAAGGACCACACACTGTACAATGCACTCCCTAAACTACTCCTGAAAATCCAACTGCACAATGTCACCATTTAAGGGTTCCATCTCTGAATGTTCTCTCGGTCAAGTCCAACTCAGTCTGCACTGCTCTTAAACCTGGAAAAATAAATGGGGTACGTCAATACGTGACACAATAGATTATTCTAACTAAACTAGGTAGGACTAGTCTCAGAACCGGTCTACCTACGAAGGTCTGGTCTCATATAATAAACATGTTAACTATTAATGTCACGCCCTGCTTCCCATTCTAATGGGAGCGAGGATGCGAACAGGCCCGCATGTGCTTAAAACAAGGAGGAGTACTTTTTTCAAAAAAAATCTTTTCCTACTAGGCTTAAACTCAATAACGGGTCTGTGTTAATAACTGCAGATCCTTGCATGCTTACTTAAGAAACAGCTTGAATAACATTATTACAAACCAATAGTCCAAATATAGAATACAATAATAGGCCTATCATGGCCAAATCAAAATACGCACAAATACATTGATACACTCAAAAATACTGATATGAAATAATAAAAGAGCTAATCTTCAGTAGGGATGAAGTCCAAGTGGTCATGGTCAACAGTTTCACATGGTCCTGGTTAACAGGGCTGATCTCAGAGATAGATTCCTCAGTAAACATTGGCTTGAAACCTAATATGCATTTCAAAACAATATACATTTAAAATACATGTCAGCGAGGCTTACTCGTGCAAGCACTTTCCATAATAGAAAGAATGAGTGTATATAAAATATTCTACAAAAAGCATGGTATGTATATCAAGTTATGTAAAGAGTTAAAACCCAAATAGGACAAAAGAGTGATTCTTATAATCATGCATGTAAACAATCGAAGCAATTTAATTAAGCCTTTAACAAAGCTGAAATCAAGATATAATTATAGTCAATGTTTACATTGATGATGATTGGGATTCTAATATTGGCCCATGCGTTCACAGCTAGTCAGGTTTGGCCAAGTAGGTCACTATCCCCGCAAGCAGGATGATCCAAAACTTGGACGAAAACGATCCTAGACACAGGGTGAAACCAATGTTAAGAATGCTAATTAAAATCTCTGCTCCATCAATTTAGTCATAATTATACAATCAAGCTTGGTGTGAGTACGTAGAAGTAATTAACTAGCTCATTTTGAAGGAGTTACAGAAGTTAAACAATCGTAGCAATTTACAACCTGTAGCAATTAAACATTCACAGCAATTTGCAACCTGTAAAAATTAAGCAATTGATAGCAATTTTGCAACCTGTAAAGAGAAGACTGTATAAAACTAAGAAGTGGATACTCACTAACATTTGCTCTATTGTAAAGCCCAATGTCCGAGGAAGGATGTAACTAAGATGCACCAGAACCATCGGAAGCTACCCGTAGTTCTCTACTTACCGACTCATTCGGACGACGGTCAAGATTTATCAATAGGGTGGATCTAGTCAATAAGCAATCTTTACTACAGTGGACTACCCCATCCCACTGGCCAGGTCAGTAATATAAATATTACAATTAAATTACATCATTCGTTCAGTTTGTCCTATTCGTTTGCATCGTATTAGATGCGTACAATTGTTCCATAGTGTCTCAATAGTCCATATAATAATCTCACAAAATTTCACAACTCTACGACTCAATTTAACAATTGAACGAAACGAGGAAACATGCAATATTATAAAGAATGAGCACAGAAATGATTCCAACTGAGCAAATGAGTCTAATTAAGCTTTAAAATATTTTTCTAAGGCTAGTAGGTAATTTTAAAGATTTTACAATAATTAATATGTATTTTTAATAATTTAAAAGGACACAAACTAATTTTAAACAAAGAATTGATTTTTACGATATATATTCAAAGATTTATTTAGGGCAAACCATACATCAGATTTCTTCCTACAATGGGTCAAATTGACCGTCTTGTTTAGTAATATAACATATATTTTTCTCGTACGTCAGTGTACGTGAAACTTTTGATTTATAAATTTGTAAGTGAAAGTAACCATATTAATTTTTATCTTTGAAAATTTAATGCAGAAAATATACTTGCCTTTTGGTAATGAAACTAGTGTCAATGAGTTCGTTTCGTCGAACTGGATTTTCTGGCTCTTTCTGTGTATTTTTCTGAGGCCTACACAATTAATAATGAATTTAATACGATTAATATCATATAATATAATAATATTAATAATCGTATATATTTAAATATGCATAATACGTATTATACCGTATATTCCTTCGTATCTCCCTCTCTATCTCTCTTTCTACACGCGAGCACAACCCGCAGGCTTTCGCGTTCGACTACCGGCGAAGGAGAGCGGGTGTAACGACTGCTTTTCATGTATCTGGATTTAATATAATATAATATATGTTTTGGTGGATTTTCTCTTCTTGTGTGGTTTTCGTCTCCGTAGCTTTCATTTTCGATCGATTCGTCGTATTTTCTCGTTTCTTCCTTAGGATTGTCGATTTCGAAGTATGTCACTCGTGACGGACTTCATAACAGTCGTATCTAACTATTAGATCAAGCCTAGGAGTCTTAGGAATCGATCCCGGGGCCCCGCGCTCCGTATCGGAACTTTTCTGTGCTCATTAGCCGGTATAAGAAGGGGCACCGACCGACTAGATGACGATCCAGTCGGTCGGCAATCCTTCTTGGACCGACTAGTTAGCTTTCTAAATTTCTCAGGAGTTACTGTTTATCGTTAGTCGGTCTAAGAACGTTGGTTGACCGACTAGGTTGCAAACTAGTCGGTCAGCAATGCTTCTTGAACCGACTAACTCATCATATTATTTTTGTATCAGTTACTGTTTACTCTTAGTCGGTCTAAGAACGTTCATCGACCGACTAGATGCTAAACTAGTCGGTCAGTACTTGTTCATGGACCGACTAACTCTAGAATCCTATTTTCGTTCAGGAGTTACTGTTTGCACTTAGTCGGTCAGCGTTGGTCGACCGACCGACTAGTTGCCAAACTAGTCGGTCAGTGGTTGCTCTTTGACCGACTAACCAGTGTTAAAACCCTAATTTCTGGGCAGCCGCCAGCCCAACCTATTTATACCCAACCCAATCGTTTTCATCTTCTCCAACACGACCCAAAACCCTAAAAACTTCCCCCTTGAGCCCCCATCTTCCTCCAAGCTTCATTCCTTCATTCCGAGCCCTAAATCCATCATCCAAACCATCCATTCACTCTATCTACCTCTCATCTTCCCCAAATCTCCATCAAAAACCCATCAAAACCCATCAAAACCCATCAAAATCCCCAAATCCCCCAAAACCCTAGCTTCCCCAAACTTCTCCAATCTTCTCCAGATCTGAACCTAAGGTTCCCCGGAGTGTTTCTTCCGTCTCCTCTCGGTAAGAAATCGATCTACCGTTGTTTTCATACCCTATTATAATTTTTATGAAACCCTAATAAAATACTTGTGTTTTGATGATTGTTCCCCATAACAGCGATTCCCCGTAAGCTAGCATCCGCGGAAACGAACTTTCGTAACCGTCATCCCCGGTGATAGGCAAGTGAAACTTGCATCTCTTGATTTGGGCCATGTCTTAGGCCATTTACCATGCTTTAGCGTAAAAGAGACTAAACGGTGAAAGGATAGCCGTTTAGACGCCATTGACCTAGCTTGACAACGAAGCTTGGTCCGTCACCCCCATCATGCTCATATGTCACATTTACTTTAAATTAACGGTACGCGAATATGTTCATGTCATTGCATTTTGCCTGTCACGTTTAAATTCCATTAACGGTACGCAATTATCTGTTCATGGCATTGCATAGTGATTATTTATCGTGACTGCGTAGCACACGCTACAATACTTATTTTCCTGGCTCGTGTTCCAGAAGCGAGCCCTGTAGTTGCTAACCCCAACGCTCGGATACCGGCTAGGTGTACTCCTATGCCATACACACACTTATTTTCCTGGCTCGTGACCAGAAGCGAGCATAATGAGTTGCTAACCACAACGCTCGACACATGTGGGTGGGGTAAGAGATAAGCGGACTGAGCCCGAGTTGGCTTGATCAGCCACTCCGGCCAGCAGGTGAAATCTCTAGTGTTTAAGTGATTGATAGTGATAGAGATAAACGGACTGAGCCACGAGCTGGCCAGCAAGTGGACTCTCTATGCACTAAGTGTTAAGTGATAAGTGAAAAGTGATAAGTGTTAAGTGATAAGTGATAAGTGATTAGTGAATTGTTAGCTTTTGCTACATCGTGAGTGCTTGCCTCTCTTTTAAACTGTTGCATCATATTCAACTGCCATGCCATTGTTTAACATTGAAATGCTAGGTTGTTAGTCGCTTTCAGTTTCCTTGCCCAAGTCTTTTTAGACTTGCTGACATGTGCCCCTTTCTCTTTTGGGTGACGCATGTTAGACCTTGAGCCTGAGTTGCTTACTGAGGGTGAGGTGTTTGCGGACGCCGAGCTTGCGCCCGTGTTGGACGGGGAGTACGTGGACACTGGGGACCAGTCCTAGTGTCTTCGTGGTGTTTTACTTTTGTTAGTCAGTTGTTTTGTTGTCGGTGCGTAGCACCTTTACTCTGTTATGTCGTTGCTTTTGTTTGGCCTTGTTCTGGGCCTTTAGACTCTTTCTTTTAGCCTGGTGGCTTTTCTGTGATGTTGAATATTTTGTGGACAAACTTTGGGATTGGTATTTCATATCCGTCTCATATTATTATTATTGTTGTTGTTTCGATTGCAATTACAGGGACCTGCTTATACTAAATTGACGCTTATCGGGTTTGGGGCTTCACCGCTCCACTCCCGTGCGGACCTTTTCACGTCTCGCCTCCATTTTAGGGAAGCGGGTCGTGACAGATTTTAGTGGTGTCCACAACATCAGCAACTACGATGCGGTCTTTGGGATGGATTGGCTTGCGAGCTTCTATGCTACGATCGACTGCAGGAGGAAGAAGGTGGTATTCGAGATTCCCGGACATCCAGTGTTCGAGTTCAGTCGTGGTAGCAGTTCGCTTGGTCCTGTCAGATTTCGGGCCAGGCCGGTGGAGGCTGTGGCTATGCAGATGGAGCTGGAGTGGCCAGCTGTGGTGCGTGATTTTGGCGACGTCTTCCCCGAGGAGATGTCTGGTTTGCCGCCTGATCGAGCTTTGGAATTTTCTATCGATCTTGTTCCAGGTGCGCAGCCGATTTCGAAGGCGCCGTATCGTATGGCACCTGCAGAGTTGGAAGAGTTGCAGAAGCAATTGGATGAGCTTTTGCAGAAGGGTTATATTAATCCTAGTGTGTCTCCGTGGGGAGCACCGGTGTTGCTGGTTAAGAAGAAGGATGGTTCGCGTCGCATGTGCGTGGACTATCGGGAGTTGAATGCGGTGACCATTAAGAATAAATACCCGTTGCCTCGCATCGATGATATTTTTGATCAGCTTGGAGGTTCGAGGGTGTTTTCTAAATTGGATTTGAGGAGTGGTTACCATCAGTTGAAGGTGAAGAAGGGAGATGTTCCGAAGACAGCGTTCAGGACGAAGTATGGACACTATGAGTTTGTGGTTATGCCCTTCGGCGTAACTAACGCGCCCGCAGTTTTCATGAATCTGATGAACCTGATTTTCTACGACTTTTTGGATAAGTTTGTCGTTATCTTTATCGACGACATTCTGATCTATTCGAAGTCGGAGGAAGAGCATGCCTCGCACTTAAGGACGGTGTTGGAGATTTTGAGGAAGCATCGTTTGTATGCTAAGTTTTCAAAGTGCGAGTTTTGGCTGGATCGAGTTGCTTTTCTCGGGCATGTGGTGACTGGAGATGGTATTTCAGTGGATCCCGAGAAGATTCGGGCCATTAGGGAGTGGCCTGTTCCGTCGTCAGCGTCTGAGATTCGGAGTTTTCTTGGACTTGCTGGTTATTATCGGCGATTCATTAAGGACTTTTCTCGTATTGCTGAGCCGATGACCAGGTTGACGCGGAAGGATGTTGCTTATGTTTGGTCGGGTGATTGTGAGAGTGCTTTTGGTGTTCTGAAGGAGAGGTTGACGACTGCCCCTATTCTTGTTGTGCCTGATCGCAGCGGTGGATTTGAGATCTTTTGCGATGCTTCTGGCAAGGGTCTCGGTTGTGTGTTGCATCAGCACGGGCACGTTGTGGCGTATGCGTCTCGTCAGCTTAAGGTTCATGAGAAGAATTACCCGACGCATGACTTGGAGTTGGCTGCCGTTGTGTTTGCTCTTAAGATTTGGAGGCACTTCTTGCTGAGTGAGAAAGTGAAGATTTTCACCGATCACAAAAGCTTGAAGTACATTTTCACTCAGAAGGAGCTCAACATGCGACAACGTCGATGGTTGGAGCTTATGGCGGATTATGAGATTGATTTGCAGTATCACCCTGGCAAGGTGAATGTGGTTCCAGATGCTTTGAGTAGGCTTCCAGCGGTGATGGTTTTGACCTCGCAGTGGAGATTGCAGCAGGATTTTTGCGAGTCTGGCGTGGAGATTGTTCTTCCTGGGGAGGCTTCGTCGTTGATGTACATGCAGGTACAGTCGACAATCGTGGATCGGATTAAGGCTGGCCAGGCTGAGGATCTGAAGCTGGTAAGGATTCGGGAGCAGGTGGAAGCCGGTCTGCGGACTGACTTTTTGATTCATGAGGATGGCTCGCTGAGGTTTGGAGCCAGGTTGTGTGTGCCTGCTGGGGATATCAGAGAGGAGTTGATGGTGGAGGCACACAGTTCGCCGTATTCTGTGCATCCTGGTGGCACCAAGATGTACCAGGATCTTCGTCTGAATTATTGGTGGCATGGTATGAAGAGGAGCGTGGCTCGGAGTGTAGCCAAGTGCTTGGTTTGCCAGCAAGTGAAGGCGGAGCATCAGCGTTCGGCCGGGTTGCTACAACCGCTTCCGATTCCGGAGTGGAAGTGGCAGCACATCACTATGGATTTCGTGACTGGACTACCTCGGAGTCCGAAGCAGAATGACGCGATTTGGGTGATCGTAGATCGATTGACCAAATCTGCGCACTTTATTCCGTTCCGAGTGGGACAGTCCACTGAGGCGCTAGCAAGGAGATATATGGAGGTAAAATTCTCTTACTCTCCGTTTTATTTCCTTTTCCTAGTTTGGATAGTGATGTAACGTGAATCGTGCAGGAGGTTGTGCGACTTCATGGAGTCCCCGTGAGTATCGTGTCTGACAGAGACACGAGGTTCACATCTCAGTTTTGGCAGAGTTTGCAGAAGAGCTTGGGTACGCGTCCGAGTTTCAGCACGGCGTACCATCCACAGACGGATGGCCAGTCCGAGAGGACGATTCAGATTTTGGAAGACATGCTGAGGGCGTGCATGTTGGATTTCAAGGGTTCGTGGGAGGACCATCTACATTTGGTGGAGTTCTCTTACAACAATAGCTTCCAAGCGAGTATTGGCATGGCGCCATTCGCCGCTCTTTATGGGAGGAAATGTCGATCGCCATTGAGTTGGGATGACGTTGGCGATCGGGAGTTGTTGGGACCTGAGATTATCGTGGAGGCAGTGGATATCGTCAGGAATATTCGGGAGAGGTTGAGAATTGCTCAGGACCGTTTTAAGCATTGGGCGGATGCTAAACGTCGTCCTTTGGAGTTTCAGCCGGGCGACCATGTGTTCTTGAAGATTTCCCCGAATCGTGGTGTGATTCGTTTTGGGAAGCGTGGGAAGTTGAGCCCGCGATACATTGGACCGTTTGACGTTTTGGAGAGGGTTGGCGAGGTAGCTTATCGCTTGGCCTTGCCGCCATCTTTGGAAGGAGTTCACAATGTTTTCCATGTGTCGCAGCTTCGTCGATACATTAGCGATCCGTCTCATGCGGTGGATTTTTCGGAGATTACCGTTCGCCCCGATATGACGTATGACCAGCATCCAGTGCAGATTCTGGACATGCGTCAGAAATCGCTTCGAAACAAGATTGTCAATCTTGTGAGGGTGATGTGGCGACACGGTTCACCTGGAGAGTCTACTTGGGAGAATGAGGATGAGATGCGAGAGCGTTTCCCACTTTTATTTCCGGACTCGTGAGTTTTTGGGAATTCCGAGGACGGAATTTTTCTTAAGTTGGGGAGGATGTAACGACTGCTTTTCATGTATCTGGATTTAATATAATATAATATATGTTTTGGTGGATTTTCTCCTCTTGTGTGGTTTTCGTCTCCGTAGCTTTCATTTTCGATCGATTCGTCGTATTTTCTCGTTTCTTCCTTAGGATTGTCGATTTCGAAGTATGTCACTCGTGACGGACTTCATAACAGTCGTATCTAACTATTAGATCAAGCCTAGGAGTCTTAGGAATCGATCCCGGGGCCCCGCGCTCCGTATCGGAACTTTTCTGTGCTCATTAGCCGGTATAAGAAGGGGCACCGACCGACTAGATGACGATCCAGTCGGTCGGCAATCCTTCTTGGACCGACTAGTTAGCTTTCTAAATTTCTCAGGAGTTACTGTTTATCGTTAGTCGGTCCAAGAACGTTGGTTGACCGACTAGGTTGCAAACTAGTCGGTCAACAATGCTTCTTGAACCGACTAACTCATCATATTATTTTTGTATCAGTTACTGTTTACTCTTAGTCGGTCTAAGAACGTTCATCGACCGACTAGATGCTAAACTAGTCGGTCAGTACTTGTTCATGGACCGACTAACTCTAGAATCCTATTTTCGTTCAGGAGTTACTGTTTGCACTTAGTCGGTCAGCGTTGGTCGACCGACCGACTAGTTACCAAACTAGTCAGTCAGTGGTTGCTCTTTGACCGACTAACCAGTGTTAAAACCCTAATTTCTGGGCAGCCGCCAGCCCAACCTATTTATACCCAACCCAATCGTTTTCATCTTCTCCAACACGACCCAAAACCCTAAAAACTTCCCCCTTGAGCCCCCATCTTCCTCCAAGCTTCATTCCTTCATTCCAAGCCCTAAATCCATCATCCAAACCATCCATTCACTCTATCTACCTCTCATCTTCCCCAAATCTCCATCAAAAACCCATCAAAACCCATCAAAACCCATCAAAATCCCCAAATCCCCTAAAACCCTAGTTTCCCCAATCTTCTCCAATCTTCTCCAGATCTGAACCTAAGGTTCCCCGGAGTGTTTCTTCCGTCTCCTCTCGGTAAGAAATCGATCTACCGTTGTTTTCATACCCTATTATAATTTTTATGAAACCCTAATAAAATACTTGTGTTTTGATGATTGTTCCCTAAAACAGTGATTCCCCGTAAGCTAGCATCCGCGGAAACGAACTTTCGTAACCGTCATCCCCGGTGATAGGCAAGTGAAACTTGCATCTCTTGATTTGGGCCATGTCTTAGGCCATTTACCATGCTTTAGCTTAAAAGAGACTAAACGGTGAAAGGATAGCCATTTAGACGCCATTGACCTAGCTTGACAACGAAGCTTGGTCCGTCACCCCCATCATGCTCATATGTCACGTTTACTTTAAATTAACGGTACGCGAATATGTTCATGTCATTGCATTTTGCCTGTCACGTTTAAATTCCATTAACGGTACGCAATTATCTTTTTATGGCATTGCATAGTGATTATTTATCGTGACTGCGTAGCACACGCTACAATACTTATTTTCCTGGCTCGTGTTCCAGAAGCGAGCCCTGTAGTTGCTAACCCCAACGCTCGGATACCGGCTAGGTGTACTCCTATGCCATAAACACACTTATTTTCCTGGCTCGTGACCAGAAGCGAGCATAATGAGTTGCTAACCACAACGCTCGACACATGTGGGTGGGGTAAGAGATAAGTGGACTGAGCCCGAGTTGGCTTGATCAGCCACTCCGGCCAGCAGGTGAAATCTCTAGTGTTTAAGTGATTGATAGTGATAGAGATAAACGGACTGAGCCACGAGCTGGCCAGCAAGTGGACTCTCTATGCACTAAGTGTTAAGTGATAAGTGAAAAGTGATAAGTGTTAAGTGATAAGTGATAAGTGATTAGTGAATTGTTAGCTTTTGCTACATCGTGAGTGCTTGCCTCTCTTTTAAACTGTTGCATCATATTCAACTGCCATGCCATTGTTTAACATTGAAATGCTAGGTTGTTAGTCGCTTTCAGTTTCCTTGCCCAAGTCTTTTTAGACTTGCTGACATGTGCCCCTTTCTCTTTTGGGTGACGCATGTTAGACCTTGAGCCTGAGTTGCTTGCTGAGGGTGAGGTGTTTGCGGACGCCGAGCTTGCGCCCGTGTTGGACGGGGAGTACGTGGACACTGGGGACCAGTCCTAGTGTCTTCGTGGTGTTTTACTTTTGTTAGTCAGTTGTTTTGTTGTCGGTGCGTAGCACCTTTACTCTGTTATGTCGTTGCTTTTGTTTGGCCTTGTTCTGGGCCTTTAGACTCTTTCTTTTAGCCTGGTGGCTTTTCTGTGATGTTGAATATTTTGTGGACAAACTTTGGGATTGGTATTTCATATCCGTCTCATATTATTATTATTGTTGTTGTTTCGATTGCAATTACAGGGACCTGCTTATACTAAATTGACGCTTATCGGGTTTGGGGCTTCACCGCTCCACTCCCGTGCGGACCTTTTCACGTCTCGCCTCCATTTTAGGGAAGCGGGTCGTGACAGATTTTAGTGGTGTCCACAACATCAGCAACTACGATGCGGTCTTTGGGATGGATTGGCTTGCGAGCTTCTATGCTACGATCGACTGCAGGAGGAAGAAGGTGGTATTCGAGATTCCCGGACATCCAGTGTTCGAGTTCAGTCGTGGTAGCAGTTCGCTTGGTCCTGTCAGATTTCGGGCCAGGCCGGTGGAGGCTGTGGCTATGCAGATGGAGCTGGAGTGGCCAGCTGTGGTGCGTGATTTTGGCGACGTCTTCCCCGAGGAGATGTCTGGTTTGCCGCCTGATCGAGCTTTGGAATTTTCTATCGATCTTGTTCCAGGTGCGCAGCCGATTTCGAAGGCGCCGTATCGTATGGCACCTGCAGAGTTGGAAGAGTTGCAGAAGCAATTGGATGAGCTTTTGCAGAAGGGTTATATTAATCCTAGTGTGTCTCCGTGGGGAGCACCGGTGTTGCTGGTTAAGAAGAAGGATGGTTCGCGTCGCATGTGCGTGGACTATCGGGAGTTGAATGCGGTGACCATTAAGAATAAATACCCGTTGCCTCGCATCGATGATATTTTTGATCAGCTTGGAGGTTCGAGGGTGTTTTCTAAATTGGATTTGAGGAGTGGTTACCATCAGTTGAAGGTGAAGAAGGGAGATGTTCCGAAGACAGCGTTCAGGACGAAGTATGGACACTATGAGTTTGTGGTTATGCCCTTCGGCGTAACTAACGCGCCCGCAGTTTTCATGAATCTGATGAACCTGATTTTCTACGACTTTTTGGATAAGTTTGTCGTTATCTTTATCGACGACATTCTGATCTATTCGAAGTCGGAGGAAGAGCATGCCTCGCACTTAAGGACGGTGTTGGAGATTTTGAGGAAGCATCGTTTGTATGCTAAGTTTTCAAAGTGCGAGTTTTGGCTGGATCGAGTTGCTTTTCTCGGGCATGTGGTGACTGGAGATGGTATTTCAGTGGATCCCGAGAAGATTCGGGCCATTAGGGAGTGGCCTGTTCCGTCGTCAGCGTCTGAGATTCGGAGTTTTCTTGGACTTGCTGGTTATTATCGGCGATTCATTAAGGACTTTTCTCGTATTGCTGAGCCGATGACCAGGTTGATGCGGAAGGATGTTGCTTATGTTTGGTCGGGTGATTGTGAGAGTGCTTTTGGTGTTCTGAAGGAGAGGTTGACGACTGCCCCTATTCTTGTTGTGCCTGATCGCAGCGGTGGATTTGAGATCTTTTGCGATGCTTCTGGCAAGGGTCTCGGTTGTGTGTTGCATCAGCACGGGCACGTTGTGGTGTATGCGTCTCGTCAGCTTAAGGTTCATGAGAAGAATTACCCGACGCATGACTTGGAGTTGGCTGCCGTTGTGTTTGCTCTTAAGATTTGGAGGCACTTCTTGCTGAGTGAGAAAGCGAAGATTTTCACCGATCACAAAAGCTTGAAGTACATTTTCACTCAGAAGGAGCTCAACATGCGACAACGTCGATGGTTGGAGCTTATGGCGGATTATGAGATTGATTTGCAGTATCACCCTGGCAAGGTGAATGTGGTTCCAGATGCTTTGAGTAGGCTTCCAGCGGTGATGGTTTTGACCTCGCAGTGGAGATTGCAGCAGGATTTTTGCGAGTCTGGCGTGGAGATTGTTCTTCCTGGGGAGGCTTCGTCGTTGATGTACATGCAGGTACAGTCGACAATCGTGGATCGGATTAAGGCTGGCCAGGCTGAGGATCTGAAGCTGGTAAGGATTCGGGAGCAGGTGGAAGCCGGTCTGCGGACTGACTTTTTGATTCATGAGGATGGCTCGCTGAGGTTTGGAGCCAGGTTGTGTGTGCCTGCTGGGGATATCAGAGAGGAGTTGACGGTGGAGGCACACAGTTCGCCGTATTCTGTGCATCCTGGTGGCACCAAGATGTACCAGGATCTTCGTCTGAATTATTGGTGGCATGGTATGAAGAGGAGCGTGGCTCGGAGTGTAGCCAAGTGCTTGGTTTGCCAGCAAGTGAAGGCGGAGCATCAGCGTTCGGCCGGGTTGCTACAACCGCTTCCGATTCCGGAGTGGAAGTGGCAGCACATCACTATGGATTTCGTGACTGGACTACCTCGGAGTCCGAAGCAGAATGACGCGATTTGGGTGATCGTAGATCGATTGACCAAATCTGCGCACTTTATTCCGTTCCGAGTGGGACAGTCCACTGAGGCGCTAGCAAGGAGATATATGGAGGTAAAATTCTCTTACTCTCCGTTTTATTTCCTTTTCCTAGTTTGGATAGTGATGTAACGTGAATCGTGCAGGAGGTTGTGCGACTTCATGGAGTCCCCGTGAGTATCGTGTCTGACAGAGACACGAGGTTCACATCTCAGTTTTGGCAGAGTTTGCAGAAGAGCTTGGGTACGCGTCCGAGTTTCAGCACGGCGTACCATCCACAGACGGATGGCCAGTCCGAGAGGACGATTCAGATTTTGGAAGACATGCTGAGGGCGTGCATGTTGGATTTCAAGGGTTCGTGGGAGGACCATCTACATTTGGTGGAGTTCTCTTACAACAATAGCTTCCAAGCGAGTATTGGCATGGCGCCATTCGCCGCTCTTTATGGGAGGAAATGTCGATCGCCATTGAGTTGGGATGACGTTGGCGATCGGGAGTTGTTGGGACCTGAGATTATCGTGGAGGCAGTGGATATCGTCAGGAATATTCGGGAGAGGTTGAGAATTGCTCAGGACCGTTTTAAGCATTGGGCGGATGCTAAACGTCGTCCTTTGGAGTTTCAGCCGGGCGACCATGTGTTCTTGAAGATTTCCCCGAATCGTGGTGTGATTCGTTTTGGGAAGCGTGGGAAGTTGAGCCCGCGATACATTGGACCGTTTGACGTTTTGGAGAGGGTTGGCGAGGTAGCTTATCGCTTGGCCTTGCCGCCATCTTTGGAAGGAGTTCACAATGTTTTCCATGTGTCGCAGCTTCGTCGATACATTAGCGATCCGTCTCATGCGGTGGATTTTTCGGAGATTACCGTTCGCCCCGATATGACGTATGACCAGCATCCAGTGCAGATTCTGGACATGCGTCAGAAATCGCTTCGAAACAAGATTGTCAATCTTGTGAGGGTGATGTGGCGACACGGTTCACCTGGAGAGTCTACTTGGGAGAATGAGGATGAGATGCGAGAGCGTTTCCCACTTTTATTTCCGGACTCGTGAGTTTTTGGGAATTCCGAGGACGGAATTTTTCTTAAGTTGGGGAGGATGTAACGACTGCTTTTCATGTATCTGGATTTAATATAATATAATATATGTTTTGGTGGATTTTCTCCTCTTGTGTGGTTTTCGTCTCCGTAGCTTTCATTTTCGATCGATTCGTCGTATTTTCTCGTTTCTTCCTTAGGATTGTCGATTTCGAAGTATGTCACTCGTGACGGACTTCATAACAGTCGTATCTAACTATTAGATCAAGCCTAGGAGTCTTAGGAATCGATCCCGGGGCCCCGCGCTCCGTATCGGAACTTTTCTGTGCTCATTAGCCGGTATAAGAAGGGGCACCGACCGACTAGATGACGATCCAGTCGGTCGGCAATCCTTCTTGGACCGACTAGTTAGCTTTCTAAATTTCTCAGGAGTTACTGTTTATCGTTAGTCGGTCTAAGAACGTTGGTTGACCGACTAGGTTGCAAACTAGTCGGTCAGCAATGCTTCTTGAACCGACTAACTCATCATATTATTTTTGTATCAGTTACTGTTTACTCTTAGTCGGTCTAAGAACGTTCATCGACCGACTAGATGCTAAACTAGTCGGTCAGTACTTGTTCATGGACCGACTAACTCTAGAATCCTATTTTCGTTCAGGAGTTACTGTTTGCACTTAGTCGGTCAGCGTTGGTCGACCGACCGACTAGTTGCCAAACTAGTCGGTCAGTGGTTGCTCTTTGACCGACTAACCAGTGTTAAAACCCTAATTTCTGGGCAGCCGCCAGCCCAACCTATTTATACCCAACCCAATCGTTTTCATCTTCTCCAACACGACCCAAAACCCTAAAAACTTCCCCCTTGAGCCCCCATCTTCCTCCAAGCTTCATTCCTTCATTCCGAGCCCTAAATCCATCATCCAAACCATCCATTCACTCTATCTACCTCTCATCTTCCCCAAATCTCCATCAAAAACCCATCAAAACCCATCAAAACCCATCAAAATCCCCAAATCCCCCAAAACCCTAGTTTCCCCAAACTTCTCCAATCTTCTCCAGATCTGAACCTAAGGTTCCCCGGAGTGTTTCTTCCGTCTCCTCTCGGTAAGAAATCGATCTACCGTTGTTTTCATACCCTATTATAATTTTTATGAAACCCTAATAAAATACTTGTGTTTTGATGATTGTTCCCTATAACAGCGATTCCCCGTAAGCTAGCATCCGCGGAAACGAACTTTCGTAACCGTCATCCCCGGTGATAGGCAAGTGAAACTTGCATCTCTTGATTTGGGCCATGTCTTAGGCCATTTACCATGCTTTAGCGTAAAAGAGACTAAACGGTGAAAGGATAGCCGTTTAGACGCCATTGACCTAGCTTGACAACGAAGCTTGGTCCGTCACCCCCATCATGCTCATATGTCACGTTTACTTTAAATTAACGGTACGCGAATATGTTCATGTCATTGCATTTTGCCTGTCACGTTTAAATTCCATTAACGGTACGCAATTATCTGTTCATGGCATTGCATAGTGATTATTTATCGTGACTGCGTAGCACACGCTACAATACTTATTTTCCTGGCTCGTGTTCCAGAAGCGAGCCCTGTAGTTGCTAACCCCAACGCTCGGATACCGGCTAGGTGTACTCCTATGCCATACACACACTTATTTTCCTGGCTCGTGACCAGAAGCGAGCATAATGAGTTGCTAACCACAAAGCTCGACACATGTGGGTGGGGTAAGAGATAAGCGGACTGAGCCCGAGTTGGCTTGATCAGCCACTCCGGCCAGCAGGTGAAATCTCTAGTGTTTAAGTGATTGATAGTGATAGAGATAAACGGACTGAGCCACGAGCTGGCCCGCAAGTGGACTCTCTATGCACTAAGTGTTAAGTGATAAGTGAAAAGTGATAAGTGATAAGTGATAAGTGATAAGTGATTAGTGAATTGGTAGCTTTTGCTACATCGTGAGTGCTTGCCTCTCTTTTAAACTGTTGCATCATATTCAACTGCCATGCCATTGTTTAACATTGAAATGCTAGGTTGTTAGTCGCTTTCAGTTTCCTTGCCCAAGTCTTTTTAGACTTGCTGACATGTGCCCCTTTCTCTTTTGGGTGACGCATGTTAGACCTTGAGCCTGAGTTGCTTGCTGAGGGTGAGGTGTTTGCGGACGCCGAGCTTGCGCCCGTGTTGGACGGGGAGTACGTGGACACTGGGGACCAGTCCTAGTGTCTTCGTGGTGTTTTACTTTTGTTAGTCAGTTGTTTTGTTGTCGGTGCGTAGCACCTTTACTCTGTTATGTCGTTGCTTTTGTTTGGCCTTGTTCTGGGCCTTTAGACTCTTTCTTTTAGCCTGGTGGCTTTTCTGTGATGTTGAATATTTTGTGGACAAACTTTGGGATTGGTATTTCATATCCGTCTCATATTATTATTATTGTTGTTGTTTCGATTGCAATTACAGGGACCTGCTTATACTAAATTGACGCTTATCGGGTTTGGGGCTTCACCGCTCCACTCCCGTGCGGACCTTTTCACGTCTCGCCTCCATTTTAGGGAAGCGGGTCGTGACAGCGGGGATTAGGCGGCACCGACCGCCGGGGTGCAAGGAACAGATGCGAGGTCGGCGCGGCGGTCAACAGAGGCAGTCACCGACGGCGGCGACAGTAAAACATGAGCGAATGAGCGACGGGATGGGATGGGATGGGGCTTCGCTGCCGCTGAGGCTGTCATTTCTCGACGGCGAGGGCAGTGATGTTGGCTGAGGGAGGCAGAGGTGAAGGTGGTGTCCCAGTGGCGAGGTGGAGAGGGTGGCTCTGATGGGCTCGATGAAGGGAGAAGCAGCACGGGGCGCTGTTGGCTTAAGGGTGACGTCGTGCTCACGGCGACGATCGGCTCGTCGGAGGAGGGTCGTCGTGGGGGTGGAGATGAGGGTGGGGCGAAGGCGGGGACACGACGACACTCAAGTGAGTCAACGGTGATCGTAGTGGCACGGTGGAGGGGTGCAGCTGGGTTTTTGCGTGGGCTAGCTGTCGTCGACGGTGGGATCCATCGGAGTGGTGGCAGAGGTGGTGGTCGTCAGAGCAGCTCGGTGTGGAGGCGAGGCAGATGGAGATTGGGACGGAGCAAGAGGAGGGCGCGATGAAGCTCGGAGGAGCTTGGGTGGTGGCTGCTCACGGTGGAAGGGAGTTGACAGGGGGCGGTTCCACGGGGTCTCGTCGGCGGTGGGGGACGAGCGCCGGAGGTGGCAGAGATGGTGGTGGGTGCGGAGGGCGGTGGCGTCGACACCGGCGAGAAGGAAGAGGGGGGGGGGGAAGAGAGAGAGAGAGAGAGAGAGAGAGAGAGAGAGAGAGAGAGAGAGATATATATATATATATATATATATATATATCTATCTATCTATCTATCTATCTATCTATTATACAATTCAGGACCTTTTTCAAACTTTGTCCTACGTGGCGGTTTTTGTCCTACGTGTCATAATAAAATATGGCTAGGACAATTGTTTTAAACACAATTTTAAAAAACTACGGTGTGGAAAAAAACGGTTTTAAAACCTACTTTTCCCGTGCAATTCCTTTTCACGTTCACTAACCTTCAGAAATTACTTTCCCTTCAACATTCCCTCAATTCCCTCACTTCACAAAGCCTCAAATTTTCCGGCTCTCGGCGAGACGTTCACAAATAATGGCGTCCTCCGGTATTCTCCCGGCTCTCTCTCTCTCTCTCTCTCTCTCTCTCTCTCTCTCTCTCTCTCTCTCTCTCTCTCTCACGTCGGCCTTCGTTGATTTCATCTGGCCTTCGTTGATTTCGTTATTTTCATCTCAAGTGCATGTGCATTTTGTGTCGTGTGCATAGTTCTTTGCAAGCATGGAAATATCATTCAGGACTCCAAAATTGGTTCTCTGGATCAAGCATAGAAATATCTGAACAAAAATTATTTTTCTTCAAAATAAAGTGATGGTATTTGGATACTTGAACGAAGACAGTGAGCATTCTGATCTTCAGCGTGTGTGCTTTGATCCTTTAAAGATCGCTTCTCAGTTGATCTCTTATTTTCATGTGGCGATATGCGACGTAAACGGGTCCCTCCTCCTAACTCCGACATCGCCCAACCCAAAATCTGATACACTCCCTGATGTTGGAGCAATCGGTCGAAAAAATCACCGGTTTGAATTTCCGTCGAGATCTCAGGTTATTCGATCATTCATCATTCTTTTCTTTCGTTTCTTTTCCTTTCGCAATTCTTTCCTTTCCTTTCCTTTTTTTTGTTTTTGCGTTTAATCTTCTGGATTACTGAATATATGAGCAATTTAAGCCATTCAAAAAGTCCCAATATTCAACAATAAACATATCCTAAAATGTATACCAGATATTTTTTTGAATATTGTGACTGTTTGAACGGCTTCTGCGAATAAAGTTGCAAGCTTAGTGTTGGATTCCAAAACTACACAATTATATGAATGGTATTTTAATGGTCGCATCGTCAATGTGAACCCGACTTTCTTGGTTAGTATGGTTCATGGGGATCCATGATAATTTTCACAGTTCCGTTTGCTTATTCATAGCTGCCCACCTTTAATTATTTGTGATTCATGTAGTGAAATGTTTTGCAACACTGGTTCTTTTTTTTGAGAATTATGTATTTTAATGTTCCTGCTATATATTTTGATTCCTGCTATATATTTTTATTTCTTCCCCCAACTATTTCACCCGTTTGTTTACATCGGTCTGCTTCAGCAGCTTCACATTATTATCTCCTGTTAATGTGCGTCTTAACATATATTTTGCAGTAGCCAATGGATCATCAATGTTTACTGATCATGCCTTGGAAATAGAGGAGCTCACTGCTTTGCTAAAAATAGACATTACAGCTTTGAACGTAGCAGTTTAAGATTTGCAAGTGCTTCAGAATGCAGAAACAGTAAATGGAAACTACTCCAATGATCAAATTGTACATGTAATTACCATTTTCGAAGACCTGAAGAACAAACTAATGGCAACTACCAAGCAAGATTTTTTCTACAAATGCATCAATACAAAATCCCTTCATGCATCAGCCTAAAACATTCACGGAAACACCGCCATGGTCAAATGCATCAAGTGCCACAAATGGCTTACCATCTTCAGGGTAAGTCCATTTTTCATATTTCCAAATGTAATCGCCAGAATTTTAACATGGGTTCCCTATGTAAGTTTGTTTCCACCAAAGATCTTTCCATTCGTTAACCCATGCAGAAGCATCAACAAATTCATGTTTTTAAATTGACATAAAATTGATTAACTTTTTACTGTTTATTGCATGGTAAAACACATTGAAATCATTTCAGTTTTCATTTATGCATAGTTCGGATGTGTTGGATCATATCCAATGGAGCAACATAGTTGCCAATTTTTAAATTTGGGGTGATACAATCCGCATCATGGATCCCATATTAAATAGCTTGGTCTCCCTCCCTCCCTCCCTCCCTCTCCTTCTTTATGTTTTCATCTGCGTGCGTGCATGCGTGCATAGCTAGAGTTTACTAAGAAGCATTACCCAAGGACGCTTGCAACATGTACGAAAAGATGTGTAGATTACAATGCCCATACTGAAGTTTAGATGTTTTAATGGGATCTAAATATTTAGTTTAACCTGATATTCACTCTCATGTGATCTTTTGATCTTTAATTCTACTTTTAAATCAGGTTTTGCATCTATCTTCTGTTTCATCCTTTTTTTATATGGCAAAAGTCTTGAACTGTTTAATTCAAAATGCATATGTTTTTTATCATGACCCTTCAATTTTTGGATATCCAACTTGATATTTGTTTACCATGACCCTTTATATTTGTTTACCATGCCCTTGAATTTTCCATCTTGATCGGCATATTGTGTTCTCAATATTTTTGTACGGAGTATCTGTAACATATTCATCTCTGTTTTAAAGACCATGAATGCTGAAGAAGTGTATTTTCTGTCCTCCTCGTTTTCCCCCCTTTGCTGACTTTCCTCCTCGGTTTTACACACGAGATACAACCTTCGCCGTGCCCTACGGGCACGGGTTATGACTAGTATATATATATAGGGAGATGATATGGTGAGCAAGTGAGCAAAATCTCTTAAAGTGAGCAAACAAATCCTGGCCGTCGGATCTGATTAGCTGGCTGAGATTAAATCTGCTCAGATTCCCAAAGTCGCCAGACCCGAAGTCACGTGCGCACATTCAAGCCCCCAAATATCAATTCGCATATTCTCCCTCACGCGGACCTTCTCCCTCATGCGGCCGAAACCTCCTCCTCCCTCAGCAGTATTCGGTTGCGAATGGCTTTCGCACGCTGCTGCATGCGAAAGAAACGTCTGCCGTTCGATCTGATCGGACGACCCGCGCGCTTGGGCGAGCGGCAGGAGAAAATGCGAATGAAATTTACGCCATAGCTCCTCACAGAACCCGAGTTTCTCAGCCTCTCTTTCGCATATCTCTAGCCCTCATCTTCGTCCGATGCCCTCATCTCCTCCCAGCCATCGCGAGCAAACCGAGAAAAATGAAGGTTAGAGAATGGAGATCTGATTCAACTAAATAGTGAAGAGTTTTCCTTAAATCACAAATTCATCAAACCTTCATTTCCCAAAATTCCCCAAGATCTGAGCTTGCTGAGTGCTCCAATGGTGAAGAGCCTGCTGTCTGTCCTTTTCCTCACTCTCTGGTACTCTCTCGTCGCCATCGGAGGGTAAGTCCTCGACTCGAATCGATTCTAGCTGAATAATATCTTTGATTTGTGTTATTGAGGAAGCTATGGTGTGGTATTGATTTGGTTTTGCAGATTCTATCTCCTTATAATTCATATCTGAATCCAAAGCTTGTAATTCATTAATGGGAGATCTGGCGCAACATCACAAACTTCTTATACTTCTGGAGAATGGGTAAAAAAGCAATTCCTTTATTTCATAATGAATTTTGCATTTTATTTGTGAATTTCATTTGCCTCGTTGTTGTTGGTATTGAAATAAACATGGTAAAGGTTTCTTAGTAAATGGATTTATACAATAGATGGGAAGTGATATGTTATATACTTTTATGTGATCTAACAATAGACTTCTATGTAACTTACTTATAGAAGGCTAATGTTATAAATTTGATTTCAAAATTTTATGTCCTATTGTGGGACTCTTTGTTGTCAACTTGTTACTTGATACTGAAATATTAATTGCATGCTAAGGTAGTGGTTGGTTGAAGTGTATGTTATTGTTGCAATGATATCTTCAAAATGGGAAAATTACTTAATTCAGATTAAACATAATTTAAATAACCAGCAGTTAAAGGAAAAATTCAAGGAACATGTGAATAGGCTTTCCAACTATATTTATTAGATGAAAACAGCTTATCTTTCATAATTAGATAGAAAAAAAATAAAGTGAAGAACTCCAACGTAAACTCCAAAATTTTTGCTCAGACCATAACTTATCATCCTTTCTCTTTGGCTTCTTTTCTTGGCTTTCAGTGAACTGGAGAAAAAATAATTAAAAATTCTAAGCTTAATTGAAATAAAATTTCTAGAAACGTTCACTGCTTAATTGAAATAAAATTTCTAGAAATGTTCACTGCTTAAAGTTGATCATGCACTTTGAACATTGGATCTTACCTTTCTCGTCAGCACTTAATAACATGCAAGAAGTTGTATTCTGAGGATATAGATGAAAGGGTTTACCGATTGCGTTGATCTCGCTTGCTTGTTTGGGAGACTGGAGGAGGACTGTAAGTCGAAGTGGAGGTATTGGGATTTGTTTTGGAGCGAGGCTCGCCAGGTGAGATAGAGGGCTGAGAGGGGAGAGCAGCAGGGGGTTCAAGAGCTTGAGTTGATTTATTACTTGGGGACAAGGAGTGATAAATACGAGTTTGTTGAGCCTATCCGTTCCACAACCGCTTTGAATTGCTATTTTATTTATTAAATAAAGGGTCTTGGAAAATATCTGATGTTATATAAAATGTTACTTGCACGCAAAGAAAGGATTTGATGCATCTATACATGAGCATGTATTTGAGAGGTCTTTTATAAATAGTTTATTTGTTTCTGTAAATATATGAGCCCTATTGAGAGACGACATGTGCTGGTTATTATTATGTAATTCTGAAATATTTGATAATTAATTACTTCAATGTTGTGTTGGCCGTATAATATTGCGTATCAATATCAATTTGTAGTTATATCAGTTATGGATCATTGGTTTATTTATTATCGATCACTTTCCCTTGTTGGCTCATTGAAAATTAATGTCCCATGTTAGCATCATGAGATAAAAAATTTACATTCTCTGATTTTGTACTTTCAGAGCACCTGAGCTTTTATTAGGAGCAAAGGAGTATTCAACTGCTATTGATATGTGGTCATTAGGCTGTATAATGGCTGAACTCTTAGCAAAAGAGCCAATATTTCGTGGGAATGATGAGTTTGATCAGCTTGATAAGGTATTTTCTATCCATTGAGATTGTTACCAATTCTCATAGTCCAGAATTGTTTAATTACATATTACAAACTATTTTCAAACTTATTCTGATCATTTTATTTTTCTATCTATGCATTCATTTTATATTGAATCTGTAGTTTATTATCTATCTGATCATGCTGTCCACACTATGATTTGGTTATTGCTTAACATTTATTGGCAACAAACATTGACTTCTTATTCCACATGTTTTTCCTTGCTCGATACTGCAAGCTGCTTGAGGATTGGTGGTATGTCATTATATCATTATACCAGGAATACAACGTGAATCAAATTCATTATGTCTCATATTTGGTGGTAGTAGCATTATGGCTCACATTTGCAATATCTATTTTTTTTTCATGCATGACAGGCTTACGGCCATGAGTCAAGCAATGACAAACTTTCTATACCTAGGTTTTTTGTAGGCAGTATCATAACTCTAATGCTGGAAATGCTCGATATGACACAAATTGTCATGACTGAAATGCTGGAAGAGATCTTGTTGGTGGAATGCTGGAGTGCTGGAAGCTGGAGTGCTGAATTCTGGAATTCTGGAATGCTTGCAATACATTTTTTTTGGATTGCCTTGCAGTGCATGCTCTTCTTGGGCTGTTGAGACTGTGACCGTGCAGATTCAATGGCCGTCTGGATGACAAACTTCATGCTGCAAGATTGTATCGGTCATGGCAAAAACCATGTGTTCTCTCTTGAGGATATCAGTCTTTGAATGTCTTGTTCAGGAAAATTGTTTGATGGTCAATGTCAGTTCTTTATCTACCATGAAGTTGGGACTCATGGGCAAGTGAGCAAAATCTCTTAAAGTGAGCAAACAAATCCTGGCCGTCGGATCTGATTAGCTGGCTGAGATTAAATCTGGAATTGAATTTAACTCTTGCCCGAATGTACACATGGATGATGTTTGTATATGAATAATTGGCAGAATTCCATGGAGAACCAAATGTATCCATGGATGTTTGTATATGATATCAAACAGAACTGTTCATGTATGTCTTTTTCTTGTTGAGAAATGAAATGTTATCAATTCTGAATGACAGATTCTATGTAATTATTATATTCTATTAAGTTTGGCTTTTAGCTTTTGTATTGATCCTAATCCTTGAAGTTAGAATCTATGATATCAAAATTTAGTTGATGACACTGGAGTGAAATTGTTGTATTTAGTCTCTTTATTCTCTTCTCTACTTATCTTTACAACCTCGTAATGTTTATGTTATGTTGGTGCTCCATTTTAAGTTACAGGCCATGAGTTTCTCATGTATATGATCTTGTTGGACCTGTAAGTTGGTTGTACATGCTTACCTTCAGCATGATGCTGCAGGTTATTTGCTTGCGATGAATGACCCCAACAGTAAGCATTTCCTCAAAACACAGCTTGTTCCTCAAGAAAATTGGGGAAGTCTTGCACATCACTCGGTGCTTCCCGTTATGTAACCTGCCATTGCTCCAAAATGCTACATCTTGTGCTTGCAAAGATTTTTCTGCTCCCAGAAATTATGAAGCATTTTCTCGAACATGTGTGCTTGCAGAAATTATGATGTAAACAACACAACACACCAATTTTTTTGCTCCCAGAAATTTCGAAGCATTTTATCTAACATTTTATGTGCTTTATTTTCTCATCAAACCATAAATAAGCCAATGGTTTATCCTCTCAATTGCGCTTGAATCCAACATGTTGATACAATAATAAAGAACAATAACAAGATCTACATCAGGCAACGATTCAACCACTCCACAAAGCAAGAATATCGACACAACCAACATGCATGTTCTCCAACTTAATAAGATTCTCGTCCATAAAAACTCATGGAATGGTTACAACAATTTAAAGCCATAAATATCTAATCAGAAGCAAGAAAATAAAGCAACACCATGAAATCCAATAACCATGTGTTATACTAGATAAAGATCACAAGAGGACGTGCATGGGGAAACTGAGTATGTCATACAAATTCAGTGTATTTAAGTGCAGCCAAGAAACCCAACTGGCAAATTACAATCAGCAAACATTTACTTTTACAGCCCTCTTGGTATTTTAAGCCTTGGCCTACATAGCAAGCACAACATAAATCTATTAGGATATAGGACTACCGACCCAAGTAATTTATGCTTTATTGTACACATAGAGGTTACATGACATATATACATGTAATTGCCACCGATATTTCATTTACGGTGTTGAATGCCACGACAAGCACATAGACCATATGATGGAGGAGAGTGGCATTGCAGAAGTCCATCGCCTCAAGTAGCATTTGCAAATCCAACTTTGTTGCGACCAAAGTCAAAACTCAGTGTGATACGCAACCCATGAAGACATCACCAAGGATCCTGCACACAACCAAGAATCGGCATTATTATTCCAACTAGTCCTAAAAGTTTTTACATTTTCTGTGATTCAATCCAAGATAAAAGCACAATGCACCATACAAAAGAGGGCTTCGTGGTGGAGGTACATCTTATACACAAACATCCAGCATTCACAAATTTCCAATAAAAATTATATCAAGTATCCAGTATTCTCAAAACAATATGTTTGCAACAAAAATTATATGCAGAACTCTCAAAACAGTATACTCAAACATCAAACATTCACAAAATTAAATGTTTCCAACAAATTTTTAGTAAATACAAACTTTCAGAAATACAAATTTCTTCAATAATCTGTGAGCTCATAAGTTTTTTGATCCTCTTTTTTTGGATCCATTTTTTATCCTCTTTCATGCAAACTGGTTGGATTGTGAGTACACATTTATTCATCTGTCTCTACCTTGTACGCAGGGGCACGAGGAGGCCAACATGGATATATATCAAACTGACACAATTCTACAACAAGATGTGTTATATTACTTGTACTATAAGGACTTCATGATGGAATTTTCATACGTTATAGATTGGCATGCGGAATCTATAAATTTAATTCTTAATCTCTAATAGATTGATATCAATTATTATGGAAACAAAATAGATAATGGTGAATGAAATAAATCATAGAGTGATATGATATAGATGGCATTGCATATAATTTATAATATCTAAAAGACATGAGTTATAACATTATTAACCTGCTAGACTCGAGCTGCATCTACACAAGGAAATAATGGATAACTAATAACTAGTAAATCGAATGGTATAAGGTACAAATTATGTGTACTTTTTGAAGAATAGTTGCACCTTAAAGTGTGGAGTGATATCGCCTTCTACAATACTCCCCTTTGCTTAGTTAAGGTCCTTAATGTTACATCAGCAATATTAAATTATCTTTATGCTCTCCAGCATCTCTCTCATCTTTATGCTCTCTACCATTCTTTCATATGCATGAAATATAAGGGGAAATAATGCTCGCCTCTCACACATAACTAGGGAAACAACAAAAAACCCCTCATTTCTCCACATAACTACAAATAGATGAATGGTAAGAAATTCAGCATAAAAACCAGAAAAGAAATGAAGTCAGTAAACTGGACATGCATACTTTACTACTGGCCCATCCCAAATTTTGGCATTTCCTTCCTTAACAGAATATATTGGAACCTGTTTGGAAGGAAGAATTACTTGAGCAACAGAGGTTCAAACGGTGCAGCATACATAATCATATAGAGCTCGTAGCAGATGTTCAGAGATGATAGCTTAAAGGCAATTATGAAAATAGCAACAAAACACATTGATACGTACCTATAATATTAATTGATACCAACATCAAGAGAAAGAATCGTAATGTTGATAAATGAAAGTTGTGAATATTGAAGGATAGTATGGATAATTTAATACCATGTTAAGAAATGGAATATCAAAAAATAGAAGATACTTTACATTTTTTAAAGATTTGAAGTATGCAACAAAAAAATTAAGCACTATCTAATAATTGAATATGCTAGTAAGACACATACCTTTATGTCTAGATGAGTCAGTATGAACTCCACAAGAGAATGATCCAAAGTGAAATCGTTTACACCATTCCCAGTGCTAATCACAAGATGCAGGTTTAAAAATTGAAGGTGATGATAAAATCTGAAGTTTGAATTTCATACCCTAACTATATCATTCAATGTTGTGCAAGATCAATCATCCAAAAGAATTTTGCCACCCAAAAAAATCAAAGAGATAATACCTGAAATTCAACGTACGAGCAGCCGTCGAAGAGGGTCTGAATGACGGGGTTCTGCAGAGAGTGGGCAGAGATCGAGAGGTGGAAGTCAGGGTTTGCACGGATCGAGCGATCGTTAGGGTTTGATCTGTGAATGGGGCTGAGTTTTCACCTACGAATGACTTTCGCACGCAGATCTGTGCAACAATCCAGAAAACTTCGCCGGAGGCGGAAGGGCGTAGGGTTTGAGCGGTGGTTATATGCTGAGTGAGAGGTGAGAGAGAGTGGGGGTAGGGTTTGAGCGGCGGGAGAGGTTTGAAACCATCGAGATCGCCCGAAGGGTTTTGCTGAGAGAGAGAGAGAAGAGAGAGAGAGAGAGAGAGAGATCGAATGGCAGGGGCGTAATTTCGTGAAGTTGGAATGATCAGGGCCTTCACATGCGAGACTGGCCGTTTGATCATATCAAACGGTCCCCATTTCTCCCGCCTGCTCCTCGTTTTTTTGGCCACAAGATCTCATCCGACGGATCCGACGACCAGGATTTGTTTGCTCACTTTAAGGATTTTGCTCACTTGCTCACCATATCATCTCCATATATATATATATATATATATATATATATATATATATATATATATATATATATATATATATATAGCAAAAATGTACCTAAGAACGTGCGCAGGTAGAATTACCTGCGCACGCCCCCTCTGTTCGGTGTTTGTACGTATTGTTTTTTGAATTTTTTTTTGCAGTAGCTAGATATACTTGTTATGAAGCTCTCCACAAAATTTCAGGTCAATCCGACACCGTTTGAGCCTCCGTTCATCGATTTCAAAAACGTTGCGCAAAACTGTCCAAATTCTGGACAGTTTTGCGCAACGTTTTTGAAATCGATGAACGGAGGCTCAAACGGTGTCGGATTGACCTGAAATTTTGTGGGGAGCTTCATAACAAGTATATCTAGCTACTGCAAAAAAAAATTCAAAAAAAATATTTAGAAACCCCGAACAGAGGGGGCGTGCGCAGGTAATTCTACCTGCGCACGTTCTCAGGCACATTTGCCCCTATATATATATATATATATATATATATATATATATAATAAAAGAGGGATGTTATCAAGAGAAATTGGATAAGAGATATTGGACATGAGAAATTGGATAAGAGATATCTATATTATAAAAGAGGGATGTTATCAAGAGAAATTGGATTAGAGATATTGGACAAGATAAATTGGATAAGAGATATCTATATTATAAAAGAGGGATGTTATCAAGAGAAATTGAATAAGAGATATTGGACAATAGAAATTGGATAAGAGTGATGTTATCAAGAGAAATTGGATAAGAGATATCTATATTACAAACGAGAGATGTTATCAAGAGAAATTGGATAAGAGATATTGGACAAGAGAAATTGGATAAGGGATATCTATTATATAAAAGACGGATGTTATCAAGAGAAATTGATAAGAGAATTTGGACATGAGAAATTGGATAAGAGAATTTGGATATCTATTATATAAAACAGGGAAATTGAATAAGAGAAAATATAAGAGATGAGATTTTGAGGGATAAAAGAGGAGGTGGGGAATTTTGCACATACAACCCCGGTTTTTTTATTTTTGCCTATGGACCCTCCCCACACACACACCCACACTTTTTATTCTCACCCCTTCCGGCCATTTTTTCCAGTTCTATGAAGATTTTGAATCTTATCCTACTAGGACAAAGCTTTGTCCTACGTGGCAAGTTTGTCCTTGGTGGTAATGACAATTTTGGGGGGACTTAAATTTTGGGGGAAAACTTAAATTTGGGGGGAAACTTGAAATTTTGTGGGAAAACTTGAAATTTGGGGGAACTTGAAATTTGTGGGGGAGAAAAACTCAGCCATTAAATAAACTGTGCCCTATGGGCACGGGTAATGACTAGTATATATATATAGAGGGCAGTTATCCCCTGCGAATGGGTTTCGCATTCTGCTGCGTGCGAATGGCTCTGTTAGCCGTCCGATCTGATCGAACGGCCTGTGCGTGCTTGTGCAAAAATGTTCGAGGAATTTACGACCTTGCCCCTCGTCCCTCAGCCCCGTCTCTCAGCCCTCTCTCAGCCCTGAAAAATGGCCGGCGAACGGCACGAAAAAAATTACCCTCGTTTCTCAGCCCTCTCTGGTGCCACTATCAAAAATCCCCATTTTCCCATCTTCTTTAGCTCGTAACGTGATCTTCTCTAGCATTGCCTACCTTCCCAACGAGATCGTAAATCCCCAGCTGGTCATCTCCCTCGTGACGCCCTAGATCTCCCGCATAAGATCCCAAAAACCCCGAAGAACACAACAAATCCCTTCGCACCTCAGCTCACTCGAGGTATTATCTCTTTCCCTTCATTCCTAAGGTTTAGGGGTTCAGATTTGTTCTTCCTTACTAGGGTTCAGATATAGGGGAAAAAAATTTCTTTGAATTATATGTGCTGTTGATGAATTGTTAATTGATATGTGATGGTAAACAAAATTCTTAGGTTAAATTATATGTGATGTTGAAAAAAATTTAGGTTGATGGAAAAAAAATTGCAGATTCTATTTGAGACACACTCTCTGTGGGTTTGTGCAGATTCCATATGAAAAAAATTGCAGATTCCAAATTTAAGCTTATGGCAATGAAGTATTATGAAGGTTAAATTATATATGATGTTGAAAAAAATTTTGGTTGATGGAATAAAAATTGCAGATTCTATTTGAGACACACTCTCTGTGGGTTTGTGCAGATTCCATATGAAAAAAATTGCAGATTCCAAATTTAAGCTTATGGCAATGAAATATTATGAAGGTTCATCTTGTGAGGAAAGGGCATGTCAGGATTTTTTGCATTTATTAATACATCATGGTTTCTGAATTTTTTGTGAGGAAAGGGAATGTTTGTAGGTTTTGCATTTATGCATACATCATATTTTATGAAGTTTTTCAAACCAGCATGTACCTAGTACACACTTGCTGTTCTTGCTGGTCAGAGATACTTATGTCAGTATGTATCATTAATTCATTTATCTTCCATTTAGCTTTTTTGTGCAAACTCACTCCATTATAGGTAAACTCGCGCCATTTGACTTTTTCTTTCTTGAGGCCATAGTGTTGTCCATGCTGCAACAAAGTAGACAAATAGCTGAGAATGCATGTAGCAACTATGCATTGTACGGTCACAGGTCGTACGAGCACAAAATGTTGTTTATAAATGTTAGTATCCCTCAACGTTAGTAAATAATGAAGTAATGTAAATTAATTTTGTAATTAAAATTCATATACATCCATACCTAGCATCGAAGGATTTTGGGCATTTATCTTTAGTATAGTTACTACTACAGAGGCATACGTTGGAGCTTCTTATAGAGATCTGACATCTGAACAGCCAGAAGCTACATCCAATCCAAGGCTAAATAGAGCATACTCCATTCTCTTGTGTATGATGATATAGGAGTATACATTACACAATGGCTCCCGTCCCGTAGTTTATTTCCAATATCCATGCTTATAAACTCACAAAAGAAATAACAAAAATACAGATGAAAGTTAAGTTTGTTGGATGATGTTATTGCAGATGCTAAAAGTGTTGGGATTTCTGCTTGGAGAATCAGATTATGTACATACATCTTTCTTTTTGGAACTCTGCATTTTTTATGATTTTCCCAAAAATCCTGATGCACTGAAGGTTTCTTTTGCTTATTCTTCTTTCTTTTTTTATTCAACATGAATACAAAATATAAATTCAATATCAGTTTCTTGTGATAGCATAATTTGGCTGCATGATTTGTATGCACTGTATAAATTTTTACGTCATAATTTGTATGAACAGTTTTTATCATAAGTTCCATCTCCTTTCGGGATTATGGGACAGACTCCCAACTGCCAGAACAATTCATCAGATGATATAAACAATGGATAGAATAACGGTGGAACCTCATGCTCAAAGCACCGAAAGAGCAGCAGCCATCCCCTTGTTCAATAATGGAAACACTGTAGAAACTGGGAGTAGCTACAGAAGAGGAAGGACCCCATGGGATATCAAAGAGAATGAAGGGGAATACATGCTGAGATTCGACATACCCGGCATGACTAAAAATCATGGATGTCTGTGGGTAGAGGAAAAGATGCTAGTATCAGGAGAGCTTGCTTGTTTTTTCTCACATTGTATAATAATGCATTCCTCATCCCTATTCTCTAGTCTGATCCCTCATTGCATTTGAATAAATGTGTAAAGAGAGCAAGCGAACTTGTCAAGTTGGCCAATTTAAGGAAAACTTGCAACTTTAATGAGAGATCTCAAGGGTTCTGCCTTGTGTTATTCTTATCTTTATGTTTTTTCATTTTATATTTCATGTTGGATCTAAGTTTGACAATTTCCATGTTGGATCTAAGTTTGTTGAATCAAACTTCAAGAAAACTACCGATTACTTGTGGATCATCCAATAACTGAGATTCTCTGATTCATGTGAATCAGAAGTAAACTGAAGGACTTGTGAGAAAATTTTTCTGCATATCAGATGCAGATCGGGACTCTAAAATAAAGAGACAATGCTCGTGAAGCTTGCAGCAATAAACAGTGTCGGCTGGAAGGTTTCGATAAGTGGACATGCATTTGCTGATACTTCTGAATATTGTGGGGTACTGCAATTTGAATAATAAATGAAAACAATTCATCACATTGGAAGCAAATATTGTCAAACAACGAGGAAATGGAAATGTTTTTGTGGTAGCTGAAGCAAATATTGTCGGAAAGCCATGGCATGCTAATGCTTTTGCATTCACAATACATACAGAGGTGCACATGTAATTCCTTTCCAAACTGAATTTAAAAGTGATGCAATTTACACTATGTTCTCAAGACCATAGATGGGCACATTTCACCATTTCATTAACAGGAGTCAGACGAATCTGAACAATCAGGATGATGTATCTCAGGGTGTTTTTTTGGCCCACCGGGCCGGCCCGGGCTCAAAAGCAACCCGGGCCGGGCCGGGCCGGCCCGGCTGGGCCAAAGTCTGGCCCAGCCCGGCCTGACATAATAAAAATTTTTTTTTAAATAAAACTCTTAAAAATCTAATATCTAAAAATTTAAAAAAATGATCAAAAAAAATTTATAAAACATAAAATCTAATAACAATAAAGCTAAAATATTATTTTAAACATGTAAAAATTCCAAAAAAATTTTAGAACACTTCTAAAAAATTTTAAAACACTTCTTAAATTTTTTCAGAAAAATTTTAATCCCGAAATTCGCGCAGGTCCCAGGTTGAACCTTTAAATTTTATTAATTGAAATTTTTTTGAGGGGGGGACATACGTTGGCCAGCCTAACCCCTCATACATTGGCCAAAAAAAGAAACTAATACATGTTATAAACTGCTAATACAATTAAGTAAATATATCAAGTCTCTGCTGCTTCTTCTACCTCTTCTTCTTCAGAGTCTTCAGACAAGTCGGTCTGATATTGGGTTCTCGATTCAGCCCTGAACCAATCCTTCGCACAAACCGACGCTTCTACTATATCTGGCTTCAGCCGTGACCTCTTGTTGCTAAGAACACGACTACCTGCACTAAAAGCAGACTCCGAAGCAATAGTGGATATGGGTACGGCTAACAAATCACGAGCCATCATGGAAAGAATTGGATAACTATTCTTAGACTGTTTCCACCATGACAGAACATCAAAACCCTCATTATTCAAGTCTTCTTCAGAAAATAAATAAGAACTTGACAAAACCTAGACAGTTCATTAGCTGTGTCTGATGTTTTTTGCTTCTTCTTGCACATAATAAGGCGGACTCTGCTTGGAGCACTTGAAGATGCTTGAACATTAGATGTTTGTGTAGAACTACCATATCGTGTCTCATATACAGTAAAAAGTGATCTTAAGCTATTCTTAAAACTAGCTTTGTGTTGTTCTGCTTCATCTTGAAGGTTCATGTTTTCGTAATAGGTATCTAAGAAGTCAAGTACTACATCCTCTTTAAACCGGGGATCTAAAACCTTCGCTATAGAGTATAGCAAAGGAACAGGATTCCAATACTTACGGAGTTTAATCTCCATCTGTTCTATCATTGCCCTAAGGTCTGGAGTCCTAATGTTGTCATTATCTCTATGTTTTTGTATGACTTCAGAGATCACCGCTAATTGGTCTAAGCCTAGAACTGAAGTAGAGTAATACATACCAGAAAACTTGTTTGTTGTCAAGTAGAAAATTTCAAAAAATTCATAAATTTCATCAATAATAAGCCACTCATAATCACTAATTTCATAGTCACTATCATTTGCAAGGTATGCACTTACAAACTCAGTAAGTTGGGTTCTATTTTGTCTAATACAACGTATCATTAGATACGTTGAATTCCACCTATGGGGGACACTAAATTGAAATGCCCTATACGGCAGTTGGTTACTACGACAAAACTGCTTATATTCTCTCTTTTTTTGTGAACTAGTTGTAATTAAAAGCATAAGGGCTCTAGGTTTTTCCAGATAAACAGAAGTAAGTTTTAGCCCATCCTGAACCACTAAGTTTAAAACATGGCATGCACAACGTTAATGAAAAATTAAACCATCTAGATCTGGGTTCCATTGACGTTGCAAAAAAGAAATGGCTAAAGTATTATTCGAAGCATTATCAAAAGTAATTGATACAATTTGTTTCTCAATATCATAATCATGACAAATATTTTGCAAAGTTCTACCAATGTGTGCACCCTTGTGTGCATACTCTAACACCTTAAAACCTATAATTCTTTTCTGAATGATATAATCATCGTCTGTAAAATGGGCCGTAAGACACAGGTATGATGAACCCCATTTTGTAGTCCATATGTCAGAAGTTAAAGAAATTCTAGATTCTAAATTAAGAAAAATCTGATACAATTTTGCCTGTCCTTCATGAAACATACTCATACAATCTTTTCTAAGGGTGTGCCTAGATAATTTTCTAAATGCAGGGTTAAATGCATTTTGCTGTAATCGCTCAAAGTTTGGGCTTTCAGCATAATTTAGAGGTTGCTCTCTGCATAACACAAATCTCGCCATCTCTTTTCTCATATTTTCAACAGAATATGAGAAAGGAGTAAGAGAGGAAGATGATGAAGATAAATTTAATGTTTGTTGTCTAGCATCTTTTTTAACATGCGATTTCATGTGTCTTAGCAGATGCGAAGTGCCGGCAGTATGTGCGGCAGCAAAACTAGTTCTACATATCTTACAGAATGCACGAATTTGGTCGATGTCATTACTGTCTTTTACCATTTCACGTGTAAAGTGCTCCCAAACACCGGACTTTGGTCCTTTCTTTTGGGTTTGTGTAGAAGGTGCAGCATGTGAAGCAGGGGTAGATGTTTGTGCCGGTGAACTTGTGTACGTGTGAGCAGCATGCGAGAAAGGTGAATGTGCAGGATTAAAACTAGCCCCAAAGTTATCTGGTTCTTGTGTTTCAATATTTGCTATATCAGGATTAAAACCAGTCCCTACGTTACCACGTAGTAAATCAGCATAATATTCAAAATCGGCAGTATTAGTATCATCATCTATATTAAAATTCATATTTATGTTCCTAGGCGGCGGTTTTGACATTGTGCTAATCTAAACTTTATACTACAGAAACCTGTTTGAGCCTTTGAAGATGACCCGAGTTGTAGAGACCGGACGCAGCGAATTTGAGTAGCGAATTGGAGTAGCGAGACGGTTGACGATAGTCGCGAGATTGACGACTGTAGAGACGGTAGTAGCGAGAGTTGTAGAACACCGGGTAGAGCCGTAGAGAGGTATTTAGAGAATTAGAGTTTAGAGATTTTGTGAGGGAAGAGATGAATGTAGAGATTTTGTGAGAGAAGAAGAGATGGGGAGGAGGGTATTTATAGAAGAAATTTGGGTTTAAAAAAAATTGGCCGTTGCCAAACGGGCAGATTTTTGCCCGTTTGGCAACGGCTCCAAAAGAGCCGTTGCCGGCCCGGCCCCGGGCCGGGCCAGGCCGGGCCCGGGCCCAGGCCGGAGGGGGGGGCCCAGCCCGGCCGTGGGGCCGGGCCCGGGCCGCAGCCCGGCCCGGGTTTAGGAACCCGGGCCCGGGCCGGGCCGGGCCCGGGCCCGGGCCGGAGGGGGGGCCAGCCCGGCCGTGGAGCCGGGCCCGGGCCGCAGCCCGGCCCGGGTTTAGGAACCCGGGCCCGGGCCGGGCCGCCGGGCCTGGCGGGCCCCGGGCCACAATTACACCATGAGATGTATCTCCCATTAGGATTCCTATTAAGACTATTCTATCGATACAAGAAAACTGAACAAGGAATTTTGAGTCAAACACAAGGATGCACAACATTGCACTCATTAACTGCTAACAACACCAAGTTCTTCATATTACATCTTTCATATTACATCCTGAAAACAGTCAACTATCTACTACTATCAAACACTGTCACGACCCGCTTCCCTAAAATGGAGGCGAGACGTGAAAAGGTTCGCACGAGAGTGGAGCTGTGAAGCCCCAAACCCGATAAGCGTCAATAAAATATAAGCAGGTCCCTGTAACCACAACGGAACAACAATAATAACACAAGGAGAGACTGAAATAAAATATCACATCTCATAATTTGTCCAACAGGAAAATAAGTCCAACATCCAGAAAAGCCACCAGGCTAAAAGAAAAGAGTCTAAAGGCCCAGAACAAGGCCAACAAAAAGCAACAACAACAACAAGTATAGGTGCTACGCACCAATAACAAAACGACTGTCCAACAAAAGTAAAACACACGAAGACACTAGGACTGGTCCCCAGTGTCCACGTACTCCCCGTCAAACACAAGCTCGGGCTCGGCGTCAGCAAACACCTCGTCCTCAACAAGGTACTCAGGCTCAGGATCTAACATGTGTAACCCAAAAGAGTAAAGGGGCACATGTCAGCAAGTCTAAAAGACTTGGGCAAGGAAACTGAAAGTGAGGCATCTAGCAACCTAGCAGTTATAGTATGCATGACATGGCAGTTATAACATGAGTGCACAATTTAAGACATGGCAAGACAATTTGTACAAGGGAACAATTATCGGGACAAGACAAGGAAAGGCAAGAGTAGCCACGCTACTATCAATCTCAATCAATTCACATTTTGTAGGTGTTCACGCCCTTCGCTGAATGGTACAACATTCAGACCGATCGGCACTAAACACAAATCACGTTTCACTGTTGTTTGTAGATGTTTACGCCCTTCGCTGAATGGTACAACATTCAGACCGATCGGCACTAAACACTACCCCACCCCAAAGAGTTTACGCCTTACAACTGCAGTTGTTGATCAAACAGACCCCCAGTTGAATGGCCGCTTAACCCTCACCCCATCCCACACGTAATGGAGCCAGGGTCCCCGCACAATGAGCTCAGCTAGTGAGCCTGGGGTTGCCCCGCACATGAGCTCGCATTCTTAGTTCACAATTCAATATATCGAGCGTTGGGGTTAGCAACTCATTATGCTCGCTTCTGGTCACGAGCCAGAAACACAAGTATTGTAGCGATGCTACGCAATCACGGGATCATCAAAAGAGTGCAATGACATGACATGTAATTTGCGTACCGTTAAAGGAAAGTAAACATGACATGGAAATTGTGCAACATGCTAAATGTCGGAACTAGATTCGTTGTCAAGCTAGTTCCCCAATTTGCGCCTAGGCGAGTATCATTTCGTCGCCTAGCCTCTTTTACGCCTACAACAAGCAAATGGCCTAAAACATGGCCTAAACCCTAAGTGGCAAGTTTCACTTACCTAGCACCGGGGATGACGACCACTTCGTCACACGGATGCCAATCTACGGGGGAATCGCTGTTTTGGGGGAACAATCAACAAACAACATGAAATTTTATTAGGGCTTCATAAAAATATAAATAGGTTATGAAAACAACGGTAGATCGATTTCTTACCGAGAGGAGGCGGAAGAAACACTCCGGGGAACCCTAGGATCAAATCTGGAAAAGATTGGAGAAGTTTGGGGAAACTAGGGTTTTGGGGGATTTGGGGATTTTGATGGATTTGGTGAGATTTTGGGGAAGATGAGAGGTAGATAGAGTGGATGGATGGTTTGGATGATGGATTTAGGGCTTGGAATGAAGGATTGAAGCTTGGAGGAAGATGGGGGCTCAAGGGGGAAGATTTTAGGGTTTTGGGTCGTGTTGGGGAAGAAGAAGTCGTTTGGGTTGGGTATAAATAGGTTGGGCTGGCGGCTGCCCAGAAATTAGGGTTTTAACACAGGTTAGTCGGTCAAAGAGCAACCACTGACCGACTAGTTTAGCAACTAGTCGGTCGGTCGACCAACGCAGACCGACTAAGTGTAAACAGTAACTCCTGAACGAAAATAGGATTTAGAATTAGTCGGTCCATGAACAATTACTGACCGACTAGTTTATCATCTAGTCGGTCGATGAACGTTCTTAGACCGACTAAGAGTAAACAGTAACTCAACTAAAATTAAGATGATGTGTTAGTCGGTTAAAGAAGCATTGCCGACCGACTAGTTTGCAACCTAGTCGGTCAACCAACGTTCTTAGACCGACTAACGACAAACAGTAACTCCTGAACAATTTTAGAAAGCCAACTAGTCGGTCCAAGAAGGATTGCCGACCGACTGGATCGTCATCTAGTCGGTCGGTGGCCCTTCTTACACCGGCTAATGAGCACCAAAAGTTCCGATACGGAGCGCGGGGCCCCGGGATCGATTCCTAAGACTCCTAGGCTCGATCTAATAGTAAGATACGACCGTTATGAAGTCCTTCACGAATGACATACTTCGAAATCGACAATCCTAAGGAAGAAACGAGAAAATACGACGAATCGATCGAAAACGAAAGCTACGGAGACGAAAATCACACATGAGGAGAAAAATCCACTAAAACATATATTATATTATATTAAATCCAGATACAAGAAAAGCAGTCGTTACATCCTCCCCAACTTAAGAAAAATTCCGTCCTCGGAATTTCCAAACACTCACGAGTCCGGAAACAAAAGTGGGAAACGCTCTCGCATCTCATCCTCATTCTCCCAAGTAGACTCTCCAGGTGAGCCGTGTCGCCACATCACCCTCACAAGATTGACAATCTTGTTCCGAAGCGATTTCTGACGCCTGTCCAGAATCTGCACTGGATGCTGGTCATACGTCATATCGGGGCGAACGGTAATCTCCGAAAAATCTACCGCATGAGACGGATCGCTAATGTATCGACGAAGCTGCGACACATGGAAAACATTGTGAACTCCTTCCAAAGACGGCGGCAAGGCCAAGCGATAAGCTACCTCGCCGACCCTCTCCAAAACGTCAAACGGTCCAATGTATCGCGGGCTCAACTTCCCACGCTTCCCGAAATGAATCACACCACGATTCGGGGAAATCTTCAAGAACACATGGTCGCCCGGCTGAAATTCCAAAGGACGACGTTTAGCATCCGCCCAATGCTTAAAACGGTCCTGAGCAATCCTCAACCTCTCCCGAATATTCCTGACGATATCCACGGCCTCCACGATCATCTCAGGTCCCAACAACTCCCGATCACCAACGTCGTCCCAACTCAATGGCGATCGACAATTCCTCCCATAAAGAGCGGCGAAAGGCGCCATGCCAATACTCGCCTGGAAGCTGTTGTTGTAAGAGAACTCCACCAAGTGTAGATGGTCCTCCCACGAACCCTTGAAATCCAACATGCACGCCCTCAGCATGTCTTCCAAAATCTGAATCGTCCTCTCGGACTGGCCATCCGTCTGCGGGTGGTACGCCGTGCTGAAACTCAGACGCGTACCCAAGCTCTTCTGCAAACTCTGCCAGAACTGAGATGTGAACCTCGTGTCTCTGTCAGACACGATACTCACAGGGACTCCGTGAAGTCGCACAACCTCCTGCACGATTCACGTTACATCACTATCTAAACTAGGAAAAGGAAATAAAAACGGAGAGTAAAAGAATTTTACCTCCATATATCTCCTCGCTAGCACCTCAGTGGACTGTCCCACTCGGAACGGAATAAAGTGCGCAGATTTGGTCAATCGATCTACGATCACCCAAATCGCGTCATTCTGCTTCGGACTCCGAGGTAGTCCAGTCATGAAGTCCATAGTGATGTGTTGCCATTTTCACTCCGGAATCGGAAGCGGTTGTAGCAACCCGGCCGTACGCTGATGCTCCGCCTTCACTTGCTGGCAAACCAAGCACTTGGCTACACTCCGAGCCACGCTCCTCTTCATACCATGCCACCAATAATTCAGACGAAGATCCTGGTACATCTTGGTGCCACCAGGATGCACAGAATACGGCGAACTGTGTGCCTCCACCATCAACTCCTCCCTGATATCCCCAGCGGGCACACACAACCTGGCTCCGAACCTCAGCGAGCCATCCTCATGAATCAAAAAGTCAGTCCGCAGACCGGCTTCCACCTGCTCCCGAATCTTCATCAGCTTCGGATCCTCAGCCTGGCCAGCCTTAACCCGATCCACGATCGTCGACTGTACCTGCATGTACATCAACGACGAAGCCTCTCCAGGAAGAACAATCTCCACGCCAGACTCGCAAAAATCCTGCTGCAATCTCCACTGCGAGGTCAAAATCATCACCGCTGGAAGCCTACTCAAAGCATCCGGAACCACATTCACCTTGCCAGGGTGAAACTGCAAATCAATATCATAATCCGCCATAAGCTCCAACCATCGACGCTGTCGCATGTTGAGCTCCTTCTGAGTGAAAATATACTTCAAGCTTTTGTGATCGGTGAAAATCTTCACTTTCTCACTCAGCAGGAAGTGCCTCCAAATCTTAAGAGCAAACACAATGGCAGCCAACTCCAAGTCATGCGTCGGATAATTCTTCTCATGAACCTTAAGCTGACGAGACGCATACGCCACAACATGCCCGTGCTGATGCAACACACAACCGAGACCCTTGCCAGAAGCATCGCAAAAGATCTCAAATCCACCGCTGCGATCAGGCACAACCAGAATAGGGGCAGTCGTCAACCTCTCCTTCAGAACACCAAAAGCACCCTCATAATCACCCGACCAAACAAAAGCAACATCCTTCCGCGTCAACCTGGTCATCGGCTCAGCAATACGAGAAAAGTCCTTAATGAAACGCCGATAGTAACCAGCAAGTCCAAGGAAACTCCGAATCTCAGACGCCGATGACGGAACAGGCCACTCCCTGATGGCCCTAATCTTCTCAGGATCCACTGAAATACCATCTCCAGTCACCACATGCCCGAGAAAAGCAACTCTATCCAGCCAGAACTCGCACTTTGAAAGCTTAGCATACAACCGATGCTTCCTCAAAATCTCCAACACCGTCCTTAAGTGCGAGGCATGCTCTTCCTCCGACTTCGAATAGATCAGAATGTCGTCAATAAAGATAACAACAAACTTATCCAAAAATTCGTAGAAAATCAGGTTCATCAGATTCATGAAAACTGCGGGCGCGTTAGTTACGCCGAAAGGCATAACCACAAACTCATAGTGTCCATACTTCGTCCTGAACGCCGTCTTCGGAACATCTCCCCTCTTCACCTTCAACTGATGGTAACCACTCCTCAAATCCAATTTAGAAAACACCCTCGAACCTCCAAGCTGATCGAAAATATCATCGATGCGAGGTAACGGGTATTTATTCTTAATGGTCACCGCATTCAACTCCCGATAATCCACGCACATGCGTCGCGAACCATCCTTCTTCTTTACCAGCAGCACCGGTGCTCCCCACGGAGACACGCTAGGATTAATATAACCCTTCTGCAAAAGCTCATCCAACTGCTTCCGCAACTCTTCCAACTCAGCAGGTGCCATACGATACGGCGCCTTCGAAATCGGCTGCGCACCTGGAACAAGATCAATAGAAAATTCCAGAGCTCGATCAGGCGGCAAACCAGTCATCTCCCCGGGAAGACGTCACCAAAATCACGCACCACAGCTGGCCACTCCAGCTCCATCTGCATAGCCACGGTCTCCACCGGCCTGGCCCGAAACCTGACAGGACCAAGCGAACTGCTACCACGACTGAACTCAAATACTGGATGTCCAGGAATCTCGAACACCACCTTCTTCCTCCGACAGTCGATTGTAGCATAGAAGCTCGCAAGCCAGTCCATCCCAAGAACTGCATCATAGTTGATGATGTCGTGGACAATGAAATCAGCGAAAAGCTCATGTCCACAGACCACCAAAGAGCAAGAATGGCAACCACGATGCACCAAGACCACACCATTCCCTGTAACGATATTCCAACTCTTGGGAAGAGGGGACGTCGACAAGGAATGCCTCTCCACGAAGCTCCGAGAAATAATGCACATCGATGCACCAGAGTCAAAGAGGACTCGTGCAGGAAATGTGCAAACCAAAACCACACCTAACAAACAATTAACAATCAAACCCTAGTCTAGCAGACAACCATGTGCAAGCAAACAACATAATCTAACAATCAAAACCAGCTAGGAAGGTAACAGCTAGAGTGAGGATTACCTGCGATAAACTCATCCACAGCCGCGCTCTCCGCAGCGGTCATCAGAAAAGCCTGCCTCCTCGGCGGAACAGCCTGCCGAAAAGCCTGTCCCTGTGGAACAAGAGCTGCTCCACGTCCAGCAGGAACAGACGCTCGCTGCTGCAACGGCTGTGCTGCAACAGGTGCCCTCCGCAGCGGACCCGCATGCCGACAATCCTTCGCGACATGGGAAGCATCGCCACAAACCAGACACTGGCCCAAAAACTTCCGACACTGATCCTTAACGTGGCCAGGCTTGCCGCAGAAATGGAAAATCTTCAGAATAGGCCCTCCTGGCCTCTTAAACTGAGCGGACTGATTAGGCATGAATCTAGGTCTAACCACAGCTCTCGCCTGCTCCACAGGCCTCTTCCCAGCACCAACAACAGACCCCTTCCTCTGGTTCACGAGCAGCTCCTGCCTCTTGGCAGCGACCAGAACCTTCTGATAAGACTCCCGGTCAGAAGAGGTCACAAAACTCTGGAGCTCCGAAGCAAGCCCCTGCAGGAACCTCTGAGCTCTCTCCTCAGCGTCCTGCACCATCTTTGGTGCAAACCGACTCAGCCTCATGAACTCTTGGTGATACATGTCCACCGATGAGTTCCCTTGCTTCAAATCGATAAAACGCTGCAACATCTCCTCCCTGGCAGCTTTCGGGAAGAACTCACCCTCAAACCTAGCCTTGAAGGTAGCCCAAGCTATCGGCTCCACCAACAACTTCTCTTCCGCATCCCACCAATTCCTGGCGTTATCCTTGAGTTGCCTCTTCGCCAAATCAACCCATCCAGCCGGGGTGATCTTGGCCATCTTCAGATTGTCCTCGATGTTCCGAATCCACTCATCGGCAGCCAGAGGACCCTCGGAACCATCAAAATATGCGGGACCCAGCTCCCGAAATTGCTTCGCTCCTGGCTCAGAGCGAGGGGCATCCGGAAGAGCCCGGGCAGCTCGAGCAAGTGGAGCATTCTGGACTTGCAGAAGCACGCCCTGCTGCACTTGCATCATCTGGATCATCATCCGCATCATCTCACCGCTGGTGGGTTCCCGCTCAGGCTCCTCATCATGAGGGAGCGCACCACTACCCCCACCACGGGTGAATCGTCTTCCTGTCATCTAGTGACACAGAAAACGAATCAGATTAGACGCATAGCTTATGACTCGGACGTCGAACTTAATTTATTGGACATTCTAATATTATTATCGCTATTCCAAAAATCGCAGTTACAGAAGGACATGCATGGGCCACCAACAAAACCTGTCACGACCCGCTTCCCTAAAATGGAGGCGAGACGTGAAAAGGTCCGCACGAGAGTGGAGCTGTGAAGCCCCAAACCCGATAAGCGTCAATAAAATATAAGCAGGTCCCTGTAACCACAACGGAACAACAATAATAACACAAGGAGAGACTGAAATAAAATATCACATCTCATAATTTGTCCAACAGGAAAATAAGTCCAACATCCAGAAAAGCCACCAGGCTAAAAGAAAAGAGTCTAAAGGCCCAGAACAAGGCCAACAAAAAGCAACAACAACAACAAGTATAGGTGCTACGCACCGATAACAAAACGATTGTCCAACAAAAGTAAAACATACGAAGACACTAGGACTGGTCCCCAGTGTCCACGTACTCCCCGTCAAACACAAGCTCGGGCTCGGCGTCAGCAAACACCTCGTCCTCAACAAGGTACTCAGGCTCAGGATCTAACATGTGTCACCCAAAAGAGTAAAGGGGCACATGTCAGCAAGTCTAAAAGACTTGGGCAAGGAAACTGAAAGTGAGGCATCAAGCAACCTAGCAGTTATAGTATGCATGACATGGCAGTTATAACATGAGTGCACAATTTAAGACATGGCAAGACAATTTGTACAAGGGAACAATTATCGGGACAAGACAAGGCAAGGCAAGAGTAGCCACGCTACTATCAATCTCAATCAATTCACATTTTGTAGGTGTTCACGCCCTTCGCTGAATGGTACAACATTCAGACCGATCGGCACTAAACACAAATCATGTTTCACTGTTGTTTGTAGATGTTTATGCCCTTCGCTGAATGGTACAACATTCAGACCGATCGGCACTAAACACTACCCCACCCCAAAGAGTTTACGCCTTACAACTGCAGTTGTTGATCAAACAGACCCCCAGTTGAATGGCCGCTTAACCCTCACCCCATCCCACACGTAATGGAGCCAGGGTCCCCGCACAATGAGCTCAGCTAGTGAGCCTGGGGTTGCCCCGCACATGAGCTCGCATTCTTAGTTCACAATTCAATATATCGAGCGTTGGGGTTAGCAACTCATTATGCTCGCTTCTGGTCACGAGCCAGGAACACAAGTATTGTAGCGATGCTACGCAATCACGGGATCATCAAAAGAGTGCAATGACATGACATGTAATTTGCGCACCGTTAAAGAAAAGTAAACATGACATGGAAATTGTGCAACATGCTAAATGTCGGAACTAGCTTCGTTGTCAAGCTAGTTCCCCAATTTGCGCCTAGGCGAGTATCATTTCGTCGCCTAGCCTCTTTTACGCCTACAACAAGCAAATGGCCTAAAACATGGCCTAAACCCTAAGTGGCAAGTTTCACTTGCCTAGCACCGGGGATGACGACCACTTCGTCACACGGATGCCAATCTACGGGGGAATCGCTGTTTTGGGGGAACAATCAACAAACAACATGAAATTTTATTAGGGCTTCATAAAAATATAAATAGGTTATGAAAACAACGGTAGATCGATTTCTTACCGAGAGGAGGCGGAAGAAACACTCCGTGGAACCCTAGGATCAAATCTGGAAAAGATTGGAGAAGTTTGGGGAAACTAGGGTTTTGGGGGATTTGGGGATTTTGATGGATTTGGTGAGATTTTGGGGAAGATGAGAGGTAGATAGAGTGGATGGATGGTTTGGATGATGGATTTAGGGCTTGGAATGAAGGATTGAAGCTTGGAGGAAGATGGGGGCTCAAGGGGGAAGATTTTAGGGTTTTGGGTCGTGTTGGGGAAGAAGAAGTCGTTTGGGTTGGGTATAAATAGGTTGGGCTGGCGGCTGCCCAGAAATTAGGGTTTTAACACAGGTTAGTCGGTCAAAGAGCAACCACTGACCGACTAGTTTAGCAACTAGTCGGTCGGTCGACCAACGCAGACCGACTAAGTGTAAACAGTAACTCCTGAACGAAAATAGGATTTAGAATTAGTCGGTCCATGAACAATTACTGACCGACTAGTTTATCATCTAGTCGGTCGATGAACGTTCTTAGACCGACTAAGAGTAAACAGTAACTCAACTAAAATTAAGATGATGTGTTAGTCGGTTAAAGAAGCATTGCCGACCGACTAGTTTGCAACCTAGTCGGTCAACCAACGTTCTTAGACCGACTAACGACAAACAGTAACTCCTGAACAATTTTAGAAAGCCAACTAGTCGGTCCAAGAAGGATTGCCGACCGACTGGATCGTCATCTAGTCGGTCGGTGGCCCTTCTTACACCGGCTAATGAGCACCAAAAGTTCCGATACGGAGCGCGGGGCCCCGGGATCGATTCCTAAGACTCCTAGGCTCGATCTAATAGTAAGATACGACCGTTATGAAGTCCTTCACGAATGACATACTTCGAAATCGACAATCCTAAGGAAGAAACGAGAAAATACGACGAATCGATCGAAAACGAAAGCTACGGAGACGAAAACCACACATGAGGAGAAAAATCCACTAAAACATATATTATATTATATTAAATCCAAATACAAGAAAAGCAGTCGTTACAAACACCCTGCCCTAAATAAACCACCATCGCCAAAATCATCCATGTTACAAACCCACAAGCAGTTCTCACCTTACCCTTCCGCACATTATATAGGGCATGCATGGTTTGAGGCTGTTGTTGCGGGGAGAAGCTGGGTTAGGGAGGGGTTATATAGGATTAGGATAATAATATAGTATTAATTTGTAATTAATAAGGTATTAAATGATATAGGTGGGGGGTTTGACTAAGGTCGAATGCATGAATCTGGAAGGGGCATGCTCCTCATAGGGCTGCTAACGGGGTTGTGGGTTAAGGTTACTTAATGTGTAATTAGAATAGTTAGAAATGTAATTAAGATGAGATTACTAAGTGTAATTAGTTAATATGGTATTACTATAATATTAAAATACTCATTTTCACAAAATGACTTCGAAAAATTCCAGGAAAAATGCCACAGGTTCGTATCGTCGCGAGGATCGCGAATACGAAGTCCATTACGAAGTTTGATCTACAAAATTACGAGTTTTGGAACAAAACATTTAGATCGCGGGTTTGCAGGTTCTAGGTCGATTTGACTCCAGAAAAATCCTTAAAAATACTTGGGAGTATTAAATTACCATAGAATTACAATGTAAAATTTTGAAATCATTTTGATATCGTTTATATATGAAAATAATTAATAAAGCTATTCTATCGATATTTAATAGAAAAATAATATAAAAACTATTTTACCACATTTGATGAGTCTTAAAATCATGACAATGAGTTATACTTATTTTGATGATTCAAAATTTTTTTAAATAAAGGATTTTGAAACTATTTTTGATATTAAACTTCTGACAAACCATTTTAAAATAACTTATTTAAACATATTATAAAAATGATTTATAAATACTTTATATTACTTAATTACGAATTTAGGTTATAACTATATGATTAAACTTTAAATTACTAAAATATATTATATAATTTCAACGAAACCACTTTTAAAATAATACATAACTAAAATCATATATGCATATACACTTTAAACGTATTAAAAATCATTGGAAATTATAATAATGTTTATGCAAAAATACGTGTACTCACAGATACGGGTCGTCACAATTAACGTTTAAAGGAAACAAGTAAGCAGACAAGTATTAAAGTAAGACAACAGATTTAACGTGCATAAAAAGGGAACAGCATCACAGACAGATATTGGATAATAAAAAATGCAAAGTTAAAGTGCATAAAGCACAGATAATCCAAGCATATGCATATGATGCATGTGAATGATTATGAATGCATATGCAACACCTAAAGGATCACGTCTATGTCGGCATGCCTACAATGTGACTCATTGATTCTAGAGGTGGCTCCCATGGATTCAAGAGGTGGCCCCTGGCATTTTCGTGGCACGCTGGTCCACGCTGGTCCATGTAGCACGTAGGTCCATGTCATCTATTTACCACACATAGATTCAAGAGGTGGCCCCCATAGATTCAGGAGGTGGCTCTGGCATTTTCATGGCACGCTGGTCCATGTGGCACTTTGATCAATGTGGTGTTAATTTCAGTGGAATTCCCATTCCTTTCATCACCACACATGATACTCATATTAAGATGGAATCTAAACACCATCCATAGAAGAATAACATCTCAACACACATCCAGGCAGGGTAAATTAAAATTGGTGTTAACTATCTCATCCACGCAACTACATCATACAAGCATGGGCATATTGAACATTAACATAGTTGAAGCATAAACTTACATAATAAAACCTAGCATGAAACATAATATGGCATGGAGCATTGACATTAACAAGATGAATCTTGATCAACTTATGGGGTAATGGTAGATATAATCATGAATATGAAGTACGTCAATTAACATATTAATCACAACACTTGAATTAAACTAAAACATGCATTTGTGTGACATAGTATAAGCAAAACATCTTGCATGAACTCATTAATCTTAATTAGCTCTTTAGTCATGCTATTAATTCTCAAGAAGGAACAAATTGAATCATGCTATAAATGAAGCAAACATGCTAACAATTTTCTTACTAATAAATTGAGAACATATAAATGTGACAATTTCACTAATATAAACATGGACATTTAAATATGAACATTTAAGAACATAATTTCTAAAACATGGATTATAACATATGTACTAATACATACATACTTCCCATAAACATGAATGACACAATGTATTAGTATCATAATTTCACAAACTTCAACATGAGATTTATACAACAAATTCAGGATTCTGTTTTTGAAACCGGACTCTGATGTATTAGTCTAAAACAGCTATCTAAAGCCATAATCAGAATTAGTGCTGAACACAAAAGTTGTAGATGCTTAAGTGTTGTTTCCAAATTATCTAAGATTGTGTCATTTGGGGATCTGTAGAGAGATGTATATGATATTTTTCCCACAATGTGACAGAATCTGTCTAAAACTTAACACCATAGTAAAGTCGTGTGTTTACACCTTCCTATAGTCAAAGCTAAGCTCTTCTTCCTTACAAAGAGTTGTAGTTAATTTTGTGACCTTTCCAAAACATCTTGAATCATCCTATTTAGAGGCCGACACTAGTAAATATGAATTTTTGAATCTACAGGACAGAACTGAAATTTTTATAGCATATCATTTATTGGACTAGATTCAAGTTCCAACCAATTTTGCATGCATGACCTTAGCTTAAATGTTACATGAGCATAACATAATACTTGTTAGCAAAACAATAGCATATTCCCATGTTAGGAAAGTTGGACTTATTACTCAATTTCTCTACTCATATGTGACATGGCAAACATGAATGAAACATAATAACAACTTAGATTACAACTTGCACATCCATACTACCTTCCAACGATAACATGAACTCAAATCTTCATGGCTTATTACTACCACATTAATTAATAACATGAACTCAAATTTTCTTTTTAGCAAGGACTTTAAGGCTAAAGTATGTATCAATATTTCCTATACCAATCTAATGATGGACCCTAACTAGTGTAGTTAGAAATCCTACCTTCAAATAGTCCTTCTAAATTTTTTTGGCCCTACTTGTTTCCTTGATGACCACAAACTTTTCCATCTTCAAACTTCTCCTTCTTCCTTAATATTTGAGTATGGCAATGGTTTTGGCCTTGGTGAAATGAGGGGTTTTGTGGTTTATGTGAAGCATGTAAGGAAAATTGTGATGGAGATGTTTTGAGTGGTGAAAGTGGAGGAGCCAAGGGAGGAGAAGGTGATGGAGCGGTCGAGCAAGGGGTGGAGCATGAGGGGGATGGGGGATGATGGTGTATGGCCAAGGGGAGGGAGGTGTGAGCCATGGTAAAAAAAATTCTCTTTTTCTTTTCCTTTTTCCATTTGTATTTTCTTTCCTTTAATCTCCACCACACAATTAATCAAAGCTAAATACATTTGTAACTAAGAATAGCATACATAATGACACCTAACATGTAATGTGTCATCCTAATAATTTTCCAAAGATTTAATTTGTAGAAAATAAAAATACATAATTAATACATCATACCATTCCAAATACATGGTATTGCATTCAAATACTTCATTTATTTAATTCAAATGATGTTTTAAAAATAATTTAAAAATAATTTAGTCATTTGAAAATTATGGAAAATTCATGAAAATACCCAAAAAAAATAATACGTACGAATACGTCCAAAATACGTACATTATACCAGTATATACAAAAACGTGGTATTACAGTCGACAACCAGCATAAGGGTGGTTGACTATTTTGAGCTTCCAAAAGACTTCCAAATTTTACGGGATTTTGTTTTTCTAGCCATTTGAAGGGCATTTCTGGGTTTATTTTTCAACGGGAAAATGGGTTATAAATTTTGGGAGAATTTTGGAGTTATTAGGTTAATGAATGAGAAAATTTTCAAGTGTTTTATAAGCATTTAAAGTATTTTCCAAGCTCTCTCTCTCTTTCTCTCAATTTCTAAAGCCAAGCAATTTTCAGGTTTAAAAGCTTATAAGCATTATTTCTTTGCTCAAATTGATTTGATTTCTCACTGTTTTGATCTTCATTTTTTGAGAAACAAATCAAAATTCTTTCTTTGATTCTCTTATGATTTTACTTTAATTTTCTCAAGAATCATAGAAACGAAAAGTTTTCTCTTAGCCACATTAAATAGCTCCAATCCTTTTGGCTATAAGGAAATTGTGCTTCACCACCAACCATCATCAAAGAAGGTTTGTAAACCCACTAATAAAATGGTGGTGAGTTGCTTTTAATTTGTTGGATTAAGTGTTGTTGTATTAAAGCCTCTTGGAGGTCCTCTCGGAGAGAGGTTGAGCAGTTTGCATTGGAAGCCCTAGTAAGTGAAACTAGGCAAATGTAGTTGGAAATTCTCATTGGAGGCATTTGCTCTCTTGTTTAAGAGAGATGGATAGTGAAAAATCTCAACAAGAGATTGGGGACTAGAGTAGCCTACGGTAGGTGAACCAGGATAAATTTCTGGGTGTTTGCGTTGTGATTGTCTCTACTTTCTACTTGCTTCATAATTGTAATACTTAAATTCCGTTGTGCTACTAACTCTATCTCATTGCAAGCATCTATTTGTATTGATTAAGTTCTTGATTAGGTAACACTATCAAGCGACTTAGGCTAAACTTGAGGGAGTAATTTTTATTTGAATTTATATATTTAAAACACTAATCGCCCACCCTCTAGTGTTTAGCTTGTCATATAAATGATCCGACACGTGGTATCAGAGCACATTGGTTGAAGATGGCATCAACATCAAATTTGAATGAAGGATTCTCCACTACCCAACCCACACTCTTTGATGGCACTAACTACCCAAATTGGAAGATTCGGATGATGTTACCATCTTCAATCACTCGATTGGGACATTTGGACCATTACAAAGAACAGATTCAGTCGCCCTACTACACCCATGGAGATGTGGAAGAGAGAGGTAAGAAAGAAAGGTAATTTAAATGCAAAAGCTATGAATGCATTGTTATGTTCCCTTATATGTACCAAATTTACACATATATCATAATGTGAAACCTCACACCAAATATGGCACAGGCTTGAGGTAATACACGAGAGAACGGATAAGGTAAACGAATCACACATTAATATGTTAAATTCCAAATTTGAGTTTATCAAAATGATTAAAATGAAACTATTGTTCAAATAAACACTCGTTTTTCAAAAATTGTTAATGACCTTGCCGGATTAGGTAAAAAGATTTCTATGTATGAGAATGAAAATCATTAGGTGCTTAACGCGGGAATGGAAACCAAAGACGACGGCCATTCATAAGGCAAACGACATGAACTCATGGGAAATCTCATGACATACGAGATTGAACTCAATAAACAGAAAGAGGAAGCACAACCCAAGAAGAAGATCCCAGCATTCAATGATACAGTGAATGACATTGAATCGGAGTTCTCGAAAAAGGATGAGAAAGAAATATCGCTTCTTTCCAAAAGATTCAAAAAATTGCTACGACGTAAGTTCCCTAAATGACGATCTCGTTTAGCCAATGATATTATGAGTTTTGTTTGTAACAAGCCAGGACACGTGAGGAGAGATTGTCCATTGGAAAGAGACAAAGACAATGGAAGGATTGAAAGCAAATATAGGAGGAGGAGAAGCAAAGAAAATGACAATGACAATGACAATGACAAAAGATGAGACAGAGAAGGAGCTACAAGGAAGAAAAATTGAAGAAGCCAAAGAAGAAGGCGTTTGTGGCATGTGACCGTAGCGATGGAAAGCATAGCTCAGAGAAGTCATCATCCTCCTCCTCCTCATCGAAGGAAGAACCAGAAGAGAGATCACTCATGTGCTTTATGGCTTCAACATCAAAGGTAAGCACTTCTACTCAAATTAGTGACGTAGATAGTTGTAACAATAGTGATGATAATAGTAGTGATAGTGATGATGATGATCATGATAGTGATAGCTTTAAATTTGATGTGAATGGTGCATATGATGAGCTTTGTAGTGCACATGAAAAATTGATTAGGAAGTTCCATGAATTAGAGAAGATTCATAAAAAATATAATATAAAAGATTTAGAAGAAGAAAATCTTAGTTTAAAATTGGAATTAAGCAAACTAAAGAAGACCCTCGAAGTGCTAACACCCATTAATCAAGAATTAGATAATGATAACAAAAGACTTAGGTTGGAGAACCAACATCTAAAACATGAGAATAAAAGTCTTCTTAACAATTCTAAAATATTGAATACTAGGATATAAAAACTAGGTAATGAAGTAGAAGCATCACTTAATAAGTGTAATGATTTATTCGTTAATATTCAAAAGTTCAATAAAGTAAATATATTGAATATTGGATTCCCCAATGTAGTTTTGATGATAAACATACATAATCAATTGTGAATAATCCCCACGTTTTGTAGTTAATGAAAGCATCGTCAATATAGACATGATCGTGTCTGGATGTACCCAGAAAACAATGTAGTTTTACCGCAAGCGCACGGTTAAGTGGTGAGCCGGTATCGAATCACGGGGAGGCGGTTGGTATTATCTCAGTTGTCCAGATGTAACATAAATTGTGAATAATGGTGTAGGAAGTGTGTCACGATTGTGTAATGGTGTCGGTTGTAATTCAATTAATAAATATGTCTAGGACTAGGGAATCCCCTCTATATATTTTCGAGTCTCATGCAAGCCTAGTTGAATCATTAGCATTAAGATCGACAATATAATTCAATTCATACTCAAGTCTATTGTCGTGCGACATGAGTATGAATTTAGATTATGATGGTTTGTATTCATCTTATCATCATACAGATGAATATAATTATAGGAATATAATAAATATGCTAGCTTTGGACACTCTCGTGCACCAAATCTAGGATATCCAAATTGTAGATCTAAATCAAATATCTAGGGCTTCCTATAGATCAAGATCCTCTCTCGAGCTCTCAAGATCTAAGTAGAAATCCCTAGCTATTTGTAGTTAATCGAGCATAATCTAACCCTAAAACAAGTTTAGCAACAAGGGTTTCAATTGATTTCACATATCAAACCCTAGATCTATATGGTTCATCCATTTGCCCTAGATCAAAGAGACTACTCACTAATAAACATGATCGTGCCAATAAGATTCATGGAAATAACAAGATTCATAATTGCAAAGAGGTTTAAACAATAAATATTTATTAAAGCAATTAGTTCAAGAGTTTAGACAACCCGTTGTTCTCAAAGTCTTCAAAATCACAAGAGAAAATTAAGAATTACAACTGTAATTCTAGCCTGTAAGGATCAAATACACTAGAGGGGGGGGGGGGGGTGAATAGTGTGTATTAAAAAATTAACTGTTGCAATTAAAGAGTTACTTCTAATTGCTTAAGATGTGCAGAAAGTAAAGTATGTAGAAAATGTAAATCAAACGCAAACACAGAGATTTATCCTGGTTCAGATCCTCTTGATCCTACTCCAGTCCTCTACCCCGTACATATTTTCAATCCACTATAATCACTTGCCCCGCAAGCACCAACTTACAAAAATGGCGACACTCCCCGTGTCCCAAACTTTGTACAATCTCAAAAGAGATTCAAACCTGTTAAATAAGAAATAGAAAAACACCTATAGCCTTGTTATGAATTTAGAATGAAATTCAAGGATGGTGTTTTAAAAGAGACTTCAAGATATATAAGATATGAAATGAAGAACAATACTTGAAGTTCTCTGGTTCATAAAAGAAGAGAGAGATCAATTGATTTCTTCTTACAATTATGAACACAAACAACTTTCTAAAATGATGTTGAAAAAGATCAAAATTGCTTCAAGGAAGAAAACTTCAATTTCCAAAAGATCTATGATTAAGAATCTTGAAGTTCTTCTGTTCTCATAAGAAGAGAGAAATCTATGGATTTCTTCTTGCAAATGAGAAAAGAGCAACTAAGGCAAGATTGCTTAGAATCAACAATTCTAGGAAGAAAGAGAGAAGAAAGTTGTGTGGAAAGAATGAGGGGTATGCCCACTTATTTATAGTATTTTTGGGCAGTTATTCTGAAGGAAAATGGGGGGAAAAGGAGTTCCCTACCGTTCAGAAACGGTCTGGAAAGTTTCAGAAAAAACGGACACAAAAACTTCATTAGTCGACTAAAGAAGGCTTAGTCGACTAAAAGTCAAACTTTGGAATTTTTGACTGAAATTTTAACGGTAACTTTCTGAAGTTGACTGAAGACTACTCAGAAATTTTCAGGCCAAAATTCGAAGAAAAAGTTTTTAGTCGACTAATGGTTGTCTTAGTCGACCAGGACAGAAAAATGTGAATTTTGACTTTTCTGAAAAAGGGATGTTTAGGATATGTTATTAGGAACCTAGGACTTAGATGGATTTCATATTCAAGGCTCTGAAATCTATAAATATAAAAATACATCAGTCCATAGATTTCCGTAGATATGTATGTTGAGCTTCATGTGAGTATTTGAGATGCCTTTGTGCAGGGATTCCTTATCAAGTGATTATTGTCCAAGCGTGGATATATTGGAAAACTGCACATCTGCATAGATAGAGTGAGTAACAATAATAATAGTTGTCACATCAAAATCATAGTGAATAGAATAGGAAAGTGAACATGGGATTATGAAATCCCAACATTCTCCCCCTTTTTGATGATGACAAATATTTATAAAAAAATGAAGTATCATACTCAGTTATATGCAGATATCATATCATATGCAATATTCAGTTATATGATGAAAAATATGTATGCTCCCCCTTAGAATTTACCTAAATATTCTCCCCCTTTGTCATTGACAAAAAGATGGGGAAAAATAAAATTAGTCGATTAAGGAAGCTGTTAGTCGACTAAGAGTAAAAATAACACAGAATGATTACGAAACAGGGAACATAATGTTTACAAAACAGAACAAAACAGAGTTTTACTAAACAGAACATATTGGAAGGATACAAAGTTACTAGCAATCATACTTTCCCATACACCCAGTACTAAGGCCCTATGGCCCATGACAAATAACTTAGAACACATTGATCCAAAGCCCAGCACTAAAAGCCCGAAGGCCTACAACCCAAAAGCAAAATACCACAACATTCATGAAACAGCAAACACCGGCGACATGCGACAATAACTATGATAACGACGACAACGAACGGCTAGGTCTAACGTCCGGAAGGAGAACCATAGTCCTGAGAATTGCGACGCGATTTACGGCGGGGTGTTTCCTCTGGAGCAACCACATTCAGAGTCTCAAGTGCAGAAACAAGCTTGCTCTGGTTGAGTTGAACTTGGTCGAGCACATGAGCTTGTTCAGTTAAGGCTGACCGAAAGTCCCTAAACCCGGTAGTGACCGTATCGCGAAGAGAGCGAACATCCTCGCGAAGACCGTGAAGTGTAGTCTGGGTAGTTTGGCGAGGAGTAGAGGATGTCCGTGGGGTCTTTAGGGGACATGATCTAGGATTGGTTCGACACTCCGAAAAACATTTGTGGACGCATTGTTTCTTAACAAAATGACGGAAACTGCGGGAAGAACCCGGAGTAGAGGAAGAGGGGCCGAAAGTGTTTTGGGTCGGAGTATAGTCGGGGTCGGCTGAAGTAGGGTCTTCTACTGGGTCTTCTTCAGGATCTTCGTCGGCGTCATCATCATCACTATTGGCCGCATCAGATTCCTCAGGGTCCGGAAGATCCAGATGCATATTGTGCAAAGTGATGATGTTGATATTATAAGGATTGGAAACGACAATTTCGCCGTCAAGAGGAACACAAAACATCTTCAGTACCAAGGTTATGAATGAAGGATGATAGATATGGGTCTGAACTGGCCGAAGAAGAGACTGTAAAATAACAAAACCCCAGTTTATAGGTAACCCACCCATCACAGCATAAATACAATCCTCCAATTCGTTGGATAGATAGTTAAAGGAGCCTCCTTTCGGCATAAGATTGGAAACTATGACCTTAAGGATGATGCGAGCAGGCGGGTGGAAATGAACGGCTGAGAGTTTGTGAACCCAGGGAGTTGTGATTTTGGCAAGAATTCGAGGGTCGGTCATATTGAAGTTTAGGGTTCCTGAAAAATGAGGAGGAAGATCAATAAGTTCACAGATCCGACGGAGTGTAAGACAAATTGGAAGATTCTTGACGCGGCTGAGGATATGGGTATCACAACCGATGACACAAGGCTCTAGGTTGGCATAGAACTCGCGGACAAGGAGTGGGTAGTAGGGTTCCTTGTTCCCGAGTGCCCAAATCTTCTCGAGGCCGGCGGCGGAAAGGATGGAAAGGATATTGAACGAAGCAAGAGCAGTATAATCGATGAACCGCTCAGGATGGAACTTCGCACTTGCGGAGGTGTTGAAGCGATTTTCGGCCGCGGCATCACGAAATTGAGGGAGAGCCATGGAAGAAGAAAATGAGGTTGAAGAGAGGGTTCGGTTTGGGATAAAAGAAATGGAGAGAAATTTTCGAAAATAAATAGGCAGAAGTTGAAGGAGTTATCCAAGTGAACGGGTGCCATGATCAGTTTGAGAGCAGTTTTAGAAACTGAATGGGTGAGATAGAACTGAAAAGTTTTCAAAAAATATGTGAAGAGGCGGGAGGAAGAAGAAACGAAAACGTGAAAAGACGTAAGTTAGATCGGAAACGGTTTAAAAACCGAGTTAGTCGGCTAAGAATTTGGTTAGTCGACTAAGATAACCGAAATAAAAATATCTAGATCATACCGTTCGGATTTTAATAATAATAAAAAATATTAAAAAAATTTGAAAAGATAAAAACAATAAGTGGGAAAGGACGGTAGTGGGTAGAGATATTTTTAAGTCTCTTTAAGTCTTGTAAGAGTGTTTGGTCAAACCATTGATTAGGGTTGGTGAATTACACTTTCCAATGGGAAATGATGAAAGAGATTTGTGAGTTTCAAGATGAATTTATTTCAAGTTCTCATTCCAAGATGAGAAATTTCGGTTTTCTAGGCAAAGAGGTGGCCGACGCAAGGATCCCAATAGCCTATGTCAGGTAAAAATTTAATATATTTAAATAAAGTAAGTAAGAGTTTAAAGAGTCTTAAATAAAAGTTCATAAAGAATTTAATCAAACCGAATGCACACAAGGATAATGACAGAAGGAAGATACACCGAATTATTGAACATTCCTAAGAGATAGGAATAAAAAATAATAATTATATAAACCGAATGAAAAGCAACAGATCTCTTAGTTGATAGAAAGTCTGATGTGCGTTTATATTTCATATATTTGCGCACGTTTTCTTTCGTGTTTCTCCGTATTTTCCGCCGTCTTTTATTCGTTTTCTCGTGTTTTCTTGTATTTTCTTGTTTTCTTTCACTTTTCTTTGTTTCTCCATGTTTGCAGGAGATTGCCCGCGTAGGGGACGTTTAACGACGATATCTCAAGTCCCCGGAGCAACGGGAGGAGTCACGCGTGACCCAGGGGGTCAAACGAAGATGATGGCATCATTTTATCCCCTCACCCGATCGGTTGGACTAAGTCAACCGATCGGGTGATGCACGCGTGCACCACCCGGTCTCGGCTGGAGCTCAAGTGGATGTCACCCGACCGGTTCACAGGCCGGTTCAACGGGGCCGACTCTCTGTCTTTTCAAGCCAAATTCCAACCGATCGGGTGACTTTCACCCGATCGGTTCATCTGTAGCTGATGCTGAGGAGCCGAGACATGGGCGCCCAACCGACCCCTTCACCCGATGGCGCCAAGATCCAACCGGTCACCCCAAGAACTCAACCGACCGGTTCATATGACCGGGTGAAACTCCGCTGTTTTCTGTTTATTATTTGTAACGGATCACCCGATCGGTTGACTTGTCAACCGATCGGGTGATACGAGATCCTATTAATAGGACCCCTAGGGTTCCAGAATCGGGGAGCTGTTAGTTTTTACTGTTTTCTCCTATTTGTGACGGTTGTAATTACTTTTCTATTGTAAGTTTTCGGATCTTTCTTAAACTTTAGTATTATCTTAATTGCTCTACTACCTTCGCATTCCTATCGTCTGATTATGATTTTAACGGTTCATTTTCGTTTAGATCGCTTTTCAATGAATATTTGTGAGTAGTTCCCAAATCTGGGATTTTGGCGGAAACCCCTTCGGGGGCTCTTCCCGATGCATCCATAGGGTTAGGAAATCGATAGGGATTGGGAATCTAACGGTTACGCGGGGTGTTTTATTGTCATCGGCGGGAAAAAGACCGCCTTTGACCGTTGGGCCAAGGGGGAATAAACTTAGCGGTTGACTCCCTAGCCATAGCTCACGCCCTTAGCGTAGACGCCGAATCCTAGCACGCGGGAGCAGCATGATTAGACGTTGGGAGTTATCGTTGCGAGCTTAGTGCTCCCGGAATCGATCAGTGTTAATGGACACGGGAGTGCCCACTGATCGAACCCGGGAAGTCCGGTGTATCATCCTGGGCACCGACCGGAATATCGGGCCCATGGGATGCCGGTACCACTTTCAGAGGCAACGTCTCACCATTAGACCCTAATTCCGATCGCCATCCTACCCGTAGGCCGTATCGGCGAGAGTCACTCATTGGAGTGGAAACCAAAGTCCCGGGTTTACTTTCTTATTGTTCATACCTTGCATTCCTTTACCGTGACAACCCATCAACCGATTCGGGCTAGCTCACCCACGGGGTGATTTCGGTCCTCCTTGACACAAGCACATCCTAGCCTCCCTGTGTTTGCCCCCCAAGCCACACTACAACACCGTGCGCTTGCAGTTACAAATATCTAAACCCTCACGCGGGTCCCCCGGCCATTTGCGGCTCGCAAACCGGGGGCACGTCAAGTTTATGGCGCCGTTGCCGGGGAGGCAACGTGCTTGTTATTTTAGGATCTCTTGAACCCTAGTGTCTAGCTCTTATCCCTACCTCGCGATAATTTTCGCATTCTTCCTTTTTCTTTTTCTTTTCTTATTTTTATTTTTTATTTTTATTTCGTATCTTATCTGTTTCTTTCCCACTTGTCGCTTCACGGGTGTTTGTTATTTTCCATGCGCAGGAGTTCAAGAAGTCTCGACGACTTGATCCCCGTTGATCCAGAGATTAACGCCACCCTTAGGCGTTTGGCCGTCGAGAAGCGAAGAAGAGAGGATCCTGAAGCCATGGAGGAGAACACCCCACCTTGCAAGTCCCTGTTGGAGTACTCGATGCCATCTATCGAGTCCAATTCCGCCATCCGTCCTCCAGCTATTACGGCCCAAAGCTTCGAGCTTAAGCCATCTTTGGTGACGTGGATCCAGCAGGATCAGTTTTCGGGTGCACCCATGGAGAGCCCGATCGAGCATCTAGACTCCTTCTTGGAGAAATGTGACACCTTCCGGATTAACGGTGTCACAACTGAGGCGATCCGTCTGAAGCTGTTCCCCTTCTCGTTGCAAGACAAAGCCAAGCAATGGCTTAGGGGGAAGGACCCCAACACTTTCAATACCTGGGAGAAGCTCTCCAATGCTTTTCTGACGAAGTTCTTTCCTCCGGGGAAGACCATGAAGTTGAGGAGTGAGATCTCCTCCTTCTCCCAGGCCAGCCACGAGTCCTTGCATGAAGCTTGGACGAGATACAAGGAGATGCAGAGAAGATGCCCTCACCATGAGCTTCTGAAGTGGCAGATTATTAATCTGTTCTACAATGGGCTGAGGGATGACCTAAAATCTTCTATGGACGCCGCGGCTGGGGATTCCTTCATGTCAAGGAGCGAGGAAGATGCCGGACATATTTTGGAAAATATGGCATCCAACAATGAACGATAGTGTGACGAGAGAGCCACACCCAGGTCTGTGGGTATACACAGAGTCGAGGACGTCGACAAACTTTCAAGCAAATTTGACCTGCTGTCAACCCAGATCTCCGCATTGATGGTAGGCGCCGGTGGTGCCGGTTCACAACAGATTGCTTCGGTAGAATCCGAAGTTTTTGGAGAGTTCGACGGTGGTGACATCTCACCGCTGTTGGATCAGGCGAGCGCATTGTTTTACAATCCTACGGGGAATGCGCCATTTCCACCACGAACCAACTCAAACCCAGCCTACTCTCCCAACAACTGGAATCATCCGAACCTCAGCTACCGGGCACCTTACCAACAGCTGGCTCAGCAACAACAGCAGACTTATCAGCCGGCTAGGCCCTAGCAGCAGTTCCAGCAGCAGCAATATCAGCAACAACCTCCACCACAGTATCAACAATATGCCGCTAGGAGTCAGCAGCCCGCCCAGCAGCAATACGGCCAACAGAGGGCCATTTCTCCGGTTGAGTCTCTCTTGACTCAATATATAACCAACCAGGAGAAGATCAATCTGAAGCTGGAGATGGGACAAAGAGTGCTCACTGACCAGGTGACCCAGCTGGGGTTGCAAGTGGCGAACCTGCAAAGACTTCAAAATTTATTACCGCCACAACCTGAGGTGAACCCTAGGGGGTAAATCGAACCTTGGCGCTCACACATGAGCATGAGAACGTGTCCGCCATCGTCTTGAGGAGCGGACACAAATTCCTACTAGAGCGCCACCCAAAGAACCAGAAGCACCGCTGTCTGTTGAGCGGCCAATTGAGAAGGTTAATGACGACGGTGCCCCGTCGCCAAAATTTGTGGCTCCGGAGGGAACCCCCGAAGAAGAGAAGAAGAAAGAAGAAGGGAATTTGAAAGTATTCAAGCCCGTTGTGCCTTTCCCATAACGGCTTGCCAAGGCAAAAATCGATGAGAAGTATGGCAAATTCTTTGCCATGGTGAAAGATATGAGTTTACAAATCCCCTTCCTCGAGGCCATAGAGACGATCCCCTCCTATGCTAAATTCTTGAAAGACTTGGTGACACAGGGATCTAGAAAAGAAAAGGTCGTGTTAACGGCGGAGTGCAGCGCACTTATTCAGCGTGCAAATCCGCCCAAGCTCAAGGATCCAGGAAGTTTCTCCATCCCTTGCTCTATCGGGGAAGTGCAAATCCATAGGGCGCTCGTCGATCTTGGTGCGAGCGTCAGTTTAATGCCCCTATCATTGTACAAGAGAATAGGGATGTGAGACTTAGAGCCCACCGACATGACATTACAACTTGCTGACCGTTCGTTCAAGTATCCGGTGGGAGTAGTGGACGACCTCCCAGTCGATGTGAAAGGGGTGCATGTACCAGTCGATTTTGTGGTGATGGACATGCCGGAAGACAAGCATACCCCAATTATTCTTGGACGACCCTTTATGGCAACCGCCGGAGTGTTGATAGACGTAAAGAACGGGAAGCTTTCCCTGAATGTGGGCCAAGAAAGAGTCAAATTTGACTTGGGCTTGTCGATGAATCATCCAAACCCCCCGGACGATCCTAGTATCAATGTGTTGGAGAATGAAGAAGAAAGAGCTATTGAAACGAGTGCTTGGGAAGTGCTCTCGAGGAATCCCCCCGATAACTTGGGGGACCTTGGAGAGCAAGTTGGCTCCCCTAAGAATAAAGTGGCTAATGAAGCGGTCGCGCGACATGTGATCCCTCCCGGATTCCCTAAGTCTCCTCCCACGAGGAGAAAAGGAAAAGAACCCATGGACCTCACTGGCGATGAGGTCCGGATCCTGAAAAAGATGGCGGTGGACTCCAATTTGAGGGAGAAGCCTCCGGATCCTGACAACAAAGGGAGGGTAGTCGAGCAAATCTTTTTACAACCGCCAACTACACCGATAGCCACAACCTCTAGAGCTGAAGAGATGCCGGATTTTGGGCATCACCCTGTAATGCCCTACAAGCTACTACACAAGTACTAGAGGGGGGGTGAATAGTACTTTAAAAATAAAAAGGAGTATAATTCCTAATTATCGTGCAAACAACTACCAAAACAATTTGCGGAAGCTTAAATTGATGACAACAACAAAATAAACAATGCTAACAATTGAATATTACTGGGTTCGGATCCACCCAAGTCTTCCCGACTTGTTCCCGGTGATCCTACGTCCCAACCACCCGGATCCCCTCCGGATACTTAGGTTAGAAACCCTTAACCTAAGATTTCTACTATGATATCTTGTGAAAAACCTTCACAATATCAAATCATACATGCAATGGCAATAGTGAATCCCACAACCCGGGATCACAACCTTCTCTCACAACCGAGAGAATCAATAAGCAATAAATGAGTTTATATGAAATAAACAATCTTACCACAAATTCCTATACCTTGAGTTTTCTTACCAAATAGGTGCAAGGAGGGATTTGAGGAAGATGAAGTCACCAAGACCTAGCACCACTGAAATGAGCAGCAATGGGTGCCTAGGAGTGATTTGGAGACTAGAATCAAGCTAGAGCTTGAATGGCTCACCAAGAACAAACTTCTCTCAAGATGGATTCTAGATCTAGAATGTGAGAGAATGGATTTCTTGTGAGGAAGAGAGCTTTGGAAATGAGTGAGAATCTCTAACTCTTTCAATCTCAATGAATCTCTTAATAGCAGCTCTAACCCCTAGAGAAATGACCAAGCTTCGTATTTATAGGGTCCCATAAAAACGAGTTAGGTCAAATCCCAACGGTTAGAAATCTGAAGCGACTAGTCGGTCAAAGAACAACCACTGACCGACTAGTTCATCAACTAGTCAGTCAGTCAAACAACATGGACCGACTAAGTGAAGAACAGTGAACAGAGTGAATTTCAGACCTAGAAATCTAGTCGGTCCAAGAAGACTTTCTGACCGACTAGTTTCACAACTAGTCGGTCGGTCAGTGAACTTAGACCGACTAAGAGTCAAAAACAAATAGTCTGAATACAAATTGAGTTAGTCGGTCCAAGAACAAATGTTGACTGACTAGATTATCAACTAGTCGGTCACCAAACGTTCTTAGACCGACTAACGATAAACAGTAGCTCAGGAGAAAATTAGCATGTACAGTAAAGCTCAACTAGTCGGTCAAAGAAGCATCACTGACCGACTAGTTTACAAACTAGTCGGTCGGTGAGTCAACATGGATCGACTAAGTATGAACAGTAAGGTGCATGAAATTTAGAAAGCAAACTAGTCGGTCCAAGAAGCTTTGTCGACCGACTAGATCACCATCTAGTCGGTTGGTTCTTCTTCTTGAACCAACTAACATGCACAAGAAGTCCCGAATCGAAGCGCGATGCTTCGGGAAAGATTGTATGGACTTCTACTAAGATCCTAGAGCTAAGATAGGAGCGTTATGAAGATAGAAATGTAAGAATAACTCAAGGCTTAACATTCTATAGATCGAAGCTAAAAGACTATAAATAAAACCTTAAGGAACGGTCTTCGAGAGCTTCGATCAAATCTTCATGACTTCCAAAACAGTCCAAAAGCTTCAACGAAGCTTTAGGCATTGAATACGAGCTTTGAGAAGTCTTGAGATGTCGCTTTGAGTGTTCTCGTGAATTTGGCGACGATCTCCATAACTGCGCTCACAAATTGTTAGTTCATGAATTATTTATGTTTGCTCATCATCCAAAACCAACTCCGGGGAGTCCAATACTCAACATTCTCCCCCTTTTTGGTGATGACAAACCAACATAAATAATAATCAAAAATAATGATTCAAATGTAAAATACTTACTCCCCCTGCATTGATGACACGTTAATTCCAAATTGAATATATATAAATTGCATCAATCAGACGAGTAAGATATATAATGAGAATCGAATTTTGAAATATCGGATTTGAAAAATCCTTATATATATCGTAACTCCCCCTGAATCTAACATATCAAATTAGATTCTTGGAAATTGAGTTTTATATTTCATTTGCCCTATTCATTATCATTATCTCTCCCCCTTTGGCATTATCCCAAAAATGGGGGGCATACAACGACAACAACAAGGATAAAGAAAATCCAACATCGGGAGTCGTAGATTAACGATGGACCAAATTGACACCAAGGGAAATAGTCAAAAACGAATCAAATTGTGCCAAATTGTCCATTTTCGTAAAACGAAAATTATAATCATCAAAATACCAAATTCAAATTCACTTATTGAATAAAGAAACATACTCTTCAATACTCAATAATCTTGGTTAAATTTGTGCATGGAAAACAATTCTATGCAATCATAGAAATATATTCTATTTAACCAAGTTTATAAGCGTCGAGCGACGAAATCACATAGCATAGACATTGAATGAATATTAAATGTGCACGACGAAGTAAAAGAGAACATCGATGTATATATATTAGAATATCATGAGTACATGCACAAATACATCGACTACATCATATAAAGTGCAACATCTATATCAACATCAAAAAAAATACAACATAATCATCGAAACACCATCATCAAACATCCAACAAAATGAAGATACAACAAGTACACTGACATCCAACACATCAAAATACATCAAAACAGCACCAAAACTCCATCCTAACCCAAAACACTCTCTGAAAGATGTATCATCCAACAATCACAGGAGAGGCCTCCAAACTGACGCTCAGGAGGAAGTGGCAGGATCAGCAGTCTCCGTGGGTCCAGTCGAGGGAGTGGACTCAGGCTATGCTGCAAGGAGTGGGGTGTCAACAGAAGGGATCATCGGGGCAGGAGTGGAGACATCGATGACTGGCTCAACGGCAGGAGTATCAGCTGGAACATCAGCAGGCACGACTGGGACAGGGATATCAGCAGGAGCAGCAGGAGCATCAACAGTCTGATCCACTGGTGCAGAAGACTCTGGAGCACCGGAAGAAGTGGTAGCACCAGCAGCAGATGTGGTAGCAGCAGCAGCAGTGGCCTTAGCGCCACGAGCTAAAGAGGTGACGAGCTCATCAATGTCCTCGTCATCCATCTCCTCATCCTCAGAAACAGGAGGAGGAAGCTGAATACCCATCACACTAGCCATACGGCACACAACCTCCTCGGTACGAGCCAAACGAGACTCATGACGACGAAGTAAGCGAACGATATCATCTAGTGTGGTGGTAGGAGGAGGGGCTGCAGACGCTGAAGGTGTGGCCTGGGATGCAGAAGGAGTCGACCGCTGCACGTGACAGAGTGCCGCAAGAGATTTCTTTACGGCCGTCGCGTTCAGTGGAGGACCAAGGGGACGCTCATCATCAGGAGGCAAAGGCACGCGAAAATGACGGAACACCAAAGTCAACAGACAAGGATAAGGGATATGCACCGATTTACTAGACTTGCGAACACACTCGAAAGAATCCATCTTGTCGAGTATGATGCGAGCCCAATTAATCTCGCTACACATAAAGAGAGCGTAAATCAACTTCAGAAAAGACTGAGACGGAAGAGAGGAAGAACCATACTTGGGCAAAAGACATGATTTCAAGATCAGGTTAATCACCCAAGCATTCGGCATGAATGATTTGGAAGGGACGCCTATGAATGCAGGGGGGATAACCTGGAAGATATCAGCGAGGGTCGGTTGATCGAGAGTGGAGATATCGTCTACAGAAATGTCAGACGGGAGGAGGCCACACGATGAGCATCCTATCAACTCCCCCAAGATCTCTGCCGTGAGGACTATCGGAGTCCCCAAAACAGAAGTCTCGATGGAGTGGGTCTCATCGTACTGACCCCGGGTACGATTGGCATAGAACAGCTTGACCAGGCGAGGATAGGGTCGTGGGTTCGCCTTAGGGTCAAATCTAAGGTAGTCCAAAATTCCACTATAGGATAAAAGATCCGCAAGGCCAAGAAAGTCAGAAAACTGAACGTAATGCTCCAACAGCAGTGGGCAGTGCTCTATACGGTTGTAAGCCGCTAGACACTGAGGGTCGTCGCAACACAACGATATATCTACACCGCCTACTGTCATCGGGCCTTTACCCTTAGCCTTACGGGTCTTAGGAGGAGGTGGAGGAGGGGGTGGAGTAGGGGCCTTCTCGGGATGCTCAGGAGTGTACTCTTCCTCGGAATCATCCTCAGAGTCACTACCTGAACGCTCACCGGGAGGGGTAGGTGCACGGAACTTTTTGGGTTTGGCTTTGGGCTTGGAAGTTTGGCCTGTAGGCTTGGGCTTGGAAGTCCTCTTCCTCTTCAACGGTGTTGAAGATGAAGAGGGGGGACGAGTGGTTTTGGACCTACGCTTAGGTGGGGTCAAAGCGGTCGCGGGTTCTACGTTCATGGGGGATGCCCCAGAGGAAGTAATAGGAATCCTCGTTCTTGCCATGATCATGGCACAACGAGTACAAGCAATCGACGTTTGAAATAGTTCAAATGAACCTAAGCAATGAAACCCTAAAGCCGAAATGAAACTTCGAAAAATTGAAACCCTAGGTTTTAGTTCGAAACCCTAGATGAAATCGAGACCTAGGACAAACCCTATAGCTGAAAACGAGACCTAGGAGGAAGAGAGATACCTAGGAGGAGTGATCGACGGTGATTGGCGGCGGAGTTGGCCGGAAAAGTGACCGGAGATCGACAGGAATACGAAGGGACTCGAGATGGGTTTAGGGGATTTCAAGCTGGAGGAGAAAAACAACCGACTAAATGAGAAAGAAGTCGGATAGATTGAGTATAAGTCGGTCGAAATCGCCAAAAGACGTGACTGCCCCTGAGCACTTAGTCGGTCACAGTTGAATCACTGACCGACTAGATTACGATCTAGTCGGTCGGTAAATGAGCTTGAACCGACTAAGTCGAAACAGAGGCAAAACGAAAATTTCTGAACGAAAATTAGTCGGTCTACGTTCAAACACTGACAGACTAGAAATCAATCTAGTCGGTCGATAAGTGAACTTGAACCGACTAAAGGAGTGAAGCTGAAAAGAAAACTTAAATAGCTTGAGTTAGTCGGTCTGAGTTCTTTTACTAACCGACTAGATACGAATCTAGTCGGTTGGTGATTGAACTGATACCGACTAAAGGAGGTCAAAAATTTATAGAATGAGCTAGTCGGTCTGAGTTCATTAGCTGACTGACTAGATGAAAATCTAGTCGGTTGGTTGATGAACTGAGACTGACTAGAAGAGTCCAAAAATTGACAAATAAGTTCTCTCCTAAATACACTTGGACGAAACATCTTAAACCTCTCAAAAATCATCTAAACTACCCCATTAATCATCGAAATCTCAAATACGACATTCAAACAAGAATTCGAGCAAAAATTCAAAATATCACATAAAATCCGAAAAATCCAATAAGTCTAGCATGAACGAAATATTGCGAAATATAATAGCATGCAAGATTATTGAATGAAACATGAATCCTATATCTCGGATTCACCCATAATCCCCAATTCACGACGCAACCGCACAAAGGAGTCCTCCTTTAGGGGTTTCGTGAAAATATCGGTGATTTGCTTTTGGGTTTCAACGTACACTAAAATGATGTCCTTTTTAGCAATATGATCATCTAAAAAATGGTGTCGGACATCTATGTGTTTAGAATGGGAATGGTGCACCGGATTCTTTGAAAGACAAATAGCACTTTGGTTATCCACCATGATAGGGCTAGTATCACAATGAATACCAAAATCCTTTAGTGTGTGTCTCATCTAAAGAACCTGGGCACAAGCGGCACCGGCGGCAATGTATTCCGCCTCGGTGGTTGAAAGTGATACCGAATTTTGCTTCTTGAAAAACCAAGAGACAAGCGAATTTCCTATAAAATGGCAAGTGCCACTAGTACTCTTCCTGTCGGATTTGCATCCCGCATAATCAGCGTCACTATATGAGACTAACTCATATGTGCTAGATTTCGGATAAAGTAATCCAAAATCTAAAGTGTAACTTAGATAGCGAAAAATACGTTTAACCGCTACTAAGTGAGAATCATTAGGTTGAGACTGATAATGAGCACAAATACAAACGACAAACATAATATCGGGCCTACTTGCGGTAAGATAAAGTAAACTACCTATCATACCTCGATATAGACGAATGTCTACATCTTTTCCGCCCGTAAAATTATCAAGATGCGTTGTAGTGCTCATAGGAGTCTTTTTCCCGGAGGCATTCTCCATTCCAAATCGCTTTAGCAACTCCACCGTGTATTTCGTTTGGTGGATGAAGATTGCATCGTTCAATTGGCGAATTTGGAGACCTAAGAAATATTTGAGTTCGCCCATGTGGCTCATCTCAAATTGTTCCTTCATCACATTAGAAAACTCTTCGTAAAGAGTGAAGTTAGTAGCACCGAATATGATATCATCAACATAAATTTGAACTAATAAAATATCATTATTCGCATGCTTAACAAAAAGTGTAGAATCGGCTTCGCCCATTTTAAAATTCAAATCCAAAAGAAAATTCTTTAGGCGATCATACCAAGCTCGAGGAGCTTGTCTCAAACCGTAAAGAGCTTTCTTTAGTTTAAAAACATGATTTGGAAATTTTTCATTTATGAAACCCGGAGGTTGAGAAACGTAAACTTCCTCAACGACATCTCCGTTTAAAAATGCACTTTTAACATCCATTTGAAATAATTTAAAATTTTTATTGCATGCAAAAGACAATAATAGTCTAATTGATTCTAATCTAGCTACCGGAGCGAAGGATTCTTCGAAATCGATACCTTCCTCTTGTCGATAGCCTTGAGCTACTAACCGAGCTTTGTTCCGGACGACGACTTGGTTTTCGTCGGTTTTGTTCTTGAAGATCCACTTTGTCCCTATGACGGTGTGGTTCTTCGATGGCAAAGGAACAAGCTCCCATACCTCATTCCTCTCGAATTGAATGAGTTCCTCCTCCATGGCAAGGATCCAAGCACTATCTTCGCACGCTTCAACTATATTCTTTGGCTCTATCGATGAGGCAAAGGCACAATTGGCGAAGTGGGGGACTTGCGATCTCGTCTTGACTCTATCATGAATATTGCCAATAACTTGCTCATGGGGATGGTCACGAACCGTATGAAGTCGTTTGGGAATTCCCTGATCACTAGGAACATTCTCAACAACCTCATTAGTCGGGTTAGTATCAATAGAATCAATTGAATCATTAGACTTAGAATTATCAAACGAATCACACAAAACATCCATAGAATCATCATCATTTGAAATTCTAGAAGTAGTAAAATTCTCATTAAAAGAGACATGTATTGATTCCTCGATCGTAGAGGATCTTTTGTTGTATATCCGGTAGGCTTTGCTACGTGAGGAATACCCAACAAATATCCCCTCATCTAATCTCGGATCAAACTTGTCCAAATTTTCATAAGTGTTTTTAATAAAACATTTTGCACCGAAAACACGAAAATGTTTAACTTGAGGCAATCTACCAAACAACAATTCATAACAAGTTTGTTTGGTACCGGGCCTCAAGAGTATTCTATTAAACACATAACAAGCGGTGTGTACCGCTTCCGCCCAAAATTAATGGCCAAGTTGGCTATCTTCGAGCATAGTGCGAGCACACTCCACAAGCGTTCTATTCTTCCTCTCAACAACACCATTTTGAGGGGGTGCACGAGGGAAAGAAAACGTGTGAGTAATTCCAAGATCATCACAAAAATTTGAGAAAGACTCATTCTCAAATTCACCCCCATGATCACGACGAATAGTGACAATGGTGGTTCCGATGAGATTTTGTACTTTCTTCACAAATATTGTGAAGTTTTCAAAAGCTTCACTTTTATTACATAAGAAAAATACCCATGTAAATCTAGAATAATCATCTACGATGACAAGTCCATATCTTGCATTTCCTAAGGAAGCAACTCTAGTTGGCCCAAATAAATCTAGATGTAATAGCTCTAGTGGCCGTTTAGTAGAAATGCTTTTCTTGGGTTTAAATGAAGATTTAGGAAGCTTGCCACGTTGACAAGAATCACAAAAACTTTTCTTTTCAAAAACGAGCTTCGGAAAACCTTTAATGGAATTTAATTTTGAAAGCTTATAAAGTGTTCCAAAGTTCACATGTCCAAACCGTCGATGCCATAAGTGTTGTTCACTTATGTTGGCAACGAGACATTGTTCATATGACTTAGGAAGATCCAAAATATAAATATCTTTATGGCGTGTGCCGGAAAATAATAAATCATTATTATCATTCAAAATATGACACAATCCTTTCGCAAAGATAACTTTTTAACCTTTGTCACAAAGTTAGCTTATTGAAATAAGATTATGATTTAAACCATTAACTAGATAAACATCACTAATTAAGGGTTTAGACGGGTTACCCACTTTACCAACACCGACGATGGTTCCGCTCTCGTTGCCTCCAAAGACTACCCGGTTCCCATTAGCAATGGGCACCACTCCGGAAAGCAATTGAGCATCGCCCGTCATGTGTTTTGAACACCCGCTATCGAGTATCCAATTCCCCTTGGAGCTAAATTTAAATTTGTTGCTCCTTTTCTTTTTCTTTTCCTTGAGTACCTAAAGATAGAAAATTTCATATCATGGTACCCAAGGTCATTGGGTCCTCAAAGGTTAGACCTTTGGAAGCCAAGTCCAATTGGACTTAGACTTCCCCACATAATTTCTACTATGCACAACATCCGAAAAATAAGTATTCATGTAAACTTGTTTTTCATCCATGCTTGTGTCCTTTGGGCTCCAAATAGTGAAAATCTTGGGAGCCCTCATCCTATTGGGTGCATGCATGCGTTGTTGGTTTCTACGTGATGCATGTCGTGGATAGGCATAAGGAACATGATGGAATGGTGCATGCGGATAGTTATTCATACGATGATGTGGGTGAACATATGCATGTGGAGGAACACGTGCGTGAGGGTGTCTCACATGGTGTGCACGTGCCCGTGAACGTGTAGCATAGAAATCATCATATGTGTGAGCCGGTGGAGTAGGACGTGTGTTCCTACGTGGCATGGTATTTGTGTACATATAAGCATGCCCCTTCTTTGGAGGTCCACCCAAAGTGGGTTTCTTTCCGAAAGAGGGTGTGGACGAGGTGGAAGCACCATTGATAGATGAACTACCAATAGAGTGTTTGCTACCACTCGTCGAAGCACCGGAAGTTGGCCTAACAAAAGTAGTGGCCGATTTGGATGAACTTCCCATCGTATACCCCAAGCCAATGTGGTGATTGGCCGGAAGTAAGCCACTTAGGATTTTATCCAAATGGTCCTTACCCTTATTGAATTTATTAATTCGGCCTAATGTGTTCTCATATTTCTCGGTGAGATAACGCAAAGAAGTATCCATAGTGGATACTTGCGATGTGAGCACATAAACACGAGATTTAAGATTCTCATTCTCAATACTCAACGTCGAGTTTTGAGAAGTCAAATCCGCTATCTTATGTTCTTCCGGATCCTCAATGCTAACATGTTCAAGTTGAGTCTTGAGATTAACAATCTCATTCTTCAACTCTTCAACAACGGTGTCGTCGTTGGTGATGATAGTTTTTGGCGAGGTTTGAATGCTAGCTAAGTCATCTTTTACTTTAGTATATCTATTTACTAATTTAGTATACTTAGACCATAATTGAGAATTAGCATTCCTAAGGTCATCCATTGTTACTTCATCACCTTCGTTGTCGCTATCATCGGAAGAGGAAGATCCTTGATCATCCTCCTCTCTTGCCATGAAGCACATGTGCGCTTGCTCCACTTTCTCATCGTCCGACTCTCCGCTTGAGGAATCCTCGGAGTCGGTGAATGTTGCTCCGACAAGTCCCCTTTTGTACCCCTTTTTGTACTTCTTGGACTTGTCAAACTTCGGCGCCTTCCACTTCTCCTTTTGCTTGTTTTGAGGACAATCCGCTTTGATGTGTCCTGGCTTATTGCATTTAAAGCACAAAGGTGGAGAGGCGTTAGTAGAAGTAAATTTAGATTTTTGTTTGAAGTTACCCTTTTGGAAGAATCGATTGAACTTCTTTGCCATGAGTGCAATGGATTCCATGTCCATTTCTTCTTCCGAGTCCTCATCATCGGTAGAGGTGGATGAAGCCGCCTTGAATGCAATCGCCTTTTTCTTAGGCACGTCTTGGTTCAAATAGGACTTCATCTTTTCTTGTAACTTCACCTTGCTATCTTTGCGTACCTCGTATGACATCAAAGTACCCATCAATTGAACTACGGTATACTTATTCATGTCATTACCTTCCTCGATGGCGAAAGTACGTCAAGAAGAAGGAAGTCCTTCGATAAGCTTCGAACACTTCTCCTTTTGGGTATAGGTTTTGCCGAGAGCTTCCAACTCGTTCATTATGTCGACGAAGCGAGCATAATACTCCTTCATCTTTTCTCCCTGTTCCATATGAAACAATTCGTAATCTCTATTGACTACTACGAGTTTAGAATCTCTTACCCGACTCGTTCCTTCATGCAAAATGAGGAGCGAATTCCAAATTTGATATGCACTCTTACATGTGCATATCTTATTAAAATCTTCGGGTTCCAATGCACATTGTAAAGCATTCATTGATTTGGCATTAGCAATCTCCGCGGCGACCTCCGCGGTAGTCCACTTGTCGAAATCTTCTTCGGTAGGCACATTGTACTCCGACATGGTAATTCTCCACAATGAGGCACTCCGGAGGAACGTTTCCATCCGGCATTTCCAATATCCATAATTGACGTCGTTGAAGAATGGAGGCCTAGTCGAGGAATGTCCTTACATGACCGAAGACGCTCCTTCACAGTTCCTGAAGGATCCATAATCCGCAGGTGGACGAACGGTCTTGTTGTCGTTGGCAGACATAGCTAAGTATCTGGCTCTGATACCAAATGTAATGCCCTACAAGCTACTGCACAAGTACTAAAGGGGGGGTGAATAGTACTTTAAAAATAACAAGGAGTATAATTCCTAATTATCGTGCAAACAACTACCAAAACAATTTGCGGAAGCTTAAATTGATGACAACAACAAAATAAACAATGCTAACAATTGAATATTACTGGGTTCGGATCTACCCAAGTCTCCCCGACTTGTTCCCGGTGATCCTACGTCCCAACCACCCGGATCCCCTCCGGATACTTAGGTTAGAAACCCTTAACCTAAGATTTCTACTATGATATCTTGTGAAAAACCTTCACAAGATCAAATCATACATGCAATGGCAATAGTGAATCCCACAACCCGGGATCACAACCTTCTCTCACAACCGAGAGAATCAATAAGCAATAAATGAGTTTATATGAAATAAACAATCTTACCACAAATTCCTATACCTTGAATTTTCTTACCAAATAGGTGCAAGGAGGGATTTGAGGAAGATGAAGTCACCAAGACCTAGCACCACTGAAATGAGCAGCAATGGGTGCCTAGGAGTGATTTGGAGACTAGAATCAAGCTAGAGCTTGAATGGCTCACCAAGAACAAACTTCTCTCAAGATGGATTCTAGATCTAGAATGTGAGAGAATGGATTTCTTGTGAGGAAGAGAGCTTTGGAAATGAGTGAGAATCTCTAACTCTTTCAATCTCAATGAATCTCTTAATAGCAGCTCTAACCCCTAGAGAAATGACCAAGCTTCGTATTTATAGGGTCCCATAAAAACGAGTTAGGTCAAATCCCAACGGTTAGAAATCTGAAGCAACTAGTCGGTCAAAGAACAATCACTGACCGACTAGTTCATCAACTAGTCGGTCAGTCAAACAACATGGACCGACTAAGTGAAGAACAGTGAACAGAGTGAATTTCAGACCTAGAAATCTAGTCGGTCCAAGAAGACTTTCTGACCGACTAGTTTCACAACTAGTCGGTCGGTCAGTGAACTTAGACCGACTAAGAGTAAAAAACAAATAGTCTGAATACAAATTGAGTTAGTCGGTCCAAGAACAAATGTTGACCGACTAGATTATCAACTAGTCGGTCACCAAACGTTCTTAGACTGACTAACGATAAACAGTAGCTCAGGAGAAAATTAGCATGTACAGTAAAGCTTAACTAGTCGGTCAAAGAAGCATCACTGACCGACTAGTTCACAAACTAGTCGGTCGGTGAGTCAACATGGACCGACTAAGTATGAACAGTAAGGTGCATGAAATTTAGAAAGCAAACTAGTCGGTCCAAGAAGCTTTGCCGACCGACTAGATCACCATCTAGTCGGTTGGTTCTTCTTCTTGAACCAACTAACATGCACAAGAAGTCCCGAATCGAAGCGCGATGCTTCGGGAAAGATTGTATGGACTTCTACTAAGATCCTAGAGCTAAGATAGGAGCGTTATGAAGATAGAAATGTAAGAATAGCTCAAGGCTTAACATTCTATAGATCGAAGCTAAAAGACTATAAATAAAACCTTAAGGAACGGTCTTCGAGAGCTTCGATCAAATCTTCATGACTTCCAAAACGGTCCAAAAGCTTCAACGAAGCTTTAGGCATTGAATACGAGCTTTGAGAAGTCTTGAGATGTCGCTTTGAGTGTTCTCGTGAATTTGGCGACGATCTCCATAACTGCACTCATAAATTGTTAGTTCATGAATTATTTATGTTTTCTCATCATCCAAAACCAAATCCGGGGAGTCCAATACTCAACACACCCGTACCGCCCACCATGAAAATCATCAACGGGCGTCGAGCCAACGACGTTAAACAAGTGCGCTTCATGGGAGGCAACCCATGCTCTGAACTTTTGCCCCACTTTTTAGTGTTGTTTTTGACTTTATTTTATCTATTTTTATAAATAAAATCAGCCACAAGAACATCCGTTCAGGGACTTAGACAATCTGTTGGTTTTTGCAGGAAACAAGGCCCCACTCGATCGGTTGATAACTTAACCGATCGGTTAGGATATATCAGATACAAGCCGCATCTGTCCCTAAATGAACCGATCGGGTGAAGAATGGAGAGACCGTGTGACAGACCGGGTGATCTGGGGAGAATTCTCGGGAAATTTTTGGGAAATATCAACCGATCGGTTGAGTTAGAGCGCGATCGGTTGAAGAGACCGGGTGAGAAACCCCCAGTTCTCGGGAAAATGAGTGGAGCGGCCAACCGATCCGTTGACAAGTCAACCGATCGGTTCACCTGTAACACTTCTTCGACAAGAATTTTCGACCTAACAGTCAACCGATCGGGTGACAAGACACCCGATCGGTTCGACTTAAACCCCTATAAATACCCCACCCTCACCCGTTCGCATTCCACCTCGCCCGATCGCTCGAACCGCCGTCGTTTCGCCTGCTTCTCCTCCCCAACGGCCCGATTTCTCCTCCCCGCGTCCTCCACTCCTCCAATACTCCCTCTCTCCACCTCCTCCACCAATCTCTCCATCATTTTCACTCTCTCTCCCTTTCATTTCGAATTTCTGACCTAATTCACCCGTTTTCCCCAATTTCGAATCTTGCTGAAGAAATCGCCACGGCTTCACAGCGTGCTCCTATCGAGTAGCATCGGGGCGTCTACGAGCAACGATCTCTATCTCACTTGGGTAAACTCACTCCTTAGCTCAATTTTAATTTTACCCCAAATATTCCATTTGCTCGTTGGTCGTGTTTCATGTTTGTGTTGATTCATTGTATTTTGCATACTCACGCACACACACGACTCCCGCACAATGCCTCCCCGCCGTGCTAAGCCCTCTGACGCCAGCTCTTCCAACCCTAGGCCCACCCGTCGTACTCGTCACGCACAACCCCCCTCACCACCCACCACCTCCAATCCATCTACCACCCCACGCACAGCTCCCCCGCCTTATGTTGACGATCCCGAATACGTGATGCAATTCCAAGACGACGAAGTGGCCGACCGATTCACGGCCATGATCCTCCTAGCTGGACAGGGCGGTCGGGTAACCCAGGAGTCTGTCGACCGAGACCTCCCATTCCTTCAAAGCTTCATCCGCCACATCCGTGAAGACCCACCCGATGCCTCCGAGCTCAGCATCCCACCTCCCACGACTCCTGGTCCCCAGCACAGGTGTTGGATATGGAAGAAGTTTGTACACCCTTGTAGGGGATGTACGAGGGAATACGGACCTCGAACGTCGCGTACACGAAGTCGTGTGCAAAGGGAATCTGTTCCCTTGCGGAGAGGATCTCTGGATGAGTGGGAAAGTCGCATTATATATGCATAAGTGCATGCGACATATGGCTAATAAAGGGGGAATATCTTAAGCTTATGTTGTACCATGCATATGGTACAATTTAAGCTTATAATGTGCCATGTATCATGGTGCACCTTAATTAAGTTGTTCCAAAGGAACAACTTACCCTAAAATAACTACCTTGGGGGCTATAAATAAGACCCAAGGGTAAGCCATTTCTTACACCTTTTGCATGGAATTCATGCATGCAACTTCATTCTAGCGAAGCTCTGCAGAAATCCTTTCTCTTCCTCTATCCAAGTTCTTAATCTAAAGTAGAGATTTAGATTGTGGATTTAGTAGCCTTACTCCGTTCGTGAGTAGACTCGATCCGTCGTGGCGAATCCGAAGGCGAAGTTCGTAGACTACCGTGCCGCGTACGCAAGCGTAAGTCTCAACTTCATATTATCGATCCTAACTCTGTTTTGGCAGGATCCTTCATTGGTATCGGAGCCATATGGGTTCGCCCCGGTCAAACCACCACCCCGTCGAAACTATGAACGAGTCGTTGTCTTTTTCACGAATGGGTCTCCTACTATTACGGATATAGTAGGAACGCTTCGTGACGGAGAGAACGCAGCGGTTGTTCTTTTCACGTTAGGGTCTCCTATCATTACGGATATGGTAGGAACTCTCCGTGACGGGAAGAACCGACCGTTCACGTAGTATGTTATTTTTCATTTTTGGCACACGGCCATTAGGAAATAACTAATTTCTCGACGAACGGGTGCTTCATCGACGAACGGGTGCTTCATCGAGGAAGATGATGGTAGTTATTTCCATCGGGTAAGAGGAAATTGGTGCATGTGCACCATGGCCAAATGGGCTATGAAGGCTATGCACCCCCCCTCCACTTGCGGAGGGGGTTGGCTACGGCCAATAACCACCGGCGACCACCCCATCAAGGGGAAGGAGTATGTGCGGCAACCCCATTCAAAGGGGGTGGCCGGCCATGGCCAAAGGGGCCATGGCCGGCCAATGCCAAATGGCCTTGGCCATGACCGGCCATGGCCAAGCCATGGCCGGCCATGGCCAGGCCGGCAGTGGCCGGCCATGGCCAGGCCGGCAGTGGCCGGCCATGGCCAGGCCGGGCAATGGCAGGCCTTGGCCAAGGCCTGCCGGCCAGGCCGGCCCTGGCAGAGGCCAGGGCCGGCCCTGGCCGGCCAGGTCGGCCCTGGCAGTGGCCAGGGCCGGCGCCCTGGCCTCGGCCAGGGCCTGGCCGGCCCTGGCAGGGGCCAGGGCCAGGGCCGGCTGGCCTGCCCTGGCAGAGGCCAGGGCCAATGCCCTGGCCTCGGCCAGGGCCTGGCCGGCCTTGGCCGGCCTCGGCCAGGGCAGAGGCCCTGGCCGAGGGGGCCAAGGCCCCTGGCCGGCCAGGTCGGCCCTGGCAGTGGCCAGGGCCGGCGCCCTGGCCTCGGCCAGGGCCTGGCCGGCCCTGGCAGGGGCCAGGGCCAGGGCCGGCTGGCCTGCCCTGGCAGAGGCCAGGGCCAATGCCCTGGCCTCGGCCAGGGCCTGGCCGGCCTTGGCCGGCCTCGGCCAGGGCAGAGGCCCTGGCCGAGGGGGCCAAGGCCCCTGGCCGGCCAGGGCAGAGGCCCCTGGCCGGCCAGGGCAGAGGCCCTGGCCGGCCCTTGGCCAAGCCCCGGCCAGGGCAGAGGCCCTGGCCGGGAAGAAGTTGTGACCAAAAATTGGTCGACCAATTTGGTGTTTTTGGTCGACCAATCCGACAAAAGGTCTGGGTCGATTGCAAACTTGCCAAATGACCCATACGGGTTAACAAAAGGCCTTGGTCAAACTCGAATGTGTCGATTAGTCCATACGGGGCTAACCACAGTGCCGACTAGTTCATACGGGACTAACGTTTTAATGAAGTTTTTCTTTGGGCTCTACTCCTTGAAGATTAGCCTTAGTGCTCTACTTCATGCGAGATTAGCCATGTCATTGTGCTCTACTCTACGGAGATTAGCCAATGTACTTATGACGTTATGCTCTACTCTACGGAGATTAGCCAATATATTTTAAATATTTGAAAAATACGTTTTTCAAAAACGCTTTTCCGCTGCAAAGTACTATAAGAGTACTAACATTTGATAAAGTGAGGGAGAAATATTGAAAGTTACTCTAGATGGTGATTGGAAACATAGTGACCTTTCCGACTCTAGAGTAACATCTTCAATATTTTTCGAAAGTAACTTATCAAATTATGAGTATCATTCCAAGTGGGAGTTGATTTTAGAACTATCCATATGGGATATTCTATTATCATTTCAAGTGGGAATTATATTTGAAAAATACGTTTTCAAACTCGTTTTTTCCGCTGCTAGTACTATAAGAGTACTATTGTTTGATAAGTGATGGGGGAATATTGAAGGTTATTCTAGATGGTGATTGGAATCAAAGAGACCTTTTCGATTCTAGAACAACATCTTCAATATTTTTCGAAAGTAACTTATCAAATATAATATAATTTCAAGTGGGAGTTATATTTTAAGAATTTTATGCAATGTGTTTTTGATCGAACCTTCGGTTTTTATGTCTTTTGCAGCATTTTAAAAGTAAAATGTCTTCCGCTTCAAAGAATATCGTCGCTGAGTTAAACAAAGGTGAAAAACTCAACGACGATAATTACAAACTTTGGTCCATTAAGATACAATACGTTCTAGAGGAGCAAGAAGTGCTCGAAACTCTAAAGAACGTTATGATTGAACCGGAGTTGGGCACTACGGCCCAACACCGAAGAGACAAGGAAGCTTTTGATGCTTGGTCTCGGAAGAATAAGATAGCACGCATTACGTTATTAAGCAGTATGGCTGATGACATAAATGCGCATCTTCCGAGAACATGACCTAGCCATGGACATATGGTCCAAGCTAGAGGAGAAGTTCGGTGGCACATCGGTGTCCAAACTTCGCGCCTTAACTATAAAGTTCGATACTTATAAGAAACGTCCAGATCATTCCATGGGGAAACATCTACGACATATGGCGAACCTTATATCAGAGTTAAAGGACGCAGGTCATGTGCTCACGGATGAGCAACAAATCCAAGCATTCATACGTTCCCTACCAAATGGGTGGGACCAAATGAAGATGCATCTCACTCACAATGAGAGCATCAAGACCTTCAGCGATGTTTCCAAGCACCTCGAATTAGAGGAAGAGCGGCTTGCGGCTGCCAAGCCAAGTGCAGAAGTGCACATGGTTGCTAGTTCCTCACACGGGGGAAAGAAACGGAAAAATCGTTCGAAGTTCACTAATGAACGTAATAAGCAACCTGAGTCTACCAAGAAACCCAAACATAAGGGTGGGCACAAGAAATGGCACAAGAAGAAAGACTTGAAGAGGATCAAGTGCTTCAAGTGCAACAAGCTCGGTCACTATGCTCGTTCATGTACGAGTGGAGGCGACGAGGTAACTTGTAAATATACTAGTTACATATGTGTTTCTAGTTCAATATTTCTTGTGGAATCTAATCCATTTTGGATAATTGATTCAGGTGCCACCGACCACATAGCAAGGGACAGACGGTCCTTCGTGGAGTATCACCGGATACCCCAAGGAACGAAGTGGATCTATGTAGGAAACAACACACGTGTTGAAGTGAAAGGCGTTGGGACTTGCAAGCTAGTCTTGGACAACGACCGCACTCTCCTACTTCATGATGTCCTCTTCGCTCCAGATATTCGAAGGAATATAATTTCTGTGGTTGTATTAATGGGTCTTGGCTATAGCTGGTTTTTTCATGATTATAATATGGACTTAAGTTGTAATAATACTCTTATTGGTACTGGGTTTGTATTTAAAGGATTTATTGTAATGAGTACAATGTATGATTCCTCATGTAATGAAAATTTCCTTGTTGCAAATTCTAAGACTTATGAGTCTGATGTGAATTGTTGGCACGCAAGGCTTGGTCATATTGGACCAACGCGTATGGATAGACTTGCCAAACGTGGCCTTCTATCCAATGTTTCAAAGGTTGAAATGTCGACCTGCGAACATTGCCTTGTGGGGAAATCTTGTCGCAAGCCGTTTGGAACCGGCACAAGGGCCGAGGTTCCATTACAGCTTATCCATTCGGACATATGTGGTCCGATGAATGTCAAGACAAGACGCGGAAAGTCCTATTTCATCACTTTTATTGATGATTTCACCCGATTCGGACATATCTATTTGATATCCCACAAAAGTGAAGCTTTGGCTTGCTTTAAAAACTATATGAGTTTAGTGGAGAATCAATTAGATCGCAAGATTAAGGTCTTGCGAACCGATATGGGCGATGAATATCAATCAATAAGTTTTAAGGAACTTTGTGATGAAAAAGGCATAGTACATCAGGTAACTATGCCTTATACTCCTCAACAAAACGGTGTTGCAGAAAGGAGAAATAGGACTTTAATGGAAATGGTCCGTTCAATGATGGCACAAGCTAACTTGCCAATCACCTTTTGGGGTGATGCATTATTGACGGCCACTTTCATTTTAAACCGCGTACCCTCGAAATCAGTTAGCTCCACTCCTTATGAGTTGTGGAACCAAAGGTCTCCTGACTTAAACATTTTGAAACCTTGGGGTTGTGCATCCTACGCACATATTTCCTCCCATAAGTATGGCAAACTTGGGCCAAGGGGAAGGAAATGTATCTTTATACGATACGCAGAAAACTCCAAATGTTATGTTTTTATTAGTCAGGAAGACAATGGTGGGCTAATTGAGTTTGAGTCGAGGGATGTCACTTTCTTGGAAAACGAGTTTCCAAGACAGGGCGAGATAAGTCAGGACTTATCTCTATTTGAGATTTATGATCAAGAAGGATTACCTCATTCGAGTGGGAGAATTCTTGGTGAAAATGAAAATATGTTTCAACCTTCACCAATGGATTATACGAATGACGATTATCCTATTCCATACGGGAATAATGATCCAAATGGGAGCAATTCTAACGACATTCCAAGTGGGAGTGATATTAGAATTGATCTAAATTCAAGTCAACAAGGACTTGAAGAATCTCAAATACGACGTAGTAGTCGTACAAGGTTGGCTCCTCAAAGATTTGAGGATGAATTTCCGCAAACCTTTATGACTTTACTACAAGAAGATGACGAGCCTGCTACTTTCAAACAGGCCGTATCTTGCCCTGCTAAAGACAAATGGATGGAAGCGATGCAAGAGGAGTTAGAATCCATGAAAGTTAACCAAGTCTGGGACTTGGTTGACTTACCCAGAGGACGTAGAGCTATTGGGAACAAATGGGTTCTCAAGATCAAGCATAAGGCTGATGGCTCTATTGACAGATATAAAGCTCGCCTTGTCGCGAAAGGTTTTACGCAACAGGAAGGGATAGACTACGAAGCGACTTTCTCACCTGTTGTTCGTTTTACCTCAATTCGCCTGATTCTGGCAATGGTAGCTTGCTTAGACCTCGAATTACATCAAATGGATGTAAAGACTGCCTTTCTCAATGGAGAATTGGACGAGTAGATCTATATGGAACAACCAACAGGGTTTGTAAAAGAAGGAAACGAACATAAGGTTTGTAAACTTCTTAAATCCATATATGGTCTTAAACAATCCTCGAGGCAATGGTATATACGATTTCAAGAGGTTGTCTTATCAAATGGATTTTCCATGCTTGATGAAGATAACTGTGTATATATCAAGAGGAATAAGAACAAGTATGTTATTATGTCTCTATATGTAGATGACATTTTAATAGCCGGAAATGACAAGGGCTTTGTGATGGATATCAAGGCTTGGCTTTCATCAGTTTTTGAGATGAAAGACATGGGAGAAGCCGCATATATCCTTAGAGTTAAGATTTCAAGGAACCGTTCAAAGAAACTTCTTTCTCTTTCACAGGAGACTTATATAAAGAAGGTTCTAGAACGTTTTAATATGCAGGACTGCAAGTCCATTGATACTCCAATAAGCAAGTGCGACAATTTATGTCTGAAATCATGTCCAAAGAACCAAAAAGAAAAGGAGATTATGGAAAAAGTTCCATATTCCAGTGCAGTTGGTAGTCTAATGTACGCTATGATGTGTACAAGACCGGACATCTGTTTTGCCGTTGGAATGGTAAGTCGTTACCAATCCAACCCAGGGCAAGTACACTGGAAAGCGGTTAAGAGGATAATGCGATATCTCAAAGGAACTGCAGACTTTGCTTTATGCTATCAAGGAGATGCCTTGAGGCTCGAAGGCTACACTGATGCTGATTGGGCAGGTGATCTCGATGAGCGACGATCGACCTCAGGATATGTTTTTCTACTCGGATCTGGTGCAATATCCTGGAGTAGCAAGAAACAATCCTGCATCGCACTTTCAACCATGGAAGCCGAGTTTGTAGCATTTAGCATGGCAGTTCAAGAGGCTGTTTGGCTTAGGAAGTTCTTAGACAGGCTAATTAATGCAAGTGACTCAGGTGATGTACCTATACACAGAGACAGTCAAGCATCTATAGCCTATGTCAAAGATCCGAAATTCCATTGTAAGACCAAACACATAGATATCCGCTACAAATTTGCAAAAGACTATGATAAGACCAAGAAGGTAGACATAATGTACATATCTACGCATGAGATGATAGCGGATCCGCTTACGAAGGCGATCCCCAGAGATGTGTTTTACAAACACTTATCATCTCAAGGATTGCGTAAGAGCTGAGTTGTACCAATGTGAATTCCCATGTCTGTAAATGATCAAAATTAATAAAAGAATAAGTTCTTTTTTTTCAAACATTGCATATGAATTTCTTAAGAAATGTTTGTGTACATTTTTGAAATCTCAGCTGAATTGTGTGTATGTCGGACAGATTAAGGTTGGCTCTCTCACATGAGCAACCGCCTTATCTTATCAGATGGATAAGATAGAGATGAGACTAGTTTAAAGTCAAAATCATTAGACGAATGATTTAGAGTCATGACTTAAACAAGATAGTCGAATGAAAGATCTGCATCATATGGATGCTTACAAAAGATCTGAGATCTGTATCACAAGGATATTTGAAAGAGATCTCATAGGATTTTTTCCTATCTGTCTTATGCAGGATGAGAGTCCGTGAATATTTCACGAGTAGTAAGGGGACTCAAAAAGATAGTCACTGTGGTGTCTGATCTTTTCATCCGTACAACATCATTAAGACATACTCTCCCTGGGAAAGGAGTGATGTTGTAATACGTGTTCATACCACGTATGCATTTCGACCACTGAGTTAGTAGCAATAGTGTTTGCTATTATGTGAGACTCAAAGGCCATATGGGTCTTAACTCTTACCCTCAAGGACTCCAATTGGTTCCTTTAGATTTGACGAAATGATCGCTATCTTAGCGTGTTACTTATGGGCTATGATAATTCGGCTCAGCGGGGCACGTTAGAAAAGCGAGTCTAGTCAAGATCAGAAGGTTCGCAAGAAGAGGAAGATTGATTTCATATTCGCATTTGGACTTTAATGATTCAAAGCTGGCCAGCCAATTGTAATCCAGATGGGATTCAATTGTTGAATATAAAGTATAAGAAATGTGAAGAAATAATCTAGGGTAAAGCATGCATTGAACTACTCAACTTTGCACCTTCGAGGTCATTGTGTATCTCTAACAAGTGCACAACAACAGACTCTACGCGCATGACGGTCGCACGGTCTATTTCTCGGTATGATAGATGAAAGAACTAAGAGAAAGATGTTCTCTTACAATCCCCTCAAGTGTGAGTGGGAGATGTTGGATATGGAAGACGTTTGTACACCCTTGTAGGGGATGTACGAGGGAATACGGACCTCGAACGTCGCGTACACGAAGTCGTGTGCAAAGGGAATCTGTTCCCTTGCGGAGAGGATCTCTGGATGAGTGGGAAAGTCGCATTATATATGCATAAGTGCATGCGACATATGGCTAATAAAGGGGGAATATCTTAAGCTTATGTTGTACCATGCATATGGTACAACTTAAGCTTATAATGTGCCATGTATCATGGTACACCTTAATTAAGTTGTTCCAAAGGAACAACTTACCCTAAAATAACTACCTTGGGGGCTATAAATAAGACCCAAGGGTAAGCCATTTCTTACACCTTTTGCATGGAATTCATGCATGCAACTTCATTCTAGCGAAGCTCTGCAGAAATCCTTTCTCTTCCTCTATCCAAGTTCTTAATCTAAAGTAGAGATTTAGATTGTGGATTTAGTAGCCTTACTCCGTTCGTGAGTAGACTCGATCCGTCGTGGCGAATCCGAAGGCGAAGTTCGTAGACTACCGTGCCGCGTACGCAAGCGTAAGTCTCAACTTCATATTATCGATCCTAACTCTGTTTTGGCAGGATCCTTCAACAGGCCCCCATCACCACCCCCAGAGGGTGGTGCACCCGCTTGATTTTTCCAGCATACTTTTGCCCCCCCTGTGTTCGTGCCCATCTGTCTTTGCGGGGCCCTGCTTCGTCTCTGCCTGGGGGAGGACCCATTCACGAGTCGCATCACTTCCTTTTTATTTTTCTTAATTTCACTTTGTTTGTTTTTGACTTCCCCCTTGCATATTTCTGCATTTCACGATCACATTTTATTTGCTAGCACTGTCATGTCTAGCTTGGGGGACGTCTATTTTGGTGTGTTGTCGTGTTTTATTTTTTCTTTTTTTTGTGTGTGCTTGTCTTTCCCCTTTTGAGCGTCGTGTCGTGTGGTTTGATCTTTATTTTTCTTTATTTTCAGTTTCATCTCTGTGTTTTCCTCGTTCTCATTTCTTTTTGTGTCGGTGCGTACCCCCCCATCTTCATTGCCCTCCCGTACTCACTCTTATTGCATTGAGGGCAATGCAAGCTTCAGCTTGGGGGAGTCGCACTGTGTGCGCCATTTGAGTCTTTCTTTTTCGTTTTTGTGCCGTTTTCATCGTGTTTTATTTTTTCTTTTCTTCTTTTTATCTCTTTCTCCTAGAGATGAACCCTATGATGAATTGCCACAAAATCACACACACCTAACATAGCATCGATAATCACACTCACTAACCTTAGGAAGTCGAGTCCTCTTGCATTTCATGCATCGCAGGTCCACTTAGCTTTTATGTGAGTCGTGTGTCGTGTCTAGAGTTGGGTGTGCTTCTACTTTGTGATTGTGTTTTAAATACCTGTCCAGGAATAATCCCTAGATTATCACGCTTCGATTTGAATATGCGGTATTTGTTTCTCATGTCTGCTTCTGCATGCTATTTATATATATCGTATGCTTCATTTCGCATGTGTCGGGATTCCACAATTAAGGACTAGGATAACCCACTTAGCCCATGCTCTGATTAGCGAGAATAGTTTCCTTTGCCCAAGTGTTTAGATTCCGATTTTTTTGTTTTACTTGGTGCAAATCCCCTCGTCGTGTACCGTTCTCCCACTTGGGAGAGTACACATATATATACCCCAATATCCAAAAATCCAAAAAAAAGAGGAGAAAAGAAAAGAAAAACCCAAAAAGAAAGAAATGAATGAATAAGAATAAAAAAAAATTTTGTGTAGCCAAAAATCCAAAAAAATACAAATACCCAAAACCCAAAAAAAAATTCCCGTGTGAATATTGCTGTGAATAAAGGGAAGGCGATAATTTGCACCGAGTGATCTACTCCACATCATCTCAACCACCATCGTTTTCGAAAACACTTGGCTTAGGAACTTTTTAGCTAGTATCTTGGCTGTAGTGGTGTGATTTCCTTAACCCTAGTTGTGGAGTCCCCGACGCATGGTACGCTTCTATTCTTATACTCTTCTCATGCATGCTTGAACTAATATTCACCGTAATTTCAAATTCGAATCAGTATTTGGGTCATTTCCTGGGTCTGTGTATATCGAGCTTTATTGCACATCGTAGATAGCGACACCGACTGCTAGCGCATGGCCGCACTCACTCGCGCTTCACCGCATGGGCCCATGGCATTTATTTGGACTTGTATCCCTAGGTTTGGTGATGTGATTTGGCGTTTTCTTGCTTGGTGTGTCGTTTTTGATTTTGTTGGCCCTGACGAGCGATCTAGGATATAGAGTTTTCTTTTTCTCTCTTTCTCTCTATTTTCTCCCTCCGAGCTCCTACTCTCGCTCGTCTTCCTCGAGGACGAGGAAGAGTTCAGCTTGGGGGATTTTGACGTGCGTTTATATTCCATATATTTGCGCACGTTTTCTTCCGTGTTTCTCCGTATTTTCCGCCGTCTTTTATTCGTTTTCTCGTGTTTTCTTGTATTTTCTTGTTTTCTTTCACTTTTCTTTGTTTCTCCATGTTTGCAGGAGATTGCCTGCGTAGGGGACGTTTAACGACGATATCTCAAGTCCCCGGAGCAACGGGAGGAGTCATGCGTGACCCAGGGGGTCAAACGAAGATGATGGCATCATTTTATCCCCTCACCCGATCGGTTGGACTAAGTCAACCGATCGGGTGATGCACCCGTGCACCACCCGGTCTCGGCTGGAGCTCAAGTGGATGTCACCCGACCGGTTCACAGGCTGGTTCAACGGGGTCGACTCTCTATCTTTTCAAGCCAAATTCCAACCGATCGGGTGACTTTCACCCGATGGTTCATCTGTAGCTGATGCTGAGGAGCCGAGACACGGGCGCCCAACCGACCCCTTCACCCGATGGCGCCAAGATCCAACCGGTCACCCCAAGAACTCAACTGACCGGTTCATATGACCGGGTGAAACTCCGCCGTTTTCTATTTATTATTTGTAACGGATCACCCGATCGGTTGACTTGTCAACCGATCGGGTGATACGAGATCCTATAAATAGGACCCCTAGGGTTCCAGAAACGGGGAGCTGTTAGTTTTTACTATTTTCTCCTATTTGTGACGGCTGTAATTACTTTTCTATTGTAAGTTTTTGGATCTTTCTTAAACTTTAGTATTATCTTAATTGCTCTACTACCTTCGCATTCCTATCGTCTGATTATGATTTTAACGGTTCATTTTCGTTTAGATCGCTTTTCAATGAATATTTGTGAGTAGTTCCCAAATCTGGGATTTTGGCGGAAACCCCTTCGGGGGCTCTTCCCGATGCATCCATAGGGTTAGGAAATCGATAGGGATTAGGAATCTAACGGTTATGCGGGATGTTTTATTGTCATCGGCGGGAAAAAGACCGCCTTTGACCGTTGGGCCAAGGGGGAATAAACTTGGCGGTTGACTCCCTAGCCATAGCTCACGCCCTTAGCGTAGACGCCGAATCCTAGCACGCGGGAGCGGCAGGATGAGACGTTGGGAGTTATCGTTGCGAGCGTAGTGCTCCCGGAATCGATCAGTGTTAATGGACACGGGAGTGCCCACTGATCGAACCCGGGAAGTCCGGTGTATCATCCTGGGCACCGACCGGAATATCAGGCCTATGGGATGCCGGTACCCCTTTCAGAGGCAACGTCTCACCATTAGACCCTAAATCCGATCGCCATCCTACCCGTAGGCCGTATCGGCGAGATTCGCTCGTTGGAGTGGAAACCAAAGTCCCGGGTTTACTTTCTTATTGTTCATACCTTGCATTCCTTTACCGTGACAACCCATCAACCGATCCGGGCTAGCTCGCCCACGGGGTGATTTCGGTCCTCCTTGACACAAGCACATCCCAGCCTCCCTGTGTTCGCCCCCCCAAGCCACACTACAACACCGTGCGCTTACGGTTACAAATATCTAAACCCTCACGCGGGTCCCCCGACCATTTGCGGCTCACAAACCGGGGGCACGTCAAAGTCTCATTGTATAAAAGAAATCTGGATATATTAGTCGATTAAACAAGACTTTAGTCGACTAAAGAAAATTATTATCAAAAAATTATAAGAAAATTCCAGAAATTCACTAAAATTGGAAAACATTAAATGGCAAATTCAGATTCACTGATGATGCCTAGATCTCTTCTAAGTTTGATGAAAGATTCCTCTTTCAAAGGCTTAGTTAAGATATCGGCAATCTGATGTTCAGTAGAAATGAATTTCAAAACTATATCCCCTTTTTGTACATGATCATCTAAAAAGTGATGACGGACATCTATATGCTTAGTGCGTGAATGATGAACTGGATTCTTAGATAAATTAATTGCACTAGTGTTATCATTCATTATAGGACATGTGGAACACTCAATACCATAATCTGAGATAGTTTGCTTCATCCATAAAATTTGTGCACATGCTAACCCAGCGGTAATATATTCTGCCTCTGTGGTAGATAATGAAACAGAATTTTGCTTTTTGCTAAACCAGGAGACCAGAGCATGTCCAAGAAAATGACATGTACCACTGGTACTTTTTCGGTCTGATTTACAACCAGCAAAATCTGCGTCACTATATGATAATAAATCATATGTGCTAGTTTTAGGATAAAATAATCCAAAATCAGAAGTATGTTTAACATATCTAATTATCTGTTTTACAGCAGTAAGATGTGACATCTTAGGATCTGCTTGAAAACGTGCGCATAAACAAACGGAAAACATAATATCTGGTCTACTAGCAGTTAAATAAAGTAGAGAGCCAATCATACCTCTGTAAAGACGTTGATCAACACTCTTACCATTTAAATCTTTGTCTAGAGATGTAGATGTACTCATTGGAGTATGTTTATCAGCAGAAGTCTCTAAACCAAAACGCTTGATGAGTTCTTTGGCGTACTTTGATTGATGGATGAAGATACCTTCCTTCATTTGTTTGATTTGAAGTCCAAGGAAGTAGTTGAGTTCGCCCATATGACTCATTTCAAATTCCTTCTGCATAATCTTAGAAAAATCTAAACAAAGAGTTTCATTAGTAGAACCAAATATAATATCGTCAACATATATTTGAATAATAATGATGTCAGATTTTATATTTTTAATAAACAAAGTTGAATCAATTTTACCAATTTTATAACCAGAATTTAAAAGATAACTTTTCAATCGATCATACCAAGCACGAGGTGCTTGTTTAAGACCATATAAAGCTTTCTTTAGTTTGAAAACATGATTTTCTAAATTCTCATGAGTAAAACTAGGAGGTTGTTCAACATAAACTTCCTCCTTGAGAAAACCATTTAAAAAAGCACTTTTAACATCCATTTGAAATAATTTAAAATCTTTAAAACATGCAAATGATAAAAGCATTCTAATAGATTCAAGACGTGCAACTGGTGCATAGGTTTCTTCATAATCAATTCCTTCTTCTTGATTATAACCTTGTGCAACCAATCGTGCCTTGTTTCTAATTACTTGACCAGATTCATCCAATTTATTTTTGAATACCCACTTGGTTCCAATAATTGAATGATCTGTTGGTCTGGGAACTAATTCCCAAACATCATTTCTCTGAAATTGATTGAGTTCTTCCTGCATAGCAATGATCCAAGAACTGTCTTTGCATGCTTCATTGATGATCTTTGGTTCAATGGTTGAGAGGAAAGCACAATGCGCCATTTGTTCTATTTGACGACGCGTTCTTACTCCATCTGTAATATCTCCAATGATTAATTCTGGTGGATGGTTTGGAACTTGTGCAAAAGCCTTAGGAAGATCTGCATTATCTGAAACACACTCAACAGAGGGTTTAGTAGCAACAATTTCATCAAGATTAATAGTATCTAAAGAATTAGATAAAGGTAATATATTCTCTTCATCGTCAATGATGATGGGAGAATTAGATGAGGGGTTCTCATCAAATGTGACATGCAGTGATTCTTCAACTGTTGAAGTTCTTTTGTTATATACTCTGTAGGCTTTGCTACGTGTTGAGTATCCAACAAAAATACCTTCATCAGATTTTGAATCAAATTTATCAAGTGCATCTTTAGTATTAAGAATGAAACATTTACATCTAAACACTTTAAAGTATGATACACGGGGAATGTGATTAAAGAATAATTCAAAACAGGTTTTATTAAGAAATGGCCTTATAAGAACTTTATTCATAATATAGCAAGCAGTTGCGATAGCTTCTGCCCAAAAATATTTTGGTAGATTACTATCACAAAGCATTGTTCTAGCACATTCTTGTAAAGTTCTATTTTTCCTTTCAACTACTCCATTCTGAGGAGGAGCACGAGGAAAAGAAAAATTGTGTGTAATACCATTTTCATTACAAAACTTGGTAAAAGATTCTTTTTCAAATTCTCCCCCATGATCACTACGAATAGTGACAATGTTAGAGGATTTGATTTTTTGTATCTTTTTACAAAATATTGAAAATTCTTCAAAAGCATCATTCTTATTTTGTAAGAATATAACCCAAGTATATCTAGAATAATCATCAACAATGACAAATGCATATCTACTTTTATTCAAAGAGGCTACTCTTGAAGGACCAAACAAATCTAAGTGTAGAAGCTCTAATGGTCTCTTTGTTGAGATAATACCCTTTGATTTAAAAGAGGATTTATGCATTTTTCCTTGTTGACAAGCATCACAAAAATATTTGTGTTTGAAAGAAATATTTGGCATTCCATTTACTAATTTGTGTTTTGAAATATGTGCTAGATTTTTGAAATTTGTGTGTCCAAAATGTTTATGCCATAATAGAGTTTCATCTGAAGTAATCATTAAATAATGATTGTGAGTGGTAATAGACATGCATAAGATATAAATGTTATTCTTACGCTTACCACGGAATAAAACAGATGACATATCAGTATCATAAATGATGCAATCATTTTGTTCAAAAACTATTTTGTAATTTTTATCGCATAGTTGACTAATGGAAAGTAAGTTATGTTTCAAACCGTCAACCAGGTGAACATTCTCGATGATAGGCTGAATTGTATTACCAACTGTTCCAGTGCCTATGATTTTGCCCTTTTTGTTGTCACCGAAGGTAACTGTTCCTCCATCTTTGTATGTAATGTTTGAAAGCAAGTTGACATTTCCTGTCATGTGTTTTGAACATCCACTGTCCAAAATCCATTTTTCTTTCTTTGGTACCTGAAAGATAAAACATTAAACATTGGTACCCTTTGTTTGAGGGTCCTTGGGATTAGATTTTTGGTAGCCAAACCCAAGTGGAATTTGGCTTTCTAATGTAATCATCAGAATAAACAATAGAATGCATATAAGTAGAAATATAATTATTTTTATCTTTTAAACACGAATCCTTAGGAACCCATATACTACTTGTGATAGGTTTCCTAGGAAATGTTTTTGAAATGTTAGTAACATTTCTTTGTGAGGAAGAAGTAGAAGTGTTTACTTTCTTCGTATAAATGAATGCGTGATTCTTCTTTTGTGGTTTAACAAAAGTTGTTTTTCCACAGGAAGAAGAAGTGCTATAAGTTTTGGGTGCATCCTTATTAGAATATCCCAATCCTAGTCTATGATTTGCTGGATATTGAATTCTAAGCAAATCATCGAGATTTGTCTTTCCTTTGTTAAATTTATTAACATTGGAAGACATCTCGTCGTATTTCATCTTTAGTGATGAAATACTTTTATCCATTTCGGATATTTGTGTATGAAGTTCTAGATTCTTAGTTTTGAGAATATCATTCTCTTTACTAAGATCCAAATTTTGAGAAGATGTATTCTCAATATGTATGGAATTTGGTGTAGTGTTTTTAGAAGAAGATAATTCATTATATTTAATAAGAAGATCGTCATTATTCTGTTTCAAAGTTTTATGTTGACCATTCAACTTTTTGAAACGAGAATAGAGATCTTTTAATGCTTCTAATATTTCTTCATTATTAAAGGAACTTACCTCTTCTTCATTATCGTGTGCCATAAAGCACATATTAGCACTTTCATCATTGTCATCTTCTTCATATGAAGATTCATCCCAAGTTGCTGCAAATGCTTTCTTCATCTTGTCAAACTTCCTTTCTCTTCTGGATTGATCGTTGTTGTTGGAAGTTTTGAACTTTGCTTTGAGAAGTGGACAATCTTTCTTCATATGTCCTGGCTTATTACAATTGAAGCAAAGAGAAGAGTCAGTATTTTTAGATTTATTATTATACTTACCTTTTTGGAAGAATTTTCTGAAATTCTTGGCAAAGAATGCCATATCATCATCTGAATCTTCATTATCTGATGTTGCGTTGAAGGCAAGTACTTTCTTCTTTAGATCTGATTCTTCCTTCGCATCTTGCAATGTAACTTCATGTGCCATTAGGTTACCAATTAGATTTTCCATTGATAAGGTGGAAAGATCATTGGCTTCCTCAATAGCAGTGATCTTTGGACGCCATTCTGGGGAGAGTACCTTAAGAATCTTGCGTACCTGATCAAGAGAAGAATAAACTTTTCCAAGAGCATTAAGAGAATTAATAATGTTAGTGAACCTGGTGTTCATTTCTCCAATCGTCTCTTTGTCTTACATCTTGAACAACTCATACTTATGAACCAAAGAAGCAATCTTGGTTTCCTTTACTTTATTGGTTCCTTCATGAGTTACCTCGAGTATGTGCCAAATATCCTTAGCACTTTTGGCCTGAGATACTCGATTAAACTCATGTTTATCCATGGCACAGAATAAAGCATTCATGGCCTTTGAGTTGTTGGTCTTTGCAGATTTGTCGTTGGCGGTCCAATCAGCAACAGGTGTTTCTGGCTTTGTGTATCCTGTCTCTACGATGTCCCAAATCTCATAATGCATACTTTGGAGATGAATCTCCATTCGTATTTTCCAATATGATTAATTTGAACCATCAAATAGAGGAGGACGAACTTGTGAGTGCCCTTCAGGATGCTGATTGTAGTTGTGTGGAACGGCGTTCATGTTTGATGTTGAGGAACTTACTACCATCTTAGCCTCGCTTTGATACCAAATGTAATTCTAGCCTGTAAGGATCAAATACACTAGAGGGGGGGTGAATAGTGTATATTAAAAAATTAACTGTTGCAATTAAAGAGTTACTTCTAATTGCTTAAGATGTGCAGAAAGTAAAGAATGTAGAAAATGTAAATCAAACGCAAACACAGAGATTTATCCTGAACTTTCTAAAATGATGTTGAAAAAGATCAAAATTGCTTCAAGGAAGAAAACTTCAATTTCCAAAAGATCTATGATTAAGAATCTTGAAGTTCTTCTGTTCTCATAAGAAGAGAGAAATCTATGGATTTCTTCTTACAAATGAGAAAAGAGCAACTAAGGCAAGATTGCTTAGAATCAACAATTCTAGGAAGAAAGAGAGAAGAAAGTTGTGTGGAAAGAATGAGGGGTATGCCCACTTATTTATAGTATTTTGGGCAGTTATTCTGAAGGAAAATGGGGGGAAAAGGAGTTCCCTACCGTTCAGAAACGGTCTGGAAAGTTTCAGAAAAAACGGACACAAAAACTTCATTAGTCGATTAAAGAAGGCTTAGTCGACTAAAAGTCAAAGTTTGGAATTTTTGACTGAAATTTTAACGGTAACTTTCTGAAGTTGACTGAAGACTACTCAGAAATTTTCAGGCCAAAATTCGAAGAAAAAGTTTTTAGTCGACTAATGGTTGTCTTAGTCGACCAGGACAGAAAAATGTGAATTTTGACTTTTCTGAAAAAGGGATGTTTAGGATATGTTATTAGGAACCTATGACTTAGATGGATTTCATATTCAAGGCTCTGAAATCTATAAATATAAAAATACATCAGTCCGTAGATTTCCGTAGATATGTATGTTGAGCTTCATGTGAGTATTTGAGATGCCTTTGTGCAGGGATTCCTTATCAAGTGATTATTGTCCAAGCGTGGATATATTGGAAAACTGCACATCTGCATAGATAGAGTGAGTAGCAATAATAATAGTTGTCACATCAAAATCATAGTGAATAGAATAGGAAAGTGAACATGGGATTATGAAATCCCAACAACAACTTCTCCAATAAATAGCAAAAGCAAAGAAATAAAAATCGTGTCTAACGCCGTCTCCTAAGCCGTCCCCTCAACCGTCCCTAGCAATGGCTGCCTTATTTTCTATTTATACAAGTTCAAAAACCTAAGAAAAAGTCAACCCAAATACCTAAAACCCTAGTTACAGTTTAGTTTCCAAATTCTAGCCGCAATCTCACTCGGACGAGTGAGATTTTCTACTCGGTCGAGTAGGAATTCCTCCCGCAGCTCTAAAAATCAGTGTTCTGTTCTTCTCTTCACTCTGTATAGTGACCGATTCACTCAGTGGAGTGAAAGTGCTACTTTTGACTGAGTCAGGTGCTCTAGCAGAGGAAGGATTGGCCGACTATCTCAGGATTTGGCCGACTGTCTCACTCGATCGAGTGAGTTTGCTGATTCGGTCGAGTGACTTTAATATACTTTGGCGCCTTGGGCTGGGTTGGTATCAGCTTCACTCGGTCTAGTGGATTACTCCACTCGATCGAATGAGCTGCTTCTTCAACTCTTTCTTATTCTTCTTCTTTAATTCTTTCTTCTTCTCCACTCGTGTTTCTTCTTCTCTTCTAGCACCATAAGCTCATCAGTATTATAGCCACTGATGCTCCGGTATGCATGTATATGCTCATAGCTCCAATTTGTTTCTGATTGCTCCATATTTCCTGAAAATCCAATAAAACATAGAAATAGTGAAATTCATCCAGAAATCATCATTTAAGCTTCAAATATGCAATATGGGCAATCGATATGACATGAAAATATGCAAAAATAAAGTGTAAAATATGAGCATATTAAGACAAAGTCATATCAAATGAAGACGATGACTCGAATCATTGATGCAAGGACATCAATCAATGAAGTATGGAAATCAAGGAGTGAACAAAAGGAAATCAAAGGGTTGGACTCAACAAAGCTCAATGGAAGTCATCGAGGAATTCGATAGGAAGTGAAGGGGATAAACATGTATATTTTTCTTTCTTTACTTCTTAGTTGAATTATCATGTTAAAACTTCTTAGTTGAATTAGCATGTTAAGCCTTGAATATACTCGATAGAAATATCACTCTTAACATCCACAACACTCTAAATCATATATCATTGAGTGTCATAGGGTTAGAACTTGCATAAACTCGAAGTAGAGTTTTTCATCATACCCGGGCGCCAGGTAGTTGATCTCTGGACGCCTGGTGCTCATGCATATTTAGTTCTCCAATACCTTACCCTGTACAAATGCATGACGTTCTTATTCTAGACGTCTGCACAATGTGTCAGGCGCCTGGATGATGAACTCCAGACGTCTGATTAATTCTAACCGAACTTTCAGTGTCTCGGCCTTTGCTGACTGACATAAATTAGACGTCTGATGTTTTGTTTCTAGACGTCTTCACATTGTGTCAGATGCCTGGATGATATACATCAGACGTCTGGTTAATTACGAGAAATATTTCAAGTATCTTAAACTTTGTAGTCAATTCTTGATTAAAGCGTCTGAAGATGTGTTTTCAGACGTCTATGTAGTTGAGCAGACGTCTGGATGATGAACATCAGACGTCTGGATATTCGAACCAATATATTCCAGTAACTCGGTCCCTCACTGTCTGTATGATCAGATGTCTGATGCCTTTGAGCCAGAAGTCTATTCAGTGGACCAGACGTCTAGGAAATCTTCTTCAGACATCTGCCAAGTGTCTGCTAGACTGCATTTATGACCCAGTCAGAACAGTACAGCAGCCGCCTGGTCATTCTACTTCAGGCAACTGGTGACTGGGATTTCTACCCATTAATAGCCGTTTCCAGCATTGAATGCTTGGGATTTTTAACAGATTTTGGACAGTGTTCTGTGAGCTATTTAAATGGCATTGATGTCTTGACTTGAAACTTAGCAAAAACTCTTAAGACTTCATTTAATACACTCTCAAGTGATTTCAAGTCATTAATTTCTTCACCAGAGCATTTAAGAGCAATCAAAGCCATTCAAGCTCAAGCTTTAAGTTTCAACTTGTCTCCAAAGCTTTCAAGATCAAGCTTCTAGCATTCATTGCTACTCATCTTAAGACAAGTAGTTAGTGCTTATACTCTCATCATTTAGAGCACATCACACACACCTTCTTGCCTCATTCTTAAGAGTATTATTCAAGGCATAAGTTGTGGAAATTGTTTCATATTTCGGTTCTATTTCTATCTTGATATTTGAGAAGTTCCTCTCGGGTTGTAAGAGTAGTCCATTCCCGGTTTATGCGAAGTGGAAGAAAGTGTATTGGTTTTTCACTTGTCAGGTTCTGGGAAGTGGGTATTAGAGGATCACCAATCACTAGCGGGTTTGCTAGTGGATTGCTGGAGTAGGATTCAAAGGAGTTGGAAAGACTCGGTGAATCCGAACCAGGGTAAATCCTTTGTTTGCATTTGCATTGTTGTATTTGTTGCTCTCACATTGTATTCCGCGCATAAAGAATCTTTAATTTGGTGTAATTTCCTTATTATTGTTATAAAGTAATATTCACCCCTTAGTATTTTCTCCCTATAGTTTCAGATCCCACAATTGATATCAGAGTGAGATTTTTCCAACTATGGAAACCACAAGCAACAACAACAATCGTGATGGTGCATAGGCTATCATGAAGGCCAATCCACAGTTCGACATCCACACTTCAATGGGTCAAACTATTGGTATTGGAAGCCAAAATGGTCATCTTCCTAAAGAGTGCTTCTCTTTGGCATACGGTTGATAATGAGCATGTTAATCCGATTGAGGAATACTACTCAAAATGGGCGCCGGCTTAAGTGCTCGCGGAAACAAACAATGCCAAAGTGATGAACTCGCTTATATGTGTATTGAATGCAACCGAATTCAACAAAGTGTTGAATTGGACAACCACACAACAAATTTGGAAACATCTACAAGTTATCATGAAGAGACAACCCAGGTAAAGTTACCAAAGCTTCATGTTTTTGTACAACATTTTGAGATGTTTCAAATGCAGGAAACAGAAACAATCTCTAGCATGTATGCAACATTCACGGATATCGTGAATGAGCTTGAAGCTATTGGGAAAGAATACACCCAAGTAGAAAAGGTAAGGAAAATCATTATGGCCGTCACCCCTGAGTGGAAGAAGACAATGGCCATTGAGGAAGGTAATACCATGTAGACATACACAGTTGAGTCCTTCATAGGAAACCTTATGGCTTATGAGGTTAGGAAGGCAGATAGAGATGATAGGAATGCACTAAGAGCTTTACCCAAACCTAAGAAGAAAGCAATTGCTTTCAAAGCCACCTCGGAGAATGAAGACTCTGATGAAGAAATGGATATGGAGTCCATAGCTCTTATGGCAAGGAAGTTCCAACGGTTTTACCGAAATGTAACTTCAAACCGAGAAACAAAATTTTTTCTACTAATGATTCTTCTTTGTGTTTTAATTGTAATAAGCCAGGGCACATTAATATGGATTGCCCCTTACTTAATAACAAGGAAAAATGGAAATCTCACAAGTCCAAACAGGAAGATGTGTACAAAGGGAACAAAAAGAAGAAGGGACAAGTTTGAACATATGATGATTCAAGTGATAATACAAGTAACGAAGACTCAGATGAGGACAAGGGAGAGGTAGCACACGCATATTTATTGGCTAAGGGAAGCTCTCCAAAAGACTCATCTAGCGATAGTGATAGTGACACCAATGAGGTAACTTTGGATGAACTTAAATTAGCAAATGAGCAATTATTTGATAAGTATCAAAAAAATTTCAATTCATATATGATTGCTAAGGATAAACTTACTAGCGTAGCTACTTCATCCATGAATTTTGATATGAATATTAGATATATTACACATAATACACTTATTAGAGAGAAAGCCACCTTGGCTTCTCAAAATGAATGTTTAAGAAATGAGGCATATCACTCAAATCACAATTGGACATGGTCCACATTAGTGATTGTGACGATGTTGAGATTGAAACTCTTCGATCTCAAACCATACTTTTGGGAAATGAGAATGTTGCTCTTAAACCCCAAGTGCAAGAGCTGAATTCATAAGTATCCACTTTGGATACCAATATCTCTTCCCTAACAAAGAGATATGAGCTCATGTCCTCCAACGTTGATAGATTCAACAAGGAAAAGGAAAAATTGAACACAATATTGGAAAACCAACTTCCCACAAATTACTGCGGTGGACTTTGATATTCAAAGGATAATGCATCCACTTATACACATCTTACAGTGGAGCAACTATAGATTTTGTGAGACCATCCTTCGGTGCATCCATAAGTGGAGCATCCAATTCCTTGTGTAGTGCTACTACTAAGACATGCTCCATTCCGATGACACTCTCTTTTAGAAAGAAACCCACCAAGGGTGGACAACCAAAGAAGGGACATGTGTATGTGTACACACGCACTCAACCATGTAGGAGAACACCTTCACATTTTACTCTTACTTATGATGATTTTTATGCACCACATCCTCGTGCACGTGCAAACACTCATGTGAGACAACCACATGATCACACAAACACTCATGTGCTTAGTTATGCACAACCATCGCATGCACATGTTCATCCACATGCTTATCATGCTTCACATTCCTATACACTGAATGTGAAAGGTCATATGAATGTTCATAAAGCACGCACACATCATGCAAGATCACACGGTATGTATCATACACACCCTCACACATATTACCCACATGAATCACAATATGGGTATGCACCAACACATTGACATCTGCATGCATATGTTCACCCTAATGCACATATACATTCACATGCTTACATGCAGCATGCTCCTATTAGAACCCCACCTTCTATGCATGCACCCATACGGTATAGGACTTCCAAAAGTCACTTGATTTGGGGTCCTAAAAATACTAGCATGTATGACAAAGGAATGTATATGCAATCATATTTTTGGGACGTTGTAGATAATGTGAACTACGTTAGGAAACCAAATTCTAATTGAACTTAGTTTCCAAAGGGCTAATCCCATTGGACCCAACCTGCTTGGATACCATGTGCTTATGGTGTATTCTATAGGTACCCAAGAAGAGGAAAAAGAGCAAAATAGGAAAATATTTCTCTAAATGCAAAAAAGAAGGGTTGGATACTTGATAGCAGGTGTTCCAAACATATGACGGGAGACCCAAATTTGCTCTCTGAAATTATCCATATCAAGAATGGTGGAACGGTCACATTTGGAGGCAATAAGAAGGACTCCATCATAGGAATTGGAAAAGTTGGTAACCCCTCTAAATCTCTCATAGATAATGTCTATCTTGTAGATGGTTTAAATCACAATCTCATATCTATTAGCCAACTTTGTGACAATGGTTACAAAGTTAACTTTGGTAATGGATTGTGTAGTATTTTTGATAAGGCTAATAATAGTGTTTTATTTTGTGGCACTCGCCAAAAGGATATTTATATTTTAGATATGCTATACACACAAGACCAATGCTTGGTTGCTCACACTAATGAACAATGTTTGTGGCATCGATACTTTGGTCATGTACACTTCAAGCACCTTCACAAATTGTCCAACATAACCTAGTTAGAGGTTTTTTGAAACTTTCTTTTAATAAGAAAAGTTTTGGTGATTCATGCCAACAAGGCAAGCTTCTTAAATCGTCATTTAAGGTTATGAATGTAACATGTACTTCTAGGCATATAGAGCTTTTACATTTAGATCTATTTGGGCCTATTAGAGTTGCATCCTTAGGAAATGCATTTTATGGACTTGTAGTTGTTGTTGACTTCTATATGTATACTTGGGTAATGTTTATGAATAGCAAAAATGAAGCTCTTAAAAGATTTATTGTATTATCTAAGAAAGTTCAAAAGAGTCAAGGCATGTCCATTATCATCATTCGTAGTGATCATGGAGGTGAATTTGATAATGAACCATTCTCTAATTTTTGTGATGAGAACGGGATAACTCACACATTTTCCTTTTCACGTGCTCCACCACAAAATGGAGTTGTAGAAAGAAAAAATAGAACACGCAATGAGTGTGTACGCACCATGCTTAAAGATAGCCGCATTGATTCACAATTTTGGACGGAAGCCGTTTGATGTGTGCCATACATATCACGTGCATTTCATATCACCCCATCCCTCATTCCGTGCTATTTTCCCCTTTTCTTGTTCCCCTTTATGCTTTTGGTATTCCTCATGTGTTGCAGGAGGAATCCGGGATTTTTGAGCTCAAGGAAGGGAGAAACAATAATGAGATGAAGCGAGAAGGGATTGGATATCAAAACCAATGAAATAAGCTGAAAAGAGCCCGATGCAACCGTGTGGGTTATCCCACATGACCGTGTCAACCAGGACATTCAAATGGCCAAGGCAGATTGAGGTGGAAACACGGTCGTGTCGCCAGACCAAACGATCGTGTTGCCAGGACACCAAAGCTGATGCAACCTTACTCCACGCGGCCGCGTCACCAACATGGCAAACGATCGCGTCGCCAAAGCTGAAGAAAGAGAAATCCTCAATGAAAAGGTCGCGTCTATCCAGATGAAGTTCAAGCCAAACGGCTGCTTGACACTGCTATTTAGATCGAGATCCAATGCTACAAAGCTGAAGCGACGTGGTCACGTGATCGAGATCTGAATTGACAAATGATTCTCAATTCTGTGTGTATTGGTGCCAAAAACTCCCTCACAAAGGTGTATATATACTCTTTCAACCGGGCACAAAAACCAAGAAAACAGCCACAAAAATTCACAGTCTAATGGCTATACACGGGCAGAATTCCTAGCAACCAGGAGTCTGGAGAAGAGTGACCAAATAGCTGGTAAACAGTGCAATCATCTGGTCATACTTCAACATACGACTGTCATGAGTTGGTCATGAATCAAATTGAAGACCAATATCTAAGAAACCAGACGTCTGTAAAACACTTGTCAGATGCCTGATGTACTGTTTAGACACCTGGCAAGCCTCCTACAGACGACTGATAATAATGGGTGAAAAAGATAGAGAGTACAGGAAATCTAACTCACCTGTTAAGTCGACTAAAGTTCATTGACCAGATGTCTATGGCACTGTACAGACGCATGGACTCAGAACTGTAGACGACTGGTCATCCTAGGTTTGGCCATTTCAAAACCAGATATGCAAGACGTTTGGTGAAAGTATTCCAGAAGTCTGGTCATGGCATGAACACACAATCTAGAGTGTTTGGCCAATGAATCTCTTGGGATGGGTTCTAAGATAATCATATGGATCCCTAAGATGGAAAATTTCATGAATAAGTGTGTGTGTGTGTGTGTGTGTGTCCATCTAATCAAGGCATACAAATATTCTCCGAAATAAAAAAGCAAAATACATAAATAATCAAAAAATGATTTACATAAGCTTCATGATTCTTCATGGCTTCAATGCTCTATGCCTTAAGTCCATTAGCTCATCTTTGATGCATCATCCTAAGCATCACGAGGACTCTATGAAGATACTGAGACCATACTGCTAATAGCGACCAAATTTCGCTATTGCGCCGGAATCTTCAAAAACCATTTAGATGAATCTGTGACTTAAACAAGTAGAGTCATTGGTATTTACATAATGTGGTGATCATCATCACACCCATATTGGGCTTAATGGGCAATATCCAACAATCTCGCCCTTTTGATGATGACACCCATTATGTAAAAATAGACATTAAAATCATACTAATGTTCCCCTACATATGTGCATAACAACTATAAATCAAAATTCATCACACAATGCATATATAGGTCATATGCAAAAACAATGCTCAAGATACCAATAGTAATAATGCAACGCAAGATAATGAAATTCAATCATATTTTTACATAGTCACCTCTCTCTCCATTGGCATTGTCAAACGGTGGACATAGAGAAGGTGGACAATGAGGACTTTCTCCCCATTACACTTCCCCGTAAATGTTCCCCTTCACAAAATATAGGACAAATGACATGAGGCAAAGAGATGTATGATACCAAATAAAGAATTTAAAGTAGGTATCAAATTACTATGCCATGCTTCCCCTAGAGCATAGAATAGGTCAAAGTTTGACTCTATGAGCTAAATACAAATATGGAGTCATTGACCTAAATGTATAAATGCATTGATATATAACATCAAGCATATACATTGATACATGACATTGTTGAATAAAAATAATCACACCAAATTAAATAATGTCAAGCTGAAATTGAAACAATATCCAACAATGAGTGGAAATATTTTAAAATCATGTAGAAAAGGAAATTATTATGCTAAAAATATTTTGAAAACTATATATAGCATAAAATATCCCCCTATGTCGTACACATGGATAGAAAAATGTAAATATGACATAGAAACCCCATAGGTCCCATTTTCATAAAAATGTTTGAAAGAATTTTCAAAAACATGAAACATGCACACACAAGATGGGTATGCAATAAATATAAACAAATAAGCAAAAAACCCATGCAATCAAGCACATGTGTGGAGAACCTAAGCATTAGGGAACCAACCCCAAAAGGAGTTTGATTTCCTAATATAATCACCCGAGGTGATCACATCCCTAACCGAAGAGTTAATGTAACTATCCATCTCTTGTACACTAACATCAGTGGGAATCCAAAGCCTCATGGATTTGCTTAGAAATGGTTTTTTCTTAGCAAGATGGGTGGATGTGGCAAGCATATGTATAGAATTTTTTTTCTTGGCATGTGAAATGTGATGGACTTGCCTTTTGGCATAAAATGATGCATAATCATTTTCCCTCACCACCTTGTGTGTTACATGCTTCTTATGAGTGTTATTGTTGTATAAGACAGCATGGTGGTTTTTTGGTGTTTTAGAAATATGTCATGATTTGACACCAAAAGAAGATGAAGAGCTTGGTTTAGATACCATGTTTGGCTCAAAAACTAAACTCTTCCTATGATTTTCCGGATGTTGTTTTCCAAGCAAATTGTAGAGTGAATCCCTAGAACTAACACAGCTTTTGAACTTACGGGATTCCTCTTCGCATTTCAACACAAGTTGTTGATTGCGAGACTCTAAGCTAAGGTTTTGAACTTTCAAATCGTCAATAACGATGTTCAAATTCATAACTTGATAGAGTAGTGTGTCTTTCTCACTAGTGTCTCAAACATGCATGAAATAATTAGCATTTACACTAGTAGATTCATACTCATGCAATTTAATGATAGCATCATCGAATTTAGATTACAATGAAGAATAAGCTAGCATGAGTTTATTTATTCCTTTGGCAAACTCGTTATTGCGAAGATTTAGCTTCTCATTGCATAGCTCGGGCTCCTCCTCTTCTTCTTCGTCACTTGAGCTAGAGCTAGAAGATGCTTCATTGTCCTCGAACGCCATAAAGCATAAATTGACCTCCTCATTCTTCTTTACACGCTCATCTTCTTCATCACTTGAACTATCAGATGACAACGAGTCATCACAAGTTCCAATCAAGGCCAGATTCTTCTTTGTCTTGGACTTGGCCTTATAATACTTCTTCCCTTTTGCCCTATACTTAGTCTCCCTTTTATTGGGGAAGTTGTTAGACATGCGTCCTATTCCCTGACACTTGTAACAAATAATGAATTTGTTAGAATTTTTCATAAACTTTGACAAATCCTTACCTTGAGCTTTCTTCATGAATTTCATGAGTTGTTGCGCATGCTCCGCTATGTCTCCATTGACATTGATCTTCTCATCATCGCACTCATCCTCACTAGTGGGGCATTTGAACCTCTTCCTCGACTCACTTTTGTTCTCTATGGCTTTGAAAGCGATCCCCTTTGGTTTAGGCCTCTCATTGAACATGTGGTTTTGAGGTTGGACGCAATCTTTCTTGCGTTGAAGTTTCACTTCATATGCCATTAGATTCTCGAGGCAATCCTCAACGGTATATGTGCTTAAATCATTTGACTCCTTGATACCTTTGGCTTTGGACTCCCACTCCGGGGTAAGAGATGACAAGATCTTCGTCACTCTATCCTCCATCGATATGACCTTTCATAGGGCTTCAAGCACGTACACAATCTCCTGTTAGTTCTGGGGTTCAAGACTACCGTTGTTTTGATGATAATCAATACATTATGTTAGTGTGCTAATCAATCTTATGTTTTAGTCTCAGTTTATCTTAATGATTATATGTTGATGAGACAAAGCATAATGCATGGAGGATATTACAAGGGATATATTAAAGACCTCCAAGAGTGATGGTGTGCTCAAGCTTGGATGAAGTCATGAAGATCATATAATGAAGCCAAAGCTTGGAGCATGATGATAGATGGACATCTATAAGTGCAATGACAAAGCTTGGAGCTTGATGAAGGGAAGCTCATCAATGGGTGCCAAAGCTTGGAGATGATTGGGAGCATCAAGGTATCATGAGCTTGAAGACTTAGACTCTAGGAGATGCAATATATAATCCATGTAATTTCTATTTCTTGCATTTCTCTTTTTGAGTCTAGGATTATTGTAATGCCTTGATAGATGGTCATACTCTCATGCATAAGCATTTAACCATCTTAGTGAGCCTTAGGATTATCATAGATATCATCCCATTAGGTTCACAATGCCTTAAACTCTTACAATAGTTTTTGGCTCTCCCACAGTCGACTGATGAAGGCACGACAGTCGACTGGATGACATCAAGGTGCATGCCCGGCCTTCTACAGCCGACTGGTATGCACAACTCAAGTCAACATTTCTATTGACTCTTCTTGAGCTTTTTGCATCAGTCCAGTCTCATGTATTTCTATAGTCACCTGTGAATTGTTCTACAGTCGCCTGTGAGCATCTTGCATTTTCTGGGCTTCATCCCAATTTGCAAGACAATCGACTGATGAAGTTTTTACAGTCGCCTGTATATTTACAGTCGCCTGTGAAATGGCCATCAATCGTAAGTGCGAAAGTTGCATCTCTCTCTTTTATTATTTCCATCCCTGCAGCAGACGCCTGATGAAGGATATACAGTCGACTGTCTGTTACACAGTCGCCTGTGTAGTCTTCTACAGTCGACTGTCCTGGCTCAGATTATAGCCATTGGGATTTTTCTAGCCGTTGAACAGTCGACTGTCATTTGTTCATCAGTCGACTGTCTGTGTCGTAAACTGCCAAAATCTAGCCGTTGCAAATTTCTTCCCTTTGGGGTTTTGGCTGGTATTATGGGCTCTTCTTGGCTTCATATATATATGCGATGGCTTAGTTCATTTAGAACTCTTGGTCAATATTGAATATATTTGAGAATCAATAGCCACTCCTAATCTCTCCCATTTCCCTCTCATGAGCACATTCCTCTTCATGCATTGAAACTAGCTCATAGGGAAATTCTCCACGGGATCTAATTCTCATTCCTTTCTTGGAGATCATCTTTCTTCTCTTCATTTTCATACACTCAAGTGAGAAGTGTTAGGATTCATTCCTAGAAAAGAGAAAGATCATCAAGTGCAATCAAAACCTCATCTCAAGCACTTGAGTTTCACTTGCATGCCTTCTTCATCAGTACATTTTGTTTTATGTTCGAAACCTGTAATTCTCTTTGTGGGAATTAGTTACTCTCTTTGTAGGAGTTATTCTCTTTGTGAGAGTTTGGTTCTTTCTGTATGAAAGAACAAATCCTCTGTGTGAGAGTAAGGATATCTCTGTGTGAGAATCCAAATCCTTTGTGTGAGATATCTCTGTGTGAGATTGTATTCACTCCTCTTTATGGAAATTATAGTGAATATTGGTGTGGCTGGACGTACCCAAGTTTTGGGGAACCAGGGTAAAATCCTTGTGTTTTCGATTGTTGTTGTTGAGCATACTCTTTAATTTCTGCTGCTTATTATGCTTTAATTTTAGTAACTTTTAATTAAGCACTTTGCTTGCTATTACACTATTCACCCCCCCCCTCTAGTGTGTGTAGCCCCGCAGGGTCCCTTACATCTCCGTGACCCGGGTGAGCATCACTTTAACGTCTTCTCTTTCATGCATCTTGAAAACTCATATTTAGAACGAAAACCACTAATTTTAGATTGTTTTACCTTTGACGTTCCTTCGTGGGTAACTTAAAGCATATGCCAAATTTCTTTCGCCGATTTACATGTAGATATGCGATTGAACTCATTTGGATCTACGACGCAATAGAAAGCCATCATCTCCTTAGCATTGTACTTGATGGCCTCCTTCTCCACCTACGTTCTCTCCATCACGAGCTTTGTGATCTCCACATATTCCTCCTCAGTGACATCCCAAAGATCGCGGCCTCTCGACCAAATCAGTATCATCTGCTTCCAATAAGGATAGTTTGTTTCGTCGAATAAGGGTGGTTTATCGATTGATTGACCTTCTTTATAAAAGCGAGATGAGAGACATGTTGCCATTATTTCTAGAGTGATTCAACCAAGCTCTGATACCAACTGTAAGATCTTAGGAAGATGTCTAAACACCTGCACTACTAGGCAATACACACTATAGAGTGGTAAATAGTGTAATGGCAAATAAAATGCTAATTCTAAAATACTTGTAAATGCGAAATTAAAGCAAGTCAATTAGAAAAATCCACAAACACACAAACAACAATCGCAAAGACAACGATGTATCTTGGTTCAACAAATGCCTACTCCAGTCCTAGACTCTTTCCAGAGTCTTGTGGATTTCCCACTATAAAGGTTTTTCCAAGCCAACCCAATACAATACACACTCTTCAAAGTGCCACTCTATTGCCAGATCCACTCTTTTCCAACATAGCACACAATCTTTTCCAAGATTGCAAACCATGTTTCAAGGGTATCGCCTCTTTTTCTAGAGAGAAAACTTCCACAACCCGAAAGCTAGGTTTCCAATGAAACAAAATAGAAAATATACAATCCTCCTATTGTCTTGATTAAATTTACTTACTACCGTGAAATGCAGGGGCAAAGAAGATTGATGTCCAAGTGTTAGATATGAGCTTGATGCACTCGTAGACTTCCCTTGAGCTTTGGAGTTCAAATCAACATCAAAGAAGCTCTAATGGTTTGAGAGAGAAGAAGAAATCTGAAAGCTTTCCTTTTGATTTTTTGGCTCACAAATGATTCTCAATTCTGTGTGTATTGGTGCCAAAAACTCCCTCACAAAGATGTATATATACTCTTTCAATCGGTCACAAAAACCAAGAAAATGGCCACAAAAATTCGCAGTCTAACGGCTATACACGGGCAGAATTCCTAGCAATAGGGCGTCTGGAGAAGGGTGACCAGACGGCTGGTACACTGTGTAGTTGTCTGGTCATACTTCAACAGACGGCTGTCATGAGTTGGTTATGAATCAAACTGAAGACTAATCTCTAAGAAACCAGACGTCTACGGAACACTTGTCAGACGCTTGATGTATTGTTCAGTCGCCTGGCAAGCATCCTATAAATGACTGATAATAATAGGTGAAAAAGACATAGAGTACATGAAATCTAACTCATCTTGTTAAGTCGACTGAAGTTCGTTAACCAGACATTTATGGCACTGTACAGATGCCTGGACTCTGAACGACCGACGTCTGATCATCCTAGGTTTTGGCCATCTCAAAAATGGATACGCCAGATGTCTAGTGAAAGTATTCCAGACATCTGGTAAAGGCATGAAAACACAATCTAGAGTGTTTTGGCCAATGAACCTATTGGGATGGGTTCTAAGATAATCCATACGGATCCCTAAAATGGAAAATGATATGAATAAGTGTGTGGGTGTCCATCTAATCAAGGCATACAAATATTCTACTAAAAAGATTAAAATACATAAAGAATAAAAAATGATTTAAATAAGCTTCATGATTCTTCTGGCTCCAATGCTCCCTGCCTTGAGTCCATCAACCCATCTTTGATTCATCATCCTAAGAATCATAAGGACTCGATGAAGATACCGAGACCATACTGCTAATACCGAGACCAGAATCTTCAAAAACCATTTAGATGAATTTGTGACTTAAACAAGTAGAGTCATTAGTATTAACATAATGTGGTTATGATCATCAAAACCATATTGGGCTTAATGGCTAATATCCAACAGACTTATGTCCTTGTAGTCGACTACTGGCAATATAGTAGTCGACTCTTAGTGGAAATAGAAAGTCTTGATAGCTATCAATAGCTCAATAGGTGACTCCTACTCTATTGGTAGTCGACTACTTTTTTGATATATAGATTTGTATCAGAAAAGAATACGATACTCACTTGGAATGATTTAAAACATTTAAAAAAATAATTTGTGAGTTTAAAACATTTTTCATGAGATGAGAACCTTATTCCATGTGTGTGTAAGCTTTAATTTAATAGATTTAACATTTCAAGACAAGTTTACAATATAAAACACCACTTACACTAATCTTTAGAGTCTTGGTGTCTTCCTTAGCTATTCAACTTATCTTGAGAAGCTTGTGTACACCATGAGTCCATGTATAAGCTTTTGACCTACAATTTGAGCTCCATATCCATTGACTCTCCACCTTTAAGCTTTGGCTCCATGTCATCAATTGTGTTAGCGTTGACCATTGTTGACATAGTTACATACACTCACTGTCACGCCCCGCTTCCCTAAAATGGAGGCCAGACGTGAGAAGGTCCGCTCAAGCGTGGAGCTGTGAAGCTGCACGCCTGATAAGCGTCAATTTAGTATAAGCATGTCCCTGTAAATGCAAACGGAACAACAACAATAATAATGATAAAATGAGACGGATATGAAATACCAATCTCAAAGTTCGTCGACAACAATTCAACATCACAGAAAAAGCCACCAGGCTAACAGGAAAGAGTCTAAAGGCCCAGAACAAGGCCAAACAAAGCACAAACATAACAGAGTATCAAACTAGGTGCCACGCACCGACAACCTAAGCAATCTAACAAAACCAGACACAGACACTAAGAATGATCTCCAGTGTCTAAGAATTCCTCGCCCAACACGGGCTCAAGCTCGGCGTCCGCATACACCTCGCCCTCAGCAAGTAACTCTGGCTCAGGGTCTAACATGTGTCACCCAAAAGAGAAAGGGGCACATGTCAGCAAGTCTGAAAGACTTGAGCAAGGAAACTGAAAGTAACTAACAACCTAGCACTTATAATATTAAGCAATGACATGGCAGTTAAGTATGATGCAACAGTTTAAAGGAAGAGACAAGCACACACGATGTAGCAAAAGCTACCAAATCACTAATTCACGAATCACTTATCACGATTATCACTTATCACGATTATCACTTATGCACTAGAGATTTCGCCTGCTGGCCGGAGTGGCGGATCAGGCCAACTCGGGGCTCAGGTGGCCGCATATCTCTTACCCCACCCATATGTGTCGAGCGTTGGGGTTTCCAACTAACTGAGCTCGCTTCTGGATCACGAGCCAGGAAGTGTATTTGGCATAGGGGTGCACCTAGCCGGTATCCGAGCGTTGGGGTTTCCAACTACAGGGCTCGCTTCTGGAACACGAGCCAGGAATATAATATTGTAGTGTGTGCTACGCAATCACGATGAATAATCACTATGCAATGACATGAGCAGATATTCGCGTACCGTTAATTGAAATTAAACGTGACATACAAGCATGATGAAGGTGACGGACCAAGCTTCGTTGTCAAGCTAGGTCAATGGCGTCTAGACGGCTATCCTTTCACCGTCTAGTCTCTTTTACGCTAAAACAAGGTAATGGCCTAAGACATGGCCCAAATCAAGAGATGCAAGTTTCACTTGCCTGATACCGGGGTTGACGAGCAATGAAGATCGTCACAAAAGCTAACTACGGACTAGATCGCTGTTATGGCAAAACAATTATTAGCACAATGATTCTAAATCGATTTCTTATTAGAATCTTAACTTTCTAATAATCCATTTTATTAGGGTTTCACAATGTCAATGTGGGTTATGCTAAAACTAAAGGAATCGAGTATTACCGTGAAGAAGCGAAGGAGCGATGCCGAGCAACCACGGCAACGGAAGAACGATCCGGCTCAGATCTGGAAATGAGGGAAAATCTGGAGAAATAGGTGTAGGGGTGGATTTTGGGGGTTTGATGAAGGTTTGAGGAAGATGGGAGGTGGGTTATGACAAGGGAGGGTTTGGATGATGGAGGATGAGCTTGGAATGAAGGTTTGAGGATTTGGGGAAGATGGGGGCTCAATGGGGGAGAAACTAGGGTTTTAGGTCATGAGGAAGAAGAAGAAAACGTTTGGAGGGGTATTTATAGAGTTTGGTGGCGGCTAGGGCAAAACTAGGGTTTCCTGTACTGTTTAGTCGGTCAAAGAGCAACCACTGACCGACTAGTTTGGGAACTAGTCGATCGGTTGACCAACGCAGACCGACTAAGTGTAAACAGTAACCCTGACGAAAATTAGGATTTAGATTTAGTCGGTCAAAGAACAACTACTGACCGACTAGTTTGATATCTAGTCGGTCGATGAACGTTCTTAGACCGACTAAGAGTAAACAGTAACTAGTGTCAAAAATAGTTAATGAGTTAGTCGGTTAAAGAAGCATTGCCGACCGACTAGTTTGCAACCTAGTCGGTCAACCAACGTTCTTAGACCGACTAACGATAAACAGTAACTCCTGAGAAATTTAGAAAGCCAACTAGTCGGTTCAAGAAGGTTTTCCGACCGACTGGATCGTCATCTAGTCGGTCGGTGCCCCTTCTTATACCGGCTAATGAGCACCAAATGTTCTGAAATGGAGCGCGAAGCTCCGGGATGGTTTCCTAAGTCTCCTAGGCTCGTTCTAACTCTAAGATATCGATGTTATGAAGCCTGTCACGAATGACTTACTTCAAACACGCCGACCGACGGAAGAATCTAGAGAATCACGACGAAACGAACGAAAATGAAAACTACGGAGACGGAAATGGAAATCACAAAGAAGGGAAAGCAACAATTAATATTATATATATAATAAAATCCATACATGAAAAACCAGTCGTTACATCCTCCCCAACTTAAGAAAAATTCCGTCCTCGGAATTCCCAACACTCACGTGTCCGAAAACAAAAGTGGGTAGCGCTCTCGCATCTCATCTTCTCTCTCCCAAGTAGACTCTCCCGATGAACCGTGTCGCCACATCACCCGAACAAGATCAACGACCTTGTTCCGAAGTGACTTCTGACGCCTGTCTAGAATCTGCACTGGATGCTGGTCATACGTCAAATCTGAGCGAGCGGCAATCTCCGAGAAATCCACGGCATGAGACGGATCGCTGATGTATCGACGAAGCTGCGACACATGGAAAACATCATGAACTCCTTCCAAAGATGGCGGCAAGGCTAAGCGGTAAGCTACCTCGCCAACCCTCTCCAGAATGTCAAACGGTCCAATGTATCGCAGGCTCAACTTCCCTCGCTTCCCAAAACGAATCACTCCACGATTCGGGGAAATCCTCAGAAACACATGATCCCCAGGCTGAAACTCTAAAGGACGACGTTTAGCATCCGCCCAATGCTTAAAACGGTCTTGAGCAATCCTCAACCTCTCCCGAATGTTCCTGACAACATCCACGGCCTCCACAATCATCTCAGGTCCCAACAGCTCCCGATCGCCAATGTCATCCCAACTCAATGGCGATCGACATTTCCTCCCATAAAGAGCGGCGAAAGGCGCCATGCCAATAGACGCCTGGTAGCTGTTGTTGTAAGAGAACTCCACCAAATATAGATGGTCCTCCCACAAACCCTTGAAATCCAACATGCACGCCCTCAGCATGTCTTCCAAAATCTGAATCGTCCTCTCGGACTGGCCATCCGTCTGCGGATGGTACACCGTGCTGAAACTCAGACGCGTACCCAAACTCTTCTACAAACTCTGCCAGAACTGGGATGTGAACCTCGTGTCCCTGTCCGACACGATACTCACGGGGACTCCATGAAGTCGCACGATCTCCTGCACGATTCACGTTACATCACTATCTAAGCTAGGAAAAGGAAACAGAAACGGAGAGTAAAAGAATTTACCTCCATGTATCTCCTTGCTAGCGCCTCAGTGGACTGTCCTACTCGGAATGGTATAAAGTGCGCGAATTTGGTCAATCGATCTACGATCACCCAAATCGCGTCATTCTGCTTCGGACTCCGAGGTAGTCCAGTCACGAAGTCCATAGTGATGTGTTGCCACTTCCACTCTGGAATCGGAAGCGGTTGTAGCAACCCGGCCATACGCTGATGCTCCGCCTTCACTTGCTGGCAAACCAAACACTTGGCTACACTCCGAGCCACACTCCTCTTCATGTCGTGCCACCAAAAGTTCAGACGGAGATCCTTGTACATCTTGGTCCCACCAGGATGCACGGAATACGGCGAACTGTGTGCCTCCACCAACAACTCCTCTCTGATATCCCCAGCTGGCACACACAGCCTGGCTCCGAACCTCAACGAGCCATCATCATGAACCAAAAAGTCAGTCCGCAGACCGGCCTCAACTTGCCCTCGAATCCTTACCAATTTCGGATCTCCGGCCTGACTCGCTTTAATCCGATCCACGATCGTTGACTGCACCTGCATGTACATCAACGAAGAAGCCTCCCCGGGAAGAACAATCTCTACATCGGACCCGCAAAAATCCTGCTGCAATCTCCGCTGCGAAGTCAAAATCATCACTGCTGGAAGCCTACTCAAAGCATCTGGAACCACATTCACCTTGCCAGGGTGATACTGCAAATCAATCTCATAATCCGCCATGAGCTCCAACCATCGACGCTGTCGCATGTTGAGCTCCTTCTGAGTGAAAATATACTTCAAGCTTTTGTGATCGGTGAAAATCTTCACTTTCTCACTCAGCAGGAAGTGCCTCCAAATCTTGAGCGCAAACACAACGGCAGCCAACTCCAAATCATGCGTCGGGTAATTCTTCTCATGAACCTTGAGCTGACGAGAAGCGTAAGCTACAACATGTCCATACTGATGCAAAACACAACCGAGACCCTTGCCAGAAGCATCGCAAAAGATCTCGAATCCTCCACTGCGATCAGGCACAGCAAGAACAGGGGCAGTGGTCAAACGCTCTCTCAGAACTCCAAAGGCATGCTCACAATCACCCGACCAAACAAAAGCAACATCCTTCCGCGTCAACCTGGTCATCGGCTCCGCAATACGGGAAAAGTCCTTAATGAAGCGTCGATAATATCCCGCCAAACCAAGGAAACTCCGAATCTCAGACGCAGACGACGGAATAGGCCACTCCCTTATGGCCCTGATCTTCTCGGGATCCACTGAAATACCATCTCCAGTCACCACATGCCCGAGAAAAGCAACTCTATCCAGCCAAAACTCGCACTTCGAAAACTTAGCATACAAACGATGCTTCCTCAAAATCTCCAATACCGTCCTCAAGTGCGAGGCATGCTCCTCCTCTGACTTTGAATAGATCAGAATGTCGTCAATAAAGATAACGAAAAACTTATCCAAAAAGTCATAGAAAATCATGTTCATCAGATTCATGAAAACTGCGGGTGCGTTAGTTACGCCGAAAGGCATAACCACAAACTCATAGTGTCCATACTTCGTCCTGAAAGCTGTCTTCGGCACATCATCCTTCTTCACCTTCAGCTAATGGTAACCACTCTTCAAATCCAACTTAGAAAACACCCTCGATCCTCCCAGCTGATCAAAAATATCATCAATACGAGGCAACGGGTATTTGTTCTTAATGGTCACCGCATTCAACTCCCGATAGTCCACGCACATGCGACGCGAACCATCCTTCTTCTTCACCAGCAGCACCGGTGCTCCCCACGGAGACACACTAGGGTTGATATAACCCTTTTGCATAAGCTCATCCAACTGCCTACGCAATTCCTCCAACTCTGCTGGCGCCATACGATATGGTGCCTTCGAAATGGGCTGCGCACCTGGAATAAGATCGATAGAAAACTCCAAAGCTCGATCAGGCGGAAATCCAGACATCTCCTCGGGGAAAACGTCATCAAAATCTCGCACCACAGCTGGCCTCTCCAACTCCATCTGCATAGCCACAACCTCCACCGGTCTGGTCCGAAATCTGACCGGACCAAGCGAACTGCTACCTCGACTGAACTCAAACACCGGATGTCCGGGAATCTCGAACACCACCTTCTTCTTCCGACAGTTAATCGTAGCATAGAAGCTCACAAGCCAATCCATCCCAAGGACCGCGTCGTATTTGGTGATGTCGTGGACAATGAAATCAGCACAAAGCTCACGTCCACAAACCACCAACGGGCAAGAATTGCACCCACGATGCACCGAGACCACACCGTTCCCTGTGACGATATTCCAACTCTTAATGCTTCTCCACGAAGCTCCGGGCCAAAATGCACATTGACGCACCTGAGTCAAAGAGGACTCGGGCAGAGAATGTGCAAACCAAAACCACACCTAACAAATAGTCTAATCAATCAAATCTTACTCTAGCAACATTTATACACAATCAACCAACATAATTTTGACAATCAACTAACTAAGGAAGGGAGAACTAGATTGGAAGTTACCTGCAATGACCTCATCCATGGCCGAGATCTCCTCCTCGGTCATCAGAAAAGCCTGCCTCCTTGGCGGAACAGCCCGCCGAAAGGCATGCCCTTGTGGAACAAGGGGTACCCCATGACCAGCGGGCACCGAGGCTCGCCGTTGCAACGTCGGGGCAGCAATAAGTGTCCTCCAAGGCTGCTTCAACCTCGGGCACTCCTTGAGGGCATGGGCAGGATCTCCACAGGCCATACATTGCCCCAAGAACCTCCTACACGATTCCTTGATGTGGCCCTCCTTGCCACAGAAATGGCAAACCTTCTGAACAGGCCCTCCCGGCCTCTTAAACTAAACAGGCTGGTTCGGCCTGAATTCAGGTCTAACCATAACTCTCACCTGTTCCACAGGCCTCTTCCCAGCACCAACAATAAACCCCCTCCTCTGGTTCACGAGCAGCTCCTACCTCTTGGCTGCTACTAGAACCTTCTGATAAGATTCCCGGTCAGAAGAGGTCACAAAACTCTGAAGCTCCGAAGCAAGTCCCTGTAGGAACCTCTGAGCTCTCTCCTCAGCGTCCTGCACCATCTTCGGTGCAAACTGACTCAGCCTCATGAACTCTTGGTGGAACTGGTCCACCGACGAGCTTCCTTGCTTCAGATCGATAAAACACTGCATCATCTCTTCCCTGGCAGCTTTCGGGAAGAACTCACCATCAAATCTGGCCTTGAAGGTAGCCCAGACGATCGGCTCCACCAACATCTTCTCTTCAGCATCCCACCAATTTCTGGCGTTATCCCTCAGCTGGCGCTTTGCCAAGTCAACCCAACTAACTTCGTTGACCTTGGACATCTTCAGATTGTCATCGATATTCCTCATCCACTCATCAACAGCTAGTGGACCTTCGGTTCCATCAAAATATGCAGGACCCAGCTCTCTGAACTGCTTTGCCCCAGGCTCAGGGCGAGGGGCTTCCACCGCCCGAGCAGCTCGAGCCACCGGAGGATTCTGTACCTGCAGAAGCACGCCCTGCTGAACCTGCATAATCTGCATCATCATCCGCATCATCTCTCCGCTAGTGGGCTCCCGCTCAGGCTCCTTGTCATGAGGGGACGCACCACTACCACCACCACGGGTGATTCGCCTTCCTGCCATCTAATGACACAGTAAACGAAAAAATTAGAATCATAGCTTAGGGCTCGGATGTCGAATTTATTTGTTGGACAATCTAATATTATTATCGTTATCCTGATAATTGCAGTTACAGAGGGACCTGCATGGGCCACCACTAAAACCTGTCACGCCCCGCTTCCCTAAAATGGAGGCGAGACGTGAGAAGGTCCGCTCAAGCGTAGAGCTGTGAAGCTACACGCCTGATAAGCGTCAATTTAGTATAAGCAGGTCCCTGTAAACGCAAATGGAACAACAACAATAATAATGATAAAATGAGACGGATATGAAATACCAATCTCAAAGTTCGTCCACAACAATTCAACATCACAGAAAAAGCCACCAGGATAACAGGAAAGAGTCTAAAGGCCCAGAACAAGGTCAAACAAAGCACAAACATAACAGAGTATCAAACTAGGTGCCACGCACCGACAACCTAAGAAATCTAACAAAACCAGACACAGACACTAAGACTGATCTCCAGTGTCTACGAAGTCCTCGCCCAACACGGGCTCAAGCTCGGCGTCCGCATACACCTCGCCCTCAGCAAGTAACTCTGGCTCAGGGTCTAACATGTGTCACCCAAAAGAGAAAGGGGCACATGTCAGCAAGTCTGAAAGACTTGAGCAAGGAAACTGAAAGTAACTAACAACCTAGCACTTATAATATTAAGCAATGACATGGCAGTTAAGTATGATGCAACAGTTTAAAGGAAGAGACAAGCACGCACGATGTAGCAAAAGCTACCAAATCACTAATTCACGAATCACTTATCACGATTATCACTTATCACGATTATCACTTATGCACTAGAGATTTCGCCTGCTGGCCGGAGTGGCGGATCAGGCCAGCTCGGGGCTCAGGTGGCCGCATATCTCTTACCCCACCCATATGTGTCGAGCGTTGGGGTTTCCAACTAACTGAGCTCACTTCTGGATCACGAGCCAGGAAGTGTATTTGGCATAGGGGTGCACCTAGCCAGTATCCGAGCGTTGGGGTTTCCAACTACAGGGCTCGCTTCTGGAACACGAGCCAGGAATATAATATTGTAGTGTGTGCTACGCAATCACGATGAATAATCACTATGCAATGACATGAGCAGATATTCGCGTACCGTTAATTGAAATTAAACGTGACATACAAGCATGATGAAGGTGACGGACCAAGCTTCGTTGTCAAGCTAGGTCAATGGCGTCTAGACGGCTATCCTTTCACCGTCTAGTCTCTTTTACGCTAAAACAAGGTAATGGCCTAAGACATGGCCCAAATCAAGAGATGCAAGTTTCACTTGCCTGATACCGGGGTTGACGAGCAATGAAGATCTCACACAAGCTAACTACGGACTAGATCGCTGTTATGGCAAAACAATTATTAGCACAATGATTCTAAATCGATTTCTTATTAGAATCCTAACTTTCTAATAATCCATTTTATTAGGGTTTCACAATGTCAATGTGGGTTATGCTAAAACTAAAGGAATCGAGTATTACCGTGAAGAAGCGAAGGAGCGATGCCGAGCAACCACGGCAACGGAAGAACGATCTGGCTCAGATCTGGAAATGAGGGAAAATCTGGAGAAATAGGTGTAGGGGTGGATTTTGGGGGTTTGATGAAGGTTTGAGGAAGATGGGAGGTGGGTTATGACAATGGAGGGTTTGGATGATGGAGGATGAGCTTGGAATGAAGGTTTGAGGATTTGGGGAAGATGGGGGCTCAATGGGGGAGAAACTAGGGTTTTAGGTCATGAGGAAGAAGAAGAAAACGTTTGGAGGGGTATTTATAGAGTTTGGTGGCGGCTAGGGCAAAACTAGGGTTTCCTGTACTGTTTAGTCGGTCAAAGAGCAACCACTGACCGACTAGTTTGGGAACTAGTCGGTCGGTTGACCAACGCAGACCGACTAAGTGTAAACAGTAACCCAGACGAAAATTAGGATTTAGATTTAGTCGGTCAAAGAACAACTACTGACCGACTAGTTTGATATCTAGTCGGTCGATGAACGTTCTTAGACCGACTAAGAGTAAACAGTAACTAGTGTCAAAAATAGTTAATGAGTTAGTCGGTTAAAGAAGCATTGCCGACCGACTAGTTTGCAACCTAATCGGTCAACCAACCTTCTTAGACCGACTAACGATAAACAGTAACTCCTGAGAAATTTAGAAAGCCAACTAGTCGGTTCAAGAAGGTTTTCCGACCGACTGGATCGTCATCTAGTCGGTCGGTGCCCCTTCTTATACCGGCTAATGAGCACCAAATGTTCCGAAATGGAGCGTGAAGCTCCGGGATGGTTTCCTAAGTCTCCTAGGCTCGTTCTAACTCTAAAATATCGACGTTATGAAGCCCGTCACGAATGACTTACTTCAAACACGCCGATCGACGGAAGAATCTAGAGAATCACGACGAAACGAACGAAAATGAAAACTACGGAGACGGAAATGGAAATCACAAAGAAGTGAAAGCAACAATTAATATTATATATATAATAAAATCCATACATGAAAAACCAGTCGTTACACTCATGAATATCATAAAACTTATTATCAACTTAATTGTTTGCTTATCATCAAAACTAATCCTTAAGGTGATGCAATAACCAACAAAAATGATTATGTTGTCATTTTTATAGTAGTGTGTAAGGACCCTGGCTATGAGGAAAACACTAGAAGGGGTTGAATTATGTTTATAAAATTTAACTAAGAAATTACACCTAATTAAAATCCTAATCCAACAAAGATGCAGAAATAAGAATTAACAACAATGAACAAAGCTAACACAAGAATGTTTCAAGGGTTCAGATTACCCAAGTTGTTGAGTATTGGACTTCTCCCTACTTGGTTTTGATGATGAGCAAACATAAATACTTGTGACTAATCACATCCATACAGTTAATCCATTGCATAAGCTTATCGTGACGATCAAATAGCAATGGATGACCATGAAGATTAATCAAAGCTTAAAGTTGAAGATTGGATGATCAAAGTTAAAGAATGGAGCTTCAAAGAATTCAAGAAGACTTCAAGACCATTCAAGAAAAAGAAGATAAGCTAAATCAAATGTAATCTTTTTATTCTCTTTTCTTTCTCATTAGAATGTAGTTTTGAAGTAGATTATTGTTGGAGCTCACACACTTCACTCATTCTAGCCTAGGAAGTCATTAGAAATCAATTCATAGGTTTCCAACTTGTTTTGTTCTAAGTTATGCAATTTAGACTTCCAACAAGTGACTGAAGTAAAATTTACAGGCGCCTGTCTCAAAATAGTCGACTGTGAATTGTTCAATAGTCGTCTGCTATGCACACTCTTTTAACTTGATTTTTAGGCTTTCGGTTCTTAACTTTCATCAGGCGAGTGCTGTACAAAGTAGAGGTGCATGTCTAGTGTCAGACGCATATGACTTGTTAGTCAGTCGCATGTCTCATCTTGCCCAAAATTCTTAAGCTTTGTCAACTTTCGCACTAGCACCTGCCGGTGACGTAAGAAGGATTTACAGGCGTCTGCCCATGGCACATGTGCCTGTATATGCTTCTACAGTCGCATATAACACTTGTCCAAAACTTTGATTTTGGCAAGTTACGCATTTGTGCAACAGACAACTGATGTTGGTTTATCAGTCGCCTGCCCATGGTATAGGCGCCTACGGATTCCACATCAGTCGCATGTCCTAGCATACACAGAATTCTTACTCTTTGTCAACGTACGCACTTATGGTATCAGTAGCCTGTGGAATGTTCTCAGTCGCCCGATGGTTTTCAGGCGCATATCCAAGCTTTATCATCGACTGTCCCATGTGGTAAGTTACCATTTGAATTCTCATCTACCCTCTGACACAGTGCAACAGTCGATTGTGGTTTCTTCACCAGTCGACTGTCTGTCATCTAAATTCTATCCGTTGGCTTTTTCCACACGGATTTCAAAGGGTGTTTTAGGTATTTTGTTTGAGGGTTTTGGAGAACCTATAAGAGGGGCTTCTACTGTTCCATTAAAGCCTCTTAGTCTTTCTCTTAGCAACTCAAGAATTCATCTTCAAGCTCTCAATCTCTCTTCCTCATTTTCAAGCCCTAGAATTTCAATCTTAGCTTGTCTTCCAACTAGAACCAAATCTGAACCTCTAGCTTTGGTGAAGACAAGTACAAGGGCTAATATCTCATCTTGGAAGAGATCTCAACACGCTACACACTTTGCTCCAAGTTCTACTTAAGGCATATGTGATTTGTAAGTGTGTTTATTTCATAATTTCATATCTTTCGATATTTGTTTCACTTTCAGTTTATGAGAGTGGTTTACTTGATCCCAAGTTACGGGATTCAAGGACATCGATTGTTGGTCGATTTCACTTGTAGGGTTGCTACAAGTGGGTTTAAAGGAAACCTCAAGTTAGGGTTCTAACTTGAGTATTTGGAGGTATCTGGGTGGAATGAACGTAGGATTACCAGTAACAACTCGGGTTTGACTTGGGTAATCCGAACCCTTGAAACATCTTATTGTTTGCATTACTTCATTGTTGTTAATTTTTTATTTCGCATCTTTGTTGGATTAGGATTTTAAATAGGCGTAATTTCTTAGTTAAATTTTATAAACACAATTCAACCACCCTTCTAGTGTTTTCCTCATAGCCAGGGTCCTTACAGTTGGTATCAGAGCTAGATTATAGCTATGACATCCAACAACAACAATGTTCCTCCTCCTACTTCGTACAACAATCACGATCGTGACGGTGCTTCTACCGTATTTGAAGGACAATCAACGGTTCGTCCTCCGTGTTTCAATGGAACAAATTTCGGCTATTGGAAGTACCGGATGGAGACATTCCTAAGGAGTGCTTTTCTTTGGAGAACCATCCATAAGGATTATATAGAACCCACCGAAGAAGATTTTGACAAATGGACTCCCGCTGAGAAGTCCGCCGAGGTAAGCAATGCCAAAGCAATGAACACTCTTCATTGTGCATTGGATCCGGATGAGTTCAACAAGATATGCACATGTAAGAGTGCATATCAAATATGGAACCATCGCATCGTCACCCACGAGGGGACGAACATGGTAAAGTTGTCAAAGTTATTTGTTGCTATACAAAACTTCGACATGTTTCAAATGCAGGAAGGTGAGAACATTGCAATGATGTATGGACGCTTCACCGACATCACCAAAGAGCTTGAAGCTCTCGAAAAAACATATACACAACAAGAGAAGGTAAGAAAGATAATCATGTCAATGACCTCAAAGTGGAAAAGCAGGGCTATTTTCATTGAGGAGGTCAATGACATGAAGAACTATTATATTGTGAATCTCATCGGTACTCTCATGTCTTACGAAGTAAGAAGGGAGAACTGATTGAAGATAGAGGCATGCTGAGATCAACAGAGGCAAAGAAGAAGGCGTTAGCATTCAAGGCTACCTCTTCATCCTCCGATAGTGATGAGTCCGAGAACAAGATGGATTTGGAAGAAATGGCGCTAATGGCAAAGAAGTTCCAATGCTTCTTCCGCAAAGGTAAATTCCCTTCCAAATCTAAATTTGATTCCACTAATAACTCCGCTTCTCTTTGTTTTAAGTGTAACAAGCCAGGGCACATCAAGAAGGATTGTATAATGCTAAGGAACAAAGAAAATTAGAAAGCACCGAAGTATCACAAGTCCGATAAATTCAAGAAGGATAAGAAGAAAGGACTCATTAGGACTTTCGATGACTCAAGTGGGGATTCTTCAAGAAAATCCAAGGATGAGAAGGGTAAGAGTACACACATGTGCTTCATGGCTCGTGAAGACACATTCTCCGATGGGAGCGATAATGAGAATGATGAACCTGAGGTAACTATGGATGAACTTCGTATTGCTAACGAAGAATTACTTTCTAAGTATCAATCTCTTATGCTTAGATATACTAATTTGAATAAATCAAATGTTAGTAAATCATCCATGCCATGCATCACCAACAATGACACCATTGTTGACACACTTACACTTGAGAAAGCAAATTTGGTTTCTCAAAATGGCACATTGAGAAATGAGGTGAATTCCCTCAAATCTCAATTAGATCACATTTCCTCTAAAGATAGTGTTGATCTAATTTCACAAAACACACAATTGGGTATTGAGAATGATTCTCTCAAAACCCAAGTGCACGAGCTCACCACATGTGTGTCCACCATGGACACTACTATTTCTTCCCTTAGGGAGAAATATGAGCTCATGTCCTCCCAAGTGAAGAGATTTAACAAAGTGAAAGGGCAATTGGATGAATTGCTTTCAAACCAATTTCCGAACACACATCATGTTGGACTTGGTTATGTTGAAGCAAACGCATCCAAATCTTGCACCTCTTATAGTGGCGTAACTATAGATTTTGTTAGGCCATCCTTCGGTGTATCCACTAGTGGTGACAAAAACACCATTGGTAGCAAACCTACCAAGAAAGTCACCACTCCACACGTTCCTTCTTTTGACAAGAAACCCATTAAGGGTGGAAATCAAAAGAAAGGACATGCCTTTATGTACACAAACACTCACACATGTAGGAACACTCCTACTTCTCATGTGAACACGCATGATGCATTTTATGCTCCGCACCCATGGGCACGTGCAAACCCACACTTGAGAAATACTCATGTACGTACTCATACACAATCTTATGCTCATACACATCATCCCATGTATGCTCATTCATATCCACCACATCACATGTATGATCCATATGCACCACAACATATGCATGCTCCTTATTTTGCATATAACCCTTATATGTCGCATGCATATCCTTCTCCACCTTCATATGCTAGACCACATGTTCTTAGGCATCATGCACCGCATAGACCTCAACCTAATGTGCATGCAACTATGAAGAGGACTCTCAAATCATACACTATTTGGGGTCCCAAGAACACTAGCACAAATAATAGGAATGCATATGTAAGTTCTTATTTTAGTGATGTGATACATAGTGGTAACTATGTTTGGAAGCCAAAGTCCATTTGGATTTGGTTTCCAAAGGGCTAATCAATCCCCTTGGACCTAACAAGCTTGGGTACCATGAGATTATGGTATACCATGAGCTTATGGTATATTATGTATGTACCCAGGACCAAGAAAAAGCTCTAAAAGGAAAGGATGGATACTCGATAGCGGTTGCTCTAAACAGATGACGGGAGATCCCACCTTACTCTCTGAAGTGATCCGCATCAAGGACGGTGCAATGGTCACCTTTGGAGGTGATCAAAAGGGAACCATCACCGGAGTAGGCAAAGTCGGTAACCCATCCAAACCTTTAATTGATAATGTCTATTTAGTAGAAGGTTTATTTCATAACCTCATCTCTATAAGTCAACTTTGTGACAAAGGTTACAAGGTTAACTTTGGAGAGGGTTTGTGTAGTATTATTGATAATGATTCATATGTTTTATTTTCCGGCATTAGTCATAAAAATATTTATATTTTAAGTATGCCTAAATCATTTGAACATTAACTAGTTGCTCATTCTAATGAATAATTATTATGGCATCGTCGTTTTGGGCATGTTCATTTTAAGCATGTATATAAATTAGCTACGCATGATTTAGTCAAAGGCTTTATGAAAATATCTTTTAATAAGAAAAGCTTTTGTGATTCATGTCAATGACGTAAACTTCGTAAATCTTCATTTAAACTTAAAGATGGCATAACTTCGAAGAGGCCCCTAGAATTACTTCATTTAGATTTATTTGGGCCTAATAGAGTAGTATCTTTAGGAAATGCTCAGTATGGATTAGTCATTGTAGATGACTTTTCTAGATTTACATGTGTATCATTTTTAACTAATAAAAATGAAGCATTTGATGAGTTTATCACATTTGCAAAGAAAATTCAAAATCTCTTAGGAACCACCATTATCACTATTCGTAGTGATCATGGAAGGGAATTTGAGAATGAACTTTTCTCTAAGTTTTGTGATGACAACGGGATTACTCGCAACTTTTCTTTTCCTCGCGCACCACCACAAAACGGTGTTGTTGAGAGAAAGAATAGGACTCTTATCGAGTATGCATGCACCATGATCCATGAAAGTCATCTTGGACTTCAATTTTGGACGGAGGCGGTGCACACGGGATGTTATGTGCTTAATAGGATCCTAGTAAGGCCCCGAACGAACAAAACTTGTTTTGAACTATTTTACGATAAAAAGCATCAAGTTAAATATTTTCGAGTTTTCAGTTCAAAATGTTTTATAAAGGACATGTTTGGTAATTTAGACAAATTTGAGCCAAGATCCGATGAAGGAATTTTCGTTGAATATTCCTTACTTAGCAAAGCCTACCGGATAAACAACAAAACCTCTTCAACGATCGAAGAATCACTACACGTTTCATTTCATGAAGATTTTGATGTTCCTCATGTTGGTGTTGATAGTGTAGATGTTTTATGTGATTCAATTAGTAATGTTAAAATTAATGGTGTTATTGAGACTAACAATACTAATGAAAATGTTGAGAATGTTCCAAGTGATATAGGTATTGCCAAAGCGTATCCGACCGTTCGTGACCGCCCGCATGACCAAATAATTGGAGATATTGGTGTGGGTGTCCAAACAAGGTCAAGGATTGATGCGTTCTCTTATTGCGCCTTTGTCTCTACTATTGATCTAAAGAACATCCAAGAAGCATGTGAAGATAGCTCGTGAATCGTTGCAATGGATGAGGAGCTCATGCAATTTGAAAGAAATGAAGTTTGGGATCTCGTCCCTCTTCCAAGTGGTCACCTAGTCATTGGGAGCAAATGGATATTCAAGAACAAGACAGACGAAAACAAGGTCATCACAAGGAAGAAAACGAGGTTAGTGGCTCAAGGTTACCAGCATGAGGAATGTATTGATTTCGAAGAATCCTTTGCCCCCCCCCCAGCTAGAGTAGAAGCCATTAGGTTGCTTTTGTCTTTTGCATCTCATAAGAATTTTAAATTATTTCAAATGGATGTCTAAAGTGTATTTTTAAATGGCATAGTTAATGAAGAAGTTTATGTTTCTCAACCACCCGGTTTTATACATAATGCATTAACCAACAGATTATCAAGTGTTGGATAGGTGACTGTGGAACTACATGCGTCTGTGCCATGGGCAGGTGACTGGAAGGCGACTGGAAAACCAACGTCAGTCGTCTGTTGCACAAGTACGTAATTTGCCAAAATCAAAGTTCTGGTCAAGCGTTGGACATGCGACTGTAGAAGTATATACAGGCACATGTGCCATAAGCAGGCGCCTGTAAATCCTTCTTACATCGCCTACAAGCGCTAGTGCGAAAGTTGACAAAACTTAAGAAGTTTGGGCCGGATAAGACAGGCGACTGACTAACAAGTCACATGCGGCTGAGACTAAACAGACGCATGTACTTTGTACAGCAGTCGCCTGATGGAAGTTAAGAACTGAAAGCTCAAAAAGCAAGTCAAAAGTGTGTGCATAACAGATGACTGGAGAACAACTCTCAGGCGACTGTTTGGAGACAGGCATATGTATATTCATCAGTCGCCTGTTAAAAGTCCAAAATTCAAAACTTAGAGAATTCAAAGATGAAGTCCTAGGAAATGGTTTCTAATGACTTCCTAGGCTAGAATGAGTGACGTGTGTGATCTCCAACAATAATCTACTTCAAAACTACATTCTAATGAGAGAGAAAAGAGAATAAAAAGGTATTACATTTGTTTTTTCTTCTCTTCTTTCTACTGACTGATCTTGAGGTCTTCATGAAGCTTGTATCTATCTTTGATCACCCAATCGACTTTACAAGCTTTGCTTGATCCTTGAGTGTCATCCATTGCTATTTGATCTTCATGATAGGCTTAGGCAATGGATTAACTGCATGGAGGGGATTAGTCTCAAGTATTTATGTCTGCTCATCATCAACCAAGTAGGGAGAAGTCCAATATTCAACATTCTTCCCCTTTTGGTGATGACAAACAAATATAAACAAAAAGATAAATAATTGTGCTTAAGAGATAGTTACCCCCTACATAAATGCCAATCAAGTTAGACAATTTAAATATGGGCATCTAATGATCAATTAAAGCAATAGTATGATATACATGAATGAAATGAATTCAAGTATTAGAATTTAGGATTTTTGAATCCAAATTCATTATATCTTACTCCCCCTGAATCTGAGGGAACATCAATCTTAGATTTCAAGTTTAACTTCTAATTGGCATAAAATTATGATTTGTATATTTCTCTTCTTATATGGTATACCTAAAAAGGTGGAAGTAGAGAAACAACAACAATAGTGCTAACTAAACTAAAACAATCATGGGAGTATAAAGAATGAGATATGTATTTAATGTGGTACCAAAAGAAAATCGAGAAAGCACGAAGGTGTATCATACAAATACGTATCAAAACTAATCAAAACTAAGTTGACTAGAGGAATAGATGTCCAATAGTAACATGTATTATGCAATTCATCTCAACATTCAATTCATATAATATGAACAAAAAGAAGAGATAATCACACAAAATCCGTATACGAGAATAATGAGGCAAACTGAACATCATATATATATATATATATATATATATATATATATATATATATATATCATACATGGAGTACAAAAAAATAACTATATATATATATATCATACATGGAGTACAAAAAATAACTAACTGCACATACACAAAAGTATACCCAAAATACATACATCCAATGTGCCACAAGCACCATCAGTAACAACCAAACGTCATACAAACATCCATCCACCATCCATGCACATCTAAACAAACTAAGACTCTCAACCCTAACAAAAAATATAAACCCTAGGTTGAGTAGTCTCCAAGTAGCAGCATCAGTCGAGGTGAATAATGGTGGAGTCCTCGGAAGCTCTCCTCTTTACGTGGAAGCCTTGGATCTCTGGATCTGATGACGATGCAACAACATCAGATGGATCAACATGAGTAGCCTCAGAAGCAGCAGGCTCATCAGCAGGAGCAGAAGGAGTGATCATATGGGTGGCCTCAGGCTGAACAGCAACATCAGGCTCACCAGAAGCAACAGACTGAGTCTGGGGGATGTCAGTATGAGGAGGCTGGATCACATTAGTCGATGGAGGATAAGCGTCACCAGAAACAGCAGTATAAGGGATATCCTGAGAAGGCTGAGCAACAGCAGGCTGAAGGTACGGCTGGAGGGATGCAGGAAAGGGTATGCCATGATGCTGAAATGATAAATGGAACAGCTCATACAGACCAGATACCTTCTTATCCAACTCGACAAGAAGGGGATCACGAGTAGGTGCAGCTGAGGATGAAGGGATCGATGAATCACCAGGAGGAACAACCGACGAAAAGGGCCAGAAGTAGATTGCCTCTTCTTGGCTGCAGTCTGTGGAGCTGAAGATGACTTCAGCTTTGCAGATGCATCCAGAAGAGTGCCAAGGGGGGCTGACTCATAGGCAGAGAGATTGATCTAAAAGTGGCGAAACACATGAGTCAGGATGCAATCGTATGGGATATGAGAAGTGGTGAAGGTGATCTTAATGTGGTCCATCCTGTCAAGGATGACACCGGCCCAGTTTAAATCCATGCCTAAAAAGATGGCATGCATGCATTTCAAGATCTTATGGGATGGCTGATCATATGACCCATACTTGGGTAGAATGTTGGACTTGACCACATGTCTCGAGGGGTAAACATTGAAGATTTGACGCCAAAAGTAACAATACGAGGAATCTCACGGAATATGTCCCGAATGACGGCCTGATCAAGATCAGTAACAAATGAGATGGAGACGTCAGCTGGTAAGGATCCCATGGAGGGAATCCTAAGAAAAGTCCCTAACAGCTTGGGATTAAGCTTGATCGGGGTCCCCTGAATGATGGTGTCTAAAATCCCAGATTCGTTGTATTCACTGCAAATTCGGTTTGCATTTAATAACTTCACAAGCATGGGGTAGGGTCTAGGAGAATAATCATGAGAATAGCAGAAAAGATCGACCAACTTGGTCTCAATCAATAGCTGGGAGAGGTTCTCGGCCGTGAAGGCTTGATAGGCTATGAAACGCTCCTTGAGGAGCTTAACATTGAACATCAAATTGTATTTCCCCAAACACGTGTCGTCATGACATGTGGGGACATTTGAAGCAGGAGCAGAATGAGGATGAGACTTTTGTGGATTTTGGCCTTGTGCTTTAGCTTCACGGTTTGCAGGCTCGGCTTGGGGTTCATCCACGGGAAAATCAGGTTGAGCTTGCAGCAGGGATAATTACAAGGGGTTGAACCTAGGTTTTCCTACGCTTATGGATCAGGGACTCGGGCTCAGGTTCACTATGCCACGATCATCAGAATTGGAGGGAGTAGCGAACTCATGAGGAGGCGAAGGATACCGAGCTCATTTCATGCGAGCTCTGGTCGGAGCCGCCATAGGAACGTTAACCCTAGGTTCCCTCGATTTCTTCAAGGAGAGAGACTTCCCCTTAGAAGATGTTGGTTTCGATTTGGGTGCCATGACAAATAAATCGTTAGGAAATGCAAAACTAGGGCACAATCGAAATGAAACAGAGAGAGATAGTTATACCAAAACAACGGAGGAGGAGGATCCAAGGCACGACATAGTAACTGGAGAGAGAACTCGACGACTGGAGTGACGATCGACAGAGAGAAGATGATCGAGGCTCTTGTTTTGAAGGAGGGAGATGAGGGAATTTTGATCAGTGGAGAGAGAAAGAGAGAGGGCCATGATCTATAAGTGAACCGCCAATTTGATCTGGGCCGTTAGATCTGAGAATAATGGCTCAGATTAACTATAACGAACCGCCAAACACAACGCTCAGTTGCATGGCCGAAATAAACTTGAAGTTGGCTGAGAAGATGGACAGGCACATGTAGAGGAAAACACAGTCGCCTGGAGTTAGCCAGATGCCTGTGAAATGACTTACAGGTGCCTGGTGCACAATAAAATTTTGAAGAAATTTTGAGCCATCTATTGGGAAAATTGGTGACAATTGGGCATGCGCCTAATGACAAAAGTACAGTCGCCTGAGAGATGACAAAAGTACAGTCGCCTGAGAGATGACCAGGCGCCTGAAAAATGGTCATCAGTCGCATGTCATGAATATGAGTTATAAAGGCTAAAAACTAAAGATTGGGCAGTCGACTATTAAAGAAAAGTCAGTCGACTGTCGTGGTTCTGAAATCCAGAATTGAGTTAAAATCAAGGATTTGAGACTTCTCACCCTTAGAATGTACTCTAATCACTCTAATAACATAAAATAATCATCATTAGCTTATAGACTAATACACATATCAAGCATATTAATCTAATCATCAAATCATCAAAAATCTCCAATAAATCTCATTGAAAACTAATGTGAAAATATGACATATTCAACATGAAATATGGAAATGATCATATGAGTTCAGAAATGTTATAACATATGAAAAATGAACTCCTAGATCTCATATTCATCCATAATCCCTAATTCTCCATTCAACATCACAAATGAATCTTCTTTAAGAGGTTTAGTAAAGATGTCGGCGATTTGTTTTTAGGTTTCAATGTACTCTAAGATGATGTCCTTCCTAGCTACATGATCATCAATAAAATGATGGTGCAAATCTATGTGTTTGGTACAGGAGTGGTGTACCAGATTTTTGGAGAGACAAATTGCACTTTGGTTGCCAACCATGATATGCCAAGTATCACAATTGACACCATAGTCTTTTAGAGTGTGTCTCATCCAAAGAACTTGTGCACATGTAAGACCCATGCCAATATATTCTACTTTGGTCGTGGACAATGATACAGAGTTTTGCTTCTTAGAAAACCAAGAGACAATGGAATTTCCTAGAAAATGGCAAGTGCAACTAGTACTTTTCCTGTCCGATTTACATCCAGGAAAATCTGCATCACTATATGAGACTAGCTCATATGTGCTAGATTTAGTGTAAAGTAACCCATAATCTAGTGTTTGATTGAGGTAACAAAAAATTCCTTTAACCACAATCAAGTGTGATTCCTTAGGTCTAGTTTGATACCTAGCATAGAGACATAATGAAAACATGATATCGGACCTACTTGCAGTTAAATAAAGTAGACCACCTATTGATCGGCCCCGGATGTATACCCGGGACGAACGATTGTAGTTTTACCACAAGCGCACGGTCAAGTGGCGAGCAGGTATCGAACACGAGGAGGTGGTGTTGGTTCCAATCTATCCTAGGTTGACTCGACTACGAATGTCTTATTGGTGAGATGGTTATGGTATGATGTAATGACAATGGTGATGGATGTCGGTGTTGGTGATAAAGATGTTGGTCAAGTATCGATTCAAATATAATATAATAAAAGAGTCTAGAGCTAGGGAATCCCCACTACGGATCGTCATTCATCCTTGTAAACAGTGAATCTCAATATTACTAGACTTGAATTGAGGTGAACTAGTCGTAACTGAATAGAGAACCAAGCTCACGCTCTCGCGCTATTGCCGGTCTATAGCAACCTAGGTTAGGGCCCAATCTCTTGCAAACCCTAACCTAAGACACTAGCATGAGGATCGACATCATCGTTCAATCGCTCCTCGAGCCCACTCTCGTGCAAACTCGAGTCACGATCTAGGTTGTGATAGTTCGTATTCGTCCAATCTCTTGCAAACGAATATGGGTATAGATTTATAATAAAAATGCTAGCTTTTGTCCAATCTCTTACAAACCAAATCTAGTGGATTTCGATTATAAACCTAAATCGAATATCTAGGCCTTCCCATCGATTAGAATCCAATCTCTTGCAAACCCCAATCGATGGAAATTCCTAGCTATCCGTAATAAATCAATCACAACCTAACCCCTTTAGCAATTCTAGCAACATATGAAACCATTCATCACAAATTTGAAATTAGATCCATAGGGTTCATCCCCATGCCCTAGAACAACAAATCTACTCAAGCATAGCAATAACGATATGAGAATCAATAAAAATCATTGCTTGCATACAAAAAGATAGAAAAACAAAGATTCAAATAGCAAGAACAAAATACTTAGCTTTGATGAAGATATTCAATCCAAATACAAGCTTTTAGATCCAAGAGGGGACCTAGGGCATGGCCTAACCTCTAAAATAATCACCAAGAAAACATATGGGAAACTTAAGAAAACATAATGGGGGGTACCCTCTAATGGTGGCTACAAAACCCTTATATAGTCCCCCAAAACCCTAGCAAATAACCCTAGAAAACCCCTCAAATTCGTGCCCAAAAACAGCCCAAACCGTAACTTAAAATCTGGGCCCGCCACCGACTCGGCCGAGTGGAACATGTGACTCGGCCGAGTGGAAATTCCAGCACTGCAGCGTCAACTTGCAGAAATTCTTCAGATTTCATCCGACCTCCGATTGGTGCGTTCTTGGCGGAGTTGGAACCGTCATGAAGTCTACTATCCATAAAAAATATGAGAAAAATACTTTGATTGCTGAAATTATAGAAGATTTCAAAAGAGTGGGAGGTTGTCTGAAAATCTGGGCGCTGCGTGTCCTCGGCATCACTCAGCCAAGTTGACTTCTCTACTCGGTCGAGTGGGCTTCTCTACTCGGCCGAGTGATAGACCCTATAGAATTCCAGTAAGTTAGGGGTCTTGGGGGGCCTGTCTTCGGAGGTAACTCGGCCGAGTTGCTTCTCTCACTCGGCCGAGGGGCATTTGGTACTCGGCCGAGTCGGAATCGTCAAAAGCCTGTACATTTCCAGTAAGTCGGTCTCTTTTGATGGTGGATTTCTCATGCCACTCGGGCGATGCGATCTTCTTACTCGTCTGAGTGGGATATCATCCCTCGGCCGAGTGCACGCCCAATTCCTTCAGTTGGAGCGTGTCCGGTCTGGTCGGCCGAGTGGTCTTCTTGCTCGACCGAGTGAGTGCTCCACTCGGCCGAGTGGCATGCTGTAAATGCCCAATCTTCCCCGTTTCTCCTCCTCGTCGCTCCTACGGAGTTCCTTCTTCTTCCACCCGTCTCCCATCGCCGAATAGCCCTCAAAAGAGCCTTGGGTGACGCTCCGGAGTGGGTGCAAGTCCCTTAAGCTCATTTTGTTCCCGATCGCTCCATATTTCCTGAAATCCGACAAAAACAAGAAATAGTGAAAAGTAACGCAATATCGTCGAATACTCATGAAAATCGCAATATGAGCAATCGAAATGGCGTGAAAACATGCAGAAAAATGGTGTAAAATATGGACCGATCAAAATCCCCCAAGCTTACCTCTTACTCGTCCTCGAGGAAGATAAGTAGAGAGACGAACTCGGGAGATGAAAATAAAGAAAATGAAATGAAAAAGAAAGAACACGAGGTGGAAGGGGTCGCTAGATTATTCTCTCAGATCTCAAGCCATAAGCTACACATCACGATAACTTGGAAAAAAAACGAATCACATGCTATAAGGATTTCATATCTTACATAAACATGGTACTTGCAAGCTTTTAAGAACAACAAAAGGGATTCTCTAAATTCATACCATCAATTCATATCCACGTCACGCATTTCATAGGATTTAATATACAAATGATGGCGATGCACTTTTCAATCAAGAGTTATAACTTAAGCATATAAGAATCATACCAAGCATGCAATAGAGAATGGAATAAGAGACATGGCATTCACATATTTATATCAAATCATGAAAAATCTCCATATCTAATATATTTTGCAAAGTCTAAGCATTATCGAATATTCCCATTCATGCACGTCTCCACTCTAATGTCATACTCACTCATATGGTCAAATGAATTCACCCCCCCAAGCTTAGCTTGAGGCATCGCATCTAAATGAATATGATAGTGGAAAATGTGATTTTTTGCCTTGGTTTTCCCAAGTGTTTTGTGGCTCCAATAATGAGATAGAGAAACATTTTTATTTTTCTTTCTTTTTGAACTTTTTGTTTCTCATTTTTCTTTTTGGATTTTTGTAGGAGCTATATGATTTGTATTTTTGGGTTTGGGCTCCTTTTTGGCTTTTTCACTTTTTTGGAGCTAACTTTTTCTTTTGTGGGGATTTTTGGGAAATATATGCGATATAAGTAGCTTTAGGAGGTGAACTCAAGTGACATGTAGAGAATAAAAAGATATATGTGGAGAAAGAAATAATGTAATACTCGGTTCACTCTAAGATGTGCACGAACGGTTCAATAAAATAATACTTCAACTAAAACTCATATGTAAGCATGGATATTCTCAATCATCTCAATAAAAAGCGAAGTCAAGCGGTAAAGAGTACTTTCATATTAAGCATGCAACAGAAGGTGAATAAGATAATAAGGCAGATGCTTCCGTTATACAATTGTTGCGTGAATCTTGGAGCACTTCCAACGAAAGCATACTAGACACTAATGCATACATTCAGCTTCAATTAATATCATGCATTCATATAGAGGAATCATCAAAAGAATATATAAGCAAGCACATGGATAGTAGGACTATGAAATACTCTAAGTAGCACGTCAAGGAATAATAAGCATCGTGATGGTCGCTAAAGCAATAAGAGATATCATCATACGAAACAAATCTAGCAAAAGGAGGAAAAGAAAATAAAGATATAAAATAAAAGAGAGGAAAGAAAAGAAAAACAAGCACACAACATGATGCATGAACACACATAAAAGGAAAATAAGATGGAAAAATCAAAAAGATGATGCAAATTTTTTTGAAAAACTTTAAAAACCCTAAAATAAAGTAAAAATACAACTAATGCATCTAAATGGCATGGAAATGCACTCCCCCAAGCTTAAACTTCACATTGTCCTCAATGTGATCATAGTGGAAGAATATGAGGAACAACGATAATAATAGGGGGTGAATGAAAAATGATGAAATGAATGACATGAAATCCTAATGCAACTACATGCACATACAATGATGCATGAGAGCGCTTTCCCCCAAGCTTATACCAAACAATCCTATTCAAATGACTCGATCAAAAATGTCACGGCTTTGCTAAGCAAGATTGAGTCAAACGAATAAGAATGTGAGTATTCACTTGAAAGAAATGCTCGATGGTGGTGAGCAAAAGGAAGTGACACATCAAAATATGAAGAGGGTAATTAATATATAATGGGTTTGGGGTGTAAATGATTATTGTTGCCGTCATATGAGGTGATATTTATTCAAGCAAATCTATACGGTCCTCTCGCTATCGAGGGAATTCGTGTTTATTTAAAGCATAAAAATTTCTACACTACTGGATTGATATCACCTATAGCAAAAGGCGGATCCAGTATCTTTGCCGGTACAGGCAATTGCTCCAACTGCTCCTTCCGTGGCTCTGCCAGATGCGTGTGTCCACGGACTCCAACGAACTCCAGCAATGCATCCTCCAGCATTCCCACAAGGACTCCACATGTACCCTACAGAGAATAGGATGCATCAGTTCGCTGCAAAAAATTCACTCTTGTAATTAAAGTATCCCAAAGAGGATCGTCTATAGAAATATATGGAATAAATAATGGTGGACGATACTTCCCTGGAAATAATCCAATATCCTCACGTGCCGTGATAGCTGTCAATGTGGTGTCCTCTCTCAGCTGCTCAGGTAAATCTGGATCATAGGTGTGGACTTCATCAGGATGCTCCTTATTGTCGTCAGACTCATCCCAGCACACCTCTTGATCATATTCATATACGTCCATGGGTGCTAACTCCTCGCTCTCCTCCTCGTATACGTCCCATCATGCCTCTTGATCATATGTACGTGTATCCTGCAAAAGGCACGATGAGTCGTCAAAATCTGAATCACAAAAAAAATCATACGCGGGAGGGGAATCAAATATAGGAGATGAGGGGGTGAAGAGAGCTCCCTGAAAGGGAGCCATAAGCTCTGTGGGATAGTCCTCTACGTCAGTGGAAGGATGAGGTGGCTGCAGAAGCTCTAATGGAGGAGGGTAGTGCTCGGGATCCTCATGAATGGCTGTGTCCTCGTCCCGATGCACTACCTCCTTGGTGATAAGCTCTGGCTCTGTGTGTAAGGCCTCCTCAAAAGCATGCTCTGGCTCTGTATGTGAGGCCTCCTCGGCAATATGCTCTGGCTCGATAGTGTGCTCCTTTGCCTTCTCATCAACTATCAATGTAGGCTCTCTCTGGGATGGTGATGCTGGCTGCTCAGGTGTGTCAACTTGTGGGGATGTATCATGTGGAGGGGAATGCCCGCAAGCAATCCGAAAATATATTCTATCCCCTCAAGACTGACATGGATGTCCTCCTCAATTGTTCATGCAGCTGAAACACGGTTTATAACAAAATCTGCAAATCGTAGCTCAAATGCATCACCTGCTGTAATGCTCTCTAAACCGGTGAACCTCACTGACTCCAAGAGGCCATCCAATAATCTCTAAAATGCGTCCTCCTCTGGCTGCGCATATGACTCAGTTTCTGCTTCCTCCGTGGCCTCTTCATCCATCCATTCTTTATATGCAATAGTTGTATCGTAGGATGTGGGATCGATGACGGCACATTCTGGCTCTAGTAATATGATCGGTGATGCTTCTTGCCCATAAAATGAAGAAACAGAACTGATATCTTTGGAAATCCCTGCAACCTTAAGCATGAGCGCATTCATTTCAGGTTTCCTCTTCACGCATTCCAATTGAAGGATGCCCTTATCAAGCCCGGCTTGTATTTCAACTTGGTGTGCATGCATCTCATCAAAAAAATCCTTTGTTTCTCATCAAGCTCGGGCCAGTGCGTTTCCTCAAAAAAGTATTCTCCCATCTGAGCACTCTGATCATAATAGTATTCTCCCATCTGAGCACTCTGATCATAATAGTATCCTCCCATCTGAGCACTCTGATCATAATAGTGTTCTTCCATCTGAGCACTATGATCAAAATCTGTGGTCCACGTAGTATAATCCATAGCACCTGATCAACAAAGATAAATACCTGGAGAAAAATATCAGTGGCACAAAAGAATATAGAAATAATAATAATGGTGGCGGGGGTGAAAATTCTCTTTTATAAAAAAAATTTCTTCGTAGTCTAATCAACCTAATTGTGACAAATTGGCACCCAACGGGAAACACCTCCCCGGCAACGGCGCCAAAAACTTGATCGCTCCAAAATGCAACCCAAGAGCACAACCTAGTATGGTGCAAATGCACGGAGATAAATCCCCAGCAACGGCGCCAAAACTTGGTCGAGACCCGGATATACACCCGGAGAACGATTGTACTTTTACCGCAAGCGCACGGTCAAGTGGCGAGCGGGTATCGAACACGAGGATGTGGTGTTGGTTCCAATCTATCCTAGGTTGACTCGACTACGAATGTCTTATTGGTGGAGATGGTTATGGTATGATGTAATGACAATGGTGTTGGATGTCGGTGTTGGTGATAAAGATGTTGGTCAAGTATCGATTCAAATATAATATAATAAAAGAGTCTAGAGCTAGGGAATCCCCACTACGGATCGTCATTCATCCTTGTAAACAGTGAATCTCAATATTACTAGACTTGAATTGAGGTGAACTAGTCGTAACTGAATAGAGAACCAAGCTCACGCTCTCGCGCTATTGCCGGTCTATAGCAACCTAGGTTAGGGCCCAATCTCTTGCAAACCCTAACCTAAGACACTAGCATGAGGATCGACATCATCGTTCAATCGCTCCTCGAGCCCACTCTCGTGCAAACTCGAGTCACGATCTAGGTTGTGATAGTTCGTATTCGTCCAATCTCTTGCAAACGAATATGGGTATAGATTTATAATAAAAATGCTAGCTTTGGTCCAATCTCTTGCAAACCAAATCTAGTGGATTTAGATTATAAACCTAAATCGAATATCTAGGCCTTCCCATCGATTAGAATCCAATCTCTTGCAAACCCCAATCGATGGAAATTCCTAGCTATCCGTAATAAATCAATCACAACCTAACCCCTTTAGCAATTCTAGCAACATATGAAACCATTCATCACAAATCTGAAATTAGATCCATAGGGTTCATCCCCATGCCCTAGAACAACAAATCTACTCAAGCATAGCAATAACGATATGAGAATCAATAAAAATCATTGCTTGCATACAAAAAGATAGAAAAACAAAGATTCAACTAGCAAGAACAAAATACTTAGCTTTGATGAAGATCTTCAATTCAAATACAAGCTTTTAGATCCAAGAGGGGGCCTAGGGCATGGCCTAACCTCTAAAATAATCACCAAGAAAACATATGGGAAACTTAAGAAAACATAATGGGGGGTACCCTCTAATGGTGGCTACAAAACCCTTATATAGTCAACCAAAACCCTAGCAAATAACCCTAGAAAACCCCTCAAATTCGTGCCCAAAAACAGCCCAAACCGCAACTTAAAATCTGGGCCCGCCGCCGACTCGGCCGAGTGGAACATGTGACTCGGCCGAGTTGAAATTCCAGCACTGTAGCGTCAACTTGCAGAAATTCTCCAGATTTCATCCGACCTCCGATTGGCGAGTTCTTGGCGGAGTTGGAACCGTCATGAAGTCTACTATCCATAAAAAATATGAGAAAAATACTTTGATTGCTGGAATTATAGAATATTTCAAAATAGTGGGAGGTTGTCTGAAAATCTGGGCGCTGCGTGTCCTCGGCATCACTCGGCCGAGTTGAATTCTCTACTCGGTCGAGTGGGATTCTCTACTCGGCCGAGTGACAGACCCTATAGAATTCCAGTAAGTCAGGGGTCTTGGGGGGCCTGTCTTCAGAGGTGACTCGGCCGAGTTGCTTTTCTCACTCGGCCGAGGGGCATTTGGTACTCGGCCGAGTCGGAACCGTCAAAAGCCTGTACATTTCCAGTAAGTCGGCCTCTTTTGATGGTGGATTTCTCATGCCACTCGGGCGATGCGATCTTCTTACTCGTCTGAGTGGGATATCATCCCTCGGCCGAGTGCACGCCCAATTCCTTCAGTTGGAGCATGTCCAGTCTGGTCGGCCGAGTGGTCTTCTTGCTCGACCGAGTGAGTGCTCCACTCGGCCGAGTGGCATGTTGTAAATGCCCAATCTTCCCCGTTTCTCCTCCTCGTCGCTCCTACGGAGTTCCTTCTTCTTCCACCCGTCTCCCATCGCCGAATAGCCCTCAAAAGAGCCTTGGGTGACGCTCCGGAGTGGGTGCAAGTCCCTTAAGCTCATTTTTGCTCCCGATCGCTCCATATTTCCTGAAATCCGAAAAAAACAAGAAATAGTGAAAAGTAACACAATATCGTCGAATACTCGTGAAAATCGCAATATGAGCAATCGAAATGGCGTGAAAACATGCAGAAAAAAGGTGTAAAATATGGACCGATCACCTATCATACCTCGATATATACGAATGTCTACATCTTTTTTGTTTTCGTCTTTGTGAAGATGGTTGGTTGTACTCATGGTAGTCCTTTTTGCTTGAAGACGATTCCATCCCGAATCGCTTGATAAGCTCCATTGTGTACTTGGTTTGGTGTATGAAAATCACATCCTTCATTTGCCAAATTTGAAGACCTAGAAAGTAGTTGAGCTCACCCATGTGGCTCATCTCAAATTTGTCATTCATAGATTTAGAAAATTCTTGGCAAAGGTTATAGTTAGTAGAACCAAAGATAATATCGTCTACATAAACTTGAATAAGAAGGATGTCATTTTCATAATATTTAATGAAAAGAGTAGAGTCAACTTCACCCATTTTAAAACCTAAATCCAAAAGGAAGGTTTTGAGTCGATCATACCAAGCTCTAGGAGCTTGTCTCAACCCCTATAACGCTTTCTTAAGTTTGAAGATATGATTAAGAAAATTTTGAAGTATAAACCCGGGTGGTTGAGAAACATAAACTTCTTCATTAACTATGCCATTTAAAAATGCACTTTTAACATCCATTTGAAATAATTTAAAATTCTTATGAGATGCAAAAGATAAAAGCAATCTAATAGCTTATAATCTAGCTACGGGGGCAAAGGATTCTTCTAAATCAATATCTTCCTCTTGTCGGTAGCCTTGAGCTACTAACCTTACTTTGTTCCTTTTGATGACCATGTTCTCCTCTGTCTTGTTCTTGAATATCCATTTGGTTCCAATGACTTGGTGACCACTTGGAAGAGGGACGCACTCCCAAACTTCATTCCTTTTAAATTGCATGAGCTCCTCTTCCATTGCAACGATCCACGAGCTATCTTCACATGCTTCTTGGATGTTATTTGGATCAATGGTAGAGACAAAGGCGCAATGGTAGAACTCATCAATCCTTGACCTTATTTGGACACCCACACCAATATCTCCAATTATTTGATCATGGGGGTGGTCATGAACGGTCGGATAAGCTTTGGAAATACCTGGATCACTTGGAACAATCTCATCATTTTCATTAGTAATGTTAGTCTCAATAACATCATTAATTTTAATATTACTAATTGAATCACATAAAACATCAACACTGTCATCAACAACATGAGGAACATCAAAATCTTCATGAAATGAAACATGTAGTGATTTCTCGATCGTTGAAGAGGTTTTGTTGTATATCCGATAGGCTTTGCTAAGAGTGGAATATCCAACAAAAATTCCTTCATCAGATCTTGGCTCAAATTTGTCTAAATTACCAAAGCGATCTTTATAAAACATTTTGAACCAAAAACTCGAAAAATACTTAACTTGAGTCTTTTTATCGTAAAATAGTTCAAAACAAGTTTTGTTCGTTCGGTGCCTCACTAGGATCTTATTAAGCACATAACATGCCGTGTGCACCGCCTCCGCCCAAAATTGAAGTCCAAGATGACTATCATGGATCATGGTGCGTGCATACTCAATAAGAGTCCTATTCTTTCTCTCAACAACACCATTTTGTGGTGGTGCGCAAGGAAAAGAAAAGTTGTGAGTAATCATGTTGTCATCGCAAAACTTAGAGAAAAGTTCATTCTCAAATTCCCCTCCATGATCACTACGAATAGTGATAATGGTGGTTCCTAAGAGATTTTGAATTTTCTTTGCAAATCTGGTAAACTCATCAAAGGCTTCATTTTATTAGTTAAAAATGATACCCATGTAAATCTAGAAAAGTCATCTACAATGACTAATCCATAATGCGCATTTCCTAAAAAATGATACTCTAGTATACCCGAATAAATCTTAATGAAGTAATTCTAAAGGCCCCTTGGAAGTTATGCCATCTTTAAGTTTAAATGATGATATACGAAGTTTACTTCGTTAACATGAATCCCAAAAGTTTTTCTTATTAAAAGATATTTTAGAAAAGCCTCTGACTAAATCATGCTTAGGTAGTTTATATAAATGCTTAATAGTCTTTTTGTCACTACTAGTGGATGCACTGAAAGATGGCCTCAGAAAATCTATTGTTACACCACTATAGGATGTGCGAGATTTGGATGCATTTGGTTCCGCACTACCAAGTCCAACACGATGTGTGGCCGGAAATTTGTTGGAAAGCAATTCATCCAATTGCCCTTTTTCTTTGTTAAATCTCTTAACATGGGAGGACACGAGCTCATATTTCTCCCTAAGGGAATAAATAGTAATGTCCAAGGTGGACATATGTGTAGTGAGCTTGTGCACTTGGGTTTTGAGAGAATCATTCTTCGTACCCAATTTTGTGTTTTGTGAGTGGAGATCATTGCTATTTTCAAGAGAAACGTGATCTAATTGAGATTTGAGGGAATTCACCTCATTCTCAATGTGCCATTTTGAGAAACCAAATTGGATTTCTCAACCGTAAATGTGTCAACGATGGTTTCATTGCAGTAATGGATGGCATGGATGATTTACTAACATTCAATTTCTACAAATTAGTATATCTTAGCATGAGAAATTGATACTTAGAAAATAATTCTTCATTAGCTATACAAAGTTCATCCATAGTTACCTCGGATTCATCGTTCTCACTATCGCTCCCATCCGAGAATGTATCTTCTCGGGCCGTGAAACACATATGTACACTCTCACCCTTCTCATCCTTGGATCCGCTTGAAGAATCCCCACTTGAGTCATCGAAAGTCCCAACGAGTCCTTTCTTCTTGTCCTTCTTGAATTTGTCTGACTTTTGGTACTTTGGTGCTTTTCACTTTTCTTTGTTCATTAGCATTGTGCAATCCTTCTTGATGTGCCCTGGCTTGTTACACTTGAAACAAAGAAAAGAGGAGTTGTTAGTGGAATCAAATTTAGATTTGGAAGGGAATTTACCTTTGCGGAAGAAACGTTGGAAATTCTTTGACATTAGCACTAACTCATCACTATCGGAGGATGAAAAGGCAGACTTGAACGCTAATGCCTTCTTCTTTGCCTTCGTTGGCTTCATCATGCCTCTAATCTTCAAGCGGTTCTCCCTTCTTACTTCGTATGACTTGAGAGTACCGATGAGATTCATCACGAAATATTTCTTCATGTCATTAACCTCTGCAATGGCAATAGATCTTCTTCTCACTTTGAGGTCATTGACATGATTATCTTTCTTATATTCTCTTGTTGTGTATATGTTTGTCTGAGAGCTTCAAGCTCATTGGTGATGTCGGTGAAGCATCCGTACATCGTTGCAATGTTCTCACCTTCCTGCATTTGAAACATGTCGAAGTTTTGTATAATAACATATAACTTTGACAATTTTACCTTGTTCGTCCCTTCGTGGGTGACGATGAGATGGTTCCATATTTGATATGCACTCTTAAATGTGCATATCTTGTTGAACTCATCCGGATCCAATGCATAATGAAGAGCGTTCATTGCTCTGGCATTATCTACCTTGGCGGACTTCTCGGCGGGAGTCCACTTGTCGAAATCTTCTTCGGTGGGTTCTATGTAATCCTTATGGAGGGTTCTCCAAAGAGAAGAACTCCTTAGGAACGTCTCCATCCGGCACTTCCAATAGCCGAAATTCGTGCCATTGAAACGCAGAGGACGAACCATTGGTTGTCCTTCGAATACGGTAGAAGCACCATCATGATCGTGATTGTTGAACGAAGTAGGAGGAAGAACATTGTTGTTGTTGGATGCCATAGCTATAGTCTAGCTTTTATACCAATTGTAAGGACCCTGGCTATGGGGAAAGTACTAGAAGGGGGTTAAATAGTGTTTATAAAATTTAACTAAGAAATTACGCCTAATTAAAATCCTAATCCACAAAGATGCAGAAATAAGAATTTACAACAATGAACAAAGCTAACACAAGAATGTTTCAAGGGTTCGGATTACCCAAGTCAAACCTGACTTATTCCCTGTAATCCTACGTCCTTTCCACCCGGATACCTCCGGATACTCATGTCAAAACCTTAACTTGAAGTTTCCTTTAAACCCACTTGTAGCAACTCTACAAGTGTAATCGACCAACAATCGATGTCCTTGAATCCCACAACTTATGATCAAGCCAACCACTCTCACAAACTGAGAGTGAAACAAATATCGAAAGATATGAAATTATGAAATTACAACACTCACAATCACATATGTCTTGAAGTAGAACTTGAAGGAGCAAGTGTGTTGTGTGTTGAAGTCTCTTCCAAGAAGAGAGAAGCTCGTGTATGTTGATGTCTTCACCAAAGCTAGAGGATGATGAATGGGTTTTAGTTAGAAGACAAGATGAGATATAGATTTATAGCTTGAGAGAGTTGAAAGCTTGAAAGCTTGAAGATGAATTCTTGAGTTGCTAATAGAATGACTAAGAGGCTCTAATAGAACAATAGAAGCCCCTCTTATAGGCTCTCCAAAACCCTCAAACAAAATACCCAAAACCCCTTTGAAATCCGTGTGGAAAAAGCCAACGGATAGAATTTACACTACAGACAGTCGACTGGTGAAGAAACCACAGTCGACTGTTGCGCTATGTCAGATGGTATGTGAGAATTCAAACGGTACCTTACCACGTAGGACAGTCGACTGATGAAGGTTGGACAGGCGCCTGAAAACCATCAGGCGATTCAGAAACCTTCTACATGCGACTGATACCCTATGTACATAAGTTGAGAAAACTAAAGAATTCTGGGTATGCTAGGACATGCAACTGATGTGGAATCCACATGCACATGTGCCATGGGCAGGTGACTGGGAAACCAACGTCAGTCGTCTATTGCACAAGTGCGTAACTTGCCAAAATCAAAGTTCTGGACAAGTGTTAGACAAGCGACTGTAGAAGCATATATTGTCGCCTATGCCATAGGCAGGCACCTGAGCCATGGGCAGGCGCCTGTAAATCCTTCTGACATCGCCTACAGGTGCTAGTGCGAAAGTTGACAAAACTTAAGAAGTTTGGGTAGGATGAGACAGGCGACTGACTAACAAGTCACATGCACCTGAGACTAGACATGCACATGTAATTTGTACAACAGTCGCCTGATGGAAGCTAAGAACTGCGAGCCTAAAATCAAGTCAAAAGTGTGTGCATAACAGACGACTAGAGAACAACTCTTAGGTGGCTGTTTGGAGACATGCGCCTGTATATTGTTCATCAGTCGCCTGTTAAAAGTCCAAAATACACAACTTAGAGAATTCAAAGATGAAGTCATAGGAAATGGTTTCTAATGACTTCCTAGGCTAGAATGAGTGAAGTGTGTGAGCTCCAACAATAATCTACTTCAAAACTACATTCAAATGAGAAAGAAAAGAGAATGAAAAGATATTACATTTGTTTTTGCTTCTCTTATTTCTATTGAATGATCTTGAAGTCTTCATGAAGCTTATATCTTCATCTTTGATTACCCAATCGACTTTACGAGCTTTGATTGATCCTTGAGTATCATCCATTACTATTTAATCTTCTTGATAGGCTTAGGCAATGGATTAACTGCATAGAGGGGATTAGTCATAAGTATTTATGTTTGCGCATCATCAAAACCAAATAGGAAAAAGTCCAATACTCAACATAGTGTTAAGGCCAAAATTGGCGATAACTGTATCTGGGCTGACGTGGACTTCTCTGTCGAGGTGGAGCCTCGTCAGCTGGTGGAATGGGACCCTCTGTTATTAGAAACAGAGTCAATAGTGGTAGGGACAATGAGGCAGTGCGGAAGCTTGATCGCGTCGGGATGTACTCCCAAAACAATGTAGTTTTACCGCAAGCGCGCGGTTAAGTGGTAAGCCGGTATCGAATCACGGGGAGGAACTGTTGGTATTATATTGGTTATTTGGCAGAGATGGAAAAATGGTGGAGGAATATATGGTGTCACAAGCGAATAAAATGTCGGTTGTAAATTCAATCAATAAAAATGTCTAGGGCTAGGGAATCCCCACTATAGATCTTCAAGCATCAATGTGAATATGAACTTCCATATTACTACTCTTGACTTCGGGTGAAATTGTCACAACCAAATTGGAAACCAACGCACTCTCTCGTGCAATGCAAGTCTATAATAATCTAAACTAGAACCTCCCTCTCATGCAAGCCTAGTTCAAACTATTGGCATTAAGATCGACTAATTCAATTCCAACTCAAGTTTGCTCTCTCGCAACGTGAATTCGAATCTAGATTATAATGGTTCGTATTCGTTTTATCATCGTACAAACGAATATTATTATAGAAATATAATAAAGATGCTAGCTTTGGTTGCTCTCACGCACTAATTCTAGGGAATCTCGATTATAGATCTAAATCAGGTATCTAGGGCTTCCTGTAGATCAAGATCATCTCTCGAGCTCTCAAGATCCAATAGAAATCCCTAGCTATCCGTATTAAATTAACCATAATCTAACCCTCAAATAAGTTTAGCAACATGGGTTTTCAATAGATTTTACATATCAAACTTTAAATCCATAGGGTTCATCCCTTTTGCCCTAGAGCAAAGAGACTACTCACAATTCAACATGATCAAAGCAATAGAATTGGTAAATGCAATAGAAATCATTATAGACAAGAAATCTAAACAGAAATCAATCATAAAAACTAGAAACAATAGGAGTTCGGACAAACCAATTGTGTTCCAAGCTTCAATCCACAAAGAGAATCAAGAACTTTTGCACTTCAATACTTAAGCAATAGCAAAATAAAATAAAACTTCTCCTTAGAACTTTAGCCGTCTCATCCTCTCTTTGACAGGTCTCAAAGTACCTATCTATACTAACTCAAAAATCTAGAAAAAAAGCCGACCAAAATACCCTCAACCTGAAGCAAACCCTAATTCTCATGGGCCGGTGGCGCACTCGGCCGAGTGAAACTGTCACTCGGTCGAGTGGCATTTTCTGTAGAAAATCTTCAAAAATCAGCATTCGGTCTTCTATAGCCACTCGGTCGAGTGGTCGGTGTAACGGTCGCTTTCCGACCTAATGAATTCTCTACGTGCACGTGCTCTATCGTGCACGTATTTTATTAGGCTATTTCTAGTTTCCGTTATATGCGATGTGATATGTCGTTGTGACCGTATGGGAGTGTAGAATTTTATAGTAATCTTTGGAAACGTCATTTCACGGCTCGTTTTCTCGCAAAACGACTTGGAATGATAGGGGCGTTTTAGTCTTTTATCTCAAAACGCAGTTTCCAATTTTACGTAAATTTTTGGTAGGCGTAGCACACGATCAGGCTCCATAGATCTGTGTGTCTCGTCTCCACGATCGCCCCGGTATTTTCGGATTATTTTTCTGACGCCCGAGGCGAAAGATATCACCCGGATAAATCTGGACCGTTGATTTGCCCTGATCGAATTCAAATTTCAAATTGATAATCAATTCTGATTGAATCCCAAATGATGATCGCATGTAACAAGGAGATTTTATCATGTCTCAATTTATACCCTTTCTTTTCCCTAAGTGCACCCCTCCTATCTCTACACCCTCCCGCATTTAACCCAAAACCCTAGGGGAGTTTAGCAACTTAAGTTATTTTTATAAACCCTAAAGCAAATCTCATTCATGTGAAGGAACTCAACACGTAGGGCTGAGAATTATTTTCACAGCCGCCGTAATACTCGACCTCCCTCTCCTTCGCTCTCAACACATCCCACACCCTAACTCCCCATCGTCGGTGTACCTCCTCCACGGCGAACCCCCCGTCGACGGCCTCGCATCTCCGACCAGCGACCGCCTGCGAGACCCGCTCGCACCGCCGCGCGTTCAGCCGCAACCGCTGCTACGTTTCTTCTTCCACCGCCCCGCCGTCAGCAAGCCATCGGAGGCCTCCCCAAGTCGACGTCGACTCTTCCTCAGCCGCGCTCGTCGTCAGCAGTCCCCGCCGGCGGTTCTCTTCGCGCGAACAACAGCCCATGCTGCTGGGCATTTCTCCACCACCGACGCCCCGATCACCGCAAAGCCCCGGCGCTGCTGCATTGCTGCTATCGCCGCCCGCCGCCGACTGAAACTGACCCCGCCGCCTGCTGCTGCTTTCCCGCACGCTGCACGCCGGCAGACCCCCTCCGGATCGCAGCTGAATCCGGCTCCCCTTCTCCGACCGTCACCACCCTGCCGCGGTCAGCGACTTACCCCATGGTCAGTACTTTACAGTCGCCGTACACACCCCTGAACTCACTGCCACAATTGTCACGCATACCCGCGCGTCTGCCATTACAGCCCCAAAGCGCCATTCGATTCCCATGCGGCTTGTAACGACAAATGTAAACCACGCGTAAGTCGTTTCCTCGGGGAATAATTGTGGACAGTATCTATATGCATGGTTCTTATAAACAGATTTATGTGTAGTACTAAGTTACTGTATATTATTATTAGGGCAATAGCTACGAGTGAATAGGATAACTTTTAATCGCTGACTACCATGTTAATATTATAAATTGTGGATTTGATTTTTTTATTAATCTGTTAACGCAAATAGATCCACGCTATCACAGTCGTGTAACGGGAGCCACGAAGTGATCCGGAGCTGTTCCCAGATCTGACGCCAGTTTTGCACGTGATCATCGCCATAGGTTGGCCCCCCTAACTCATAGCAAACCCACACCGTAGCAAAACTGAACCCTAACTAAAATCAGACAACTCGAACTAAATTTACTTTTCCGCACCAGTAAAATGTTGTCACTGTAGAAATCGACCATCGGACAATTTTTCTGTGCATATAGGTCAAGGTGTCCAACGGGCAGGGCCGGGCCCGGCCGGGCTTTGGCCGGGCTCCGGGCCGGGCCGGCCCGGCCCGGAGGGGTCCGGGTGGGCGGAAGCCCGGCCCACGGCCCGGCCCACGGCCCGGGCCCGGGCCGGGCCGCGGGCCAACAGATTTTTTTAAAAAAAATTAAAAAATTAAAAAAAATTTGAAACTTGGTTAAAAAAATCTAAAAAATATTTAAAAAATATTAAAATATTCTACTTATTTACAACTTACCCTAAGTAGATAAATAACCCTTAAATACTAAAATAATAAGTACTAATGTGAACAAGTAGATAATTAAGTAATAAAAATTTTCCTAATAACTAACATTCAAGTTTCTTTGGAAGTAGATATTTAAGCCTGAAATTTTCCTAAGGTCCCGGGTTGAACCTTTAAATTTTATTACTTAAAAACTTTTTTGAAGGGGTGACTTACATCGGCCAACCTTACCCTTCATACAATGGCCAAAACTGAAAAAAAATACAACTTAGACAATAAAAATTTATGACGCAGCTTCTTCATCGGAATCTTCAGATAGGTCCTTGTTCTGTGAGCGGCTTTCAGCATGGAACCAATCCTTCGCGCATACCGCTACTTCAACAATGTCTTCCTTCAGCCGCGATCTCTTGTTGCTCAGAACGCGACCACCTGCACTAAAAGCAGACTCCGAAGCAACTATAGAAATAGGTACAGATAACAAATCTCGTGCCATAATGGAAAGAATAGGATAAACAGATTCATACCCTTTCCACCAGGCAAGAGGATCAAAATACTCATCATCCATGGCTTCGTCCGAAAAGGGAAATGGATTAGCTAAATATTTGGATAGTTCACTAGTAGAACAATCCGAACTAACGGTTTTATGTTTCTTCTTTCCTAACATTTGGCGAATCTTACTAGACGCCGAAGCAGAAGCACTAGCAGAGACAGATGAATGGTGTGAAACATTACCATATTTAGCCTCATAAGATGCATACAAAGTTCTTAAGCTATTTTTAGTAGCAGATACATATTCAACATGGGAAAATCCCATGTTTTCAGAATACAGTTCTAATAAACCTAGTGCAGCATCCTCCTTAAAACGAGGATCAAAAACTTTAGATAAAGAGTAAAGAAGAGGAACCGGATACCAATACTTAGCAAGTTTTGCAGACATTTCAATTATCATAGGCATTATAGCAGGGTGTGTACTTTCTCTATGCGTAGATATCTGATGAGAAATTAAAACTAATTGTTCTAATCCTAAATAAGATGTTGGGTAGTAAACCCCAGCAAATTTGTTTGAAGCAGTAAAAAAACTTCCAAAAAGTCATGCAGATGCTCTACAGTTAACCACTCTATATCAGTAATGTCAAAAGCAGGATCATGTGAAAAATATGTAAGTGCATAATCTGTAATCTTCTCTCTATTTTTAAGCATGGATCGCAGCATTAAGTAAGTTGAGTTCCACCTTGATGCAACATCAAATTTAAATGACATGTATGGTTTTTGTCTAGTACGACACAGTTGTTTGTACTGAAGTCGTCTAGGGCCAGAAATATGTATAAACAACATGAGATTTCTAATTTTTTCGTAATACGGTGAACAAGTGGCAAGTCCATCGCGAACTATCAAGTTCAAGACGTGACATGCACATCTTTGATGGAACAACCCGACCACATCAAGGGGCAAAGATCTTTTTAAAACGTTAATTGCACTAGTGTTATTAGATGCATTATCAAACGTAATTGAAAAAATTTTGTCTGCAATATTAAAATCATGAATAACATCCATTATTACATTAGCAATAGCACCACCAGAATGTGATTCTGCTAACATTCTAAAACCAATAATCATTTTATTCAGCAAGATGAATTATCTACATAATGAGATGTAACACATAAATATGATGCACCCCATTTTGTGGTCCAAATATCAGAAATCAGCGTTATTCTAGATTTTAGGCCTGCAAAAGTTTCAATCAATTTAGCTTTACCAGCTTCAAAAGCTGCCATAGCATCTCTTCGAAGAGTGTTTCTAGGCACTCTTCTAAAGGTAGGGTTAAGGGCCAACTGATTTAATCTTTCTAAATCGGAACTTTCCCCATAAGTAAATGGTAATTCTTGACATATTACAAATCGTGCCATCTCTTTTCTCAAAGTCTCAGTAGAGTATGAGAAATTTGATAAAGAGAAAGAAGCGCCAGATAAGTTTAGTGTGGTCTGTTTAAGGTCCTTTTTTAAGTGAGAGGCATGGTGTCTCTTTAGGTGGGTTGTGCCATCAGAAGGTTTGCAAGTAAAATCCGATCTACATATTTTACAAACTGCCCGCGTGCCTCTGCCCAGGACAGTTTCAATTGAAAAGTGCTCCCAAACCGCAGATTTTGTTGATCTGGGTTGGGTTGGTGGTGTTACTTGTGTAGGTGGAACAGCAGAAGGAGTAGGTTGTGATTGTGTAGCAGCGTGTACAGAAGAGGTTTGTGCAGACATGGTATAGGCAGGTTGCATATTTGGGTACTGAAACGATTCAGTACGTTCATTATGGAACATTTCCAAATGGTCATAATTTTGGGTTTCTGGGATGTTATCCCTCATCATGGCAAAGTTATCTTCCTCCTCAGTGTTGAGGTAGAAAGTATGAGGCCGGCCCCTACGGTTTGGTCCCGACATTATTCTAAAAATTTAGGAACCTGATTTGTTGACAGTGGATTGAACTGAGATGATGCTGACAACGGAGGAAGATGAGCGCAATAACGATTTGGGCCGTGAATCTTGATCTTGCTTGAGTGAGGTTGATCTTGCTTGCTTGAACAGTTGAACGTATGAGAGAGTTTGAGAGAGTTTGAGAGAGTTTGAGAATTTGAGAGTATGAGAATTGTGAAAGAAAATGAGAGGGGTAGGGTGATATTTATAGGGATTTTTCGGTGTAAAATACCCAAAATACCCCTCCAACATAGCCGTTTATGACCGTTGGGAGGGGTATTTTTGGTCAAAAGCCAAAGAAATTACCAAACCCCCCCCAAAAAAAAAAAAATCTGCCCCCTTTAATTAAATTTTTTTAAAAAATAAAAAATAAAAAAAAATGCAACGGTCTTCTGACCGTTGCAGGCGGTCCGGCCCGGCCCGGCCCGGCCTGCAGAAAGCTTCGCCCGGGCTTGGCCCGGGCCCGCTGCCGGGCCGGGCCCGCTGGGCACCCGGAAGCCCGGCCCGGGCTCCGGGCCGGGCGGGCCGGGCATCGGGCCCGCGGGCCATTTGGACACCTTGACATATAGGGTAGTGGTCGATTTAGGCTGAACGAAACACCAAAATGTGACGTTGACAAATAGGATAGCCCCGATAACCTAGAAACAAACCCTAATAGGATTTGATGAAAATCGCGACCTGACACCGTCGCCGTGACACTGTTTCAGACGGACTACCGCGGACGAGACGCCTGGACGAGACGCCCCAGACGGACGACACACTCACCACCGCAGGAAAGTGTACTCACTTGCGCTTTTGGCCTTGCCTTGGTCTTAAACTGCTAGAACTATTAGACTGTGAACAAATAGAACCGGACGTGAAATGATAGCGTCCGGGACGCCCCTGACGACTTAAACTTGACGACGAAGTCTGAGCGCAACAACAAAAACTTTTGACACCTTAGGGTTATCTTGTGTGTGCATGTGTATGGACACCCTAGAACAACTTTGCCCTTGCCATGTCATGAACATCTTGCATGGCGTGTCTTGTGTAGCCTGTGGGCAATGAGACGGTCACCTAGTAGAGTGGGTGATCTTTGTTACGGAACACCTACGGGAAGCTCGGCACCCACCTAGCAGAGTGAGTGTCCCAGCAGACCGAGAGGATAGAGACTCTCACCTAGCAGAGTGAGTGGTCCTATACAGTAGTACAGTTTCACCTACGAGGCGTCCGTCGCTCACCTAGCAGAGTGAAAGATACACTACCGATCTTGGGGATAGAGGCACTCACCTAGCAGAGTGAGTGGCCCTATATTGTCTTGTCTTGAGCACTTGGGTTTGGGGTAGGGTTGAGTGTGCGCACGGGGAGAGGGTCTGATCCCCCTCGAACCGTAAGGCGTGAACCCTTCGAGTCACACGTGTCTTCTTGTCGTGTCCTGTCCTGTCTTGCTGGTCTTGTGATGTCTTGTCACGACCCGTTTAGGTTAGTCCCGTAGTTGGTAGCACACGCTACGACTACTACTTGCTACGCTTTACTTTCCTGATGCGCTTACTTTCTTTCGTCACTCTGTGATAACCCCAGCATGCTAATCAACCAGTAAACTGTTGTTTAATAGTTCGGTACACTTGCAGTAGAGTCTGACCCTCTTTGTAGACTTTACCTGACGTACAGTTCCTTTCTTTTGGGTGTTGTACGTCAGGTGTCGAGACAGAGTACGTTGACGAGCCGGACCTGCCAGAGTACGTAGAGCCAGAGGACGTCGATCCTGAGTACATGCCTGAGGAGGACCAGAGCTAGAGATCTTCACATTGCTGATTCAGAGGTTTCACTGCAGTTTAGTTGGGTGAGTAGCACCGTTTACTTTCTGTCTAGGTTGGGTGCTTGCACCATTAGTTTACTTTCAGCTGTTTTGTAGCATTGTTGGCTTTTGTTTAGACTCCATGTACTTTTCTGGATATCTGTTGAATAAAATGAATGCATCTCTTTTTAGTACTTTTATTGTTCCGTACTAACCTGCAGGGACCTGTTCCTTCGTCTTGGAGTACCACACAGACGCTTATTGGGTCCGAGCTTCACAGCTCCGGCCTAAGCGGGCCTTGTCACGTTTCGCTTCCGTCGTTTTGGGAAGCAGGGCATGACAGTCGGTTCACTCGGTCAAGTGGATTTCTCACTCGGTCGAGTGGCTTTCTCACTCGGTCGAGTGAGATATCCTGCAGACTTCTCCAGAAACAGTATCTTCCTCCAACTTTTCTTCTCTCCACTCGGTTGATTGGGCTTCTCACTCAATCGAGTGAAAGTTTCACTCGACCGAGTGCATTTGACATTCTTATTTGGCTAGGGCTGGGGCGTATCTGCTTTACTCAATCGAGTGGGCTGCGCCACTCGGCCGAGTAGGCTGAGTTTTTATGTTTTTCTTCTTCTTCTCGCTTCCTTCCTCCTTTCTCTTCTCCTCCTTTCTCTTCTTGACCTCTTCAAGCAAAGTGAGCTCCTCGATATCATCGACATTGACACTTCGGCACACATATATATGCTCCTAGGTCCAAATTTCTCCAGATTGCTCCATATTTTCGGAAAATTCAACGGAACATAGAAATAGTGAAATTCGTCGTGAAATCGTCGTTTAAGCTTTAAATTCGCGATATGAGCAATCGATATGGCATGAAAATAAGCAAAAATAAAGTGTAAAATATGAGCATATCAAATCTCGCTCAACCCTGGAGATGAATACGATGGTGGTTCGACCCTTTGGCTAGGACGATGCTTGAGCAGCTGATGAAGGAAGTTGTTGTTCGATCCTTCAGCTGGGTCTTGTCTTGATCTCATGCACTACAAATGAACGTCAGGGGGGTCGGATCTGGGTTCCGACCCAAATCTCCTCCGATGCTTAAGTTAGAACAGGAACTTAAGTGAAGAGTTGGAGCTCTCGAGATCGACCCACAGAGGTTCATCTCAAGTCAGTCACCGCAAGCTATTTGGATGAAGAATTATAAAGTGTGAAGTAGAATGTCAGAGTATCGAGTATCTCGTACCTTGGATCCCCTTATTCTGTTCATCTTCAGTGTATTTATAGACCTCGAAGGTCTCTTTAGTGACATTGGGAGGATAACAGTCACCAATTATGGTGCCACGATCCTCTCTCCTTAATAGGGGTAACCATCGCCCACGCCTCAACTATTTATGAGCCCATTATCGATCGCACGTTTGAGGCAATGGAAGTCCAACAGGAAAATGACGTGTGGGCTTTGACTGGGTCAGTTTCAAGCTTTTCTCGTGGGCATGGTGGGCTCTGGTTCCATCTAAATGAATCCCTCGGGTGACGGCCCAAGGGTTTAACAATGGCCCCTGTCACTCGAGCTCAGACAGTTCGCCTGTTGGGGGTCAAGTGACGTGACGTTTGTTGGATCTGGATCTAAGCCTAGAAGGGGATGAATATGCTAATAAAAAAATCTTCGAGATAACACAGACAATAATCAGCATAATCAATCAGACACGGAGAAAATAAAGCCAATCATAGAGTGTACATGAGATTTACCCTGGTTCGGTCGCACCAACAACCTACTTCAGCCCCAAAGCAAATACTAGATTCAATAGTGTCAATGGTACAACTATAAAGAGCTACAAGCACCGACACTACGTTCACCAAGTTCTGTACCGCACTCACCAAAGTGCCAAACACTAATAATCTAGTAAACGCTCTCTCTTGACTAGCACCAACTAGTCAAGACCCCAAAAACACCAAAGTGATAGTTTAAGTAACCTACAAAGATCAACACACAAATTACACAAATATAAAAGAATACTGAGTTTAGAAACGCTCAATTCGTATTGGTGTCGTAGTCTCTGTTGTTCAGTGCTTGATCAGATCAGATCAGACAATATGTAGTCTTCAATCTCACTCAGCCTCCTTGCTTTGATATCTTGGCCACCAACTCAATGATGAAGTGTATCCCCTTGGTCAGCAAGCAATAGTTGAAGGAGCATATTTCTCTCGGCCAGCAAGCCCAAAGTGCTGATGTTCCCTCGGTCAACAATCAGGATGGCATGTAAGGTGGCTCGGTCAGCAAGGGTGTAGTTACGGGCTGATGGACTCGGTCGACATAGCTTGAAAGGTGGGACATGGGTCGGTCGGTAAGCCCCTAGGCACGATGGAACTGTCGGTTAGTAAGTAGGATGTGCATGCTCCTTTGTGGGTCGACAATGCCTCTTGATGTGGATGAGGCTATGGTCGGCAGAGCACTCGGATGTAGCAAGAGGAGGTCTGTCGGCACTCCACAAATGTGTGAGTAAGCAGTCGGTTGGCACCCCCTTTGGTTAGCTTGAGCACTCGGTCGACAGATGTAATTTGTAGTTGCTCCTTAGGTCGGGACGGCAGCAAGAAGAAGTAGACGCAGCGACTTGATGGAGAAGAGTCAAAGAGTTCGGCTTGCTTTATTTGTAGGAGGAAGATGTTTGCAACCTTGGAACTTGTGAATGTTTAGATCCTTGTACGGCTTGCTTGTATGAGGAAGAGATGATTGCTGCTTGGTAGATGCACTTGTGATGTCTAGAGAAATTCGAACTCCCCTTGGAACTTGTGGCTTGATGTTTTTGTCGAAGAGAGAGGCACGAAGTTGCGGCTTAATGATTTGACGATCGCTCCTTGTAACTTGTAGCTTAGAGATCTTAGTAGAAGAGATCTTGAGCCATGGAGCTTTTTGCTTGCGGCTTGGAAGGAGGAAAGTTATTGGCTTTTTTGAGAGATAGGTTACGGTTATGGGAGAGCACTAGGGTTTCCGCTTTTTTTTTTTCTTTGTACTGCCGCATGGGGTTTTGATCTTGTTGATGGAGGGTTTTTATAGATGTTGTGGAGAATCAATTAGGCTTATGTAGAATCCCATAATTATAGGAATTGGAAATCCCATAATTATAGGAATTGGAATAGGATTAGAAGTTTGAATGGGATTGTAATGGGATTTGATTTAATCACTTTTGATTTGAATTGGATTTACAACAATCACAAATTGATTTGAATGAGATTTGCCTTTTTCCTCCATCTTTTGACCAAGTCCACCATTCATTTGAATTGCAATTTTCTCCATCACTTGACCAAGTCTCCTTTTGAGTGTTTACAAGCTTGCTACTCTTGAATGCACTTTGCACAAACATCAAAACGTTCACATACGTTTGTTATCATCAAACATGAAGTCATCGATCGTTGTATCCAACAATCTTCCTCTTTTGATGATGACAACCCATATATAAGATTTGAGTAATAAACATCCAAATAATGTCATCGTGACATGTGTGTGTAAAGTGTGATGATGGAGGAATTAATACAAATACAATGATGTACAATGATGTTCAACAACATGTATGGATGCTCCGCCTTTATTCATGCTCCCCCTTGAACACATATTCATTATTCCTTTCATTATTCCTTAAGCACACCAAATCTTCACCAAAATATTCACCCCCTTTTGTTATCATCAAAAGTGTACAACGAAGTCAATGTCATATCACATGCAAAAAGAGAGCATTATAAATTACATCAAACACTTGCATGTAGAAAATCGTAGAATAATCAAGTCAAATCCAATGAAAATCATAACACAGACTTCTACAACATCGTGTAAGTGTGATGCTTAAAAATTGAAGTACATAGGGAGAACCTTTTCTCCTTCAAGGAAAACCACCAAAACCAATCCACTTTTCCTTGTAACATGACATCATCTAGGATTGATTTTCTCCATTTCATTAAAAATGAGTTCAAGTTACCACACCCAAAACATAGCTGATTAGTGTTTATTGTATATAGTTTTCTACTCTTTTTCATGCACGTTTTACATCGTTTCATTCTCCATTCCTCCTCGTTTTCCCCGTTTTGTCTCTTCTTTTGCTTTGGTGATCCCTCACGTGCTTTGCAGGAAATATGTACCGATTAGGAACCATATGGAGAGATCTTAGTGCAAAGAGGCGAAAGGGGCAAAGCTGGGGAGTCGATTGGTGCAAAAGAGAGGATTTTGTGATCAACTGAGACCCACGCAACCACGTCACCGTATCTCAAACGGCCGCGTCAAACTTTATTGGAAGACAACATCGACGTGGCCACGTCAAATACCACCAAACGGCCGCGTCAGAAGATATAAAGATTGAAGATCAGAAGCTTACGCGGCCTGCGCAGACAAAGACGACGCGGCCGTGACTTTTCGAAGAATGAAGCCGATTGACGCGACCGCGACAAAATACGATGCGGCTACGTAGTCGTTTTCGATGCAGCCGCATCTATATTGACGCGACCGCATCGCTAAAGCCCCAATTCCTTTATCGCGTAAAGGAACGACGCGGCCGCGTCGTTTCTGACGCGGTCACGTCAGATCAATTTTTCGAGGCGGCTAGGGCGAAAACTGGGGGCTATTTTGGTCTTTTGGGCGCACGTATACAAGTGCCCCTTCGTCATCCTAAGATAGTAATCCTTTTTTCAACCATTTTCTGTTATTTTCTAGGGTTTGGGCAAGTTTGTAAGGATTCTAAACTCTTTTATTTTGTTATTTTCATTGTTCTATTTGCTTATTAGTGTAATAGCTCAGCTTCATTTACTAGAAACTTTTCCTCTTTGTTTTTACTGCTGTATTTCATCATCTATTGCTCATTAAGTTTGAATCCATGGCTTTAGATGCTTACCCATTGCTAGGAATCCCTTTTATTGCAATGGATAGTGAGTAGTTTTCTTCTAGGGTAATGGGATGAACCCTATTGGATTATGGCTATGGGTTGAACTAACTAATTGATTCAATTGCTTGGTTAATTGAGATTAAGGGTATATTGGGATGATTATTTTCGTCATAGATTCGACCCCTTCCCTTCGAGACGATCAGATTGGCCGTCGATCAAAAGTCAGGACCAATCCGGGGACCCGATCCCTACGACGTCCTATACTATCGGTGTGGCTATCGAGAGTCGGGCATCGATTAGAGCTCTCCCAATGTAGATCTTATCCTCGAACGCCACTGTGGGCGGGAGGAAGATTGGGGATATTCGTGGAGCATAATGCACCCAACGTACACCGATGCATCAGAGACCACTGACATCGGTGTAAGTTAGTTTGGCCTATCATTGCATCGCGACAGCACGGGGTAGGACATGACATAGGGGAATAACCTATCATGCACCACGATAGTGGGGGATAGGCGAATGCCCTTAGGTCACACGACATCTCCCAAGTCCCAATGAACCCGTCAACTGGTTGATTACTAGTCTAACCTTAACCTTAGTCCAATGGCGGGCATGCCCTAGAGATTTTATCCTTTAATCCACACTCTTTCTACTTTTCACCAACCAATCACCAACACTATTGTGTAGCTTTCACTCGAAGACCCATAAACCGATACTCATTGACCGCCTCCTCGTGTTTGACCCGTAAGCAACTACACACGACCCGTGCGCTGCGATTTTATTAGCATCGACCCCTTGGGGTGAGATCCATAGCCTATGAGGACTCTTAGATGCGGGATGGCATTGCTTGATGAGTATAACACCAACGCTACAATTTACTCTTAAAGCTTATGTTGGATACTCGTGGGTAGTATCGTTGCCATGGATCGTATCCATTTTTCATACGGAGCTTTTCCATTACTATATTTTTTTCAACTCTTTTGAGTTCTATTTTTTATCCAAGGCAAGACTAATCATATCCAATGGAATTTCAGTTAATTTATCCTCCTACATTCACTTTCCAATATTTCATGAAAGATGTATCCGTATGTACAAAAACATTTAATACTTGTGGAAGTAAAAGTGTAGGTGTAGAAATCAAATTATTCAAATCATTGAACAAGTCATGGTTATTTAAATAGTCAAACATGCACATGTAGCCATAACAATAATACATCAATTTCTACATGGATATGGATATCATTCATTTATACTAGTTTAATGATCCAAAAGAGGAATACATAATAAGCACCACTTTTCAGCTTTTTGTATTTTTCACTTCTTCATTTTTTGTTTATGATGAAATAAAGCCTCATGCCAAGCAAAAACTAGCACACAAATAAAAACAATCAAGCACATCAAAAATCCTATGAAGGTATGCAGTGAGCTCAAACAAGAAGTCATACATTCGTGTTGTCGTTTGGCTAAGGAACTTCGATGAAATGCGATGTCCAATCAATAGTTCCTCACCCCTCCATCTTACCTACACAGAAAATGTTATGTGTGACCTTGAAATCCAACAAGGTCCATTCATGTTAGTCATCAAACTCTTAGGAACGCATATTTGCTTAAACTTTATGTTTATGTTCCTATATATGCAATGATGAGAAGTATGACCAACACAACCACTTGTGATGCACTTTGCTTGGCTCGTTGTGAACTCTCTTATTTTTTGGATTTTCATCATATTTCAAATCATATCCAAGTCCTCACCTATTATTGCCATATATTTGGTTTCCAAGAATTATATCCAAAGATTGTTTCCCCACACCAAATTTCTTTATGGTCAATTCTAGGTTCGTGACTTTAGATTTCAAACAAATATTTTCGTTCACAAGCAAGGTGCATTTACTAATGAAAGCCTTTTTATTTTCCTCTTCATTCTTTTTCACATTTTCAGCTTTCTTTTCAAACTCGATCATTTTTCCTTTAAGCTCTTTGGTTTCATTTTTTAGCATGCACATCTTTTCATTAAGCTCTCTATTTTCATGTTCTAGCTTAGTAACTTTTTCTTTATGCATGTTATTATCTTTTAAAAAAGTAGGAAATTTTTGGCATTCAGCTTTTTCATGCATGCTAGAAATTTCCTTTTTCAACAAATCGATAGTAGTTCTATATGCAACAATTTTATTTTTCAGTTTATCAACTTCTTTAGACATGCCACAATTTTCTTGCTGCAGTTCGTAGTTAGCATTTCTAAAGCAATCTACAGTAGATTCTAAATCATCAATTTCATCATTCATTTCTTTAGAAATATTTAAAAGTTCAGCTTTAGTGCAAGATTTTGCCTCATCAAGCTCTCCTATCAAGCAGAGTGAGGAGTGGGCAGTCTCCTCCGGAGTCTCATCCTCGCTATCCTCGTCCCACATTACTGCCAAAGATTTTCCTTTCTTCTCTGCAGTGTTATTCTTTTCTTGTAGGCAAATCCTCATAAAGTGTCCCTACTTCCTGCATTTAAAACAATGAATTTTATCAGTAGTATTCTGCTCAGAGGAATTTTTAGCAAGATTAAATTTATTAGAACAATTAAACCTTTGTGCCATTTTAGCTCTTCCCTGCTTGGTCTTGATGTACCTTCTGAAACTTGTGACCATCAGTGCATGCTCCTCATCAAGTTCATCATCTTCGTCTTCCTCAGCTTGAAGTGCTAGTGGTTTGGGAGTCTGGGCCTCTGGTTTCTCTCTTGATTCGATGCTCTTTATTTTAAGCTCGTGGGACATTAAGTTCCCTATCAGTTCCTCTATGCTCAGCTTTGCGAGATCCTTAGCTTCCTAGATAGCTATGACTTTAGGACGAAACGAACTTGAAAGGGCCCTCAAGATCTTCCTTACTTGCTCCAGACTTGAGTATGGCTTTCCAAGAGAGTTGGACTTGTAGACGATGTCTGTGAACCTTGCAAACATCTCCTTGACGGACTCTGTGGGGAGCATGCAGAAGCTTTCATATTCTGTGCTCAGCAAGGCGAGTCTGGACTCCTTCACCTGCGATGTCCCTCATGCGTCACCTTCAGCATGTGCTAAATGTTCTATGCAGTTAAACATCGAGATATACTATCATGCCCCGCTGCCCAAAATAGGGAGGGTCGGCGTGACAAGCCGCGGTATTAAAGTACCAAGCGCTAAAGTACACACCAAAGTCACGCAGGCCACTACAAGCGCTGAGGAAACACAGGCAGTAAAGTACAGACTGAACGATTAACAGAACAGTACCGCTCCAACACAGAAGGATAGTACAAGACACTACAACACAGGCAGTAACGTAAAATACGACGAACAGAACATCCAAGAGTCACAGAGCACCGCTACTACATGGCCAGTACTGCACAAGTCCACTGTACAACCCCAACAGCAAAAGCTCCCACAAAAGTACAACTCAACCCTACGGGGTACAAAGGGAATATGGGTACAACACTTCGTTCATCACACACACACAACCCAAGACTACACCACGCGACCCACACTAACCACAACACTACGAACCCTGCTGAGACGAGCTGCCCTCCAGGGTCTCCACTCCCGGGCCCGCCGCCAGAGAACCAGTGCCTGGACCTGTAGGGGGGAGGACACGTCACAGCGTGCCCAGTAGGAACTCCACAACTCTACTACTCTATCCATAGTGCACAACAAGGAATCACAACAAAGGAAAAGGCATCACATTCCAGAGTTACTGTTTTTTCTTTATAGGTTAGTTTTCATGCATGAATTCGAAACCTCAGTAACGGGTCAGACATCGGGGACTGGACCTCACCCGGTAAAGTGGGTGGAATGATACGACTTCCCGAGACAAGCTCTTACGAAAGAAGCCGTTCACCAACACAACCAATCTCAACCACAACCGCACCAACTCCCCGCCGTCAGAAGGGCTCGTCGGGAGTGGCCCACAACTCAGCAGTCCATCCCCCGCATGCTCACTCGTTACCTTGGTTTCCCCCAAACCCTCCTAGGGCACTCACCCACTTCGAGCGGAACGAGACAAACCCTAGGTCATCTTTTAACTAATCATTAATCATAGAGTATGAAACATGTAAAATGGGATCCAATGCATTCTTTTCATCGGGATGTTCACAACAACTTGCGAGCTCCATAAGCCATGAACATAAACATCCATTTCCAAACTTGCAACATAAAGTAGCATACCCATGGTCAGCACTTAATCACTGATGAATCCACATTAGCGATATGTTCCGAAGTAAACCAAAACAATAATCTAGTCATTATCAAACAATGCAATTTGCTGAACTTTCGCCAACAGCCACAAACATCAATGATTAACAGCCATTTCCAGTGAGAATTTAACAAAACTTACTGAATGAAAGTTGTAGATATGGCAGTTTTAAGTTCACATAAAAATTTCATGCAAAAATATGGAGTATATGATTTATGGTGAATTATCTTGTGAAGACTGCCAGTTCTGTTTTTTAGACAGCTTTCTGGGTCTGTCTTGATGGCCGATTTTAGCACCTTTTCAGTCAGAATTTCGAATGGTAAGCACTCTGGTGAAGTTTTAGATAAATTCGTTAGCTTTCTAACGAGACTAAAATCATAAAATTTTGATCTGTGTGCAGATCGTGAGCTCCGTTTTGCTAAACTGTGCACAGGTTGACAGAATTACAGACATGCTGTAAAGAATGAATTTTTACCCTAACTTACAGTTCGAATTGGAAGAAGTTGTGAACATGAAAGTTGTTCATAACTACGAATTAAACAACATACAAAATTTTTGGAGCATTCCTAATAGCCATTTAATCCCAGCACTTATCTAAAGTTTCAGCAAATCGTCAAGCATGCAACAAGAATCCTAGCTCTACAACACTCTCCCCAAATTTCAGAGAAAACTCACACATATAAGATGCTTTCCATTATCTATAATTAGAGAAGGAGAGTGAAGAGTTTCTACCTCTTTGGAGCTTCAAATGGTGCCTTAGGTTTGCAAGAACCCTCCTCCAATCTTGGATTTCCTCCTCCTCCTCTTCCTCTTCTCCTTTCTCTCTTCTTCTTCTTCCTCTCTTCTTTCTTCTCTCCCCCTTTTTTTTCCTCCTTGAATTTCGGCCAGGTACAAGAAAAATGGGGAGAGAGTGGAGGGGTAAGGGTTTAAGGAGTATGGAGGGGGGGTTAGTTGGAGAGGGGAGGATTGGAGAGAAGTATGGTGCACTTTTTTGCCATACTCCTCTTTTCTTTTCATTTTCTTTTCTTCTTTTTTTTGCTCTCTCTCTCTTCTTTAAAAAAAGCCCTCCAAATTGTTTGATTTTATTACAAGTTTGCCATTGCAAATATCCCACTTCCCTTTTTGCACAATAACCCATTGACTTGAAGAAATTTGCCTTAAGCGCACACTTTGCAATGATGCCCTCATTTGGGTATAGATGAAAAATTGAGGGGCAATTTGCAAATCTCTCCATTCCCCGGGATTGGTGTGCACATGTACGAGAAACTTGGGTCAATTTAATGGTTACTAAGTATTTACACACTAGGGTTGTTACACCCTACCCTCCTTAGAAAAATTTCCGTCCTTGGAAATTTAGCAAAATCAGGAGAGCAGTCATTTATATACAATACCCAACAACTGCAGAAAATATAAGATACAACAGTCATTGCTCAAACAAATACGGGTATTTCTCTTGCATCTCATCTACTCGCTCCCAAGTTGACTCTCCCGGAGACTCTTGCTGCCACATGACCCGCACCAAGTCAATGGTCTTCTTCTTCAACGTCTTCTGCCTCCGGTCCAAAATAGCCACTGGTTGCTGCTCATATGTGAGATCCGACCGTACTTCTATCTCGGAGAAATCTACAACATGTTTGGGATCTCCCACATATCTTCTGAGTTGAGACACATGGAAGACATTATGTACACCGTCGAGTGCCGGTGGCAATGTTAGCCGATACGCAACTTCATCGACCTTAGCGGAAATCTCGAACAGACCAATGTACCTAGGACTCAGCTTCCCACGTTTGCCAAATCGGATGGTCCCACGAACCGGTGAAATCCTTAGGAACACGTAATCCCCTGGCTGAAATTCCAAGGGTCTCCGCTTTGTATCAGCCCAGTGCTTATAACGGTCCTGCGCGATGCGCAGATTCTCTCTGACTGTCCGCACCACATCTGTTGTTGCCGCCACCAAGTCTGGTCCTAAAAACTCCATGTCTCCAACATCATCCCAACTTAAAGGAGACCTACACTGCCTTCCATATAGAGCTGCGAAGGGAGCCATGCCAATACTTGTTTGATAACTGTTATTGTATGCAAATTCAACTAAATGCAGATGGTCCTCCCACGAACCCTTGAAATCAAGCATACATGCTCGCAGCATATCCTCAAGAATCTGAATGGTCCTTTCCGACTGTCCATCAGTCTGAGGATGATACGAAGTACTGAAATTCAAACGCGTCCCCAGACTAGCCTGTAAACTTTTCCAGAAATGTGAGGTGAATCTGCTATCCCTATCGGATACTATACTTGATCGCGCCCCGGCGTACACGTCCCGAGGCGACGGTTGTAGTTTTACCGCAAGCGCACGGTATAGCGGCGAGCGGGTATCGAACACAGGGAGGACGAATGACCGTGCTTGCTCCTAATCAACCTGGCTATTCAGAGGGATAATTGCCTTGGGCGATCCTGTCACAATCGTCAGACAAAAGTGCAAAATATCAAATCAAATAGAGAACGCCTAGGGAATGGGGAATCCCCACTACTCACCGTATTTCACAATTGTGGTTCGCCGGTATCGAAATCGCTAGGATGAGAATTCGGATGAACTAGTTGCAACTAAATGTGGAACCAGGCTCACGCTCTCGCGCTGTTGCCGGTCTATAGCTATCCTGGGTTTGGGTCCAATCTCTTGCAAACCCTAGCCTAGGGAAGCTAGCATTAGGATCAACATCATCGTCCAATTGCGCACCGAGCCCAATCTCTTGCAAACTCGGTCCACAATCTAGATTAGGATAGTTCCTACCCGTCCAATCTCTTGCAAACGGGTATCGGCACGGAATTGCAACCGGAGATCCTAGCATCGGTCCAATTTCTTGCAAACCGATACTTCGAAAATCCGACTCCAACCCAATTCGGATTTCTAGGGCTTCCTATCGAATTGGGATCCAATCTCTTGCAAATCCCTATTGACGTGAATACCTAGCTATCCGTAGTAATTCGATCCCAATCTAATCCCTAATAACAATCCTGGCTCAATTCCTACCAATTCAACACAAATACGAAATTGGGCTCGTAGGGTTCATCCCCACGCCCCAAGACGTGGAGACTACTCACTAATCATAGCAATAGCACAATAATTGGCAAAGAAATAGACAATGGAATTCATCACAACAATGATATAAACAATAAAAATAGAGTTTTTGTGGAAGAGAAGTGCAAACCAATGTAGATCTTCAATCAACCCAACAAAAATCCAAGTTTTTCTCTTCACCAATCACAATTAATAAAGCTAAAAAGTAGACTCAAAAAGCTGCAAAAAATCTGAGAGGTGGCTCCCAAAACTAGGGTAAAAACAGAGCTTAAATAGCCCCAAAAATCGTCTAAAAATCCTGACCAAAACGCCCCTGCACAGCCTGTTTTCCGCAAATTTCGCTACAGGCAGCGCATCGCACTCGGCCGAGTGACAAAAGTCGCTCGGCCGAGTGAAAACCCTGTCAATTTTCCAGTAAGTCGGGGACTTCAGGGGTCTTCAGTTCGGGGGTGGCTCGGCCGAGTGAGTTGTCGTCACTCGGCCGATGGCTTCACTTCACTCGGGCGGACGGGATTTGCCACTCGGCCGAGTGGGTCTTCTGAAGCTCAGATGGCCGAAAAACAGTAACTTCGGTCTTTTTGAGGGCCTTCGTCTGGGCGCCACTCGGGCGGACGTGGTATCGTCACTCGACCGATGTGGTCTCCGTCGCTCGGCCGAGTACACATGGAAGTCGTGTCTGAACGGGTCGGCCGAGCAGTGTCTCGCTGGTCGGCCGAGTGGCTCCTCCACTCGGCCGAGTGGGACACAAAAAATGCCCAAACTGGTCGTTTTGGCCTCCTCGTCGCTCCGGCGACGTCCATTCTTCTTCCGCTCCTCTCCAACAGCAAAATACCCCTCGGGGAGGTCGTTGGTGGCCATCTAGATTACACGCATCTCGAGATCACTCCTAATCGCGCCAAATCACCTGAAATGCGACAAAAACAACAAATCGTGAAAAGCATCGCAATATCGTCGATATATCGTGAAAAACATGATTTGGGCGATCAAAATGGCATGCAAACATGCGGGAAAAGGGTGTAAAATAAGGAGTGATCACAACCTAGGCTAAGTAATATTCTATACTCGGTGAGATTGTTTCTAGCTTTACGAAATCCAGAAATCTAAGCCTAGCATTCATTTCATGAAACCCATACTTTTCTATTCTCTCTATTCTATGATGTGATACTCTTATACTCCAGATAGAAAGCGTTCAATTGAAAAGTGTGTGATCTGAGACTTGTATACCGCTTTAGATGATTCAGGCGATGTTAGTTTTAAAATCATTCCGTTTTTCATGATTATACCGTTGTTCGTGGGTTTTCTATTTTCTACTTGCACTATTCTACTATGATATCAAAATGAGATTCTTTGACATGTATTTCTCACTCGGTGCATGCTATAAGAGTAGGTGAAACCCACGTCCTGAGAAAATGATCTAGCATCCTTTCTTTCTTTCTTTCTTTCTTTATTTTCGTTTGGTTTTCATTCTTCTTCGTTTTTCATTTTTTTTTTTTCGTTTTTCGCCGTTTTCGTTTTCCGAATCCACCGGATTCGCTTTTTACTTATCTTCCTCGAGGACGAGTAAGAGGCAAGCTTGGGGGATTTTGATCACTCCTTATTTTACACCCTTTTCCCGCATGTTTGCATGCCATTTTGATCGCCCAAATCATGTTTTTCACGATATATCGACGATATTGCGATGCTTTTCACGATTTGTTGTTTTTGTCGCATTTCAGGTGATTTGGCGCGATTAGGAGTGATCTCGAGATGCGTGTAATCTAGACGGCCACCAACGACCTCCCCGAGGGGTATTTTGCTGTTGGAGAGGAGCGGAAGAAGAATGGACGTCGCCGGAGCGACGAGGAGGCCAAAACGACCAGTTTGGGCATTTTTTGTGTCCCACTCGGCCGAGTGGAGGAGCCACTCGGCCGACCAGCGAGACACTGCTCGGCCGACCCGTTCAGACACGACTTCCATGTGTACTCGGCCGAGCGACGGAGACCACATCGGCCGAGTGACGATACCACGTCCGCCCGAGTGGCGCCCAGACGAAGGCCCTCAAAAAGACCGAAGTTACTGTTTTTTCGGCCATCTGAGCTTCAGAAGACCCACTCGGCCGAGTGGCAAATCCCGTCCGCCCGAGTGAAGTGAAGCCATCGGCCGAGTGACGACAACTCACTCGGCCGAGCCACCCCCGAACTGAAGACCCCTGAAGTCCCCGACTTACTGTAAAATTGACAGGGTTTTCACTCGGCCGAGCGACTTTTGTCACTCGGCCGAGTGCGATGCGCTGCCTGTAGCGAAATTTGCGGAAAACAGGCTGTGCAGGGGCGTTTTGGTCAGGATTTTTAGACGATTTTTGGGGCTATTTAAGCTCTGTTTTTACCCTAGTTTTGGGAGCCACCTCTCAGATTTTTTGCAGCTTTTTGAGTCTACTTTTTAGCTTTATTAATTGTGATTGGTGAAGAGAAAAACTTGGATTTTTGTTGGGTTGATTGAAGATCTACATTGGTTTGCACTTCTCTTCCACAAAAACTCTATTTTTATTGTTTATATCATTGTTGTGATGAATTCCATTGTCTATTTCTTTGCCAATTATTGTGCTATTGCTATGATTAGTGAGTAGTCTCCACGTCTTGGGGCGTGGGGATGAACCCTACGAGCCCAATTTCGTATTTGTGTTGAATTGGTAGGAATTGAGCCAGGATTGTTATTAGGGATTAGATTGGGATCGAATTACTACGGATAGCTAGGTATTCACGTCAATAGGGATTTGCAAGAGATTGGATCCCAATTCGATAGGAAGCCCTAGAAATCCGAATTGGGTTGGAGTCGGATTTTCGAAGTATCGGTTTGCAAGAAATTGGACCGATGCTAGGATCTCCGGTTGCAATTCCGTGCCGATACCCGTTTGCAAGAGATTGGACGGGTAGGAACTATCCTAATCTAGATTGTGGACCGAGTTTGCAAGAGATTGGGCTCGGTGCGCAATTGGACGATGATGTTGATCCTAATGCTAGCTTCCCTAGGCTAGGGTTTGCAAGAGATTGGACCCAAACCCAGGATAGCTATAGACCGGCAACAGCGCGAGAGCGTGAGCCTGGTTCCACATTTAGTTGCAACTAGTTCATCCGAATTCTCATCCTAGCGATTTCGATACCGGCGAACCACAATTGTGAAATACGGTGAGTAGTGGGGATTCCCCATTCCCTAGGCGTTCTCTATTTGATTTGATATTTTGCACTTTTGTCTGACGATTGTGACAGGATCGCCCAAGGCAATTATCCCTCTGAATAGCCAGGTTGATTAGGAGCAAGCACGGTCATTCGTCCTCCCTGTGTTCGATACCCGCTCGCCGCTATACCGTGCGCTTGCGGTAAAACTACAACCGTCGCCTCGGGACGTGTACGCCGGGGCGCGATCAGGTTGTCGTGCAATGTCAAGTAGTCGCTCTCTCACACATCAATGGATCTCCTCCCCCAAGCTTATCTATAAGCGTGGTGGCACAAAAATATTTACATCCCCATTTTTATATAGCTCCAAAGGCAAAGAAGAGAAAGAAGAAAGAAAGTAAGCGAGATGGGATCTTTTATTGAGGATTTTTCCTCTTTTCTCTCTTTTCTCTTTTTTTTTCTTTTTTTTTTCTTTTTTTTTTTCATTTTTTTCATTTTTTTTTTCATATATACAATGATCCCAATTCAAAGAGAGATAATGATATACGAGAATGTTCTTCTCTCTTTTATTATATTTTTTTTTTGGAATAAGAGATTTGGAGCTAGGAATTAATAGCGGGGGAAATGCCATAAAATAGAATCACTAAGGGGAGATTCACCAATGATTTTTAAAGTAGAGAAATGATGTTCAAGATTTGTGGAGAAAGAAATAAATATAACTCTCGGCTCACTCTATAAGACATGCACGACAACTTCAGCAGGGTAATCTAATCTACTCAGTTTCGATCACAAAAAAAAAGCTAACTAATCCAGATATATCATAGCTAACCATCATTCAATCATCCGGAAGTGAAGTGTACAATTCATGCATATAGAAGTGATAAAGGAAAAGAAGTCAGTACTCCAGATATAGGCATTCAATGCGTGAATCTTGGTGTGTTTTCTGTGATAGCATACATATGAATATTCAGGCTCAGCTAATAATAAAATTTCATCCATTTTCATGAGGAAAAAGTGTGGGCTCCTATTTCTAAATGCAAGCGAGTCATAGCATATGATATCAGAAATGAAATCTAAGACACGACAAATATAGCATGCATATAGAATAAGCTAACTCCACGTAGACATCATCACAGAAAATTCATCTCTAGCATGAGATGAAAAAAGGAAGAAGTAAAGATAAAAGGAAAATAGAACTATGCAATGCGGCACACAGGAAAGTAAGGAAAACGTGATGCATGGCAAAACAAAAGGAAAATAACGAAAAATGAGTGCAAAAGTGAAAAGCGGTGTGAAAAACTGAAAATAAAGGTGGCAAATCGAAAAAGAACGTGAGAGCTCACTCCCCCAAGCTAAACGGCACAGTGTCCTCAATGTGCAAAGTGTGGCACACAGATAGACAATTAACGTGAGGGGCAAGTGAGGGTGCATGCATGAGGGGAAGGAAGGAAAAAAAATAATAAAAGGAAAAATAAAGAAGTGAAAATATGATGCGGGTATGATGCATGCACAAACAGGAGTGATATGAAAATACGGCACCAAAAACGCTCCCTCTCTCCCAAAAAGATATATATAGATGTTATCAAAATGAGAAACCCTAGTAGATATGATATGATGTGCACAAAAAGATATGATCAAAAATATAATCCCAAAATAAGTGAGAGGAGGGGGGTGGACAAAAAAAACATCAGGACCCAGCAGAGACGGGCAGCACAACGTCAGGAATGGATAAAGGCATCAAGAGTGCCTAAGAAGGCGGTGCCGCGACGTCTCCGTCCTGAGGCGGAGGGGGTGGTGGTGGTGGTGTAGGCTGCTGAGCTGGGGTGGGCGTGGGAGTGGAAGCAGGTCGATCGTGTGTGGGAGTGTGTGTGGGAACCTGCTGGGTGGGTGGGGGTACGCGCGGGAGACGCTCTAAGATCTGTGTCAGGCAGTAGTGGATCTGAGGGATCAGGTCAAAGCGTCCAGCCATCGTAGAGACGGTGGAGGACAGGGTCCGAAGGTCTCCTCTAAGACCACTCACCGCCACCTCAAGAGCACGTATGCTCTGCAGTACAGTGTCGGGCGGGGGTGGTGCAGAGGGACGCACCGGTCTAGGCTGTGCAGGGCGAGGCTGGCGTACGCGTGTGGAGTATGTAACGGGCTCAGCAGGGAATGGGACAAAAGGTGCCGTGCCAGGAAATGTGGGCCGGGCCTCAGTGTGAGGCCGGGGCGGGCGGTGAGAAGTGGAGGCAGCGGCAGCGGAAGAAGAGTACAAAAGCGGCTGCGAGGCGGCTAGTGAGGTCGGTGGCACAGAAGTGTGGACAGACGCCACGACGCTCTCGGAGAAGACGGCGGTAGTGGAGACAGAGGAATCTCCCGCTGGGGAAGAAGTGTGTGGTCCAAAAGGTGTAGCCCCAGCGGAGATCATGCTAACCATGGTCTCCACGACCGAAACGAACGAGGGCTCTCCGTACGCGACTACGGTCGGCGGGCGCTCGGGGAAGGCAGAAGAAAGAGGCTCGACAGACAAGGGGCCAGTGGTGAAAGTGGGAGTGGTGGTGACAGCCTCAGAAGCGGTGACAGTGGTGGAAGTGGGCTCAGCAAGGGTACTCGCGACACTGGTAGAGGTGAGGACAGAAGTGTCAGGAGCAGCAGAAACGACAGGTGTGGGCTGAGGGGCCACAGGGGCGGCAGCGGGCTCGGCAGGGCGTGCAGCAGGGTCTGCGGGAGCAGCCTGGGCAGCGTGGGCGGCGGGGCCCTGCTCGGCCTCCTCGGCCTCGAGCACGTAGGCGGCGGGGATGAGGACATCCATATCTGGGAGCCAGTCAACGTGGGCCGGTGCAATCTGGGTCCGAGCAGGGCTCGGGAGAATCATGTAATCGGCCCCATAGGGGCCGTGCAACCAGACCCAGTGACGCTCACCGTGCGGACGCAGCATCTTCATCCGGGCCATAACGTTTATCGACAAGGAAGTGGGGCCCGGAACGCGTCGCAGGTCGTCGGGGAAATCCTCGCCGGTCATAAGAGCCAGCAGGGTAATCAGGCCGCCGCAGCATATCGGTGAGCGAGCGCCCACCGATACAATGATGCGGTCTAAGTACCATGCCGCGATATCGATCACGACGGCGGGGACAAGCTCATCTCCATCCCTAGACAGAGCTCTGGGACGTGTCATCGCATAGAGCATGTAAAGCTCTGGCGTAGACATCGTGCCCGGCTCATATCTGGCCAAAAAGGTAGTCGCCGTGAGGCGCTGGGCAATGCGTAGGCAGGGATGTACGATGGCCGAGGCCTTGGCCCTACTAGGGTCAAAGGCGGCGTGGAGACCCGTGATACGTGCCCAGAAGGCACCGGCGTCGAAAGAGGGTGGAGGGATATGTGTGGGGCCATAACCGCGATCGGCTCCGGGGACTGCGGGCCAAGAGAAAAATGCTCTCATCATATCGAGAGTGACCTGGCACTCTCGATCCATGAACCGGAATGAGCATCCCTCATCGGTCCGGGCGATCGAACTCAAAACCTCAAGTGTCGGACGGGTAAAAGTATCCGCCGACACCTGGAAAAAACCTCGCCAGCCCACGTTGTCGTACAACGTGAGCATCCCCTCAAGTACCCCCAGGCGTCCTAGGTCAGCGAGGTGTGCGGACCTGCAGGGTACGATCGAGCGCTGGGAGATACGCTCGAAGACGGCGCGGTGTGCGTCGTCTCGGAACGTAATCCCGAGCGGCCCGACCAGTGGAGCCGGTGGTGGTGGCTGTGGATCGGCGGGGAGAGGCTGTGCGGGCTGTGGGTGCGCTGCAGGCTGTGCGGGGTGTGCGGAGCCTGCAGGCTGTGCGGGGTGTGCGGGGTGTGTGGGGGACGGTGGAGGAGAGTCCTCCAACTCGTGGGAGGGGCCAGCATCATCCGACCGTTTCCGCTTGGCGGAAGCTCTCTTCGACGGCGGCCGTGTCCGGGGCGGCATATCTGCCCCGAGCGCGCGCCGAAAAAGTGAAAAGTGCGGCGTGTGCACAAAGAGTGGAAAGAGTTTACCCAAACACGCCGCGAGTGCTAAGTAGTGGAAGCGTGCGAAGTCCGCGCCTCCACGAAGTCCTGAGCAGCCCGTAGAAGCTCCCCTGAGCTCCCCTAAGCTCCAAAAAGCAACCTGCGCATGGAAAAGCGATATCAGCGAGTAATAATCAAAATGTATGGAGCAATAGGGGTATAACAGATAGATATGTGACTTGATTCGGGTTAGGGGTTCGATTGACACACGGATCCTCAAAAACTACGCAAAAAGAGAAGAAAATGGTGAAAATAAGCGAACCGGAGGTGATCGGAGACGGGGGTTGCCGGCGGCGACTCGGGCGGGGTGCGGCGACGGTCGGCCGGCGGGTGGCAGGCCGAGCGGCGGCGCGCGCGGGCGAGTGGATGTTGGGCGAGGCGCGATCGGGCGAGGGGAAGCTGAGGGGGCGCGGACGAAAGGGTTTTTTTTCGTTTTCGAAAACTGCGCCTCCCCTTTGGCTTTATATTAAAAAGTTACGACTCGGCCGAGTGACGTGATCACTCGGCCGAGCGAGGCAAATAAAAATTTCTCCCCGATATCGCTTCGGCCGAGTGGCCTTGCCAGGCTCGGCCGAGTGGAGTAAATCCATTCGGCCGAGTGACTCAAGCTACTCGGCATGACTCGCCCAAGGAGGGTGTCTGTTTCACTCGGCCGAGTGAATATATGTACTCGGCCGAGTAGCAGTTATAATGAAATGAGGAAAATAGACAGAGAGTTGGGTACAGCAGACTTCCCTTGTTCGTGAGCGGCTCGGCCGGACGAACTTCTGTACTTGACCGAGTGACTAGTATACTCGGCCGAGTGAGCCTTGTATTCTGCTGTTTGTCTTCGTTTAGACTCTAAACTCCTTCTTTCTTCCTCCAGTCGATTTCATGCTCCTCCTAAGCGTCGAACGCCTTCTTAGGGCGCTCCTCATCGTCTCGTTCAACCTCCTCATGATGATCTACCTATCTCCTCTCCTGTCAAGAAAAATAGGACCCGTTATCACAAAATTTTTGATCGGATGACTCAAAACACTAAAAATTTCTAAAACGAAAATAAAGAAAAAGCAAAAATAAAGCAAAAACCGTCGGGTTGCCTCCCGACAAGCGCTCGTTTAGGTCGTGAGCTCGACCCCCTATAATTTTCAATCAATGCGGGATGTTTGGTGCATATGAGATGCACCCGTCAAACTTTCCGGGGAGCGCGCTTGGATTCGGACGTGGCGGCGAAGCGTTCTCCCGCGGTGGTCTCCTATCTCGAATAGTGTTGGGGGGAGGCTCCCCCAAGCTAGCATTTGCCCCGGTCAACGGCTTAGCCGGCGATGCCGATTTCCATACCGGCGGAGCTTTCTTTGGAGACTTTGATTTCGAGAGCTTGCAGAGCTCTCGAATCCTTGCGACATCAGCGTCGCCTTCATCTTCATCAGCGGAGAAGTCGGGGGAATCATCATTATTGTCCTCATGGCCTAAATCCGGGCCTTCATCCAATTCTTCATCAAAAAGGGCACCAATTGAGTGAGGAATCGCCTCCTCTATCACCTCATCAAGGAGGTCCATATAATCGAGCTCCTCATGGTAAGGCATGTGCTTCATTGCCTTGGGAATGTGGAGCTCCACCTCGATGTTTCCGACGTTTAAGGTTAAGGTACCTTCGCGCACGTCGACGATGACTCCGGCGGTGGCGAGGAATGGGCGCCCAAGTATCAATGAGGTGTCTCCCTCCTCCTTAATGTCCATGATGACGAAGTCACATGGCAAGCATATTCCACCCGGGACTTGAAGTGGGATGTCTTCGGCAATCCCCACCGGCCTTGTTATCCGTCCATCGGCTAATTGAATGCGCATGTCGGTGGGTTTCAACTTTGTCCCGGTGTTAAGCTTTAAGAACATGGAGAGGGGCATGAGACTCACACTAGCCCCAAGATCGACCAACGCCTTTTGAAGAGGCACACCGCCCAACGTGCAAGGAATCCGAAAACTCCCCGGATCTTTAAATTTTGACGGCTCCTTTTCTCTCTTGGTGAACCAAGAGCCCTCCTCGGCTAGCATGATCTTTTCCTTCCTCTTTCTCCCCGAAATCAAGTCCTTCAAGAATTTGGCATATGTGGGGATCTCGATGATGGCGTCAAGGAAGGGAATATTTAGGCTAACTCCTCTTAGATACTCGAGGAATTTCGCTAGCCTTTTCTCCATTTTCGCTTTCGCTAGTCTTTGGGGGAATGGGACCTGTGGCATGAAGCGCCTCTCCTCAATTAATAGCTTCTCCCTAGATTTCTCCTTGTCTTGTGGCTCCTTCTCCTCTTCAATCTCGATTATCGGCTCAACCGGCCCCAAACTTTCCTCCACGGCCTCCTCAATAGGAATCATGGCGGGGGTGGTGTCCTTCCCGCCTCTAGTAGTGACGGCAACTACGGCGTTGATGTGGCCCGTGTTGCCCCGTGGGTTTTGCTCCGGTTGCGCCGGCAATCTTTGAGTGTTCCGGTTGAGCAACGCTAATTGCTCCGATATTTGAGCCACTACGGTATTGAGAGATTCTTGCCCCGCCTTCAAAGTAGCATTCACCTTATTCTGCTCGACCATGAACGCTTCCACTCTAGTTTCGAAATCGGATCGTTGTGGAGCTTGTGGAGGGTTTTGGTTTTGATTCCTCCACCCTTGATTGTATCCGGGAGGCCTATAAGGTGGGACTTGTTGCTTTGGTTGGAAGTTTTGTTGTGTAGGTCCCCTCGGCGGATAGTATTGTTGTTGGGGTGGTGGCGGTCGAGCTTGATTAGGCGGTTGTTGTGGCGGGTTCAAAGCTCCTTCATTGTTGGCGTAGGAGAATCCCGGGTGATTTCTTGCGGCCGGATTGGACCAATAACCTTGGTTCCCCGCAACATATTGCACTTGCTCCAAGGATCCTTCTCCTTGCTCTCCTCCCGAATACATGGCTTGAGGTTGGTCTTGCCAATCACTCATTTGGCTTGCCGGCGCGGAGGTGGAAGGGCTTCCTTGGGGCTCCGTGATGAATTTCTCCAATCTCTCCACCACCTTGTGGAGAGAATCAAATTTGCTCGTAAGCTCCGCTACGGCCTTTGCCTCGTAGATGCTAGTCGGCTTTAAGGAGGACGTAGAGTGTCCTCGATCATCGCCCCATTGTTGGTTATTAGAGGCCATCTCCTCAATTAGGGCCGTAGCTTCCTCGGGAGTTTTTGACAAGATTGCACCATTCGCCGCGGCATCAATAATTTGTTTGGTCCCCAGTTGGAGACCGTTGTAGAAGCTATGCACTAACTCCCAATCTTCTATACTGTGGTGCGGGCACTGGTGCTGCAAATCCTTAAATCGCTCCCAAGCTTCATAGAGTGTCTCGTGTGGTCCTTGCTTGAAGGACATGAGAGCGCTCCGGATCTTCACCGTCTTGGATGGTGGATAGAATTTATCAATGAATGCATCCGCCAACCCGTCCCAAGAGGTGAAAACTCCGTCAGCTTGCGTCCTCAGCCAATAGAGTGCTTTGTCCTTTAGCGTGAAGGGGAAGAGGCGCAGTCTGATGGCATCAATCGGGACCCCCGGCATTTGGAAAGTGGCGCACTTCGACAAGAATGATTGGATGTGGTAGTGGGGGTTCTCGTGAGCGTTCCCATGAAATGGGTCTTGTTGCATCAAAACCACCAATCCCGTCTTTAGCTCGAAGTTCTTGTCGGCCGCCAACTCCGGCACGGCGATGGATGACGTAGTAGAAGAGGTTTTAGGCCGAAGCCTATCGCGAATAGAAATTATTCTCGCCATTCTCTCCGCCAATTCTTCGGGAGTTTCCCGGTTGGTCATAAACCCCCCTTCCGGATATTGTCTCCTTTCCGCTCCGAGTCTCCGCGCGGTACGTTCGATCTCGGGATCGAATAATAGGGCTTCGGGGTCCGCCGTAGATCTCGTGTACATGCACAGTGAAAACAGAGTTTCAAAGAGATGATTAGTACCGTGGAAGGGTTAGGTAAAAATAGCGAAGGAAATAATAATGGTAAAAGAAATAAAATAAAAAGAAAATAAAAGAAAGAAATAGCTAGGTGAAAAAAGAATCAAACGCAATCGCCTCCCCGGCAACGGCGCCAAAAACTTGATCGCGCCCCGGCGTACACGTCCCGAGGCGACGGTTGTAGTTTTACCGCAAGCGCACGGTATAGCGGCGAGCGGGTATCGAACACAGGGAGGACGAATGACCGTGCTTGCTCCTAATCAACCTGGCTATTCAGAGGGATAATTGCCTTGGGCGATCCTGTCACAATCGTCAGACAAAAGTGCAAAATATCAAATCAAATAGAGAACGCCTAGGGAATGGGGAATCCCCACTACTCACCGTATTTCACAATTGTGGTTCGCCGGTATCGAAATCGCTAGGATGAGAATTCGGATGAACTAGTTGCAACTAAATGTGGAACCAGGCTCACGCTCTCGCGCTGTTGCCGGTCTATAGCTATCCTGGGTTTGGGTCCAATCTCTTGCAAACCCTAGCCTAGGGAAGCTAGCATTAGGATCAACATCATCGTCCAATTGCGCACCGAGCCCAATCTCTTGCAAACTCGGTCCACAATCTAGATTAGGATAGTTCCTACCCGTCCAATCTCTTGCAAACGGGTATCGGCACGGAATTGCAACCGGAGATCCTAGCATCGGTCCAATTTCTTGCAAACCGATACTTCGAAAATCCGACTCCAACCCAATTCGGATTTCTAGGGCTTCCTATCGAATTGGGATCCAATCTCTTGCAAATCCCTATTGACGTGAATACCTAGCTATCCGTAGTAATTCGATCCCAATCTAATCCCTAATAACAATCCTGGCTCAATTCCTACCAATTCAACACAAATACGAAATTGGGCTCGTAGGGTTCATCCCCACGCCCCAAGACGTGGAGACTACTCACTAATCATAGCAATAGCACAATAATTGGCAAAGAAATAGACAATGGAATTCATCACAACAATGATATAAACAATAAAAATAGAGTTTTTGTGGAAGAGAAGTGCAAACCAATGTAGATCTTCAATCAACCCAACAAAAATCCAAGTTTTTCTCTTCACCAATCACAATTAATAAAGCTAAAAAGTAGACTCAAAAAGCTGCAAAAAATCTGAGAGGTGGCTCCCAAAACTAGGGTAAAAACAGAGCTTAAATAGCCCCAAAATCGTCTAAAAATCCTGACCAAAACGCCCCTGCACAGCCTGTTTTCCGCAAATTTCGCTACAGGCAGCGCATCGCACTCGGCCGAGTGACAAAAGTCGCTCGGCCGAGTGAAAACCCTGTCAATTTTCCAGTAAGTCGGGGACTTCAGGGGTCTTCAGTTCGGGGGTGGCTCGGCCGAGTGAGTTGTCGTCACTCGGCCGATGGCTTCACTTCACTCGGGCGGACGGGATTTGCCACTCGGCCGAGTGGGTCTTCTGAAGCTCAGATGGCCGAAAAACAGTAACTTCGGTCTTTTTGAGGGCCTTCGTCTGGGCGCCACTCGGGCGGACGTGGTATCGTCACTCGGCCGATGTGGTCTCCGTCGCTCGGCCGAGTACACATGGAAGTCGTGTCTGAACGGGTCGGCCGAGCAGTGTCTCGCTGGTCGGCCGAGTGGCTCCTCCACTCGGCCGAGTGGGACACAAAAAATGCCCAAACTGGTCGTTTTGGCCTCCTCGTCGCTCCGGCGACGTCCATTCTTCTTCCGCTCCTCTCCAACAGCAAAATACCCCTCGGGGAGGTCGTTGGTGGCCGTCTAGATTACACGCATCTCGAGATCACTCCTAATCGCGCCAAATCACCTGAAATGCGACAAAAACAACAAATCGTGAAAAGCATCGCAATATCGTCGATATATCGTGAAAAACATGATTTGGGCGATCAAAATGGCATGCAAACATGCGGGAAAAGGGTGTAAAATAAGGAGTGATCAATACTCACTGGGACTCCATGCAGTTTCACGATCTCCTCCATGTACCTCTTAGCCAGATTCTCTGTTGACTGTCCAACTCGGAACGGAATAAAATGTGCCGTCTTGGTCAATCGATCTACGATGACCCAAATCGCATCATTGCCCCTAGGCGTCCGAGGTAAACCAGTCACAAAGTCCATGGTCACATGCTCCCACTTCCATTCTGGAATGGGGAGAGGCTGCAACAATCCTGCAGTTCTCTGGTGCTCAGCCTTCACCTGCTGGCAAACCAAGCAGGACGCCACACTCTTGGCTACACTCTTCTTCATTCCTGACCATCAATAATACTGCTTCAAATCTCGGTACATTTTGGTCCCTCCAGGATGGATAGAATATGGGGAACTATGTGCCTCCTTCAATAGTTCTTCCCGAATCTCGCCACTTGGCACACAAACCCGGTTCCCAAATCTCAACGACCCATCTTCGTGAATATGAAAATCGGTACGAAGTTCAGCTTCCACTTGCTCTCGGATCCTCTTCAACTTGGCATCCCCTGATTGAGCTGCCTTAATCCTGTTCACCAAATCAGACTGGATCTGCAGCCCCATCATAACAGTCTTCTCTCCCGGGAGTACAACTTCTATTCTCATCTGTCGGTTGCCCACCGAAGTTGTGGTTGAGAGGTTAGCTTCATTACGACAGGTAATCTACTAAGAGCATCTGGCACCACATTCACCTTCCCAGGATGGTATAGCAGATCAACGTCATACTCAGCCATTAATTCCAACCATCGTCGTTGTCTCATATTAAGCTCCTTCTGAGTGAACACATACTTTAGACTCTTATGGTCAGTGTATATCTTCATGTGTTCACATAGCAAGAAATGTCTCCATAATTTCAAAGCCAGGATCACTGCTGCCAATTCCAGGTCATGAGTGGGATAGTTCAGTTCATGCTCCTTCAACAATCTGGAAGCATATGCCACCACTCGCCCGTGCTGATGAAGGACACAGCCTAGTCCTCTGCCAGACGCGTTACAGAAAACTTAAAATCCACCCGAACGGTCAGGGATAGCTAAGATAGGAGCAGTGGTCAACCGATGCTTCAGCTCTTCGAATGCTCGCTGGCATTCTTCCGACCAGACATACGCAACATCCTTCTTCGTCAAATGAGTCAAGGGCGAGGTGATCTTCGAGAAATCCTTAATGAACTTCTGATAGTACCCAGCCAACCCCAAAAAGCTTCGAATCTCTGTGACTGTCCGAGGTATAGGCCAACCTTCTACTGCGGCAACCTTCTCAGGATCAACAGACACTCCATCTCCAGAGACTATGTGACCAAGAAACGCAACCTTGGTCAACCAAAATTGGCACTTGCTGAACTTAGCATACAATCGATGCTGCATGAGGGTATTCAAAACCATCCGCAGATGCTCAGTATGTTCATCCTCATTCTTTGAGTAAACCAGGATGTCATCGATAAATACCACCACAAACTTATCTAAATACTCAAAGAAGATCTGATTCATCAGCCTCATGAAAGTAGCTGGGGCATTCGTCACTCCAAAAGGCATCACCAGAAACTCATATTGACCGTATCGAGTACGGAATGCGGTCTTTGGGACATCAGATTCTCGCACCTTCACTTGGTGATACCCACTTCGCAAATCTAGCTTCGAATACACCCAGGATCCACCAAGCTGATCAAAAATATCATCGATCCGGGGAAGAGGGTACTTATCCCTCACCGTCACCTTATTCAATTCCCGATAATCAATGCACATCCTCCGAGATCCATCCTTCTTGTTCACAAGCAACACTGGCGCTCCCTACGGTGACACACTTTGGCGAATCAATCCCCTATCTGATAAATCGGTCAACTGATTGCGGAGCTCAGCTAACTCCGATGGGGCCATACGGTATGGAGCCTTCGCTATCGGTTGAGCGCCTGGAATCAGATCAATAGTAAACTCCATGGACCTATCTGGGGGTAATCCAAAGATTTCATCTGGAAAGATGTCAGGAAATTCTTCAACAACCCTTGGTAACACGGGCTCTGCTTCCATGTCCAAATACTCCACGACCGTAGCTCGGAACTTCAAGGGCTCAAGCTCGCTACTACCATCCCAAAACTCAAACTCTAGATGGTCAGGGATCCGAAAAACTACCCTCCTTAGTCTACAGTCTATGTTAGCATAGAACATCCCTAACCAATCCATTCCAAACACTGCCTCATAGTCGGGTAACTCAATCACCAAAAAGTCTGCATACAACTCTCGTCCCCCGATCTCAACTGGACAGTTCCGTATCCCAGAGACACTACAAATAACCCCATTTCCGGTGTGAACATTCCAACTAGCAGTAAAGGTGTCAACTACTATGGAGTGTTGTGTCACAAACTTCTTCGACAGAAAACAATGTGACGCTCCAGTGTCAAATAAGGACATAGCAGGGTAGGAGGCTACTCTAACAATACCTAAGTATCACAACAATAAAACTCAGCCAACTAGCTAAATAGAATAACTGAGGCTCAAATCTAATAGACTGCATAGGGGCAAGATTCATACCGGTGATCACTCGACTAGCACCCTCCGAAGTCTCTACTGGGGTCATGGTGTACTGCTGCCACCTCGGTGGAGGAACTGCCCCCTGGTTCCCTCGTCGCTGCTAGGGAGGTGGAGGGGGTCCTCTCGGTGCGGACGGTCTCGATCCTGACGGTGCCGGAAGGGCAAGCCGCTGTGGCGGTGGTGGAAGAGGTCTCTACTGTGTAGGCCGGACAGCTGCTGACGCCGGCGGCACCGGGGCATGACCCGACTGTGGGCAAAATCTGCTGATGTGTCCCGGATCTCCACATGTATAACACCTAGCATTCGTAACTCGGCAGTCTCTCTGCACATGCCCTGGCTTCCCGCATCTGTAGCATGAAGGTCCCTTCTGTGCCGGAGGTGGAGCCCCGGTCGCTTGAATGTCAGCCGTTGAACTGGGCCAGGTGCAGTCCTCTACTAAGCAGCTGGTCGCCCGTCACTAGCTGGTGGCCTCCCCACACTCCGTAGGTGGGTCTCATGCTGTCTGGCAGCCCGCAGTACGGCCTCCTGAGTCAATAACTCCTGAGTAGACATGGCCGCCCGAAACTCTATGTCTAGTCCCTTGCGGAATCGCCTGGCTCTGATGGCATCTGTCGCTACAAGCTCTGGTGCGTACTTGCTCAGCAGTGAGAACTCTGCATCATACTCATCCACCGTCCTCCCATCCTAAGTCAAATGCTTAAATTTCTGCCTCAACTCGTCCTTCGTCGCCTCCGGAAGGAACTTGGCCTCAAACAACTCCCGAAAGGTCTCCCAAGCAATGTTCCTCTTCAGTCGCCTCTCCTGAGCCTCCCACCAGTCTCTAGCTTGATGGGTCAACTGTCGTCTCACCAACTCTACCCAACCGTCTCGGGGATACCGACACATCGTCAGATCATCCTCAGTGTGCTGCAGCCACTCATCTACCTTGAGGCTACTCTCCCTGCCCGAGAAGTATCGCGGACGCAGCGTCCTGAACTCCTTGTAGCTCGACGGCTTCGGCGCCACTGCCCTCTCCTCTATCTGACCCATGTGCTCTAAAATGCCCATCAGGACCTTAGCCATCAGGGCTGACTCTGAGGTCCTGTCACCCGAAGAATGCACATCGCCAACTGGACCCATCCCGCCATCAGAAGCTCCGGTCCCGCCTGAAGTTCCGTTCCCACCCTCCATCTACAGGTGAGAAACAGAACAATGAATTAGTACAGTGTACTAAAATATTGGAGCCATACCTGTATTTCCTTTACACATATCGCAGTGTGCGCTGACCTGCGTGGGCCACCACAAAACCTGTCACGCCCCGCTGCCCAAAATAGGGAGGGTCGGCGTGACAAGCCGTGGTATTAAAGTACCAAGCGCTAAAGTACACACCAAAGTCACGCAGGCCACTGCAAGCGCTGAGGAAACACAGGCAGTAAAGTACAGACTGAACGATTAACAGAACAGTACCGCTCCAACACAGAAGGATAGTACAAGACACTACAACACAGGCAGTAAGGTAAAATACGACGAACAGAACATCCAAGAGTCACAGAGCACCGCTACTACATGGCCAGTACTGCACAAGTCCACTATACAACCCCAACAGCAAAAGCTCCCACAAAAGCACAACTCAACCCTACGGGGTACAAAGGGAACATGGGTACAACACTTCGTTCATCACACACACACAACCCAAGACTACACCACGCGACCCACACTAACCACAACACTACGAACCCTGCTGAGACGAGCTGCCCTCCGGGGTCTCCACTCCCGGCCCCGCCGCCAGAGAACCAGTGCTTGGACCTGTAGGTGGGAGGACACGTCACAGCGTGCCCAGTAGGAACTCCACAACTCTACTACTCTAACCATAGTGCACAACAAGGAATCACAACAAAGGAAAAGGCATCACATTCCAGAATTACTGTTTTTTCTTTATGGGTTAGTTTTCATGCATGAATTCGAAACCTCAGTAACGGGTCAGACATCGGGGACTGGACCTCACCCGGTAAAGTGGGTGGAATGCTACGACTTCCCGAGACAAGCTCTTACGAAAGAAGCCGTTCACCAACACAACCAATCTCAACCACAACCGCACCAACTCCCCGCCGTCAGAAGGGCTCGTCAGGAGTGGCCCACAACTCAGCAGTCCATCCCCCGCATGCTCACTCGTTACCTTGGTTTCCCCCAAACCCTCCTAGGGCACTCACCCACTTCGAGCGGAACGAGACAAACCCTAGGTCATCTTTTAACTAATCATTAATCCTAGAGTATGAAACATGTAAAATGGGATCCAATGCATTCTTTTCATCGGGATGTTCACAACAACTTGCGAGCTCCATAAGCCATGAACATAAACATCCATTTCCAAACTTGCAACATAAAGTAGCATACCCATAGTCAGCACTTAATCACTGATGAATCCACATTAGCGATATGTTCCGAAGTAAACCAAAACAATAATCTAGTCATTAGCAAACAATGCAATTTGCTGAACTTTCGCCAACAGCCACAAACATCAATGATTAACAGTCATTTCCAGTGAGAATTTAACAAAACTTACTGAATGAAAGTTGTAGATATGGCAGTTTTGAGTTCACATATAAAATTTCATGTAAAACTATGCAGTATATGATTTATGGTGAATTATCTTGTGAAGACTGCCAGTTCTATTTTTCAGACAGCTTTCTGGGTCTGTCTTGATGGCCGATTTTAGCACCTTTGCGGTCAGAATTGCAAATGGTAAGCACTCTGGTGAAGTTTTAGATAAATTCGTTAGCTTTCCAACGAAACTAAAATCATAAAATTCCGATCTGTGTGCAGATCGTGAGCTCCGTTTTGCTAAACTGTGCACAGGTTGACAGAATTACAGGCATGCTGTAAAGAATGAATTTTTACCCTAACTTACAGTTCGAATTGGAAGAAGTTGTGAACATGAAAGTTGTTCATAACTACGAATTAAACAACATATAAAAGTTTTGGAGCATTCCTAATAGCCATTTAATCCCAGCACTTATCTAAAGTTTCAGCAAATCGTCAAGTATGCAACAAGAATCCTAGCTCTACAACACTCTCCCCAAATTTCAGAGAAAACTCACACATATAAGATGCTTTCCATTATCTATAATTAGAGAAGGAGAGTGAAGAGTTTCTACCTCTTTGGAGCTTCAAATGGTGCCTTAGGTTTGCAAGAACCCTCCTCCAATCTTGGATTTCCTCCTCCTCTTCCTCTTCTCCTTTCTCTCTTCTTCTTCTTCCCCTCTTCTTTCTTCTCTCCCCCTTTTTTTTCCTCCTTGAATTTCGGCCAGGTACAAGAAAAATGGGGAGAGAGGGGAGGGGTAAGGGTTTAAGGAGTATGGAGGGGGGGTTAGTTGGAGAGGGGAGGAGTGGAGAGAAGTATGGTGCACTTTTTTGCCATACTCCTCTTTTCTTTTCATTTTCTTTTCTTCTTTTTTTGCTCTCTCTCTCTTCTTTAAAAAAAGCCCTCCAAATTGTTTGATTTTATTACAAGTTTGCCATTGCAAATATCCCACTTCCCTTTTTGCACAATAACCCCTTGACTTGAAGAAATTTGCCTTAAGCCCACACTTTGCAATGATGCCCTCATTTGGGTATAGATGAAAAATTGAGGGGCAATTTGCAAATCTCTCCATTCCCCGGGATTGGTGTGCACATGTACGAGAAACTTGGGTCAATTTAATGGTTACTAAGTATTTACACACTAGGGTTGTTACATATACGATTAAATTCAGCTTTATCCAAAGAGCATATAAGTGCATTCATAGCTCTACCATTTAGCGAATAACGTTTTCTATCAACATCATCCCATTTTTCTTCAGGTTTCAAAATTTCAGTGTCTTCAATTTTAATCATGGGGGGTTTATATCCTTTTACAACTATGTTCTGCACATCATAATCAACAGACACTAAATAGATTTTCATTCTTGCAAAATCAACACCATTAAACTTGGGGGGTCTGGCAATGGACTGACCTTCAGCAAAGGCTAAATCAGAAATATTCATGGTTATCTAAGCCCAGAAGCGGGTGAATAGGCTAATAAAAATCTTCGAGATAACACAGGCAATAATCCGCACAATCAATCAGACATAGAGTAAATAAAGCTAATCATAGAGTGCACGAGAGATTTACACTGGTTCGGTCGCACCAACGACCTACTCCAGCCCCAAAGCAAATACTAGATTCAATAGTGTCAAGGGTACAACTTATAAAGAGCTACGAGCACCCACTCTATGCTCACCAAGTTCTGTACCGCACTCACCAAAGTGCCAAACACTAATAATCTAGTAAACAATCTTTCTTGACTAGCACCCACTCTATGCTCACCAAGTTCTGTACCGCACTCACCAAAGTGCCAAACACTAATAATCTAGTAAACACACACTCTTGACTAGCACCAACCAGTCAAGACCCCAAAAACCCCAAAGTGATAGTTTAAGTAACCTACAAAGATGAACATACCAATTACACAAATATAAAAGAATACTGAGTTTAGAAACGCTCAATTCATTTTGGTGTCGTAGTCTATATCGTTCAGTGCTTGATCAGATTTGATCTGACAATATGCAGTCTTCAATCTCACTCAGCCTCCTTGCTTTGATATCTCGGCCACCAACTCAATGATGAAGTGTATCCCCTTGGTCAGCAAACAATAGTTGAAGGAGGATGTTGCTCTTGGCCAGCAAGCCCAAAGTGCTGATGTTCCCTCGGTCAACAATCAGGATAGCTTGTAGGGTGGCTCGGTCAGCAAGGGTGTAGTTAGGGGCTGATGGACTCGGTCGGCACATCTTGCAGTGTGGGAGATGGGTCTGTCGGTAAGCCCCTAGGCACGATGGAACTATAGATCACCAAGCTAGGATGTGCAGGCTCCTTTGTGGGTCGGTAATGCATCTTGATATGGATGAGGCTACAGTCCACAGAGCACTCGGATGTAGCAAGAGGAGGTCTGTCGGTACTCTACAAATGCGTGAGCAAGCAATCGGTTGGTACCCCCTTTGGTCAGCTTGAGCACTCGGTCGGCAGATGTAATTTGCAGCTGCTTCTTGTGTCGGGACGGCAACAAAAAGAAGTAGACGCAGTGACTTAATGGAGAAGAGTCAAAGATTTTGGCTTGCTTTATTTGTTGAAGGAATATGCTTGCAACCTTGGAACTTGTGAATGTAGAGATCCATGTTGCGGCTTGCTTGTATGAGGAAGAGATGCTTGTTTTTTGGTAGCTGCACTTGTAATGGCGAGAGAAATTCAAACTCCCCTTGGAACTTGTGGCTTGATGTTTTTGTCGAAGAGAGAGGCAGAAAGTTGCGGCTTAAAGATTTGAAGATGGCTCCTTGTAACTTGTATCTTAGAGATCTTAGTAGAAGAGACCTTGAGGCATGGAGCTTTCTGCTTGCGGCTTGAAGGAGGAAAGTTATTGGCTTTTTTGAGAGATAGGTTACGGTTATGGGATAGCACTAGGGTTTCCTCTTTTTTTCTTTTATTGCCACATGGGGTTTTGATCTTGTTGATGGAGGGGTTTTATGGATGTTGTGGAGAATCAATTAGGCTCATGTAGAATCCCATAATTATAGAAATTGGAATATGATTAGAAGTTTGAATGGGGATTGTAATGTGATTTGATTTAATCACTTTTAATTTGAACTGGATTTGCAACCATCACAAATTGATTTGAATGAGATTTGCCATATCCCTCCATCTCTTGACCAAGTCCACCATTCATTTGAATTGCAATTTTCTCCATCACTTTGACCAAGTCTCCTTTTGAGTGTTTACAAGCTTGCCACTCCTAAAAACACTTCGTACACACATCACGTTTGTTATCATCAAACACAAAGTCATCGATGTTGTATCCAACAACGTCTTATTAACGGGTCACGTCAGTCGAGGAAAAAGTACACGAGTCTATGCACCAAAACACCTATTCTTCTGATTTGGATTATGCATCGGTTGAAAATTCCAGATACCCAGTACCTGGATTTCCAACACTTATCCCGATTTGATAGATCTCCTTGCTTTAATAAGGTAGATTTGGAGGGAGATCGAAACAATCATATTTGGCATTTTTGACCCAAATTTCCTCCTTTGCTAATGGCTTCCTCCTCTGTTTGTACCATTGGTAAGGCCTCGGCCTCCGTCTCTCAAAAGGATGAGGGGAAGACCGTCGTGTCTAAACTGATCACCAACCAAATCTCTCAAGTTGAGGCAGATCAAATTTCTGATCTCTAAGAGAAATATGTTCGGTGCGACTATAAGATCAGATTGCCTCAAAGGGATGAGAGGGCTCATCTCCCTGGAGATCGAGAGGTTAGAGTTTATGTCAAGGCTTTCCATCGGGGACTTCGATTTCCTATGCATCCCTTCATGTTCTTCTTGCTGGATTTTAGATCGATCTTGCTGGAAGATCGATCGCATCAAGCCCCGTTTGATTGTTTTGAGGAGGAGCTTCTTCAGCCGAGCTTTCCAATTAGGAAAGATGAGTCGGTTCTTTAGGATCATGGAATCGCCTCAAGAATTGCTAAGAATTTGACCCTTCCTATGGACATGGCCGCTCTAGAGAGGGTCAATCACGAGAGGATGTCCTCATTTGCCGTTCATGCGAACGTTCATGTAATAATTATACTTGTCTTCATTATGAATGAAGCAAGTATAAAGATTGACATTTTTTTCTTGTTTGCAGGCTCTCGTGGCTAATGTTGTGTTACACCGCCGCTCGTTGGTGGTGGCTAATCATGAAGCCACATTGGCGAAGGCCAGGATGGCCGTTGAAAAGTCAAGGTGAAGCTTGCCAGATGGAAGCTTCTTAATAAAATGATCCAGTCTCAGGTGCTTCGACTCGAACATGAGTCAGGCAAGTCTCATAAGATGGAGGCTGGTCAAATTGCTTCGAGGGAGCAAGTAGAAAGGATGCTGCTAGAGGAAAGGGCCAAGTGGGAGGCCAGAGAGAGTGAACTTCAAGCTCTACTCCTTGATGGCTCTTGGGAAGTCAATGTGAGAGAGATCGTGGAAAATGCAATCCAGGAATATATGGACAATTTGCCTGACTTCAACGAGCTGTATACACAAGGATATGAGCGGTGTCGACTCGAAATAAAGGGTCGATTCTCCGATTTTGTAGTTGAGATCGACGAAATCACTGTCATTTTCCCAATAGATGATGGCGATGGTCAAAGCAAGACCATGGATGTCGATATCCCCGTCTACGAGGCTATCGCTGAGACAGGAGAGGCTACAAATGTTGGTGCTCCAAGAGATCAGGAGCATACTGCTTCGATCGAAGGAGACCAATGGCACGCTGATCCGGCTGAGGGATCTTAGGAGTTCCTTACCCCTCCAAGTATTTGAATGTATTGTGGGTGTAAATTTTGTAGGAACACGACAATTATGTAATACAAAACAAAAGATATTACCAAAAGTTTGATATATACTTCTTTGTTTGCCATAAATTAACACCTGTTTTAAGGAGGTATGAGCGTCTGTGTCGCTATTTGGCCCCTTTCAACGAGTTAAGCAACTGCCCAAGGTGGTAGGGGTTAAATTGTTGAATCATACCCTTATTAACCATCATAGTAAGGAGCATTTCTTGAAGTTGTGTAAGGGGTGACCTTTCAGCTTATGGCCGACGACCAAGTTGCGTCGTTTAGTAGCGAGGGGGATGGCCCCCCCGTCTTACGGCTGATGATAAAGTATGGTAGTTCAGTTGCGAATGGATGGCCCCTTCAGCTTACGGCTGACGATCGAGTAGGGTCATTCAGTTGCAAGGGAGTGGTTCCTTGGCTTATGGCTGACGACCAAGTAGAGTCATTTAGTAGCCAGGGGCGTGGCCCCTTCGTCTTACAGCCAATGAAGATGTATGGTCATTCAGTTGCGAGGGGGTGGTCCCTTTGGCTTACGATTGATGACCGAGTAGAGTCGTTCGGTAGCAAGGGGCATGGCCCCTTTGTCTTGTCGACGACGACGAAGTAGGGTCATTCAGTTGCGAGTGTGTAGCCCCTTCGGCTTACGGCTGACGACCAAGGAGAGTCGTTCAGTAGCGAGGGGCATTGCCCCTTCGTATTACAGACGACGACAAAGTAGGGGCATTCAGTTGCAAAGGGGTGGCCCCTTCGATATACGGCTGACGACCGAGGATTGTCGTTTAGTAGCAAGGGGCATGGCCCTTTCGTCTTACAGCTGATGACGAAGTAGTGTCGTTCGGTTGCAAGTGGCATGGACCATTTGTCTTATGGCCGATGACAAAGCTGGATCATTCAGTTGCAAGAGGGTAGCCCCTCGGCTTAGGACTGACGACCAAATAGGGTCGTTCAGTTGCGAGGGGGCGGCCTCTCGACTTATGGCTAATGACCAAGTAGGGTCGTTCGGTTGCGAGGGGCATGGCCCCTTCGTCTTACGGCCAACGATGAAGTTGGCTCATTCAGTTGCGAGGAGGTGGCCCCTTGGCTTATGGCTGACGACCAAGTAGAGTCGTTCGATTGCGATGGGCATGGCTCCTTCGTCTTACGACCGATGACTAAGTAGGGTCCTTCGGTAGCGAGGGGAATGGCCCCTTTGTTGTAGCTCACCATATGTATTCCATGCCCCTTATCCATACCTAGCTATTAACTATGGTACACAACTTTTGTTGTTTACACATCGCATGTGGATTCTCATAGTTACAACCGACGACTAAATAAGGTCGTTCAGTTGCGAGGGTGTGGCCCCTCGGCTTACGGCTGACGACTAAGCTGGGTCGTTTGATAGCGAGGGGCATGGCCCATTCGTCTTACGGCCAATGACTAAGTAGGGTCATTCGGTAGAGGGGGCCTGGCCCCTTTGTCTTACGGTCGACGACTAAGTAGGTTTGTTCAGTAGCGAGGGGCATAGTCCCTTCGTCATACGGATGATGACTAAGTAGCATCGTTCGGTTGTGAGAGTCATGGTGTCACGCCCCGCTTCCCTAAAATGGAGGCGAGACGTGAAAAGGTCCGCACGAGAGTGGAGCTGTGAAGCCCCAAACCCGATAAGCGTCAATAAAACATAAGCAGGTCCCTGTAACCACAAACGGAACAACAATAATAACACAAGGAGAGACAGAAATAAAATCTCAAATCTCAGAATTTGTCCAACATTAAAATTTTGTTCAACATCCAGAAAAGCCGCCAGGCTAAAAGGAAAGAGTCTAAAGGCCTAACACACGGCCAACAAAACAAACACAAACATAGAAAGGGTGCTACGCACCGATAACTAAAAGCAGTCTAAAACAAAAGGGAAAGCTCAACGAGGACATTAAGACTGATCTCCAGTGTCCACGAAGTCCTCGGTCAACGCGGGTTCTGACTCAGCGTCAGCAAACACCACGTCCTCAGCGACAAACTCAGGCTCGGGATCTAACATGTGTCACCCAAAATAGAAAAGGGGCACATGTCAGCAAGTCGAAAGACTTGTGCAAGGAAACTGAAAGAAAGGTAAACTAACAACCTAGCAGTTGGTGCAAGGCATGGCAAGTATCGTATGGAAGTAACAAGTAAAGTACAATTAGCAAGTAACAAGTGGTAGGTGTGACATGTATTGTCAAGTAACAAGTACAAGGGATCACCCACACACATGTGAGCGCCCTATTGCCCGCAGGCTGCATTCAAGTACAAGGGATCACTCGCATGTGGCGAGTACCCTATTGCCCGCAGGCTGTGTTGAGCTCGTTTTCTGGACCACGAGCCAGAATCGTATTTGGCCTAGGGTTGTGCCCGCAAACGGGTGCCTAGCCGGAACAAGTAGCACTAGTATGTAGCGATGCTACGCAATCACGATGAGTGTTCAAGCATGTAATGACATGAGCAGATATTCGCGTACCGTTAATTGAATTTAAACATGACAGGCAAAATGCAATGACATGAACAGATATTCGCGTACCGTTAATTTAAATTAAACATGGCAGTTAAAGATGCATGGATGACATGAACAGTTAATACGCGTACCGTTAAGTGAAATTAAACGTGACATACAAGCATGATGAAGGTGACGGACCAAGCTTCGTTGTCAAGCTAGGTCAATGGCGTCCAGACGGCTATCCTTTCACCGTCTAGTCTCTTTTACGCTAAAGCAAGGTAATGGCCTAAGACATGGCACAAATCAAGAGATGCAAGTTTCACTTGCCTAGCACCGAGGATGACGATCACGAAGGTTCGTCTTGCAAGCGCTAATCTACGGGGAAAGTCGCTGTTAAGGAGAAAGAATCATCAACCAACATCCATTTTTATTAGGGTTTCACAAAAACACAAATGGGTTAAGAGAACATTAAGAGATCGATTTATTACCGAACCGTTAGAGGAAGAACGATGCCGAGCAAGCACGGCGACGGAAGAACGATCAGGGAAACTAGGGTTCAGATCTGGAAATGGAGAGAAAATATGGAGAAATGGGGTTTTAGGGATTTTTAGGGGTTTTTCGGCGACCTAGAGGTGGTGGCCGGCCTAAATGGAGAGGGGGAGGAGCTCTTGATGAAGGAGGAGGGCTAGGGTTAGATGGATGATGATTTGGGGAAGAAAGAGGCTCAGGAGAAATGAAAGTAGAAAAGAAAAACGTTTGGGGGGTTTAAATAGGAAGAGCTGGCGGCTGCCCAGAAATTAGGGTTTCAACACTGATTAGTCGGTCACAGAGCAACATCTGACCGACTAGTTTGTGAACTAGTCGGTCGGTTGACCAACGCAGACCGACTAAGTGTAAACAGTAACTCCTGACGAAAAATAGGATTTAGATTTAGTCGGTCAAAGAACAACTACTGACCGACTAGTTTCTCATCTAGTCGGTCGACGAACGTTGTTAGACCGACTAAGAATGAATAGTACTTGGTATCAAAAATGATCATAGAGCTAGTCGGTTAAAGAACGATTGCTGACCGACTAGTTTGCAACCTAGTCGGTCGACAAATGTTCTTAGACCGACTAACGATAAACAGTAACTCCTGAATAATTTTCAAAGCCCACTAGTCGGTCCATGAAGGTTTGCCGACCGACTAAATCGTCATCTAGTCGGTCGGTTCCCCTTCTTGTACCGGCTAACGTGCACAGAAAGTTCCGAAATGGAGCGCGAAGCTCCGGGATCGATTCCTAAGACTCCTAGGCTTGATCTAACGATAAGATATGACCGATATAAAGCCCGTCACGAATGACTTACTCCAAGACCAACGATTCTAAGGAAGAAGCTAGAAAATCACGACGAAACGATCGAAAGTGAAAGCTACGGAGACGAAAACCACGCATAAGGAGAAAATCCACCAAAACATATATATAATATAATTAATCCAGATACATGAAAACCAGTCGTTACATCCTCCCCAACTTAAGAAAAATTCCGTCCTCGGAATTTCCAAACACTCACGTGTCCGAGAACAAAAGTGGGAAACGCTCTCGCATCTCATCCTCATTCTCCCAAGTAGACTCTCCTGGCGAGCCGTGTCACCACATCACCCTCACAAGATTGACAACCTTGTTCCGGAGCGACGTCTGACGCCTGTCCAGAATCTGCACTGGCTGCTGGTCATACGTCATATCAGGGTGAACGGTAATCTCCGAGAAATCCACAGCATGAGATGGGTCGCTAATGTATCGACGAAGCTGCGACACATGGAAAACATTGTGAACTCCTTCCAAAGATGACGACAAGGCTAAGCAGTAAGCTACCTCGCCAACTTTCTCCAGAATGTCAAACGGTCCAATGTATCGCGGGCTCAACTTCACTCGCTTCCCAAAGCGAATCACTCCACGATTCGGGGAAATCCTCAGAAACACATGATCCCCAGGCTGAAACTCCAAAGGACGGCGTTTAGCATCCGCCCAATGCTTATAACGGTCCTGAGCAATCCTCAACCTCTCCTGAATGTTCCTGACAACATCCACAGCCTCCACAATCATCTCAGGTCCCAACAGCTCCCGATCACCAACGTCGTCACAACTCAAAGGCGAACGACATTTCCTCCCATAAAGAGCGTCGAAAGGCGCCATGCCAATGGACGCCTGGTAGCTGTTGTTGTAAGAGAACTCCACCAAATGCAAATGGTCCTCCCATGAACCCTTGAAATCCAACATGCACGCCCTCAGCATGTCCTCCAAGATCTGAATCGTCCTCTCGGACTGGTCATCCGTCTGCGGATGGTACGACGTGCTGAAACTCAGACGCGTACCCAAACTCTTCTGTAAACTCTGCCAGAACTGAGATGTGAACCTCGTGTCTCTGTCCGACACGATACTCACGGGGACTCCGTGAAGTCGTACGATCTCCTCCATATATCTCCTCACTAGCGCCTCAGTAGACTGTCCCATTCAGAACGGAATAAAGTGCGCGGATTTGGTCAATCGGTCGACGATCACCCAAATCGCGTCATTCTGCTTCAGACTCCGAGGTAGTCCAGTCACGAAATCCATAGTGATGTATTGCCACTTCCACTCCGGAATCGGAAGCGGTTGCAGCAACCCGGCCGTACGCTGATGCTTCGCCTTCACTTGCTGGCAAATCAAGCACTTGGCTACACTCCGAGCCACACTCCTCTTCAGACGAAGATCCTTATACATCTTGGTCCCACCAGGATGCACAGAATACGGCGAACTGTGTGCCTCCGCCAGCAACTCCTCTCTAATATCCCCAGCTGGCACACACAATCTGTCTCCATACCTCAACGAGCCATCATCATGAATCAAGAAGTCAGTCCTCAGCCCGGCTCCAACCTGTTCCCGAATCTTCACTAGCTTCGGATCCCCGGCCTGGCCAGCCTTAATCCGATCCACAATCGTCGACTGTACATGCATACACATCAATGAAGAATCCTCCCCAGGTAGAACAATCTCCACGCCAGACTCGCAAAAATCCTGCTGCAATCTCCACTGCGAGGTCAAAATCATCACCGCTGGAAGCCTACTCAGCGCATCAGGAACCACATTCACCTTGCCAAGGTGATACTGCAAATCAATCTCATAATCTGCCATGAGCTCCAACCATCGACGATGTCGCATGTTGAGCTCCTTCTGAGTAAAAATATACTTCAAGCTTTTGTGATCAGTGAAGATCTTCACTTTCTCACTCAACAAGAAGTGCCTCCAAATCTTAAGAGCAAACACGACAGCAGCCAACTCTAAATCGTGCGTCGCGTAATTCTTCTCATGAACCTTGAGCTGACGAGATGCATAAGCCACCACATGTCCATGCTGATGCAAAACACAACCGAGACCCTTGCCAGAAGCATCGCAAAAGATCTCGAATCCTCCACTGTGATCAGGTACAGCAAGAACAGGGGCAGTCGTCAGTCTTTCCCTCAGAACACCAAAAGAATTCTCACAATCACCTGACCAAACAAAAGGTACATCCTTCCGCGTCAATCTGGTCATCGGCTCTGCAATACGGGAAAAATCCTTAATGAAGCGCCGATAATATCCCGCCAAACCAAGGAAACTCCGAATCTCAGACACTGACAGCGGAACAGGCCACTCCCTGATGGCCCTAATCTTCTCGGGATCCACCGAAATACCATCACCAGAAACCACATGCCCGAGAAAAGCAACTCTGTCCAACCAAAACTTGCACTTCGAAAACTTAGCATACAACCGATGCTCCCTCAAAATCTCCAACACTGTCCTCAAGTGCGAGGCATGCTCTTCCTCCGACTTCGAATAGATCAGAATGTCGTCAATAAAGATAACGACAAACTTATCTAAAAATTCATAGAAAATCAGGTTCATCAAATTCATGAAAACTGCGGGTGCGTTAGTTACGCCGAAGGGCATAACCACAAACTCATAGTGTCCATACTGTTGGATCCTGTGGATGGCAAACAACACTAGAAGGGGGGGTTGAATAGTGTTGTATAAAGATAAAACTTTTTCGTTCTTTAATCAATCAACACAAAACAAAACCTTCTAATGTTGCCTAAGAAACCAAGTAGAGTGATCTACGCTTGGTTCTTAATCAACTTAATTAATCTTCAAAACAAGTCAGAGATAAAACTCTTCTGGTAGTCGACTCCCTAAGAACAGTAGTCGACTCCCAGAGGGATATTATGCACAGCTCAGTTAAGCGAATACTTAATGAAGATATAAACGATTACACGGAAGTACAATAGAGAAGTAGATACAGAAATTGATCTTGCAATATATTATGAATGAGTTACAAATGTAATATTCAATGAATCAAGATAAACAAAGTAGAGCTAAACAATCACAGAGAGAATCAAACGCAAACACAAGGATTTTTATCCTGGTTCCCCACAACCCTGGGTACGTCCAGTCCCCGACCAATCCGGTACGAGATTTCCACTATTGCCTTAGCAATACAAACACCTAGCCTTCACTAGGATTTCCAACCACCTAGACTTGTCTAGGATTTTACCCTTGCCTCACAACCCGAGGACTTTACCTTGCCTCACAATCCGAGGACTTTTCACAAACACCTTGCCTACAACAAGGATTTACAATCACCCTTATCACAAAGGGACTACAAGTAAAATCAAATCCAATACACCACAATGAATTAGTGGAGATTGGTTTTTACACCCAATAATTCTATAGCCAAGATTAAATATGCAATTGTGCTTAACGTGGCTAAAAGAATTTTAAATCGTCCGTAGATCACACAAAGAATATGAGTTTATTCACCGTGATCTAGAATCTAGATGTGTTCTTAGATCACACAAAGAATATGAAATTATTCGATGTGATCTAGAATCTAGATGTTTCAAAAATCCTTTGAGAATATAAAAAATCAAAGAGAAGGATTTTGAAAACCAATTTGCAATAGCCAAAAATAATAATGATCTTAAAACGAATTATAAAGAATATAAGCAATAAGATCAGAAATTGAAAAACCGATTTGGCTATGAAGAACTTTGAGAGCGATGAGAACGATGAGATCTTTTGAGAGAATAAGAATTTTGCTCAAGAGTAAATTGGTGAGGAAAATGTTCTCATGGGGTCTCTATTTATAGAGCCAAAGGAGAATTCAAAATAATTCAAATCAAGTTTGACTTCAGCCCAAAAATCAAGCAATGAATAAATGAGAGAGTGAATCAAGGAATTCTGGTCGCACAGCTGGTAGTCGACTCCCTAACTTTGGTAGTCGACTCTCAGAGTGTCTCAGAGAAAATCTGCTACTACTGGTAGTCGACTCCCTAACTTAGGTAGTCGACTACGAGACTATCTTTTCTGGTAGAAGACAGAAATCAGTGTAGTGAACTACAGGGTGTTTGTAGTTGACTACAAATTGAAACTTAGCTTCTATGAAAAGAATGCTCTCAAATAAGTTTAAAATGAGTTTTAAAAACATTTTAGAAAATCATTTTGTGTGTGTGCAAATTCTTTCTTGGCTTTGACATAATCCTAAGAAAATGAAAACCAACTCACACACTAGACTCTACGAAGAACTTGAAGCCATGGTTGAGCTTGCGCTAGTTGCATATGCTTCCGCTTGAATTTGAGCTCCTCTTTAGCTTTAGCTTGAGCACATTCTTTGAGCTTCATCTTTGAACTCTTCTTGTGCTTGAGCTTTGAAGTTACGAGCTAAATTCATCTTCATCTTCTATGTGTGTGGTTGAAGTTCTTCTTCTCGGAGTATGTTTCGAGCTTCAATTAGCTTATTGCACAACCTACACACTTAAGTTGTATGATTAGTAATTTAATAACATTTGGTGTGATCATCAACAAAACAAACCACTTGGGGTGGGACTAGATTCCCATCACATACTTCGTCCTGAACGCTGTCTTCGGAACATCATCCTTCTTCACCTTCAGCTGATGATAACCACTCCTCAGATCCAACTTCGAAAACACCCTCGAACCTCCAAGCTGATCAAAAATATCATCGATGCGAGGCAACGGGTATTTATTCTTGATGGTTACCGCATTCAGCTCCCGATAGTCCACGCACATGCGACGCGAACCATCCTTCTTCTTCACTAGCAAGACCGGTGCCCCCCACGGAGACACACTAGGGTTGATATAACCCTTCTGCATAAGCTCATCCAACTGCCTACGCAACTCTTCCAACTCTGCTGGCGCCATATGATATGGTGCCTTCGAAATAGGCTGCGCTCCTGGAATAAGATCGATAGAAAATTCTAAAGCTCGGTCGGGCGGCAGTCCAGACATCTCCTCGGGGAAGACGTCATCAAAATCTCGCACCACAGCTGGCCTCTCCAACTCCATCTGTATAGCCACAACCTCCACCGGTCTGGCCCGAAATCTGACCGGACCAAGCGAACTGCTTCCACGACTGAACTCAAATACTAGATGTCCAGGAATCTCGAACACCACCTTCTTCCTCCGACAGTCAATCGTAGCATAGAAGCTCGCAAGCCAATCCATCCCAAGGACTGCATCATAGTTGATGACGTCGTGGACAATGAAATCCGCGTAAAGCTCATGTCCACAAACCACCAATGGGCAAGAATTGCAACCAAGATGCACCAAGACCACACCATTCCCTGTAACGATATTCCAACTCTTGGAAAGAGGGGACATCGACAAGGAATGCTTCTCCACGAAGCTCCGGGCCAAAATGCACATCGACGCACCTGAGTCAAAGAGGATTCGTGCAGGAAATGTACAAACCAAAACCACACTTAACAAACAGTCTAACAATCAAATCCTATTCTAGCAACAAACATGAGCAAACAACCAAACATAACTAACAATCAAACATAACTAAGGAAGAAACAGCTAGGAGGGAAGTTACCTGTGATAACCTCATCCACGGCCATGCTCTCCTCCTCAATCATCAAGAAAGCATGCCCTCTCGGCGGAACCGCCTGCTGAAAGGCATGTCTCTGTGGAACAAGGGGTGCTCCACGTCCAGCGGGCACAGGAGCTCGCTGCTGCAACGGTTGTGCTGCAATAGGTGCCCGCCAAGGCTGCTTCGACTTGGGGCACTCCCTTATGGTATGGGCAGGATCTCCGCAGACAATACACTGCCCCAGGAACCTCCTACACTGATCCCTGAGGTGCCCGGTCTTGCCACAGAAATGGCAAGTCTTCAGAATAGGCCCTCCTGGCCTCTTGAACTGAACAGGCTGGATAGGCCTGAATCCAGGTCTAACCGCCGCTCTGACCTGCTCCACAGGCCTCTTCCCAGCTCCTGAAACATGCCCCCTCCTCTGGTTCAAATTCAACTCCTGCCGCCTCGTCGCAATCAGAACCTTCTGATATGATTCCAGGTCAGAAGAGGTCACAAAACTCTGAAGCTCCAAGGCAAGTCCCTGAAGGAACCGCTGAGCTCTCTCATCGGCATCTTGCACCATCTTTGGTGCAAACCGACTGAGCCTCGTGAACTCTTGGTGGTACTGATCCACCGACAAGCTCCCCTGTTTCAGATCTATGAAGCGCTGCAGCATCACCTGCCTAGCAGCCTTCGGGAAGAACACTCCATCAAATCTGGTCTTGAAGGTAGCCCAAACTATAGGCACCTCCAACATCTTCTCCTCAGCATCCCACCAGTTTCTGGCATTATCCTTCAGCTGCCTCTTAGCCAAATCAACCCATTCAGCCGGGTTAATCTTCGCCATCGCCAGGTTATCCTCAATATTCCTCATCCACTCATCCGCAGCCAGAGGACCTTCAGAATCATCAAAATATGCGGGACCCAGCTCCCGGAACTGCTTCGCTCCAGGCTCGGGGCGAGGGGCTTCCACCGCCCGAGCAGCTCTAGCGGCCGGAGCATTCTGGACTTGCAGAAGCACGCCCTGCTGAACCTGCATCATCTGCATCATCATCCGCATCATATCCCCGTTGGTGGGCTCCCGCTCAGGCTCCTCAATATGAGGGAGCGCACCACCGCCAGCACGGGTATTTCGCCTTCCTGCCATCTAATGACACAGAAAACGAAACTGATTAGACTCATAGCTTATGACTCGGATGTCGAACTTAGTTTATTGGACATTCTAATATTATTATCGCTATTCCGACAATTCGCAGTTACAGATCGACCTGCATGGGCCACCAACAAAACCTGTCACGCCCCGCTTCCCTAAAATGGAGGCGAGACGTGAAAAGGTCCGCACGAGAGTGGAGCTGTGAAGCCCCAAACCCGATAAGCGTCAATAAAACATAAGCAGGTCCCTGTAACCACAAACGGAACAACAATAATAACACAAAGAGAGACAGAAATAAAATCTCAAATCTCAGAATTTGTCCAACATTAAAATTTTGTTCAACATCGAGAAAAGCCACCAGGCTAAAAGGAAAGAGTCTAAAGGCCTAACACACGGCCAACAAAACAAACACAAACATAGAAAGGGTGCTACGCACCGATAACTAAAAGCAGTCTAAAACAAAAGGGAAAGCTCAACGAGGACACTAAGACTGATCTCCAGTGTCCACGAAGTCCTCGGTCAACGCGGGTTCTGACTCAGCGTCAGCAAACACCATGTCCTCAGCGACAAACTCAGGCTCGGGATCTAATATGTGTCACCCAAAAGAGAAAAGGGGCACATGTCAGCAAGTCGAAAGACTTGTGCAAGGAAACTGAAAGAAAGGTAAACTAACAACCTAGCAGTTATAGTATGGTGCATGGCATGGCAAGTATCGTATGGAAGTAACAAGTAAAGTACAATTAGCAAATAACAAGTGGTAGCTGTGACATGTATTGTCAAGTAACAAGTACAAGGGATCACCCACACACATGTGAGCGCCATATTCCCCACAGGCTGCATTCAAGTACAAGGGATCACTCGCCTATGGCGAGTGCCCTATTGCCCGCAGGCTGTGTTGAGCTCGTTTTCTGGACCACGAGCCAGAATCGTATTTGGCCTAGGGTTGTGCCCGCAAACGGGTGCCTAGCCGGAACAAGTAGCACTAGTATGTAGCGATGCTACGCAATCACGATGAGTGTTCAAGCATGCAATGACATGAGCAGATATTCGTGTACCGTTAATTGAATTTAAACATGACAGGCAAAATGCAATGACATGAACAGATATTCGCGTACCGTTAATTTAAATTAAACATGGCAGTTAAAGATGCATGGATGACATGAACAGTTAATACGCGTACCGTTAAGTGAAATTAAACGTGACATACAAGCATGATGAAGGTGACGGACCAAGCTTCGTTGTCAAGCTAGGTCAATGGCGTCCAGACGGCTATCCTTTCACCGTCTAGTCTCTTTTACGCTAAAGCAAGGTAATGGCCTAAGACATGGCACAAATCAAGAGATGCAAGTTTCACTTGCCTAGCACCGAGGATGACGATCACGAAGGTTCGTCTTGCAAGCGCTAATCTACGGGGAAAGTCGCTGTTAAGGAGAAAGAATCATCAACCAACATCCATTTTTATTAGGGTTTCACAAAAACACAAATGGGTTAAGAGAACATTAAGAGATCGATTTATTACCGAACCGTTAGCGGAAGAACGATGCCGAGCAAGCACTGCGACAGAAGAACGATCCGGGAAACTAGGGTTCAGATCTGGAAATGGGAAGAAAATACGGAGAAATGGGGTTTTAGGGATTTTTGGAGGTTTTCCGGCGACCTAGAGGTGGTGGCCGGCCTAAATGGAGAGGGGGAGGAGCTCTTGATGAAGGAGGATGGCTAGGGTTAGATGGATGATGATTTAGGGAAGAAAGATGCTCAGGAGAAATGAAAGAAGAAAAGAAAAACGTTTGGGGGGTTTAAATAGGAAGAGCTGGCGGCTGCCCAGAAATTAGGGTTTCAACACTGATTAGTCGGTCAAAGAGCAACATCTGACCGACTAGTTTGTGAACTAGTCGGTCGGTTGACCAACGCAGACCGACTAAGTGTAAACAGTAACTCCTGACAAAAAATAGGATTTAGATTTAGTCGGTCAAAGAACAACTACTGACCGACTATTTTCTCATCTAGTCGGTCGACGAACGTTCTTAGACCGACTAAGAATGAATAGTACTTGGTATCAAAAATGATCATAGAGCTAGTCGGTTAAAGAACGATTGCTGACCGACTAGATTGCAACCTAGTCAGTCGACAAATGTTCTTAGACCGACTAACGATAAACAGTAACTCCTGAATAATTTTCAAAGCCCACTAGTCGGTCCATGAAGGTTTGCCGACCGACTAAATCGTCATCTAGTCGGTCGATTCCCCTTCTTGTACCGGCTAACGTGCACAGAAAGTTCCGAAATGGAGCGCGAAGCTCCGAGATCGATTCCTAAGACTCCTAGGCTTGATCTAACGATAAGATATGACCGATATGAAGCCCGTCACGAATGACTTACTCCAAGACCAACGATTCTAAGGAAGAAGCTAGAAAATCACGACGAAACGATCGAAAGTGAAAGCTACGGAGACGAAAACCACGCATAAGGAGAAAATCCACCAAAACATATATATAATATAATTAATCCAGATACATGAAAACCATTCGTTACACATGGCCCATTTGTTTTACGTCCGACGACAAAGTAGGCTCCTTTAGTTGCGAGGGGGTGGCCCCTCGACTTATGGTTGACGACCAAGTAGAGTCATTCGGTTGCGAGGGATATGGCCCCTTCGTGTTACGGATAACGAAGAAGTCGGGTCGTTCAGTTGCAAGGGGGTTGCCCCTCGGCTTGTGGCTGACGACCAAGTACGGTCATTCAGTTGCGAGGAGTGGCACCTCGGCTTGTAGCTAACGACCAAGTAGGGTCATTCGGTAGCAAGTGTCATTGCTCCTTCGTCTTACAGTAGACGATGAAGTAGGATCGTTCAGTTGCAAGGGGGTGGTCCCTCGGCTTGTGGCTGACGACCAAGTGGGGTCGTTCAGTTGTAAGGGGTGGTCCCTCGACCTTTCGCTGACGACCAAGTAGGGTCGTTCGATAGCGAGGGGCATGGCCCCTTCGTCTTACGGTCGATGACTAAGTAGGGTCGTTCAGTTACGAGGGGGTAGCCCCTCGGCTAGTGGCCGACGTCCAAGTAGGGTCGTTCAGTTGTGAGGGTGACCCATCGGCTTCTGGCTGACGACCAAGTAGGGTCATTTGATTGCGAAGGGCATGGTCCCTTCGTCTTTCTGTCGATGACGAAGTTGATTCGTTTATTTGCGAGGGAGTGGCCCATTGGCTTGTGGTTGATGACTAAGTAGGGTCATTCAGTTGCGAGGGGGTGGTCCCTCGGCTTATGGTTGTCGACCAAGTAGGGTCGTTGAGTTACGAGGGGATGGCCCCTCGGCTTTTGGCTGACGACCAAGTAGGATCGTTCGGTAGCGAGGGGCATGGCCCCTTCGTCTTATGGCCGATGACGAAGTATGCTCGGCCCCTCGGCTTATGGATGATGACCAAGTAGACTCATTCGGTTGCAAATGGCATGTCCACTTTGTCTTATGTCCAACGACGAAGTATGGTTGTTCAGTTGCGATGGGGTGGCCCATCGGCTTGTGGCTGACGACGAAGTAGAGTCGTTCAGTTGCGAGGGGGTGGTCCCTCGGCTTATGGATGTCGAACAAGTTGCATCGTTCGGTAGTAAGGGGTGGACCCCCTTCGTCTTACGGCCGGCGACTAAGTTTTCTCCAAGTTCATTTTCATCCAGACAACGTGAATTGAAATGAGTTTGGCCCATCTAGATTGCATCTAAGGATTAGTTCCGTGTGAGTTGTACTCTTATTGTAGATTAATTATATACTAGATGGAGCGATTCTCATAAATGTCACATTGAGAAAATGTATTTTGAATGAAAATAGACTTTATTAATTTAGAAAGCTGACAACAATAAATTACGTATATGCGTTTTTATTCCACTTGGAGTCGTTCTCGCCTGGCTTTTATTCTATCTTTAATTAGAAGCTTTCTTATCAACCACCTTGGTGACTGGCGGCCCGATCATTGGCCCCTTGCCTTTCTGCGTTGGGATCCCTTCATTATTTTGCTGGTCGTCAATCGGTTTCTTTGGATGACCATGTTTGACTGGTGCGTCAATCTCCTTCTTGAGGGTCCAATAATCATCGGTCTCATGTCAGTGATCATTGTGGTACCTGCAGAATTTGAGGTCATCCCTTTTTTCGTACATATTCTTCTCGACAGGCTCATTGATGAGTCCTTTTCGTTAGACATATGCCAAGACTTCTGCCTTGGAAGCATTTAACCAGACGTAAGCATCTTTGGCAAGATGCTCCTTGCTTCGGGGACTCTTGTCTATCTGTTACCGATCTCAAGGTTCTTGTCCGGAGTTTCCTCGGGATCATGAATCTCGCTTTGCTTCTTCTCGACGTTTAGGAGTGTCGTTCTTCGTAGTGACGAGTGCTTCCTTCGATGTCATCGTATTGAACAGCTCTACAAAATTGCTCGACGGGAATTCATGCAAGGACATCAACATGTGCTTATTTCTGACTGCTTGGGTGAGGGCTTCGATGATAGCGGAGTCCGAAACGACCTCAACCTCCTGTCATTCTTCATTTAAGCGCTTGATGAAGTCACGAATTGATTCTCTTTCACCCTGCTTTAGAGTGAAGAGATGAGACAATTTGCACGTTGGGCGTCTTCCTGCAATAAACTACCAGCAAAAAGATCAGACAAATGTCGAATGACCCAATACTATTATCGGGCAATCTAATAAGCCAGCAGTCTGTCGCCTTCGTAAGCGTGGTTTGGAAGGCTCGGTAGAGGTATGGCTCATCGATCCCGTGAAGTTTCATCATGTTTTGATATCTACGGACGTGCTCCCATGGGTCTCCAGTGACATTATACATCTGCAAGGCTAGGAGCTTGAATTTGTTAAGCAATGGGGCAGATATGATGTTATCCTTCAGAGGAGTCCTCCGGTTGGCAGGAAGAACGAGCAGAGCATGTCTTTCCTCTTGTCGCTGACGAGTAGTACTCGAAGAATGGTTGGGGCTCGTTTCCCTCTCCTTTCTCTTCGTGCCAGTTGCAAGATTTGGTGGGCTGTGACCCTGGATGAGGTTATCTCTCTCCTGCTCTAAGATGTTGCGGGTGGTTTGCCCATTATTGGAGGGCCCTGGACCTCCATTATGCCCAAAGGTGAGGTAGTTATTGCACATTTCTCCATTCTGTTGAGATGGAGGATTGGTATTCGGCTGTAAGTTCTTTTGTTGCTCGAGTCCTTGCTCGTTAGGCCCTTTGTTTCCATGAGTAGTCCGCCCTCCTCCTGGTTGTGGGCGCTCCATATCTCGTTGAACAGCGTCGGCTAGCACTGCTAGGCTACTTTCAATCTTCTTAGCAAACTTGTTTAGTTGTTCCTGAGTGACCAATTGAGCATTGGATAGGGCTCCCTAGTCTTCCAGATTCGCTTTCGGAACACCCTCGTTCAATGTTTCCTGAACTAGATGTAGAGTGATCTGTTGTAATTGGGTCCAGTCGACATTGGGCTTTGGTTTCTTCGGGATGTTGACTAGTGTTTCCCACAGACGGCGCCAACTGTTAAGGCAAAAATTGACGATAATGTTATCTGGGCTGACGTGGACTTCTCTGTCGATGTGGATCCTTGCCAGTTGGTGGAATGGTTCCTTGGAATAGAACCAGAGTCGATGGTGGTAGGGACAATGAGGCGGCACAGAAGCCCGCTCGACCCCGTAGATGTATACGATGGTCGTTCAACCCTTTGGCTAGGACGATGCTTGAGCAGCTGATGAAGGAAGCTGTCGTTCGATCCTTCAGCTGGGTAGTGTCTTGATCTCCTGCCCCCACAAATGAACATCAGGGGGTCGGATCTGGGTTCCGACCCAAATCCGCTCCGATGCTTAAGTTAGAACATGAACTTAAATGAAGGCCTGGAGCTATCGAGATCGACCTACGGAGGTTCGTCTCGAGTCAGTCGTCGTAAGCTATTTGGAGGAAGAATTATAAAGTGGGAAGTAGAATGTAAGAGTATCGAGTATACCGTACCTTGGATCCCCTTATTCTGTTCATCTTCAGTGTATTTATAGATCTCGGAGGTCTCTTCAGTGACGTTGAGAGGATAACGGTCACCAATTATGGTGCCACGATCCTCCCCCTTAATAAGGGTAACCGTCTGTTGAGTATTAGACTTCTATCTACTTGGTTTTGATGATGAGCAAACATAAATACTTGTGACTAATCCCCTACTTACAGTTAATCCATTGCCTAAGCATATCATGAAGATCAATTAGCAATAGATGTCACTCAAGGATCAATCAAAGCATGTAAAGTGGATTGGATGATCGAACATGATGATTGAAGCTTCTAGAAGACTTCATGCTCATTCAATAGAAAGAAGAGAGGCAAAAACAAGATGTAATCTTTCTATTCTCTTTTGATATGTAGCTTAGAAGTAGAATTATGTTGGAGCTCACACATCTTTCTTTCTGTCCTAGCAAATCATTAGAACTCTTTTCCTTGGCCTCCAATTCATTATTCTCTAACATGTGCATTTTGGACTTTCAACAGGCGACTGCTGAACGATTTACAGGCGCCTGTCTCCAAACAGTCACCTGTGATTTGTTCTATAGTCATCTATTTTGCACATACTTTGTCACTTGGTCTTTGGGCTTTCTGCTATAACTTTTAGTAGGCGACAGTTGTACAAAGTACAGGCGCCTGTGACTTTTAATCAGTCGCATGTCTCTCTCTTACCCAAAAATTCCTAACTTGTCATCATTCGATCATACGACTGATGTTGATTTCACAGTCGCCTGCCCATGGCACATGCGCCTATGAATGCTTCTTTAGTCACTTGTCGATCCTTATCCTAACACTTTGTGTTTGGCAAGTTATGCAAGTTTTGGCCAGACAGTCGCCTGCCCATGGCACATGCGCATGTGAATGCTTCTTCAGTCGCATGTCGATCATTATCCTAAAACTTTGTGTTTGGCAAGCTATGCAAGTTTCGGCCAAACGACTGATGTTGGTTTCACAGGCGCCTGCCCATGGCACAGGCGCCTGTGGATACCACATCAGTTGCATGTCCTGTCTTCCTAATTCTTCCTGAGTTTTCATAACATACTCATGTTTCGGTCAGTCGCCTGTAGAAGGTTTCACAGTCGCCTGCTGGGTTACAGGCACATGTTCGACCTTCATCAGTCGACTGTCCTACGTGGTAAGTTACCGTTTGAATTCTCACCTACCCTCTGATACAGTGCAGCAGTCGACTGTGGTTTTTTTCATCAGTCGAATGTCTATTGTGTAAATTCTATCGGTTGGCTGTTTCCACACGGATTTCAAAGGGGTTTTTGGGAATTCCGTTTGAGGGTTTTAGAGTACCTATAAAGAGAGCTTCTACTGTTCCATTGGAGCCTCTCTCTTCTCCAAGCAATCTCTTAAGAATTCAAGCTTTCATCTCTAAGCTCTCATTCTCCAAAAGCCCTAAATTTTCAATCTCATTCTTTCTTGCTCTCCAACACAGAGTCAAAGTGATATCATCTAGGCAATTGGTGATGATAAGCGAAAAGGCTTTCTCTCTTCTTGGAAGAGACTTCAACACACAACACACTTGCTCCTTCAAGTTCTACTTCAAGGCGTAGGTGATTGTAAGTGTTGCTATTTTTCATTATTTCATATCTTTCGATATTAGTTTTACTCTCGGTTTGTATGAGTGGTTTGCTTGATCCCAAGTTGTGGGAGTCATGAACATCGATTGTGTTTCGATTACACTTGTAGGGTTGCTACAACTGGGTTTAAAGGAAATCTTAAGTTAGTGTTCTAACTTGAGTATCCGGATGTATCCGGGTGGAAGGGACGTATGATTACCAGGAACAAGTTGGGATTGGACTTGGGTAATCCGAACCCTTGAAACATCCTTTGTGTAAGATTGTTTCATTTTGGGTTTATTTATAATTCCACATTTAATTGTTGGTTAGGAATTTAAATTGGTATAACTATCGTTTAAATTTTATAAACACTTTTCAACCCACTTCTAATGTTTTTCTCATAGCCATGGTCCTTACACCGTCCCCCACGCCTCAGCTATTTATGATCCCGTTATCAATTGCATGTTTGAGGCGATGGAAGTCCAACAAGCAAATGACGCGTGGGCTTTGACTGGGTCAGCTTCAATCTTTCCTCGCGGGCCTGTTGGGCTCTAGTTCCATCTGAATGAATCCCTTGGGTATCGGCCCAAGGGTTTAACAAATAGTATGTACTGATTCATGTCTGAGTCAATTAATGAGATTGTGTTTTCTTTTAAATGGTCTATGGCTCAAAAGCCTATAAATAAAAAAATTAATATATTGTTTTCTTGATAAATATGGTATAATCTTCTCTAAACGCCCATGAATAAAATAGGAATTTCTTTCACAATTTAGGACAAGAAGGATAGGAAAGCTAATCTTTTTTTATTGTTGGGAAGGCTGAAATGAATTGAGTGAGAGATTTCCACGTGTCTAAAGAAGCTCGAGCACAATGGTTATCAAGTCTAGTCATTCACTCGATAAGCAGAAGAAGCCCTTTTTCTTGAAGCTACTCCTATTCATGTTTGCTCTTTCTAGACTTCTTTATACATTGGGTTCGAAGCAAATAAATTCTCTCTCTACCTTTATATAATGGGACTTAAAACTAGCATTTGTATAGCTTTAGGCATCGTTCATCGTTGAGTTTAAGACGTCGGTTAGATCCAACATCATGTGAGTTCCTTAAAAGCATTATCCATATATGGTATTGGTACTTATAACAATGCCAAATCATCATTTTTTGTTAGAGTGATTCTTATGGAGAGCAATAATATCTGCATAGCCTATTGAGAACAGTATACATTCTATTTGAAAAGACGTCTGTAAAATCTCAAAAGCAGTGCACTTATGCATGTACGTGTTCTCTCTCTTGAAACTCGCATCATTTTCTTAAAAAGTGCCAATGATCGTTTTATCCAGAAAGCTTCTATAGCTTCATCTAAGATGCTCTCGTCTTAGTGACTCTAGTACTTTAATAGGTCATATCGTCCAATCTTTTTCGGGAAAGTAATTTTCTTTCCGCAAAGAAAGGGGAAACTATTTTTCGTTATGAAGATATTCCGTGAATGGGTCAAGTAGAATTATTATTATATTTTGATCTCACTCTTTCATTGCTAACCAAATTGAAACTGCTCATGGTAGATCTCGTACTAATCAACATAAGTCCAGCAAGTCGAAATCCTTTCTGATCATCTAGATCAGCAATCAACATTTCAACATCGATCCTGTTTTCCATCTTTCATAATTAATTTGATCAAGCTATTTTCGTATCTTTTTTTTTTTGCATCCAACAAAAATATATATGTTAGTTTATGGTGCATTCAACAAATATACCCAGCCAAAAAAGGGTTCTTGTCTCCTCACCCCCTTTTCACCATCCGTGTACATTGGATTCCTTTTTTTGAAACTAAAATCTCAACATGATGGCTGACTCGCTCGGGAGATAACTTCCAACTATTCGTTGTATTATTTTGTATTTGGTAGCAGCTGGACTTAAACTGTTTTCTTGGATCCATCATGCCCTCAATCACGAATATCCAGCAAATCTAAAATTATTGTCCCGTAGCTCTGTGGCAGGCGAATCCGAGGCTTCACCGCACGTGTCTTCCCTCGTGTTTCCCAGCCCACAGCGCCCTAGGAGAAAAGTAAAAATAAAAAATTAGTGATAATACTGGAAAAATATGATATATTTGACAAACTCTTTCATTTTTTAATGATCGGAAATCAACTCAAATGGTTTTATTAGTTTATTTATTCGTCGCAAATTTAATGGTTTACGGGATTTAGATAGTTGGGTGGAATTTATACATGGTTAACAGCTTATATCAAATATTTCCGATTATTTTCATTTAAAAAAGAGCATTGGTCTCCGTCCGGCGCTAATTTCGGGCGGGTCCGCCCGGATCAAACCCAACCCGCGTGAAATATCGCCACACCCGTCACTATCGAGCCCCACCCAATCAGACATGGCCACGTAAGCGTCGAGCTCGCCCACTTTAGACCCCGTATCAACGCGGTTTGGGATGCGGTTAGGGTTTTAGTTTTTTAGTTTAAGGGCCTGTTCTTTTCGCGAGAATAGGCCAGGGAATAGGGTTTTTTGCACTGTTCACCTCTGACACTCGAGATTCCACGTTGGGAATCCGGTGACCTGTTCTTTTGCCCTTGTTGAAGGAGGAGGCAGAAAGCTTGCGTGGAGGGGGGTTTTGGAATACCAAGGGCTTGTCAGGAGTTATCGTTTTTTGGTTGGAATTGGCTGGAATCCGTCTTCAAGCTGGGTCCCACGCTCGCTTTTGCTCTCTCTCCCCGCTTGTGATCACCCCCCTGCCTCGAATCTGCCATTCCACCTTCGTATCCCTCTTCTCGCAACAGCAGCAGGCGAAACCCTAAAAATAGGCGCCGGATCTGGGTGGCTTCGACCCCAAGCCAGTATATTTTTGGGTTGTCGCCGCCGACTGAGAATGGCAGCTTCGTCGGATCTGACCATGGTTGATTGAAGGAGGCGATGAACTAAAAAGAAGTTGGATCCGAGCGATTGAAACGAAAAAAACGGTAAAGTTGGCATTTTTACTTAGAAATAGTTTACGTTTATGCATGATTTCTTGTCCAAAGAACTGATCCCCACGAATTTATGTGGACACTAGCTTCGGACAGTAGATTGCGCCGTAAGGGTTGCCGTTTGTTATCCCTGACGTCGGGGATCTGCGGGTGTGCCCAAGGCAGTGTGATCTCTGTAACGCAAGCTTCATCTCCATTCTTCTCTTCTGATCACCTGACAGGTATATCTCCGGATATCATTTGTGTGTGGTTTGGATGTTCATTGCGGGTCGAAATACTGAATTTTTGTCATCTGTGGTTTCTTTGATGGACATGGGTGTGGTTTGATATTGTGATGCTGTGTGCACATGCTCGGGTTTCATAAACCCCGCCTCCGCATTCCTTGAATTTTGAATATATTTGGGATTGTTTTATGAAGGCTTTATCAAAAAATTTAAACAGATCATTGCCCACCAAGTATGCTACATTTCATATATTAGATGTTTTTGCCATCCAACGCAATACATGCAAGCTGAAAACATTTGATAATGACGGCCAAGGAAACATTGCCCTATGAGGAATCATAAGTACGTGAAGGGGGTATGCGTGATATAGACCAATAAAATCGAACTGCTTAAATGATTTGGAATACATTCTGAGGGCAATTTCAAGTATTTTCATGCATGGCGTGTAAAGGTGTTGGTGGCGGCATCCAGTTGTATGAAATGAAAGGTGAGGCATAAATAAAGGGTTCATGTAACCCTACATGCCATGCTGTAGAGAATTTGAAGTGGCAAGCACACTGGCATGCAACAGCTAAAATTGATATTGATTCCATGTTATTTTTCCCAAAGTGCCGTACTTATAAATTTTTCACATATTTTCAAATAATAAGTTTTGCTAGATATGTGAGCCCAGTGATGAAGCATATGCAAAGGAAAAATTATGATAGGCTGGCAGGAAGGTTCCTATATATGAAATTGGCTTATGGATATGATTAAATTCAGTGTATGGAAATATTTAAATATGAGGAGCAACCGCCATGCCACCAAGGGGGAAAATGAAAATAAATGTAATCCTGAGGGCTACTATTACAAATTAATTTAGTTTCCAATTATTTGTAATTTTCTGACACGGTTTTTAGTTGATGATAATTCATGTATGATTGTTGGTTATATCATTTTAAGCATAATTATTTAGTTGATTCCTAAATGCTTTAGATGGATAACAACGGGGGCATGATCGGGGGTAACCCACGTGCCGCGGCAGCGGCGGCAGTCATTCTTGTCATCATACACTGCATGCGTAACCTAGAGGGTAGGCCAAACCGTATACCTAGAGAGCCATCGGCTATGCGGGATCTACATAGGAACTCCCACATGCGTAGAATTCTCTATGGGGGTGAAAGTAGTTGTTTACACTACTTGAGAATGAGGAGCCATGCATTCATGAATTTGGCCGGATTAATGAGACAACTGGATTTACTTAAAGACACTATACATGTGTCCGTAGAGGAGCAGTTGGCCATGTTTCTACATATCGTAGGGCACAAGTCAAAGAACAGAGTCATGCAAGTTGATTTTATACGCTCCGGTTCAACAGTTAGCCGATACTTTGGCCAAGTAATGCAAGCAGTATGTGGCATTCGGGATATGTACTTGAAGCAAGCTCCAAATGAGACCCCTACTGAGATCGTCAATAATCCTAACTGGTACCCTTATTTCAAGGTACGTACGTGTCATATAAATTTGATGGAGTGACATGAAGTAGTTAGAGTAGTATTATTTTACTCTTTTCTAACCTATTGACCCACCATTACGATGTAGGATTGCATTGGTCTCATTGATGGGACACATGTCGATGCCATGCTACCTGCACATCTTGTACCCCGGTTTAGAGGCCGAAAGGGGGTGACACAAAATGTTCTCGCAGCTGCAACGCCGAATAAAAGATTCACGTATGTAATGGCAGGTTGGGAAGGGTCAGCAAATGATTTCACCGTCCTTAAATCTGCGTTGGCATTACCCCCCCCAAACGGTCTTCGAGTGTACGAAGGTTAGAGGTTGATTTTAACCAAATTTTTAATTCGTAGCACTTAATAAATCTTGTGAATAAATTATACTAATTTACAACGGTTATGATTGTAGGTAAATATTACCTATGCGATGCTGGATATACTACCATGCCAGGATTCATATCTCCATACAGGGGCGTTAGATATCATCTGAAGGACCATACTGATCGAGCTCCTCGAAATCACAAGGAGCTCTTCAACCTACGTCACTCGTCTTTACGAACTAAGATCGAGTCGACTTTTGGTATCCTAAAGAACAAGTTTAAGATATTGACTTCCAAGCCCCACTATCCATTCCCATGTCAGGTTGATACCGTCCTAGCATGCACTGTGTTGCATAATTACATCCAAGTTGCAGATCCACATGACCCTCAACTTAGGGAGGATGCTGTGGATGTGATTGCGGAAGATGGAGATGTTCACGATGACTCGATTTTGGATATGTCCCAACAGATGTCCTTGCGTGACCAAACACAACAGAGGGACAATTGGAAACTTCGAAGAGACCAAATAGCGTGGGATATGTGGGTCGACTATTGTAACATACATAATCAGGGTAACACGCATGAACAAGGTCTTTGAAATTTGGGTTGGGGTCTATGTGGTAGATATAAGTTTGACATTGTCTTCTTTGTTATGAACTATTATTGTAGATTTTTCATCTTGCAACTGAGAACAAGGTTCTGAACTAATGCTTCTGCTAAGAAATGTGTGTTTCTTGTTGTTTGAATATTTTCATTAAATGATTTGAAATAGTATCGTATTCTTTGTGTAGGCATGGCAGGGTCATCTCAACGAGGTCAAGGTCGTGATCCGATGGACCCAATCTCTGACCCACCATCAGATAATCAATGGGTAGACGACGATACACGTAATGAGAGTTCTCCCCGTCGACCTATGGCACGTAGGGTGGGAGATATGCAGTACCCTGGGCAGGGCAACTATGGTGGCGGCAACTATGGAGGTGGCACAAGTGTGCCTTATGCCCAATATGCCCAGTATAGCATGCCGTTGCAAATGGGTGGTCACCCCGGATATATGCCAAGTCAAGCTGGCTATATGCAATTGCTTCAAGGGGGTGGCATGGGCCAGGGGGTTGGGAGCTACCAGGGGGGTGGGATGGTCCCTGGGGGAGGGATGCAACATGTAGGCGGGGGCTACCAAGTGCCGGGTTTGGGAGGTTTTGGTGGACAACAGCAGTATGTTAGCCCCCCTCACCCAAGTGCATTCACCCGGGCGGCATCACACAGCGGCAATGACCCCGTATTTGGTAGCGATTCTTCCAGGAAGTCGGGGAGGCGGGATGAGTCAGGTGACGCTTCAGTGTCTAGCCCAAGCAAGAAAATGAAGCACAATGCAGAAAAGGGGATGGGGCACAAAATATGGACTTGGGAACATGACTTGGTCCTCATCCCCTTCCTTGCGGAGCAGGCCAGGGAAGGGATGAAATCAGATAAGACGTTCAAATCTTGTGCATTCAATGCTGCTGCGGCCCACATCAATGAGACATTTGGCACGTCGTACTCAAGCCAAAATGTACGCAATCATATGAAAGGATTGCGAAAGAAACTAGCCGATGTGGAGAAGTGCCGCAGTTTAAGTGGCGTTGGGTGGTGTCCCGAGAGGCAGATGATTTTAATGGAGCCGGAAACGTATGCCACGTGGGCCTCGGTAATAATTTCACCCTTCCCGCACAAATACATACGCGTCTATGTCATTTCCTTTTTACTCTATATTATCACATTGTGTATACGTGCAGGCCCATCCTAAAACAAAGGACTTCATTAATCAGCCCTTACCATGGCTTGATGATCTGAAAGTGATTATAGGTGATGACGGAGTGACTGGAGATTTTCTTAAGGGGGTGTTTACACCTTTTGGCGGCCCATTCACTGAAGGTGAAGGTGAGCAGGGAAATCCTTCCCTGCTTGGGCATGAAACATATGAGACACCATCACCGTACACCCCGCAGGCACCCTCGCGCAGTCCTGGGTCAGCGGCTACTAGCAATGTAGGCCCTCAACCTTCTGTTAAACAGGTAAGACGTAGACCACGGGTGAATGCTACCAACGATGCATTGCAAGGTGTGTTTGTGGAGAAACTCACCGAGGTAGCCGAAGCCTTGAGGATCTCAAACCTACCCTGGACTGTGGAGATTGGTAAGAGTGTCTATTCACACACGGAGTATCCTGGAGAGAAGTTGGATAGGGTGTATAGCCACCTTATTGAGGTAGATCTCGAGGGGAGAAAGTATGTGGGGATGCCTGAGGTTGCAAGGAATAGGTACATAAAGAAGAAAATGGAGGAGTTCGACCGTGAGGATGAGGAAGACGACGATGGGAGTAATATATGAAGCTTGTAATTTCCGAACAACATTTTGTAATATGTCTTGCATGCACAATGGGGGGAGCACGTTGCGGGGATTATTAAATATGGCGTATGTATGTATGTAATATGACTACGTGATTTTAGGCTGCTATTATGTGGCTGTACGTTGAATGTCTGAATGACTGACTGACTGTAGTGCTTGGTTGCTTGGGAATATGTGGGTATGTAATTTATATAGCGTCATGTCCTTGCATTTATGTGTCTCATTTGTTTATATTTCCTACTATGGTTTTCACGGTGGAAGCATGAATTTCAAAATTATTTCCTTCTTGCATTATTTCCTTCTTGTGGTTTGTGTATTTATGTCAATGCATTATTTTGATCTTTTGATTTTATCCATGCCCCTGGGCCTGAAATACATTCATATATGGCAGACATGTGGGTTGGGTGAATTATATTTTTTGGATCTAAATATATTTTTACTCTTTTCCAGCTTGTGGTTTGGGTGAATGCAACTAGATTTATTTGCTATTTTCCATCTTGTGGTTTGGTTTTTGCTCTTGTTATGTGCATACATTAATATAAGCCATACTCATGTTGGTATTTGAACATATTGGTTTGTTATCATTTTGAACATGTAGTATTTGCCCTCATTCTGTACTTGCCCTCAATCTGCACTTGCTTGTAGTATTTGCACATTTTCACCATGTAGTATGTGAACATATTGGCTTGTGGTTGGGTTTACTTTCATACTGTCCTTGCCCTCATTCATCAATAAAGGGGGGGCCTCCAGCTGCTTTCACTTTGGGTGTAATTCAGGAGTTGAAATTTTTTTTCCTATTTTTGGGACATGCTATAAATTGGGATATTTTTTGTATTTGAAATTTTTCCTTTACAAGCCCAATGATGACACACATGATTTCTCCAGAATTCTTTGATACTAACCCAATTATGAGTAAGGCATGCTGGAAGGTTCCAATAATAGAAACATGGGTTGGGTTTTATTTCCTATTGAGCAGCACATATGTGTATCTGTCAAATTCTCATTCACATCAAATTCTGTTTTAGTCATATTATATGCTGTTGTGTATCTGGGTGCTGTTGTGTATCTGTTGTCTATCTGTTTTACTATGTGCTGTTGTATCACCACATTTTGAATTGTGTATCTGTTTTGTACCAGTTGTGTATCTGTTGTGCATCTATTTTACTATGTGCTGTTGTGTATCTGGGTGCCTGTTTTACAATTTAGTTTTGTATCACCCCATACCTAGTTTTGTATCACCACATAGCAAGGGACACAACAGCACAACATCACAATTTCCAGGTTTATATTTCATGCCCAAATTCCCATATTTCCTGTTGTGTGTCTGTTTTACTCTTGCCCTTCACCCACTTTACTCATGACCTGTGACTAACATTCTCAGGAACTTTTTAGACTCAGTTACCGTGGAGCTGCAAACATATATCACAATCAGCACATAGCACATATATTCTATGATGGAGCTGCACACATTTATCATGTTGGATCTGGAAACATTTTTTTTTTGCTTGTTGTATCGATTTCACAATCAGCTGGAGCATGGTAGCATATGATGTAGGGGGGATTGACTGTTTTTTTAAGGCTATTCCTATGATATACACCTGAGTTGGGTCCTTGTTCTAACAGCAGTTAACTTTATGTTTTTTACTGCCTTGCACAGAAGCAAGTTTCCAATTTCTGCATTTTGAATGTATAACCTGAAGGCTGATGCACTTATCATGATGCACATATGCAAGTTTCCAATTTCATACTTGGTTTTCACGGTTTAGTTGTTGTTGTTGGTGACCTATTGTTACCCCTATCTGGAATGTGTTGTGTGGACACTTGTTGTTGTTACTAGGTGAACATCCAGGTTTTTTGGTGGCATCTTTTCATCACATATATTGTTAGACACATGTTTTATCAGTCACACCATGCTGTATATCTGTGATTATCTTGTTACTAGTCAGATTCGGATACAAATAGTTCATTTGTTTATTTATGCAGAACAGTAGCAGTATATCTGTGATTATCTTTGTATCCAACAAGTCTTAAACACCAACATAGCTTTAAGCAGCTTCATTGTCTAAGTTTGTGATTGATTAGTCTCAGCTGTAAAGCTGGCTCTCAGCTGTAAAGCTGGCTCTATTGATATGAACATATAGGTGAGGCATCAAGAACACAAGTGGCATCATAATTAGCCCCCCTTTCTTTACTGTCTAGCACTGTTTTTGGATAGCATCCAAAATAATTATCATGTTCATCTTTGGCCCTTTCAATTATTTTTTTCTGCTTATTTTTAACTGCACAGTTGTCAAGAGATGGTTTACCGAATTGCAATAAAGCATAGCCTGGGTTACAGTTATTGATGCATTTTGCTTCTTGGGCATTTCAACATTGACACTCCACCATCAAAGCACCAAATCACAGCAAGATATTAGCATTGGGGTCGATAGAAAGTCAGGATATTAGCACCAAATCACAGCAAGATATTAGCACCAAATCACATGCAATTAAAATGTTTAAATGAATTTCAATTTGGATTGCCTTTGCTTGTCATGCTTTCATCTTTGGTTTACTATCATCTGTGTATGTTGGGCATGCATGAAGTACAATCTGGGACTATTGATATGTGAGTGTTCTTGTGTACTCTGTGTAATTACTGTCTGGGACTATGCATGAAGTACAATCTGTGTAATTACTGTCAATTGTGTACTCTGTGAATTTTTCTGGGAGCTATGGGAGACTTCTGATGTTTCAATCACATCCCAAATACATTTCTGAAGGCTGTAATTTTATGCATGTGACTGTGAATGTTGCATAGCTTTGTCCATGTGACTACGACTGAATTTCATGACAGATACACAAATGTGCATGCGAATCGGGAATAAAACACATGTTATTTGCGTATCATGTTTATATTATTAAGGGACAACCGCAAGCAACCTAGTTGGGTAGCTGATACATATGGCAACCTGAGGGCTATATAATTTTAAATTTTACATCTAATTTATAGGCGATTGGTTTTGTATATTATTTTTGTTTTTTCCTTCGCATTTGCCTTGCTCTTTTCTGCAAAAGACGGGTACGTTGACATAAAGCGATATGTACTTTTCATAGGTACGCCTTCCTCGTCCCGTTCTCACTTCATTAAATTGTTCCGTTTCTATGCTCATCTCATACCTTCTATTTTGTTTATTTCTATGTCTGACCAGGTCTAAATGAGTGAAGGCTCATCCACGTCTATTCGCTCCCGCCTTCGGGAAGTGACCCGAGTACCTGCTTTGGAGACGGATGATTCAGACTACAAGAGATGTCGTTGTGGTCTGCGTGTACCTCGGAAGACTTCATGGACCCAGTTAAACCCGTGCAGGAGGTTTTGGAGCTGTGACATCTGTGAGTTCTTCGTATGGAAGGACCCCCCGCACAGTGACTGGTCAAAGTTTATTATCCTGCATTTACTGGAAGCAGCTGAAAGAGGGGGAACAGGTGATATATCTGCTTGGGCACAGACAGGGAGGAGGTTGGATTCTATAGACGATCGGTTGGCTATGGTCGTTGGCCAATTAGAGACATACAGGCTGACCTTAGATAGGGTGCATAAAGATTATAACTCCCTGAAGTTTGTTCTGTATTCCCTCTTAGGCCTATGTTTTATCAGTTTTCTTATGTATAACAATCTTCATTGACTTGGAAGGGGATCGTGTTGTATGGTCGGACTAAAATCCTTGTTTGAACTTGTGTTTTTATGTATCTTTTGGAATTTTTGTAATCTCCTTGTATTGGGGGTAGTTTTGGCGTAATGTTACAGCCTGTTTTTTTTTACTTATATGCATGCTTGGATCAGTTGGCACCTGTAATTCCTCAGGGGTTAATATCATTTGTCGATTTGTTGATGTCGTTGCGGTTGGGCTGCCGTGTGGTGTTATTTCATCATGAGTTTCCCAGTTGTGAATTTATACCTGTTGATTATCTGAGACTGTCGGCGTTTTTTGTACTACGTGACACACATTATTGGACCATTATTGTTGTTCCGTGCCTGAGACGAAGCTTGGTTTTTATTTCCGTTTGTCTTTCACAGTACAGTAACTATTTATATTGAATGCCTTAAACGGACCGACCAAAAATTTCATTCTGTCATGCACATTTGCTACTCTGTGGCGTTTCCATGATTGATAATCAATGGGGTTTTTTTACATCCATATTCATTTTTATTTCATTTTACATTTTATACCTATATTGGTAGGGGTTACCATTACCCTATTCTCACCATATAACCCCACACTCCAACTTTCCCACTTTCTCATTCCAACTCCTCACAAGCCAAAAGAACACACAACTAGAAAGTGGACCCCACTCTCTATTCCCAACCCCTCATTCCATACTCTATTCCACCCAAAAGAACACATAACTACATTTTCTCTCTTTTAGGAATACATCAATTCCCCCTATTCCAAATTTCATATTCCAGGAAAAGAACAGGCCCTAACATACGCATTCTCCTTCACTCGCTCAACGCGTACTGCAGGTGAAAATTTTGGCGGGCAGCGGCGCCGAAAGATATATATTTTTTTCGTTTTTGAAATAAAAATTTCGCACCGAGCCGCTCGCTGCCAAAATTACTTTCTATCTCTGGCCTAATTTCTCTCCTATTTTTTTGTTTATTTTTCCAGTATTATCACTAATTTTATTCGTCTTCATCTCTCTCGTTAATGAGCCCTACTCTGAGGTTTTGTTCTTCTTCTTCTCCTTCTCTGTTCACTTCTCGATTTTATTCTCTTTTTTGATGATTTTATCCATTATAGATGGTTGTTTTGATTGCAGGGGAGATGATTGGAGCTGCTGATTTTCTTGTAAGCTCTTATTCTTCTTTCATTCTCTTCGGATTTCAATTTGACCCTTAAAAGTAGAATTTTTTTTAAAGCGATGATTTTGAATGGGTTTACTTGTATCCGAGACTCGTCTAATTTGGTCCTAACATTGAATTTCTCAACAGATCTAATTTTTGGAACCTTTTTTTGCTGATTATTTTTCCCCCAATTGCAAATGAAAACGCACAGGAATGATCATACACCATCATGGTTTTCGATTTGGTCGTCGGCAACAAAAAGAAAAGACGATCATCAATGAGCCCTGAATCAGTGGCTTGCAAGCAAAAGAAGCGAGCGAAGAGTGCAAAGCACAAATATCTGAAGCCTGGGGCGCTTGCCCAGCTACGGTATAGCAGGACCACAACCAGGTCCTGCACTGATATTGGCAAGAAGAGAGTGGTTGTGTCCGATGCAGATGACGAAAAAGTTGATCTTTTTCATAAAGGAGAGGTTTCCGTTCGTAGCAACACGCCCGTAACGTCTCCCAAGAGAACGATGCAGGCGGAGGAGGAGCTAGGAGATGAAATCAAGCAACAAATGTTGCCGACAACACCCAAAACTCCAGAGCCGGGGTCTGGGACTCAGTCGAGGCTTGAATCTCTTCCCATTGAAATATTGGTATGTGAGAAGTTAAACGTCAATTACAGCTCTTGATGTCATTGGTTTTCTTGATGTCTAGTTTGATTATTTGTGCATTGCAAGGTCCAAATCATGTGCCATTTGCATCATGATCAACTACGAGCTGTTTTCCATGTTAGCCAGCGAATTCGGACAGCGGTAAGCTCTTTCTTATATAGATTCAGTTGAGTTAATAGCTTTGGAAATGTTTTGAGTTATATTATGTTTACAAACACACCGTTTGTTATTTTTTCCTTCTTACATTTGTTCCAAATATTTCTTCTCATGTGTTTCTTTCTCTCTGCTAAACTAATCTGCCGGGGGAGTGTGAACAGTTGTAATGTCTCGTTTGAAGCGCTAATTACTATGATGCTTTCGGTGCTTTGGTAGTGCTTTTATCTAACTATTAACTAGTTTTCTCCAATTTGAAGCATACAGTTACTTCTGTTTATGTTCAAGTATTTGAAATTCAACGTAAATTCTTTTCGGAGGTTCAACTCATGAAGCATGTATAAGCTTGGAGGTTTAATATTTTGTTTGTTCATTTATTTAGCCGAGTTCAAGACAAAAAATGGCATTCTTTTATTTGAACCAGCTGTTAAGTTACAAAGACATTGGAGTTATGATGCAATAATGCATGAATATACACGAGGATGTGGAAGTTGGAAAAATAAGGCGGGATACCCAGGGATGCATCAATTTATAAATATGTTTTTAATGCACAAAATTATTTTAAAAACATTTTTATATAGAATATAAGCAATAGACAATAGAATTCAGTGGGTAAGCTGGATACTAGAAATTATAATAAGAGACAGCTACCCATGTGTATTCCACAAAAATGACATCATGACCCGAAGGCTATGATATTTAGGGCATCTCTCCTAACTATGATTTTCCGTGTCCGAATCTTTGGGCACGACACATGTCTATCCATGTCTGACAATTCTAAAATGTGCAAAACATTTGTTAACCTCAACAATATATGCAAACATGAAGAAATTATACCTCCTTTAGACAAGCAAATGGTCGTTATATCATTTTATTACTATGTGCTTTTGTAAACAACCAAATGCAAACACTTATATGAGTTAAATAGACCTTAATGTGGTCAAAACATGCATACATAACCGTGTCATCATGTATATGATTTAGAGAATTGTCGTGTCAACCTGACACCAAAGTCTGTGTCTACTAATCATAGCTTAAAAGGAATCTATTGTCTACAACTATGCTTGTCTTTGACGTACATGGGAAAGTGTGAAAATCCACGCATAGCATTATATGATCACAGTCTGTTTTTATCTATATGACAAACAATTTTTTTGAAACCCCCCCCCCCCCAAAAAAAAAAAAAAAAAAAAAAACGCCCCGAGCATTTCATTAATAAGTTAGTACTGAAATGTGAGTTGCTGCCTTTGTAAGGGTAAGAGACAAATGATTTAAGCATCCACATTTTGAATCAAATAAAATTATAGACCTTATAACTTAGATGTGAATATAATTTCTTGGTCTTATAAGCAAATAACATGTTGAGGGTACATATCCGATATGCCTTAGATAGGTGAAGGTTCAGATATGTCAACAGGTGTATTCCTGTATTATAGACATATCCTGTTGTAGTATCTGAGTATCAATGAACTGTGGACATGGATGTGTCATCTACATTGAATCATTCATGCTTCATAGACCGGCTATGTTCCTGCTGTTCCTTTGGTTAGTCTAATAGATTTCCAGTGCTGGTTGGGTCTGTTTCTACGACATACTGTATATATGAAGTTTCAGGCTATTCCTCTGATGAATTAATTTAGATATATAATATTTATCACGTTATTTGAGTTATTTATATGTTACATGTTTGCTTCTTAATTGTTGACAGAGTGTAGTTCATTTCTGTAGGGGGTTAAAATACTGAATTTTATCTTTGCAATGCTTTATTTAACCATCTTGCTTTTAAAAAAAATCTGGTTGACCATGTTATATTATGCAAGTAAGCAATAGTTTATCTTTTTCTTCAAATTCTAAATATTTTACTTATTTCCTTCTCATTTAACCATAAGTGATAATTTATGCGAGTAATTCTTACATTGGATTCTAAACATCATTAACATTAATTTGTTAATCTAAATCCAGCGGCCAGTTTTGCATTTTCATTGATTTCTTTCTTTTATTTGAATTCAGAGTATTCACAATGTTCTTTTTCTTATGAGTGGATTGCTGGAAGTGGGGAAGCTTTATAGGGCCATCATAAGTTTTATATATTGGATTCCCTTTTATCTGTTTCATATGGTTTTCAGTAGTTGTTTGACACCGCGTATGGACTTGTGCATTTTAGCACAACATAGCTCATTTGGGTCTCAAATAAGTTACGCATGTTATAATTATCATTGCACTGTGGGTTCTATGTACCATAATGATGGAACATAGTTGGTATTATGAACCCTTCTTGTGTGTCACTTCTCTTTAGGCAATGTTTATTGTTACAGATTGTCAAATCCTATCCGCAACCTGTAGTTCTATTTAAATAATTATGGCCTATCTTAATTTCTTTTACCAAATACGTCAACACTAATAGAACTAGTTCTTTAAACCATCATTCATTCCCATTATTATTATTATGTCTTCTTATTGCGGTTCTTCATTCATGAATATATCCTTCCTTTCCCTTTCAATGCTTGTAACTCTATTTGCCTGCTTACATCGTATTAATTTCTAAATCTATTTGCCATAATCTTACAAAACACAAACTTCAGGATCCTAATGTCCATTAGGATAATACAATGTTTCTATTTCCTCTAAACCACAGTTAATCAGATCCTTGAAGCCTGATTCAACAAATAAAAATCTATCTTTTGTTATATTCATTTCTCGGTAACACGCACTACCGAACAGTTTTACAACTTTCATTTTCATGACATTTCCCTAAAAGAAAGGTACGTGTTTTAACTCTTACAACAGAATTACCTTCTAGGATGTACACACATACTAAGCCCTTTGCCATGTATACAGTGTATAGACAACGCATATAAAGTCTTTGCCATAATCTTGAATCCATGTTGGAATCTTAGCCAGTCTTGTTGATGTAGCAATGCCCTTTGGGTTAATATGACCAACAAGTCTTAAACCATATTTGCGTGGGAATTTTGTACAATCCTACCGACACATTCTTTCCTGAAATAGTCTAAGCGTCACTTATCATCAACCTTCCCAAGCTTATCCATGATCTTCATGCACGAGAATATCGACTTATCTTTGGTAACTTGAATGTATTCTCATAAGTTCCTGGTTTTCTTATACAACAGACCTATTTGAATTAAATTTTTTGCTTTTGCTGGGTTCTTGATATTGCTAGGTTATGTATTGTAGCATAGTATGATAATCTTTGTCCAATCATTTACCAGGTTCTTCAGGCTAGGCAATTGTATTTCAATTACACAACACCTGATCGCTACAGGCAAGAAATGCTTAGAACAAAAACCCCTCTTCCAACTGAACACTGGCCTTTCATAAAGTATGTCAAATAAAAGGCTCATTTTCTTTTACGGTCGATTCATTTACTCAAAGTCACCCTCACATTTTTATAAATATCCAGAAAGAGAGATGGCAAAAGCATCTGGGTACCAAGTCCAGCCACCCCAAAAGCTCCAAAGCACGGGCCTCGCCCCCCTCGCCTTTATAAGACGGAGTTCAAACAAACTGCAGCCGTTCTTTTCCGGGAGACTACATTCCCTTCAAAATTTGCAGTTCCTCCAGGCTTGCCGCGGCCTCTTCCCAAGCCTGTGGCTTCCACTAGGGTTCTATTTTACGAGGATGAGTTATGCCAGGCAGTGGCACAGAATAAGCTTCACTAATAGTATTCAGTCATCTCATATATTTATATATATGATATATATATGTTGTAAATACCTTCTGATCTCTTTTCTATAGTTATCTTTGTTATAGGGTGTGCAGGTTTGCATCTTGCAAGTGCTGCATTTAGGTATCAATGAACGCTGCCTACAACAAAATCTAGTTATGAGCTTTTATAAATTTGTATTTTTGTTTGTTGTATATTCTATCTGTATGTATCTGGTTTATTTTTGTTCTTGATTGTTGTTATGGTAAAAATATGATTCAAGTCCTTTTTGGGTATTCATCCAGATACATGTACCGTTTTCAATGTGATTTTTAGAGTGGTCTTTGTTAAAAAAAAAATTCCCAATTTGCAAAGGTTCCCTATTTTCTCCCTGAAAATCATGTGTCTATTGAAATAAGTACCCCTAAAAAAAAATTTTATTCGTTCTGATATTTGTCACTTAATCCAGACTTTATTACTCCTCGGTTGTTCTCATCCCTAAGAATTCAGACCCGTATGAGGTAGGTGCTAGACTTGTTTGTCTCCCCAACAACAGAATTAAGATCACAGCAAAGTGGCTAATGGACTTTGAAGGTCTATCACTGATTTAGTTGAGGAATATCCATTGGAGGAATATCCATTGGTAGGAATATCCATTGGCACATCTTAGAAGAAGTGTTGCAGCCATGAAGTGGTGCACTCATGCAAGGAAGATAACTAGCATGGTTACCTCCTCAAGCTTAACTTTGAAAAAGCTAACGATTCCATGGACATGGATAGCCTCATTTCGGTGGTCTATAAGAGGTTTTTGGCTTGAAATGGATCTCCTGCATTAAGTCTACGGTCTCAACAGGAAACTCCTGTTGGGATATTGAGAACCAAACCGGGGAGTTTTGATTATGTCTACAAATGATGTGGGCACTAACAAGTTATTTCAAGTGTGTACAAGAGATGACGATTTATTTTATAAGCCATGAAGACACAATATATGGAATAGCTCAAAATTAGGAACTTGGAAGCCATAATCGTTAAGTCAAAATTGGAGTCAATGCATGGAGCACGTGAAGACTCAAGATCAAGACTCGGTGGCACAAGTTAAGAAAACAAGGTTAAAGAGTTCAAGACGTGTGTATGTTGTAAATTAATAGCTTAGAATGTTAAAGCTAATATCTTGAAGCTACACATTCACATAAATACTTGAAAAACTCTTAAAATGTATTTAAATATATTATATTAGTATATAACTTTTTAATAAATATTTTCAAAGTATTTTTAAGTATAAAAACTCATGTATCCGAAAATAGTCGATTATCTGAAACAGATAGCCGACTATCTGTCTTGAGATTTTGCCTAGAACTCTCGGTTTCTGCAGTAGCCGAAAATCACATGGGATAGCCGACTATCTAAAAAATATTGCTGACTATCCAAAATGGATAGCCGCCAATTTGGGTCAAAACACATTTTTTTAAAAAAGCACAATTTTCGATTGATAACAGTTAGTAGCCATTATAGCCGACTTTTTTGATCACGTTTTGAACAGAATTTCATCTCTATAAAGACCAGTGATTTTAGAATTTTTTATATGAATTAAAAAAAGCATTTTCGTAGTATTTTCAAGCTCAAATTCTCAAAAGCTCTCATTTTTAAAGTTCTTCTTTGGCCATTATTTCGATTTTCTTTGTGTTAAATCTTTGATAATCTTTATTTTATCTTTGGACTTACTCTAACTTGAATTTGATCTCCAAAGATCAAAGCTTTTATTTTGATATTCAAATTTTATGATTTTCTTTTGATCTCTTAAGCTGAACTTATATTTTCTTTTTAATATCAAGTTTTGATTTTTATAGCCACACAATATACAAGCTTCATATATATTAGCTATAGGAATCAATGGTGTTGTGAAAAACACCCTAGAGTGGGATGACTAGGGTGTACGACACAAATTTAAAAACATCACAAGAACCCAGATATGCAACCACATATATGTTTAACAGAGTGGCTTCCCGCATAGGATCCCCACCTCTGCTCCGACCTCAAATCCTTTGAGGATTTCATCTCTTTTATAACCAAAAAAAGCTTTGATCACACTTACGGGTGGTGATTGAACCGTACAAAATAATGTTCAAGAATATTAAGCTCAACGATAGCTTCTGGGTGAAGCTATTCTCACAATACAATTTCAAAAAATAAATTTAAATTGATTTAATACTATAGTAAAAAAACAAAGAGATATCATCATGATGTAGTCTGTGAGATCGTGGTCGCGTAGGCAAAAACGGTTCGTCAATCCGATGTCTGCAACAAAAGATATAAGCCTCTGAAGTTCGCTGCGCAAATTTGTCTGAACTTGGTTTCTACGCAAAGTAGGCTAACTTTGGCTCGATGGAATTTGCACTTTGGTTAGGTGAAAACGTCAATTCTGCTCGGTTGGAATCGGAGCCTGGTGCATTGCGGGGTTTGCGGTCTGTGCGCTAAGCAAGCGCATGCAACATAGGTCAGCAGAGCTCGTGATGCGATCCTCCAACGCACCTGGCTCGTGGATTTTGGCTTGCCGACTAGGTCAGCAACACTTGCATGCGGTGGGCTAAAGCTGCATGGGTCAGCGACATTGTGATGCGGTGCCCCCACAAGCTGGCTTATGAATCCTCCCTTGCCAATGGAGTTAGCAAGGTGTCGTGAGTTGTGCAGCCTAGACAGAGTTGTGTTCTTGACTTTTGATGATTGATCTTGCTTGTTTGATGGATTCCTTGGCTTGAGACTTGAAGCTATGGTATTGTATGAACCCCTAGGCTATGGACCAAGACTTGGAGTTGCTTGAATCCTCACCAAAATCCCCTAGGCCGTGAGTTTACTCTTTAATGTATGGTTGCGACAATTAGGTATCTTTGGCTTCAATGCTTGGAATTTGATGAGCTTTGGAGATCTCTTCCTTGGAGATTGTGGGTGAAGCTTGATGGAGATGAAAAACCCTTGAGCAAGCTTGAGAACTCATGGCCTCTTGGATTGATAGCTTGCGGTACTTCAAAGATGAAGAAGAGGATGCTCTTGTGCTTGCAGCAACAAGGAGGAAGTGATGAAGACTTGATGAAGAGGGTGGCCGGCTAGGGATTGTGAAAGTGCTTCTCTCCTTGAGAGCATAGGACTTGTGCTTAGGGGGGGGGGGGGGGTTTTAAATAGGAGAATTACACTCATATGAGCAATCAAACTTCTCTAAGAGATATGACTCCTATTTAAGATGAAACTCCTTTTTGAATTCAATCTTTGACTAGTCAAACCTTCAATCTTCATGATGAATTGAATCTTGGATAAGTGTTGATGAAGTAGGACTCCTTGAATTTCTTTGCACAAATAATTTATCCACAAATCATCTTATCCTTCTTTGAATTTCTACAAGAGTTTGACCAATGCAATATTACGAAGTTGCCCTTCTTTTTCTTCATGCACATTTTTTCCTGAAATCACTTAATGAACTCATTAGTACCACGTGACTTGTTTGTCATCATCAAAATTAAAAGTGTGACCTAATTAGTAGGCTAACCAGGCCAACATGTTGTACTTCATGTACAAACGGTTTGTAAAGCCTTTGAAGGAGGCTTGGCAAGTTGTACTTCTGTGTGTTAGGGAAGTGTTGTGTTGTGCTCTTTGAAAATTCCTAGTTGAGTTGTGAACTAGGTGATTGGAAATTTCTAGCAAGTGGAGCTAGGTGCTTGTGCAAGTCCTCTTCATTGAGTTGAGGCAAGGTTGCGCTCGAGTTTGAGAGCTAATGGATCGATTGTTGGACGTAGGCCAAGGTTGGGCCGAACCAAGATAAAATTGTGGTATTACGCTGTGACTCTCTCTTATCTCTATCTCTTTATTATTGATTGTAATATTTACTTCCGTTTTGCTCTTCTCTTTTATAATATCGTTACAAGCTTATTATTTGTGTTGATTAAGTACAAATTGAGGTAACTCTCATTTGAGACTTAGGCAACGAATAGTAAGGTTTAAATTTCATGAAGAATTTTATTACTTTGCTCACAACACTATTCAACCCATCTTCAAGTGTTTTTTGGGATCAGTGGATTGCCTAATGCCACACGTAGGAATCCTGTAGATAGCAGACTAAACACTAGAGGGGGTGATTAGTGTTTCAAAAATTCTAGCACAAATAAAATTCAATCCCTCTAATTAGCCTAAGCTACTTGATAGTGTTACATACTCAAGAGCTTAATCAACATAATATAATTATTTGCAATGGAATAAAGAGTGATGCTCATCGGAATAATTATCACAAGCAAGTAATAGAATTGAAGGGACAATCAACACAGAGATGCAAACGCAAACACAAGATATTTTTATCCTGGTTCACCCACTCCCTGGGGCTACGTCCAGACCCCAACCGCATTGGGAATTCTCCACTAAACAACTCTCTTCAACAAGAGAGCAAATGTCTCATCGAGATGGCTTCCAATACACTTACCTAGCTTCACTTGCTAGATCTTCCAACAATTACAATCACCACCTAGTTCTTCCAATTAGGAATTTCCAACACCAAGTACCTAGATCCTCTAGCTAGGGATTTCCAATCCAACACCCTCTACACTTGAGGGTTTACAACTAAATCACCAATCAACGCACACCCTTGTGTGGGTTTACAACAACTAAACAAACCAAATCACTTACTACCTCTCTCTTAGAGTGTTTACAATACCCTTCTTTCTTTTGAAGAAGATGAAGCAATTCAACCTTCTATAACCACCACAAATGAAGCTTTCGTGTGTTTGTGATTTGTGGCTAATGAAATCTTTTGATCTCAATAAAGATATAAGTGAAGCTAGGAAAGAGATCAAATAAAAATTGAAACAATCTCTTAAGAAGATGAAGATTAACATTAAAGAGATTAGAAATCAAGTTAGGCCAAAACCTTTATGCTTAAAAGCTTTGAAAATCAATTTAGAAAATTGGCCAAGAGAAAATGAGAATCCTTTCATTTGATCTTAAGAGAATGAAAATAAAATCCAAAGAGATCAAGTGGAACACTAATTTGCTATCCAATGAAATCAAGATGAGAGCTTGAGGGATTCATAAAATTAGTCAGGCAAGAAGAGCTTAAAATCTTTTTGAATTTGAAAATCTTTGCCTAATAATGAAAGAGCTTAAAGAGATCTTTAGAATTAACTTGAAAGACTTTAGAAAATATTTTTCATGCTCTTATTATTAGCCAAAAACTACCAACCAATCTTGGTTATATAGGGATGAAATTCGGCTCAGACAGATTGACTGAGATGGCCATAAAACGGCTCTCTCAATAGCTAGTTTTCCAGGGCAAGAAAGTCACAGGCAGTCGACTGCAGTAGTCCTGATAATCGGCTGTCTCCATTGAAGCAGTCGACTGTCAGGGCTACTGCAGTCGGCTGTTTTAAGTGGCATAATACTGCCTCCCTATTTCCTTCGGAACACAGTCTGCTGTTATAGTTTGAACAATCGGCTATTTTCTGATATGGACTGATTCATACTCAAAAATATTATGAAATGAGTTCAAAATGATTTTATGATAGTATACTGAGATTTAAATCATGTCCAAAGTGTTTATGTGTGTGTTAAAGCTTCATGTGGTGACTTCTAACATTCTAATGACAAGATAACAGACTAAGCCATATACTCACACATTCTAGGAGTCTTGGTGTCTTCAATTTGAGCTTTATCGTGCCTTTGGAAGCTTTCGCACATCAACACTCCTTTGGATGATATTTATGTCTTCATTTGAGCTTCCATCCAGAGATGCCTTAATCTTCAGACTTTACTCTTTTATCTCTTTAGTCATCATGGATTGGCTTCATAATATTCCATAAAAGTTTCCCAATCCTTCGTTTCCTTTGTTCATCAAGATTGTGCCTCGTATCACATCTGTATCATATGTATTACAAGCTTGTATGAACTTCTTGACTTTGTTGTCTTTTGAGTATGTACATTCACAATACTTAATGAAGATCATTAGTTGTTCAAATTGTTTGCAAATTATCATCAAAACAACCACGGGTTATTGCATAACCAACAATGTTGTCAGCCATTCACATGATTCCACACATGGTATCAGAGCAAGGTTCCAAGATGGCGTCAACAATGAGTGCAACCACTTTTTCGATATTGGACGGTTCCAACTATGCTTCATGGAGAAAAGACATGATGAGCCATATCGAGTCCATAAGAGGAAATACTTGGAGTTTCATCGAGTTCACGTACATCAAGCTAACTACTCACACAACCCAATGGACGAACCAAGAAGTGGATCTAGCCACTCTTCACTCCAAAGAGATGAGTTCATTATTATTTAATATTGATGATTTTATTTTTGAGTGTGTTTTAGAAGCAACTACGACATACCAAGTTTGGAACATACTAAAGAACAAGTTTGGAGGAGAGCTAAATGATGATGAATCTATTTTTAATGACACCACAAATAATAAGGAGAGCAACTCTACTGAAGATGAGAGCGAATCAAGTGATGATGAACAGAAAGAAGAAAGAGGAGAGCATTGCTTCATGGGTCTTCAGGTAACTTCTAATTTAACTCTGATAATGAGTCTAAAAATGATAATGATAGTGATTCCGATGATGACTTTAATTTAGAAGATGCTTATGAACAACTCCATAATGAGTTTGAAAAATTAAAAAAGAGATATAAGGAATTAGATAATAGCTTCAATTTATTAAATAAAGTTCATGATGATCTTAAAGTTAAACATAACACTCTTTCTCAAAATTATGATGCATTATTACATGATCATTGATTCGGGGTTTAAATTGCTTATGTCCCCCCATTTCTGGGCATTTTATGTGTATATCATGTTTATATTGGCTTTGATACGTGCGTATTCGTGATATCGTGGATTATTAAAGCCTATCCTTATTTTATACATACAATACGATTTCTATGGACTAATCTTAGCTTCTCTTATTTTTCAGGTACTCCTGGAAATTTTCTAGATTTTCTGGAATTTTTCCAGAATTTTTTGGAGCTTGGAGCCATTTTTTGGAAATTTTGGAGGCTAGAAAGCAATTCTGGGAATTATTAAAACAACAAAACAAAAAAAAAAGGAAAAAAAGGCTTGCAGCCCATGGCTCGCTTAGTGAGCGAGCCGCTGATATTTCAAAAAAAGCAGTAAACGTTTCTTATGGGCCGGCCCACAGACGCAGCTGGCGGGCGGGGCACGTGCCCGCGCCCCAGAGAGCGGGCGCCCAGCGCCCGCGGGTCGGGCGCGCCCCGCGTCTGACCCGCAATGCCTTGTCTTTGCTGATGTGGGTGGTTTGGTGTGGGTTTCGAGGCAGATTTCGACCCGCAATGCCACTAACAGACCCGAAATTGCTGGAGTTGGGTTTTTAGCTGTTTTGGGGGCTGTTTTTAGCTCTACTCTTAGTTTTTCCTCTCAAAATATTTTCTAGGGCTTGGAGATCATGAAGAGGATGGAAGCTTAAGGGAGGAGCGCAAAGGGAAAGCGTGGGATTCTTCTCAAAACGGGTTTCTTTGCATTAAAGTTTATATTTTCCTTTCTCTCTTTGAGCTTTGCTACTTGTAAGAACTATTGGATGAAGCTTTTGGAATCAAAGTTGTTATCTTTGTGTATAATGAGTGGCTAATCTCTTTGTGCGTGTTTTAGGTGGATTGATGTATGTTTGGCTTATAGATCTCATCTCTAGCATGTTTTTAATCTCTCATATGTGGATGAAATTTTGAGTTAGGGTTGTTTATTGGAACTCTAGTGGGAAATTCAAAAAGAGGCTCATCCTAGTGGACCCTCTCTATTGTGCTCATCGTTGATTACTCTCAATATTTCATTCATTACTTTTCGCAACCCATGTGTTCGATGAAATATTTTATTATCCGATCACTCTCTCCTTAGCCGGAAGAGAGGCCGTAGTGATATGAGATTGAGTTATAAGCCAGACTACATTATGAAACCACAAACACTCACACTTCTCATCTTTGCATACTATCTCACATTTTCTTTATTTGCATAATTGACTTTAGCTTGCATAAAAAATTCGCTTAACCAATCCTCACCCCCAACGGGTGGTATTCCTCACATCGCTAAAGCCATTTGTGACCGTGGTTGATCGTGAACAAGTTGTCCCTGAGTTCGACCCTAGGCTCACTAGGAATATTATTACTTGGCGACCTCTTACACTTGGGAGTTAGTACGTGCAATCTTTTGCCCACACCAATCATGGTAGCTTAAAGAGTAGTTATGATGTTTTATCTCATAAACATGAATGCTTAAAGAATGATCGTAATATTCTAGTTTATAATCATGATGGTCATAACATATTGTTGCATGACTATGAATGCTTGAAGGATAAATATTGTATATTGAGTAATGACCATCATGAATTGCTTGATAAATATGATAAATTAGTTTGTGATCATGATTCCATGAAAAATGAACATGTTATTTGTGTATCTACATTGAATGATAAAATAGATACCCTTGAAAATAATATTGCTTTGAGTAAGGTCAAGCATGAGGAGCTTGTTCAACAACTTGTAAATGCAAAGAATAATCCAAGTTTTAAAGCCACTCAGTCTAGCACTCATGGTTAGAATGTCAAATTTATTACTAGGAATAATGTTGTGCATGCTAATAGTAGAAAGAATTATGCATTTATGTATAATAAGGATGCCAAAATAATGTTCATCATATGCATCATGCTTTACTAAATATGACACATAATATTGTACACAAACCACATGTTACACACAATGTGGCACATCATGAATCACATGCTTCACATGTACCACATGTTACACATATTGCTTTACAATCATATGTTGCACACAACTTTTCACATAAACCACCTATTGTGCATCAAACTAAAAACAATGTTAGAATGCATAACAATATGATTTGGGTGCCAACGAACTTAAATGAAAGAGATAAAAATGCTTACATTCATAATCTTTCTATAAGTACACACAGTGCTCATGATTATACTCATATGCATATGAAATCAAACTATAATAGAATCTGGGTTCCTAATGGTTGATGATGATTGAACCCTTGTTTATATGGTATCTATGCTTTGTATGCCATATTCTTGATACCCAAATGTGTGCTAGGATAGTAAATGTTATTATTGAATATGTTTGTCATTAATTGATTATTATTTAATTGAATATGTTTAGAGTATAGTAGATTATTCTTGATATGATATATCTTTAGTGTTTATGATTTGACTATGATACATATTCCATGTATGATTCCTTGATATTAATTGTGGAGATTTGTATCATGCATATGATAAAGAGTGATGATCATTTTTAATTGCATATAATAAATAAATTCATTTTTGAAATCTGTTGAGCAACAGTCGACTGCTGTTATTTTGACATTCGACTGTCCTAGTAATTTTCAGTTTATTAGTTCTATTTATTCAGTTTTTTATCGATATTCAAAAAGGAATTAATAGAATTAATTATTATAATATTTGATTAGTGAGAACCTAGCCATCAAATAACCCCAAGGACCCTAAAAATTATGGGTTCTAAAAGTATTATTTTCAGGTATTATTTACAAATTGGAGCCAACCCCTTAACTCCTTGATTTTTAAAGAATATCACTCAAAGAAGAAGAATGACATTTTGATATGCTCATTTGTGGGGGGAGCTATAAGTTGTAAGTATGGATATTTATCTATGATGATTAGCTCTATTCTGCAATTGATATCTTATGTGTATATGCTTTGTTGAGCTTACTGGCACATGACAGTATTACATGCACCCATGTATATTTTGATATATACTTACACTAATACGTAGCATCATATAATTTCTTTGTGCAATCATGACTCACTATTTTGAATGATAACATGATTATGTTGTGCCATGATTATGCTTGATACTTCACCTTGTAGACACTCTTGCATATGCAAACTCATTTATTGAAGTATCTATTATACATTTGACAGCAATTTTTGAATCCTAGGGCTGACTAGAACAAGCTGACAAGGACAAAGGGGTTGATAGGAAGAGGGTCAAGATTTAATCCTGGGAAATCAACGGCGGAGATGAGATTTTGAGAAAATTTAGGAGGGACTTCGTATTTTGGTGGGAAACAATTGAGGAAAAAGTCAAAAATCTGGGCTTACATAAAAAGTTGTGCTAAGAATTTATTATGCGCTCAGCCTTTGAAATTCCGTCCTATTCTACGTTGAAAATTGGGGGGCTTACATGAAAAGTTGTGCTAAGAATTTATTATGTGTTTAGCCTTTGAAATTCTGTCCTATTCTACATTGAAAATTGGGGGACTTCAAAAAAATTAGGCAGTCTATTGACTGAGAATTTAATGTGCTAAACAGAGAATCTTGCTCTTCGAGTTGAAATTGGGGGGACCTCAAAAAGCCATCGCCATTCTTCAAGTTGAAATCTGGCTCGAGGAGGCAGAAAGCAAGGGGTCTCTATCATGAGGGAGGAGTACATGCCTTGGTGTCAGCGGCTCACGACGTCAATGGTTATATCTTGGGCTTCCCTATTCAGGATCTCACTCTTCTTGCTCCTCCTCACTGCCATCGTCACCGCCATTTACTCTCTTCCTGTCGAGACAGTACCGCCTTTTTATTTTTTTAGCTCCAAAAAGTGAATTTTTTTTAAAATGTTAGGTTTTACAGAAGAGGGATTGATCGATCACCTTAAATTTTGCTCTTCGATTCAGATTTCAGGGTTTGAGAGATGGTTTTCTTCTAAACCCTAACTTATGCATTTCTCCATCGAAGGAATTCAGCGAAGTCCATGACGTCCATTGTAACGACTGGTTTTCTTGTATAGATTATATATATATATATTTGGTTGCCTTCTCTTTGGTTGTGATTTCCTTTCTCCGTCTCCGTAGTTTTCGTTTTCGTTCGTTTCGTCGTGTTTTCCTAGCTTCTTCCGTTGATCGTCGATTTCGAAGTAATTCATTCGTGACGGGCTTCATATCGGTCATATCTTATTGTTAGATCAAGCCTAGGAGCCTTAGGAATTGATCCCGATGCTTCGCGCTCCATTTCGGAACTTTCAGTGCACGTTAGCCGGTACAAGAAGGGGAACCGACCGACTAGATGACGATTTAGTCGGTCGGTAAACCTTCATGGACCGACTAGTGGGCTTTGATAATTATTCAGGAGTTATTGTTTATCGTTAGTCGGTCTAAGAACATTTGTCGACCGACTAGGTTGCAAACTAGTCGGTCAGCAATCGTTCTTTAACCGACTAGCTCTATGATCATTTTGATACCAAGTACTATTCATTCTTAGTCGGTCTAAGAACGTTCATCGACCGACTAGATGAGAAACTAGTCGGTCAGTAGTTGTTCTTTGACCGACTAAATCTAAATCCTATTTTTCGTCAGGATTTACTGTTTACACTTAGTCGGTCTGCGTTGGTCAACCGACCAACTAGTTTCCAAACTAGTCGGTCAGAGGTTGCTCTTTGACCGACTAATCAGTGTCGAAACCCTAATTTCTGGGTAGCCGCCAGCTCTTCCTATTTAAACCCCCCAAATGGTTTTCTTTTCTTCTTTCATTTCTCCTGAGCCTCTTTCTTCCCCAAATCATCATCCATCTAACCCTAGCCCTCCTCCTTCATCAAGAGCTCCTCTCCCTCTCCATTTTGGCCGGCCACCACCTCTAGGTCACCGGAAAACCCCCAAAATCCCCAAAACCCCATTTCTCCAGATTTTCTCCCTATTTCCAGATTTGAACCGTAGGTTCCCCGGATCGTTTCTTCTGTCGCCGTGCTTGCTCGGCATGGTTCTTCCGCTAACGATTCGGTAATAACTCGATTCTATAATATTCTCATAACCCATTTGTGTTTTTGTAAAACCCTAATAAAACTAGGTTGGATGTTGTTCTAATGTTGTTTTGCCATGGCAGCGACCTCTTCCCCGTAGATTAGCGTCCGTGAGACGAACCTACGTGATCGTCATCCTCGGTGCTAGGCAAGTGAAACTTGCCACTTAGGGTTTTGGGCCATGTCTTAGGCCATTTGCTTGTTGTAGGCGTAAAAGAGACTAGGCGACGAAATAATACTCGCCTAGGCGCAATTTCAGGAACTAGCTTGACAACAAAGCTAGATCCGTCATTTATCACGTTGCATAACTACCATGTCATGTTTAATTTTAATTAACGGTACGCGAATTAATTGTCATCCATGCTATCCATGTTGAATGTCGCATTCGTAGCACACGCTACAATACTTGTGTTTCCTGGCTCGTGTTCCAGAAGCGGGCCATGTGAGTTGGTTGATAGCCAATGCCCGATCTACTTGTTTCCGGCTAGGCACCTGCATTGCAGGCATAACCCTACGCCATACGTGTTAAATACACTTCCTGGCTCGTGACCCAGAAGCGAGCATTCCGTGTTCGGGGTAATGCCCTGGCTCGATACACGTGGAGGGGTAGGGATAAGCGGCCACCTGAGCTTACGAGTTGGCCCGATCAGCCACTCTAGCCAGCAGACGAAATCTCTGTGCACAACTTGTTTACTCGACGTGTTTACTTGACGTGAACCACTTGACTTGTACTTTTCCGTGTTTTACTTGTAAAACTTGTTATCCATGACATACTTGCTACTTGCTACTTGTACTTCCCTTTACTTGTCACTTCCATACTATACTTGCCATGTCATGCATCATACTATAACTGCTAGGTTGTTAGTTTACCTTACTTTCAGTTTCCTTGCCCAAGTCTTTTAGACTTGCTGACATGTGCCCCTTTACTCTTTTGGGTGACACATGTTAGATCCTGAGCCTGAGTTCATTGTTGAGGACGAGTTGTTTGCGGACGCCGAGCCCGAGCCTGTGTTTGACGAGGACTTCATGGACACGGGCGATCAGTCATAGAGACTGTTTGTGTTGTTGTTTAGACTGTTTTGTTGTCGGTGCGTGGCACCAATACTTTGTTATGTTGTCCTTGTTGCCCTTGTTCTGGGCCTTTAGACTCTTTCTTTTAGCCTGGTGGCTTTTCTGGATGTTGAACTTAATTTTAATGTTGGACAAATTCTGAGATTGGAGATTTTATTTCTGTCTCTCCTTGTGTTATTATTGTTGTTCTGTTTGTGGTTACAGGGACCTGCTTATGTTTTATTGACGCTTATCGGGTTTGGGGCTTCACATCTCCACTCTCGTGCGGACCTTTTCACGTCTCGCCTCCATTTTTGGGAAGCGGGGTGTGACAGGTTTTGTTGGTGGCCCATGCAGGTCCATTTTGTTACTGTGATTGTCGAAATAACGATAATAGTATTAGAATGTCCAATAAACTAAGTTCGACATCCGAGTCATAAGCTATGAGTCTAATTGTTTCGTTTTCTGTGTCATTAGATGGCAGGAAGGCGATTCACCCGTGGTGGAGGTAGTGGTACGCCCCCTCATGACGAGGAGCCTGAGCGGGAACCCACCAATGGAGAGATGATGCGGATGATGCTTCAGATGATGCAAGTGTAGCAGGGCGTGCTCCTGCAAGTCCAGAATGCTCCACTTGCTCGAGCTGCTCGGGAAATCTAGGATGCCCCTCGCTTCGAGCCGGGAGCGAAGCAATTTCGGGAGCTGGGTCCTGCTTATTTTGATGGGTCTGAGGGTCCTCTGGCTGCCGATGAGTGGATTCGGAACATTGAGGATAACTTGAAGATGGCGAAGATCGGCCTGGCTGGATGGGTTGATTTGGCGAAGAGGAAACTCAAGGATAATGCTCGGAACTAGTGGGATGCGGAAGAGAAGATGCTGGTGGAGCCGATAGCTTGGGCTACCTTTAAGTCCAGATTTGATGAGGAGTTCTTTCCGAAGGCTGCTAGGAAGGAGATGCTGCAGCGTTTTATTGAGCTGAAGCAATGGAGCTCGTCGGTGGACCTGTACCACCAAGAGTTCACTAGGCTGAGTCGGTTCGCACCGAAGATGGTGCAGGATGCTGATGAGAGGGCTCATAGTTTCCTGCAGGGGCTTGCTTTGGAGCTTCAGAGTTTTGTGTCTTCCTCTGATCTGGACTCTTATCAGAAGGTTCTGGTCGCTACGAGGAGGCAGGAGCTGAACCTGAGCCAGAGGATGGGACATATTTCTGGAGCTGGGAAGAGGCCTATGGAGCAGGCCAGAGCAGTGGTTAGGCCTGGTTTTGAAGCCTAATCAGCCAGCTCAGTTCAAGAGGCCAGGAGGGCCTATTAAGAAGACTTGCCATTTCTGCGGCAAGATCGGGCATATCAAGGATCAGTGTAGGAGATTCCTGGGCCAGTGTGTTGTCTGTGGAGATCCTACCCATACCATGAAGGATTGTCCGAGGTCGAAGCAGCCTTGGAGGGCACCTGTTGCAGCACAGCCGTTGCAGCAGAGAGCGTCTGTTCCTGCCGGTCGTGGAGCAGCTCTTGTCCCTCAGAGGCAGGCCTTTCAGCAGGCTTTTCCGCCGAGGAGGCAGGCTTTTCTGATGACCGCTGTGGAGAGCGAGGATGTGGATGAGGTTATCACAGGTAATCCTCAATCTAGCTGTTACTTTCCTAGCTAGTTTTGATTGTTAGATTATGTTATTTGCTTGAACATGGATGTTTGCTAGACTAGGGTTTGATTGTTAAGTTGCTTGTTAGGTGTGGTTTTGGTGTGCACGTTTCCTGCATGAGTTCTCTTTGACTCAGGTGCATCGATGTGCATTATTTCTCAGAGCTTCGTGGAGAAGCATTCCTTATCGACGTCCCCTCTTTCCAAGAGTTGGAATATCGTTACAGGGAATTGCGTGGTTTCGGTGCATCTTGGTTGCAATTCTTGCTCATTGGTGGTTTGTGGACATGAGCTTTACGCTGATTTCATTATCCACGACATCATCAACTATGATGCGGTCCTTGGGATGGATTGGCTTGCGAGCTTCTATGCTACGATCGACTGTCGGAGGAAGAAGGTGGTGTTCGAGATTCCCGGACATCCAGTATTTGAGTTCAGTCGTGGAAACAGTTCGCTTGGTCCTGTCAGATTTCGGGCCAGGCCGGTGGAGTTTGTGGCTATGCAGATGGAGCTGGAGAGGCCAGCGGTTGTGCGGGACTTTGATGACGTCTTCCCCGAGGAGATGTCTGGATTGCCACCTGATCGAGCTTTAGAATTTTCTATTGATCTTGTTCCGGGAGCACAGCCGATTTCGAAGGCGCCTTATCGTAAGGCACCCGCTGAATTGGAGGAATTGCGGAAGCAGCTGGATGAGCTTTTGCAGAAAGGTTATATCAATCCTAGTGTGTCTCCGTGGGGAGCACCGGTGCTGCTGGTGAAGAAGAAGGATGGTTCGCGTCGCATGTGCGTGGACTATCGGGAGCTGAATGCGGTAACCATCAAGAATAAATACCCGTTGCCTCGCATCGATGATATTTTTGATCAGCTTGGAGGATCGAGGGTGTTTTCTAAATTGGATTTGAGGAGTGGTTATCATCAGCTGAAAGTGAAGAAGGAAGATGTTCCGAAGACAGCGTTCAGGACGAAGTATGGACACTACAAGTTTGTGGTTATGCCTTTCGGTGTAACCAATGCACCCGCAGTTTTCATGAATCTGATGAATCTGATCTTCTACGACTTTTTGGATAATTATGTCGTTATCTTTATTGACGACATTCTGATCTGTTCAAAGTCGGAGGAAGAGCATGCCTTGCACTTGAGGTCGGTATTGGAGATTTTGAGGAAGCATCGGCTGTATGCTAAGTTTTTGAAGTGCGAGTTTTGGCTGGACAGAGTTGCTTTTCTCGGGCATGTGGTGACTGGAGATGGTATTTCAGTGGATCCCGAGAAGATCAGGGCCATCAGAGAGTGACATGTTCCGCAGTCAGCGTTGAGATCCGGAGTTTCCTTCGACTTGCTGGTTATTATCGGCGTTTCATTAAGGACTTTTCCCGTATCGCCGAGCCGATGACCAGATTGACACAGAAGGATGTACCTTTTGTTTGGTTGGGTGATTGTGAGAATGCTTTCGGTGTTCTAAGGGAGAGATTGATGACTGCCCCTTTTCTTGTTGTGCCTGATCGCAGCGGTGGATTTGAGATCTTTTGCGATGCTTCTGGCAAGGGTCTCGGCTGTGTGTTGCATCAGCATGGGCATGTTGTGGCGTATGCTTCGCGTCAGCTCAAGACTCATGAGAAGAATTACCCGACACACGACTTGGAGTTGGATGCTGTTGTGTTTGCGCTCAAGATTTGGAGGTACTTCCTGCTGAGTGAGAAAGTGAAGATTTTCACCGGTCACAAAAGCTTGAAGTATATTTTCACTCAGAAGGAGCTCAACATGTGACAGCGTCGATGGTTGGAGCTCATGGCGGATTATGAGATTGATTTGCAGTATCACCCTGGCAAGGTGAATGTGGTTCCAGATGCGCTGAGTAGGCTTCCAGCGGTGATGATTTTGACCTCGCAGTGGAGATTGCAGCAGGATTTTTGCGAGTCTGGTGTGGAGATTGTTCTTCCTGGGGAGGCTTCTTTGTTGATGAGTATGAAGATTCAGTCGACGATCGTGGATCGGATCAAGGCTGGCCAGGCTGAGGATCCGAAGCTGGTGAAGATTCGGGAGCAGGTGGAAGCCGGTCTGCAGACTGACTTTTTGATTCATGAGGATGGCTCGCTGAGGTTTGGAGCTAGGTTGTGTGTGTCAGCTGGAAATATCAGAGAGGAGTTGATGGTGGAGGCACATAGTTCGCCGTATTCTGTGCACCCTGGTGGGACCAAGATGTACAAGGATCTTCGTCTGAACTATTGGTGGCATGGCATGAAGAGGAGTGTGGCTCGGAGTGTAGCCAAGTGTTTGGTTTGCCAGCAAGTGAAGGCGGAGCATCAGCGTACGGCCGGGTTGCTACAACCGATTCCGATTCCGGAGTGGAAGTGGCAACACAGCACTATGGATTTCGTGACTGGACTACCTCGGAGTCCGAAGCAGAATGGCGCGATTTGGGTGATCATAGATCGATTGACCAAATCCACGCACTTTATTCCGTTCCGAGTGGGACAGTCCACTGAGGCGCTAGCGAGGAGATATATGGAGGTAAATTCTTTTACTCTCCGTTTCTATTTCCTTTTTCCTAGTTTAGATAGTGATGTGACGTGAATCGTGCAGGAGGTCGTACGACTTCACGGAGTCCCTGTGAGTATCGTGTCGGACAGAGACACGAGGTTCACATCTCAGTTCTGGCAGAGTTTGCAGAAGAGTTTGGGTACGCGTCTGAGTTTCAGCACGGCATACCATCCACAGACGGATGGCCAGTCCGAGAGGACGATTCAGATCTTGGAGGACATGCTGAGGGCGTGCATGTTGGATTTCAAGGGTTCGTGGGAGGACCATCTACATCTGGTAGAGTTCTCTTACAACAACAGCTTCCAGGCGAGTATTAGCATGGCGCCTTTTGTCGCGATGTATGGAAGGAAATGTCGATCGCCATTGAGTTGGGATGACGTTGGTGACCGGGAGCTGTTGGGACCTGAGATGATTGTGGAGGCCGTGGATGTTGTCAAGAACATTCGGGAGAGGTTGAGGATTGCTCAGGGCCGTTTTAAGCATTGGGCGGATGCTAAACGTCGTCCTTTGGAGTTTCAGCCTGGGGATCATGTGTTTCTGAGGATTTCCCCGAATCGTGGAGTGATTCTCTTTGGAAAGCGAGGGAAGTTGAGCCCGCGATACATTGGACCGTTTGACATTCTGGAGAAAGTTGGCAAGGTAGCCTACCGCTTAGCCTTGCCGCCATCTTTGGAGGGAGTTCACAATGTTTTCCATGTGTCGCAGCTTCGTCCATACATTAGCGACCCATCTCATGCTGTGGATTTCTCGGAGATTACCGTTCGCCCTGATATGACGTATGATCAACAGCCAGTGCAGATTCTGGACAGGCGTCAGAAGTCACTTCGGAACAAGGTTGTCAATCTTGTGAGGGTGATGTGGTGACACGGCTCGCCAGGAGAGTCTACTTGGGAGAACGAGGATGAGATGCGAGAGCGTTATCCACTTTTGTTTCCGGACACGTGAGTGTTGGGAAATTCCGAGGGCGGAATTTTTCTTAAGTTGGGGAGGATGTAACGACTGGTTTTCTTGTATAGATTATATATATATATTTGGTTGCCTTATCTTTGGTTGTGATTTCCTTTCTCCGTCTCCGTAGTTTTCGTTTTCGTTCGTTTCGTCGTGTTTTCCTAGCTTCTTCCGTTGATCGTCGATTTCGGAGTAAGTCATTCATGACAGGCTTCATATCGGTCATATCTTATTGTTAGATCAAGCCTAGGAGCCTTAGGAATCGATCCCGGAGCTTCGCGCTCCATTTCGGAACTTCCAGTGCACGTTAGCCGGTACAAGAAGGGGAACCGACCGACTAGATGACGATTTAGTCGGTCGGCAAACCTTCATGGACCGACTAGTGGGCTTTGATAATTATTCAGGAGTTACTGTTTATCGTTAGTCGGTCTAAGAACATTTGTCGACCGACTAGGTTGCAAACTAGTCGGTCAGCAATCGTTCTTTAACCGACTAGCTCTATGATCATTTTGATACCAAGTACTATTCATTCTTAGTCGGTCTAAGAACGTTCGTCGACCGACTAGATGAGAAACTAGTCGGTCAGTAGTTGTTCTTTGACCGACTAAATCTAAATCCTATTTTTCGTCAGGAGTTACTGTTTACACTTAGTCGGTCTGTGTTGGTCAACCGACCGACTAGTTTCCAAACTAGTCGGTCAGAGGTTGCTCTTTGACCGACTAATCAGTGTCGAAACCCTAATTTCTGGGCAGCCGCCAGCTCTTCCTATTTAAACCCCCCAAACGTTTTTCTTTTCTTCTTTCATTTCTCCTGAGCCTCTTTCTTCCCCAAATCATCATCCATCTAACCCTAGCCCTCCTCCTTCATCAAGAGCTCCTCTCCCTCTCCATTTTGGCCGGCCACCACCTCTAGGTCGCCGGAAAACCCCCAAAAATCCCCAAAACCCCATTTCTCCAGATTTTCTCCCTATTTCCAGATCTGAACCGTAGGTTCCCCGGATCGTTTCTTCCGTCGCCGTGCTTGCTCGGCATGGTTCTTCCGCTAACGATTCAGTAATAACTCGATTCTATAATATTCTCATAACCCATTTGTGTTTTTGTAAAACCCTAATAAAACTAGGTTGGATGTTGTTCTAATGTTGTTTTGCCATGGCAGCGAACTCTTCCCCGTAGATTAGCGTCCGTGAGACGAACCTACGTGATCGTCATCCTCGGTGCTAGGCAAGTGAAACTTGCCACTTAGCGTTTTGGGCCATGTCTTAGGCCATTTGCTTGTTGTAGGCGTAAAAGAGACTAGGCGACGAAATGATACTCGCCTAGGCGCAATTTCAGGAACTAGCTTGACAACAAAGCTAGATCCGTCATTTATCACGTTGCATAACTACCATGTCATGTTTAATTTTAATTAACGGTACGCGAATTAATTGTCATCCATGCTATCCATGTTGAATGTCGCATTCGTAGCACACGCTACAATACTTGTGTTTCCTGGCTCGTGTTCCAGAAGCGGGCCACGTGAGTTGGTTGATAGCCAATGCCCGATCTACTTGTTTCCGGCTAGGCACCTGCGTTGCAGGCATAACCCTACGCCATACGTGTTAAATACACTTCCTGGCTCGTGACCCAGAAGCGAGCATTCCGTGTTCGGGGTAATGCCCTGGCTCGATACACGTGGAGGGGTAGGGATAAGCGGTCACCTGAGCTTACGAGTTGGCCCGATCAGCCACTCTAGCTAGCAGACGAAATCTCTGTGCACAACTTGTTTACTCGACGTGTTTACTTGACGTGATCACTTGACGTGAACCACTTGACTTGTACTTGTCCGTGTTTTACTTGTAAAACTTGTTATCCATGACATACTTGCTACTTGCTACTTGTACTTCCCTTTACTTGTCACTTCCATACTATACTTGCCATGTCATGCATCATACTATAAATGCTAGGTTGTTAGTTTACCTTACTTTCAGTTTCCTTGCCCAAGTCTTTTAGACTTGCTGACATGTGCCCCTTTACTCTTTTGGGTGACACATGTTAGATCCTGAGCCTGAGTTCATTGTTAAGGACGAGGTGTTTGCGGACGCCGAGCCCGAGCCTGTGTTTGACGAGGACTTCGTGGACATGGGCGATCAGTCGTAGAGACTGTTTGTGTTGTTGTTTAGACTGTTTTGTTGTCTGTGCGTGGCACCAATACTTTGTTATCTTGTCCTTGTTGGCCTTGTTCTGGGCCTTTAGACTCTTTCTTTTAGCCTGGTGGCTTTTCTGGATGTTGAACTTAATTTTAATGTTGGACAAATTCTGAGATTGGAGATTTTATTTCTGTCACTCCTTGTGTTATTATTGTTGTTCCGTTTGTGGTTACAGGGACCTGCTTATGTTTTATTGACGCTTATCGGGTTTGGGGCTTCACAGCTCCACTCTCGTGCGGACCTTTTCACGTCTCGCCTCCATTTTAGGGAAGCGGGGCGTGACATCCATCACCGGCTCCAAGTTTGCAAAGCTCGGGCCTTTCACCTTTCTCATCGAGAACAGTGCGGTTGACTCCAGTTTCAATGAAGCGTCGACCGATGAAGGAGAAGGTATACCTTAATTGTTGTCATTTTGAATTTTTTGTGGACTTCTTTTTTCACGGAGCTGTTTAGTTTTTCGTTGAGCGTCGGACGATTACTTTGATCTGGGATCGATCACCTTAAATTTCGCTTATCAACAGATTTAAAATACGGCCATGTTGAATAACCCGGAGTGTCGTGTGCTTGGTGTCACGCCTGAGCACGAAGCAGTCCTTGCCGTTGACTGTAGACTGCAAACAAGTCGCCCGTTGACCTTGGATCTAGGCCCTGTCATCGTGTAATTAGGATGTAATTAGCAAATGGTTGTCGTGAATCCAACAGTGAACTTTGAGAAATTGAGAGAACAAGTCTTCGAGTTGGGTGGTGACCAACAACCAAGAATGTGAAGTGTCTTTCAGTTACGCATGTGATTCATATTTGATTGTTAGGTTGGTTACCTTAAAAATATCAATCTTTCTTTCCTGGTGTTTGCAATTTCCATGAACACTTACTATGTGATCCTCATTAATGTGTCCACTGCTGATGGAGTGTTGCTTCTGAGACTGTACCTATAGTAGGACGAGCGGGGCACCGACGATGCCGAGCATGAGCTGCAGGGGTCCATCAATGGGCAACCACGGGGCCCATGGTTACCGCTGTGCTGTGGTGACATCCAAGACAGCATGTTGCGGAAGGTGCTTCTTTCTTCTTTGCTAATGTAGCGGCGTCATCCAAGACATCATATAGCGACAACATCCAAGACAACATCCATGTAGCGGCGACATCCAAGACAGAATCCATGACACTCAGGCTTTTAAATTCGCTGTTTAAAATGCGGCCATGTTTAATAAAATTTTGTTCAAAATTTTGCCGAACAGGTTGCAAGTTTTGGAGAACAAACATAGATCTGACTGTATGGGGTACAAGAAATCACATGGGAAGTCTCAGTTCCTAGCACATGTACCGATCATGGTGATAATGTTCTCTATCAAATTTAGTAATATTTAGCAACCATGAAGAAGAGTTTTCATGAAACTTTTTATTGTTGAATTGTTCTACTATTGCTTTGGATGGAAGATGCTTTGATACTTGCGGTTTTATTGGCTCAAAACACCATAAATTAACTGCATGTTATTCTGCTCAAATATTACCGATAGAATTAAATGGTTGAGAGATGTGATTTTGTGATAATGGATGAGGGTTAAATTTCAGTCTTGGTGATTATTTGTGTATTTTTACTAGAAAATTATAATTGTTAGTGCTAATCTAATAATTAAAAGGGCTTAAGAACAGTGCATGTCAAACCTTGTTAATACATTTTATTGAATGTATCAACATTTTCTAAATGTATCAACTTTGTGCCATCCAATCCAAAATAGTGAAGATTAAGCTCAAAGGAAGTTCTGTTTTTAACTTTGTTGCATCCAATCACATTTTTCTAAATGAAGTTCTATTTTTCTAACAATTCTCAATTCTCTGTTGAGAAAAACATAATGTATCAAAGTTAGAATTAGAATTGGATTGGTTTTGACCCGTTAAATTTTTTACACTAATTTGTTCTTCGCCAAATTTGTTGTTTCGCGCCGAAGGCGCCCGTACCGGAAGCGCCTACGCTGAATTTGTTGTTTTACGTCAAATTTGTCGAAGGCGCCTGCGCCGAATTTATTGTTCCGTGCCGAAGGTGCCTGCACCGTATTTGTTGTTCCACGCAGAAGGCGTCCGTGCCGCTAAATATTTTTACGCTAATTTGTTATTTTTTAAATTTTGTCTATGGAAATAATTTTTTGGGGAACAAAGATTTCGGGGGAGAAAATCTTAAATGAACCGTGCCCGCGGGCACGTGTTATGACTAGTGACCATTTATATTGAATCTTTCATTTTGAGCACTTCATATCTATACAGTCATTATGTCATGGATATTCTCTACTTTAGGCTATATTGACATGCTTGTGAAAATGTTAAATTAAATGTTTAGTTATGACACATTATACTCAGAATTCACCTTGCTAACGTATATGCAACTTTATAGTGAAGTATGCATTCTTTGATTATATATATATATGATAATTTATGATAAGCAATCACATGTAGTATGTATTTGTCAACACGTGGTATAGGTAACTCATGTACCTTCATAACACGTGGTATTGATATAATACTTGGTATCATACTTTCTATTGAAATCAATGAATGCTTAGATATTTATTTCATTAAGAAACAAAATTATTTTATGACTCAAAAGATTAAAAAATTCTATTGAGTCATCCTTAATGAATAATGTTCCATTTGTTCATGGATAGCAAAAGATTGTATTATACTTGGTTGTTATGTATTCTTTATGCATGACAGTTGATTTGATTCATATGTTAAGTTTATAAATATGCTTTATGTTAGAAAATGTATATTGGAATTGAATATGCTTATTAGATTATATTTGTTGTACTTGATACTTGTGTATACTCATTTGATTGCCAAGATGTATAAACTTGGACTTACACACTCAAATGGTATGAATTCTATGCTTAGTTGTTACTTGTTTCTTATTAGCATTAATGCTGGGGGAGTGACACCTCCATGAAAGTAATGCATTAGTGCAAGAGGAGTAAGTATGATCCTTTAACTTATGCTTTTGTTTAAGTGTGTGAATATTGAGACATAATTTTAGAAATATGGTATCACTGATCAAACTCTTTTAAATGTTTATACATATGATTATATTTATGATGCTTATGTTTATGGTTATGCATTGCTTGTATGTTTATGCTTATGATTTATTATGCATATTATGCTCTCTCTTTAATATATTTTACATGAGGTGTCAAATATTCTTTTGTCACGTGGTTTATATTATGGTTACACTTTTTGATGTGACAAATGGGGAGAAGATGTACAATGCATATAAAATAGAAATAGAAATATTAGTATCACTATATTGTTGATAATATGTTGATATTATTGTTGGGAGATGTGTATGCCCTCGAGGCAATTATCTTTGTGTATGTGTACAAACATCTTGTTCAAAATAACAGTATGCTATTTGGTAAGAATTTGCCTAAGTTTATAAATAATGTAGTCGACATTAGAGCTTAGGTAAAGTCCTGAGACTTAATACGAGGTTAAATAAGTATCGAGATGAGGATCTCGATCATGGAGAATTGTTTGACCGTTAGTAGCATAAGTCTAAAATCGTTCGTGGTCATAAATGTTTCGAGAAAAGGATATCGATACATCAGATAGACCATTGTGTCTTTGTCTTCACCATGGAGTTGTGACAATGATATTATGGTCGTTCGACTTGGCAAAGTCGGAGACGAGACACAGGTGCTCATTAGAGAATAAGTTCACTGAACGACCCTACGAGAGTTATCACATGGTTAATATAACTAATCTGTCAATGATAACTCTCTGTGATGATAGGAAAGTTGGTCCTTAGACTTGAGGTCATTGTACAAACATATACGAGAATGGTGACACTTTGATCTCTGACCTAGTTTCGAGGCAAGGCCTTTCGAAAGGTCTTTGGTTGGAGGACACTTGAAGCATGCGAGGAGAGTAATGACCAAGAGAGGATTCGTCTCTCCTATTTATGGGGATCTAGTGTCGCACGTGTTGGTTCGGTGTTTATTGAAAACTTTGGCCAAAGTATGTTAAGAATGTAGGGATCGTCTAACCCTTGCAATACTAACAACACACACTAGAGGGGGGGGGGGGGGGGTGAATAGTGTAATGGCAATAAAATTGTCCAAATAAAATTTAACTTGCAAATGCGGAATTATAAATGCAAGAGGAATTAAATGGCACAATCAATCCAAACGCAAACACAAAGAAATACCCTGGTTCCCCAAACTTGGGTACATCCAGCCACACCAATATTCACTATATTCCCACACAGAGAAGTGAATACAAATCTCACAAGGAGATACCCCACAAAGAGGATTTATGCCCTACACAAGGACCCAACCAATCCTACACAAGGATCAAGACCCACACAGAGAATCACTAACTCCCACTCAGAGAATTAGGGTTAGCCCTACACTAGGACACTAGAACTCCCACAAAGAGAGTTAATTCCCACAAAGATAATTCCATAGTCCCACAAAGAGACAACCTCCCACAAAGAGAGAAACTCCCACAAAGAGAGTATCCTAATCCCACAAAGAGAAATAGGAAAACAAATTACACCCTGTAAAGTAAATACTCTTACCTATGCCTTGAGATGCTTACTTATGAATGAATGCAAGGCATGGAAGAGGATCTCCAAGTGTTGGAATATGCTTGAGAGCACTTGGATGATTTCCCTTGAGCTGGACTTCAATGCATGAAGGAAGATGAATGCTCAAAGAAGGGAAATGAGGGAGCTTGAGAGTGGCTTATTGATATCTTGAGATTTTCTATAGAGTCGAGAGTTTATCAAATGTTGTCAAGAGTTCTCAAGAAAGGCAGCCCACTCATATATATAGGAATCCTATATCAAGCCCAAAAACCCAAAGAAACAGCCAAAAAATCAGATCTGCAACGGCTAGAAACTGGGTGAAAACGACAGGAACAGTCGACTGATGATCATAAGGCAGTCGACTGATCAACGGTTAGAAAATATCCAACGCCTATAATCTGAGCCAGGATAGTCGACTGAAGAAGTCAATACAGTCGACTGACAAACAGGACAGGCGCCTGTAAAACCTTCAGCAGACGACTGCTGCAGGGGATGGATCGAAACAGAGAGCTGCACTCTTTCTCCAATTCTTCGCACAGGCGACTGATGTTAATACTACAGTCGACTGTCAAATAGTCAGGCGACTGTACATTCTTCATCAGTCGACTACTGTAAAGTATGGAGAGAAGAAAGAGAGATGTAGAGATTGCACTTACGCTAGACATGTGACTGTTGACCAAATCTCAGGCGACTGTAAATATACAGGCGACTGAAAACTGATCGACAGGCGACTGTGCGTAAAACTAAAGTTTGAGTCAATTGAAATGTTGACTTGAGCTGTGCAAATCAGGCGACTGTAGGAGGATCTACAGGTGACTGGAAATCACCCAGTCGGCTGTGTTTCCCTCATCAGACGACTGACGGAAGGAGTGAACCTATTGGGTTGGATTCTATGATAATCCTAAGGTTCACTAAGATGGTTAAATGCATGTGCATGAATGAGCAAACCATCTAGCAAGGCATTACATCAACCCTAGACTCAAAAGAGAGAGAAAGCAATAAAGTAAATTACATGGATTACAATGCTTTCTAAAGAGTCTAAGTCTTCAATCTTGATGCCTTGATTGCTCTCCATCATCTCCAAGCTTTGGCACTCCTTGAGTCCAAACTTTGGCTCTTCTTCACATGATGTCCATCCTTACACCAAGTGATTAGTCTCCAAGAAAGATATCCTTGAAATAAACTGAGAGACTAAAACAAGCGATTCATTAGCAACAACATAATATTGTGATCATCATCAAAATAAGATTGGTATGAAACACCAATACTCAACAATCTCCCCCTTTTTGATGACGATACACATTATGTAAATCATAAAGAATTAAAGCACAATGCTAATGATCTCCCCCAACTTATATGCACCAATTAAATAATGAGCTACACAAAGGTAAATACTCATAAACCGACAACAACAAGGTGACATATAATAGGCATGGGTTACATAAACCAATTCCAAGGAATAGCGACATGCAAACATGAATGGTTTATCTAAACCCATATATCTCTCCATATAGAGATATCTATCCCCATATGCATATGTATATATCTCTCCCCCTATAGATATGATCACATAATGCATATATCTCTCCCCCTTGACATCGTCAAAAAGGTGGACATGAAAAATATCCACCTTTATCATCTTAACCAAGATGTGACAATATGCAAGAAAAGAAAGATATGTATGATACCAAATATAAAATTTAGTGGGTATCAATTCACTATCCCATGCTCCCCCTAGATCATATAAATGGTCAACTTTTGACTTCTAGGATCCAATACCATTTAATTAATGGAGCCATGGGCCGTAAGTGTATCAAAGCAATAGATATGAAGAGAATCAAGCTTTGAAGATACACAAAGATATTGCCAAAACAAATAAAACATGAAACATGTTGGCAATATACAAGAGGTTTGGTTTGAGACCCAAAATGACAAAATAAAAATAATGATCTCAAATAACCTCCAAAATGAGAGTTAAAATATGTCTTAAAATAATTTAAACATATAACATATTAACTCCCCTATTGACATACACATGGATCAAGAATGCATGTATGTCAATAAAACCCCAAGGTCCCCATTTTCATGAAAAGAAATAAATTTGAAAATATTTTCAAAATCATGAAACACACACAATCAATGGGTATGCTTAAAATAAGGCATAGAAGCACACTACCCATGCAATATGCAAATGTGTGAGGAACCTAAACATTAGGTAACCAAACCCAAGAGGAGTTTGATTTTCTAACATAATCACACGAGGTGATCACATCCCTAACTAGAGAGTTGATGTAACTATCTCTCTCTTGCACACTAGCCTTAGTGGGAATCCATAATCTCAAGGATTTCCTAGGCAATGGTTTTGCCTTTGCAAGAGGGAAGGATGTGGCATGCTTAGGTGTAGAAACAAATTTCTTAGCATGCAAAGAATGAGGATTTTGCTTCTTAGCAAAAAATGAAGATTCTTCATTCTTCCTCATCACCTTGTGATCTACATGCTTCTTGTTGGTGTTATTATTGTACAAGAAAGCATGGTGATTCTTCTTAGGTGCTTTAGCAATATTTCTTGAATTTGCACCAAAAGAAGAATTAGAGGTGGGTTTAGGAACCACATTTTGAATATAACCCAAACCTCCTCCATGATTTGCTGGATGTTGTTTTTCCAACAAATCGTGGAGTGAATCCCTATAATACACAAAGCTTATGAGCTTCCGGGATTCCTCTTCACATTTCAACGTAAGTTGTTGAATGTGAGCATCTAAGCTAAGGTTTTGAGCAATGAGATTTTCATTAGAAATGCTCAATTCCTTAACTTGAGAGAGACGTGTGTCTCTCTCACAAGTGTCATAAACATGCCTTTCATCATGAACTACACTTGCAATAACTAGTTTATGCATTCTACTCTTAGCAATCTTATATTTTGCTTTTAATCTATTGTAAGAGTTGATGCACTTACTAGCCTCTTCGGAGGCCAAGTCAAATTTGAACTTGAGCTCCTCATATGAGATCTTTTCTTCCTCGATCTCAACAACAACATCATCCTTGCGAGAGCTTGATGATGACTTCTCCTCCTTAGCTACGAGGCGCGAATCCTCATAGGAATTGTATGCGTCAAGCCAAGCATCCAACTCTTCTTCGTTTAATCCAGAGGGGATTGGAGTAGGAGCATCCATGGCTACAAAGCATGCGTGAGCATCCTCCTTTGTATCCTCTTCTTCGTTACTAGAAGTATCCTCACTCGAATCATCAAAGGTCCCGACAAGTCCCTTCTTGTGATTTTTGGACTTGGACCTTCCTTTCCAATGCTTCTTCCCTTTACCCTTGTAAGTTTCCTTGATGGGTTTGGAAGGGCATTCGGTGGACAAGTGACCTTTTCCACTGCAAGTGTAACAAGTAGGAACCTTGTTAGAATTGGAGGCAAACTTTGACAAAGAATTACCTTGCTTGCATTTGAGGAAAGCTTTAAATTGCTCGGCAAGATCCTCAATTTCTTCTCCACTTGCATCTTCTTGCTCATCTTCTTCGCTAGGAGCTTCTCGAAGGAATTTCCTCCTCCACTTGATTGGCTCCTCCTTGGCATGGAATGCAACCCCCTTTGGCTTCTCTAGCTTCTCGGGCTTTGTTGGTTGAATCTCCTTCTTGTGTTGAAGCTTCACTTCATACGCCATGCGATTTCCAATGCACTCTTCAACGGTATATTTGGACGTGTCATATGACTCCAAAATTCCGTTGGCCTTTGACTCCCAACGAGGTGTAAGAGAGTCTAGGATCTTCTCAACACGATCCTCTTGGGAAATCGTCTTCCCGAGTCCCTCCAAAGCGTTCACAATATCGGTGAACCTTGTGAACATCTCTGAAATGCTTTCTCCTTCCTGCATCTTAAACATTTCAAATTTAGATCTAAACACAGTTTGTTTAGATTTCTTTACATTCGTTGTCCCTTCATGACAAATCTCCAAGGTGTGCCAAATATCATTCGCCATTATGCACATGGAGATGCGGTTGAACTCACTAGCAAAGAGAGCGCAATGTAATGCATTCATAGCTCTCGCATTGAACTTGATTGAGTCCTTCTCCGCCTTTGTCCTTGAAGCCGCAGGAGTAGTGGGCTTCTCAAATGGCACCTCTGTGATGTCCCATTGGTTTTGACCCTCCATGTAGATCATCATTCTGATCTTCCAACATGGGTAGTTGAATCCGTTGAAGAGCGGGGGTCAAACGGTTGAGTGACCTTCTTCATGAGACGCGGATGAGGCGTTGAATGCCATCGTTGCAGTATGCTTTAACCTCACTCTGATACCAATTGTAGGGATCGTCTAACCCTTGCAATACTAACAACACACACTAGAGGAGGGGTGAATAGTGTAATGGCAATAAAATTGTCCAAATAAAATTTAACTTGCAAATGCAGAATTATAAATGCAAGAGGAATTAAATGGCACAATCAATCCAAACGCAAACACAAAGAAATACCTTGGTTCCCCAAACTTGGGTACATCCAGCCACACCAATATTCACTATATTCCCACACAGAGAAGTGAATACAAATCTCACAAGGAGATACCCCACAAAGAGGATTTATGCCCTACACAAGGACCCAACCAATCCTACACAAGGATCAAGACTCCCACAAAGAGAATCACTAACTCCCACTCAGAGAATTAGGGTTAGCCCTACACTAGGACACTAGAACTCCCACAAAGAGAGTTAATTCCCACAAAGAGAATTCCATAGTCCCACAAAGAGACAACCTCCCACAAAGAGAGAAACTCCCACAAAGAGAGTATCCTAATCCCACAAAGAGAAATAGGAAAACAAATTACACCATGTAAAGTAAATACTCTTATCTATGCCTTGAGATGCTTACTCATGAATGAATGCAAGGCATGGAAGAGGATCTCCAAGTGTTGGAATATGCTTGAGAGCACTTGGATGATTTCCCTTGAGCTGGACTTCAATGCATGAAGGAAGATGAATGCTCAAAGAAGGGAAATGAGGGAGCTTGAGAGTGGCTTATTGATCTCTTGAGATTTTCTATAGAGTCAAGAGTTTATCAAATGTTGTCAAGAGTTCTCAAGAACGGCAGCCCACTCATATATATAGGAATCCTATATCAAGCCCAAAAACCCAAAGAAACAGCCAAAAAATCAGATCTGCAACGGCTAGAAACTGGGTGAAAACGACAGGAACAGTCGACTGATGATCATAAGACAATCGACTGATCAACAGCTAGAAAATATCCAACGGCTATAATCTGAGCCAGGACAGTCGACTGAAGAAATCAATACAGTCGACTGACAAACAGGACATGCGCCTGTAAAACCTTCAGCAGACGACTGCTGCAGGGGATGGATCGAAACAGAGAGCTACACTCTTTCTCCAATTCTTTGCACAGGCGACTGATGTTAATACTACAGTCGACTGTCAAATAGCCAGGCGACTGTAAATTCTTCATCAGTCGACTACTGTAAAGTATGGAGAGAAGACAGAGAGATGCAGAGATTGCACTTACGCTAGACAGGTGACTGTTGACCAAATCTCAGGCGACTGTAAATATACAGGCGACTGAAAACTGATCGACAGGCGACTGTGTGTAAAACTCAAGTTTGAGTCAATTGAAATGTTGACTTGAGCTGTGCAAATCAGGCGACTGTAGGAGGATCTACAGGTGACTGGAAATCACCCAGTCGGCTGTGTTTCCCTCATCAGACGACTGACGGAAGGAGTGAACCTATTGGGTTGGATTCTATGATAATCTTAAGGTTCACTAAGATGGTTAAATGCATGTGCATGAATGAGCAAACCATCTAGCAAGGCATTACATCAACCCTAGACTCAAAAGAGAGAGAAAGCAATAAAGTAAATTACATGGATTACAATGCTTTCTAAAGAGTCTAAGTCTTCAATCTTGATGCCTTGATTTCTCTCCATCATCTCCAAGCTTTGGCACTCCTTGAGTCCAAACTTTGGCTCTTCTTCACATGATGTCCATCCTTACACCAAGTGATTAGCCTCCAAGAAAGATATCCTTGAAATAAACTGAGAGACTAAAATAAGAGATTCATTAGCAACAACATAATGTTGTGATCATCATCAAAATAAGATTGGTATGAAACACCAATACTCAACAAAGAAGTCCAACATTGATAGACTAAAGACCCATTGAGACTAACCAAGTTCAAGCTAGTAGGGTTGACAATTGACCATACCCTAGGCTTGACTAGGCGACCTAGTTTTGACGAAAGGACTAAAACTGAGGTATTCGTCACGGACACAATTAGAGTGATCCCGACGACACTTTAGTCAATATGTCAATCACATAATTATGATGCTGAAACAGGGACAACATCAGCTACTTATGGTCACTGTCATATGGGGTTTTGAGCCCCACCTATAGTACGGTCAGGCTGTAGGGTCTCATACAGAGTGAGACCTTCGTCAAGTACTAGGTAGAATTAAGGGAGATAATACATTGGATGTATGAGAATAAATTAAGTCGCAAGAGTTTGCGTTATAAGCTATGGAATATTAAAGATGTGGGATAAATTGCATTTGATCAAACGAATTTAAATACGTCGCATAATGTTTGCGAGCCTATTTATAAAATACATAGAAATGAAGATAGGATTTTTCCACGAAAGTCGGGGAGAAAATCGTGCTCGAATCAGAGTCCAAACGGACCCAAAAAGTCTATTTAAAAGGAGTTTAAATAGAGCACAAAAGGCCTAAGGAGGAAAAAGCCCAACAGATTTTTTAAGAAAAAAGAAAAAGTCCCATAAGACCAGGTCCATTGGGCCGGGTCAGTAAGCGCCCAAAAGGACACCTGAGAGGCACCCAAATTGGGGCCCAAAGGGCACCAGATGGCACCATTGTAAGGGTTTTCTAAGTCCTTAAGACTATAAAATCGACGTCCGGTCTAAGTCGGTCGGACGACGAAAACTAAAATGCAGCAAAAACAGATTTAAAACATTTTTAAATCAAGCCATAAAAATTTAACCCTAGCCAGAATCTTTACTATCCCGGGGTTGGGTCTGACCAACCCCTAAGGATAGATCTATCATCCTATTTGCAATTATAAACGCATGTTTAATTAAACTACATATCTTTCACTTCGTTTCCACAGAATACGAAGCGTCATTTTTAGCAACATTTCTTTGGCCCCGCGCCGTTTCTCCCAAGCCGAACTGTGTCTCGAGCCGCACCTTGGCCCGAGCGGAACCGCTTCTAAAATCGCACCGCGTCTGAAGACGAGCAACACCCTTATCGCCACGCCAACCACACGTCGAAGAAAGTTTCACCTTGAGTGGATCCTTCGTCAAGACTTCGAATCCGATCCGAACTCCTTCGTAGCTTTGCTAGAGCCCGATTAGGAGCAAGGAAGAATTATTTGGGAGAGAGCGAATAATTAATTTAAGTCTTAATCCGAGTGTGCTCAAAACTTTTGGGAGCTTCTCGGATTTGGAGACTTGGTGCATGTTTTCAAGGAGGAGGTTGACCCCTATTTATATAGGCGGCTGACCAAACCCTTTCCCATCATATCTGATGTGGGACTAATATTAATGGAGGGAAAAACTTCAAGTTTGCCTTCTACGGAGGCCAAACTTTAGTGAATTGTTTCTCCCTAACCGTTGAGCTTCGTAAGTGATATTTCCTATCAAATCGAAGAGCACTGAATGGTGAAAGCATAGAAACAGACAGGGCTCAATTCTGACTCAGTTTGACCACTCAAACATCGTCCCAAAGATGTCCAAAAATTACCTTTCGTTGGAAAATTCCAGCAGCCTAAAAACAGAACAAGCAGGTGGGGCCCACAAGTGGGCCCTACCCACTCATACCTGGGCACCCACAGGCGCCCCAGCCCGCTGGCTGGGTGCCCGCCCGCATTTAGCGGGCGGGTGCCCACCCGCTTGGGTGGGCGCCCACTCGCTTGGGCGGGCCTCACCCGCCCAGTTCGAGCGGGCGGGGCGCCGCCCGCTGGGCTGGGCGCCCAGCCCCTTGGGGGGGTATGGGCTTGGGCCTAAAATGCCCCTTTTGTTTGTTCTTTTCCTATTTAAAACACATTTTAAATATGCTTTCTGGACCCATTTGGACTCTGATTTGAGCGCGGTTTTCTCCCGGACTTTCGTGAAAAACCCCTCTTCTTTTCTATGCATTTATTATAAAATATATTTGTAAACGTTTTACAATATTTTTTTTATTTTTTATTCAATATTAAAATCCATTTGCATTAAATACAAATGAATGGAGGGAATACATCCCTCAACATCGCCCACTTGCACTCAGGATCATTTATCCCGAATCCAAAAGCTATCTGCAACCACTTTGCACTTTTATGTCTTTTGAATCAAATGCATTAAAGCGGAACACAGCCAAGGATTTTACTAGGCCAGGATCACTAACCCCAGTCGAGCTAGGGTGATCCACAACACTAGTCAAAAAATAGTTGACCGGATCATGGTCCATTGAAGGAAACTAATTATTCATATGTGTGCCATCGACTAGAAATGGCTTCATCAAGACTAGTTAGTCATATCAACTAGTTGAATCCCAAAATTCAAAATTATTAGGATTGGTTAATAACTTTTATTAAAGTCCTTATCAACTATAAAGAATGAATTTTAGGGTGCTATCTTAATCATGTATTAGGCATTTAAACAAGTTTAAATCATAGCATGTCCATTAAAATTATCTTACAATTTTTAGGAAACTTTTAATGGCTAACCTCATAGTTTTTCTTGTATTATCACATAATCATCAAGAAATGACATAACCATTAAAAATTATCAACTAAGCACTTTTAGCATGATAATAGTTCAACTAAAGTTAACATATAAAATTTAGCTAAACATGCAACTTAAAATATCTCATACAGTTTAAGTTACACTCATAATTATCAAATAATTATAAAGATCTAATTATAAAAATTATCATATGATTTTAAATTAGGTCTAGTTTTCAAAAAACAATTTTTTCGAAATTAAGCACATGAAAATGACAATTTAATAGTTTAATTAAAACCTCCATCTGATGGAGAAACATGATGTATCATATACATTTTATAATTGCAAAAACTATAGATCAAGTAGACCTAGCTGTGATACCGTTGTAGGGTTTTCTGGGTCCGTAGGGCTATAAAATTGATGTCCGGCCTAAGTCGGTCAGACGAAGAAAACAAAATTGCAGCGAAAAAAACAGATTTAAAACATTTTAAATCAAACCCTAAATATTTAATCCTAGATAGAATCTCTACTATCACGGTGTTGGGCCTGACCAACCCCTAAGGATAGATCTATCATCCTATTTGCAATTATAAAAACATGTTTAATCAAACTACATACCTTTCACTTTGTTTCCGCAGAATACGAAGCGTCATTTTCAGCAACATTTCTTTGGCCCCGCACTTCTTCTCCCAAGCCGAACTGTGTCCCGAGCTGCACCTCGTCCCGAGCCAAATTGGTTCTCAAACCGCGCCGCGTCTCAAGGCGAGCAACACCCTTGTCGCCACGCCAACCACATACCAACAAAAGTTTCCCCTTGAGTGGATCCTTCATCAAGACTTCGGATCCGATCCGAACTCCTTCGTAGCTTTTCTAGAGCCTGATCAGGAGCAAGGAAAAATTATTTGGAAGAGAGGGAATAATTAATTTAAGTCTTAATCTGAGCGTGCTCAAAACTTTTGGGAGCTTCTCGGATTTGGAGACTTGGTGCAAGTTTTCAGGGAGGAGGTTGGCCCCTATTTATATAGGCAGCTGACACATCCTCTTCTCATCATATCCGATGTGGGACTAATATTAACAGAGGAAAAAACAATTTCAAGTTTGCCTTCCACAGATGCCAAACTTTAGCGAATTGTTCCTCTCTCGCCGTTGAGCTTCGCAAGTGATACTACCTATCAAATCGAAGAGCACTAACTAGTGAATGCATAGAAACAAATGGGGCTCAATTTCAACTTAGTTTAACCACTCAAACATCATCCCAAAGATGTCCAAAAAATTACCTTTCGCTGGAAAATTCCAGCAGCCAAAGAACAGAACAAGCCCTAGCAGGTGGGGTCTACAAGTGGGCCCCACGCGCTCAGATCTGGTCACTCGCTTGTGTGGGCCTGACCCGCCCGCTGTGAAGGTCAGCGCCCGCCCTTTCGGGCGGGCCTGACCCGCCCAGTTCAGGTGGGCGGGGCCCCGCCCACTGGGCTGGGCGCCCAGGCCCAAAACGGGTCTGGGCACCCAGCCCAGATGGGCTGGTGCGCACAGCCCCCCTTGGGGGGGGGGGGTTGGGCTTGGACCTAAAATGCCCCTTTTTGTTTGTTGTTTTCCTATTTAAAACACCTTTAAATAGGTTTTCTGGACCTGTTTAGACTCTGATTTGAGCGCGGTTTTCTCCCCAACTTACGTGGGAAAATCCTATTCTTTTCTATGCATTTATTATAAAATATATTTGTAAATGTTTTACAATATATATATTTTATTTTTCAGTTAATATTAAAATCCATTTGCATTATATACAAATGAACTGAGGGCATACATCTCTCAACAGTCATTCCATTGGTGCCCACAAGGCGCCTGACGCACCTCGCAAGGCGCATGCACGGCACGTGCCGGCGGGCGTGTGACAGACACTTGCTGCAAGGCACCAGATACCTTACAGGGCGCGTGCATGGCACGCGCTGCAGGGTTGCATGCACTTCAGTCTGTGGGGCCCATATCGTGGGCCCCACAGCGAGGGTTTTGAACCATAAGTGCATATTTTGGGCGGCTGTATTTTTAGCAGAAACTTGCTTTTGGGCTATCTTTGAGACTACGTTTGAGGGGTCAAACGAAGTCAGAATGGAGCCCCGTTTGTTTCTATGCGTTCACCGTTCAGTGCTCTTCGATTTGATATGTGATATCACTTATGAATCTCAACGGTGAGGGAGGAAAAATTCGTTGAAGTTTGACCTTCATAGAGGCAAACTAATAATTAAATTTTTCTCCAAAAAGTTTAGTCCCACATCGGATATGATGAGAAGGGAAGGGGTCAGTTGCATATATAAATAGGGGCCGACCCCCCTCCTTCAAAACTCGCACCAAGTCTTCAAATTCGAGAAGATCCTAAAAGTTTTGAGCACACTCAGATTAAGACTTAAATTAATATTCCCTCTTTCTCCCTATTCTTTCTTGCTTCTGATCAGGTTCTAGCAAAGCTATGAAGGAGTTCAGATTGGATCCAAAGTCTTAACGAAGGATCCACTCAAGTGAAACTTTCTGGAGCATGTGGTTGACTCGACGACAAGTGTGTGCTCGCATCGGGACGCGGTTCGGCTGGGGATGCAGTTCGGCTTAAAAGAAGATGCTCGGGCATCACTTCAAAGTCAAAGAATGGTTGATGAAAATGACGCTTCAGATTCTGCAGAAATGAAGTTTTGGGTATGTAGTTTAATTTACATGTGTTTATAATTGTAATAGTTTGATAGATCTATCCTTAGAGGTGGTCCGGACCCAATCCTGTGATAGTAGAAATTCTGCCTCGGGTTTATTTTTTAGGGCTTCTCTTAAAACTGTTTTAAGATATGTTTTCCGCTGCTTTTATGCTTTCGTCGTCCGCCCGACTTAGGCCGGACGTCGATTTTATAGCCCTAAGGATAAAAAAAACTCTTCAATTATTAATCATGGCATATTGAAATTAAATTTGTTAGATCACACTTGGTATGAAATATAATATATTGCACATATTTCTGCTTATTCTCTAACCAGACTTGATGCAGGGGGAGTAACTTTTCTATAGCAACATGCATCTCTGCAGGGAGAGCGTAAGTTGTCTTTCTATTGCATATTATATTTTTCTATTTTATACCATTTGTTGTCATCATCAAAAAGGGGGAGAGTGTTGGGATATTAAGACCCATCCCCGTGGAGTTTTGATGATGTATACAACTGATACGGGTACTAACAATTTATTTCAAGTGTGTATAGGAAATGACGATTTATTTTGTAAGCCATAAAGACACAACATATGGAATAGCTCAAAATTAAGAACTTGGAAGCCATACTCTTGAATTCAATGCATGGAGTAAGTGAAGACTCAATCAAAGACTCAAGATCAAGACTCGATAGCCCAAGTCAATAAAACAAGGTTAAAAAGTTCAAGAAGTGTGTATGTTGTAAGTTAATAGCTTAGAATGTTTAAGCCAATATCATGAAGCTACACACTCACAAAATACTTGAAAATACTCTTAAAATTTATTTCAATATGTTATATTAGAATATAATTTTTTAATAAATATTTTCAAAGTATTTTTAAGTAGGAAAACTTAGGTATTCGAAAATAGCCAACTATCTGAAATAGATAGACGACTATCTGCCTTGAGATTTTGCCTAGAACTCTAGGGTTCTGCAATAGCCAACTTTCATATGGGATAGCTGACTATCTGAAAAATATAACCGACTATCCAAAATGGATAGCCGACTATATGGGTCAAAACACAGTTTTTAAGGAAAGCACAATTTTTGATTTATAGCCTTTACTAGCCGTTAAAGCTGACTTTTTTGAGCACGTTTTGAACAGAATTTCATCTCTATACATACCAGTGATTATAAAATTTTCAACATGAATTAAAAAAACATTTATATGGTATTTTCAAGCTCAAATTCTCGAAAGCTCTCATTGTTAAAGTTCTTCCTTGGCCATTATTTCGATTTTCTTTATGTTAAATCTTTGATATTATTTCTATTATCGCTGGCCTTACTCTAGCTTGAATGTGATCTACAAAGCTCAAAGCTTTTTTTTAGATTCAAATTTGAAGCTTTTGATCCCTTAAGCTTAACTTATGTTTTGTTTTTTGAGATCAAGTTTTGATTTTTATAGCCAACACTATACACAAGCTTTATATACATTGGCTATAGGAATCAAGGGTGTTGTACTTCATCTACAAAAATGTTTGTAAAGCCTTTGAAGAAGGCTTGGTAAGTTCTACTTCCGTGTGTTAGGGAAGTGTTGTGTTGTACTCTTTGGAAATTCCTAGTTGAGTTGTGAACTAGGTGATTGTAAATTCCTAGCAAGTGGAGCTAGTGCTTATAGAAGTCTTCTTCATTAAGTTGAGGCAAGGTTGCTCTCAGGTTTGAGAGCCAGTGGATCGGTTGTTGGACGTAGGCTAAGATTGGGTCGAACCAGTGTAAAATTGTGGTTTTTACGCTTGACTCTCTCTTATATATAAATCTTTATTATTGCTTGTAATATTTAAATATGATGTGCTCTTTTATTTTATAATATCATTACAAGCTTATTATTTGTGTTGATTAAGTACAAATTGAGGTAACTCTCATTTGAGACTTAGGCAACGAATAGAAGGGTTTAAATTTTGCGAAGAATTTTATTGATTTGCTCACAACACTATTCAACCACCTCTTCTAGTGTTGTCTGCCATCAACAGGATCCCACAACTCCGTCTCTTCATAGGTCTGTGCATCCTCATAGATCGACTCATCACCTGTGGAAAACCACATTATAACGAATGAAGTAGACAATATTTACAATAGCAGTCAGTCAAAATTATTAACATGCCAACCTAATAAAGCATTAATAGACTAAGTAAAAGAGCACAATTGTGCTAACAGTTATGGATTATATCGGATCTAAACATTTAGTTACTAAGGTTTGCTTTTATGTATTAACTCATAGTTAAAAGAGTAGAGGAAGAACGGAGAGCCACATCGTACTACGGGCGAGCTCACCCGGGCCATAAATCATTGGTCTAAACAAGTTCAGTAGGGGACCTAGTTAAGTTTAATAGTCATCGATCATTTATTCAATCTAGGCAATGATCTCAGTCACCTCGTCCATCCTTTAATTACGGCTCCCAAAACCCCATGCTTTCAGTTTACTCTCAGTACATTAGTTCGGTTACATAGTTTGTTGTCTATCCGACCTAAGTTATGTAGATCGGGTCATGCATTCAATTCAGTATAATAATCAGTTCAATATTTCAATAGTTCAGTATCAGTCTGCACGACCTCTTTTACACAACTTAGTCAGTATCTTAGCTGTTCGGTTGAATACTACTGTAATAATTTGGCCAATTTCTACTGTACAATAATTCAGCTAACAGTCACAACTAGCTACAAAGTTCCTTCAAAGTCGATCTTTAACAAACAGTCTAAAACAGTGCAAAGCTATAGATAATGTATTAGAAAAATAAAGGAAAGCACAGCTCGGGATTAGGTCCATGGCCGGCTCTTATTCTATCAGACATTACTGTTCTGCCAAGCTTAGAGAGTGATAACCTGTCAATAAGAATAATCTAGAAAATAAGTTGATATCTCAGAGATAGTTCAGCAATCAATTGTTCAGTCCAATGACAACAGATTAGGTCGATGACAGTCGAACGGTAACAGGTCAAACCAACAGTATTAGATCAGATCGACAGTTAAGTGGTAGTAAATGTTCATTAAGTGGAATAGGTCAGACTTAATAGATCGGAAACAAGACATACCAAGCAGGTCGAAAAACGAAACAAGTTAATATTGAAAACAAATTCATAGATAGAACTACTCGGGTTGTCATCATAAATAGGTCGGTAGGTCAGATCAGTATGTCAAATAAGTCATAAACTATGATACCGACCGATAGACAATCAAGTCAGATCGAAAATAACAATAGGTCAAGTTAGGCAAGTTACACAAACCAAGTCAATAACTTTAGTTAGGTCGGTGTCAACAACAAGTTGGGTCAGAACTTGCAGAACAGTTCAATAATGTCAATAAATCAAGTGGGTAACAATCAAATGGGGTCCATGAACAATAGTAGATCAGATCAGTAATCTATAATACTGGTCAACAAGACCAACAAGATAGGTCAGCAGTAGTGCAAAACAGGTCGGTAGGTATATATTACTATGCAACAGTCACAGATGAACTATAGATGGGCTGAAGCCACACATCTAGGTGGCATACAGTACATTCAAATCAAGTAACATGTTTGTAGAGCAACAACAAGGGTCGTCGGAAATCATAAGGGTGCCGATAAGGGGATCCTCAAAGAGACAAGTCTCTCAAGAGATATTACATGAATTATCATTTCCAATACAACCATAAACAACCAACAATTCTCAATTTCAACCATAGTACGATCGATAGCATTTACAAACTAAAATATATTCGAACAATGCACGACAATGAATTAACTGAGAACTAAAGCAAATAAAGCCTACCGTTCATCGACAATGGTCAATCCTCGTATTCTCCTTACACAAGCCCTCCAATCGTCGTTGGTTGCTTGAAGAAGAGGATGAAGCTCGAATGGATCAAAACAAATTGAACACTGAAAGTCAAAGCAAGATAGGAACCGAAAGCCCAAAGAACAATCGAAATTGATACTCAGGAATATTCTCAAAGAGTGTTTCGGTTCGCATGAATAATGCCATGAATAAGAAGAAGGAAGAGATATAGACGTTGGATCATACCTTTGGCAGAGATCATGGGTGATAAATGGGAGGGATCATGGCAAAAATCCCGCGTAACGGCCGAGGGCGACGACTCAATCTAGGTTATGGCTAGGGTTTCTGTAGGGTGAGATGACAGGGGTCGTCCGATCTGATGGAAGTGATTGGGTCGGGTAACAGTAAAGTGGGTCGGGCAAGCAATGAAGGCCTGCATGCAAAAAGAAAAATTCGGGTCTGGTTAAAGAAGAAGGTCAGTGAGATAGTGGGAAGAGCGGCCAAACTCGAAGAAATATGGGTCATATGCCTGCGGCTGGGATGATGTGCTGAGATAAAGAAAATAAGAAGAAAAGAGAATTCAAAAGAGAAAATACAGAAAAAAGTCTCCAATAATCATGTATAAAAATATGAAAAAAGAGATTTCACAAGGGAAAATACGGGAAAAAAATCTCTAATAATCATGTATAAAAATATAGGTCGTTACACATGGGATGGGGCTGGGGGAAGTGTGAAGGGGGGTAATTGTGCGGGGGGTAGGGGGGTGGGGGGGGGGTATGAGGGGATCGTGGGAGATTGGGGTATGTGTGCAGAGTAGATTAGTTAATTAAGGTAATTAATTAACATGAAAAAGAGGTATGTGTAATAAGCAATTAGTTCTAGTTATGTTAACATGAGTAATGAGCACTATATCCCAACACAATATCTCTCTCTTCAATTTAACTCAAAAGAGGTATGTGTAATGACCAATCTATCTCTCTGTACAAAGTTTTGTGTGCGATGAGCAAAAAGGTTTATGAACTGAGCAATTTTGAAAAAGATATTTCAAGGGTTATACAAAGGGTATTATTGGCATTTTATAAAAATTAAGTGGATATGTAGGGGCAGACCTATGGCTAACATTGTACGGGCACGGGCCCCCACAATTTTTTTTGAAAAACTCTCTTTTAGTATACATGTTTTAACTACAGACCATCAATTAGTGACATTGATGGAGCATGTCCCCATCAATTAAGGGGAGATGAAACCGGTGGGATGATGAGAGGGGAAAGATAGAGTAATTTACTGTTTTACTTTTTTTATTTTCATTTGAACCTTCTCCTTCTGCCTGAACTCCCCCCCAAAAGAAATCAACCGCCCTTCATTTTGAACCTTCTCCTGCTTCCCGAACTCTCCCAGAAAATCAATTGATCCAGTAGGCTTTAGCTCTCGCTCCTTAGCTGCCTCAACTTGGAGGTCGAGAGCAACGACAACGCGAAACGTCAACAGTGTAAAAGGCGAAGATCCAGGACAAAGAAGAAGGTTACCATTACATATTCTTCATAAAAAACCTTTCTTTTCCCTTTAAACCCTAGCTTTGTTAAAGTTATTAGCTAATTTGAGAAATTTTGCAGGGATTGATGCACTCTCGGTGACTACAACTTTCAGAAAGGTTTGATTTTGATCTCTTTTATAAGCATTTTTAGTTTGGTTTTTATGATCTTGGGCATTGATCCGAAAATTTCCAGAGTCTTGCTAGTGTTAGCAAAGTCATTAGCATGTATTAATGATAATTATGCTTCATTTACAGGTTGGTTTATGTCAACATCCTAAAAATTGGATAATATTTAAATCATGTATGTTAATGGTGCTGTGTTGCTGTGTTGATGCTCTAGAATCTAAACTGATGATGCATACCTCTCGATCGATGAAATGCTTCAATTATTTCTGATTTCTTAATAAATAGTCTAGTGGAGTTTCTGTTTGATGTTGACAATGAATAGATTAATAAATTCTATTGTATTTTGCAAATTCATGAACAACCAAATAATTTCCAAAATTTTACTGTTGAAGACATTCAATTTATGGTAAATTTGTAGACTTCAATTGAAACTTTCTAAAATTTAGACGAAAGAGGCATAATCCTAGTGAACTCCCTTAGTGATCTTTGTTATTTTTATTGTGGTTATTGTAGATTGACAATGCAGTTTTAGAAGGTAACAAAGGTCCCAACAAAGTAGCAATTGAGATGTTTTTACTAGACAACTTAATATATTTCATTTTTGGTTTTCCTTTCCTAAATTTTGTATCATATTGTCCCCTCAATAAGTAAATTTGTGTTAAGAGATGAAGAGTCTCCAAGAAAGCGTGATGGCTAGAGGTTGCCTAGCCTCACTTATATATTAATATAAATAGTTTAGAATCTCAATGGGTGGATATATGAAAGGTCTCAAGATCCATTCTAACACTTCCACTTATCCATCCATCATTCTAAAATAGACATATGAATGCTTCAGGATTCATAGTGCTTATGAGTATCACAAGGGGTGGATACTTCTGGATCCTGGTTTAGAGACTAGAAGTCTCTTTAACTTCCCCTATTCTGTGGATATCACTAGGCGTGGATATTTCTGGATCCAGAGTTAATGTGGTTACCTCGTTAAAACCTTTGGCTATGGAAAACCAAGTGGGAAAAACCATAGCTAAGGAAAAAGAGTACAACTCTACATTTAACTCCCACTGATCTGTACAAGCTTCAGGCTTACAGATCTCTAGGCATCTATACATCAATCTCATCTACTACATTCTGAGAAAAAAAATACAAAATTCAAGCATCGCTCATCTATACAAGTATCGCTCATATATGGCAGCTACAAAATCCAAGGGAGCTCCCCTTAAAAGGTGTGCTTTGTCTCATTGCCTTTATTGGAGCCTTCTTAAGGATGAGCTAGGAAAGTGGCAAGGTCTGCAGACTCGGTAGATAGCGCCACGTCTCTAGTCTCTGACCCATTCGTCACTGTGTCTGCGAGCTACTGTAGGGCGTAGCTATGCATACTCTTGATTTGCTTTTTGGATGATGAGCTTCTCTAAATGGTAGGGTGATGTTGCCTTAGTCACATGCTTTATAGATATCCAGGATGTGGCCTATCCTTCGAGGTGGTCATCGCAATGATTTATTACCTGCATCTGTGAATACATTTAAAATGGAGGATGATCATTTATAATATTGACCCTTGGAGGTAGCGCAGAAGGTGCGTAGCTCCGGTCCAGTGGTGCGCTGCAGGAACTGCACTGTATCTGGCTAACCAGAGTTACTTCCAAGGCAATATAGGGATGCATGCAATATGCCAGATAAAGGAGTGTACCGAAGATGCTCAAGTAAGGCATTTTAAGACCTAGGATATCCTTTCCCTCTTCCAGCAAACAGAAGGGGTCTTTACGTATATCCGTATAACCAATAGGTGTATTTAAATGGATTACAATTGTTCATATTTATTCATCAACTTCGGGTGTATGAAGTTAAATGTCACATGATTTTCATCTTCTGGATGTTATTTTCATCTGCTGGATGATATTTTCATCTTTTAGATGATCATCTTCTGGATGATGTTGTCATCTGCTGGATGATAGTTTCATCCAGTGTGTTTCATCTTTTGGATGATGTGCTCATCTTCTGGATGAGAGTTTGTAAACCAAGCTATCTTTGCCTAGGTCTTTCATATCATATATGATAGTAAGGCTTAAACATATATTTCGGTTTTTTCTACAGGAGATCCGATGAGATTTGAGTTGTTTACAACTATTATCTCAAAGCATTTTCTTTGCTCTTTTAAAGATGCAAAGACAACCTTTATAGGAGTCCTTATTTTGATAAGGAACTTTATTGGTTGAATTATATATATTTTTTATAGAATAGACGACCCAAATTCTATTCAGGCTAAGGAAAATAGGAATAAATCCATAAGGTCATGTCGTCATAACATTCATAGCAGTAAAAACCAAATTTTTCTTTGCCAATCGTAGGAATTTCACAAACACAACCAGGGAGCATGATGCATCAGTTTTATTTCATAAGTGAGTTAAGCTCTTCTCACTTGCTTCCTGCTTTTAGCGAAATGAACCTTTAAGCTATAGCATGTCGCTTTTAGCATAGGATTTTATTTATTTATTATTTGTGTTTATTCAATACTCATTATATCCACAGGTTTGATATCTTCTGATATCAGGACTTCAGGTCCAAACACTTCACATTTCATAAGTGAGTCCAGCTCAACTTATTATTGCATCGTTCCACATTTTTGGCCAATCTCTACATTTATTTCAGGAAATATAGTGTGTAACGATATTTATAATTATCACTAAAATGGCAAAATGAAAGTAAGTAATCCTCCTGCACGTACATTATCCAATAATATTTCAATTTATTCAAGATTCATTTCTTCTAGAGGTTCTGGAAAGGGAGAGGATATGGAGATGAGCTCACTTTTCTGTGGTGGTATTGTTTAAAAGTCTCCAAGAGTTTTCTTCTCCTTGGAGCCTCGTGGTATGTCATATCATTCATTGAGGACATCCACTTCTACTACTGGTGGATTGCATCCATTATTTTTGGTATGTCAATCCTAACTGTATTTTTTAGCAGCAGTGATGTGTGATTTTGACAATATTCGGATTGTTAGTAAATATGTCCGAAAAATGTTTTACAGTTTCATAAGTGTGGATCTTCAGGATCTCATCATGATTCATGATATTGAAATGGTCAACTGAGTTTCAAGCTCAGTGTTGATGGTAATATCCATGTTGGACCTAATACTGGGAATTTAAAGAGTTTTGAATGTGAAGGATCTTTAGGATCTAATCTTCACTATCGAATCTTTATATGATGACCCATCAAAGCACAATCTATGAGATGTGCTCTAAATTCTTCCCCCATTTGGAGTGCTCAGAAACTATTTATATGGGGTGATCAGGCCCATATAAATAGGTTCTAAGGAGGCATTTGTTTAGTATTGGACTTCTCCCTACTTGGTGTTGATGATGAGCAAACATAAATACTTGTGACTAATCCCATACTTGCAGTTAATCCATTGCCTAATCATATCTTAAAGATCAATTAGCAATGGATGTCACTCAAGGATCAATCAAAGCTCGTAAATTCGATCGGATGATCGAAAATGAAGATTGAAGCTTCAAGAAGACTGCAAGATAAATCAATAGAAAGAAGAGAGACAATAACAATTGTAATATTATTACTCTCTTTTCTTTCTCATTAGTATGCAGCTTAGAAGTAGAATTATGTTGGAGCACACACACACATCTTCCATTCTATCCTAGAAAAGTATTAGAACTCATTTACTAGGCCTATAATTCTTAATTCTCAAGCATGTGCATTTTGGAGGTTTAACATGCGACTGCTAAATGATTTACAGGCATATGAGATTTTTTCTCCAGTCGTCTGTTATGCACATACTTTTGCACTTGTTCTTTTGAGCTTTCTGCTATAACTCTCATCAGGCGACTGTTGTACAATGTACATGCACGTATCCAGTTACAGGCGCCTGTGACTTGTTAGTCAGTCGCCTGTCTCTTCTTGCACAGAATTCCCAAGTTTTGCAACTTTCGTACTTGCGTCTGTTGGCATTGTAAGATGGATTTGCAGGTGACTGCCTATGGCATAGTCGCTTGTATATGCTTCTACAGTCGCCTGTCCCAGCTGTTAGAGTTTCTATCATGCATAACTAGTTTATACGCAGCAGAAAATTAGAAACCTACCAAGATCCATGCGTTTCAAATTGATTTGAATAGATTACTAACCTTTGTAACGATCTGAATGTGTCGGAAAGCAGGTGTTGCTCTACGAATGACCACCCTCAATTGGTATCCACACACAAACATCACGAACAGGAATTACGAGGGTGCTAGCTCCTTCTCCGCAACTAGGGTTTCTCTCACTCCTTGTTTTTCTCAAAAACGGAGGAGATACATTGAAATTGTAAAAAGACTTGAAATCCTCTTTATATCTTATATAGAATCCGACGTTAACCCCTTAACGCATTTCAGTTACGTGGCGATATCTTAGGGATAAGAATCCCACGTTAACCCCTTAACGCATTTCAGTTACGCGGCGATATCTTAGGGATAATATCTTAACGAGATTAAATATTTGACAGTTAAGATATTTCGCCTTATTACGAATTTCAAATCAGATTCGAAATCACGTTTAAACCCTATCCTATCCATTATGTTCTTTGTGTGCGACCCAATAGGCTCATATCAAATTGGCAGTGTGCCTAATCCCATTAAAAGCCCACTAGTCATAATTGGTCTCTAGTAAGACATTATGACTACACAATTAATATGAATATCATTAGTCCGATATTACCCTTACCAATAGAACATGTCATAATCCTTTTGTCACACGATATCTGATTTGAACATAAGTCATGTACAGTGTCATACTTATATTGTTCAAACATTTAATTTCTTACTTACTAAGTAGACTGATAAATCAAATGACATTCATTTGAGCACGGCCATGCATTTCTCAGTCCTACTTATCGGGGGCCCATTAGATATCTCTCTTATAAGAGAGTGACAAATTCCATCTTATTCATTCACTTTCCTATGCATAATTCACATCATGTTCAATCAAAACCTTTATGATTATCTAATTAAAGACAACGTTTGGTTATGTCAAAACATGATGTTCCTTATGTAGGAAACTGTGATGATCTCAAATCTAAGGATTCTATGACATAACTATTATGAGATCATTTATAATACTAATCCATGTAATGATCTCATAGCAAGTCTATCCAGTACCCGTTCTCCAACAAGTACCAATAAGTTTGATTTGTATCACCATAGATATAATTACCTCATAATTATCAACCAAACTCATACTAGTCTTAATTCATCATTATACCTTTAACGATGAATGACTAGGGATGCTTAGAATAACATAAAAAAGTTATTCAAACATTATTATAAAGAAACATATAAGCAATATAATAATAACAATAAGAGAAACATTTTATTAAAAAATGACATTACATAAAGGTCCAAATATTTGGCCTAGGGCATAACCACTGACCCCAGCTTGTCAAACTTCCCAAGTTTTGACAACTTTCGCACTTGCACATG